>CM048844.1:15818236-18318236 GCA_026545765.1 Plantago major
ATGTATACTTTAAAAATTAACAATAAAGTAACGTATTTGATTAAATAAAAACCATCATCTTATCAGCATTTACGTGAATTCTCACACATTTTCTACTTTTTACTCATTATTTATTCAAATATTACCTTATATCTTATATACTCACTATATGAAATATTTTGAATATAAATTTCACAGATATTTATAAAATCCACCCCTCCAAGATGGCCAATTTGCAGATTGATACCTGATGTTTGAACAATTACAAAATCCGCCCTTACGTTTTTAAAGTAATTACATATAAATCCAAAAAGTAAAAAATTCCCTATTTTTATTTTATTTTACCATTACCTTTATTTTCACTTTCTATTTTATCATTTATTTTTAATCATTCCATTTAAATATTTCATTACTTCATATTTTAAACCCCCATTTTTCCTTCTTCTCCAAAACTCCTCACCTCTACTTCCACCATCATCTCCTACAAGGCTCCACCCTTCTTCACCACCACCACGCACAAATACCATGGAATCTTCATCACCAGTCCACCACCACGAACCACCATGGATGCTCGAAATTGAACTTCCATGGAAGCTTCAAGAGAGCTTCATGTCCATGGAAGCTCAAATTGACGAGCTTCCATGGACATGAAGCTCTGTCCAAGCTTCCATGGAAGCTCAATTCGAGTTTCCATGGAAGCTCTTCTCCTACATCTTCTTTTTCTATTTTTATGTTTTTTAATTTTAATTTTAATTTGTTAAAAAAATTCTATGGAAGCTCCAAACAGAGCTTCCATGGAAGATGGAAGCTCTGGCCGGAGCTCCAGACATTTTTTTTTAAATGTTTTTTTAAATAATTAAATGTGGGAGTTTGTTGAATTTTCGAATAATTTGAGGGTTGATTTCAAATATGTTTTTGGATGATAATATGAGAAAAATTTATAATTTGGTATATTTTGTTAAGTTTAAAATATAAGGGGCTCTACTGTAATAAAACTTACAATTGTAATTTTATTTTTCCATGAAGTTTTGTTTTACTATGTATTTTATCTTTTCTTTTTTCTCAAAAATGAAACTTTAATGTTGGTCAACGATTTTGGGTGTGGACATAATTGTTCAAACATCGGCTATGAATCTGAAATTGGACAATCTTACAGGGGGTCTATTTGTATATGACCCATAAATTTCAATTTATATATATTGAGGTTGTTATGATTGAAAATTAACTTTATTAGATTATTAATGCATTATTTTAAGGATAAATTAAGTAAAATCGGTAAAAGATCTTAGGTATTGCATAGCCAACTGTGGCAGCAGATTGGTTGCCGCCTAATCTTGGTATCATATTAGCTAATTTTGATGCTACAGTTGAGTACGTAGAGCCTGCATAGGGGTGGTATTAATTAGTGTTGTTGCTAGGCGTAAACCGGGTCAATTAATGTTATTGCTTGGCGTCAAAATTTGTATCATATGGTTTTTTCTAGAAAGTGCGGAAGGTATAACTGACAAATATTAGCAACTGAATTGGTTCAAAATTCTGAGTGGCAACATGTTGTAATTAATTAAAGGGGATTTCTCTTTGGGGATTAAATCTCTTGAGTCTACATATTATAGATTTGCGTCTTTTTTTCATTATAGAAGAAACCGAGGCATTTGATGTAGAATTTTGTCCATTAGTAGTCGCTATATTCTAATTTTATTTTTGTTTTTTTTTCATGATCAATCTTTCGAACTATTTTTCAATTACATATTTGTTTTCGAACAACACCTAGATGTTGAAATGTTTCCTATATTCTCAAATCTCAACTGTTACCTTTAGTTGTGAAATGGGACATATGAATGTAATCTTTATTTATTTGATAAACATGCATAGTTCTTGCTTGGAATTGGTTACATTTTAAACTCCTGATGGATAACAAATCGTCTAAATCGAGTAGGCATTTACAGTCTCAAGATCAGACTCCACGAGATTGAATAAATTTGAATGAGCGAAAATGTTCAAAATTATACTATTTTGAAAATATATTCTACATGTATTAGTTGTTTATTCATTAGGTACTCACTCAGTTCATATAACTGTTCTATCATTCGTGCACATAATAATATCCTTGCATTTACTTCAATGGATGGAAAATAGTCAAGGAAGTGAATAAACGAAAATGTCCTTATTGTTGTTAGATAGGTGGCTAAAATTATCACAAGATTGGCCCACTCTTGCCCAACCAAGGACAAACTCCAAAAATTCGCCCAAGTTGCATATATGACACTGGACACGGAATTGACAACGTGATCAATGCTCTCGGGTTCGTTTCATTAAACATCTACACTCAATTTTATGTATCTTTCACATATTTCGTTTCAAACAAATTATTAGTTATACATCATTTAGTATCCATTAGAATTATAGATACTCTATGATAAATAATTTATTTTATTATTATGGTAAAGCCAAACCAATGAGGCTGGTGTGAAAACTGCTATTGTGGAAGAGTACAATTCATATGCAAAAAATATACAAGACGGCCAGATATCGCATCTCCCTTGATAATGCCCGTGAGGTAGGCCTTCAACTTAATGCAAGACGCCAGGGGATGAGCGAACTTACAATTTGCTTATTGCATCTGAAGTAACTGATGCTATAGTAGAGGGTGATGTGATAACTTACATGCAAAATATCATATTATGGTTGATCAAATGAGGAATGGGTACTTGAAGCACATAATTGAGTTTCGATGCTACCTTATTTTTCAATATTCATTACTTTTCGTCCATGGAGAAGAAGGATGGTATATATAGTATTGTGAGTAAGATGCCAAATCTTATTCTTAGGGAGTTCTTAATTAGCTTTTCGGATACAAGATAGGGAGAATGAAGGTCATCAACTCATACTTAGCAGGACGTCATTATTACAATCATTATTGATTCTAGAGGAGATATTATATTTGGAGGACATTATGCTTCGTTTTGAGAGCTAGAAGAGATACAATTCTCCCAATGGATTCCTTAGGTATCATATCATTGATGCTTCCGAGGGTCTGAACTGCTCAATCAAGATTCGATATACCATTGAAGATCCATTTAGACTTTGTATGCAGTAAGATTAAGCTTGATTCTGATGCAACCTGTCTACTCAAGGAAATAAAGGTTATTATATGGGACGGGGCTACAATGACCTATATGCGTTGTTTTGAAGCGCTTGATAGGAGTTTGGAGGATTTTATGCACCGACCAGCCTCACCATTCGAGGGTTTGGTTATTGTATTTGTCGAAGAATTTAGACAAATATCGTCAATGGTTGCGGGAGGGTCTAGATTTGAGATTGTTGATGCAACAATATGCTCATCCAAAATTTGGAATTCGTGTGAGGTCCTCAGACTTACAAAGAACATGCGACTGCATGTAACTAAATGTTTGTTTCACTTATGGTTTGATTTTAGTAATTTGTATCTTTCTTTATATTTTGTAAAATGTGTTTTTAAGCTGGTACGTTAACAACTGAGATTAATGAGACTAGAGAATTCTCAAAGTGGGTACTATGAGTTGGTGATGGAGTTGTCGACTGTGATAATGACAATGAGGTTGATATCAAGATGCCAGAGGACATTCTTTTTCAAGAAGTGAGAGATCCTATTCCTACCATTGTCCAAAGTACATATCTATCCTTACTTGAGCAGTAAGATTATGCTTGATTTTGATGTAACATGTCTACTCAAAGAAACAAAGCTTATTATATGGGACGAGGCTACAGTGAGCAATATGCATTGTTTTGAAGCGCGTGATAGGAGTTTGAGAAATGTTATGCATCGACTAGCCACACCATATTTGGTGGTTTGATTATTGTATTTGGCGGAGACTTTAGACAGATACTGCCAGTGGTTTCGTGAGGGTCTAGATCCGTCATTGTTAATATAACAATATGCTCATCCAAAATTTGGGAATTTAGTAAAGAGTATATTAGTGGTTTGAAAGGGGGAAGTCTATGGGAATTTGCGAGTTTTTTACGTCACCTTTTCGTAACCATGTTGTAATCACACAACATGTCAAGGCTTGAGTAAGTTTGGAACAAAACATGGACTTTATTATCAGACGACATTATGTACAATCAACAAAGGTTACTCAACAATCCTGGTACACTAAATTTAAATACTATATTACACATTCCCACATACAATGACAATCAGTTTAAATTTTCTATGTAATTGTCATGTAACGATAGAGAACTCTTAAGCCAGGTTTGAAATTCACTAATGAACAAATAAAAAACATTGCTATTATGAAAGTACAGAAGTTACCGAAGAAAAACTACAACAATCTCAGTTCATTTGACAATATGCCCGTGCCGGATGAGTCTGTTATATAAAATGCTACAAATCTATTCATTTTGTATTAGATGTTTTACGTTAGAGTTGCAATGGAGCATAGCACGATGGTTTATACCCACAATTGACTGATGAATAACGTGCCATATATGAAATTATGTCTATTGTCGATGGTCAAAATGGCGAAGTATTCTTCTTATACATCTGCGGATGGACCACAAAAACCTTTATATAGAGAGCGATGTTCCCTGTTTTTTAGGGCTAGAGAAGATATTGTAATTCCAGTTGCGTCCAGTGGGCTTGCATCACTCATTCTTTATAAAGGTAGGACAATAGTCTATTCAAGTTTCAGAATACCATTGCATATCACGAGGACTCAAAATTCAATAAGCTCATGATTCAGAGGTCACGGTAATGCTCAAGGATGCTCGGCTTATTATTTGGGATAAGGCTTTCATGACAAACCAACATTGTTTGAAGCGATCAATAGGAGCTTGAAGGATGTGATGGGCCGTTCAGATGAGCCATTTGGTGGGAGTGGTGATTGTCTTCGGCGGGAACTTCCGACATATTTTGCCTGTTGTTCCCGGAGGAATAGTTATAATATTGTGAATGCCTCTATATGCTCCTCTAGGATATGAGTTGTTGTGAGGTGCTTCGACGACAAAGAACATGAGATTGCAGGTAAATGACCCGTTTTATCTATATACCACATACTTATATCATACTCCCTCCGTCGCGGGTTCATCTTCCCGTAGGCCCGACCAAAAGTTTTAAGATTAAAATGAATAAAGTAGGAAAGATGGTGATAAAGTATGAAAAGAGTGAATAAAGTATGACAAATATTGAATAAAGTAGGAGATATAGTGAATAAAGTAAGAGAGAGGTTTTCCATTTAATGGATGAGAAGTTGAAATTGAGACGTCCCAAAATGGAATGCGGGAAGTTGAAATTGAGATGGAGGGAGTATTTAACTTATCATTGTTTACGTCCAATTTAATCCTATACAGACTGATTCGTCATCGTTCAAAATTAAAGAGATGAAAGAATTTGCTGAGTGGATAACACATGTTGGTGAGGGCATTACCGCTGGACCTAATAATTGTGGGTTCATATCAAGATCCCAAAGTTTTACATATTTGAGAAGTGAGTCATCCAATTCAAACTATTATAGATAGTACATATCTTTCGTTGTTGTATCACTTAGGCGATCCATCACTTGACCTGTATATTTCATCACCGGGATGTTCTTGCACCTGCAAATAAAATATTTGATGATATAAATCAATTTTTCATGTCGAAGATGTCAATAGATAGCATTGAATATTTGAGCGCATATAGCATTGCTACGGAAGATAATTTTGAGAACGGTCTCGAACATGTTCTCACTGTAGAATTTTTCAACAACATTAATTGATCTAGATTTACTAATCTCAGGATCATACTAAAGGTTGTGTGTATGGTAATGCTTCTGAGAAATATAGATCAAACTTTCGAGCTGTGCAACGGAACAAGGCTTATAGTTACTAATCTTGGGAAGCATATCATCGAGGCAAAGATAATATATGGAATCAATGCATGCCAAACGGTTTTCATTATGAGGATGATGATGAGCCATCCGATGGGATGTAGTTCCCTATCAATTGACTTGAGACAACTCCCTATATTCGTCTACCTTGCTATGACTATAAATAAGAGTAAGTGACACTCCCTCTCACACGTTGGCCTCTACCTCCCCTCACATGTATTAAACCGTGATCAGTTAAATGTTGCTCTTTCTAGAGTTACCACCGGGAAGGGCTTGAACGTAGTAATTTGCGACGTAGAGGGTAATACATATGACACGTCAACAAACGTAATTTATAAAGAAGTGTTCGACAAGTTATAAGTTGATTTTATCTTTTATGTGTGTTTTTTATAGAGAGATGTTAAACGTAGGACAATAAAATACTAAATGCAGGACAACTTAAACTTAATTACACGTGAAGTCCATATATAGCCAAATTTGCATTACATAGACTTCATATTTTGAATAATTACAACAAGATACACTTTTAATACAAATAAATTAAAATAACAAGGTTGATGGTTTGTACGTTGATGAAATCAAACATGAGCGAAAATCTATGTGAAGAAGAACCCTATCTTAATGTGAGTGACAAAGAAAGTGAAGAAGAACCACCATGGTGTGAAGATGGTTATTTTAAGGTATTTATGTACTTATGTGTTGTTTTAAGCTATTTTTACAGAAAAATTCGAGAAAAAGAGGGTGTTTTTCGATTTGATGCATGAAATCGGATATTGGCACGAACCTAGCGCCTTCATCATTAACCCATATTCATGCCGGTTGTGCTACATGGCGCAAAGTAAGCGCCATTAAGGCGAACGCTGAACAAAATGTCGCCAAGTCTATATAGCGTTGAGATGTAGCGCCAAGAGAATCATGCGATCGAATACATCGCTACCCTCTTTGTGAGATGGCGGAGATCCATAGCCACATGTGGTGATGGCTTTGATTGTTTTAGTGTGAATAAAACTTGAAGCAACACTAACCTAATTCTTCCCTCTTCTTCTTGGTGAATTGCTCATCTTCTTAATTGATTAAAGCTTTTGTGGTTTTTTGGGTGTTGGAACTTGGAAGCGTCTGTTGTTTTAGGGGTTTTGTGACTGACTGTATTAACTAATTAGGGGTTTCCAAAATTTATGACTGAAATGATAATTTAAAAATAAATGTAGATACTTGATAATAATATAAAATAGAGATTTAATGTGTAAATGTTTTTAAGTTGTCATGTATTTAGTATTTTATGTCATGCGTTTAGTATTCGTGTTTATATATATGGTTTTGTTCAATTTCACTAATTTATATTATGCACTTTTCAACATGTAGGGGTTACTTCCGATGCAATGTTGAAGCGATTAGATCATGCATTTTATCACTTTACAATTTTTATATATTTCTCAACTTCAACATGTTATTATATACATTTATTCATTTCTTATTTTAACTAGTTAATGGCCCGTCGATACTCGACGGGGCATGGAGGCCAAACTCAAAATAAGAAATGAATATATCGTATAATAAAATGTTAAAGTTAATGAATATAGTGTATCATATGTTTTACCATGTTCGCCTTATATGAATACATTGAATCTCTTCTTACTGGTAACCGTAGAGAGAGAACATGCAATTGTTCACGTTTAAATACGGGTGAGGTGGTAGAGTCCGACATGTGAGAAAGATTGTCAAGGACTTTTGTTTATGGTCATTGCAAAATAGACGATATGGGGAACTATATTCTATCAAAATTGAGAGGGAACTTCATCTTGTAGAATGGGCTAACCATCACAATTTGAATGACAAACCTTTTGGGTTGGGTAGACTACCGATATTATATTTGCCTCAATGATATGCTTTCTAACATTAGTAACTATGAGCTAGACTTGTTCCATTTTACAATTCGGTAGTTTGATCTATATATTTGATAAGCATTATCATGCATACGCTTAAGAATGCTATAGTGAAAATTGGTATATTTAAGGTGGTTCAAAAAACAATGTATAATATGAGGATCATAGTTTGTAAGAATAACAAATTCTTGTTCCATTGCACAACTCAGAAGCCTGGTCAATATTTCTCAAAAGAATGATCATGCATCCAACCTTAAGCACTATTCTATGATTAATTAGGTAGTCCCGAGCAATTAATCGTGTTCAAGAATTCTATTGAGAATAATTCTGCCATTTCACTATCTACTGACTCGGTCTTGCTTATGCTATCAGCACTCAAGTACTCCACATAATCACCATGCATTTTATACATGACATAGTCATTAATCTCATTGATCATTTCATTAGTCGGTGCGAGAACAACACGGTGATGGAAGTATTCCAGATCTATAGTTAGATAGGCTAAGTGATCCAAAATGGAAGGATATGTGCAGTCTACAATGGTGGAAATAGGATTATTTACTTCACGAATAAGTATGTCATCAGGTAACTTGATGTCTACCTCAACATCATTGGGTTCGCCAGGGACCCCATCACCGACTTGTAGTATCCACTCGGCAAAATCTTTAGTTTCACTAACCTCAACAGCTGATGATCCGATCTAAATAGAAAAAAATGTGTTAATTAAAAAGAACAACATAACAGAGCAATTCATATGATAGTAACCGGGAATTTTTACAGTTTACCTGCAATCGCATGTTTTTTGTGAGTTTTAAAACCTCACATGAATCCCATAGTATCGAAGAGCATAGAGAGGCATTTACAATATCAAATATGCTACCACAGAACAAGCGGCAAAATTTTTGAAATCTCCACTGAATACCACTACTAAGCCACCGAAAGGATCATCTGGACATTTCATAACATCTCTTAGACTCCTATCGAGTGCCTCAAAGCAATATTTGTTGGTCATCGGTACCTCATCCCAAATTATAAGTTTGGTTTGCTTGAGTAAGCCGGTGACATCAGAATCCGGCTTCAACTTGCTACATGTTGATTCCTCATGACACTTAATAGGAATACCAAACCTAGAATGAGCAGTCCTACCTCTAGGTAGCAAGAGTGATGCAATACCACTTAATGCTACTGGAAGCACTATATCTCCTCTAGCATGCAAGCCGGAACACAACGTCCTCTAAATAAAGTCCTGTATGTACCACCATAGCCGTATAAAAAGAACACACCACCTCTGCCCCCGTCAACTGAATCCATAATCTTATTGTAAATTGTTATCTCAAACGTGGGTACAGTCCATCGAATCCTGATCTCATGGCATCTCTGTCGTATGACATCTCATCAACTATAAACTGATTCGTGGCGTTGTCAGTTATAGACTCATCTGGGATTGGCATGGACTCAAAAAAAGCAAGACTGCTGCAGTTTGCTTTCAATAGCTTCTCAATTTCAAGCAATGCTAGGTTATGGATTTGTTCATCTGTAAGCCTCAAACCTGAATCGCGAAATGAATCGAAATAAGTAATAAGTAAATGTATAGCATTTTCGTATTTCGGTAAAATACAAAATTTACTAACAAATTACCAGGATTATGAGAAGTTTTTTGCTTGATGTATAGAATGTTGTCAGATAAGAAGTTACATGTCTTCCTCCATACCTCCCCTGGTCTCGCCATGCTTCGAGAAAGAAGAAGCATCAATCGTAAAAAGATGATGAAAGAAACGTGCTAATCCCCAATGACCTGCCTCAGTAATTCCACTGACATACTCCCCGTCATCTGGTAGTAGGTCTAAAGCCACACATGAGTCCTTGCAGGTCTCGTAAACAACACCGTTCACTGTTCTAATATCCTGGAAACATGTTGCACCTCTAACATGATTCAACATAAGTCACATATAGTACATGTTTTCAAATGCCATCGGCACATTATACATCCTTCCAACAGCTTGTGCCTTGGTTTTCCTACGGGACCACTTCTTCGGGCAATCCCTCCAACAATACTCACGGGGCAACTTAGGATACGTCAATTTCCTAGCTTCCGGCACTACAAAAAAACAGGGACAATCCGACGGAAAGGGACGACGGATAAAATCCGTCGCCCCAGTAGCTACGAATCGCTAAGGGTAGCGACGGATTTAATCCGTCGCTACACATAGCGACGGATAAAAGTTATCCGTCGCTAATTTTGTTGACCATAATAAAAAGAAAAAAATAAAAAAAATTTAGCAACGGATAGATCTATCCGTCGCCAAATGACCGGAAAATTAAAAAAAATAGAAAAGTTAGCGACGGATAGATCTAGATCTATCCGTCGCCAAAAGCCTAAAAAACATTAATATATCTCCACCACCACCTCCCTTCCTCCACCACCACCTCCTCTCCTCCACCACCACCTCTCCTCCCTTTCTCCTCTCCTCCTCCACCACCATCTCCACCACCACCACCTCCTTTCCTCCTCCACCACCTCCTCTTCTTCCCACCACCACCTTTCACCCATCACCACTGCCACCACCACCTTTCTCCTCCCACCACACTGCCACCACCTCCCACCACCACCACTCTTCCTCCTCCGCTCCACCACCCGCCTCTCACCACCACCACCCGTCTCTCCACGCCACCACTGCCTCCGGATCTCATCGCCACCACCGCCACCGGATCTCCACCGTCCACCTCCGGATCTTCCATTTATCTTTTTGTACATTTTCGGTATTTTAGGTATTTTAGGTATTTATCTTTTATCTTTTTGTACATTTTCGGTATTTTAGTTTGTATTGTATTATTGTATAATGAATTTGTATTATTGTCATTGTATAAAATTTTCGATTTATTCTATAATCGTATTGAATATTGTAGTTTCGATTTGAATATCAACCGAATCATTGTCCGATTTGAATACTGTAGTTTCGATAAATCAATATCTCGTATACGAATACAAATTGGATACGAATTAATCCGTATACGAATATAAAAATTCGAATACGATTTTTTTTTTTAAAATAGCTTTTCAGCGTCGGATAGAATCTATCCATTGATACATTGGCGACGGATAGAATCTATCCGTCGCCAATAATCAATTTAAAAAAAAATAAAAAAAAGTAAAAAATGATAATCCGCCGTCCAATCCGTCGCGAATTGGACGACGGATTATTTATCCGTCGCCACAGCTCCAGTGGGACGATGGAATTTCTATCCGTCGCCCGGTCCGTTGCCAGAGCTGGGGCGACGGATCGGTTCTATGAGCGGAACTATCCGTAGCTGAGACCGATTTAAAATCTTGGTCAACCTTGTTCAGCTCAAACCATTCAAGAAACTTCATCGCTTATGGCGAAGGCTTATCCAAAGATGAAATCTCCATCTCGAAGGTACCCCGCTCATCCTCTAGATGAAATGCCAAACTCTCAACCGCATATCCTATAATGTATCTAGAATTCAAAATTCTCCATATTACCTCACATCTTTGAAACATATCGATCAAATTATGCCTCTTAATTTCATCATTATTATTTATGTCTATGAATGTAACACCTTTCAACATGTACTTGAACAAATATTTCATTGAAGCCCCACCTTTATAGTATTCTATGTTAATGTGAGATTGGTACTTTAGGAGCAACTGAGCACTGTAGGGGACAACAAAATTGTTTAAAAACGTCGACTCATATACTAAGTTCGGCAACAAATAAATCTAGGTTTACGACAATAAACTAAGTATAATATTTAATTAATATAAATCTACATGTTGTCAAGCTGAACTCCATTTTTATCGACGGTGACACCTGTGTTCCTTTTTCGATATATCTGATATCCAGCATCAACAACACAGGTATTTTCGTTGTAGCTATTTGGAAAATGCTTGGAGCATCTGTTGTCCTCCATGCATGGAGAAGTAGGTCTAGCCAGACCACATGATCGGTGAATCATATGGGTTGACACTACGTCGTACAATTCTGGATTAGTATCCTTGTCGGGTAACTCTGCACATATGTAGTCATCAATGTTATTTTTAATCTTCTCCTCACCCGCCTTATTCAGGATTACCAAAATATGAACATGCAGAAGTCCTCGCTTTTGGAACTCAACGGTGTATATGACTAAAAAAATTCATAGTAATAGATATTATAAAGCATTTTTGGATTTCATAGAATATAAACATGTTTAGACAAAATAAATAAATAAAACCCAACTTACGTGCTTTTGATTTTCCAAACATATGTCCATCCTTTATATCACTGATAACTCATCGAGTATCACCGTGAAGAGTCGACATATGATATTAGGCTTGTCTTCCGGTCTCAATCCAAGACTCTCAATATACCTTGTGATCTCCGCCCACTTTGGATTGCATGTAAATGTTCTGAACAGGCACGAATATCATGCCCACTTGCATATAGCCATATAATCCTGGTACATCTGCATGTACCATCTAGCACCCTCTAGATAAGATGATGGCAGTATGAAGAGACTACCACATGATGTAGGATCATATTCAAAGTTATCAACTTTGCTGGCAATCTTCTTATAAGATTTGTATCTAAGCTTTGGTTGATTGTGACGAATCCACTGAAGTCTTTGTGACTCCATCATCATGTAGGAATCAACAATAAACTATTGAAACAATCTCCTGCCAAGTATAAGCTGGTGACCTTCTCCCTCCCTGTGTTGAATTCTGAATGCTAAGAACTCCCTAAGTGTGAGATCTAGCCTCTTACTGTATGTAGTTCTGGGTATCTCTGTATACCAACCATCTTCAGCATACACGAACAATAGTAGTGGGTAATGCAGAGGGATATAGTATGGAAGAAATTCATTTATCCTTTGCAAATATCCAGTCAACTTCAACTCAACCATGATATCCCTCTTATGCCTCACATTCTCAATGTCTCCTTCAATAATGGCAGCAACCTCTGATGCAGTAGGTAAATTATAGGTCCGTCCATCCTTGACACGTTTTGTTATAAGTTGCAGACTAATATATGTTGAGTTATTAAGAGATATACGATCCCTGACCATCCTATATGTTTTGGCATAAGGATTATATTGGTCGACCATATCTTTGATGCTGGCTATTACAGAAGTGTCCAAACCCTTCCCATCACCACTGGCATACATGCATATATACAAATTTACTTAAATGAACTAATTATCGTGTAACATTATTATTATAAGGAATTTTATTAAACAATATATAGATATTACTGGCACTAACCCAAGAGCATTGATTATGTTCTGTACTTCGTGCTCAGTGTTAGGGCAGTGCAAAAAACCTACCTGCCCGACCCACCCGCACAAACCGCCAACTAATTTTTTTATAAAATGTGTGGTACGTTAATTTTTTTTCACTCGCCATTAGTGGGTGGGTGGTGGGTTGGATGGGTGCAACCCGCGACCCACCCGCCATTTTTATGTATGTATGTAGGTAGGTAGGTATATGTTTGTGAATTTAAGTATAAGGAGGCTAATCGGCTAGAGAAGTTGCATCTTCGCTTATGTCGTTGACTATAGATATAGTTTAAGTGAGCCTACAACTCTTCTCTTTAAGCACTATTTCATCTTCATTTTTGCACCCAACATTTGTTCTTCTCAGCTTATGTCATGTATTCAAGCAAAATAACACAAGTTGGCAACTTCTCGGGTCAACATTTCATCCATTACTGCATGAAAATCTTTAAAATTAAGTAAAGAATGATAACTACTTCAAAAGAATCACTACCCTCTTTGTTCAGAACATACTCTTTGTTGCTGATTTTTTTTTAATTGCACATCTACTTCTGCACAAGTTGCAAGTTTTTACTACATCCATTTTTATCTACATTCACCCGCAAATCCACCTCGCCACCCACCATTTTTATCACCCGAACCGCTGCGGGTTGAAAAAATATTCCACCCGCCTCGGTTTATAATTATAATCACTCGTCATAGGTGGGTCGGTTTGATTTTTCGTAAAAACCGCCCACACCCGCCCGCGCTCACCCCCTACTCAGTGTCATAGATGTATAGTTGAGAAAACTTTGGTTCTTTTCCTTCGTCTAGCAACAAAGAGCCAATTTTGTGGAAATTCTGACCACCCATCTTGAAACAATAAGGACCCCGACCTTTGTTAACCTCTTTGTCTATTTTTCCACCCATAGAAGTAAAAGTGAACATCATCTTATATGTCCATAAGTTCTCAATGATACTCCGACTATTCTTGTGTCTATCCTCTAGGAGATCACTTAACAACTTAGGTGGTTGTTGAAGAATTGGAAGCTTGACCAGACCTCTCATGCAACATAGGGTGAACTTAGGATTCTTTTTTTTTTATTTTTTATTAGGTGGTCTCCTTTCTTCAAACCAGAATAAAGCACCACAATGTTCACATTTATACTCCGGATCACCCATGTCCAAATACGTTGCACATGCATTTGGAGCAATAATTTTATAGGAGAGACTACAAAATATGTAACTGTCATCCATTATCCTATGTTTGCAGAAATAATAAGGGTTATTACATTGAGCCCCATCGGAGCTGAAAATCTAAGAATTGAACATGTGAAATGGATTGTATTTTAACGTTCAAATGTTGGAGTTGACCTCAATTAGAAATTGAGACACTTTTGCAATTGAAAGAATGTCAATGGATATTATTTGTAATTTTTCTTAATGTAATGTAATGTAATGGTGTTCATTAGAGACTTAATTGTTCATATTTTGGGTTGCAATTTATCTGCTTTGTTATTGTTTGTTAACAATAATAATAATATGGGCAGAAATGTCTTTTCAAGTATTAATTCGAGTTTTGGTCGAGTTTGTGTGGACTAAAATGTAATTTTATTTTTCTCGTTAATTGTCATCTATTTTTTACTAATGTGGAATTACAAAATCTAACATGATGCAGGAATGAAATTTTAACAATTAATTTGTATATCTTTGCATAATTAATAATGATTTTGATCAATGTCACATAAACCGTTTTCGCACCAGCTCCATTGGTTTGGATTTACCATAATAATAAAATAAATTATTTATCATCGAGTATCTATAATTCTAATGGATACTAAATGATGTATGCCGAATATTTTTTTAAACGAAATATGTGAAAGATACATAAAATTAAGTGTAGAGGTTTAAAAAAATGCACTCAAGAGCAATGATCATGTTGTCAATTATGTGTTCAACGTCATATATGTACCGTTGGCAAAATTTTGGAGTTTGTACTTTGTTGGGCAACAATGTTTCAATTTTGTGATCATTTTAGCCACCTATCTTAAAGCAATAAGTACATTTTCATTTATTGATTTCCTTAACTATTTTCAACCCATTGAAGTAAATGCGAAGATGTTATATGCACTAATAATAGAACAATTATATAAACTGAGTACCTACTGAATAAACAACTAATACTTGTAGAACATATTTACAAATTAGTATAGTTCAAAACAATGATCATGAAAAGATAAAAAAAAAATAAAATTAGAGCATAGCGATTACTAATGGACAAAATTCTACATTAAATGCCTCGATTTCTTCTATAATGTAAAGAAAAAGATGCAAATCTATAATCTGCAGACTTAGGAGATTTAATCACCAAAGAGAAATCCGTTTTAATTAATTACTACATGTTGCCACTCAAAATTTCGAACCACTCCGATAAGCTAATTTGTCAGTCAAACTTTTCGCACCTTTTAAAGGAACCATAAGACACAAATTTTGACACCAAACAATAATCTTGGCCATTGATACCTAGCAACAACACCAATACCACCCTATGTTATTTCTGCTAAATGCAGTAGCATTAAAATTAACTAAAATGATACCAAGATCAAGAAATAACCCAGGTGATGCCACAATTGACTATGTAGCACATAAAGATCTTTTACTGACTATATCTATTTCTTCCTTAAAATGGTGCAGTAATCATCCAATAAATCAAATTTTAAAATCATAACAAACTCAATATATATATATATATATATATATATATATATATATATATATATATATATATATATATATATATATATATATAAAGTGAAATTTATATTCAAAATGTTCCACGTAGTAAATTTATAAGGTAGAAGGTAATATTTGAATAAATAATGAGTAAAAAGTAGAAAATGTATTAGAATTCATGTAAATGTTGATAAGATGATGGTTTGTATTTAATCAAATACGTAACTTTATTGGTCATTTTTAATGTATATATCCATTCGTAATTGTATACTTAAATAAATATTGATTTCTTTGATAACTGGAGAAGTATTGAGTATTTAATAAATGCTCTATTTTTAAATTTTCATTATTTCAATTTATGTTATTTAATAAAAATAATATTTTAATAAATAAATACTTTAATTAATTAATAAAATATTCAAGTTTGATGTCTATGGATTCGTCTTGTCGCGGTGAATCTATATATATGTTTAAAATATTTTTTGGAATTTTCTAAATAAATATATATGAGATTAAATAATAATTATGTATTGAGTCAACATACTAAAAATAAATAATAAGAGTTATATGGTGCACTACATCTTAACAAGTTCCACATCCAACATACCAAATTTAAAATTGTAATAACCAATCAAAATCTTTCACATTTCCACATAATTGATGATGTGTAATGCATGAGAATGCTTTAAATGTTTTTCTTTTAATGTATAGATAGATTGTTTTTTCATGCCCGTCGAGTATCGACGGGCCATTAACTAGTATCCACTAAAATGATGATTTGTCCAAATTTTATCCATATTTAGTGCTAATAGCGGTTGATTTGTTTAACCACCTTGACCGATTTACGTTAAATATATAGCCAAGTTTGACTTCTATACATAGTAAATATATAGATCAATTTCCAAACGGCAAAAAGAATGTAACATTATGATTGTTTTGCCTTAATTAAATGGTTTAATTTATTTCCTTACAACTAATCTTGGGTGATCATTGTTAAAACTAGAATTTACGTCACACGCTACACATATTAAGCAGTGTATTCTGGTATTGCTCTACGGTTTGTGAAGTTATATTTGATCTGCCTGAGTACAATTCTGATATCTATGTAAACTTATGATTAATTGTCAAAGTTGGTTAATGTTATAAAAATGTAGAAGCTACATAAGAAAAAAAAAATAATATTTAAAAAAATGTATGATTATCAATCGCAACCAAAAAGTTAATGTTTTTATATTGCCTAATCTTAGGTTTGATTCTGTAAGATTTTTGTGTAAACAACATTTCTTGTCTTTGTGTGGTCATCAGAGTCTATTTGTAAGCGGCCTAATCAATACTCGGATCGCAGATGATCTCCACGCTCTTGACAACGCAACATGCAACTGTTCATGTGAGAAAACTGGTTGTGCATATAGATTCCAACCTTTTCTAGCGCTTGTCCTTGTGCCTTGTTTATCGTCATTGCAAAGCATATTGTAGATTATATGTTTTGTTAAAATTACAATATTGCAATATACATTTTATACATTACAAGTTTTACGTAAACAATATTCCTCGTCGGAGTGCACTGTAGACGACTTTATCAATACCTTGACTGCAAATGTCGACTTTGCTCTTCACAATGCAACGTACGACCATCCATGCGGGAAAATATACTGTGGCAAATATATATTCCAACCCTGTCTAGCTTTTGTCGATGCGATTCGTTTATCAAAATTGTAAAGCATAATCGTAAGGGAACTGTTTCTTCTTAAATATTTAAAAGGTTGCTAAACGTACAACAAATATTTTATTTGATGTTTGTAATATTGCACCTTTAAATGTGATCAACCCATTTAATTACATCTTGATGGCATGAAACTATGTTTTTATTTGACTACAAACTGCAATGCCTGGTATGCCATTTTGGGACGCATGCACTTGAGGGTGTAATATTGTGATTAGCAGTGGTATGTGTTTTGATGCTTGATAGGTTAGCATTTCAGTTACAAAATGATGTTTTTGCTCAAACAGTAATTACAATTACTATTTTAACGTTAAATACATAAGCTAATTCATACTGCCAGTACATATCCTCATACAAATAAACAATATAGTTATATAGCATAATTAAAATCCAGAATACCAGCCTTCCTTTTCTTATTTTCCTCATCCTTTGCATCAAGAAATTCTCGGGGAACACTACTCAGTATTTTGTTGCGCACTTAGAAGCAGCAACCAGAGCTCTTTCGTAAACTTCCCAGTATTTCTCTCCATTACATAAGAAAGTTAGATATCTTCAATAATCACGTTCATAAAACACACACATTTTGACAGTAGATTGGCAATCTCCAAAAATATCTTAAACTGGCAAATAAACTTCTGAGCTATAACAGTGCAATCTATCATTAATTGGATAGTTATACAATGAATGTCTGACATAATTATGCCAGGTTATAAGAACTTCATCTTCAAACCCAACTAGCTCAGTTACTCGTTTTGCAATCCATGGCCTCAACACATCATCTCCACTTTAGACATATCCACCCAAACCAAAACAGACCAACCACATATAAAACATTCAGCACAATCAAATGGAGAAAAGGACATATTCTGGATGCAGAAAACATTAACTGATTAGGAACAAACCTCATTCTCCAATTCAGAGGCAAATTTCTAAAATTTGAGCAGCTTCGCTTGCTTGTTCGAGAACCGAGTGTCCAATTTAACAGTGACGACAACATATGAGTTGCAAAAGAACATGGAAAAACAACATAGAAGATAAACCGATTCATCTCAGGCATAAGCAGATCGTGTTACGTTGCAACAAATTGAAATTTGAAATTTAATGAGATGAGGTTAACCGTTAATCAGAATCGAGATCAAAGGGAATTAGCCTAGGAAAATTCACCAGCGTTGCTAGAGTTTGCTAAAGCTTTTCGAGTCAAAAGGATAGCAACAACTGAGTGATATATAGTAGAGCTGGTGTCTAAACGCCAAACAGAGGGTTGCAAGGAGAGCTGGCAAACAAGCTTATTGCACCACCAGATGTTGCAGCTATGCAAGTTACCAAAAATATAGTGTTTTACCGGTCTCAAACGAGATGTCTGGTGTTGTCAACCTTGTGAAGCTACAGAAGGCGTAGACGCAACATGTGATGATATTCAAAGGGGTCGTATCATTATACAATCTATTGGTAGACATGTGAAAATTATTCACCACAATCGTACCTGTAAATGTAATCTGATTCTAACACTCTTAGGCCAAATTAATAAACCCCCTCTGATATTATGTAAACATAGAATAATTTCAGATAAAAACAAGAACACAACACTAAGAATTCAATGAGGGGTTCCTAAGAATAAAAGTAGGGAATTCACAATTTTTCCTACTTCCAGAGAATCTAAAACAAATAGAATAGTACCTGAGAAACTCGAAACTCAACAAAGCCCATGCTCATCCTCAACATCTGCTTCTGTACCAACATCCATGGTCTTGGATCTCGAGTACGGATTGCTGTGTAGGAGAATCCGATTAGTACTCCTCTTATTTACAGTCGAGCCCTCTTTCGGGTCCAATCGGCTTTGCTAGCTTGTTAACATTAACCTTCTATTCATTGCGGATTCCTTTCCCTGGTTTTGATTGAGCTATCGAGCTTTTCTCTCGGTCTTGGGTGATCCAACACCGCCCGATCTCTTGGTCTACTCAGTAAGTCCCATGTTCAGAGAGCCAGAGCTGAGAGAGAGAGAGAGAAAGCCTAAGAGCTAAGTAGATCCCACATCCATTTTATTGAGACATCCAACTTAAATCCTTCAATTCCACTCTCTTAAAATAACCCCTTAATGGTCTGAATTTTCATATTTGCAAGTAGTATAACACCAAAGTTGATACCACCGATGTGGTATACAGAATTCGAAAATTAGGATTGGAAAAATTAGGGATCGAATTTTCCACTTTCTCCTTTGAAACATAATAGATCATGTTATCCCTGTAATTTTGAAACATAAGAGAGGCGCTACACAAGTTCTTCCATTGCCGGAACTCGATCACGCCGGCTTCTCCGCCGGTTCAGATCCAGACCACCGCGAATTCCAAAAAAATTATATCTACATGAGGCTCAAAGTGAGATAAAAAAATTATATCTCCCCGCAGTTGCAACTCTCTGCAAACCACTCTCTCCGCCACGTCAGCATTCCACTGCAACTCACTTTGCAACTCTTCACAATTATCTACTCCAACAGTGAGGCCCAAAATCTATTTTCTTTTAACATTTCTTTCAAACTTAATTATTCATTTCATTTTGTATTGTTTCTTAATGTATACAAAATGACATAGGTTTTGAACTATCTGAAAAATATATGTCGTATTGCAATTTGCTATGAGTATTTTCAACCCTACCCATATATTAACCAACGCAATTTGTTTCATGTTAATTGAATCATTTTATTGTCTCAAATCTCTTAATTACTTAGAATCAATTAAATAAGACATTTTTAGAGTATCAAGGAGTTACAAAATAACTTCCTCTGTCCCATGAAAAATTTCCATTTTTGATTTATTGTCAATAAAATAAGGCCAATTGAAATATTGAATATTCTTTAAATTGTCTAATTATAAAGAACGAACAAAAATTTATAGTAGGTCAATAAAAGTGAAAATTTTGTAATATTATTTATACGAAGAAAGAATAAATAATGAATGAAACACAAAGTTTAGGAGAGACGTGTATTAATGAGAGACCGGAGATACGGATTAATGTTCTTATTTATATGTATAATGTTTTAAGTAATACGAGTAACGTTTATGAGTGAACATTTTATATCACTTTTTATGTATGTGTATATCACTGATGTTTTTAGTAAAATCTCTAATGTTTTCTTTTATAACTGTAATGTTTGTCCATCTCTTTTAGTATCTCTATAAGACCATCTCTCAGGAGATTTACTAGATCTAAATGAAAAAGAAATAATTAATTGGTAAAATTGTAAATATAGATTTATTATGACAACATTAGTTAAGTGAAGGTAGAAGTTAATTGTTTCCAGAAATGAGAATGAAAATTTTTGTGCAGGATGACTGAAATGTGTATATGCATCTTAATTCTTCTATTCTTATCATTTCAATTTGTTTTGTTGCTATTTCTAATGATGGACTAATTTGGTTTAGAGTTAAAACCTTGAGTTATGTTAAATTTTAGGCGTTTTTAATTTGGTTTTTTAAATTTTAGTTCTTAACCAAACAGATACTAAGTGATTAGAGTCATTATAATAAGGTGTCAGATTTTGAAGCTTCATCATAGAGCGATTTTATATGATACTGAATTTCTGGTTTATTCAACATTTTAATCATATTATTACAGTTGTTAAAGTATTATTTTTTTCTTTAAAGTAATAATATAACCAAATAGTTGGCGCGTGGAGGGAAAGTGATTTTCTCTCAATTTGGTCTGACACAGTACAAAACTACTTGAAGTTAGAAAAAACCCATTCTCGCTGTGTAGCGCGTGGATGACAAACAACACAACAATCTCACCCCATTTCCCCTTTATCTATCTAACAAGAAGTCAACAACATCAAATTCTCACAAGCTCACCATCAATGGCAGAAAAGCACCAGATGCTCTTCTCTCATATGTGAAATATCACCATCGATTTAGATATCAGATTATTCTTTTTCGATTTAGGATGCTTATGGACAGCCTAAAACTCATGATGGAGCAGCTCCTACATCGGCTTAGACGAAGTCAAAGGAATGTGTAATCAACCTCTCAGATAAACTCTTTTCTTGCGAATACCCTGAGCATCATTTGTTGTGCAGATTCACTTCAGAGCTGCACCGATCGATTCACTTTACATATATCCTGGACGGAGCATCATTTGTTGTGTAGATTCTGGCGTAAATCGGCGTAAAAATAAGCCGAGGAAAAATAGCATAAACAGGATAAAAAATCTCTTTTTGGCCTTCTGAAACTAGAAGAGGTAAGTCCATCTCCCGCAGTTGCAACTCTCTGCAACACACTCTCCGCCACGTCAGCATTCCACTCATTGCAACTCACTTTGCAACTCTTCACAATTCTCTACTCCAACAGTGAGGCTCAAAATCTATTTTCTTTTAACATTTCTTTCAAACTTAATTATTCATTTCATTTTCTTTTCTCATTTCCTTTTAAACTTTACTAGTACTAACCCGTGGCGATGCCACGGTATAGTTTACTTTTAATAATAAATTAAAAGGGGATTATAAAATATATTAATCGATAAAATAAGTAGTCAAATTTATGTGAACAACGTTGGTCGCGGTGTCGGTCGGTAGTCCTTCTTCATCAAATATTATATCATTGAGTGTTTATGCTAACTATATGAAATGTAAAAATAGGGTCCTCATGCAGGCACATTAATTAGTAACAGGTAAATGTCTTTTGAAAAAAATTGTATCCCTCAAACTGAACCAAAATAAAATACAAAAGTATACAACATAATCAATAGGGTTGTTTCCAACAACCCCGCGGTGGTATGTGGTCACGCCACCACACACACAAAAAAAAAATTATACAAACATAATTTCACATGTTACGACACCACAAAAAATAAGCTTTCAGCGACGTATTAGCCTCCCGATCCGTCGCTAAATCCGTAGCGACGGAGAGCTTCCCCATCTCAATTTTGCTCGTCTCTAGGTTTTTTTTTGCGACGGTTAATTTATCCGTCGCTAATTAGCGACGGATAAAGTGTTGACCGTCTGAAACAAAAGGCAGCACTATTTAGCGATGGATAACTATCCGTCGCTAAATAGTATTTTTTGTTTTCTTATTTTTATTTTTAATACGAATATTTCGACAATTTTATACGAATATTCAATACGGATAAATAAATAATTTTATTCAATTCGGATAAACCAACAATTATATACGAATATTCAATACGGATAAACCGACAATTGTATACGATTATTCAATACGCATAAACTGATAATTTTATTCAATACGGATAAACCGACAATTTCATACAATATTCGATAATACAATATGCAACATTTAATAATAATTAATACAAATAAGAAATTACAAAATTAATAAGAAATTACAATAATACAATATACAAAATCTAGATCTGGATCTTGTTGGATCTTGGATGACGTTGGATCTGGTCGGAGATGGTGGTGGACAGAGAGATCTCGTGGTGGTGGGAGAGAGTGAGATCGGAGCTCATTTTCTTCTTCTTTGTCGGAGATAGTGGTGGACGGATCTCATCGTGGTGGTGTGGTTTGGTGGGGTGACAGTGGATGTCGTGGTGGTGGATCTGGGAGCGTGGTGGAAGGCTGGATCCGTGAGTGGTGGTGGAGATCGAGGCGGGTGGAGTGGTGGGAGAGGCAGTGGTCGTGGAAGGAGAGTGTGGGGTGGAGGTGGTGGAGTGATGGTGGGAGAGAAGGAGAGAGGAAGAGGAAGGGTTAGTGAGTGATGGGAGGAAGAGAGTATAAATTAGGGTTTCTGCGTAGTTTAGCGACGGATACCCTATCCGTCGCTATTTAGGGACGGATAGATTTTTCCGTCCCTAAATAGCGACGGATAGGGTATCCGTCGCTAAATTTTAAGTTTTTTTTGTTTTTCATTATTTTTTTTGTCAACGAATTAGAGACAGATAGAGATGGATAAATCTATCCGTCTCTAAATTTAGAGACGGGAAAATTTCCGTCTCTAAGCCTAGCGATTCGTCGCTATTTAGCGACGGATTTTATCCGTCGCTGAATTCCGTCTCTAAAATCGGAAATTCTTGTAGTGCGATTATTTTTTCCAACCCACCGGCAACCCCGTGGTGGTATGCATCACAACTTCACATCCCCCCCCCCCCCCCCCGCGGGCTCGTTATGGAGATCAAGTAAGTAGAGAGAAGATCAAAGAGAGTATCAGATCCCCTAGGCTCGTTATTGTTAGATATTTTGTTAGAAATATCTGTTTAGATTTTGATCAGCAACATGATGACTTATCTTAGTCTCAGAAAGGTGATTAGTACTCTTGGTTCACTTGAACATTGTAAAAGAGGAAAACCACTAAGTATGATGGTCTAGCTAATCTTGTATAGGATGTTAGGTCTCAAAATGTAATTTTTATTTTATGAAGAGAAGACCAAGAAGAAGACATCCAAGCAGAAAGCTCAACGACATTGAAGACTTGAAGAAAACTGCACAAGATTACTGAATCTGTTGTTCAGATATCTTAAAGACACGAATAGTTTCAAACAAACTGTGTCACAAGAGATATCTGAGAAATAAGATACATATCTGAAAACAAGGAAAGTGTCCACAGATATCTACTCTCAGATACCTTGAGCTTTAACCACGTTTCTGAAAGAGAAACATATATATTGCAAACAAAGTTGTTTCAATGAATACAAGTGGTATCTGAAGATTGTAGATAAGGATGTGCAAAGAATCAGATAACACTAGTCTCTGATACAAAGCATAGTTCCGTTGGCACTACAGGACAAAAAGTATAGTACAATGCATTTAATGCACGGACAGAGATGTCTGAATAAAAGCAACGGCAGCTTCTGAGAAGAAGACAAAACCTGCTACAGTACTATACACAGATATCGATAGTTTGAATTTGAGCCTAACGGATACCATTCAAACGGCACTCAAATTCATCTATAAATATCAACACTTAGACTGCTTGAGAAGACACCTTAGACACACGACATAACTTGAAAACGCTGATCCTCTTACTCTCTCAAAGCATCTTACTTACTCTCAAAGCTTTCTTTGCGACCAAAGCTTTTGATCTTGAGTAAACACTGAAGTTCTAAGTGTCCTGATCCTAAACAAGCAAAGCTATCTGTGAAGGAGTTGAATCAAAAGATCAACTATCTGAGATTCATTCTCTTGAACAGATATCATAAGACTTGGGTCAGTAAAATCGAACAAGATACCATACGCTGTAAAGTGTATTAAGTAACTTGATTCACAGAGCTATCTGATTAACTGAAAAGTTATTAAGAAGCTCATCTGACAACTCAAACCAAAACCAACACCATAACTGGCGTGGAGTACATGAAGTACTTAGTTTGAAAAATCAGGGAATAACTCAAGGTTCTGGAGTATAGGAAGTACTTGATTTGGGAAACTAAGGAATAACTCAAGGTTATTGAGTATAGGAAGTACTTAGCTTGGGAAGCTAGGAATAACTCAAAGGTTTACAGTATAGGAAGTACTTGCCATGAAAGCGGGAACAACTTCGGGGGAACATTTGGTTGGGAACCAATTGTTAAGAATCTTAGAATAGGATTATTGTAAGGAGAACTCAATTATCTGTTTCTAGTGAATTCTAGGTCTCGATAGACGAAGTGGATTAGTTGGAGGATTACGCCACCTCCAGATACCACTATCTTGGTGTGTTATTTACCTTTACGTATTTACATTTAAAGACACACACACATATTAACTGTTTACGCACTTATCTTTATTAAGTCTTCCTTTTCGATTCTAAGTATCGGATATCTATTGAATATCGAGAAATAGTTATCGACAAAAGTTTTAAAGACTATTCACCCCCTCTAGTCTTTTACTCGCCGTTATCTGGACCAACAAGTGGTATCGAGCGGGAGGTTCACCACCTTCAGACCGAACCTAGATCCCCAGATAGGTGAAGGAACTTTGTCCACTTTTGAGGACTATTTAATTTGTGTGTTAAGTGTGCAGGTATGTCTCTGAGTTATGCACCCGTTCTCAAACCAGAGAACTACGAGAAATGGAAAAATAACATGATGCTCCACCTTGAAGCCATAAGTGACGAGATGATCGAAGTAATAAAGAATGGCCCAATAGTCATTCAACAACTTAAGCAAGTCATGGAGGTTTCGAGTGGAAGAGACAGAGATCAAAGCGAAGGATCTTCACAAACAGATGCGTCAACTAGTGGAAGATCTACTGGTCAAGTTATTTACGAACCAAAGCCCAGAGAACTCTGGACATCGGAAGATGCCAAGAGGAATCGTCTGGATGGTCAAGCTCGTAACATCATCATCAGATCGACACCAGAGCACATACAGTGTAAACTGTGGGGTGCTAAAACGGCGAAAGTTGCCTGGCAACTGATTGAAGAAATCTGTGCCGGAACTGAGAAAACCAAGGAAAACAAGTTCGAAGTTCTAAAGTTGAAATTTCAAAATTTCAAACAAGGTCCCACTGAAACTCGGGAAGAACTTGATTTGTGTTTACCACCCTCATGAGTGATATGGCGCACTTGGGGAAAGCAATAGATACTCTCACGAGAAGATTAAGACTATTGTCGGAAGTCTTAACCACAATGGAGCATACTAAATTCTTTTATTTTAACCAAGGTATGCCAATATCACTCGTGGAACTTTTCTCTCATCTTGCTCTTGTTGACTATGAGACAACTCGGAGAGAACAAACAATGAAAAGTTGCGAGAATGTTGCTCTAGTTATTCAAGGAACTTCGAAAGAAGAAAAGCAAGGAGGAGGCGAGGATGCTCTTCCGCAAAGCAAATGAGCAAATTTGTCGCCGAGAAATTGAGAGAAGAAAAGACAAAGATAAGCTGAAAAAGAATCTAGGCTCAAACTATCACCAAGACAAAAATATGCAAAGCTTCATTGAACAAGCCATTTCGTAAAGCATCATGTCTTGAGGAAGCGAAATTGGAAGCGATATCATTTCTATTGTCAGAAACCAGGCCACTTCAAGAAGGATTGTCCTGCCCTCAACAAACTAAGAACAGGCGACAAGAAAGATAGAAGAATCTTCAGAAGAAGCAGAAAGCTTTGTTAATCAAGAAAGAAAGAAAATCCAAATTCAACCGGATGCTCTAGGCGTTGAGACAGATTGAAGATGACAATTCAGATGACTCAACCTTATCATCACCGTAATTATGTGGAGTTACTCATGATATAATCGACTTGACCTCAAGAAGAATGAAATGTGTGGAGTTCTTTGAAATTGGACGGACATCTCCAACATAGAAAAGCATCTTATGGCTGATGAGGTAACACATACTTCTTGCTACACTTATGAAAGTGATGAAGAGGAAATAAAAAATCTAGAAAATCTCAGGAAAGAACTTGACATCTATGAAAGAGAATTTCTAATGATCCGAGCTAGAGCCGAAAACCTTGAAGAAGAAAAGAATTCTCTTGAAAAGGAAAATTCTCAATTAGTTAAAGATTCTGAGAGAAAGGATGCTGAAAATGCATTTCTCAAAGCTCAGATATCTGAGACTGAAAAGTCACATGAAAAAGCAATGGCTGAGTTACGAAAGAATTATGAAAATCTTCTTTCTGAAAACAAGGAACTCAAGAAGAAAGAACTATCTTTTCAATCTTATGCCAAAGCTAGTGACACTCTTACTGAAGTACAATCTTACTTAAGAGATCCTTCAGAAAAGAAAGGACTTGGGCTGAGAACACAAACAGACTGTTCCTCCACTCTGAATAAGAGTGAAGAAAGAAGAACATTCATAACTACTCAGCAAGATGGTTCCCAAACAATCTATAACATCGGTCAAAAGACAAAGATTGTTGACAAAGGAAAGGCAGTTGCGACTAAACCTTTGTGGGAAAAACAAGTCAAAAACAAAACTGTTGGGTACGTCTCTGAAAAGAAACACAACACTGAAAAGTGTAAACACCCACAGTGCTATGTCTCTCAAAAAGGTAGAATTGCAGGAGCTGGAAAATTCTCCCATGTCACTTTTTCTGGAAAGAAATTGGATCAACCAGAGACTAGCAAAGCTGCTGAGAAAAGATCTCAGATAGCTTCAAGTGCTCGAAACGGTATTGGCTACAAAGGCATCGGAAAACAACTTGCTCATGAGTACAAGCAGGAGCAAGAACGATGGCTGAAAGCTAGAATTGCTCAAAGAAATTATCAGAAGTGGAAGTTAAATCAAGCCTTTGAAAATCAATGCCGGCTAGAAGAAATCGGCAAGGAAGGCTAAGTTCTTTGAAAAGCAAACTCGGAAACTGACAGGTATCTGAAAGCATCATATGGAGCACCTAGGAACACACCAAGGAAGAAAATAATTCTTACTAATGATAACATTCATTCAAATAGAATTCCTCCTTACGTTCCTGTCAGACAAAAGCATATTTCAAAGAAATTCATTCAAAAATGGATTCCTACTGGAAGAACTTTTAATTCTGACGGTTCCATCAAAGATATGAGAACCTAATCTCCTGTTTCTTGTTGTGCGAATGCCTCCGGACCAAAGCACAATGGCTATTTGATAGTGGATGCGGAAAGAACATGTCGAGACAAAGCAAATCTGTTGATTACAAAGCTTGCAACACGGACCGGATACAGTTCTTTGGAGGAGAATTAAATCCCTCTCGGGATTTAGCGTCAAATTGGGGACTTTAACAATCAGACGTATTACATGTTAAGGATTTGAAATATAATCTATTTAGCATGAGCCGGTTTGCGACAAGGTTTTACTATAAAATTCAAAGCTAAATACTGCAAACTAATTGACAATGAGTCAAAGCAGACAGTCTTAGTTGGTCGGCGGAAAGGCAGTCTTTATGTTGCCGATTGGGCATCTGCCACAACTGAAGAATGTCTCATGGTGAGTCAATCTGGTCACGTAAGAAACCTTGGTTATGGCATAAAAGAATGAGTCACTTGAACTTCAAAACTCGAATAGACTTGCGAAAAGAGTTAGTGGTTGGCCTTCGAACATCTTTAGAAAGGATGGTATCATTACGCACTGTCAGATGGGGAAACAATCTAAGATCTCTGTCAAGTCCAAAATCAGACACTCTAGTGTTAGACCACTGCAACTTTTACACATGGATCTATTTGAATCATATGTAACTAGTTATGCAGGAAAGAAGTATGGTCTGGTTGTTGTAGATGACTTCTCAAGATTCACTTGGGTTGTCTTTCTGAAACACAAATCTGATGCCAGGGTGGAGATACCAAACTTGCTGAAAAAGCTTGAAGTCATGAAAAATGACACGGTATCTGCAATCAGAACAGACCATGGTACTGAGTTTGTCAACCAGTACATAAAGGAGTTTTGTACCTGCAAAGGTATACAACACCAACTTTCCTCTGTAAGAACACCTCAACAAAATGGTGTTGCGGAAAGGAAACAGAACCCTAAAGAAGCTGCAAGGACAATGCTAGCGACCTTTGAAATAAGTGAAATTTATTGGGTTGAAGTCGTAAACACGACTTGCTACACTCGAGCAGATGTTTGATAAACAAACACCATGAGGGACTCCTATGAAATCTTGGTTGGTAGACCCCTAATATCAAACATCCGAGAGTATTTGGTTGTAGATGTTTTGTTCTAAACAATGGGAAAGATTATCGAGAACATTTCAACAAAGGCGGATGAAGGTGTTTTCTTGGCTATTCCACAAACAAGAAAGCTTACGAGTTTACAACAAAAGAACAAAGAAAATTGAAGAATCGGTTCATGTTGTATTCTATGAAGGAAATAAGAAAACACCTCCTATTGATGAACTCTCGAAAGGTTCAAAGAATTATTCGAGGATTCTAAAGAAGAATCCTCAGAAAGGAAAAACATCATTATGGAAAGTGAGGATGACTCTGACGTAGAAAAGCTTGAAAAGCCTAGTAACAACAAGATGACTCACAGACATGATGAGGAATTTCCTATGAGTTTTCGAAATGGAGCAGTTCTTGAGAACCTTCATCATGAAGAGGTATCCGAAAATAAGAATCTTTGAAATGCATGTTTGAGATATCTCTAACATGAAAAAGTGTCGGATATCAATGACATTTCCATATATGTCGATATCTCGAATCTTGAAAAAGTATCAAATCAAAATCTTAGTGATTCACATTCAGATCACTTGGATATTGATCCTACTAGCACTAAACCTATGATGAGATGGATCAAAGATCATCCTACAAAGGATATAATTGGACCAATTAATCAGGGTGTTAGGACTAGGAGAGCAATAGCTGAAAATGCTAACTCTCTCTTTGGATGTTTCATCTCGAATATTGAACCTAAAAATATAGAAGAAGCATTAGGAGACCAAGATGGATCTACGCAATGCAAGAAGAGTTGGATCAATTTGAGAGAAACAAAGTCTGGAAACTGGTTCCATTTATAGAAGGAATATCTGTGATTGGAACTAAATGGGTTTTCAGAAACAAGATGAATGAGTCTGGTGAAATAACCAGAAACAAAGCAAGATTGGTTGCCAAGAGAATTACCCAGACTGAAGGCTTAGATTTTGACGAGTCATATGCACCAGTTGCAAGATTGGATGCAATAAGACTCTTTCTAGCCTTTGCAGCTCATAAAGATTTCAAAGTTTATCAGATGGATGTCAAAAGTGCATTCTTAAACGGTGAACTTGCAGAAGAAGTTTATGTTGAGCAACCACCTGGCTTTGAAGTTTCCTCAGAAAGTAGAATGGTCTATAAACTACAGAAAACTCTGTATGGATTGAAACAGGCTCCAAGAGCATGGTATGACACTTTGGCCAAGTACCTTATGGAAAATGGTTTCAAGAAAGGTGAAGTTGATAAAACTTTATTTACCTTAAATCATGATGGGAAACTACTCTTAGTTCAAGTATATGTTGATGACATCATATTTGGATCTAAGGACAAGCAACTTTGTAATGACTTTGCAAATCTCATGAAAAGCAAGTTTGAGATGAGCATGATGGGAGAAATGAATTATTTCCTAGGATTGCAAGTCAAGCAACTCAATGATGGAATATTCATTAGTCAAACAAAGTATGCAAAAGATATGCTCACAAAATTCAATCTTAAGCCTTCTGAAAAGAATGCTAAGATACCTATGAGCATTGGAACCAAAATGACCTATACTGAATCAGATAAGAGTGTTGAAGAACATAAGTATAGGAAATTGATAGGTTCACTACTTTACCTCACTGCAAGTAGACCTGATATTCAATATGCCGTTGGAGTATGTGCTAGATTTCAGACAAATCCAATGCAAACACACTACAACATTGCTATGAAAATATTAAGGTATGTAAAGGGTACAGTAGATGTAGGATTGTGGTATCCTAAAGAAAGTGGATTGAGTTTAGCTGTGTACTTAGACGCTGATTATGCTGGATCATTGTTTGATAGGAAAAGTACCTCAGGAACTTGTCAGTTTCTGGGTACTAGACTTATCTCATGGTTTAGCAAGAAGCAAAACTCAATTGCAACTTCTACCACAGAGGCTGAATATATTGCTGCTGGTTGTTGTGCAACACAAATTATGTGGATACAACAACAACTCAAAGACTATGGACTCGATGAGAAGAAAACTCCCATTTTCTGTGATAACACAAGTGCTATTGCGATTACACAGAATCCTAAATTTGATGCCAGAACAAAGCACATTGATGTTAGACATCACTTCATCAGAGACCATGCTGAAAAGGGCAATATAGAGATACTCAAGATTGGCACTGAAGACCAACTTGCAGATATCTTCACTAAGCCACTACAAGAAAGTAGATTCTTAGCCTTAAGACATAGTCTTGGACTAATGGAACTACCAATGAACTGAAAGAGAAGAGGTATCTGGAACGGGCAACCAGAGAAGAGGTATCTGGAAAGGGCAACCAGAGAAGAGGTATCTGGAACGGGTATCCAGAAAAGAGAAAAGAGAAATCTGGAACGGGTATCCAGAAGTCAAAAAGGCTAAAGAGCAAAAAGATAGCTTAAGATCTCTGAGACGGGAACTCAGATATCTGAATCACTCTATAAACGGGGAACACAAAAGAGAATAGTATAACTATCTGCAGTCAACTACTCTCTTAAAACTCGCATTATTTCTATCTTGATGAAAAACTTGAAAAAAATCCTAAGTATAAGACAGATTAAGATGTGAACAGTGTCCTTGGTCTTACAGAATTGTGATTTAGATAGCAAGTCGCCAAAATTCATTAAATGGGCACAATTACACTTGTTGATTGTGATCATTGCTGAAGAAGCAATGGTGACCCTTGATGAAGTTAAGCGATTGATCTGTACGGTGGAAATTAATTCACAGTAAATAGTGGACTGTTGAAATTCAGACATGGCCCACTAAGCATTTAATGCCGAACTAGCTTTTGCTCACGTCTGTTTGCAAATCACAGATACGTACACACAAAATCAATTTGTATGTATTTGTCTGTTGAGATTCAACTACTATATATATAGGATTTTGGCAAATGAAATCACTTTTGCCTAATCCGAAATTTCATCTTGCACAAGAATAGCAAATCCTTCTCTTGATTCTCTGCAAACCCTCTACAATCTCTGCAAATCAAGATTAAGTTTTTCTGAAAAGAATCACTGAATCAAATCTCTTTCAAACACCAATTTCAAATCCCTACACTATATAAAGAGATGGCCTCCAAGAACACTTCAACACGAAATCGATCCTCCACTGATGCTTTGAAAAGCAAGCACCAGAGTTGGTTATTGTAAACAATCGACTGGTAGGAGTTTTTAATCCTAACCATTGGACTTCAAGTCACAAAATGATTTGGGGTGGTGCCATGGTTGAGGAATACCTCTCTGTTGCAATAGAAAACCAAACTGACAGAAAATTGATTCTTGACATGCTTGAAAAGGCAAAAATCAAGGGTTTTCTATCTGCTCGCCCAAGTGTAATTTCATCACTCGATGTGTTGGAATTTTACAACAACTCGTGATTATTTCATGTGTATCTGAAACCTTTGAAATAGTGTCTATCAAAACCTCGATCGAGGAAAGGAAATCCTACGACTTAACAACCTTCAGAAGTTGTTTGAGGTTCAAAATCTTGGAAAGGATTTTGAAATAAACACCAAGGATGATGAACTCCTTGAAGGTGTTAAAGAACTTTACAGTGACGTGTGTGATCTTGAAAAATCAGATACACCCATTGAGTTCAAACTTCGACATCGAACGGACATCATTTGGTTCCTTTGGGATATCTTGGCTTGCATTCTTCACAGATGCTTTGATGGTCTACAAGGAGGTCTTGACGGATAAGCCAAGAACGATGGATCATGATGTTCTTCTTTGAATCAACAAGACAATTTGGAAAACCCTTTTAATCGGGAAAGTACGCCTTCATGAAATTCGTGAAGAAGATTCAAGGCTTGAGCCTAAGATTGTCAAAGGACTATGAGCCAAAGGCCACGATGGGTTATGGTGCGAAGATATGCTACTTCTGGAAAAGCTTGGCATTGAGCTCGAGAGGCAATGAAATAGCAAACTCTACAAATATGAGTATACAAATCGATGAAAAGGTTCTTGGGTCTCAGAAAGGTCCTAAGAAGCGAAAGTCTGAAAAGATACCTGAAGAAAAGGTTGCGACCAAGAAGCCCAGAACTTCAAGAAAGAAGTCTGCTAGCAAATCAGAAGACACACCCAAAGAGGTTGTCAATTCTCAGATATCTGCAGGCATTGCCGATGAACTGATAATGGCAGATGAACTCATCAATGCTGCAAAAGAGTTATCAACTACTGAACAAGTAGACTCAGCAAGAGAAAGTGCTTTCAGAAATGTTGTGACAAATGCAGAAAGCCTTGCTGATGAACTCATAAATGCTGCCAAGAGTGGTGAAAATCACCAAGCCCCATCTGCAGAAACCGCAGGAGTAATGGATCAATCAGTTCCCAATGCTGATGAGAGCTCTGACGATGAAGATGATGAACTAGTCATCTCTCAAGTCCTAGAAAGAACAAAGAGGGCTAAGGTTACTGAAAAAGTAACTGGTGATAAGGTATCTGAAGAAGAACCTACACCACAGGTTGCTGAGACTATAGCAAAGGTTGTTGGTGCAAACACATCATCAGGGAACGCTTCTCTTGAACAACTTCACAAAGCCCTGATGAGTGGTATTTTAGTCTTTGGCGGAATCTTGATGGAAATGCCACATCTAAAAATCGGAAGAACATTCTCTTGATCAATCTTACGCTTCCAACAACCACAACAACCAAAAACAAAACAACCACAACAGCCACAAGTGGTTGATGAAATGGTAAATGAACTCCATTTCGAATTACCAGCAATACAGTATGCTGAAGAAAATCCTGTAATTGAGCAGGTTCCCCAACTCAATGAGAGGGATCAAACTGAGACATCTACTCAGAATGATCAACCAGGGGAGGCAACTGAGTTGCATACTCAGGAAAGGTGTGAAGTACCAGAAACTTCAAACAAAAGCGCCTTTGGGACAAGACGACCAATGTATAGAAAGGTCACAAGTTCCAGAGACCAATCTGCCTGAAACTGCTCAGGTAAATGACTGGTTTAACTCTTACCTTGTGAAAATAAAATTCTATACTTATAAATCTTGTTACCTTATAAGAATTTCTTTGTTACAGGCTGAGTTAGAAGCGCAGAAACAAGAGGAAGCTGAGAAGCTTGCCTCAGATACTGAAAAAGAGGTCCCTTCAACCTCAACTCTTGAGAAATCTGAGCCTGTGCCACAGGTAAATGATTCTTAAAGAGAACTAATTTTTCAGTAAAAATGTTTATGTGCTCATTGATGATAAATGTTTCTAACAGGCTCCAACTGAGATGGAAGAAGATAAGGCAGAAATGCCAGAGACAAACCCAGAAACCAACAAGGTTTCTGAAGAACACATCACTGAGCCTTCAAACTTGAAGGTATATGACAATCAAGTGACAAGTATTCTTCATCTTCGGTTATCCTTTATCTCTTCTAATATTCAATACTTTCTACTTACAGGCTATTTCAGAAGTAGAAATGCAAGGGGATAAAGTTGCGACTTCCCCTGCATCAATGGAAATTGATGAAGCCCCCAAGGCAACATCACTCGAAAGAACACCAGAAACTGCACAAGTTTCTGAGAAAAATGAATCTGAGCTTCCTTTTGAGGAAGTTCAAGAAAGAAAGGTTGATGAGGACTAGACTTCCAAGTCTCCACCTCACAACAAGATATCTGAGACACCAATTGTCTCAGTGGTTCAAGTATCTGAGCCTGATGTTCATACTCAGGTAACTCAGAAACTAAACTACACTACCACTCAGATATCTACCAAAGTTTTGAAACTCATTCAAAGCTCTTTCTTTCAGGCTCAAACAGATGCAAAGCAGGTTCCCATTAAAGAAACAAGGGACCTACTTCACTTCTTCAAAGCTCACACCCTGCCAAAGCATATTCAATGCTTCAAGAAATGGCAGAAGTTAAGGTGCTCTGATCTCTCTGAAATATTGAGAATCACTGATCAACCAACCAGCACGAGCTCTTGACACGAAACTTATGTCCAAGCAATGTTCCCTCTGAGAACAATATCTGATTGCGACTCTACTACATAAGGACTTTTCCAGAGAAGTGGCGCATAGTTTGATACATGCCTTTGAACAGGCAGATGGTCAGACAAGATTACAGATGGCATTCAAGCCAGTCCTGCCCCAGACCCTGCAGTTTATACCTTCTGAACAAGAAGAAGTTAATGGGCAGAAGATCACTATCCCGGAAGTGATCAATCTTGTATCTGAAGATGATGAGGAGGAAGAAATGAATGAAAATTACTTTGATGAACCTCCCGACCATCACCAAGAGGATAATAATGACAAAAGGATGATGATGATGCCCGCACTGTGGGACCGGAGGAATTTCACGGAGAAACAATGCCTCATTTTGAAAAGCAACCGAGAAGACTTCACAGAAATCTCCGTCTTCATCACCTCATAAATCTACTCATCCATCTTCTAACCAACACGCAGTTACTACTGAACAAGTAGTTGAGCTTTCTGAAGAAACAAATCAGAAAATACTAAACACTCAAACCAGAAGTGCTCAACTCAGACAACTGTTGGAAGAAGAACAACAGCTCCATCTTCAACTGGAAGATCAAATAGCTAAATCCAGAGATAAGATTGATCAACTACAAGATCTATACTTAGAAGAAATGATTGCTTACTCTGAGGTTAAAGAGCTACGGGATGCTGTACAAGAGATCACCAAAGAACTCGATACTGAAGAAGTATCTGAAGTCAAGCATGATGCTAAGGCTGCATCATCTTCGAAAGAAGTACCATCCTTCTCCCAGAAAGGAAAGAAACCAATCTCTGAGATGGTTGCTGGACTCGATACGATCGATGAAAATGTCCAAGAGGATGAAGATCACTGAGCTAATCACTCAGATGATGAAGAAGACAAGACTTTGGCAGAGCACCGCCATGAACATTTAGCGGTTTCTCACTTGAAAAGGAAGTTGATTACTCCTACAATATTCAACAAACTGCCAAACGTCCACTCCCATGAATACATGAACAGTGCAATCTGGCTACTCGAAACAAGGAGATGTCTTCACGAACAAGGAAGTAATTGCCTCCGTCCCCTCGAAATGAGAAAGTTCAGAGCTCATCACTCGAGAGAACAACTAGCATAGTCATTGCTCGAAAGATCTGGAATGATAAGGACGATGATATGTCTTTAGGAGAAAGCTTTCAGAGGCAAGTTACACTTTGGAAAAGCATATGCCATTCTAGGCCCATTGGCAGAGCTCACTGATAAGGACAATGGACTTATCAAGCAAAATCAGGAGCTCAAAGCCGAACTTCAGAAGTTGGTCACTGCCTATAATTATCTACAAGGGCACTTTGACTCTCTCTCAGATTCCTTTATGAGACGATGACCCAACAATGACTAAGGGGGAAAGAAAGTACAAATCTGGACCTCAAAGTCAGGGGGAATGGGAAGAAGGAGATGAAAACAAGAAGAAATCTGGAGCTGGTGCGGCTCAGAAAGGAAGAAGAACCCAGCCACCACTCAGAATCAATAAACCCTCCTCAAGCCAAGCTGTTTTGCAAATAGTAGCTGCTTCCCAGAAACCCACTGAAGGAACCAAAATGGTAACAAGGGCCATGGCACAGAAACCTCCAAGGAGTACCAAGGCTCCAAGGAGAAGACAAGTTAGAGGGATTGATGAATCTTCTGAAGAAGAAGAAGAAGAAGGTCAAATCAAGTCCCAGGGCAATGAAGAAGGCTGCAAAAATCTCACAAGAATTGATCTTGATGATGATGAAGAGACTAATGAAGATGAAGCTCCTCTTCACAGAAAAAGGAAAATTGAAAGCCTAACTGAGCCCATAGCTGCAAAGCCTTTAGCAGCTAAAACACCCTCTGGAAATACCAAGTCTATCCAGGGTGGTGGTTCTTCAAGCAACAACCCCAAAGAGAATTCAAGACAGAGAAGGAACAGACTGAGAGCTGAGCAAAGACAAAGTCAACTTCCACTCAGGCCAGAAGAAGCCAAAATTGAGTATGTGAAGTATGACAATGATTCCTCTGTCTACAGGTGCATCAATCAAAAGAATGGCTATTGGATTCTGGAACTTAAACATCTATTGGTAAATTCAAGATTTCCAGAACCAATCCATAAACAACTCATGGCATGGAGAAAGAATAAACCTACCTTGATCAACACCAATCACATGAAAGCATGGTTGGATTTTGAAGTTGTCAAGAGAACTGAAGCCATGAAGAAGGACCTCTCTGATGATTGTCCATATGAAAAGCCAGATGATGTGCACAAAATTCTGAATATCACAGGTGAACAAGACCAAGACTTTTGTGGAACCACATGAGTCGTTCTATCCGTGAAGATCAATACAAGGGTGACATAAGATATCTGAAGATTATCTACGAATACTTCAAGCTTTCAGATATCAGAATAGAGCATGCCTGGAAGTGGGGAAAGTATCTGTGGGTCAAGCATTTTGCCAAGAAAACTCCTACCAAAACCTACAAAGAGGTCTGTGGATTTGCCAGAGACACAGAGATGCTTGTCAGAACTCTTCTCTATGATTATTCTGATGACATCAAAAGGTTTGGAGATAGGAAATTTGCAGACTGATCCATAGAAATACTGTTGAAGACTTGAAGATTGAAGACTTGAAGACTAGTCTATTAGGATGTTTACTTGGAGCTTGGTTACTCCTGTTGTCCTAATTTACTATGTAGCTTGTATTTTTTTGCTGACTGAGCTTAACTATATTATGTATTAAAGTTATCTGTAATCTTTATTTGTAACTTATCTGAAAAACTTACTCTCAGATAGTATTCTATAAAAGATAACTTGTCAGCAAAGATCACACCTTGTGATTTGGTTGATGTTTACTTTCTGCACTTAAGTATATGAATTGAAAGATCTTAAGAAATGATTAAGTGGTGGATTGTTTCCTCATCCAGATTTGTAATAGGGAAGATAGTCATCGTTGACTGATCAAAATGGAGGAAATTTGTTAGATATTTTGTTAGAAATATCTGTTTAGATTTTGATCAGCAACATGATGACTTATCTTAGTCTCAGAAAGGTGATTAGTACTCTTGGTTCACTTGAACATTGTAAAAGAGGAAAACCACTAAGTATGATAGTCTAGCTAATCTTGTATAGGATGTTAGGTCTCAAAATGTAATTTTTATTTTATGAAGAGAAGACCAAGAAGAAGACATCCAAGCTCAACGACATTGAAGACTTGAAGAAAGCGCACAAGATTATGAATCATTGTTCAGATATCTTAGCGGATATCTTAAAGACACGAATAGTTTCAAACAAACTGTGTCACAAGAGATATCTGAGAAATAAGATACATATCTGAAAACAAGGAAAGTGTCCACAGATATCTACTCTCAGATACCTTGAGCTTTAACCACGTTTCTGAAAGAGAAACATATATATTGCAAACAAAGTTGTTTCAATAAATACAAGTGGTATCTGAAGATTGTAGATAAGGATGTGCAAAGAATCAGATAACACTAGTCTCTGATACAAAGCATAGTTCCGTTGGCACTACAGGACAAAAAGTATAGTACAATGCATTTAATGCACGGACAGAGATGTCTGAATAAAAGCAACGGCAGCTTCTGAGAAGAAGACAAAACCTGCTACAGTACTATACACATATATCGATAGTTTGAATTTGAGCCTAACGGATACTATTCAAACGGCACTCAAATTCATCTATAAATATCAACATTTAGACTGCTTGAGAAGACACCTTAGACACACGACATAACTTGAAAACGCTGATCCTCTTACTCTCTCAAAGCATCTTACTTACTCTCAAAGCTTTCTTTGCGACCAAAGCTTTTGATCTTGAGTAAACACTGAAGTTCTAAGTGTCCTGATCCGAAACAAGCAAAGCTATCTGTGAAGGAGTTGAATCAAAAGATCAACTATCTGAGATTCATTCTCTTGAACAGATATCATAAGACTTGGGTCAGTAAAATCGAACAAGATACCATACGCTGTAAAGTGTATTAAGTAACTTGATTCACAGAGCTATCTGATTAACTGAAAAGTTATTAAGAAGCTCATCTGACAACTCAAACCAAAACCAACACCATAACTGGCGTGGAATACATGAAGTACTTAGTTTGAAAAATCAGGGAATAACTCCAAGGTTACCGGAGTATAGGAAGTACTTGATTTGGGAAACTAAGGAATAACTCCAAGGTTATTGAGTATAGGAAGTACTTAGCTTGGGAAGCTAGGGAATAACTCAAAGGTTTCTGAGTATAGGAAGTACTTGGCTGTGAAAGCCGGGGAACAACTCAGGGGGAACATTTGGTTGGGAACCAATTGTTAAGAATCTTAGAATATGATTATTGTAAGGAGAACTCAATTATCTGTTCTAGTGAATTCTAGGTCTCTGATAGACCGAAGTGGATTAGTTGGAGGATTACGCCACCTCCAGATACCACTATACTTGCTGTGTTATTTACCTTTCTGTATTTACATTTCAGCAACACACACACACACACATTAACTGTTTCTGCACTTATCTTTATTAAGTCTTCCGCACTCTGATTCTAAGTATCAGATATCTATTCAGATATCTGAGAAATAGTTGTTATCGACAAAAGTTTTAAAAGACTATTCACCCCCCCTCTAGTCTTTTACTTTGCCGTTATCTGGACCAACAGTTATGGATCAAGAAAGTAGAGAGAAGATCGAAGAGAGTTTCCTCGCCTAGAAAGTATATGCAGACTCCCCCCCCCCCCCCCCCGAAAAATGTAATTTTTACTAACTTGATTATAAACTGTTGCGGTCGGGTCTTGTAACAAAGGTATGAAACGGGTTCGAGTATATGCCAGACCGGACCTGAACATCATTATTTCGAACGGGTTGAATTCGGGTTGGACAGAAACAGTAGAGAAGAAAGGTCTTCACATGCAAAATGCAAAATGTTCTTGATAGACATGTAGAGATCAACACACCACCAATTAACTCACGTGTATCTATTCTATCTTCTCGAACTGAAAAGAACACGTCTAGGAGAAAATAATTTAAAAATCACATAGTGAAAATAAAAGCATAAAACGGGAATAAAAGTTAAACCTTAGAGATCTTTATAAAGATTTAAATTATAATCAAAGCTCGTATACATCATCAGCTTACTCATCTGTATTTTATTTACTACTAAGTCGCAAGGTACTTTAGCCACATTTCGTCAATGATACACTAACTCAGCTAATTTACGTGATGGTGGAGAACGAACATGTGCTCAAGGTTATTCTTCCTTATCCAAGTCGTGTAGTGTTGACTCTGCATTTTTCCGCATCAACCTCTACCTATTAAGAATCACAAATAAATGGTATTCCTTTCGTATCAAAGTCAATATGTCCCGAATAATATTTTACAACTACTCCAACCCCATATGATGGTGCCTATTCTCAAAAAATAGAAACATCAAATTTATCTTGATCCGTATAAAAAAAAAAAAAACTCAAGAAGAATATGCATATACAAAAAATAAATAATGAAAGATGTTGAGGGATAAAACCTCAAACACCAACACTACTACTACAAATAACCTAATCTAAGGTCCACCTCCAACTTGAAGTCCGAGAGAAGGCTTGTCCGAGCAAGAGTATCTGAGAGCACTAAGTGGGGGTGGGGGGGGGGGGGGGGGGGTTAGAATGGATTACCCGGATTGCCTAAGTCAATCCGGAAGGAGGCTTTACTCAAAGGAGAGATGAAAGCTCTCAATGCAATAGTAGCGGGAAAGGTTAAGATATCAAGAGATACTTGTTACTATGGAATTATCACTTACCTTAAGGTCTTGGACCTTGTGCTATATTTATAGTTATCATATACTTATGAAGTAGCTCATAAGATGATGCCAAGTGTATGCCTCAGATTTGGACACCAATGCTACCTTTGGCCCATGGCCCATTAGTGAATAGTAATCCAATACTAATTAATGGGCCGGGAGGGTAGTTTGGTCCTTTCCCCTTGAAATCTTGTTCATACGTTGGGTCCGTGTTAGTCCCTCGACGGACACATGCTTGGTTGATCGCCCTTGGGTGACTCTGGATGTCCGAGCTCAGAGTCTCACGGAAGTATCTCGATGGTTACATCATATCGTTTGGGCTTATCGTGATGGTGGCGTCCGAGATTTCCTCGTCCGGTCCGTTTGGCATCTCTGTACTGGCGTGGCCAGGTTTGTAAGACCTTCTCCCAGCTAGCTCGGACTAGCTGTAAGGTTGTAGTGACCTTTAGCGTACTGGTCGATTCACTTTGGGCGGACCATGTGTGGTTGGACCAGTACTGAATTGGCTAATTAAGCCGTGATGCGCTTTAGGACACGCTCTATGGCGCCCTTAACGGATTGGAAATATGTCCGTAACAACAAAAGATATACTGGCTGAAAATGCAACTAATTCCATAAAATTTATGTGGCAATGCCACGATATAGTTTACATTTAATAATAAATAGAAATGGAAAGATAAAATAAATTAATCGAAACAACCCGCGGTGGATAATACAAATCTACCAAACCAACATCATCATAAGAACACCCAACTGATAATCTATGTGCTAAAACATTAGCCTCACGTTTAACCTGTCAAAACCTCATGGAATAAAATTCTCCATAAAATACCTGGATTTCTTAGAAAAGTGAAACAAAGGTGCAAAACTAAAATTTGTCGATTTAAGAGCAATCACGTTCATTTTAGGAAAGATTTAAAAAATCAAGAAGCAATCTTTCCTAATATAAACGCGATTGCTTTCAATTTAACAAATGTTGCTCTCGATTTAACATCACCCTTTCAATCACTATATGTTGTCACTCAAAATATTGAACAAATGTATTTTTAAAATTCTATTATTTCATTTTATGTTATATAATAAATTTATATTTTAATTTAGTGAATAAAATGATTTATTTAATTAATAATAATCATCTAGATTGGTCTATGGATTTGTTTTGTCATGGTTAATTCAAATATACAGTAAAAACTCCATACAGTAATATCGTTGGGACTGACAAAAAATATTCTTATAAAGAGTTTATTCCTAAATAGAGTTTTTCAAAGCATTTATACATAAATTGGGACCGTAAGTTTTTATTATTATAGAAAGTTTATTCCTCTATAGAGTATTCTTTTAGGGGGTTTTTACTGTATGTTCAAAATATTTTTTGGAATTTTGTAGATAAATTTATATGAGATTTAGTAACAACTATATATGCAGTGAACATCCATATATTATGTAAAGCACAATGGTCTAAACCTTACCAGACTCATTTAGTCCTAGGTGGAATTTTGTGGAATTAGTTGTATTTTAACCAGTATACTTTCAATTACTACATGTTGCCACTCAGAATCTTGAACAAATTTAGTTTTAAATTTGGTTGGCCAACCTTCCGCATTTTCTACAACCTAGACATAAAATTTTGTCACCAAACAATAATATTGCCCTCATGATCCCTAGCAACAACACTAATACGTTCCCCTATTTGCCTATGCTCAACTGTATCAAAATTTTACGTAGGATGGCTGGAATTTGAATGAATATGGTGGGATTTAGTCCATCAGCTTTATATTATCTTATTTAATAAATTTATATTTTTATTTTAGTGAATAAAATAATTTATTTAATTAATAATAATAATCTAGATTGGTGTCTATAGATTCGTCTTGTCACGGTGAATTCAAATATATGTTTAAAGTATTTTTCGGAGTTTTGTAGATAAAAATTTATATGACATTCAATAAAAACTATATACGAAGAAGTAATATCTCATTAGATGGATGCGCATACACTCACGAGGAAAAAGCTCCAAAGCGGTAGTCTTCCGGGCACTTATCGCAGAAACCGTTTATCATATTTGGATGGAACGAAACGCTAGGATCTTTCAGCAAAGGAGATGTGCTGTCCCGGATATTGTACAAGAAGTTAAGCTGGCAATTTGACTCAAATGCAGGGCGGGAAAGGCTGCTGCCTTCATTCACCAGTTAGATTAGATTACTTTTGTTTTCTTGCATGAGACTATATTAGTATTAATTTAGTTTTCAGTCTTTGTTTTGGGCTTGGACTCGCTTTAGTCAGCCCCTAATTGTTCGTACACTGTTTTTTTGGGAAGTAATAAGACAACTTCTTTCGTACCGAAAAATACATCATCCAATTACACCATTCTCGAGCTTCGCTGGAGCAAAATAGATTTATTTCTTCCAACAACCTTGGACGACATACTCATTTTGTGCTTGCTACAGTAGAAAAGATAGAAAAAAGACTTTCATAGAGAAAGGAAATAAGCACTTTTTCGAATATAAAAAAAGGAGATTGATAATTAAAAATAAAATATAAGACTGGAAAAACATTAGATCATCTCATTATGGGACTAAACTTTGAATATATTTATATCCATGCAAAGGTAATGAAGTATGGAAAAAAGATTCAACACACTTCGGTTCGGTTCCGGACCAGCAAAAAACTATTTGCATTGATATTATTCTTCCTTCATTATAACAATTTTGTCGACGCCGAATGCTCATTCTTTAATATTGCAACATCATATTTTTTACAAATAATACATGGAGCCGGTGGAATCCAAGAATTAGGCCGAACATCAAAGTGTTGCTGCAACCGATTACAAAAATATGCAGCTAATCGAAGATCTTCTAGCTAAAACATTGTATGCTTTCGCTAAACAATTAACTAATGTTGGCTCATAGTGGCCATCAAATACAAAAGATATTGAAAGATACTGTTTTCCCAACTCCCTCGATGCATTTAAGAAACTTTTCGGGGAACGTGGGTTCAAATTGGAAATTTGAAGATATTTGGGCTCATCCATGTCATAACATTACTTGAAGTCTGGAACCAACCTTAGCATCATTTCAGTAGAACTCAACCTATCTGTTTAGGCTTCTTCCATTCCTCCTACAGGTGAGCTATTTGAAGAGAGAATTAGTTTCAATCAAGTATAATGTATTCATAGTGATGTTTTAGATTATTATTATCACCCATTATCCAAAAGTAAAACATTCCAAGTACTCATAAATTGAAATCATCAACATTAAATATACTTAAATACTCCATCATTGTCACTTAAATACTCCATCATTGTCACTCTAAAATTGAAGATGATTGATATTCAATGTGTAAAAACAACCGAAGACATACCATAAGCCAGTGATGGAAAACTCCAACGTTGGTAAGCAAAAGATTGCGAGTTATCTCAATGTGTTGCTCAATGGGGACAGGGCTGCATCTAGATACAACATCCTGAACATGTTCTTGCTGGTTCATTAATTTGGTTGAGAAAACACAAAATGTTAGGGATGATATTATGAATTCCTAAATAAAAAAAAAGAACATGAAGTAATTAACCAATATACCACAAAACAACATTTCCCAATCATGTGGATCCATACAATGCTAGAAGAATTAAACGAATTTTACCTGCCAATGGAATTTTTAAACGATGCATGATGTTTATGAATTTTCTCATTTATGTGTTTTTGTTTAACCTATAACTACCTTCTCCTTTCTCCGGTGAGGATTCTTTCTCTGCAATTGTAAAGAAACACAATTATAAGAATCTTGATGATGGAATAATTAAATTGACTCGATTGTTTGATCAAAATAGGAAAATAGGAGTAGAAAGCTCACCAGCTTGATCACGCAGCCAAATGTTTCTCTGTGATTATTGCTTGAGTCTTCCATTTGCTGTCAATTCAAGATTTGATGGAGTTAATATTATTGTTATTGTGATCAGTGTAAAGTAAATTACTGCATGAGAAGTTCAAGAATTGCTTCTTTTCTTTGGATAAGATCGCAGAAAGTTGGTTTGGTTTGGCTTTTCAAACTACGTGAATTTTGTTTGTTTTAGGCAGGCCTTTAGCCTTATAAAAAATGTTAGAATTTGCAGTTTTTCATCCACGAAAAATGCTTCCTGTAAAAGAAATGTAAAAGAATTATAGTAATTAATATAACGCTGTGAAAGTATAAAATACGAAAACGTATTAAGTTTATGTTTAATGTTTCATACCAATGACTTTCGAAATATTGCTTCGGAATTTTGTGCATCAGCCATCGTATATCGATCATTGGCTGAGGAACAATTGTATCTACATCAATATGTAGATTTTTCAGAACACTTGTTACATTCCCCAGCTCGTAAAATTTGGGACAGCTAGTCATTGACATGCGAAATTTAGTTAGATAGGGCATAAATCAATGAAATGTCTACATACGTAAAATAAACGATAATAAATTCACCTGTTCGTTAATTTTGCCCATCCGTCAGTTGATTGAAATGCAATCTCTCATAATAATAATGAGCAAATCATTTGGCAAACACTGAAAATGGGTCATTCTCGATAAGACAGCAGAACACATGAAAATGAATTATACAGCCTGCTTAATGGACGTAGGGCTTGATAAATAAGTCTGTTGGCTGAAGATGAATGTGTACTTACATAGGGATTGATAAATAAGTCTGTTGGTATAATAACTTACAGTATGATTTTTGTGGATTTTCAAACATAAACGTGAAATCCTAACAAACATGATTGCAGGATATAAGATGGGCTTTGTTCCCATATATTTAGGAAAGTTTAACCACTAAGTATCTTTTTGTTTGAATGAATTGTGCTGGAGAAACGGAATTTTCTATCTAAGATCAAGTTACGCATGAAATATATGAAGATTAAAAAATGAATTGTGTTTGGCTTCGTTTGGCCACCTAGGATTTTTGCATACGTGGCATCTCTTCTTCCATTTAGATCATCACTTTTATCATATATATAGATTCTTGACTTTATTTTAAATGTAGTTAATTAATTATAACAAAATCACATTAATTTTTTCAAAATACATTACTTGAAAATAAAAATCACATTACATAAAAAAACTACAATACTTAAAATTGAAAATTACAATACTTGAAATTGAAAATTAAAATAATTGAAAATGAAAATTACAACAATTAAAATACGACATTTTACAAGTGTGATTTTAATATGTATTTTAAATTTTAGAAGTAATGTATAAGTATATTTCTATTGCTACATATAATTATTATCATATAGAAATATTCAAGAAAAATAAAAAATAATAAAAAAGATAAAAGTAGAAAATGAATAGAAATAAAAAAACAAAAAGAGAAAATAAAAACAAATTATATATAAAGAAACAAGAAAAGAAAAGAAAAAACAAAAATAAAAAAATAAAAAAAAGGATTTGGGGCGCTGGGCTGCGCCCCAAAGCGCCCCATCCTTGGGCCTCGATTTGGGACTCTGCTGGAGTCCCAAATCGAGGCCCAGCAGAGTCCCAAATCAATTTTGGGACTCTGCTGGAGACCGCCTAAAGAGATAATGGATGTCTCGTCATTTGGAAGTTTTACATTAAGCAGTGTAACTAATAAATGCACTTGGCAGTTGTTGAGGGTGTAATTCCCCAACTACTTAGATTTTATTATATTCAACTCCACTAATGGATGCCAAGGTAAGAAGCTCCTTGTTAGGTAAGGACCAAGGCGTAAGAACCAACAACCAACTACTTGATGAGACACGCACTTGAGTGGGGGGGTTAGTGCCCGGTTTGCTAAGTGTCAAACCGGGATGAGACTTTACTCGAGAGTGACTGAAGATCAACTCTGTATAATACTCGGGATTGGGATTGTGAAGTGACTTGTGTGATGACTTCTTCAAAAAGTGACTTACTTGTTGGGATGTGTGCCTTATTTATAGGCTATCATCAAAATGGAAGGCCTTGCTAGGATTGCGCCATGTGTACGGCCAGGATTGAGCCACCAATGCTAATATGAGGCCCATAGCCCAATAATGAAGTTTTAGCCCATGCCATCTTGGGCTTCAGGGGTAGTTTGGTCATTATTGGGAGAGTTCCTGAGGATGTGACTAGTTCTGCCGAGTTCCCAGGTTCGGAGAGATGGGTCCGGACGATTGGTTCGGACCATATTTGGTTGTCAGCTGAGGAAGTTCTCCTGCCTGTCCAACTCTTCCGATTCGGAGCTCCCGGGTTCGGACACCTCACTCTTTGGTGCCCATTTGCTTGGTTGCTTTATGAGATGGTCATGCTGGATCCGAGTTGACATACGTATCGGAGTCCTTGGGTCGGAGAGGGTATTGACTTAGCACTATGCTCCTTTCCCAGAGAGGCTCGGGCCAAGGTGGGTCGGATCTACGGTTCCGGGTCGGGCCTTATAGGTCCAAATCCTTTGTTCCTTTCTTTTAGGGTGGGTCGGACCATGGATGGTCTGCCCGGATCGGACCATTGGCTCGGACTAAAGTGTCTCGGATCCATTGGATGACTTAGGGCGCCTTAGGATTCGTTTCTAGGTCCTTCATGACGGATTGGACATATTTTCGTATCAACATATGTCCCCCTAGTTTCCAAGTATCTTAGTAGAAGATAGTTGTGGAACTACTGGTTTGGGAAGCTGTTTTGAGGAAAAAATCCGTTCTTCAGTCCAATCCGTTTCGATCTTTGTTGAAAAAAAGGTGTACTCCGTACATCGTGTGGCCATTGACTTAGTCTCTCTCCCCCCCCCTTTTTTCTTTTTCTAAAACATCGTTGCCATCCGAGGGGCTGGGTCCGAAGGGCAACGAAGTGAAGAAAAAAGAAAAAAGGGTATTTTTAATGGAGACTAAGTTTAGGCTCCGAACATCGGTAGTGTACCTTTGATGAGCTACGGTGGCGGACCGTAGGTGCGTGTCCCGTCCGAACCAACCTCTGTGGTCGCGGGAAGGTCCGAAGGGTAATCGCTCGAGTAAACGAGGTTCCTTGTGTGGACAAGTTATGTTGGACTGATAAGCCGCTAGGCGTCCGAGAAGATGATAATCCGGAGCTCTCGTGCTGTCTGCTGCCCGAGAGTGGGATAGTTGTTGTATTCGTCTATCCGTGTGATAGATTTGTTGTACCAATTCGTCATTTCACTTGGCATAATTGTACTATACCGTTGGATGGTTTTTGATCTACGGTGGAGATTAAATCCGAAAAATCGCGACGGTTGGAGTTCCCAATATGGCCCTCTATAAATAGAGGGGTTGGCCGGTTCATTTCTCACCGTTTAGAGAGAGAATTTTTGCATTCTAAGTATATCCGAAGCAACTACCAGCAATCCGAAGCGAGCAACGAGCGGTTCGAAGCGCGTGATCCTGTGAAAAGTCAAGTCACTTCTATCTAATCATCCGAGTCCAAGTAAGTTTACTTGTCTCGTCTTATGATTAAATTATCTCTGTTGTCTTTCATCTTCAAGTTACTCGGATGCATTCTTATGATGTGTAGTATAGTTGATAATCAATACGTACTTGATGTTGACTAACCCCGAATAAGCGTAGTACTGACTCCGAACTAACTTCGTCTAGTAAAGCCGCTAGTTTTGGCCTTGAACTGATCACTTTTAATATACATAAACGACCTCTCGGACTGCCATCTTAAAGCTTACGAAATTGCTTTCTCCTTTCCCTAGGATGTCCGAGAGTGATAGCCAAAATCGATCCGAGGCTGAGGGATACGACTCCGAAGCGATATCTTTAACCGATAGCTCCGAGGGGATTGAGATCGTAGATGGCGACGAAGTACTGGAGGTGGAACAAGCGCCCCATCCGAGTCGGGAAGAGCCCGAGGTAAGTTCCTTACTTCGGTTAGTTGTTCCGGATTCTGGTCCTCCGAGGCATCAGGATTACCTGCGAGTGTCCCATGTGCAGGTTATTGTAGCGGCTCAAGAAACAAGTTCGCGAGTTGTAGGAACTCGTCGCCCGGGTCGGGCTGGCCAAGAATCCGAACTTCCGGTAGAGATCCGATCTTTAATTCGCAACCTTGGTTATAATTTTAGGAGTAATCCTAATCGAGTCCCGTTCGTTCCGGATCCGCAGGCGCCGATCATCGAGGAAGTTCATGATACCTCGAAAGCACCTCCCAATTTGAGCATCTTCGAAGAGGGTGAGGAGGATCGTGTGCATGTCGCTGCGCCTCTTCGGACTGTCGTAGAGTTAGCGTCCTCATCCGAGGAAGACGAGGCAGAAGAAGGTGTCTTGGGGCCAAGATTAGTTCAAGAGGAAGAAAGTGTAGAGCCATCCGCTCGTGTGCTCCGTGTGGAATCTGGCGGGCAAGCGGACCAGATGGCTGGGGAAGAGCGTCCGGAGAGGCTGAGGAAGGGTGAGGACGTATTCCAAGTAAAGTTCCCTCGGTCTAAAGACGAGGTCACTCACCCCGATCCGGAGGGCGAGTTGAATGAAGACGGTACTTTGCCTACCTGTGCCTCAACCATCCGAGCCGATGCAGTGGATGAGCTCCGGAGGAGATATGAGATCCCGGAGTGTGTGGAGATTCTCGTTCCGGACGAGTCTCATGCGTTCTACAATCCGCCTCCGGGATACATGTCTGTCTATGAGATAAGTCTCCATTGCGGGTGGCGCCTGCCCGTATCGTCCGAGTTTTTGGAGATTTTGAACAACATGGGTTTGAGTCCGCACCAGATCATTCCCAACTCCCTCGGAAATCTGATGTGCTTCGGGGTCTTATGTAAATATAAAGGCATCCCGGTCACATTCGATAATTTTCGCAAGTTATTCAACATAAGTGTAAGTAATAGGAACACATGGTTCTATACATTCGTATGTCGCCAGGCGTACACGTTTTTTGTTGACCCCTTGTCCTTGTTTAGAATCCAATGGTTCAAGAGGTACATTTTTGTCCGTCCGGCTCTGAAGCCCGGGCAATCCGAGGCGGAGAGGCCCCAGTGGCATTTTGAGAGGAAATTCTTCCGAGGCAAGCTGCCAGATTGGAAGCCACCGCGAACATCCTTTGTGGATGCAAGCGCTTCATCGGAGTCAAGAGCCGGAAAAGCACTTCTTCCGAGGGCTGATATGTCAGCCTCTTCCTTACTTGGCCGGTTTGTCCGAGCCAAGTTTTTGTGACAATATGGAGGATTTGAGTAAGTGGTTTCTCTCTTCCTCTGGTTGGCTGTCCGATTCGGTTTGTCGACTATGTAGTTACCATTTGTAGGTTATTTTGTATTTTCCAACTCATTGTGATTCGGATGTGCAGCTTTTTGGTTCGAGTATACGATGTCGACCATGCGGGAGTTGAAGTCGACAAAATGCCGCTTGCAATGAAGGAGTTAGCGAGGGTTCGGATCCAGTTATCAAGACTTCCACCGTACTCCCGATGGGCGAGCCAAGAAATCTGCCGTGTTCGAGTGGAGGAATCTCGAGAGCTGCTGGGCGAAGAGGCCCAAACTATCCTACTCCGGACAAGGGTAAGGTGGTGGATCTAAGGGCTCAAGAAGCCTCCAAGATCCGTGTCCGAGATCCTCCATAAGCGGATCGGCTAGGCTGCAAAAAGTGCTCCTCGAAGGTCGAATCCTCCCTTGAAAGGCAAGGGAAAGATGAGCGAGGCGCCCGAGCTGGATTCGGATGCTGAAGTTGCTCGGTTGGTTGCTGCTTCGGAGTTGGAGCGGATTTCGGAGTTAACTGCCGCTCAATGCAAGGTTAGTAAGTGTTTTGGTTATTTTGTCATCTTCCTGTGATTCGGAGATATCTAAACGTTTGTGATATATGTTATTTTTAGCTTGCTGCTGCCGTAGAGGCATGCTCCTTGGTAGCTGCTCGGAGGGCTACCCTAGAGGAGGATTTGGCCAAAATTTGAGGCGATTGAAGCATCTCGGTTGAACAGCACTTCGGAGCGCCTAAAGAAGGCCATAGCTGCTAAACAGGAGGCCGAATCGGAGACGGCCAAGATGAAAAGTGCCATTCGATCTTTGGAGACCGACTTGAAGGTGCACCAAGATAGTTTGGACGAGTTCGTGGGTGTCTCTCGGACTTTCAAAGATAAGATGCTGAAGGAGCTTCGGGGGGTCCGGACAAGGGCTGTCCAAGATTTCCTTGATTCGGACTCCTGCAAGTTTTTGTTCGAGTCAAAGTACGAGGCCTTGAATGGGTTTGATCTGTTGTGGACCCGGTCTTGGGAGGAAGGGTTGGATACGGATGATTGCAACTTGGAGGTGAGGGAGTGTCCGCCTTTAAGAATGGAGATGGCTCGGACTTTGCTCGGAGGGTGTCTTGGGAAGACACCTTAAGTGTGAATTTGTGGAGCTGATGCTGACAGTGGAGGGCAAGAAGTACAACCATGGCGGTCCGTATCTCCCATCCTTCGTCCCTTGGGTGCTTATGTCCAGTGTTTTCGTTCCTTTGGAGGATCACTTGGAACACAACCGAGACTGGCTGACTCTGCCCGGGCCTGTCCAAGGCTTCGATCGCGACCTAGACTTGATGGAGCAGTGTCCGGCCTTCCTGAAAGAGGTTGAGGCTCGGAGAGAACGGAGGTTAGCCCAGGCAGCCCAACAGCAAGGTCAAGCGCCTGCGGAGAAGGATACTGGGGGCCCCTCTCGGTCTCAACCTAGTTCGTCCGAGCGGCGAAGGTAGTGAAGACGGGGTATGCCCCGGGTTTTTTTTGTAGTAGGGTGCCTTCGGGCCTAAAAACAATGTTGTCCTTTTTTGCTCATCATCTTTTTGTAAAACCATATATCCGACTCGATGAATGTTGTTGGTCCGGGCCCATTGGTGGCTCGGAACTATTCTTGTTGTTGAAATGCTGAATGTTTCTGTTTACATTCTTGCGCGATGAATCCCATATATCTGTTTAATAGCTCATTAACTCTCATAAACTCGGATAATGGGTTCGGACCCTTGAGATTCAAACCGCCAGAACGTTAATTTGCCTGATGCAAATTCTCCTGTGCGGGTCTTGGGGGATGATCAACCATTGTGCCCATCCGAATCGGAACCTGTAATAGAAATAAACCGGACCACGAACGGTTCGGAGCCACGTCTTAGAGTGACAAGGCTTGCGAGAAAGAATTTCCTTGTATCGTGGTAAGTAGCGGCGATTCGGACGTTGACTTGGTGCGTCATCCCGAGCCATACAGACTTGTGAAAGAGTGAGAAGATGATCAGCATTAAGTATAGGGTGACTCTATACGAATCACAGTTGCTTCGGATGTTGTCATGTCAGCCCCGAGCTTGACACGTCGGAGTGACTCACTTAGTCGATTTGCGACCTTATGGATGGATTATTGGGTTGGGCGATAGAAGTTGAAGAGGGCCCATGTTCGGCCCAAGCCCGTTTCCGGCGAATATGGGACACGTGTCCGCTTCTGATTGGTCCTCTCTTTCTATATATACCCCTGCTTTGTACGGCTTTTCATTAGGATATCTCTCCCTTTTATAGTAACCAAGGGTCTGGAGCTCGAGTCCGAGCGGCTGGTGAGCATGTTTATACCTTCACTCTTGCGCGTGATCTTGTCCCAAGGGTTGCTCCGATGCTTCGGATGTCTACCCATTTGGTTCACGGTGGGAGTTTTGAAATTAAATTGCTCGGAAAGCGACCTCGGATCTTCGAGGATCTGATCCGTCGAGTGAGACTTGAAATCTTTGCCAGTCAATTCCTCTGATCGTCAGGCTAATCTTCTTTCTCCGGGGCTGTGGTCTATATCCACGACTTTTAGCCCTGGAGAGGTAGATTAGATGGATGGTTCGGGGATCTTCAGATAGTTGTTTTTGAACCTCAATGTATCCGAGGCATCTTTGCTGGGTATGTGCCCGGAGGCGACAAGTTGGCATAATTGGTTTGGTAGAATCCCTTCCAAGATTTTCGTGGTTCGTCGTAAAAAACCGCCGAGATGTTGGAAGGCTTTCTACCAATCTGTTGTCTAGTTGTCCGTTCTCGGATTGAGGAGCTCCGGATGTATCCTTTTAGTAGATCTTCCATTCGCCCTTGAAGATACGTATCCGAGCGATTCGGTTACATTGGTGACTTTGTTTCCGGGATTGCGGGCTCGAGGAGCTACTTGCAATCGGAAAGGAGTCCCGATCTTAGAAACTTGTTTGGAGTCGGATCATTGGGGACTTCCGGAAGTAACCTTTCTGGTAACTCGTTCGTCTTACACCTAAGGTATTTCGTCCGAGCAGCTCGGCTTTGTTGGTGGCTGCGTTCCAGAATTGAAGGCTCGAGGGAGCGACTTGCAATTCTGGGACGGTGTTCCTGACAATGCCGGTCTTGTTGGGACTCGGACCAACGGGAGCCTCTGGAGTGACTTGGGTTAATCCGACTATCCGGGTTGGTCGCCTTCCAAATACTCTGAATCTGGGATGTATTTATAGTATTTGGCAAGAGGCGATTCGGATTGTTTTAGCGCTTCTTGCTTGCTTCGGAGCTCTCTTTCGTTCGGAAGTGATGAAGTATCCTTTCTGGAAGCATTGAATGGCCTCCGTTATCTCATCCGGCAGCTGTTAGTCTTTAGGTTGTCCGAAGGGGGCTTCGAAATCTTTTTCAGTAAGCAATCAAAGTTGGGATGGTGGAATTACTTCTTCCTTCGGAGCGCCCACAGATAAAGTTAATAGTGCTCGGACGGGGCTTGGTTGATGAGCCGTGGTTAGTTAAGAAGCTTCGCTGTAGAAGTAGAAAAGAGATAGAATAGGAGCTTGTTTTTGTAAGCTCGATTAGGGCTGTTCGGACCCTGACTTTGTAATTCTGTACTCCTGTTTCAATAAAAGCGTTTTTGCCTTTGTCAAGGTCGGATACTGTTTGATTGTGTTAATCCGATCCGGATCAGTGTATGATCTAGTTTTGGATCGAGTAGTTAAATATCTTCATGGTCTGTTCGAATCATGAGATCCGAAGGACATGATTATTAACAATGTTTATGAAATCACAGTTGTATTGATTTGACGGAAATCGAATTACAACTTGAGGGCTTCGAGGCCTTTTCAAAAAACAAACACAAAAAACAGATCGACAATGACAAAGGAAGCTGACAGTCGTTGCCACACTCCTTCTCTAAGTGTAAAACTTTTGGAGATTCTTGGCATTCCAAGTTCTCTTCAAGGCCCGCCCTTGCTCATCTTCTAGTTCAAATCTTCCATTAACTCTTGCCCCGGTAACTTTGTATGGTCCTTCCCACTTGGGCTTAAGTTTCCCCACATGACTTAGTATATCGGCTCTTCTGAGGACTAAGTCTCCAACTTGTATGTCCTTGGGAAAGACACGTTTATTGTAGGCTCGAGTGGTCATGGCTTGGTACCGAAGGATGTTGGCCAATGCCTTATCGCGCTTGTCTTCAAGGAGCTCAAGGTCATAGATCCTTGCGATCTCATTATCAACTGGGTTGTATTGCTGGATTCTCTGGGTTGCCACCACCGTCTCCGGAGGGATGACCGCCTCGGATCCATAGACCAAGGAGAAAGGTGTTTCTTGTGTGGCAGTCCGGGCTGTCGTTCGATGCGCCCAAAGGACCGCGTCGAGATCATCCGCCCAACTGTCTTGGGAGGTTCTCAACCTTTTCTCCAAAATTTTGACTATGGTCTTGTTGGTGGCTTCCACCTGACCATTGGCTTGGGGGTGGCCAACGGAAGTAAAGCGTTGTTCTATTTTGAAGGAAGCCACTCCTTGATCTTGACCCGAAAAAATTGTGCTCCATTGTCCAAACTAGCACTCGTGGAGTCCAAACTGCAGATGATGTTCTTCCGGATGAATGTCCGAACCACGCTTCGTGATGGTTGACCTCGCTTGACTTGACCCACTTAGTGAAGTACTCCACTGCCACTATCAAGAACTTCTTTTGATGTGTTCCTCGCGGAAAGGGACCAACTATGTCTATGCCCCATTGATCGAATGGGTATGCTATGATTGACGGAATCATAGGGTTGGTCGGGCGGTGTGGTATGTTGGCATAGTATTGGCAGTCTTCACGGTAGCGATGTTGGCAGCATCCATGTCAATAGTTGGCCAATAGTATCCTTGCCTTATGATCTTTTGCGCCAAAGTTCTTCCTCCAGAATGACTTCCACAACTTCCGGCGTGGATTTCTTTCATCACAGTTTTCGCCTCCTGAGGATCTAGGCACCTCGTGAGTTCCATTAGGATCTTTTGTAGATATCTTCTTCGTAATAAATAAAGTATCATTAGCTCGACATTGAATCTTCCCGCCTCTCTAGGATCCATAGGTAAAGTGCCATCCTTGAGGTAACGGAATATATCATCCAGTTTCTTTCTGTGCTCAAAAGAAGCACCTGTCCGTTGGGGTTTGCCAGGGAGGATTCCGCGCGGGTCATTAGGATGACACTTCTTGTGTCCAAAGCTCCTAAGGCTGAGGCGTACTTGGAGAGGGCGTCGGCTTTTTCATTCCATTCTCTGTGAAATTGGTCAAGAGTAAATTCTTCAAAGTGCTCAACCTCTTTCTTGAGGAGCTCCAAGTATTTGATCATGTTAGGTCCTTTGGTGGTAAAGGACCCGGAGAACTGGGATTGTACGAGCTGTGAGTCTGTGTAGGCTTTGATCCTTTTTACCTGAAGGGCTTTCGCCATTCTTAGGCCGGTGATAAGTGCTTCATATTCGGCCTCGTTGTTTGTCACCTTAAAATTGAGGGTGATGGCGTACTCTAGCTTGGCTCCTTCAGGACTTTCAAGGAAAATTCCTATTCCTCCCAACCGTCCGGTTGATGATCCGTCCACTTGTAATGTCCAACATTCTGTGTTTCTTTCCTTACCTCCCGAAGTGGGAGCGAGTGCTTTCTCAACCTCCTGCTTCTTGTCGGAAGATGCAGTTGTCGAGGTATTGAGTTCTTCGTCCAAGAGAAACATGTGCCTTACTCTCAGTGAATCATCCATAGGTAGGTGATACTTAGTCATAAGCTGGATGCTACCTCTTTGTGTCTCTTCTGCTTCTTTCTCTTCCCTTGATTCCTTGATTTGGGCTATCACCACATGGATAGCCTTTTCCCGGGAGTTTCCGTTCTCTCCTTCTCCTTTCTCTGGATAGTCCACCAGGAAGTCGGCCAGAACTTGCGCTTTCTTGGCAGATGGGGCTTGATACCCAATATCATATTCACTCAGCTCAATAGCCCATTTGACAAAGGCGTCTGGTGATCCGGTTTGTCCAAGACATGCTTGAGTGGCTCATTTGTAAGGACCACAATCCGATGCGACTTGAAGTAAGGCTTGATCGTGCGATCCAAACCGGTCTGGCGAGCTTCTCAACCTTGACATATCTGGCCTCAGAGCCTACAAGAGCTTTTCTCAAATAGTAAATTGGTAAATGCTCGTTGTCTTGTATCCGTACCAGTACAGAACTCATTGCTTCATCAGTGGTGGCCAAATAGAGGTAAAGAGTTTCAGCCTCCATGGGTTTAGACAAAAGGGGCGGTGAGAGGAGATACTTTTTCAAGTTTTCCAGGGCCTCTTCACACTCCTTTGTCCACTCGAACTTATTTCCTTTTCGTAAGATCTTAAAGAAGGGAAGGTTCTTCTCAGCGGATTTTGAGATAAAACGGCTCAATGCCATCACCTTTCCTAGAAGCTTCTGAACTTCATTGACAGTCTTGGGCTGTGGTAGGTCCATGATTGCCTTTATTTTCTCTGGGTTAGCACTGATGCCTCTTTCTGTGACCATGTAGCCAAGGAATTTTCCTCCTTTCACCCCGAAAGTGCACTTTTCAGGGTTCAGCTTCATTCCGTATTTCCGGAGAATAGAAAAACAATTGTTGAGGTGTTCAATGTGTTCCTCTTCAGTCTTACTTTTCACAAGCATGTCATCCACATAGACTTCCATGGTTTTTCCCAATTCTTCCTTGAACATCTTATTTACCAGTCGTTGGTAAGTAGCTCCTGCATTCTTGAGGCCAAAGGGCATGACCTTGAAGCAATGGACTCCTCCGGCCGCAAAGAATGCCGTTTTCTTGATGTCTTCTTGAGCCATCCTAATTTGGTAGAAGCCTTGATATGCATCAATGAAGCTTAGAAGCGCACATCCTGCAGTGGAATCAACCAGCTGGTCTATGCGTGGCAATGGATAAGGATCCTTGGGACAAAATTTGTTGAGTCTAGTGAAGTCATTGCACATTCTCCACTTTCCTGGAGCTTTTTCGACGAGGACCACGTTGCAGACCCAATCGGAGTATCTGACTTCTTCAATATGTCCTGCTTTCATCAACTTGTCAACCTCCCCTGCTATGATAGCATCCTCAACTGGTCCAAAATATTTCCTCTTTTGCCGGATGTGCTTGACCGTAGGATCCATGTTCAGACGGTGAACTGCGATCCTTGGGTCTATCCCCTTGAGATCATCTGTGCTCCAAGCAATGATGTCGCAATTGTCACGAAGGCAAGCGATGAGCTTCAGCTCTACTTCCTACTCATCTCCGTTCCAATCCGAGTTGTTCTTTCCGAATTTCCTTCGACCAGTTGGACCTCTTTCAATGCTTCAAGGGATTCTATTCTAGCTGTCTTGGGGAACTTTTCTCTGAGCGACCCAATACCGATTTCTTCCTTTGGTGGCGTTAGAGTAATGGAAGAATGGTCATGAGAGCCCTTAGTGACCGAAAGGACAGGTACTGTGGCCCCCCTGGTTGACATGATATAGCACTCCCAGGCTTCTCTAACGTTGCCCATTTCTTCCCCCACGCCGTTCGGGGTTGGAAACTTCACCCTGTTGTGTAGGGGAGAAGCAATTGCTCTGAATTGGTTAAGTCCCGGGCGGCCCAAGATCACGTTATAGTCAAAGGTGCTATCTACCACCAAAAAGAGGATAGTCTTGGTCACTCTTGTCGGAAAAGTGCCCATGGAGACTTGTAGTGGTATACTTCCAATGGGGCGTACTACAGACCCTCCAAAACCTACCAACGAAGTGTATACTCATCCATATTGTATTTGCCCCAGGTGCATTTGCTCCACGGTCCTTTTGGATATGACATTGGAGGAGCTTCCTGTGTCGATTAGTACCTTGTTGACCTTGTAAGTGGCAATCACTAGAGAAACAACCAAAGGGACATCGGGGTCCTTGAGATCTCCTCCGCCAGACGTTGGTGGGGGGATCTCGCTATCGTCAAAGGTAATTGCATTTGTGCCTTTCAAGGCTGGTGGACCGTAAGCTCTATCGCTGTTTCTCAAATGTTGCGCGGTCCTTTCCCTTGCATTTCTGCTATCTCCTCCTGTTGGTCCTCCTGCAATGGTGTTGATAATTCCACTGTAAGGGAGGTTCTCCATTTCTGTATCCTCGCGGTACCCTTGGTATCTTTGGGCATGCCGAGGTGGGATTTCCGCTGGAGGTGGTGGTAAAGATCCTGTCGGAGGTTCAGAATCACACTCCTCTCTTCTTTGCTCATTCTTTCTATGCCTTGAGGGTTCTTCTTCGCCTATTGGTTCTTTCAACTTCCCACTTCTCACTAGTCTTTCAATTTCTGTCTTCAATTGGATGCAATCCTCAGTCGGGTGACCTTTCTGCTTGTGGAACCTACAGTAGTCTTTAGAAAATTTACTCTTCTTGCTGCTCTTGACAGGTTTAGGCCATTGTATATCTAAGTCCTTCTCAACAATAGAAGCCAAGATGTCGGATCTCGGTCTGTTGAGGCGAGTATACTCGGCGTATCTCCTAGGTGGATTTCTTTCTCTATGGAATTCTTTTCTGTCCCTGAGGTCTCTTTTTTGCTCGAACTTCCCTTGACGAGGAGGAAGTTCCTGTCGTACTTGTGCTTTCCCCTTCTTTATCCCTGCTCTTATCGGGACATTTCTTCGGTAATCTTCTCCATATAAGACTCCTTCGCAAATATCTTCCAGGTACTTTTCAGTGGTGATTTCTTCGTTGGAAAGCTTCCTTCTAAGCTCATCATTATAAGTGTTAGCATATAGGTGTCGGACCCGCTCTTTGATGCTATGAGGCTCTACCTGTCGTACTTCAGCGTTGAAGCGGTCAAGGAAGGTTCTAAGGTCCTCATGCTCTTTCTGGATTATGCCTGCCAGGTGCTCAACTGACCTTTTCCTTCTCTTTGCTTTCTCAAACCTTTTCAAGAAAAGGGAGGCGATGTCCGCATAAGATTTGATGGAACCATTAGGTAGTGAGGTCCACCAATCCATTGCTTCTCCAAAGAGTGTGGTGGAAAAGTTGAGAGCTTTCATGTTGTCGTTGAGTCCATTGCTTTCCATCTTACTTTCGTATCTAGTAAGATGCCCTACAGGGCAAGTATCTCCATAGTAATGCTCAAGGTTTGGGATAACACAGTCGGGGCGCTTTCTTTCTCGTCTGATCTCATCGCACAGAGGGTTGGGAGTTTTAACTACCACCTTCTCATGTGCTTTGACCATCCTGCTTAAGGTGGAAATTTGTGTTTCCAGGGCCTTCTGTTGGAGGTAGATCTGCTCACCGATCTTTCACCGATTACGGGTTGTGACTACATCTGGAGGAAGATCACCGATTGGAACTACCGGGATACTTTCCGCCATTTGATCTCTAGGCGCTTGTTGTTGAGCTCCTGCCCGACTGGTTCCCACTTCGTCTACTCGTGGAACCCCTGGACTTATCCCTCGTTGTTCATGAGAAGCAGCGGCTCTTCTATTGAGAAGATGTCTCAAGTCTTCTGGTTGAGCTTGTTCCCCCAGCCTCTGTTGGATAGGACGGTGCTCATTTCTCGATTGAGCGGGTTCGGCTTGCCTTGGGATCGGCGTAGGCGGGGTGGGCTGAGGAGGCTGGAGGTTGTTTGATCCAAAGCATCCTTGAATAGTGGTGAGTAGGAGGCCAAACTGATTCTCATTCATCCCGAACTCACTAGGACGAATGGTCTGCCCATTCGGGAGGGTAAAGTTTCTTCCTGGAGGAGGACCATGTGTTCCTGACGGAGGAACCTGTCCTTCGTCCCCAAGTGTCTGGATCCTAACTGGTGGATTAATGGCTCTTTCCTCGCCAGAAAAAAGACTAGCGGTATGGCCATCACTTGGATCATCTACTACTTCTCTTGTTGAAACTCTTGCTACCCCACCTCTTTTAGTGAGAGGCCTTCCCCTTTGTCTTGGAGCAGGCGTACCAATGGCAGTGGCGTTGGTTCTTGTGGACCTTCTTGTTCTTGCCATTACTGAAGAGAACGGGACTTTTGGTAAAGATTCCCACAGACGGCGCCAAAATGTTGAGGGTGTAATTCCCCAACTACTTAGATTTTATTATATTCAACTCCACTAATGGATGCCAAGGTAAGAAGCTCCTTGTTAGGTAAGGACCAAGGCGTAAGAACCAGCAACCAACTACTTCGGTAAGGACCTGCACACTTGAGTGGGGGGGGGGGGGTTAGTGCCCGGTTTGCTAAGTGTCAAACCGGGATGAGACTTTACTCGAGAGTGACTGAAGATCAACTCTGTATAATACTCGGGATTGGGATTGTGAAGTGACTTGTGTGATGACTTCTTCAAAAAGTGACTTACTTGTTGGGATGTGTGCCTTATTTATAGGCTATCATCAAAATGGAAGGCCTTGCTAGGATTACGCCATGTGTACGGCCAGGATTGAGCCACCAATGCTAATATGAGGCCCATAGCCCAATAATGAAGTTTTAGCCCATGCCATCTTGGGCTTCAGGGGTAGTTTGGTCATTATTGGGAGAGTTCTTGAGGATGTGACTAGTTCTGCCGAGTTCCCAGGTTCGGAGAGATGGGTTCGGACGATTGGTTCGGACCACATTTGGTTGTCAGCTGAGGAAGTTCTCCTGCCTGTCCAACTCTTCTGATTCGGAGCTCCTGGGTTCGGACACCTCACTCTTTGGTGCCCATTTGCTTGGTTGCTTTATGAGATGGTCATGCTGGATCCGAGTTGACATCCGTATCGGAGTCCTTGGGTCGGAGAGGGTACTCACTTAGCACTATGCTCCTTTCCCAGAGAGGCTCGGACCAAGGTGGGTCGGACCTATGGTTCCGGGTCGGACCTTGTAGGTCCCAAATCCTTTGTTCCTTTCTTTTAGGGTGGGTCGGACCATGGATGGTCTGCCCGGATCGGACCATTGGCTCGGACTAAAGTGTCTCGGATCCATTGGATGACTTAGGGCGCCTTAGGATTTGTTCCTAGGTCCTTTATGACGGATTGGACATATTTTCGTATCAACAACAGTCATTGTCCCTAAGGTAATACTCCCTCGGTTTCAAAGAATTATTTCAATCACGATTTTGACCGGTCAACTGTCTTCGACTCATAAATCATAATAGTAAATAATTTAATAAAATTATATATTCAAAATTTAATTATTAAATTTTTATTATATCATTTTATTAAATTATTTTCAATTACGTTTTTTTAAGTGTAATTTTTCATTATACTTGTCACACGGTCGGTGTACATAAATCGATCAATCCAACCTTAACCAATCGTTATTTGAATGTTTTTGAACTAGAGTAATCGTGGGTCGTCAATCCACGATCCTTAACCGAAAATGATTTAGAAAATCTTGAACTAGCGAATTGGATTGATTTTTTTTACGAAGATTTTGAACTAGACGAACCTATATGAACAAATCCTAACCTTAGAAGCGAATACGCAAAATCGTCACATAACTACCGTGTTCGGAGTGGTTTAGCTACTCATAGTAGAAGCAAAGATCAAAGACTTCAAAGTATTGCATATGATAAATACAAACATGTTGATAATCACACGCAAGCTCATACAATTCGATAAACAATAACAACACGAATCGAAGAGATAAACGATAGAGAATTATCAAATATTACCATGAATTCGATATCAATCCTTCAACAATGATGAAAACTAAGCTCCAATTATGTCTCAATGTCAAAGTATGAATATGGAGCTTTTTCTCAGAACTAGGTTAAAAAAAAGTATGAAAGAAAGAATCCAAATTCTAAAATAATAAGGAAAACAAAATCTGATCATTCTGCGCGTCTCGCCACGGCGAGTCTTCTTTTGTCGCAATATATATCGCTGCGCTTAATCTCGCCGTGGTGGATGATGCGCTCAAATTAATACTTAGGAAACAAGTAGTAAGCAGTCGTTGTAGACATACAATGCAAACTACAGAATCGTTCGCTAAGAAACCAATTAAGCTACAAAGCGGTTGAAAGCAAACAGTCGCTTGTGAAGATAACTTGATTTGTTTGATTTTGATTACTTCTAACAACTAGAAAATAGAAAAGCGATGTAAAGTTTAAAATCAATGAGACAGAGAGAACACAACAGTTAAGATCGAGTAATGCAAATTCGCTCTAGGGAAATCGTTCATACTTGTCACACGGTCGGTGTACAGAAAATCGATCAATCCAACCTCAACCAATCGTCATTTGAATGTTTTGAACTAGAGTAATCGTGGGTCGTCAATCCACGATCCTTAACCGAAAACGATTTAGAAAATCTTGAACTAGCGAATTGGATTGATAGTTTTTACGAAGATTTCGAACTAGACGAACCTATATGAACGAATCCTAAACCTAGAAGCGGATACGCAAAACTGTCACATAACTACTGTGTTTGGAGTGGTTAGCTACTCATAGTAGAAGCAAAGATCAAAGACTTCAAAGTATTGCATATGATAAACATAGACATGTTGATAATCGCACGCAAGCTCATACAATTCGATAAACAGAAGAAAACACGAATCGAAGAGATAAACGATTGAGAATTATCAAATATTTCCAAGAATTCGATATCAATCCTTCAATAATGATGAAAACCAAGCTCCAATTATGTCTCAATGTCAAAGTATCAATCTGGAGCTTTTTCTCAGAACTAGGTTAAAAGAAGTATGAAAGAAAAGAATCCAAAATCTCAACTAATAAGGAAAAAACGATTTCTGATTCTGCGCATCTCGCCGCGGCGGGCTATTTCCCTCGCCGCGGCGAGTCTTCTGTTGTCACATTATATATCGGCTCGCTTAATCTCGCCGTGGCAGGCCAAATGACTCGCCGCGGCGAGCTTCGATCTTGATGACAAAGGCAGCTTCGTAAAATCACGCCGCGGCAAGCTCGTTTTGCAAATTCTTGAGCAGCTTCGTAAAATCTCGCCACAGCGAGCTTAGGTGACTTTGTTTTCTCCATTTGAGCTAAAAAACCTGAATTCCTACAAACCAAAACACCAAAGCATAAAATTGTACAAAAACTACTATAAAACTAAGAACAAAGACTAACAAAGACCGCTAAAAAGGACTAAATGAGACTCTAAATTATCATGTCATCAAACTCCCCAAACCGAACCTTTGCTCGTCCTCGAGCAAACAAACAAACTAAAAACAAACTAGACTCTCGACAATGACAAACAAAAAACATACAAACGAGTCAGACTTCAAAGTGACCGAATTCTACCATTGTAAGCATTAAGTTCACAAGATGCAAGGGGTTTGCACTCAACTAGCCTCGACATAATAGTGAACAAAAAATCAAGCAAGACAGTTTCGCAGGTAAATAGCAATTAAGTCTAACTCTTCAATCCCTCACAAGGAATCCTACATAACTCTCTCTTACACTCTGGAAGTGTCCAGTGGGTAATCACTCAAGAAATGACAAGAGAAAGGAAAGTTGACTTTCGTCACAAAGGTGTCTCAAATATCTCATGCAAAATACTCAATCAGTTAAGTCGGAAGGGAATTTTTCTTCACGTGCAGCAGCTTGTCAAAAGCCAAACTTCCATATCACCACATTTTTGCATACAATGAATTACATGCTAATCAATTTGGCCACTATGGACTCTTTTAGTCTCAATTTTTTGGTAGTGTACATTTTTCAAGTCCGCACTTTGTGCGTGTCGATTTAATTATCGTGCCATCAACCCTCACAGTCATATGGCTTTTTAAGACCACGCCGGTATATAGGTAGTATCGGAAACACGCCCAACACGACAACGGTGATGACAAGCACCACAGATACACTCCGAGACGAATCAACTAATCAGGGGAATAGATAAACATAACAGCACAACATAATTCTTCTCCCCAGAACGGTTCTTTGTAATGCACTGGCTTTGATAAAATAGACCATAAAGAGCATGCCGTTCGTCATACTTAATTTAACAGAATACACATGAGCACGGAGAGGCGCAAACAAGGGAGTTTGCACTTCTCGAAAGAGTCACACAGGTGCCGGTACAATATTTTTTCATTGGCTTTAAAGTTTCTCACCGGCTTTTAGACCAAAGAGTTAAACAGACTTGCTATTTACAAGAGAAGCAACTTAACGAAATTTTAAATCCACTATGCTACCTTAGTTAAATATCATGCAAAACGTACGCGGCTAGCAAATTTAACAATCACAATTGGAGCTTTCATAACTTGGAAGAACAACTCACGAAAGACTCTAAAAGGGAAAAGAAGTAAAAGAAAAATGACCAAAACATACAGATCGTAAAGGACGAAAGACTCTAGAAACTCAGGTAAAAGAGAAAAATGCAGACAAGGCACTAGAGAGCACATTCCCCCTCCACAAACCTAAACTCAAGCATGTCCTCAAGCGTAGAGTGAAAAAGAAAAGAGGATGGGATCAACAGTGACTTGCCTGCAGGTGTACCTTTACAGTCATGTACAAGACTCTTCCGCGTTGGCTAACGGGTACTCTGGAAGTTCTTGGTTCTTTCGGTTGTTGCAGCTCCTTTTATCCCCTTTAGATAAGTGTGTATATACAAGGGACAAGTGTGCGCCCCTATATAGTTCCTGGTGTCAACCTGCAGGTGTGAGTATGGTGTAGTGGTGGCTTGCAACTCACGTTGCTTGCCATGTACCTCTATAGTGCAGGTACGAGCGTGGAGGTTGACAATCATGCAAGTGGTTTTGATGAACGGTCGCCCAAGCAGCAACATATCCTTCTCCATCTCCTTGCCTTTAACCCGTGTCGACTCCACAACCACAAAATCAGCCATAAAAGTGTCCCCATCCAGTGTAACCGAAACATCCTCAATCACACCCATGCAACTACTTCTCGTTCCATTGGCCATCGTGACGAAGCATTTCATGGGTTCCAAACCCTTCAAATCCAGCTCCTCATATGTCGCAAAGGTCATCAGATTAACCGCTGCTCCTGTATCTACGATGCCAGTTACCTTGGAAGAATTTCCTATCCCAACCACCAAATCGAAGCTATTGGCATCACTGATGCTCTTATCTTCTACCGGGATCACCCTAACGGTGGGACTTACCTCAAGGACAGCCAGTTTTGCTCTCGCCTCCTCTACTGGAGTCGCAATACTGGGTGTGGCTACCTCCTTTTCCTGTACCTCAACTCTCACTTCTACCGGCTCCTCAAGTGCCGGTGTAGGTACTACCTCAACTACCTCTGGTATCTTAGCCTGGGCCACCGTATTCTCGAGCTGGCAAGTGCAGGTAGCAAGAACATACTTCACTTTTACTGGCTCATCAAATGTCACCTTGACGGCTAGAACTCCGTGGGTTTCTGCGGTCGCCGGGAGCTTACTCCTCTCTCTTTGCTGAAATCGGCCAACTAGATCCCCCAAAGTCTTCTCTAACCGCTTCTGCGCCAGCTCAATGCTGTCAAACCGCTGATCATTCATGCTCTGATTTTCATGTGCTTCAGCCCAGAACCCCTCGGAACGCTCCATGTGGTTCCTGATTGCCTGTTCAAAACTTCCCGTCGCTTTCGTAGTCTGAAACTGAACTGGCTGAGCTAGAACTGATTGCGCCTGTGGCACATTCTCATAGAAGTTGTTGCCACCTTGGTTACCCTGCCAGTTACCACGCTGTCTGGTCTGCAACCAATTCACTATCTCAGGAGTCGGGTTCTCGTTCATAATCTCTGGGATCCTACACATGCTAGTTCCATGCCCAAAGTTAAGATGTGCTCAAATTACTACTTAGAAAACAAGCAGAAAGCAGTTGTTGTAGACAGACAATGCTAACCACATAATTGTTCGCTAAGGAACCAATTAAGCTACCTAACAGTTGAAAGCAAATAATCACTTGTGGAAACGGCTTGATTTTTTGGTTTTGATTACTTTTAACTAGATTGACTAAAGCCAAGATTACGATTAACAATGAGAGAAAGATGAATACAGTAGCAAGATCCAATTATGCTAATTCGAACTAGCGATAACACTCATATTTGTCACACGGTTGTTGTACGGCAAATCAATCAATTCGATTCAACCAATTGTTCTTAGAAAATATTATACTGGAGAAATCGTGAGTCTTCAATTCACGATCCTTAAACATGAACAATTTAGAGGATTTAATACGGACTTATCGAATTGAAGGTTTTTACGAAGATTTTATACGAGACTAACCTATATGAGTGCTTTGATAAACCCTAGAACGAATATGCATAATCTTCACATACTACTGTATTCAAAGGTGTTTAGCTACTCATAATTGATAATTGCATGCAAAGATTCATGGTAATAATCATGTGAAACATAGATGATAAACTCGCATGCAATAACATACAATTCAATCAATGAGAATAAAGAACGAATTGTAAAGAACAAAGCAATGGAGAAATCAATACCAATAATCTTGATGAATAAAATCAATGAATAACCAAGCTCCAAAGATGTCTCAATGTCAATGTATGTCTCTGGAGCTTTTTTCAAAACTAGGTTAAAAGAAGTATGAAAGAAAAGGAATCAAAAATCTAATCTAATAAGGAAAATAAAATTAATTCTGCACATGCAAGTAGCCTTCTTAATCGTAATATATATCCATTTCGCATAATCAAGGCTAGCCTCTCAACGACTCCGACCTCTAGCCTCGTAAAATCTCACAAGCGGAAGGAACCTCACATGGCGAGCCATGTTTTGCAGATTTGCAGGTACCTTCGTAAAATCTCACCGCGTTGAGACATGTTAATCAGCTTGCCCTTATTTTGGCTCAAAATCATCGATTCCTGCAAAACAACATCAAAAAACCAAAGCATAAAAACGTACAAAAAACACTAGAAAACTAAAGACAAAAACTCACAAAGACTACTAAAAAGGACCAAATGAGACGTTAGAATATTGTCTAATCAAAATCCCCAAACCGAACCTTTGCTCGTCCCCGAGCAAACAAATAAATTAAAGACAACTAGACTTAGACTACGACATATAATAACACACAGATGCAAAAGGTTTGCACTCAACCGACCTTGACAGAAATAGTGCACAAAAAATCCTGTAAGAGAGTTTCTCAAATAAATAGCACTTAAACCTAACTCTCCAATCCCTCACAAGGAAATCCTACACTATTCTCTCTCACACTCTGGAAGTGTCCAGTGGGTTAAACACTCAAGAACAATAAGAGAAAAGGAAGGTGACTTTCGTCACAAAGGTGCCTCAAATACCTCATGCAATGTACTCAATTAGTTAAGTGAGAAGGGACTTTTTCCTTGTGTATAACAACTTGCCAAGACATACAACCAACTTCCATAACCACATATTTACATACAATAAATTAGATGCTAATCAATTTGGCCACTATGGGCTCTTTTAGTCTCACTTTTTTGGTAGTGTCTGTTTTACCCAAGTCCGTACTTTTGTGCGTGTCAGTTTGGTGTACGTGCCATCAACCCTCACGGACATATGGATTTTTAAGACCACACCGGTATATAGGTAGTATTTGAAACACGCCTAACACGACTACGGTGGTGACAAGCACCACAGATACACTCCGAGACGAATCAACTAATCAGGGGAAGTAATACATATTACAAAAATTGAATAATAAACATGTCAACACAACAAATTTCTTCTCCCCAAACCGGTTCTTCGCGATGTACTGACTTTTGATAAAATGAAACATGAAGAGCATGCCGTTCGTCATACTTAACTTAACTAAGTACACATGAGAATGAAAAGGCGCAAACAAGAGGGTTTGCACGTCCCGAAAGGATCACACAAGCGCTGGTACAATATTTTTTCATCGGCTTAAAGTTTCTCACCGGATTTTTGGACTAAAGAGTTAAACAGACTTGCTATTTACAGGAGAAACAAACTTATGGGCTATTAAATCCACTATACCACCTCAGTTAACTATCATGCAAAACATAAGCAGCAAGCAAATTTAACAATCACAATAGAAGCTTTCATAACTTGGAAGAACGACTCACGAAAGACTCTAGAGGGTAAAAGAAAAAATGACCGTAAAAGAAAAATGACCAAAACATACATAAAGTAGAGGACGAAAGACTCTAGAGACTCAGGTAATAGAGAAAAGGCAGACAAGACACTAGAGAGCACATTTCCCCCTCCCCAAACCTAAACTCAAGCATGTCCTCAAGCGTAGCGTGAAAAAGAAAAGAAAATGGGATCAACAGTGGCTTGCCTGCAGGTGTGTACCTTTACAGTAATGTACAAGACTCTTCCGTGTTGGCTAACGGGTACTCTGGAAGTTCTTAGCTCTTCCGGTTGGTGCAACTCTTGTTCTTCCTTGTTGATAAGTATGTATATACAAGGGTCCAGTGTGTGCTCCTATGAATTTCCTGCTAGCAACCTGCGAAATAGAATATAATGGAGCAGAATAGGCCTTCAGTTCGCGTGGCTTGCCTTGCACCTCAATTGTGCAGGTTCGGACATGTAAATTCACCGCCATGAGAGTTGAGCGGATGAAGGGTCTCCCTAGAAGTAGCATATCTCTTTCCAATTCTTTCCCCTTCACCCTCGGCGATTCCACTACCACAAAATCTGTCATCACTGTTATACCATCCAGCTTAACCGGAACATCTTCCATGATCCCCATGCATCTGCTTCTAGTTCCACCAACAAGAGTCATAAAGCATCTGCGCGGCTCCAATCCCTTTAAGCCTAAGTCTTTATAGGTGTCAAAAGTCATCAAATTGCAACTAGCACCAGTGTCGACTATTTCGGTAACCTGAGCTAAACACCCAATGCCTACCAGTAAATCAAAACTGACGGAGTCGCTTATACTCTTTTCTGCCTTAAGAATTATTATGGTGGGGGGGGGTCGGGTTCAACAGTTTCTTGCTCCGCATTCGCCTCCTCTTCTGGAATCACGGAACTCGGTTCCTCGACTTCATCCCCTGTCGATTCAACAGAGGCTACATCTTGACCGCTTCATTGTCAAGATACTGTGTCATCGGAACCGCTTCGGAGTTCCCTCATCTGATGCAGGGTGCTCAACCTTGTTGGTACAGGTGGCAACAACAGACTTAACCTTCCTTGGTTCTTCAAAATTTATCTCAACCGCCAGGACTCTAATGTTTTCTGGGGTTGTTGGGGGTCTACCTTTCTCCATAAGCTGCAATTTCCCAACTAAGTCACCCAATATCTGTTCCAGCCTCCTTTGCGATTGCTCGATACTGTCGAACCTCTGGTTATTTTTTTTCCTGAATTTTCTGCGCCTCAAACCAGTACCTCTCAAACTTCTCCATATGGCTCCTAATTTCGTTTTCTAGCTCAGTAATACACGGCCCTGGAGTCTCTTCCACTGCTCTGGCTGCCACTCTCCTAGCATTCTCTCTTGCTCCCATAAGTTGCGATGTTGCTGCCAGCTTCTTGAAAACACTGTTCAATTCATCAGCGGAGGCTTCCAGGAAGGAGTTTTTACAGCTCACACCGACCATATTTTTGATATTCCCAATCCAGGCCTTCATAAAATCGGACACATAAGCTCATATCGTCTATCCTGTGGTGAGGGCATTGGGCCAATAACTGCAAAAAAGGGTCCCGAGCTTCATAGAAGGTCTCATCATGCATCTGCTGAAACTGTATTATCTAGGCACGAAGTTGTTGTGTTCTCTCGGGAGGGTAGAATTTATTCACGAAGGCCTTATAGAGAGACTCCCAAGTAGGTAGAGAACCCCCAGGATGGTTCAACAACCAGTTCCTACCTTTATCCTGCATGCACATTGGAAAAACCTTCTTCCTTATCTCTCCATCTGAAACTGTCACTCCTTCGGCTGTCAATGAAATCCCTGCAATCAGTACTTCAAACTCCTTGAGGAACCTTATCACATCCTCGTTGGCCATTACGTAGAACTTGGGGAGATTAAGGAAGTGGTGAGTTTTAAGTTCCCAATTCCTCGCCTCATTAGACAGCACGATTGCTGCTTTCCCGGCCTTAACCTCACCGGGGTGCATGTAGGCTCCATAGGTTAACTGAGCCATTGAAATGTCCTTTTCTGATCAACCTGTTGTTAGATCTACACAACACAAAAACCTCGAAATATCCTTAGATTCTGTTAGTGCACTAAACCTCAGGTAAGTTGGAAAACAAGTAAAGATTTGCAATCAAGCGCTACAGTAGGAATTGATTCCCCGGCAGCGGTGCCAAATTTGATGTGCCCAAATTACTACTTATAAAACAAGCAGAAAGCAGTTGTTGTAGACAGACAATGCTAACCGCATAATCGTTCACTAAGGAACCAATTAAGCTACCTAACAATTGAAAGCAAATAATCACTTGTGGAAACGGCTTGATTTGTTTAGTTTCAATTACTGTTAACTAGATTGACTAAAGCTAAGATTACGATTAACAATGAGAGAAAGATGAATATAGTAGCAAGATCCAATTAATTATGGTAATTCGAACTAGGGATAACACTCATATTTGTCACACGGTTGTTGTACGGCAAATCAATCAATTCGATTCAACCAATTGTTCTTAGAAAATATTATCTGGAGAAATCGTGAGTCGTCAATTCACGATCCTTAAACATGAACAATTTAGAGGATTTAATACGGACTTATCGAATTGAAGGTTTTTACGAAGATTTTATATGAGACTAACCTATATGAGTGCTTTGATAAACCCTAGAACGAATATGCATAATCTTCACATACTACTGTATTCAAAGGTGTTTAGCTACTCATAATTTATAATTGCATGCAAAGATTCATGGTAATAATCATGTGAAACATAGATGATAAACTCGCATGCAATAATATACAATTCAATCAATGAGAATAAAGAACGAATTGTAAAGAACAAAGCAATGGAGAAATAAATACCAATAATCTTGATGAATAAAATCAATGAATAACCAAGCTCCAAAGATGTCTCAATGTCAATGTATGTCTCTGGAGCTTTTTTCAAAACTAGGTTAAAAGAAGTATGAAAGAAAAGGAATCAAAAATCTAATCTAATATGGAAAATAAAATTAATTGGCGAGCGACGGAAGAAATAGCTCGCCGCGGCGAGCCTTCTTAATCGTAATATATATCCAGCTGGCATAATCGCGCCGCGGCAGACCAATTCCTTCGCCGCGGAGAGCCTCTCAACAGCTCCAGCCCCTAGCCTCAGAAATCTCTGGCCACAAGGGAAGGATACCTCGCCAATGAGCCATGTTTTGCGATTTGCGGTACCTTCAGTAAAATCTACATGGCGAGGCATGTTAATCAGCTTGCCCTTATTTTGGCTCAAAATCATCGATTCCTGCAAAACAACATCAAAATACCAAAGCATAAAAACGTACAAAAAATACTAGAAAACTAAAGACAAAAACTCACAAAGACTACTAAAAAGGACCAAATGAGATGTTAGAATATTGTCTCATCAAGTTACCGCAGAGATTGCACCGCTCACTCAATGGAGTGTTGGGAACCACACCTATACTTGATGACCCTATCTGCTCGATTTGCTTGTCCAACTCAGTAGTAGATGCCCCTGGAGTCCCTTCAACTGCTCGGTATCCCGCTCTCCTAGATTTATTTCTCGCACCCTTGAGCTGAGACATTGCTGCCAGCTTCGCAAAAACACCATTTAATTCGTCAGAGGATGCTTCCAGGAATGAATTTTTACACGTCATATCAACCATGTTCTGACACTCCCAATTCAGACCCTCATAAAATCTGATGCACATATGCATATCGTAGATCAAGTGGTGCGGGCATTGTGATAGCAACTGTAAGAAGCGTTCGCGAGCTTCATAGAAAGTACATCTGCTGAAACTGCATTATCTGAGTACGAAGGTGCTGCGTTTTCTCGGGAGGATAAAATTTATTCACAAAGGCTTTATAAAGAGAATCCCATGTAGGTAGAGAACCCCCAAGCTGGTTTAACAGCCAGTTCCTAGCTTTATCCTGCATGCACATCGAAAAAACCTTCTTCCTTATCTCTCCATCTGAAACTGTTACTCCTCCGGCTGTCAACGGAATCCCTGCAATCAGTACTTCGAACTCCTTGAGGAACCTTATCACATCTTCATTGGCCATTCCGTAGAACTTGGGGAGATTATGGAAGTGGTAAGCTTTGAGTTCCAAATTTCTTGCCTCATTAGACAGCACGATTGCCACTTTCCCGGCCTTAACCTCGCCGGGCTGCATGTAGGCTCCATAGGTTAACTGAGCCATTGAAATATCCTTTCTGATCAACCTGTTTTCAAAACTAGACAACACGAAAACCTCGAAATATCCTTAGTTTCTGTTAGTGCACTAAACTTCAGGTAAATAGAAAACAAGTAAAAATTCACAATCAAGCGCTATGGTAGGAATTGGTTCCCCGGCAGCGGCGCCAAATTTGATGTGCTCAAATTAATACTTAGGAAACAAGTAGTAAGCAGTCGTTGTAGACAGACAATGCAAACCACAGAATCGTTTGCTAAGGAACCAATTAAGCTACCAAGCGGTTGAAAGCAAACAGTCGCTTGTGAAGATAACTTAATTTGTTTGGTTTTGATTACTTCTAATAACTAGAAAACAGAAAAGCGATGTAAAGTTTAAAATCAATGAGACAGAGAGAACACAGCAGTTAAGATCGAGCAATGCAAATTCGCTCTAGGGAAATCGTTCATACTTGTCACACGGTCGGTGTACAGAAAATCGATCAATCCAACCTCAACCAATCGTCATTTGAATGTTTTGAACTAGAGTAATCATGGGTCATCAATCCACGATCCTTAACCAAAAACGATTTAGAAATTCTTGAACTAGCGAATTGGATTGATAGTTTTTGTTGGTCCAGATAACGGCAAAGTAAAAGACTAGGGGGGGGGGGGTGATAGTCTTTTAAAACTTTTGTCGATAAACACAGTTTCTCAGATATCGGTGAAGATATCTGATACTTCATTTCAGAGAGCGAAAGACTTTTCTGTGATAAGTGCACGTGCTCAGCAAGATAAGTGTAAGTACTTTGCAAGATAAGTAAAGCAAGTAATAAACTGCAGAAAGTAAATGACACAAGTCTTTTTATAGTGGTATCTGAAGGTGGCGTAATCCTTCAACTAATCCACTTCGTCCTTTCTCAGACCTAGAATCCACTAAGACAGATAAATGAGGTAACCTTACAGATATCTTCTCTTGATTCCTAAATACACTAGGTTCCCAACCAAGTGTTCCCCCTGAGTTATTCCCCGGCTTTCACAGCCAAGTACTTCCTGTACTCAGAAACCTTTTGAGCTGTTCCTTAGTTTCCCAAACTAAGTACTTCCCGTGATCAATAACCTTGGAGTTATTCCTTAGTTTCCCAAACTAAGTACTTCCTGTACTCCACGCCGTTTAAGGTGTTGGTTAAGGTAAATTGTCAGGTGAGCTTCTTTAATAACTTGTTCAGTTATTCAGATAGCTTTATGAATCAAGTATACTTAATACACTTTGCAATGTATGGTATCTTGTTCTTTACTGACCCAAGTCTATGATAAGTGTTCAAGAGAATCAAGCTCAGATATGAAATCTTAGTTCAACTCTTTCACAAATAGCAATGCTCGTTAAGGATCAGGACACTTAGAACTTTTGTGCTACTTAGAATCAAGAGCTTTGTTCGCAACAGAAAGCTTGAAGGTAAGTAGTTTGCTTGAGAGAGCTTGTGAGAATATTCAGTATGTAGTTCAGTGTGTTCTAAGGTGTGTTCTCAAGCAGTCTAAGTGTTGATATTTATAGATGAATTTGAGTGCCGTTTGAATAGTATCCGTTAGGCTTAACTCATTTTCAAACTATTGATATCTGAGTATAGTACTGTAGCAGGTTTGTCTTCTTCTTCAGAAGCTACAACTTTTGTTCAGACATATCTGTCCGCGCATTTAATGCACTGTACTATACTTTGTCCTGTAGTGCCAACGGAACTATGCAAGCTTTCTGAGGCTTGTACGTTCTTTTTCAGAGATCGTCACAGCTCCAGATACCACTTGTTGAAACAACTTGTTATAATATATTTCTTTTTTTAGAAGCATATTTTATGTCCAAGGTATCTGAGTGTAGATATCTGTGGGCACTTTCCTCGTCTCAGAAACCTTCTAATCTCACATATCTTTTTGCAACATTTGTTTCGAAACACTTGTTTCTTCAAGATATCTGGATATAGGTATCTGAAAAACCTTTGTCTTCAGCAATCTTGTGCAGTCTTCAAGTCTTCAAATCCGTTGAACTTTTCCTGCTAGATGCCTTCTTCTTGGTCTTCTTCAGAAAATAAAAATTACATTTCGAGACCTAACATCCTATACAAGATTTGCTAGACTATCGTACTTAGTGAGTTTCCTCTTTTACAGTGTTCAAGTGAACTAAGAGTACTAATCACCTTTCTGAGCTAAGATAAGTCATTAGGTTGCTGATCAAAATCTAAACATATATTCCTAACAAATTTCCCCCATTTTGATCAGTCAACGATGATTATTTGACCTATTACAAATCTGGATGAGGAAACAATCCACCACTTAATCATTTCTTAAGATCTCTTAATTCATATAGTTAAGTGCAGAAAGTAAACATCAACCAAATCACAAGGTGTGATCTTTGCTGACAAGTTATCTTTTATATAAAATGATATATGAGAGTAAGTTCATCAGATGTTAGAACAATTACAGAACATAGATAACTTTTTCAAGATTTAACAGAAAAGTGCAATCAGCAAAATCACAAAAACTACTTAATCAAATAGAACAACAGGAGTAACCAAGATCCAAGTGAACATTCTAAATGACAAGTCTTCAAGTCTTCAAAGCAGCTCCATGGATCAATCTGCAAATTTCCTATCACCAAACCTTTTGATATTATCAGAGTAGTCATAGAGAAGAGTTCTGACAATCATCTCTGTGTCTCTGGCAAATCCACAGACTTCCTTGTAGGTTTTGGTAGGATTTCTCTTGACAAAGTGCTTGACCCACATATACTTTCCTCACTTCCAGGCATGCTCGATTCTGATATCTGATAGCTTGAAGTATTCATAAATGATCTTCAGATATCTGATGTCACCCTTGTATTGATCTTCAGTTAAGTAGAAGGACTCATAGGGTTCCACCGCAAGTGTTGCTCTTGTGCCTGTTCCAGTAATGTTGAGAATTCTATGCACATCATCTGGCTTTCCATAAGGACATTCATCAGAGAGGTCCTTCTTCATGGCTTCTGTTCTCTTGATTACTTCAAAATCCAACCATGCTTTGATGTGGTTGGTGTTAATCAAGATTGGCTTGTCTTTTCTCCATGCCATGAGCTGTTTATGGATTGGTTCTGGAAACCTTGAATTTAGCAGTAAGTGCCTGAGTTCCAGAATCCAGTAGCCATTTTTCTGATTTATGCACCTATAGACAGAGGAGTTGTTGTCATTCTTCACATACTCAATTTTGGCTTCTTCTGGCCTGAGTGGAAGTTGACTTTGTCTTTGTTCAGCTCTCAGCCTGTTCCTCCTTTGTCTTGAATTCTCCTTTGGGGTAATGCTTGAAGAACCACCCTGGATAGACTTGGTATTTCTAGAGGGTATTTTAGCTGTTGACTTGGATTGACTTGGATTGCCTTTGGCAGCTATGGGCTCAGTTAGGCTATCAACCTTTCTTCTTTTTCTGTGAAGAGGAGCTTCATCTTCATCCTCATCTTCATCATCATCTTCCAGATTTCTCTGGTTATGTGATTTGCAGCCTTCTTCATTGCCCAGATATTTGATTTGGCCTTCTTCTTCTTCTTCAGGAGATTCATCAATCCCTCTTACTTGTGTTCTCCGTGGAGCCTTGGTACTCCTTGGAGGTCTTTTTGCCATGGCCCTTGTTACCATTGTCGTTTCTTCAGTTGGCTGCTGGAAAGTAGCTACTATTTGCAAAGCAACTTGATTTGATGAGGGCTCATTTATTCTGAGTGGTGGCTGGGAAGTTTTCTTGTTTCCTCTTCCTTTCTGAGCAGCACCAGCTCTAGATTTCTTCTTTCCTTCCCCCTGATCTTGAGATCCAAATTCTTCCCCCTTAGTCATTGTTGACTGACTAAGTACCACAAACGAATCTGAGAGAGACTCAAAATTCCTTTGCAATTAATTGTAGGCAGTAACCAACCTCTGAAGTTCAGCCTTGAGCTCCTGATTTTGTTTGATAAGTCCATTTTCCTTATCAATGAGCTCTGCCAATGGGCCTAGTATGGCATCTTTTTTTCCAGCAGTGTAACTTGCCTCTTGAAAAGCTTTTTCAGCTAATGACACATCATCGTCCCTTATCATTCCCAGATCCTTCTGAGCAATAACTATACTGGTTGTTCTCTGAGTGATGAGTTTAGTGAACTTCTTCATTTCCGAGGGGACGAAGGCAATTACATCTTTGTTTTGTGAAGACAGCTCCTTTTTAAGATGTGCCAAAACTTGGTATCTATTCATGTATTCATGGGAGTGGACATTTTGCAGTTTGTTGAAAACTTCAGGAGCAATTAGCTTCCTTTTCAGATGAGAAACCGTCAAGTGTTCATTGCGGTGTGCTGCCAAAGTCTTGTCTTCTTCATCATCTGAGTCTTCAGCCCAGTGATCTTCATCCTCTTGGACATTTTCAAGATTTTCTAGTCCAGCAACCATCTCAGAGATGGGCTTCTTTCCTTTCTGAGAGGAGGATGGTATGTCTTTTTGATGGTGATGCAGCCTTAGCATCATGCTTTTCTTTAGATACTTCTTCAGTATCTAACTCCTTAGCAATAGCATTTACAACATCCTGGAGCTCTTTGACCTCAGAGTAAGCTACCAATTATTTCAAGTATTGATCTTGAAGCTTATTGAGCTTGTCTCTGGATTTAACTATCTCTTCTTCAAGTTGAAGATGGAGCTGTTTCTCTTCTTCCAACAGTTGTTTGAGTTGAGCAGCTCTGGTTTGAGTATTTAATATCTTCTGAGTTGTTTCCTCAGAGTGCTCAACTACTTGTTCAGTAGTGTCCTTTTGTTGTTGGGATTGCTGTGATGGATGGGTGGATTTCTGAGGAGATGGAGGAGGGGATTGCCGTGATGTCCTCTCAGTGTGCTTTTCAGCAGCTGAGGAAATGTTTCCTTGTGGAATCCCTCCCGTCCCTGGTGCAGGGGCATCATCATCATCCTTATTATCATCCTCATTCTTGTGATGGTCAGAAGGAGAATCTTTATAGTCATTTTCATCAGTCTCCTTCTCTTCTTCATCTTTTGAGACCAGATTGATCACTTCTGGAATAGTGATAATTTGCCCATTTACTTCCTCTTGCTCAGAGGGTATAAATTGGAGTGTCGTGGGCAAGACCGGTTTGAAAGCCATCTGTAATCTGGTCTGACCATCTGCCTTTTTGAAGGCTTGCACCAATTTGTGTGCCACTTCCTTGGAAAAATCCTTACGCATTAAGGTCGCAACTTGATATTGTTCAGTAGGGAACATTGCGTGGATGTAGTTTTCCAGATCAAGAGCACGTGCTCGTCTTGTTGGTTGATCTGTGATTCTCAGTATTTCAGAGAGATCAGAGCACCTTAACCTCTGCCATTTCTTGAAGCATTGAATATGCTTTGGCAAGGTATGAGTCTTGAAGAAGGGAAGAAGGTTTTCATAGTCATCATTTGACTCCTTCTTGGCACTACTTTGAGCCTGGAAGAGAGAGTTTTGAGTTAGTGTAGATATTTGAGTTTTAGAGTAGTCAAGTATCTGTGTTACCTGTGCAACAGCAACAGGCTCAGAAGGTTGGACTACTGAGGTTCCAGGTGCCTCAGATATCTTGGTGTGAGGAGGAGACTTGGAAGTCTGATCGTCACAATCCTCTCTTTCTTTTTGAACCTGAGAATACAACATAACACTTAGAAATTTATCAGGAGAGAAACACTTAGACAATTTGATATCTGAAATGTTAATCACCTCCACAGTAGGAGGCTTAGATACTTGTCTATCAGAAACTTGTACAGTTTCTGGTATTTTCTCGGGTGATGAAGGTTTGGTGGCCTCATCAATTTCCATTGGTTGAGGGGATTGATTGGGAAATTCCCAAGCAACTTCTACTTCTGTTTGAGCCTATGAGTAGAAAGTGTTAAGTATTTAAAAATGATCAGAGTAATATTGTGAAGAATATAGATATCTGAGATATATACCTTCTCAATAGAAGGCTCAGATACTTGTTCCTCAGAGACTTTGTGAGTCTCTGGTTGATTCTCTGATGAAATAGGCTTCTCAGCCTCATCATTTTTCTTCTCAGTTGGAGCCTATTAGAAACAAAGAGTTAATCAAGTGTTTGTAAAAGATTTCTAAAAAGTCATGTCTTAAGAGACTATGTTCCACCTGGAATACAGGCTCAGGTTCCTTAAGTGGTGAGGCTATGGGAGCCTCCTTCTCAGTTTCTGAGGCAAGCTTTTCAGCTTCCTCTTGTTCTTTTGTTTCTAATTCAACCTGTAACAAAGAAATTTTTAATAGTAACAAGATTGATAAACATAAAATTTCACAAGTAGAGAGTTAAACCATTTAGCTACCTGAGCATTGTCAGGCTGATTGGTCTCTGGAACTTGTGACCCTTCTATGCTTTGGTCTTGTTGTTCCATTACGGCTTCTTTGTTTGAAGTTTCAGGTACTTCAGACCTTTCCTGAGTGGCTGACTCAGTTGCCTCCCTTGTTTGATCATTCTGAGCAGGTGCTCAGTTTGATCCCTCTCTAGGAGTTGGGGAACCTGCTTATTTGCAGCATTTTCTGTTGGTCCAGATAACGGCAAAGTAAAAGACTAGAGGGGGGGGGGGGGTGAATAGTCTTTTAAAACTTTTGTCGATAAGCACAGTTTCTCAGATATCTGTAAAGATATCTGATACCTAATTTCAGAGAGCGGAAGACTTCTGAGATAAGTGCACGTGTTCAGCAAGATAAGTGTAAGTACTTTGCAATATAAGTAAAACAAGTAATAAACTGCAGAAAGTAAATAACACAAGTCTTTTTATAGTGGTATCTGAAGGTGGCGTAATCCTTCAACTAATCCACTTCGGTCTTTTTCAGACCTAGAATCCACTAAGATAAATGAGGTAACCTTACGGATATCTTTTCTTGATTCCTAAATACACTAGGTTCCCAACCAAGTGTTCCCCCTGAGTTATTCCCCGACTTTCACAGCCAAGTACTTCCTGTACTCAGAAACCTTTTTGAGCAATTCCTTAGCTTCCCAAGCTAAGTACTTCCTGTGCTCAGCAACCTTGGAGTTATTCCTTAGTTTCCCAAACTAAGTACTTCCTATACTCCACGCCGTATATGGTGTTGGTTTTAGGTATGTTTGTCAGGTGAGCTTCTTTAATAACTTGTTCAGTTATTCAGATAGCTCTGTGAATCAAGTATACTTAATACACTTTTCAATGTATGGTATCTTGTTCTCTACTGACCCAAGTCTATGGTAAGTGTTCAAGAGAATGAAACTTAGATATGAAATCTTAGTTCAATTCTTTCACAGATAACAATGCTCGTTAAGGATCAGGACACTTAGAACTTTTGTGCTACTTAGAATCAAGAGCTTTGGTCGCAACAGAAAGCTTGAAGGTAAGTAGTTTGCTTGAGAGCGCTTGTGTGAGTATTCAGTGTGTTCTAAGGTATGTTCTCAAGCAGTCTAAGTGTTGATATTTATAGATGAATTTGAGTGCCGTTTGAATAGTATCCGTTAGGCTTAAATCAAATTCAAACTATTGATATCTGAATATAGTATCAGAGTTTTGTCTTCTTCTTGTTACTGCTTTTGTTCGGACATTTCGCTCACGCATTTAATGCACTGTACTATATTTTGTCCTGTAGTGCCAACGGAACTATGCATGGTATCAGAGATCTTTATACTATCAGAGTTTTCTGAAACTTTGCATGTTCTTTTCCAGAGATCATCGTAGCTCCCGATACCACTTGTTTAAACAACTTGTTATAATATGTTTCTTTTTCAGAAGCATATTTTATGTCCAAGGTATCTAAGTGTAGATATCTGTGGGCACTTTCCTCATTTCAGAAACCTTTCATTCTCAGATATCTTTTGCAACTTGTGTGTTTCGAAACACTTGTTTCTCCAAGATAACTGGACATAGGTATCTGAAAAACCCTTGTCTTCAGCAATCTTGTGCAGTCTTCAACTCTTCAAATCCGTTGAACTTTTCCTGCTGGATGCCTTCTTCTTGGTCTTCTTCAGAAAATAAAAATTACATTTCGAGACCTAACATCCTATACAAGATTTGCTAGACTATCATACTTAGTGAGTTTCCTCTTTTACAGTGTTCAAGTGAACTAAGAGTACTAATCACCTTTCTGAGCTAAGATAAGTCACTAGGTTGCTGATCAAAATCTAAACAGATATTCCTAACAAATTTCCCCCATTTTGATCAGTCAACGATGACTATCTGACCTATTACAAATCTGGATGAGGAAACAATCCACCACTTAATCATTTCTTATGATCTTTTAATTCATATAATTAAGTGCAGAAAGTAAACATCAACCAAATCACAAGGTGTGATCTTTGCTGATAAGTTATATTTCATATAAAATGATATCTGAGAGTAAGTTCATCAGATAAGATACAGAGAAAGCTTACAGATAACTTTTCCAAGATTTAACAAAAAGGATCAATCAGCAAAATCACAGAAACTACTTAGTCAAATAGAACAACAGGAGTTACCAAGCTCCAAGTGAACATTCTAAATGGCAAGTCTTCAAGTCTTTAACAATCTTCAAGTCTTCAAAACAGTTCCATGGATCAGTCTGCAAATTTCCTATCACCAAACCTTTTGATGTCATCAGAGTAGACATAGAGAAGAGTTCTGACAATCATCTCTGTGTCTCTGGCAAATCCACAGATTTCCTTGTAGGTTTTGGTGGGATTTCTCTTGACAAAATGCTTGACCCACAGATACTTCCCCACTTCCAGGCATGCTCGATTCTGATATCTGACAGCTTGAAGTATTCATAAATGATCTTCAGATATCTGATGTCACCCTTGTATTGATCTTCAGTTAAGTAGAAGGACTCATAGGGTTCCACCGCAAGTCTTGCTCTTGTGCCTGTTCCAGTAAGGTTGGGAATTCTGTGCACATCATCTGGCTTTCCATAAGGACATTCATCAGAGAGGTCCTTCTTCATGACTTCTGTTCTCTTGATTACTTCAAAATCCAACCATGCTTTGATGTGGTTGGTGTTAATCAAGATTGGCTTATCTTTTCTCCATGCCATGAGCTGTTTATGGATTGGTTCTGGAAACCTTGAATTTACCAGTAAGTGCTTGAGTTCCAGAATCCAGTATCCATTCTTCTGATTAATGCACCTGTAGACAGAGGAATTGTTGTCATTCTTCATATACTCAATTTTGGCTTCTTCTGGCCTGAGTGGAAGTTGACTTTGTCTTTGTTCAGCTCTCAGCCTGTTCCTTCTTTGTCTAGAATTCTCCTTTGGGGGATTGCTTGAAGAACCACCCTGGATTGACTTGGTATTTCCAGAGGGTGTATTAGCTGCTAAAGGCTTTGCAGCTGTGGGCTCAGTTAGGCTATCAACCTTTCTTCTTTTTCTGTGAAGAGGAGCTTCATCATCATCAAGATTAATTCTTGTGAGAATTTTGCACCCTTCTTCATTGCCCAGGGATTTGATTTGACCTTCTTCTTCTTCTTCTTCTTCTTCTTCAGAAGATTCGTCAATCCCTCTTACTTGTCTTCTCCTTGGAGCCTTGGTACTCCTTGGAGGTCTTTTTGCCATGGCCCTTGTTACCATTGTAGTTTCTTCAGTTGGCTGCTGGGAAGAAGCTACTATTTGCAAAGCAGCTTGATTTGGTGAGGGCTCATTTATTCTGAGTGGTGGCTGGGAAGTTTTCTTGTTTCCTCTTCCTTTCTGAGCGGCACCAACTCTAGATTTCTTCTTTCCTCTCCCCTGATCAGATCCAAATTCTTCCCCCTTAGTCATTGTTGACTGACTAAGTACCACAAATGAATCTGAGAGGGACTCAAAATTATTTTGCAAGTAGTTGTAGGCAGTGACCAACTTCTGAAGTTCAGCCTTGAGCTCCTGATTTTGTTTGATAAGTCTATTTTCCTTATCAGTGAGCTCTGCCAATGGGCCTAGTATGGCATCTGATTTTCCAGCAGTGTAACTTGCCTCGTGAAAAGCTTTTTCAACTAATGAGACATCATCGTCCCTTACCATTCCCAGATCCTTCTGAGCAATGATCATACTGGTTGTTCTCTGAGTGATGAGCTCATTGAATTTCTGCATATCTGAGGGGACGGAGGCAATTACCTCTTTGTTTTGTGAAGACATGTCCCTTTTAAGATGTGCCAAAACTTGATATCTATTCATATATTCATGGGAGTGGACATTTGGCAGTTTGTTGAAAACTTCAGAAGCAATTAGCTTCCTTTTCAGATGAGAAACCGCTAAGTGTTCATTGCGGTGTTCTGCCAAAGTCTTGTCTTCTTCATCATCTGAGTCATCAGCCCAGTGATCTTCATCCTCTTGGACATTTTCAAGATTTTCCAGTCCAGCAACCATTTCAGAGATGGGCTTCTTTCCTTTCTGAGAGGAGGATGGTATGTCTTTTGCTGATGATGCAGCCTTAGCATCATGCTTTTCTTTAGATACTTCTTCAGTATCTAGCTCCTTAGCAATAGCATTTACAGCATCCTGGAGCTCTTTAACCTCAGAGTAAGCTACTGTCTCTTGTAAGTATTGATCTTGTAGTTGATTGAGCTTATCTCTGGATTTAACTAGCTCTTCTTCAAGTTGAAGATGGAGCTGCTGCTCTTCTTCCAATAGTTGTTTGAGTTGAGCAGTTCTGGTTTGAGTATTTAATATCTTCTGAGTTGTTTCCTTAGAGTGCTCAACTACTTGTTCAGCAGTGTCCTTTTGTTGTTGGGAAGATGGATGGGTAGATTTCTGAGGTGATGGAGGAGGGGATTGCTGTGATGTCCTCTCAGTGTGCTTTTCAGCAGCTTTGGCAATGTTTCCTTGTGGAATCCCCCCCGCCCCTGGTGCAGGGGCATCATCATCATCCTTTTTATCATCCTCATCCTTGTGATGGTCAGAAGGAAAATCGTCATAGTCATTTTCGTCAGTTTCCTTCTCTTCTTCATCTTCAGAGACAAGATTAATCACTTCAAGAATAGTGATCTTCTGCCCATTAACCTCTTCTTGTTCAGAAGGAATAAATTGTAGTGTCTGGGGCAGGACTGGCTTGAATGCCATCTGCAATCTTGTCTGACCATCTGCCTGTTTGAAGGCTTTCACCAATTTATGTGCCACTTCCTTGGAAAAATCCTTACGCATTAAGGTCGCAACTTGATATTGTTCAGTAGGGAACATTGCGTGGATATAGTTTTCTAGGTCAAGAGCTCGTGCTCGTCTTGTTGGTTGATCTGTGATTCTCAGTATTTCAGAGAGATCAGAGCACCTTAACCTTTGCCATTTCTTGTAGCATTGAATATGCTTTGGCAAGGTATGAGTCTTGAAGAAGGGAAGAAGGTTTTCATAGTCATCATTTGACTCCTTCTTGGCACTACTTTGAACCTGAAAGAGAGAGTTTTGAATTAGTTTCAAAACTTGTGTAGATATCTGAGTTTTAGAGTAGTCAAGTATCTGTGTTACCTGTGCAACAGCAACAGGCCCAGAGGGTTGGACTACTGAGGTTCCAGGTGCCTCAGATATCTTGGTGTGAGGAGGAGACTTGGAAGTCTGATCCTCAGCATCCTCTCTTTCTTTTTGAACCTGAGATTAGAAACATAACACTTAGGAAATTTTATCAAGAAAAAGTTCTATTTTCAGAATCAGATATCTGAGAGGTCAATTACCTCCACTATTGGAGGCTCAGATACTTGTTGCTCAGAGACTTGTGCAGTCTCTGGAAAATTTTCTTGTGATGAAGGTTTTGATGCCTCATCAATTTCCATTTGTTGTGGGGATTGAGCGGGCAATTCCCCAGCAACTTCTACTTCTTTTTGAACCTGTTTAAGTAGAAAGTGTTAGTTTGAGAAAAATGATCAGAGATTTGTCTTTGAAGATTATAGGTATCTGAATGAAATACCTTCTCTGCAGAAGGTTCAGATACTTGTTCCTCAGAGACCTTGGAAGTCTCTGGATTCTTTTCTGAAGAGATAGACTTTTCAGTCTCTTCATTTTTCTTCTCAGTTGGAGCCTATTAGAAACAGACACTTAATAGTATTAGTCAAGTGTATAAAGCACATATCTGAGATGTTATATCTTAAGGAACTATTTTCTACCTGTGAGACAGACTCCTGTTCCTTAAGTGGTGAGGCTATGGAAGCCTCCTTCTCAGATTCTCGAAAGCTTGCGACTTCCTCTTGTTCTTTTGTTTCTAATTCAGCCTGTAACAAAGAATTTTTATTAGTTAACAAGACAAAAAACACAAAGAAATTCACAAGTACAAACCATTCAGCTACCTGAGCAATGTCAGGCTGAGTGGTCTCTGGAACTTGTGACCCTTCCATGAGTTGGTCTCGTTGTTCCAGTGTTGCTTCTTTGTTGGAAGTTTGAGGTACTTCAACCTTTTCCTGAGTGGCTAACTTAGTTGCCTCCCCTGGTTGATCATTCTGAGTAGGTGTCTCAGTTTGATCCCTCTCTTGGAGTTGGGGAACCTGCTCATTTGCAGGATTTTCTTCAGCATACTGCATTGCTGGCATGTCGAAATGGAGTTCATTTACCATTTCATCAACCACTTGTGGCTGTTGTGGTTGTGGTTGTTTTGGTTGTCTGGAAGTAGAAGTTTGAGCAGTTGAGAGATCTTCCAGATTTTTAAGTGTGGTGTTGACATCAGCATCTACCAACACTAGGTCACCACTCATCAGGGCTTCTTGAAGTTGTTTAAATGAGACTTTCCCTGATGGTGTGTTGGCACCAACAACCTTTGCTATAGGTGCTTGCTCAGCAACCTTTGAGCTGGTTGCTTTCTCAGCAACCTTGGACCTTTTGTTCTTCCCCTTTGTCTTGGTTACTTTTTCAGCAACCTTGGGGGATGGGATCTTCTCCTCGTCCGATTCGTCATCGAAATCTGGAACAGAGTTATCAACAATCCCTGCTGCTTCTGCAGAAAGAGTTTGAAGTTTTTCAGCATTTATGAGTTCATCAACAAGGCTTTCGGCAATAGTCTTGACATTTCTGAAAGCACTTTCTCTTGCTAAATCTACTTGTTCAGTAGCCGATGCCTCTTTTGCAGCATTGATGAGTTCATCTTCATTGATGAGTTCATCTGCAGCAACGTCAGGTATTTGGGAATCGACAACCTTAATGGGTGTGCCTTCTGATTTGCCAGCAGACTTCTTCCGTGAAGTTCTGGGCTTCTTGGTCGCAACTTTTCCCTCAGATACCTCTTCAGTCTTTCGCTTCTTGGAACCTTTCTGAGATCCAGTAACCTTTTTCATCAAGTTTGTATACTCATATTTGTAGAGTAGGTTACTATTGGCAATGTCTGCCGTCTCTCTGAGCTCAATGCCAAGACATTCCAGTAAGTAGCAAATTTTCAGTCCATAGCTTACTGTGGCTTTTGGCTCAGCAAGGCCCATAATGATTTCAGGCTCAAAGCCTTGTATCTTCTTCACAAATTTCATGAAGGCGTACTTCCCCCAATTAAAAGGGTTTTCCAGCCTTTTGTCTTGTTGGTTCAACAAGAACATCATCATCCAGCGTTCTAGGCTTATCTGGTCAGCACCTCCTTGTAGACCATCAAAGCATCTGTGAAGGATACACGCCAACACATCCCAGTGGACCAAAAGATGTTTGGTCCTTATGTCAACAAGCTTAAAGTCAATGGGTGTGTCTGGTTTGTCAAGATCACACACATTACTGTATAGTTGCTTCACACCTTCAAGGAGATCTTCATCCTTGGTGTCAATTTCAAAATCCTTTCTAAGATTTTGAAGTTCAAACAGCTCACAGAAAGCTGTTTCGTCCAACAGGATTTCTTGTCCTTGGACTTTGGTCTTGATAGACACTGTCTCAGTGCCTTCAGAGACTTTGGAAATAATTGTGGAGTTGTTGTAAAACTCCAGAACATCCAGTGAAGAAACTCCACTGGGAAGAGCAGATAGAAAGCCCTTGATTTTTGCCTTTTCAAGCATATCAAGCAAGCAAAAAAAAAAAAAAAAAAAAAGAGTCCATAAGAATTTCTATTTTCATTTGGTAGTTGCGGCTACCAGGTATTCCTCAATCATGGCACCACCCCAAATCATCTTGTGATTTGAAGTCCAATGATCAGGGTCGAATTCTCCGATCAACCGATTGTTTGTTATAACTAGCACTGGTGCTTGCTTTTCAATGATCCGATGGTAGCTTGGGATTTCTGAGTGGAAGCACGTTTGGGAGCCATCTCTTTAAATAGTGAAGTTTTTGAAAAACGAGAAAGAGATTTGGGTGAGAGATTAGGAATTCTTTGCAGAAAACTAACAGAGATTTGCAGAGGTTGAAGAAGAGTTTTTGCTATTCTTGTGCAAGTCTGTATGTTGGATTAGGCGAAAGTAATTTCTTTTGCCAAAATCCCATATATATAGCAATGTAATCTCCACAGACATATACATACAAATTAATTTTGTGTGTAAGTATCTGTGAATTGCAGGCAGGCGTGAGTAAAAGCTTGTTCGGCATTAAATGCATAGTGGGCCCTGTCGGAATTTTAACAGTCCACTATTTACTGAGAGTTAATCTCTGTCATAAAGATCAATCGCCCAATTCATCAAGGGTCACCATTGCTTCTTCAGCAATGATCACAATAAACAAATGTAATTGTGCCCATTTAATGAATTTTGGCTATTAGCTTTCTGAATCACGTTTCTGTATGATCAAGAACACTGTTTGCATCTGAATTTATCTCACATTTGGTATTTGTCCAAGTTTTACACAGAGATAGAAATAATACAAATTTCAAGAGAGTAGTTGACTGCAGACAGTTGTACTATTCTCTTTTGTGTTTGCCCTCACTGAGTGATCCAGATATCTGAGTACCCGTCTCAGAAATCTTTGAACAGCCGTTTTACCCTTTAGCCTTTAGTTTCTGGATACCCGTTCCAGATACCTCTTCTCTGGATATCCGTTCCAGATACCTCTTCTCTGGATACCCGTTCCAGATATCTTTTCTCTCTCCTTTGATATCTTTTTCAGATATCTCTTCTCTGAACTTTTTCAGTTCTTTGGTAGCTCCATTAGTCCAAGACTGTGTCTTAAGGCTAAGAATCTACTTTCTTGTAGTGGCTTAGTGAAGATATCTGCAAGTTGTTCTTCAGTGCCAATCTTGAGTATCTCTATATTGCCTTTTTCAACATGGTCTCTGATGAAGTGGTGTCTAACATCAATGTGCTTTGTTCTTGCATGAAACTTAGGATTCTGAGTTATGGCAATGGCACTTGTGTTGTCACAGAAAATGAGAGTTTTCTCTTCATTGAGTCCATAGTCTTTGAGTTGTTGTTGTATCCACAATATCTGTGAAGCACAACACCCAGCAGTAATATATTCAGCCTCTGTGGTAGATGTGGCAATTGAATTACTTTCTTCTTTGAACCATGATATTAATCTAGCACCAAGAAATTGACAAGTTCTGAGGTGCTTTTCTATCAAGCAATGATCCGGCATAGTCGGCATCGAATAGCCAACCAAACTCAATCCACTCTCTTTTGGATACCACAATCCAACTTCTACGACCTTTTACATACCTTAATATTTTCATAGCAATGTTGTAGTGTATTGCATTGGATTTGTCGAAATCTAGCACACTCCAACTGCATATTGAATATCAGGTCTACTTGCAGTGAGGTATAGTAGAGATCCAATCAATTTCCTATACTTGTGTTCTTCAACACTCTTGTCAGATTCAGTATAGGTCATTTTGGTTCCAATGCTCATTGGTATCTTAGCATTCTTTTCAGAAGGCTTTAGATTGAACTTATTGAGCATATCCTTTGCATACTTTGTTTGACTAATGAATATTCCATCATTGAGTTGCTTGACTTGCAGCCCTAGGAAGTAATTCAATTCTCCCATCATGCTCATCTCAAATTTACATTTCATGAGTTCAGCAAAATCTTCACAAAGTTGCTTGTCTTTAGATCCAAATATAATGTCATCAACATATACTTGAACTAAAAGCAGTTTCCCGTCATGGTTCAGTGTTAAGAGTGTTTTGTCAACATCTCCTTTCTTGAAGCCACTTTCTAGTAGATATCTAGCCAATGTATCATACCATTCTCTTGGAGCTTGTTTCAGCCCATACAGAGCTTTCTGAAGCTTATAGACCATCCTAGTTTCTGAGGAAACTTCAAAACCTGGTGGTTGCTCAACATAGACTTCCTCAGCCAGTTCACCATTTAGAAATGCACTCTTGACATCCATCGATAAATCAGAAGTCATTATGAGCTGCAAAGGCTAGAAAGAGTCTTATTGCATCCAATCTTGCAACTGGTGCATAAGATTCATCAAAATCTAGTCCTTCAGTCTGGGTGAATCCCTTGGCAACCAACCTAGCTTTGTTTCTGGTTATTTCACCAGACACTTTCATTTTGTTTCTGAAAACCCACTTGGTTCTGATTACAGATATTCCGTCAGCAAATGGAACTAGTTTCCAGACTTTGTTTCTCTCAAATTGATCCAACTCTTCTTGCATTGCAGAGATCCAGTCTTGATCTTTTAATGCTTCTTCTATAGTCTTTGGTTCAATTTTTGAGATGAAACATCCATAGAGACAACTTGCATTTTCAGCGATTGCTCTTCTAATTCTAACTCCTTGGTCTATGTGACCAATCACATCTTTTGAAGGATGATTTCTTATGCATTTCATAATGGGTTTTGAACTAGTAGGATCAATATAAATTTGATTTGAATGTGAATCAATATGATCTTGATGAGATACTTGTGCAGTATCTGGGATATCTGACACATGGGAAATGTCATGGATATCTGACACTTTTTCAGTGTTAGAGATATCTGGATCTTGCATTTCAGCAATCTCATTTTCAGATACCTTTTCATGATGAAGGTTCTCAGTAGCCTGTTCGATTTCTGGAATTCTCATAGGAAATTCTTCATCATGTCTTAGAGTCATCTGGTTGTTACTAAGCATAGGTTGCTTTTCATCATCAGAATCATCCTCTATTTGAATGATAGAATTGTTTCCTTCTGAGGATCCTTTTTCAGAATCTTTAATCATTAGTTCTTTGAGCCTATCTGAGAGATCATCATTCAAGAGTACTTTCTTGTTTCCTTCATAGAATACTACATGAATTGATTCTTCGATCTTTTGCGTTCTTTTGTTGTAGATTCTGTAGGCTTTGCTATTCAGAGAATAACCAAGAAATACTCCTTCATCTACCTTTGGTTGAAATGTTCTCAAGTATTCTTTTCCATTGTTAAGAATGAAACATCTGCAACCAAACACCCTTAGATGTTTGATACTAGGGGGTCTACCAATGAAAAGCTCGTACGGAGTTTTGTCATGGTGTTTGTTAATCAGACATCTATTTTGAGTGTAGCATGCTGTGTTTACAGCTTCAACCCAATAGATTTCACTTATTTCATGTCGACAAGCATTGTTCTTCTTTGCTTCTTTCGGTCCTATTCTTTCTTTCAAAGAACACCATTTTGTTGTGGTGTCCTTACGAAGATAGTTGATGTTGTATACCTTTGCAAGTAAAACTCTTTGATGTCTTGGTTCACAAACTTCGATACCATGGTGCTTACGACATGAGATACCTTGTCATTTTTCATGACTTCGAGCTTATTCAGCAAGTTAGGTATCTCAACCCTTGCATTAGATTTGTGTTTGAGAAAGACAACCCAAGACAATCTCGAGTAATCATCAACAACAACCAGACCATACTTCTTTCCTGCATAACTAGTTAATGAGGATTCAAACAGATCCATATGTAACATTTGCAGTGGCCTCTCACTGGAATGTCTAGTTTTAGACTTGAAAGATGTTTTGGATTGTTTTCCCATTTGGCAAGCTGAGCATACACCTTCTTTTCTATATGCCATTTTGGGTAAACCAACCACCAACTCTTTCTTGGCTAGTTTATTCAGAGTTTTGAAATTCAAGTGACTCATTCTTTTATGCCATAGCCAATTTTCTTCAGTGTGGCCAGATTGACTCACCATGAGACATTCTTCGGTTGTGGCGGATGCCCAATCAGCAACATAAAGATTTCCTTTACGCCTTGCAACCAAGACTGTCTGCTTTGACTCATTGTCAATCACTTTACATAGTTTTGACTTGATCTTGACAGTGTACCCTTTGTCTACTAGTTGACTCATGCTTAGGAGATTATATTTCAATCCCTTTACATGAAGTACTTCAGAGATTGTGAGGGTGCAGAACTTCAAATTGCCAAAACCTATGGTTGGATTTTCATCTCCTCCAGCAAACCTGATAGTTGGTCCATCATTGCATTTTTTTGTAGTCAATCAGATTTGCTTTGTTTCCTGTCATGTGCTTCCCACATCCACTATAAAAATGCCACTTTGAGTTAGTCTTTAGAGTGTTCTGCACAAAACAAGAAATAGGAGATTAGGTTCTCATACCAACAATGGAACCATCTGGATTAAAGAATCTTCCAGTAGGAATCCATTTTTGAATAAATTTCCTAGGAACATTCTTTTGTCTAACAGGAACAAAAGGAGGAATCTTAGTTAAATGATTAATATCATTGTTGTTAAGAGCTATTTTCTTCCTTGGTGTGTTCCTAGGTGCTCCATTTGGTGCTTTCAGATACTGTCGATTTACGAGTGCGCTTTTCAAAGAAACTTAGCTTTCCTAGCCAGATTTCTTCTAGCCCTGGCATTCAGATTTTCAGTGGCTTGATTTATCTTCCACTTCTGATAATTGCTGTGAGCAATTATAGCCTTCAACCATCGTTCTTGCTCTTGTTTGTATTTGCGAGCAAGTTGTTTCCCAATGGGTTTATAGCCAATACCATTCCGAGCACCTGATGCTGTCTGAGATCTCTTCTCAGCAGCTTTGCTAGTCTCTGGATGATCAATTTTCTTTCCAGAAAACGTGACATAAGAAAATTTGCGACTCACGCAATTTTTCCTTTTGAGAGACATAGCTCTGGGTGATTGCTCTTCTCGGTGTTATGTTTCTTTTCGGAGACATTTCCACAGCTTTTTTGGACTTGTTTTTCCCACAAAGGCTTGGTCGAATCGCTTTTCCTTTGTTAACAATCTTAGCTTCGACGACATCGTAGATTGTTTGGGAATCACCTTGATAATCGATGAATGTTAGTCCATTACTCTTATTGAGTGGTGGAGCTATCTGTGTGTCCAATTCAAGTCCTCTCTTTTACAAGGATCTCTTAAATAAGATTGTACTTCAGTAAGAGTGTCACTAGCTTTGGCATAAGATTGAAAGGATAGTTCTTTCTTTTTGAGTTCCTTATTCTCAGAAAGAAGACCTTCACATTTATTTTGAAGATTTGTCATTGCTTCTTTATGTGACTTTTCGGTCTCAGATATCTGAGCCTTGAGAAATGCATTTTCAGCATCCTTTTTCTCAGATATCTTGATTAATTTAGAATTTTCCTTTGCAAGAGAATTCTTTTCTTCTTCGAAATTTTCGGCTCTAGCTCGGAACATTAGAAATTCTCTTTTGTAAAGATCAATTTCTTTTCTGAGATTTTCCAGTTCTTTGATTCCTTCGTCATCACTTTCATAAGTATAACAGGAAGTATGTGTTACCTCATCAGCCATTAGACAAGGTTCAATGTTGGAGATATCTGGAAAGATTTCTTCAACCATTCCACACACTTCTTTCTTCTTTTGACCAAAGTCAATTACTTCATGAGAAACACCGCATATTTCTAGAGAAGGCAGTGTGGAATCATCTGAATCCTCATCCTCAGAATCAGACTCAATATCTAGAGCATCCAGTTGGAGTTGAATCTTTTTCCTTTCTTCAGTGAGCATAGATCTTTGACTTCTTTTGAAGATTCTTCTATCTTTCTTGTCACATGTCTTAAATTTGTTGAAGGCAGGACAATCCTTCTTGAAATGACCAGGTTTCTGACAATAGAAACATATATCATTTCCGATTTCTGCTTCCTCAGTACTTGATGCTTTTTCAGCTGGCTTGTTCAGCGAGCTTTGCATATTTTTGTACTGGTGATATTTTGAGCCTAGATGCTTTTTCAGCTTCTCTTTGGCTTTTCTTCTCTCAATTTCTCGACTGACATATTTTCCCATTTGCTTTACAGCAAGAGCATCCTCAGTCACATCCTTGCCTTTCTTCTTTTCAGAAGTTCCTTGAGCAACTAGAGCAACACTCTGCAACTTCTCAGTTGTTTGTTCCCTTTGAGTTGTCTCATAGTCAACAATGGCAAGGTGAGAGAAAAGTTCCACAGGAGTGATATCTGGCATTCCTTGGTTAAAGTAGAAAAACTTTGTGTGTTCCCAGTTATGATTTAGACTTCTCACAATAGTTTTAATCTTTTATGACTGGGTATATCTATTACTTTCACCAAGTGCAGCCATGTCACTCATAAGTGTTGTAAACCGGAAATCTAGTTCTTCAAGAGTCTCAGTGGGACCTTGTTTGAAGTTTTGGAATTTTAGCTTCAAAACTTCGAACTTATTTTCCTTTGTCTTCTCAGTGCCAGCACATATTTCTTCAATCAGTTGCCAGGCCACTTTTGCCATTTTTGCACCCCACAGTTTACATTGTATGTGCTCTGGAGTAGAACGTATGATGATATTACGAGCCTGTCCATCCAATCTATTTCTCTTGGCATCTTCCGATGTCCAGAGTTCTCTAGGCTTTGGTTCGTAAATTACTTGACTGGCAGGTCTCCCACTGGTTGATGCATCTGTTTGTGAAGACCCATCACTTTGTTCTCTGTCTCTACCATTAGAAACCTCTATGACTTGCTTGAGTTGTTGAATGACTATTGGGCCATTCTTTATTACTTCTATCATTTCGTCACTGATGGCTTCTAGGTGGAGCATCATGTTGTTCTTCCATTTCTCATAATTCTCTGGCTTGAGAATTGGGGCGTCACTTAAAGACATCCTGCAGCAAACACACTAAACAAACGAATCAAGTGTAGGTGAAAAGCAGTTAGTGGGCACTTATCTGGGTTCTAGGTTCAGTGCAGAAGGCTTGGGAACTTCCTGCTCTGATACCACTTGTTGGTCCAGATAACGGCAAAGTAAAAGACTAGGGGGGGGGGGGTGAATAGTCTTTTAAAACTTTTGTCGATAAGCACAGTGTTAGATATTTTGTTAGAAATATCTGTTTAGATTTTGATCAGCAACATGATGACTTATCTTAGTCTCAGAAAGGTGATTAGTACTCTTGGTTCACTTGAACATTGTAAAAGAGGAAAACCACTAAGTATGATAGTCTAGCTAATCTTGTATAGGATGTTAGGTCTCAAAATGTAATTTTTATTTTATGAAGAGAAGACCAAGAAGAAGACATCCAAGCAGAAAGCTCAACGACATTGAAGACTTGAAGAAAACTGCACAAGATTACTGAATCTGTTGTTCAGATATCTTAGCCAGATATCTTAAAGACACGAATAGTTTCAGACAAACTGTGTCACAAGAGATATCTGAGAAACAAGAGACATATCTGAAAACAAGGAAAGTGTCCACAGATATCTATTCTCAGGTACCTTGAGCATTAACCACGTTTCTGAAAAAGAAACATATATATTGCAAACAAAGTTGTTTCAATAAATACAAGTGGTATCTGAAGATTATAGATAAGGACGTGCAAAGAATCAGATAACACTAGTCTCTGATACAAAGCATAGTTCCGTTGGCACTACAGGACAAAAGTATAGTACAATGCATTTAATGCACGGACAGAGATGTCTGAATAAAAGCAACGGCAGCTTCTGAGAAGAAGACAAAACCTGCTACAGTACTATACACAGATATCGATAGTTCGAATTTGAACCTAACGGATACTATTCAAACGGTACTCAAATTCATCTATAAATATCAACACTTAGACTACTTGAGAAGACACTACACTACGCTGAACTGAACATCTTACTCTCTCAAAGCAACTTACTTATCCTCAAAGCTTTCTGTTGCGACCAAAGCTTTTGATCTTGAGTAAACACTGAAGTTCTAAGTGTCCTGATCCTAAACAAGCAAAGCTATCTGTGAAGGAGTTGAATCAAAAGATCAACTATCTGAGATTCATTCTCTTGAACAGATATCATAAGACTTGGGTCAGTAAAATCGAACAAGATACCATACGCTGTAAAGTGTATTAAGTAACTTGATTCACAGAGCTATCTGATTAACTGAAAAGTTATTAAGAAGCTCATCTGACAACTCAAACCAAAACCAACACCATAACTGGCGTGGAGTACAGGAAGTACTTAGTTTGAAAAATCAGGGAATAACTCCAAGGTTACCGGAGTATAGGAAGTACTTGATTTGGGAAACTAAGGAATAACTCCAAGGTTATTGAGTATAGGAAGTACTTAGCTTGGGAAGCTAGGGAATAACTCAAAGGTTTCTGAGTATAGGAAGTACTTGGCTGTGAAAGCCGGGGAACAACTCAGGGGGAACATTTGGTTGGGAACCAATTGTTAAGAATCTTAGAATAGGATTATTGTAAGGAGAACTCAATTATCTGTTCTAGTGAATTCTAGGTCTCTGATAGACCGAAGTGGATTAGTTGGAGGATTACGCCACCTCCAGATACCACTATACTTGCTGTGTTATTTACCTTTCTGTATTTACATTTCAGCAACACACACACACACATATTAACTGTTTCTGCACTTATCTTTATTAAGTCTTCCGCACTCTGATTCTAAGTATCAGATATCTATTCAGATATCTGAGAAATAGTTGTTATCGACAAAAGTTTTAAAAGACTATTCGCCCCCGCCGCCTTTTTACTTTGCGTTATCTGGACCAACAAGTGGTATCGAGGCGGAGGTTCACCACCTTACAGATTGAACCTAGATCCACAGATAGGTGAAGGAACTTTGTCCACTTTTGAGGACTATTTAATTTGTGTGTTAAGTGTGCAGGTATGTCTCTGAGTGATGCACCCGTTCTCAAACCAGAGAACTACGAGAAATGGAAAAATAACATGATGCTCCACCTTGAAGCCATAAGTGACGAGATGATCGAAGTAATAAAGAATGGCCCAATAGTCATTCAACAACTTAAGCAAGTCATGGAGGTTTCGAGTGGAAGAGACAGAGATCAACGCGACGGATCAGCACAACCAGATGCGTCAACTAGTGGAAGATCTTCTGGTCAAGTTATTTACGAACCAAAGCCCAGAGAACTCTGGACATCGGAAGATGCCAAGAGGAATCGTCTGGATGGACAAGCTCGTAACATCATCATCAGATCGACACCAGAGCACATACAGTGTAAACTGTGGGGTGCTAAAACGGCGAAAGTTGCCTGGCAACTGATTGAAGAAATCTGTGCCGGAACTGAGAAAACCAAGGAAAACAAGTTCGAAGTTCTAAAGTTGAAATTTCAAAATTTCAAACAAGGTCCCACTGAAACTCTGGAAGAACTTGATTTCAGGTTTACTGAAAATGCAAGTTGCACTTGATTAGTTAATCTTATCTTTCATGATTCAGTTCAATGTTTGTGTTTGTTGTTGTTGTTTGTGAACTGCAGGATTTCAATGTTGTGCAACATTACGAAATAGTGCCGATACAATGTTGGAACAACATTACGGACAACAGCAGACAACATAGAAACAAGCAGGCCAATTGGACTGATGACTTGGACTGGAAGCAATCAATTCAAATTTCTGCAGGAATAAGGAAAGAGTTTGAGCTGCTTTGGACATAAGGAATGCAATCTAAAAAGAAGGAAAGAGTTTGACAAGTTATGGGCACCTCGAAAGAAAGAAGGAAATAAAAGATTCTCTAGAGATAATCTTGGAAAGATTTTCGATGACCATATATCTGAGAAACAACGTTAGTTTCTTCCTGCTGAGATCAAAGAGAGAATCTTTCAAGAAGATTGTTGAAGAAAGCAAGAAGGAAATATATTGTAGAAGACACTAATATGGGAATTTCCTTCTAGCTGATTATTGAAGAAAACAAGAACATGGAAAATTGCCTTTGCTGAGATCCTATTGCCTTTCGACTTGGATGGGAGCTGTCGATATCTCAAGTATATATACAAGGATTCAGCCGAGCAATCATGGAGCCTTTCTTGATGATCAATCGAGATTTTATTAAAAGAGTTTAGGCTTCTTGTTTTCTGCTAGCTTTAGAGTTTGTCTAAGAGTATTCATTGTTGGAATAACTCTTTCAAACATCGACCTAGAATAGCTTTTACTGTTGGTTCTTCTAGGGCTAGTTTTGGTTGTTTAATCAATCGTTTGTGATTGTATTAAACCTAGTTAATTAGATCTACTTTTCCTGTCAGTAGATATTTTGCCTAAGGCACTGCCAATATATTTTTCTATATATTGGCTTGGTAATAGAAGTTTCATTTTTATTCATCCGCTGCCATCTGTTTGCTATGTTGAAGACAATGTTGAACAACATTGTTGGCAACATTGTCTATTGATCTTGTTTCAAGTACCAATCCGGGATCCTAAGTTCTAACAAGTGGCATCAGAGCCAGCCACCTAACTCTTGGTGTGCGGATTTGGTACTACTACAATGGATGTTGCAAACTCAAGTGTCTACAGGCCACCTATGCTTGATGGATCGAACTACCACTACTGGAAAATAAGGATGAGGACATACATTAAGTCCATTGAAGGTCGAGCTTGGAGATCTGTTCTTGAAGGATTTGTGCAGCCTCTTGAAGGACACGATCTTGATGGAGATATTGTTCCCATACCTGAGGAACGCTTCACTGCAGGTGACTTTCTTTTAAGCTCTTACAATGAAAAATCTTTAAATGCCATTTTTGGACATGTTGATGCTCATATGTTTAAAATCATTCAAAATTGCACTACTGCTAAACAAGCTTGGGACTTACTTCAGAATCATTGTGAAGGTGATAATAGTGTCAAACAAACTAAACTTCGAATGCTTTGGTCAAAATTTGAAAATCTGAGAATGGAAGAAGCTGAAACCATTGATTCTTATTTTGAAAAGCTTTTGACTTTGTCTAATGATGTTCAACTTCTTGGTGATGCTATTTCCAACAAGCAACTGATTTCTAAAGCCATTCGATCTCTCTCTCCAAAATTTGACACTAAAGTTACTATTTTGGAAGACACTCACAATCTAGCTACTATGGATTTTCATACCTTGATGAACAATTTGAAAAATTTTGAGATAATTGATAACGAAAGAAAAGGTACGAAAATCCTTAGTATGTCCCTTCACTCTAAATCTAAAGCTAAAGTTACTGAGTCTGAAAGCAGTAGTGATGATTCTGATGACATGACTGAAGAAGCCTACAATGACTTGGTTAGGAAAATTGAGAAACTTAGATTCAGGAAGAATTCTAATAGAGGCTCTTCGAGCAACTCAAAAGGAACTAGAAATTTCAAAAAGAAAACTGGTGTGTCAAACTCTAGCCCTAGTCTTAGTAAACTTAGTAAAGTTAGATGTTTTGAATGTCAAGGATGGGGGCATTATCAGAATGAATGTGCTAACACTCTTCGAAAAGAGAAAAAGACTATGCTTGCTTGTCTCAGTGATGTTTCAGATGACGAACAGGAAGATGATGATCCAGAAGTTCATACCAAAGCCCTATCTGCTGTTCTGAACAATGTTGAGAAACAATGTTGGTCCAACATTGATAGTCCAACATTGACAAAAGAAGTCTTTTTCGACTATGATGATTCTCAAAACCGTGAAACACTTTTACGGACTAACCACGAGGAATCGGTTTCTACTAATGTTTTGTGTCTACATGGTTCGGTTGATCTATCTGCAGATTATCACCGGGAAGAGTGAAATCGATGAATGAAAACAATGTTGAGTCAACATTGACATCAACATTGTCTGCTTAAAACTGTCTCTTCGATGTCTCTATCCGAAAAGGCACTGTACTCAAGAATAAGCAGGTTGTTGCAGTCTTGAGCAAAGTTAAAGACACTACTCTTGAGAAAGCGTCTTGAACACGAAAAGGTGTCTAAACCAAGAACTCAATTTGGTGTACAAGGAGAAATTGTCAATGCCGACAAAGAATGATGACAACATTGAGCTCAACATCACAGTGAAATTCCATCGGCGGTACCCATGAGATGAGCATGATAGGTGAACCTAACACTCCTATGGCTAATGGTCTTATGCTCGTGAGAATCGATGTTGGAGATGATGTTGACCTAACATTATCAGAATAATGACTCATGACCTTCTATATCTATCAACCAAAGATACCTCACATCATGTTTTATGTGTGTGTTTGTGCAGTATCGTCTAACCTAAAATCCCACACGATTGTTCTTAAAAGATTTTTCATATATATATCAAGAAGCTTAATCTTAGATTATGGTATGCATGTGATACAAACACTAATCTAGTGGGATTTAGTGATTCTGATTGGGCTGGTGTTCTAGATGATAGAAAATACACTAGTGGAGGTTGCTTTTATCTTGATTCTAATTTAATGTCATGGTATTTCAAGAAACAGAACAATGTGTCACTCTCATATGTTGAATCTGAACATGTAACATCTGGGAGTTGTGTTACTCAATTGATATGGGTGAAAAATATGATGCATGACTTTGGTCTTCAATGTGATACCTTGTTGATGTTCTGTGATGACCTTAGTGCCATAAATAATTTTAAGAAGCCTGCTTTGCACTCACGCACGAAACACGTAGACATTAGGTATAATTTTCTTAAGGATATGGTCAATCTGCAAGTAATAGTCATACAACACTAAGATACAACCAATCAACTTGCAGATATTGTTACCAAGCCTTTGAATTGTGAGAGATTCTTCAGTCTTAGGAGATCTCTTGATTTGTGCTCTTTGTGATCTTCGATGTTGAAACCAGTGTTGACTCAACATCACAGTCAACACTGGCTGCAGAAAAGTGATGTGTTTTTTGTTGCCTTTTGATTTTCTTTATTTTTTTTTGTGTGTGTCTATGTGCTTTCTGTGCTTCTGTACTGGTCTATGGCTGTTCCTGCTTTGTAGCTTACAGTGGTGATGCTTAGGGTTTGAAAGGCTATTTGAAACCAAGGTTGAAAGGGATCGAGTCTCCTGTGTGTTTGCTTTATGTAAAACCCACTTTTGCTGCTTTTTGGCTATTTTTACTCGTACCTTGACTCACACTTGATGTTGCCTCCTGTCCTTTATGCTTAGTAAATCTAATGAATTATGATAAAAAGGGCTCGAAGTGTTTCCGTCGAGGATCGTGTTGGGCAGGTTTCAAATACTATCCAGATATCGACGTGGCCAATGTGTCATATGTCGTGAGGGTTGATGGCCTGTACTGGAAACCGACACGCACAAAAGTGCCGATTCTCATAATGCTGCTGGTTCACTTTCTGAGTACCAAACTACCCAATGTGTTCAAATGAGTGATTTTATGCCATGAGACGTGTGTTTGCCTAACTTCATAAAGCCGGCTTTGGAGCGATTCATCGTGTTCCAATTATTTGACATGGTTCACGGTCTCATGGTCACCCCACTCAAACTTATGCTAATTGTTCAATTTACTTCTTGAGGCAATGTTGAGTGTGTTTCTTTGGTATTCCTTTCTCTCTCTGTCTTTGCTGCAGAGATCGGTGTTAATCGAATCGCACATTTTGAGACTTGGTTTCTGGTGACTTACATTAAGAGTGGTCCGATTTCGATGTTGTCATCAATGTTGAGTCAACATGCTGGTCAACATTGGCTGTCCTTGAGTACTTCGACTTATATTTGCTCTTTTTATATGTGCTTCTATCGACCTTCTGTGTGTTTTTGGGTTTGAGGGGGAGTAGGTCTGAGGTGTTTCAGGTCTAAGGTGTTTCATTGGGGTTTGGGGTTTTTGCTTTCCTGTTCTTGCATTTCAAGTCATTATTTAAGATCAAGATTTTTAGTGTCAACCTCCCTAGGGTTTATCATTTATCTAATTACTATGACTTGACGGATAATCGCTTTACTTGCAACTTTAATCTTTTATTAATGCCAGTACGCTTCAGTAGCATTGACATATATTTGCAGGATCTTTTCAGGCAAACCCAACCTTATCCTAACACCGCTTGACTAATCCAACCTATTCTATTCATCGCCCTCCGATCCAAACTCTTTTCCATACGCTATCACCTTGGCCGATGTTGAACTCAATGTTTTCAACATCATTCTCCAACATTGCACAGTTCTTATTGCAGGTCCTAGTCCACAACTCATTGCATGTCTTCTTGTCTCCTTCTGTGAACTTGGTTGAATAATCTGAGAGATATCTTTCTTCTCAAAAAAGGGGGAGAAGAGAAGAGATTGAACAAAAATCTAACATACTTTATTTTGTTATATTGCTCTCGTCTAATGTTGAGGGGGAGTTCTGTAGTTTCATGCCTGTTATATTTGTTTGTTTCTAACAAGTTTGTTTAGTAATTCAACCTTTCTTCGTACCATTACCGGTTCAATGTTTGTAGTTGTTTTTCTATGAATATTTTGTAGGATATATCAAGTTGGGCTTAAACATGCTTAATGGATCAAAAGGAATCAATGAGCCCAAAGGAATGCTATTGCTTGATGAAAGACTAAGATTAAGGGGGAGATTGAAAATGCAAGTTGCACTTGATTAGTTAATCTTATCTTTCATGATTCAGTTCAATGTTTGTGTTTGTTGTTGTTGTTTGTGAACTGCAGGATTTCAATGTTGTGCAACATTGCGAAATAGTGCCGATACAATGTTGGAACAACATTACGGACAACAGCAGACAACATAGAAACAAGCAGGCCAATTGGACTGATGACTTGGACTGGAAGCAATCAATTCGAATTTCTGCAGGAATAAGGAAAGAGTTTGAGCTGCTTTGGACATAAGGAATGCAATCTAAAAAGAAGGAAAGAGTTTGACAAGTTATGGGCACCACGAAAGAAAGAAGGAAATAAAATATTCTCTAGAGATAATCTTGGAAAGATTTTCCAGCCAGCCATATACAGAGAAACAACGTTAGTTTCTTTCAAGAAGATTGTTGAAGAAAGCAAGAAGGAAATATATTGTAGAAGACACTAATATGGGAATTTCCTTCTAGCTGATTATTGAAGAAAACAAGAACATGGAAAATTGCCTTTGCTGAGATCCTATTGCCTTTCGACTTGGATGGGAGCTGTCGATGTCTCAAGTATATATACAAGGATTCAGCCGAGCAATCATGGAGCCTTTCTTGATGATCAATCGAGATTTTATTAAAAGAGTTTAGGCTTCTTGTTTTCTGCTAGCTTTAGAGCTTGTCTAAGAGTATTCATTGTTGGAATAACTCTTTCAAACATCGACCTAGAATAGCTTTTACTGTTGGTTCTTCTAGGGCTAGTTTTGGTTGTTTAATCAATCGTTTGTGATTGTATTAAACCTAGTTGATTAGATCTTTTCCTGTCAGTAGATATTTTGCCTAAGGCACTGCCAATATATTTTTCTATATATTGGCTTGGTAATAGAAGTTTCATTTTTATTCATCCGCTGCGATCTGTTTGCTATGTTGAAGACAATGTTGAACAACATTGTTGGCAACATTGTCTATTGATCTTGTTTCAAGTACCAATCCGGGATCCTAAGTTCTAACATTTACCACTCTCATGAGTGATATGGCAGCACTTGGGGAAAGCAATAGATACTCTCAGTCTGAGAAGATTAAGACTATTGTCAGAAGTCTTAACCACAACTGGGAGCATACTAAATTCTTTTATTTTAACCAAGGTATGCCAAATATCACTCCAGTGGAACTTTTCTCTCATCTTGCTACTGTTGACTATGAGACAACTCAGAGAGAACAAACAACTGAAAAGTTGCAGAATGTTGCTCTAGTTATTCAAGGAACTTCTGAAAAGAAGAAAAGCAAGGAGGAGACTGAGGATGCTCTTGCTGCAAAGCAAATGAGCAAATTTGTCAGGCGAGAAATTGAGAGAAGAAAAGCTAAAGAGAAGCTAAAAAAGCATCTAGGCTCAAACTATCACCAGTACAAAAATATGCAAAGCTCGCTGAACAAGCCAGCTCAGAAAGCATCATGTACTGAGGAAGCAGAAATTGGAAACGATATCTGTTTCTATTGTCAGAAACCTGGCCACTTCAAGAAGGATTGTCCTGCCCTCAACAAACTAAGAACAGGCGACAAGAAAGATAGAAGAATCTTCAGAAGAAGCCAGAAAGCTTTGTTAACTGAAGAAAGAAAGAAAATCCAAATTCAACTGGATGCTCTAGACGTTGAGACAGATTCTGAAGATGACAATTCAGATGATTCAACCTTACCATCACCAGAATTATGTGGAGTTACTCATGATATAATCGACTTCGGCCTCAAGAAGAATGAAATGTGTGGAGTTGCTGAAATTGACGGACCAGACATCTCCAACATATAAAACTGTCTTATGGCTGATGAGAATGCCTCCTGGACCAAAGCACAATGGCTATTTGATAGTGGATGCGGAAAGCACATGACAGGAGACAAAGCAAATCTGGTTGATTACAAAGCTTGCAACACAGGACCAGATATCAGATTTGCTGGAGGAGAATTAAATCCCTCTCTGGGATTTGGCAACGTCAAATTGGGGACTTTAACAATCACTGACGTATTACATGTTAAGGATTTGAAATATAATCTATTTAGCATGAGCCAGTTTGCAGACAAGGGTTTTACTATAAAATTCAAAGCTAAATACTGCAAACTAATAGACAATGAGTCAAAGCAGACAGTCTTAGTTGGTCGGCGGAAAGGCAGTCTTTATGTTGCCGATTGGGCATCTGCCACAACTGAAGAATGTCTCATGGTGAGTCAATCTGGTCACACAGAAGAGCACTGGTTATGGCACAAAAGAATGAGTCACTTGAACTTCAAAACTCTGAATAGACTTGCCAAGAAAGAGTTAGTGGTTGGCCTTCCCAGAACATCTTTCAGAAAGGATGGTATATGTTCTGCCTGTCAGATGGGGAAACAATCTAAAATCTCTTTCAAGCCCAAAATCAGACACTCTAGTGTTAGACCACTGCAACTTTTACACATGGATCTATTTGAATCATCTGTAACTAGTTATGCAGGAAAGAAGTATGGTCTGGTTGTTGTAGATGTCTTCTCAAGATTCACTTGGGTTGTCTTTCTGAAACACAAATCTGATGCCAGGGTGGAGATACCAAACTTGCTGAAAAAGCTTGAAGTCATGAAAAATGACACGGTATCTGCAATCAGAACAGACCATGGTACTGAGTTTGTCAACCAGTACATAAAGGAGTTTTGTACCTGCAAAGGTATACAACACCAACTTTCCTCTGTAAGAACACCTCAACAAAATGGTGTTGCAGAAAGGAAAAACAGAACCCTTAAAGAAGCTGCAAGGACAATGCTAATGACTGAAATAAGTGAAATTTATTGGGTTGAAGTCGTAAACACGACTTGCTACACTCGTAATGTATGTTTGATAAACAAACACCATGACAGGACTCCCTATGAAATCTTGGTTGGTAGACCCCCTAATATCAAACATCTGAGAGTATTTGGTTGTAGATGTTTTGTTCTAAACAATGGGAAAGATTATCTGAGAACATTTCAACCAAAGGCAGATGAAGGTGTTTTTCTTGGCTATTCCACAAACAGCAAAGCTTACAGAGTTTACAACAAAAGAACAAAGAAAATTGAAGAATCAGTTCATGTTATATTCTATGAAGGAAATAAGAAAACACCTCCTATTGATGAACTCTCAGAAAGGTTCAAAGAATTATTCTTGAGGATTCTAAAGAAGAATCCTCGAAGGAAAAACATCATTATGGAAAGTGAGGATGACTCTGACGTAGAAAAGCTTGAAAAGCCTAGTAACAACAAGATGACTCACAGACATGATGAGGAATTTCCTATGAGTTTTCCAGAAATGGAACAGGTTACTGAGAACCTTCATCATGAAGAGGTATCTGAAAATAAGAATCTTTGAAATGCATGTTTGAGATATCTCTAACTGAAAAAGTGTCAGATATCCATGACATTTCCCATATGTCAGATATCTCAGATACTGAAAAAGTATCAAATCAAAATCTTAGTGATTCACATTCAGATCACCTGGATATTGATCCTACTAGCACTAAACCTATGATGAAATGGATCAAAGATCATCCTACAAAGGATATAATTGGACCAATTAATCAGGGTGTTAGGACTAGGAGAGCAATAGCTGAAAATGCTAACTCTCTCTTTGGATGTTTCATCTCGAATATTGAACCTAAAAATATAGAAGAAGCATTAGGAGACCAAGACTGGATCTCTGCAATGCAAGAAGAGTTGGATCAATTTGAGAGAAACAAAGTCTGGAAACTAGTTCCATTTATAGAAGGAATATATGTGATTGGAACTAAATGGGTTTTCAGAAACAAGATGAATGAATCTGGTGAAATAACCAGAAACAAAGCAAGATTGGTTGCCAAGGGATTTACCCAAACTGAAGGCTTAGATTTTGACGAGTCATATGCACCAGTTGCAAGATTGGATGCAATAAGACTCTTTCTAGCCTTTACAGCTCATAAAGATTTCAAAGTTTATCAGATGGATGTCAAAAGTGCATTCTTAAACGGTGAACTTGCAGAAGAAGTTTATGTTGAGCAACCACCTGGCTTTGAAGTTTCCTCAGAAAGTAGAATGGTCTATAAACTCTGAAAGCTCGTATGGTGAAACAGCTCCAAGAGCATGGTATGACACTTTGGCCAAATACCTTCTGGAAAGTGGTTTCAAGAAAGGTGAAGTTGATAAAACTTTATTTACCTTAAATCATGATGGGAAACTACTCTTAGTTCAAGTATATGTTGATGACATCATATTTGAATCTAAGGACAAGCAACTTTGTAATGACTTTGCAAATCTCTTGAAAAGCAAGTTTGAGATGAGCATGATGGGAGAAATGAATTATTTCCTAGGATTGCAAGTCAAGCAACTCAATGATGGAATATTCATTAAGCAAACAAAGTATGCAAAAGATATGCTCACAAAATTCAATCTTAAGCCTTCTGAAAAGAATGCTAAGATACCTATGAGCATTGGAACCAAAATGACCTATACTGAATCAGATAAGAGTGTTGAAGAACATAAGTATAGGAAATTGATATGTTCACTACTTTACCTCACTGCAAGTAGACCTGATATTCAATATGCCGTTGGAGTATGTGCTAGATTTCAGACAAATCCAATGCAAACACACTACAACATTGCTATGAAAATATTAAGGTATGTAAAGGGTACAGTAGATGTAGGATTGTGGTATCCTAAAGAAAGTGGATTGAGTTTATTTGGGTACTCGAATGATTATCTTTGGATCACTGCTTGATAGGAAAAGCACCTCAGGAACTTGTCAGTTTCTGGGTACTAGACTTATCTCATGGTTTAGCAAGAAGCAAAACTCAATTGCAACTTCTACCACAGAGGCTGAATATATTGCTGCTGGTTGTTGCGCAACACAAATTCTGTGGATACAACAACAACTTAAAGACTATGGACTCGATGAGAAGAAAACTCCCATTTTCTGTGACAACACAAGTGCTATTGCGATTACACAGAATCCTAAATTTCATGCCAGAACAAAGCACATTGATGTTAGACATCACTTCATCAGAGACCATGTTGAAAAAGGCAATATAGAGATACTCAAGATTGGCACTAAAGACCAACTTGCAGATATCTTCACTAAGCCACTACAAGAAAGTAGATTCTTAGCCTTAAGACATAGTCTTGGACTAATGGAACTACCAATGAACTGAAAAAGTTCAGATATCTGGAAAGGGCAACCAGAGAAAGAGGTATCTGGAAAGGGCAACCAGAGAAGAGGTATCTGGAACGGGCAACCAGAGAAGAGGTATCTGGAACGGGTATCCAGAAAAGAGAAAAGAGAAATCTGGAACGGGTATCCAGAAGTCAAAAAGGCTAAAGAGCAAAAAGATAGCTTAAGATCTCTGAGACGGGAACTCAGATATCTGAATCACTCTATAAACGGGGAACACAAAAGAGAATAGTATAACATCTGCAGTCAACTACTCTCTTGAAACTCGCATTATTTCTATCTTGATGAAAAACTTGGAAAAATCCTAAGTATAAGACAGATTAAGATGCGAACAGTGTCCTTGGTCATACATAATTGTGATTCAGATAGCAAGTCGCCAAAACTCATTAAATGGGCACAATTACACTTGCTGATTGTGATCATTGCTGAAGAAGCAATGGTGACCCTCGATGAAGTTAAGCGATTGATCTGTACGGTGGAAATTAATTCACGATAAATAGTGGAATTGAAATTGGACATGGCCCACTAAGCATTTAATGCCGAACTAGCTTTTGCTCACGCTTTGTTTGCAAATTACAGTACGTACACACAAAATCAATTTGTATGTATTTATGCATTGGGATTCAACTGCTATATATATAGGATTTTGGCAAATGAAATCACTTTTGCCTAATCCGAAATTTCATCTTGCACAAGAATAGCAAATCCTTCTCTTGATTCTCTGCAAACCCTCTACAATCTCTGCAAATCAAGATTAATTTTTTCTGAAAAGAATCACTGAATCAAATCTCTTTCAAACACCAATTTCAAATCCCTACACTATATAAAGAGATGGCCTCCAAGAACACTTCAACACGAAATCCCAATCCTCCTTTGATGCTTTGAAAAGCAAGCACCAGAGTTGGTTATTGTAAACAATCATTTGGTAGGAGTTTTAATCGACCATTGGACTTCAAGTCACGAGAATGATTTGGGGTGGTGCCATGGTTGAGAATACCTCTCTGCTGCAATAGAGAACCAATGACGAAAATTGATTCTTGACATGCTTGAAAAGGCACAAATCAAGGGTTTTCTATCCGCCGCCCAGTGGAATTTATCACTCGATGTGTTGGAATTTTACAACAACTCGAGATTATTTCTGTGTCTGAAGGCATTGAAATAGTGTCTATCAAAACCTCAAGGTCAAGGAAATCCTACGGACTTAACAACCTTACGTAAGTTGTTTGAGGTTGAAAATCTTGGAAAGGATTTTGAAATAAACACCAAGGATGATGAACTCCTTGAAGGTGTTAAAGAACTTTACAGTGACGTGTGTGATCTTGAAAAGTCAGATACACCCACTGAGTTCAAACTTGCTGACATCCGAACCGGACATCTGGTTCCTTTGGGATATCTTGGCTTGCATTCTTCACAGATGCTTTGATGGTCTACAAGGAGGTCTTGACCGGATAAGCGAAGAACGATGGATCATGATGTTCTTCTTTGAATCAACAAGACAATTTGGAAAACCCTTTTAAGCTGGGAAAGTATGCCTTCATGAAATTCGTGAAGAAGATTCAAGGCTTGAGCCTAAGATTGTCAAACTAGGACTGAGCCAAAGGCCACGATGGGTTATGGTGCGAAGATATGCTACTCTTTGGAAAAGCTTGGCATTGAGCTCGAGAGGCATTTGAAATAGCCAATAGTAACCTACTCTACAAATATGAGTATACAAATCGATGAAAAGGTTCTTGGGTCTCGGAAAGGTCCTAAGAAGCGAAAATCGAAAGATATCTGAAGAAAGGTTGCGACCAAGAAGCCGAACTTCAAGAAAGAAGTCTGGCGGCAAATCAAGACACACCCAAAGAGGTTGTCAATTCTCGGATATCTGCAGCATTGCCGATGGGCGATAATGGCGGATGAACTCATCAATGCTGCAAAGAGTTGTCAACTCTTGAACAAGTAGACTCGAAGAGAAAGTGCTTCGAAATGTTGCGACTAATGCGAAAGCCTGGCGATGAACTCATAAGTCTTGCCAAGAGTGGTGAAAAGCACCAAGCCCCATCTGCGAAACCGCGGAGTAATGGATCAATCGGTTCCCAATCTTGATGAGAGCTCGGCGATGAAGATGATGAACTAGTCATCTCTCAAGTCCTAGAAAGAACAAAGAGGGCTAAGGTTACTGAAAAAGTAACTGGTGATAAGGTATCTGAAGAAGAACCTACACCACAGGTTGCTGAAACTATAGCAAAGGTTGTTGGTGCAAACACATCATCAGGGAATGTCTCTCTTGCACAACTTCAAAAATCCCTGATGAGTGGTATTTTAGTGCTGGCAGATGCTGATGGAAATGCCACATCTAAAAATCTGGAAGAACATTCTACTGATCAATCTTCTGCTTCCAGACAACCACAACAACCACAAACACAACAACCACAACAGCCACAAGTGGTTGATGAAATGGTAAATGAACTCCATTTCGAATTACCATCAATACAAGATATCTTTGAAGAAAATCCTGTAAATGAGCGGTGCCCTGACTCGATGAGAGGAATCAAGCGAGACATCTACTCGGAATGATCAACGGGGAGGCAATCGAGTTGCATACTCGGAAAGGTGTGAAGTACCGAAACTTCAAACAAAGAAAGCTGCCTTTGGGACAAGACGACCAATGTATAGAAAGGTCACAAGTTCCAGAGACCAATCAGCCTGAAACTGCTCGGGTAAATGACTGGTTTAACTCTTACCTTGTGAAAAATTTTATACTTATAAATCTTGTTTCCTCATAAGAATTTCTTTGTTACAGGCTGAGTTAGAAACGCAGAAACAAGAGGAAGCTGAGAAGCTTGCCTCAGATACTGAAAAAGAGGTCCCTTCAACCTCAACTCTTGAGAAATCTGAGCCTGTGCCACAGGTAAATGATTCTTAAAGAGAACTAATTTTTCAGTAAAAATGTTTATGTGCTCATTCATGTTAAATGTTTCTAACAGGCTCAAACTGAGATGGAAGAAGATAAGGCAGAAATGCCAGAGACAAACCCAGAAACCAACAAGGTTTCTGAAGAACACATCACTGAGCCTTCAAACTTGAAGGTATATGACAATCAAGTGACAAGTATTCTTCATCTTGGGTTATCCTTTATCTCTTCTAATATTCAATACTTTCTACTTACAGGCTATTTCAGAAGTAGAAATGCAAGGGGATAAAGTTGCGACTTCCCCTGCATCAATGGAAATTGATGAAGCCCCCAAGGCAGCATCACTCGAAAGAACACCAGAAACTGCACAAGTTTCTGAGAAAAATGAATCTGAGCTTCCTTTTGAGGAAGTAAGTAGCACAAATCAGAATTCATTAAAAGCATATTTATGCATAGATTCTTTCAAACTATTTCCTAAGTATTGTATTTCTCTCAGGATCAAGAAAGAAAGGTTGATGAGGACCAGACTTCCAAGTCTCAACCTCACAACAAGATATCTGAGACACCAATTGTCTCAGTAGAACAAGTATCTGAGCCTGATGTTCATACTCAGGTAACTCAGAAACTAAAACTACACTTATACTCAGATATCTACAAAAGTTTTGAAACTCACTCAAAACTCTCCCTTTCAGGCTCAAACAGATGCAAAGCAGATTCCCATTAAAGAAACAAGGGACCTACTTCACTTCTTCAAAGCTCACACCCTGCCAAAGCATATTCAATGCTTCAAGAAATGGTAGAAGTTAAGGTGCTCTGATCTCTCTGAAATATTGAGAATCACTGATCAACCAACCAGACGAGCACGAGCTCTTGACCTGGAAACATATGTCCAAGCAATGTTCCCTACAGAACAATATCTGATTCGACTCTACTATAAGGAATTTTCCGGAGAAGTGGCGCATAGTTTGATACATGCCTTTGAGCAGTGGATGGTCGAACAAGATTACGAGATGGCATTCAAGCGGTCACGCCCAGACCTGCGGTTTATACCTTACGAACAAGAAGTTAATGGGCGTAAGATCACTATCCGGAAGTGATCAATCTTGTATCGAAGATGATGAGGAGGAAGAAATGAATGAAAATTACTTTGATGAACCTCCCAGACCATCACCAAAAGGATGATAATGACAAAAGGATGATGATGATGCCCTGCACTGTGGACCGGAGGAATTTCACGGAGAAACAATGCCTCAGCTGAAAAGCAAGCGAAGACTTCACGAAATCTCCGTCTTCATCACCTCGAAATCTACTCATCCATCTTCTAACCACACACGGTTACTCTTGAACAAGTAGTTGAGCTCTGAGAAAACCAATCGAAAATATTAAACACTCGACGGAAGTGCTCAACTCGGACAACTGTTGGAAGAAGAACAACGACTCCATCTTCAAGCTGGAAGATCAAATAGCTAAATCCGAGATAAGATTGATCAACTACAAGATCTATACTTAGAAGAAATGATTGCTTACTCGAGGTTAAAGAGCTACGGGATGTTGTGCAAGAGATCACCAAAGAACTCGATCTTGAAGAAGTATCGAAGTCAAGCATGATGCTAAAGGCGCATCATTTTGAAGAAGTACCATCCTCCTCCCGAAAGGAAAGAAACCAATCTACGAGATGGTTCTTTGGACTCGTCTGATCGATGAAAATGTCGAAGAGGATGAAGATCACTGGGCTAATCACTCGGATGATGAAGAAGACAAGACTTTGGCGAGCACCGCCATGAACATTTAGCGGTTTCTCACTTGAAAAGGAAGTTGATTGCTCTACAATATTGAACAAGCGCCAAACTTCCACTCCCATGAATACATGAACATGTACCAATCTTGGCTACTCACGACAAGGAGATGTCTTCACAGAACAAGGAAGTAATTGCCTCGTCCCCTCACGAAATGAGAAAGTTCACCGAGCTCATCACTCGAGAACAACTAGCATAGTCATTGCTCGAGAAGATCTGGAATGATAAGGGACGATGATATGTCTTTAGGTGAGAAAGCTTTCCAAGAGGCAAGTTACCTCTTTGGAAGCAGATGCCATCCTAGGCCCATTGGCAGAGCTCACTGATAAGGACAATGGACTTATCAAGCAAAATCAGGAGCTCAAAACCGAACTTCAGAAGTTGGTCACTGCCTATAATTATTTACAAGGGCACTTTGACTCTCTCTCAGATTCCTTTATGAGACTGAGTCAGCCAACAATGACTAAGGGGGAAAGAAAGTACAAATCTGGACCTCAAAGTCAGGGGGAATGGGAAGAAGGAGATGAAAACAAGAAGAAATCTGGAGCTGGTGCGGCTCAGAAAGGAAGAAGAAAAACTTCTCAGCCACCACTCAGAATCAATGAACCCTCCTCAAGCCAAGCCGCTTTGCAAATAGTAGTTGCTTCCCAGAAACCCACTGAAGGAACCAAAATGGTAACAAGGGCCATGGCACAGAAACCTCCAAGGAGTACCAAGGCTCCAAGGAGAAGACAATTTAGAGGGATTGATGAATCTTCTGAAGAAGAAGAAGAAGAAGGTCAAATCAAGTCCCAGGGCAATGAAGAAGGCTGTGAAACTCTCACAAGATCTAATCTTGATGATGATGAGGAAACTGATGAAGATGAAGCTCCTCTTCACAGAAAAAGGAAAATTGAAAGCCTAACTGAGCCCATAGCTAAAACACCCTCTGGAAATACCAAGTCTATCCAGGGTGGTGGTTCTTCAAGCAACAACCCCAAAGAGAATTCAAGACAGAGAAGGAACAGACTGAGAGCTGAGCAAAGACAAAGTCAACTTCAACTCAGGCCAGAAGAAGCCAAAATAGAGTATGTGAAGTATGACAATGATTCCTCTGTCTACAGGTGCATCAATCAAAAGAATGGCTATTGGATTCTGGAACTGAAGCATCTATTGGTAAATTCAAGATTTCCAGAACCAATCCATAAACAACTCATGGCATGGAGAAAGAATAAACCTACCTTGATCAACACCAATCACATCAAAGCATGGTTGGATTTTGAAGTGTCAAGAGAACTGAAGCCATGAAAAAGGACCTCTCTGATGATTGTCCATATGAAAAGCCAGATGATGTGCACAAAATTCTGAATATCACAGGAACAGGCACAAGACCAAGACTTGCTGTGGAACCCTATGAGTCGTTCTATCTGACAGAAGATCAATACAAGGGTGACATCAGATATCTGAAGATTATCTATGAATACTTCAAGCTTTCGGATATCGAATAGAGCATGCACGGAAGTGGGGAAAGTACCTATGGGTCAAGCATTTTGCCAAGAAAAATCCTACCAAAACCTACAAAGAGGTGCTGGATTTGCCAGAGACACAGAGATGCTTGTCAGAACTCTTCTCTATGATTATTCTGATGACATCAAAAGGTTTGGAGATAGGAAATTTGCAGACTGATCCATAGAAATACTGTTGAAGACTTGAAGATTGAAGACTTGAAGACTAGTCTATTAGGATGTTTACTTGGAGCTTGGTTACTCCTGTTGTCCTAATTTACTATGTAGCTTTTGTATTTTCTTGGTCGAGCTTAAGCGTATCATGTATTGAACTTATCTGTAATCTTTATTTGTAACTTATCTGAAGAACTTACTCTCAGATAGTATTCTATAAAAGATAACTTGTCAGCAAAGATCACACCTTGTGATTTGGTTGATGTTTACTTTCTGCACTTAATTATATGAATTGAAAGATCTTAAGAAATGATTAAGTGGTGGATTGTTTCCTCATCCAGATTTGTAATAGGTAAAGATAGTCATCGTTGACTGATCAAAATGGGGGAAATTTGTTAGATATTTTGTTAGAAATATCTGTTTAGATTTTGATCAGCAACATGATGACTTATCTTAGTCTCAGAAAGGTGATTAGTACTCTTGGTTCACTTGAACATTGTAAAAGAGGAAAACCACTAAGTATGATAGTCTAGCTAATCTTGTATAGGATATTAGGTCTCAAAATGTAATTTTTATTTTATGAAGAGAAGACCAAGAAGAAGACATCCAAGCAGAAAGCTCAACGACATTGAAGACTTGAAGAAAACTACACAAGATTACTGAATCTGTTGTTCAGATATCTTAGCCAGATATCTTAAAGACACGAATAGTTTCAGACAAACTGTGTCACAAGAGATATCTGACAAATAAGAGACATATCTGAAAACAAGGAAAGTGTCCACAGATATCTATTCTCAGATACCTTGAGCATTAACCACGTTTCTGAAAAAGAAACATATATATTGCAAACAAAGTTGTTTCAATAAATACAAGTGGTATCTGAAGATTATAGATAAGGACGTGCAAAGAATCAGATAACAATATTCTCTGATACAAAGCATAGATCCGTTGGCACTGAGGACAAAAGTATAGTACAATGCATTTAATGCGCAGGAGATATGCGAATAAAATCAACGGCGACTTCTAAGAAGAAGACAAAATCTTTCTGATTACTATACACGATATCGATAGTTGAATTTGAACCTAACGGATACTATTCAAGCGGTACTCAAATTCATCTATAAATATCAACACTTAGGCGCTTGAGAAGACACTACTGTTGAGGCCGAACATCTTACTCTCTCTTAGCAACTTACTTATCCTCAAAGCTTTACATTGCGACCAAAGCTTTTGATCTTGAGTAAACCTTGAAGTTCTAAGTGTCACGATCCTAAACAAGCAAAGCTATCTGAAGGAGTTGAATCAAAAGATCAACTATCCGAGATTCATTCTCTTGAGCAGATATCATAAGACTTAGTCGATAAAATCGAACAAGATACCATACGCTGTAAAGTGTATTAAGTAACTTGATTCACAGAGCTATCTGATTAACTGAAAAGTTATTAAGAAGCTCATCTGACAACTCAAACCAAAACCAACACCATAACTGGCGTGGAGTACAGGAAGTACTTAGTTTGAAAAATTAGGGAATAACTCCAAGGTTACCGGAGTATAGGAAGTACTTGATTTGGGAAACTAAGGAATAACTCCAAGGTTATTGAGTATAGGAAGTACTTGGCTTGGGAAGCTAGGGAATAACTCAAAGGTTTCTGAGTATAGGAAGTACTTGGCTGTGAAAGCCGGGGAACAACTCAGGGGGAACATTTGGTTGGGAACCAATTGTTAAGAATCTTAGAATAGGATTATTGTAAGGAGAACTCAATTATCTGTTCTAGTGAATTCTAGGTCTCTGTTAGACCGAAGTGGATTAGTTGGAGGATTATGCCACCTCCAGATACCACTATACTTGCTGTGTTATTTACCTTTCTGTATTTACATTTCAGCAACACACACACACATATTAACTATTTCTGCACTTATCTTTATTAAGTCTTCCGCACTCAGATTCTAAGTATCAAATATCTATTCAGATATCTGAGAAATAGTTTTTATCGACAAAAGTTTTAAAAGACTATTCACCCCCCCCCCCTCTAGTCTTTTACTTTGCCGTTATCTGGACCAACACACAGTTTCTCAGATATATGTGAAGATATCTGATACTTAATTTCAGAGAGCGGAAGACTTCTGAGATAAGTGCACGTGTTCAGCAAGATAAGTGTAAGTACTTTGCAATATAAGTAAAACAAGTAATAAACTGCAGAAAGTAAATAACACAAGTCTTTTTATAGTGGTATCTGAAGGTGGCGTAATCCTTCAACTAATCCACTTCGATCTTTTTCAGACCTAGAATCCACTAAGATAAATGAGGTAACCTTACAAATATCTTTTCTTGATTCCTAAATACACTAGGTTCCCAACCAAGTGTTCCCCTTGAGTTATTCCCTGCCACCAAGTACTCTGCACTCGTAAACCTTTTGAGCTATTCCAGCTTCCCAAGCAAGTACTTCGCTCAAAGAAGCTTGAGTTATTCCTAGTTTTCAAACTAAGTACTTCCTATACTCCAAGATATGGTGTTGGTTTTAGGTATGTTTGTCAGGTGAGCTTCTTTAATAACTTGTTCAGTTATTCAGATAGCTCTGTGAATCAAGTATACTTAATACACTTTTCAATATATGGTATCTTGTTCTCTACTGACCTAAGTCTATGGTAAGTGTTCAAGAGAATGAAACTTAGATATGAAATCTTAGTTCAATTCTTTCACAGATAACAATGCTCGTTAAGGATCAGGACACTTAGAACTTTTGTGCTACTTAGAATCAAGAGCTTTGGTCGCAACAGAAAGCTTGAAGGTAAGTAGTTTGCTTGAGAGCGCTTGTGTGAGTATTCAGTGTGTTCTAAGGTATGTTCTCAAGCAGTCTAAGTGTTGATATTTATAGATGAATTTGAGTGCCGTTTGAATAGTATCCGTTAGGCTTAAATCAAATTCAAACTATTGATATCTGAATATAATCTTATGTGAGTTTGTCTTCTTCTTGAAGCTACCGCTTTTGTTCGACATTTCGTCATGCATTTAATGCAATGTACTATATTTTGTCTGTAGTGCCAACGAACTATGCATGTATCGTAGATCTTTATACAATCAGAGTTTTCTGAAACTTTGCATGTTCTTTTCCAGAGATCATCATAGCTCCAGATACCACTTGTTTAAACAACTTGTTATAATATGTTTCTTTTTCAGAAGCATATTTTATGTCCAAGGTATCTGAGTGTAGATATCTGTGGGCTCTTTCCTCGTTTCAGAAACCTTTCATTCTCAGATATCTTTTGCAACTTGTGTGTTTCGAAACACTTGTTTCTCCAAGATATCTGGACATAGGTATCTGAAAAACCCTTGTCTTCAGCAATCTTGTGCAGTCTTCAACTCTTCAAATCCGTTGAACTTTTCCTGCTAGATGCCTTCTTCTTGGTCTTCTTCAGAGAATAAAAATTACATTTCGAGACCTAACATCCTATACAAGATTTGCTAGACTATCATACTTAGTGAGTTTCCTCTTTTACAGTGTTCAAGTGAACTAAGAGTACTAATCACCTTTCTGAGCTAAGATAAGTCATTAGGCTGCTGATCAAAATCTAAACATATATTCCTAACATTTTCTTCAGCATATTGCATAGCTGATATGTCGAAATGTAGTTCATTTACCATTTCATCAACCACTTGTGGCTGTTGTGGTTGTGGTTGTCTGGAAGCAGAAGTTTGAGCATTTGAGAGCTCTTCCAGATTTTTAAGTGTGGTGTTGACATCAGCGTCTACCAACACTAGGTCACCACTCATCAGGGCTTCTTGAAGTTGTATATACGTGACTTTCCCTGATGGTGTGTTGGCACCAACAACCTTTGCTATAGGTGCTTGCTCAGCAACCTTTGAGCTAGTTACTTTCTCAGCAACCTTGGACCTTTTATTCTTTCCCTTTGCCTTGGTTACTTTTTCAGCAACCTTGGGGGCTGGGATCTTCTCCTCGTCCGATTCGTCATCGAAATCTGGAACAGAGTTATCAACAATCCCTGCTGCTTCTGCAGAAAGAGTTTGAAGTTTTTCAGCATTTATGAGTTCATCAGCAATGCTTTCGGCAATAATCTTCACATTTCTGAAAGCACTTCCTCTTGCTGAATCTACTTGTTCAGTAGTCGATGCCTCTTTTGCAGTATTGATGAGTTCATCTTCATTGATGAGTTCATCTGCAGCGACGTCAAGTATCTGGGAATCGACAACCTCAATGGGTGTGCCTTCTGATTTGCCAGCAGACTTCTTCCGTGAAGTTCTGGGCTTCTTGGTCGCAACTTTTCCCTCAGATACCTCTTCAGTCTTTCGCTTCTTGGAACCTTTCTGAGATCCAGTAACCTTTTTCATCATGTTTGTATACTCATATTTGTAGAGTAGGTTACTGTTGGCAATGTCTGCCGTCTCTCTGAGCTCAATGCCAAGGCATTCTAGTAAGTAGCAAATTTTCAGTCCATAGCTTACTGTGGCTTTTGGCTCAGCAAGGCCCTTAATGATTTTAGGCTCAAAGCCTTGTATCTTCTTCACAAATTTTATGAAGGCGTACTTCCCCCAATTAAAAGGGTTTTCCTGCCTTTTGTCTTGTTGACTCAACAAGAGCATCATCATCCAGCGTTCCAGGCTTATCTGGTCAGCACCTCCTTGTAGACCATCAAAGCATCTGTGAAGGATACATGCCAATACATCCCAGTGGACCAAAAGATGTCTGGTCCTTATATCAGCAAGCTTAAAGTCGATGGGTGTGTCTGGTTTGTCAAGATCACACACATTACTGTAAAGTTGCTTCACACCTTCAATAAGGTCTTCATCCTTGGTGTCAATTTCAAAATCCTTTCCAAGATTTTGAAGTTCAAACAGCTCACAGAAAGCTGTTTCGTCCAACAGGATTTCTTGTCCTTGGACTTTGGTCTTGATAGACACTATCTCAGTGCCTTCAGAGACTTTGGAAATAATTGTGGAGTTGTTGTAAAACTCCAGGACATCCAGTGAAGAAACTCCACTGGGAAGAGCAGATAGAAAACCCTTGATTTTTGCCTTTTCAAGCATGTCAAGTATCAGTTTTCTGTCGGCTTGAGTCTCAACAGCAGCAGTGAGGTATTCCTCAATCATGGCACCACCCCAAATCATTCTGTGATTTGAAGTCCAATGATCAGGGTCGAATTCTCCAATCAACCGATTGTTTGTTATAACAAGCACTGGTGCTTGCTTTTCAGCGGTACCAGTAGTAGCTTGGGATTTCTGAGTAGAAGCACGTTTGGGAGCCATCTCTTTAAATAGTGAAGTTTTTTTTTTTTTGAAAAACGGGAAGAGATTAAGGTAGGAATTTAGTGATTTTTTGCAGAAAAACTAAGAAGGAATCAGTAGTTGCAGAGAAAATTACAGAGAGATTTTGAGAGGATTTTGCAGTTTCTGTGCAAGAGCGAATGTAGGATTAGGTGAAAGTAATTTCTTTTGCCACAATCCTATATATATAGCAGTGTAATTCCAACAGACAAAAATACACAAATTGATTTTGTGCATTTGTATCTGTGTACATGCAGTAAGGCGTGGGTAAAAGCTTGTTCGGTATTAAATGCATAGTGGGCCCTGTCGGGGTTTTAATAGTCCACTATCTACTGAGAATTAATCTCTGCCATAAAGATCAATTGCTCGTTTCATCTAGGGTCACCATTGCTTCTTCAGCAATGATCACAATCAGCAAATGTAATTGTGCCCATTTAATGAATTTTGGCTATTAGCTATCTGAATCACGTTTCTGTGTGAATGAGAACACTGTTGTATCTGATTCTATCTTATACTTGTTGTCTTTTCAAAGTTTTTCACAAAGATAGAAATAATTCAAATTTCAAGATAGTAGTTAACTATAGATAGTTGTACTATTCTCTTTTGTGTTCCTCCTCACTCAGTGATCTAGATATATGAGTACCCGTCTCAGAAATCTTCAAATAGCTATTTTACCCTTTAGCCTTTGGTTTCTGGATACCCGTTCCATATTTCTCTTCTCTGGATACCCGTTCCAGATTACTTTTCTCTCTTCTTTGATATCTTCTTCAGATATCTGAACATTTTCAGTTCTTTGGTAGCTCCATTAGTCCAAGACTATGTCTTAAGGCTAAGAATCTACTTTCTTGTAGTGGCTTAGTGACGATATCTGCAAGTTGGTCTTCAGTCCCAATCTTGAGTATCTCTATATTGCCTTTTTCAACATGGTCTCTGATGAAGTGGTGTCTAACATCAATGTGCTTTGTTCTTGCATGAAACTTAGGATTCTGAGTTATGGCAATAGCACTTGTGTTGTCACAGAAAATGGCAGTTCTCTCTTCATTGAGCCCATAGTCTCTGAGTTGTTGTTGTATCCACAATATCTGTGATGCACAACACCCAGCAGTAATATATTCAGCCTCTGTGGTAGATGTAGCAATTGAGTTTTGTTTCTTGCTGAACCAAGATATCAATCTAGCACCAAGAAATTGACAAGTTCCTGAGGTGCTTTTTCTATCAAGCAATGATCCAGCATAGTCAGCAACTGGATAGCCAACCAAACTCAATCCACTGTCTTTTGGATACCACAATCCAACTTCTACAGTACCCTTTACATACCTTAATATCTTCATAGCGATGTTGTAGTGTGATTGCATTGGATTTGTCTGAAATCTAACACACACTCCAACTACATATTGAATATCAGGTCTACTTGCAGTGAGGTACAGTAGAGACCCAATCAATTTCCTATACTTATGTTCTTCAACATTCTTGTCAGATTCAGTATAGGTAATTTTGGTTCCAATGCTCATTGGTATCTTAGCATTCTTTTCAGAAAGCTTTAGATTGAACTTGTTGAGCATGTATTTTGCATACTTTGTTTGACTAATGAATATTCCATCATTGAGTTGCTTGACTTGCAGCCCTAGGAAGTAATTCAGTTCTTCCATCATGCTCATCTCAAATTTACTTTTCATGAGTTCAACAAAGTCTTCACAAAGTTGCTTGTCTTTAGATCCAAATATAATGTCATCAACATATACTTGAACTAAAAGTAATTTTGCATCATGGTTCAAAGTGAAGAGTGTTTTATCAACATCTCCTTTCTTGAAACCACTTTCTAGTAGGTATCTGGCCAATGTATCATACCATGCTCTTGGAGCTTGTTTAAGCCCATACAGAGCTTTCTGAAGCTTATAGACCATCCTACGTTCTGAGGAAACTTCAAAACCTGGTGGTTGCTCAACATAGACTTCCTCAGCAAGTTCACCATTTAGGAATGCACTCTTGACATCCATTTGATAAACTGTAAAGTCATTATGAGCTGCAAAGGCTAGAAAGAGTCTTATTGCATCCAATCTTGCAACTGGTGCATAAGATTCATCAAAATCTAGTCCTTCAGTCTGGGTGAATCCCTTGGCAACCAACCTAGCTTTGTTTCTGGTTATTTCACCAAACTCATTCATTTTGTTTCTGAAAACCCACTTGGTTCCGATTACAAATATTCCGTTAACAAATGGAACCAGTTTCCAGACTTTGTTTCTCTCAAATTGATCCAACTCTTCTTGCATTGCAGAGATCCAATCTTGATCCTTTAATGCTTCTTCTATTGTTTTAGGTTCAATGTTTGAGATGAAACATCCATAGAGACAATTTGCATTTTCAGCGATTGCTCTTCTAGTTCTAACTCCTTGGTCTATGGGACCAATCAGATCCTTTGCAGGATGATTTCTTATCCATTTCATAATGGGTTTTGAACTAGTAGGATCAATATCATTTTGATTTGAATGTGAATCAATATGATCTTGATGAGATACTTGTGCAGTATCTGAGATATCTGACACATGGGAAATGCCATGGATATCTGACACTTTTTCAGTGTTAGAGATATCTGGAACTTGCATTTCAGCAATCTCTCTTTCAGATACCTCTTCATGATGAAGGTTCTCAGTAACTTGTTCCATTTCTGGAATTCTCATAGGAAATTCTTCATCATGTCTTAGAGTCATCTGGTTGTTACTAAGCATAGGTTGATTTTCATCGTCAGACTCATCCTCTATTTGAATGATGGAATTGTTTCCTTCCGAGGATCCTTTTTCAGAATCTTTAATCATTAGTTCTTTGAACCTATCTGAGAGATCATCATTCAAGAGTACTTTCTTGTTTCCTTCATAGAATACTACATGAACAGATTCTTCGATCTTTTGCGTTCTTTTGTTGTAGATTCGGTAGGCTTTGCTATTCAGAGAATAACCAAGAAATACTCCTTCATCTGCCTTTGGTTGAAATGTTCTCAAGTATTCTTTTTCATTGTTAAGAACGAAACATCTGCAACCAAACACCCTTAGATGCTTGATACTTGGGGGTCTACCAATGAAAAGCTCGTAAGGAGTTTTTTCATGGTGTTTGTTAATCAGACATCTGTTTTGAGTGTAGCATCGTGTTTACGACTTCAACCCAATAGATTTCACTTATTTCAAAGGTCGCCAAGCATTGTTCTTGCTGCTTCTTTCAGGGTCCTATTCTTTCTTTCAGCAACACCATTTTGTTGTGGTGTCCTTACAGAAGATAGTTGATGTTGTATACCTTTGCAGGTACAAAACTCTTTGATGTACTGGTTCACAAACTCAGTACCATGGTCTGTTCTGATTACAGATACCTTGTCATTTTTCATGACTTCGAGCTTATTCAGCAAGTTAGGTATCTCAACCCTTGCATCAGATTTGTGTTTGAGAAAGACAACCCATGTGAATCTTGAGTAATCATCAACAACAACCAGACCATACTTCTTTCCTGCATAACTAGTTACTGAGGATTCAAACAAATCCATATGTAACAATTGCAGTGGCCTTTCCCTGGAATGTCTAGTTTTAGACTTGAAAGATGTTTTGGATTGTTTTCCCATTTCGCAAGCTGAGCATACACCTTCTTTTCTATATGCCATTTTGGGTAAACCAACCACCAACTCTTTCTTGGCTAGCTTATTCAGAGTTTTGAAATTCAAGTGACTCATTCTTTTATGCCATAGCCAATTTTCTTTAGTGTGGCCAGATTGACTCACCATGAGACATTCTTTGGTTGTGGCGGATGCCCAATCAGAAACATAAAGATTTCCTTTACGCCTTGCAACCAAGACTGTCTGCTTTGACTCATTGTCAATCACTTTACATAGTTTTGACTTGATCTTGACAGTGTACCCTTTGTCTACTAGCTGACTCATGCTTAGGAGATTATATTTCAATCCTTTTACATGAAGTACTTCAGAGATTGTAAGGGCTCCAAACTTCAAATTGCCAAAACCTATGGTTGGATTATCATCTCCTCCAGCAACCCTGATAATTGGTCCATCATTGCACTTTTTATAATCAATCAGATTTGCTTTGTCTCCTGTCATGTGCTTCCCACATCCACTATCAAAATGCCACTTCGAATTAGTCTTTAGAGTGTTCTGCACAAAACAGGAAACAGGAGATTAGGTTCTCATACCAACAATGGAACCATTTGGACTGAAGAATCTTCCAGTAGGAATCCATTTTTGAATGAATTTCTTAGGAACATTCTTTTGTCTAACAGGAACATAAGGAGGAATTCTAGTTAAATGATTAGTATCATTGTCATTAAGAATTATTTTCTTCCTTGGTGTGTTCCTTGGTGCTCCATTTCGTGCTTTCAGATACCTGTCAGGTTTCTGAGTCTGCTTCTCAGCAAACTTAGCTTTCCTAGCCAGATTTCTTCTAGCTCTGGCATTCAGATTTTCAGTGGCTTGATTCATCTTCCACTTCTGATAATTGCTGTGAGCAATTCTAGCCTTTAACCATCGTTCTTGCTCTTGTTTGTATTCACGAGCAAGTTGTTTCCCGATGACTTTATAGCCAATACCATCCGAGCACCTGGTGCTATCTGAGATCTCTTTTCAACAGCTTTGCTAGTCTCTGGATAATCTATTTTCTTTCCAGAAAACGTGACATAGGAGAATTTATCAGCTCCTGCAATTTTTCCTTTTTGAGAGACATAGCACTGTGGATGATTACACTTTTCAGTGTTATGTTTCTTTTCAGAGACATTCCCAACAGTTTTCCTTTGGACTTGTTTTTCCCACAAAGGCTTGGTCGCAACTGCCTTTCCTTTGTCAACAATCTTAGCTTTCTGACCGATATGGTAGATTGTTTGGGAATCACCTTGCTGAGCACTGACAAATGTTCGACCTTCATTACTCTTATTCAGAGTGGAGGAACTGTCTGTGTGTGTGTCCAGCCCAAGTCCTCTCTTTTCTGAAGGATCTCTTAAATAAGATTGTACTTCAGTAAGAGTGTCACTAGCTTTGGCATAAGATTGAAAAGATAGTTCTTTCTTTTTGAGTTCCTTATTGTCAGAAAGAAGATCTTCACATTTCTTTTGAAGATTGGCCATTGCTTCTTTATGTGACTTTTCGGTCTCAGATATCTGAGCCTTGAGAAATGCATTTTTAGCATCCTTTTTCTCAGATATCTTGATTAATTGAGAATTTTCCTTTACAAGAGAATTCTTTTCTTCTTCAAGGTTTTCGGCTCTAGCTCGGATCATTAGAAATTCTCTTTCGTAGAGATCAAGTTGTCTTTTGAGATTTTCCAGATCTTTGATTCCCTCTTCATCACTTTCATAAGTATAGCAGGAAGAATGTGTTACCTCATCAGCCATTAGACAAGGTTCAATGTTGGAGATATCTGGAAAGATTTCTTCAGCCATACCACACACTTCTTTCTTCTTTTGACCAAAGTCAATTATTTCATGAGAGACGCCGCACATTTCTGGGGAAGGCAGTGTGGAATCATCTGAATCCTCATCCTCAGAGTCAGATTCAATATCTAGAGCATCCAGTTGGATTTGAATCTTTTTTCCTTTCTTCAGTGAGCATAGCTCTCTGACTTCTTTTGAAGATTCTTCTGTCATTCTTGTCACCTGTCTTTAGTTTGTTGAAGGCTGGGCAATCCTTCTTGAAATGACCAGGTTTCTGACAATAGAAACAGATATCGTTTCCGATTTCTGCTTCCTCAGTACTAGATACTTTTTTAGCAGACTTGTTCAGTGAGCTTTGCATATTTTTGTACTGGTGGTAGTTTGAGCCTAGATGCTTTTTCAGCTTCTCTTTGGCTTTTCTTCTCTCAATTTCTCCACTGACATATTTTCCCATTTTCTTTACAGCAAGAGCATCCTCAGTCACCTCCTTACCTTTATTCTTTTCAGAAGTTCCTTGAGCAACTAGAGCAACATTCTGCAACTTCTCAGTTGTTTGTTCTCTTTGGGTTGTCTCATAGTCAACAATGGCAAGGTGAGAGAAAAGTTCCACATGAGTGATATCTGGCATTCCTTGGTTAAAGTAGAAAAACTTTGTGTGTTCCCAGTTATGATTTAGACTTCTCACAATAGTCTTAATCTTTTCTGACTGGGTATATCTATTACTCTCACCAAGTGCAGCCATGTCACTCATAAGTGTTGTAAACCGGAAATCTAGTTCTTCAAGAGTCTCTGTGGGACCTTGTTTAAAGTTTTGGAATTTGAGCTTCAAAACTTCGAACTTATTTTCCTTTGTTTTCACAGTGCCGACACAGATTTCTTCAATCAGTTGCCAGGCCACTTTCGCCGTTTTTGCACCCCACAGTTTACACTGTATGTGCTCTGGAGTAGAACGTATGATGATATGACGAGCCTGTCCATCCAATCGATTTCTCTTGGCATCTTATGATGTCCAGAGCTCTCTGGGCTTTGGTTCGTAAATAACTTGACTGGCAGGTCTCCCACTGGTTGACGCATCTGGCTGTGAAGACCCATCACTTTGTTCACTGTCTCTACCATTAGAAACCTCTATGACTTGCTTGAGTTACTTCGATCATTTCGTCACTGATGGCTTCTAGGTGGAGCATCATGTTGTTCTTCCATTTCTCATAATTCTCTGGCTTGAGAATTGGGGCGTCACTTAAAGACATCCTGCAGTAGACACACTAAACAAACGAATCAAGTGTAAGTGAAAAGCAGTTAGTGGGCACTTATCTGGGATCTAAGTTCAAAGCAGAAGGCTTGGGAACCTCCTGCTCTGATACCACTTGTTGGTCCAGATAACGGTAAAGTAAAAGACTGGGGGGGGGGGTGAATAGTCTTTTAAAACTTTTGTCGATAAACACAATTTCTCAGATATCGGTGAAGATATCTGATACTTAATTTCAGAGAGCGGAAGACTTTTCTGTGATAAGTGCACGTGCTCAGCAAGATAAGTGTAAGTACTTTGCAAGATAAGTAAAGCAAGTAATAAACTGCAGAAAGTAAATGACACAAGTCTTTTTATAGTGGTATCTGAAGGTGGCGTAATCCTTCAACTAATCCACTTCGGCCTTTCTCAGACCTAGAATCCACTAAGACAGATAAATGAGGTAACCTTGCAGATATCTTCTCTTGATTCCTAAATACACTAGGTTCCCAGCCAAGTGTTCCCCCTGAGTTATTCCCCGGCTTTCACAGCCAAGTTCTTCCTGTACTCAGAAACCTTTTGAGCTTTCCTTAGTTTCCCAAACTAAGTACTTCCTGTGCTCAATAACCTTGGAGTTATTCCTTATTTTCCCAAACTAAGTACTTCCTGTACTCCACGCCGTTTAAGGTGTTGGTTAAGGTAAATTGTCAGGTGAGCTTCTTTAATAACTTGTTCAGTTATTCAGATAGCTTTATGAATCAAGTATACTTAATACACTTTGCAATGTATGGTATCTTGTTCTTTACTGACCCAAGTCTATGATAAGTGTTCAAGAGAATGAAGCTCAGATATGAAATCTTAGTTCAACTCTTTCACAAATAGCAATGCTCGTTAAGGATCAGGACACTTAGAACTTTTGTGCTACTTAGAATCAAGAGCTTTGGTCGCAACAGAAAGCTTGAAGGTAAGTAGTTTGCTTGAGATAGCTTGTGAGAATATTCAGTATGTAGTTCAGTGTGTTCTAAGGTGTGTTCTCAAGCAGTCTAAGTGTTGATATTTATAGATGAATTTGAGTGCCGTTTGAATAGTATCCGTTAGGCTTAACTCATTTTCAAACTATTGATATCTGAGTATAATCTTAGAGGTGAGTTTGTCTTCTTCTTCAGAAGCTACAGCTTTTGTTCAGACATATCTGTCCGCGCATTTAATGCACTGTACTATACGTTGTCCTGTAGTGCCAACGGAACTATGCAAGCTTTCTGAGGCTTTGTACGTTCTTTTTCAGAGATCGTCACAGCTCCAGATACCACTTGTTGAAACAACTTGTTATAATATATTTCTTTTTTCAGAAGCGTATTTTATGTCCAAGGTATCTGAGTGTAGATATCTGTGGGCACTTTCCTCGTCTCAGAAACCTTCTAATCTCAGATATCTTTTTGCAACACTTGTTTCGAAACACTTGTTTCTTCAAGATATCTGGATATAGGTATCTGAAAAACCTTTGTCTTCAGCAATCTTGTGCAGTCTTCAAGTCTTCAAATCCGTTGAACTTTTCCTGCTGGATGCCTTCTTCTTGGTCTTCTTCAGAAAATAAAAATTACATTTCGAAACCTAACATCCTATACAAGATTTGCTAGACTATCGTACTTAGTGAGTTTCCTCTTTTACAGTGTTCAAGTGAACTAAGAGTACTAATCACCTTTCTGAGCTAAAATAAGTCATTAGGTTGTTGATCAAAATCTAAACAGATATTCTTAACAGTTTTTACGAAGATTTCGAACTAGACGAACCTATATGAACGAATCCTAACCCTAGAAACGGATACGCAAAACTATACATAACTACTGTGTTCGGAGTGGTTTAGCTACTCATAGTAGAAGCAAAGATCAAAGACTTCAAAGTATTGCATATGATAAACATAGACATGTTGATAATCGCACGCAAGCTCATACTGTGAGACCCCTCGAAAAGAAAAGAAAAGAAAATCCTTAGGAACTCAGTTAGAAGAATAAGGTCAACTTGTGAATAAATAAACCGACTATTGTATTAATTTATAATTTAGTCATTTATGAAACGTTTAATGGAATTACAACTGACGCAATGGCATGTTCGAAAGAGAGCACCACGAAGCATCGAACTTACCTCGGGTCCTAGTAGTACAAATTTGTTACCTTTCAATCATCGTATGATCAAGTGATTCTCAAATTAAGTGACGAATTCAAGGAATCAAAATAGCTAAATCGAAAATAAAAATATAAAGAAATCGTAAAGAGACAAGAAACCCACTTTAAACCACGTTTTCAAATCAACACTCGAATCGAATATTATAATGGTCCAATGCATAATAATATTAGACTAGACAAACATGATTAACTAGTAAATAGTCATGTAACACATGACAAGTTGACCATAGCCAATCTAAAACCCATTTTAATAGATAATTCACTGCCTACAAATAGTATTCACTACACCATCTCCTACCTCATTCACTTCTTCTTCTCCAAGCCTCCAACCTCCATTAACAAGCCTCCATAGCCAAACCACCTCAAGCTTCAAATTTCCACTTAAACCTTATCATTTCTTACATGCAAATACATATTCCTTATCCTCTCAACATGAGAAAGCTAATGATATATCTCAATTCATGATCAAGCTACAACAAAGAAGTTAGAAGGTAATGAAATCATATCCATTCATTTTCCTTATTCTTCTATTTCATCCTTTTAACTCCTTTCACTCTCTAACACATCTTAGTCCATTCAACACTTGCTAGGAACTCAATTTGTCAATCCAATTTCGAATTGAAGAAGGAATTGATCCAAAACTCTAAGAAGAAAAGTGTTAAGGTGGGTTAAAATGTTCTTCTAAAACTAAATTTTAATCTTGATGCATGCACATGTTCTTGATGAAATTTTGATGATTCTTCTCTTACAAACTAAAATAAGTGAGTAATATGGCCTCACAATCAATTGGGTAAGTCATCTAATGGATTGCATGTTGATTTTGAAGTAGAATAAGCTCAAATCTTGAAAATCCCCAAATCCCGTAAGCAATCTGCCCTGTTTTTGTAAAATATAAAATAAATAGTTTCATTCATTTGTTGATGTTTCTAATTTAACTAGACATGTACAACATTATCCTGCATCTCTGAGATTTGGAATGAGGTTAAAATGAGGTTTAATAAATTAATTAAAATTCTCGAAAGATCCAATATTTATAATGTTTGCAGAACAGAGTACTGTTAGTAAAACCCCAATTATTCTTCTATAACATGATCAAATCGGCCTTAGACTCTGTGAAATGAGAGATACATGAGATTTAGACATTTTCCAATAAGAATAATGATATTTGGAGTGATATAGAATATGTTATGAATATTTCCCCTTCATTGCTCACTGCATGAGCAGTTTGGGTAGAAAATTCCTAAGTGACATAAATGCAAAATATCCTCCTAAGTTATTGTAAATGTGCGAAAAACCCCCTTGAGTTAACAAATTAGTACCAAACCCCCCTGAGTTATTAAAAAATGTGCGTAAAACCCCCCTAAGTTAATAAATTAGTCCCTGAGTTATGAAAAATGTGTGCGAAACCCCCCTGAGTTATTAAAACATGTGCGTGGAACCCCCTCATCCTTTTTTTTTTAACGGCGTGCTCGTGTTAGGTGCCACAATCACAATGGATTCTTTTAGGTGTTCTTACTCCAAATTAATGCGACGAGGTGGACTGGACATTCATAGTTTCAGCTTATTATCTTTTGCCTTCACTCTTTTCCGTTTACATGACTAATAATGAATTGGTATATGTTATTGATATGTAGTGACAATTTTAATTAGTGTTATCTATGGTTGTTATTTATATATTTTAGTGTTATATAACCAGCAGTGTGTGATCGATTTTTGTTGTTCATTTAACCAGGAAAAAAAGTAGAGTTTTACTATTTTTAATAGCTCAAATTTAAGTCATTTAATATTTTTGAAAATTTGGACTAACGAGTCAAACTGCACACAATACGAATTGATCATGTATATTTACTATTCATGTAAAAGGGATATTGCAATGACTTTATTAGAATTTCATGGGATTTTGCGCATACTTTTAATAACTATGGTCTTTTTTTTTTTTTTGCATTGATTTGGTGTAAGATAACATAAACAAACATCTATAGTCGCACCTAATGAGAGTGTACCTCACATACTTTAAAAATAAAGGGTGGGGGGTTTTGTGCCCATTTTTAATAACTTAGGGAGGTTTCGTACTAATTCGTTAACTAATGGGGATTTCGCGCACATTATTAATAACTCAGGGGGGGTGTTATGCATTTAACTTGCTATAAATGTGTTTTAGACTCAAAATTATGTTTTGAATAGATAACACAACAAGCTAGAATACAAAATTTAGAAACACCAGAATTAGTAACGCTTGTCTACTGAAATGTATTTTACAATGAAGGACTATCAAACTGCCAGAATCGAGATTTTATAAACCGGACTTAAATTCGGAGTTTATCGTACGAATAACTTCAAAGACATAACTAAACATTTATAGCTGACTTAAGATCGGTAAATAAATCATTTTGGAAGCGTTTCGACCCTAGGGGTTAACCTTCCTCAAATGAAAAATGAAATTATACGAGGAGGCAATTTGGATTGTCACAACTCTATGAAAGTATTTCCACTAAATTTAACTGTTGTCAATAAAAGGGAAGTTTTACGAATAAAACAATGATTATAATAATAACTGAGGGTGGCAACCTCGTTAAAAAGAGTACAAACGAGGGTGGCAACCTCGCATAAAAAGAGAACCAAACGAGGGTGGCAACCTCGAGTAAAAAGAGATCCAAACGAGGGTGGCAACCTCGATCCCACCTCGAGTAAAAATAGATCCAAACGAGGGTGGCAACCTCGAGTAAAAAGAGTCCATGTTGAACTTTAGGACGGTTGTAAGTGCTGTTGATACGGACATGTGTCCAGTCCGTTAAGGGCGCCATAGAGCGTGTCCTAAAGCGCATCAAGACTGAGATAGTCTATTCATCGCTAGTCCGACCTTCGAATGGTCCCACATAAAGGAAACCATCTCAGGTCAACTAGTATCTACAAGTCAGCACGCCATTTCAGCTAGGTCCGACCAAGCTAAATGGATGACTTCCGAACCTGACAAAAGGTCACATGGTCCTTCCAAGGACCACAAACTGTCAGTCCAAAGATGCTAAACGGACCGGACGAGAGAATCTCGGACGCCATCATCACAGTAAGACCGAACGTATATAACAGAACCAATGAGATACTTCCGTGGAACTCTAGGTCCGGACACCTTGAGTTGCCTAAGGCCAGATCAACCAAGCATACAGATCTGTCCGAGTAACTTACACGGACCCAACATGCGGAACAATACTCTCAGAGGGAAAGGTCCAAACTACCCTCCCAGGCCCACTGATTAGTATTGGATTACTGTTCACTAATGGGCCATGGGCCAAAGATAGCATTGGTGTCCAAATCTGAAGCATACACTTGGCATCATCTTGTGAGCAATCTCATAAGATACGATAACTATAAATATAGCACAAGGTCCAAGACCTTAGGGTAAGCGATATCAAAGTGAGGATCCAAAAGTGATAAACACTCCTGATTTCATAACCTTCCTTATAACTATTACATTGAGAGCTTCCAACTCTCTCTTGAGTAAAGTCTCTTACCAGATTGACATAGGCAATCCGGGTAACCCATTCTAACCCACCCCTTAGTCCTTTCAGGTACTCAAGCTCGGACCAGTCTTGCTTCGGACTTCAAGTAGGAGGCGGATCCTAGATTAGGTTACCTGTAATAGTTTAGTTAGTGTTCGAGGTTTTACCCTCAACATTTTGGCGCCGTCTGTGGGAATCTTTACAAAAAGTTTTCGTGTTTGAGTTAAGCTGATGGCAAGAACAAGAGGGATAGTGCGGACTAGTGCTGCAGGCGCAGGAACACCACCACCACGCCCACGGGGACGTCCGCCCACCCATGGACGAATAACCACTGTGGCTGGAGGGAACGCTGGAAGGAGATATCCCAGCGATGGGCGCGCAGCCAGCCCGTCCTCAGATGAAGGAAGAGACACTCCGCACAGGGGAGTCCGAGGTGTACCTGACAATGTTGCGTCTGTGAGCCATGGAGAAGGGGCCGTACGAGCTTCTCCGGCAGAAGCTCAAGGCCCCACTACAGTCAGCGATTCACTATGCACGATGGTCGTCGTCGCACTAGTGACCTCGGACTAAGTGAGACCCAGTTTGATAGATTGCTCACAATCATCCAAGGATGCCTGGGGTCTAACAATGCCCATCCTCAGCAAGCCAGTCCGCCAGTGGCTACTCCTGCTCAAGCAGAGCCTGCATTATCAAGAAACAGGCAACGTTCGATCCAACAGAGATTAGGAAATCAGCCACCTCAAGAGGATTTGCGAAACCTTCTAGACCGGCGGGCATCTGCCTCTCAAGCTCGGGGTGAAGGGAGCCCAAACGGAAGGAGAGAGTATCAAGAAGGGGATAATAGGCATCCAGGAGTTCCGCGACAAGCACATCCGAGAGACAGAGATCAAGTAGCAGAAACTGTTCCAGTGGTCCGGATAGATGAACTCCCCGCGGATGTAGCTGTTCATCCAAGGACAGGAGAGATCATGATTGCTGACGAGATCTACGCTCAGCAGAAGGCTTTGGAGACCCAGATTCTGAATCTTGGACGCCTGGTAAAAGACCACGAGCAGATAACTACTAGTGCACCAAATCCCTTGTGTGATGACATCATGAGAGAGAAGGAAAGAAACAGAAACTCGGATCAGGTAATTCCGAGCTTGGAATACTATTATGGGGATGCTTGTCCCGTTGGTCACTTAACAAGGTACAACAGCAAGATGGATTCCAAGGGAATGAGCGACAATATTAAAGCTCTTACGTTCTCATCCACTCTCTTCGGAACGGCTATGGATTAGTACACTGCTTTGCCGAACAAGTCGATAAGGTCATATGCAGACCTTTCTTCCAAGTTCTTGGCACGATTTGGAAAATCAAAAAGGAGAAAGCGTACCGTAGAGCACCTGGCAGAAGTTATACAACGGGAGCAAGAGGATCTAAGGACCTTCCTAGATCGGTTTCAAGCGGAAGTTCTTCGACTTGAGCCACACAGTATTAAGGAACGGGTCCGTCACCTGTATGCTAATACTTTCAACTCAGAACTCCGCAGAAAACTCTCCAGTCAGGAAGTGAGGAGTGAAAATCATTTAGATGACATCTGTGAAGAAGTGATCTACGGAGAGAATCAAGGAATGTTCGATGAAGTGGTTCCAAGAAAGGAAAGGAGCCGATGAAACAATAGCAACGCCAGGGGAAGTTCGACCCAAAGAAGGATCACAGAGATAAAGGCTTCCACAGAGAAACGAGTCCGCCGAGGAGATACGCGGATTACACCCGTCTCAATAGACCAAGATCCGACATCATGGCGACTATCATCGAGAAGAAGCTGGATGTCCAATGGCCAAAGCCCTCTCACAACAACCGGAAGAATAAGAATGGAAAGGGGTACTGCAAATTCCACAAGTGTCGTGGTCACGAGACTGATGACTGTATCCAATTGAAAACAGAGGTTGAACACCTGGTGAGAGAGGGCAAGCTAAAGGAGCACATCTATGCAGATGAACCCTCCAGGCACGATAGAACGGAGCGAAGGAGGGAGGATAATGCTACAGAAACACCACCCCGTCCGCTATCTTTGCCACCTCCGCCGGCTCATTATCCGCCTCGCACGGATGGACATCCGTACAGATATAGCGATGACATTGATATGGAGAACCCTCCGTACAGTGAAGTGATTAACACCATCGCAGGCGGACCATCTGGAGGTGATAGTAGGAACGCAAGAGAGCGGACTGCTCAAAATCTTCGGAACAACGATAGAGCGTCTGTTGCTCGGGTGATACAAACGCTATATCCTTCGATGATAGCGAGATTCCTCTTCCTACGGCAGGAGGCGAGGACATTGATAATCCAGATGTTCCGCTGGTGGTTTTGTTAACCATCGCAACTTATCGAGTGAACAAAATTTTGGTGGACACAGGGAGTTCCTCGAATATCATTTCCAAAAGAACACTGGACCAGATGGAGCTGGGGAGAATCCGATATGAGAGGGTCCACACCTCTATACTAGGGTTTGGAGGGGGAACTGTTCGACCCCTAGGAAGTGTTATGTTGCACGTCTCCCGGCGAGAGTGACTCAGTCGGTCCGATTTGTAGTGGTGGACCGGACTTTTGACTACATGCTATCTTTGGGCGCTCGGGGCTCAATCAATTCCGGGCTATTTCCTCCACTCTCCATAATAGAATGAAGTTTCCAACTTCCTTCGGAGTTGGAGAAGAGATGAGAAACGTCCGTGAAGCCTGGGAATGTTACATTATGTCCACAAGAAGAGCGTTCGCCCCCGTGCTGACAACTACTTTGACCTCTGACCCGCCAGTTGTTCTTCCGGCCAAAAAGGAGAATCCGCATATTGGAGTAGGGAGCCAAAAGGAGAAGTTTCCTAGGACAGTGCGAATCGAGCCTCATGAGACTCTCAAGGAAATTGGGATTGTTGTTGGAAGCCCGGACAAGAAGACAAATATCGGAACAGAGATGAACGCAGAGGTGGAAATGAAGCTCATTGCTTGTCTCCGAGACAACAGTGATGTGTTTGCCTGGAGCACCGATGACTTGAAGGGAATAGATACGAGGATTACTGTTCACCGTTTGAACATGGACTCCTCAATCAAGTACATCCGACAAAAGAGGAAAGATTTTGGTCCGGTCAAGGATGCCATCATATCCGCTGAAGTTGAGCGACTCCTGAAAGCAGGGCATATCGAAGAAGTCCGTTACTCTGATTGGGTCTGGAACGTGGTTCTGGTAGAGAAATCACCAGGCAAATGGCGGATGTGCAATGACTTCACTAGGTTGAACAAGTTCTGCCCGAAGGACCCGTACCCTTTACCACGAATAGATCAGTTGGTTGACTCCACGTCCGGATGTGCATTACTGAGTTTTATGGACGCATACCAAGGTTTTTACCAAATTCGGATGGCCAAGGAGGACATCAAGAAAACAGCTTTCTTCGCTGCAGGGGGGTTTACTGTTTCAAGGTAATTCCCTTTGGATTGAAAAATGCGAGAGCCACTTACCAACGTCTGGTGAACCAAATGTTCAAGGACGAGATTGGGAAAACCATGGAAGTGTACGTGGATGACATGTTTGTCAAGAGAAAAACTGAAGAGCAACATGTGCATCATTTGAACAAGTGCTTCGCTATCCTTAGGAAGTATGGAATGAAATTGAATCTGGAAAAGTGCACGTTCAGAGTGAAAGGAGGGAAGTTCCTCGGATACATGGTCACGGAGAGGGGGATAAGCGCAAACCCCGAGAAGATCAAGGCAATCCTAGATCTGCCGCATCCGAAGACCCTCAATGAGGTACAACAACTCATAGGACGTCTCATGTCCTTAAGTCGTTTTATTTCACGATCTGCGGAGAAGAATCTTCCGTTCTTCAAAATCCTCCGGAAAGGAGAGAACTTTGAGTGGACCGCGGAATGTTCTGAAGCTTTCAAGAAATTGAAAAAGTACCTCCATTCCCCTCCACTACTCTCCAAACCCGTCGAAGGAGAACCACTCTACCTCTACCTAGCAATCACGGAAGAGGCAATGAGTTCCGTATTAGTACGGATTCAAGCTAATGATCATTTGCCAATCTACTATCTTAGCAAAGCCCTTGCTGGGGCGGAGACAAGATACGTGAAGATTGAGAAACTTGCATATGCTTTGGTTTACACCGCAAGGCGGTTAAAACCATACTTCAAGTCTCACAAAATAGTGGTACTAACTGCGGAACCTTTGAAACAGGTCCTGGGGAAGCCCGATCAATCTGGACGACTCTCTAAGTGGGCGATTGAGCTGAGTGAATACGACATTTGCTATCAGGCTCCGTCAGCAAAGAAGGCTCAAGTCCTCGCCGACTTCTTAGTGGAATATCCTGAGACGGATTCAGAGAAAGTCCCTGACAAACAGGCATTTGAATGCCTAATCACCAAGCAGATTATCCGGGAGACAATTCCGCCGAAGTTCAACCCAGCAAACCTCGAGGATGCTCAATTCATCAATCAGTCCCTGCCTGCATCATATGAGGAAACTCGGGTCAACCAAATGTTCCTTCTTGACAATATCGCAAGTAGATCCGGTACTAACAACTCCGGACCATAAATCAAAGAAAAAGAAGAACAAAGGTTGGAACCTCAGGAGCTTACAGAAGACCTCCAAACCGAAAAACATCCTTCCGATGTCTGGACATTGGAAGTGGATGGTTCCTCCACTGGAAGAGTGGGAGGGATTGGAATCTTTCTTAAGAGCCCTGATGGCGCGGAACTTGACTACACGATATCCCTGGAATTCAAAGTTACCAATAATGAGGCTGAGTATGAAGCATTTTTAGTTGGGCTACGCCTGGCCAAATCCCTGCAAGTCCGGAAGCTCAAAGCTTACACGGACTCACAGCTAGTTGGAGCTCAATTTTCAGGAACTTTTGCCACAAAAGGTCCTTCGATGATCAAGTATCTTGAGCTGCTCAAGCAGGAAGCCAACCACTTTGAGGAATTTACCCTGGAAAAGTTTGACAGAGCCTGGAATGAAAGAGCGGACGCTCTGGCAAAATACGCATCCGCAACAGCAACTCTGGACACGAGGAGAGTAATCCTACTCACTGTTACTGACTCATCCGTCATGAGTCTCAATTCAGCTGTCATGATAACTGACACAGGACGAAACTCGATGACTGACATCTTTAACTATCTCAAGAACGGATCTCTACCAGCTGATCCGAAGGAATCAAGGAGCGTGCAGTACGAGCGAACAGATACTTCATACTAGGAGAAGATTTGTACAAGAGATCTTTTGCCGGGACTCACTTGAGATGTTTGAGCCCGCAAGAAGCAAAGACTGTCCTAGAAGAGATACACAACGGAAGCTGCAGAAGTCATTCCGGGGGTAGAACTCTTGCCCAGAAAATCATACGACAAGGCTATTATTGGCCTAGCATTGATAAGGATTCCGCCGGCCACACTCGGAGATGCCCTGATTGTCAGTATTATGCGAACATTCCACATCGTCCGACACATCCTATGATTATGTCAATCATAGAATGTCCGTTTGATCAATGGGGCATCGATATTGTCGGACCATTCCCGAGGGGCACTCAACAGAAGAAGTTCCTGATTGTGGCTGTGGAATATTTCACCAAATGGGTAGAAGCAGAAGCTGTGGCGACCATTATGGAAAGTCGAGAGCGGACCTTCATTTGGAAGAACATCATTTGCCGCTTTGGCCTGCCCAGAGTTCTTGTCTCGGATAATGGTGCCCAGATTTCAGGCAGTAGGCTCAAGGAATGGCTGGCGTCCTTCAAGATTGAACAACGTTTCACATCTATTGAATATCCGCAAGCTAATGGACAAGCCGAGTCCACAAACAAGACAATAGTCAAGATCCTGGAAAAGCGATTGAGAACTTCCCAAGAAAGCTGGGCGGACGACCTAGACGGCGTACTATGGGCTCATCGCACCACTGCACGGACCGCGACCAAAGAAACCCCATTTGCCTTGGTGTATGGCTCGGAAGCAGTTATGCCAGCAGAAATTGTTGTTGAGACTATGAGAGTCCAAGAGTTCGAAGATTCTGCCAATCGTGAAGCTCGGATATTCGACCTGGACATGCTGGAACAGAGAAGAACTGAAGCACTGGCTAATATCCATAGGTATCAAGCAACTGCTACCCGAGCCTACAACAGGAATGTACGAGCAAAAAACTTGCAGGTCGGAGACCTAGTACTTCGCCGGGCTGACATTTTGAGCAATGTTGGAAAACTCAAGCCTAAATGGGAAGGACCTTTCAAGATTGTCGGAGCAAGAGTGAATGGCAGTTACGAATTGGAAGATAAGCGCGGACACCCACTCAAGCGTACATGGAATGCTAGAAACCTTCAAAAGTTTTACGCATAGGGATGGTTACGCGAATCTCCGCCAGGTCGTTTGGTTATTTTAGATTCCAACTATCTATTATACGGAACTCCGTCAGTTCTGTTTTTGATTAATCCTTTTGTCATTGGCCATGGAGCCCACAAGTTGTAATTGAATTTCCGGCAAATCAATACAACTTTTATCTTTCAATTCGTGCATCTGAGATTTAACGTTCAAGTGACAAGAAAAGGCAAGCAATGAGTTTTATTCATAGATGAAACGAAAGTATACAAAACACTGTCTTTGCAGTCTACAAGTCCCGGATCTACAGACGCAATACATAATCTATAAAGAAAGTCTCCGGAGATACGTCATCTCCCGTCGAGGCTATTCCCCTGTCAGGAAAAGCTTTTTCCATATCAATCGGAAAGTATAGTTTCCGTGGAAACCAGGAACCTGATCTACCTGCACAAGGAAAAATGGTTAAACATGACAGAATCTTTCATGATATCACCGTACCATGGTAATGTAGATCCAGTGTACGGGGAGAACTAAGTACCAACAAACAATGATATATACAAGTCGAAACGACTGAGATCTCTACCTAACCATCTTTAGAGACTCCAACTCTCTTGAAATCAGGAGACCATTATAAATTCAAGAAAGATTCGAGCCACTAAAGTAGGATTGGAAGAAAAGAGAAGAAGTCAGGCTTTAATGGTTTACTTCGAGCATCAGAGATAGAAAAAGAAGAATTTGGGATCAGTTTACACGGTTTTGGTACTGGGGTCGTGTCTTTTTATAGAACACTCAAACCAATCAGCGTCTGCCACGCTAACAGATTGACGTCAGCAATGGGCTTGAGTCACCCGTTTGGGTTGAACAGTGTTGGGTCAGTTGAGTTATCCAACCAAACCCAAACAAGCCCCGCAACCACGTCCGAGTTTGTATTTGTTGATCATCTTACGAGGATATGTGCGTCAGTATAATCCGACGAAGTATGAATAAGAAAAAGGTGTCGATTTCATTTGATGAAAATAGTCCGAATTTTATCCGAGCATATACACACGGAAGATCCGAGGACCATACATACTTCTACGGGGCATACCCCGTCTTGTCCCTTCAACGGATTCCGAAAGTTGAGCCTTGAGACTCCGAGCCACCGCGTTGAGCCTGACGAGCTTGCTGCTGCATTCGGATCCTCCTACAGATCATCTTCAGCGTCTGCTCCCTTTCCTCATCAGCTAACCTCCTGGCTATCCCCGGACATAGAGGGGGGTCGCCTTCAAAATGAAGAATGATTGGGTCATCAGCGGTCCCTCTACCCGGATAAATAGGCGGATGCATGTGCCCACAAGCACAGTTTACCCAATGCTGATATTCCTCGTCATCAGATTCCGACATCCTGGAGAACGCCGGCTTTTTTGGAAGGTTGAAGGTGCTAAACAGGGAAAGATTGGTGAAAAGTAAACCAGTAAGAAAGGAGGAGTTATCATAGTCTTATTTATAGTAGCGATGGATCTTGCGATCACGCCATGTGTCACTCATCCGACGACTGGGAAGATGAAAAGACGCAGCAATAATGACTGTTTCACCTTCCTCCTTCTAGAAGAATTACGCATCCCAAAAAAATGAACGGTCCGAGGATCGGAAAGATGATGGTTTGGTTTCTACATCAGACGCCATCAACAGAGATCCGTGTTCTCAAAAGATGTGTATTTTATGAACAACAAACAGAAGGAAGCAAAGAAGATAGCAGGTAGTGATTCAATAGTAAGGGAAGCATAGCTCCACGGATAATTACTACAACTGAGAAGAAATAAAAGCATTGTACATGGCAACATTCCGCGCAATCAAAGGATAACAAATTCGACAGGAAAATTCAACAAGTACAGAATTTTCACGGGGCATACCCCGGACTTCTCACAGGGGGGCAGCTTGGCTCGGACCCGCTTCACCGGTTTGAGGCAGATTGACGGGAGGCGTGTTAGCGGCGACTTGCACGGCAAGGGATTCAGCGACCTCGAACAAGTTGAAATCCGCACCGAGACCAACGACCCGAGAAGGCAGGAAGTACCAGTCCCTCAGGAAAGCCCGGTAGTTATCAAAAGGTACAAATCATACCTTTCAGAGGGCGTCCGGGACACACCTCGGGAGAAAGGGTCCGCCGTTCTAGCTCTCGATCTCACCCTCCTCAATGACTAGCTCCGCAAACTCGCACGCGGCCAACCGTTCATCCGAGACATTGTCCACAGGGACCTCCACGCCATTAGCATCCGCAGAAGGGATCAACCCTTCCGCCTTCCAGTTAAAGTTCTGCGGAAGTAGTCCCTTGGATTGCAGCTGGCCGATAGCGGATGAAAACTCATCTAGGCGGGAGGCATCGGACTTGTCCGCCATGAAAAACTTGAAGGAATCCGAGTTCATAAAGTCACGACCAGCCTCAAGGCGGGCATATTGGAGGCCCCCGAGCAGGATATCCTTTGAGTCCAGGAAGGCCTTCATCGACCTACTGATAAAATTCTCTTGCCAGTCAAGGTCCGACTTGATCTCTTCCCAGCTGGTCTTCAACTTATGGAACTTCACTTCATTTTCTTTCAACTGCATTTCCAACCGCTTCACCTTCTCCGCCTCATCCGCGGAAGTGGCTACGGCCTTATGCAGATCCTCCTCAATAGTAGCACGTTCGCCGGCCTTCCACTGCATGGCTCTGACGAAACATCCGAGCTGCAAGAGGTCCGCATGGATATAAGTTGTATTTTTATTATACTAAGAACAAGACAAGGAAACCATGGGAGAGTTACTTACCCGCTGGTATAGCTCGTCAAGCCCTCCGACCCGCTCCACCTGAGGGAGTCCGCGGGCCCACTCATACTACTTATCGAGAGCAGCTTGGTCAACAGGCAGGACAACGGACAGTTGCTGCCTCTTAGCTGCAAGGGAAGCCTCCGAGGTCGCTCCTCTCTTGCGCCCCGAGGTTATGGCGTCCCGCATCAACACCTCCCGCTGGGGTGCCGAAGCAGCGGAAGCGGGTGGCCTAGAGGCAGTGGCGCTCCGGGTGGCAGGGCCTTTGCCCTTGTCGGGCACCACCAAGGCCTGGGGATCTTATTTGGCCTTGTTCCGTCTTTCCTCCTCTGCAGCAAACACTGCCGCATTTTTCGGATCCGCCATCGGAAGACCCGCGGATGTGTTGATAATTTTGGTCCTCTGACCGGCGGTGACTTCCAGAGCTTGTTGTTCCCTCTGCAACCTCTTCTTTTCACGGAGCGTCGACATGATATACTCAAACCAGTGAGCTGTGCAATAAAATAAAGGCGTCAGATACGGCCATAAAAAGGAAGAATTACCAGAACTGCGGAAATACATGATCAAGATAGAGCACTCCAAAGAAAGAAGTGCAGAAATCCTGAAGCTAAAAATCCTTACTGAAGTCCGTATTCCCTCCAACTTCCACAGCGTCGGTCAGTCCGCACAAGTAAGGCAGTGACTGACAGATTAATCTGTGGAACGGGTATGTAGGTGGGTCATTCTTCTTGTGGATCGCCGCCACCCACGGAGCCACGTTCTTCGGAAGGGGGCGCCAATCCGGGATAGTCTCCCTCAAGAACTTTGTCGGCAGCCCCCATTGCTCTCGCTGCCTCTCGGACATCCCAAGTTTCAGGGCCATCCGCATAAAAATGTACTTATCCCACCACTTCGACCCCAAGGAAGAAATGGAGTCGGAAATGAAGTTGTAGGGTTTTCTAGCTACAAAAGTATAAAATAGGGGATTGCCCGGAATAAAGGTAACATGGAAAAGCTGCCTAAAGTTCTCGAAATTCACCGGCTACCCTTCTTTTTACAAAAAATGACAAAACAAATGAGGTTACCCAAAGACTTTGGGATAACCTGACTCGGACCGATCCCGATGTGGTTCAAGATATGCTTTATCTCCGGCGCAATAGGGACCTTCCATCCACAAGCGAAAGCTACTTCATGCACGCACATGTACCCGGTGGGCAGATTATAAAATGCATGTCCGGGCTCGGGAACCATGATTTCAACAGACTCAGGAATCTCCCACTTCTGCCTCCATTCGGGAATGTCCTCGGCTCTAACCTTCGACGGACAAGTGGGGAGAAGCCCGTCCGCGTTTAACTCTCCAAATTCATCCTCTATCACAACGGCGGACGCAGGACGAGGGAATTTGATTCTCGCGGCCTTTTCACCACGTCCCTCTACTAACGGAAGATTAGATTGAGCAGCGCTGTAGGATGTAACACGATCCGACGACCCGTGCGTCTCCGCGGAGAGCGACTGGAGAGCTTTCCTCCCCTTCCTCCTCATCCTCATCCTCTTCTTCTTCACCATCTTCCTCCTCCTCCTCGCCACCTTCGGGTCTCCCGGATGTGCTCGGGTTGGACGGACCTGTTTCCGCCACAACACGGTCCTCTTCCCCAGCCTCGAACATTTCCACCTCGTTGGCCTCCCGACCACTGTCACCTTCTCGCTCAGTCTGAGGTTCATTCGGATCAACGGACGTTCCAACGCCACCTATGGTCCGAGATTGGACTAGCAACCTAGTCCTAGCAACATCTCCCTGGCCCACTTCTACGTCAGGCTGAGTTTCTGCTGCACCACGGACTCTTTGTCCAGCATCAGAGTCCCTGGAAGACATAAGATCCACGACCAGATAATCTCCTACGGACGTGGTTAAGTCCACGGACTCAGTCACCGAGTTTACTCCATCATTGTAACCTTCAGCCTCGTGTTGGTTCTAACTATCGCTCTCGGACATCATAGGGCAGAAGGAAACGGGTCAGAAACGATAGTTGTGATTGTCCGAGAGTTCATTTAGATGTCTTATTAAGTCAAGCGATCTGACGAAGTTCTACTTTACCAGATTTTCTGCATGAAGTATAGTCTCACCACTATGGGCATTAACCTTGGCACACAGAGACGTGCCATCGACACTATTGTCTACCCTACCCAGCACATTAACAGGGACAAGTTACGAAAGACTATGTGCCAATCGGCACCAACACATCACCAAATAAGCATGCATAATCAAGTTTTGGTTACATTGGACGTGACATACGAGACGAATCAACAAGCTACCAATGAAGGAAATTAGCACGCTACAGCACAAAGGAGGAGTGTTCCATTTAAGGCTATTACTGAAACATACCACTAGCAGCATTTGCAACCCCAGAACCAGCAATTGGATATTCAAGCAAGGCAAAAATATACAAGCATGCAGCAAGCATATCGCAAAAATGAGAAACCTCAGGAGGAATTAAGGCGTACTTACTTGACAAAGCTGACTTGATAAGCTTGAACGGACGACGAAGCCTTGCTAGCTCTCCGAGGGTACGAATCTGAGGTGGAAATACCAAGATTTTGCTAGTTTCAGTTGCTCGGATTGATCTTTGATTGCTCGGATTGCTTGAGAGTCGCTCTGAGTTTCGATGTGGCTAAAGTGTGAAAGTGACTGGTGGGCTGACTATTTATAGGGGAAATTTGGGGAAAGCCAAGAGTCACATCACTTGGATTTAAACCCTAGCCGTTGATCTTTTCAATCCAACGGCTGTGCCGGTTCACAAGTGGCTGGCTAATAGTGCATCGCATTTAATGCTCATCAGAAGCGTCGCATCAATTGGGTTTAAAATCCCAACCGTTGATATCTTTCCAATCCAACGGTCGCATCGCTTTACCCGGGATCTTTCCCCGTGGGCCGGATCAGCGGTCCAGGAGGACCATTTCACATATTCGGTCCAACGGATAACTTCCGATACACTCTTCCACAGAGGACTTCCTCAGATCCTAACCGTACTCGGATCTATATATCTTGGATACAAATACCTTTTCCATCTACAGTCCGAGCTATTACATAACTGTAGAAGAAACGGGGAGATATATATATTGAATTCCTAAGAACACGGACGACGGATCCCAACAAAAAGGATTTTTTTCCTTTTCTAGCTAACGATTCGGACACGCTCCACAACACACTTGTCCTTTTCATAGTTACCAACTATCTTCTACTAAGATACTTGGAAACTAAGATACTTGGAAACTAGGGGGACATATGTTGATACGGACATGTGTCCAATCCGTTAAGGGCGCCATAGAGCGTGTCCTAAAGCGCATCAAGGCTGAGATAGCCTATTCATCGCTAGTCCGACCTTCGAATGGTCCGACAAAAAGGAAACCATCTCAGGTCAACTAGTATCAACAAGTCAGAACGCCATTTCAGCTAGGTCTGACCAAGCTAAATGGATGACTTCCGAACCTGACAAAAGGTCACATGGTCCTTCCAAGGACCACAAACTGTCAGTCCAAAGTTGCTAAACGGACCGGACGAGAGAATCTCGGACGCCATCATCACAGTAAGACCGAACGTATATAACAGAACCAATGAGATACTTCCGTGGAACTCTAGGTCCGGACACCTTGAGTTGCCTAAGGCCAGATCAACCAAGCATACAGATCTGTCCGAGTAACTTACACGGACCCAACATGCGGAACAGTACTCTCAGATGGAAAGGTCCAAACTACCCTCCCAGGCCCACTGATTAGTATTGGATTACTGTTCACTAATGGGCCATGGGCCAAAGATAGCATTGGTGTCCAAATCTGAAGCATACACTTGGCATCATCTTGTGAGCAATCTCATAAGATACGATAACTATAAATATAGCACAAGGTCCAAGACCTTAGGGTAAGCGATATCAAAGTAAGGATCCAAAAGTGATAAACACTCCTGGTTTCATAACCTTCCTTATAACTATTACATTGAGAGCTTCCAACTCTCTCTTGAGTAAAGTCTCTTACCAGATTGACATAGGCAATCCGGGTAACCCATTCTAACCCCCCCCCCCCCCCCCACTTAGTCCTTTCAGGTACTCAAGCTCGGACCAGTCTTGCTTCGGACTTCAAGTAGGAGGCGGATCCTAGATTAGGTTACCTGTAATAGTTTAGTTAGTGTTCGAGGTTTTACCCTCAACAAGTGCCATGCGAAACGAAGTGCTACATCGCGATATCGCGGTGGGAGCCACCTCTCGAGTTCGTAGGGGCTACCTCTAGAGGACCGTTCCTACATAATTAAGCCACCATTGGACAGTTGTAAGTGCCATGCGGAACGAAGTGCTACATCGCTATATCGCGGTGGGAGCCACCTCTCGAGTCCGTTGGGGCCACCTCTAGAGGACTGATCCATTCCAAACCGGGCAGTTGTAAGTGCCATGCGGAACGAAGTGCTACATTGCATATCGTGGTGGGAGTCACCTCTCGAGTCCGTAGGGGCCACCTCTATAGGACTGACCCACACCGCATGTAATGATTTAATGAATGATTGAGTTAATAAGATCCCACCAAGGGGAAACTAAATCGAGATGAGAATCTTTCATACGATAAAAACCTAAAGTCGCTAAGTGCCACGCAGAACAAAGTGCTACGCCGACAATGTGGTGGGAGCCACCTCTTAAGTCGGTAGGGGCCACCTCTAGAGGACTGATGGTTATTGAAATAGTCGCTAAGTGCCATGCGGAACAAAGTGCTACGCCACACAATTTGGTGGGAGCCACCTCTTGAGTCCGTAGGGGCCACCTCTAGAGGACTTATTCCGTCGATAATCAATAATCGAATTATTTGCAAGGACAACAATTTGGATAACCAATAACTTCTATAAATTCTGGAGTTTAAATTCGGATTTTGCATTGATAAGCGTGATACAAAAATATATTTAATAATTATAAGTTTGACCAACCTCGTGGTTTGCTCAAGTAATACAATATCAATTAACATTCTCCTTAAACCATTAAATTCTTTAACTACCATAGTTTTCTTTTTTATAAAGAAAAAAAAAATTTCTTTAAATGAAACCCCACCCCGTACCCACTGGGCTCGTTTAGCTCACCCCATTTTTCTAAAATATTTCAGACGAACCGGGTTGTGGTGGAATTGGTGATGTAACATTGAGTGAGGATCAATGGACGCAAGAAGAAGCTTCCGCTGATGCATCAGAAGTCTACCTTATCGTAATTATTTGTGTATTGGGTTTATCGTATCATACGACGAGACGTATTGTATGTTAACTTCTTCGAATTTTGTATTTGATACTGAATCTTATGTATATTATCAGTTGTAATGTTACTTATATGCATAGTATCATCTCTGAAAAATCCGGGGTGTTACACATACAATTCGATAAACAGAAGAAAACACGAATCGAAGAGATAAACGATAGAGAATTATCAAATATTACCAAGAATTCTGTTAGAACATAGGATCCCAGATTGGTACTTTGAAACAAGATCAATAGACAATGTTGCCAACAATGTTGTTCAACATTGTCTTCAACATAGCAAACAGATGGCAGCGGATGAATAAGAATGAAACTTCTATTACCAAGCCAATATATAGAAAAATATATTGGCAGCGCCGTAGGCAAAATATCTACTGACAGGAAAAGTAGATCTAATCAAGTGGGTTTAATACAATCACAAACGATTGATTAAACAACCAAAACTAGCCCTAGAAGAACCAACAGTAAAAGCTATTCTAGGTCGATGTTTGAAAGAGTTATTCCAACAATGAATACTCTTAGACAAACTCTAAAGCTAGCAGAAAACAAGAAGCCTAAACTCTTTTAATAAAATCTCGATTGATCATCAAGAAAGGCTCAATGATTGCTCGGCTGAATCCTTGTATATATACTTGAGATATCGACAGCTCCCATCCAAGTCGAAAGGCAATAGGATCTCAGCAAAGGCAATTTTCCATGTTCTTGTTTTCTTCAATAATCAGCTAGAAGGAAATTCCCATATTAGTGTCTTCAACAATATATTTCCTTCTTGCTTTCTTCAACAATATTCTTGAAAGATTCTCTCTTTAGATTGCATTCCTTATGTCCAAAGCAACTCAAACTCTTTCCTTATTCCTGCAGAAATTCGAATTGATTGCTTCCAGTCCAAGTCATCAATCCAATTGGCCTGCTTGTTTCTATGTTGTCTGCTGTTGTCCGTAATGTTGTTCCAACATTGTATCGGCACTATTTCGCAATGTTGCACAACATTGAAATCCTGCAGTTCACAAACAACAACAACAAACACAAACATTGAACTGAATCATGAAAGATAAGATTAACTAATCAAGTGCAACTTGCATTTTCAAATTCGATATCAATCCTTCAACAATGATGAAAACCAAGCTCCAATTATGTCTCAATGTCAAAGTATCAATCTGGAGTTTTTTCTCAAAACTAGGTTAAAAGAAGTATGAAAGAAAAGAATCAAAAATCTCAACTAATAAGGAAAAACGATTTCTGATTCTGCGCGTCTCGCCATGGCGAGTCTTCTGTTGTCGCATTATATATCGGCTCGCTTAATCTCGCCGCGGCGAGCTTCGATCTTGATGACAAAGGCAGCCTTGTAAAATCTCGCCGCGGCGAGCTCGTTTTGCAAATCCTTGAGCAGCTTCGTAAAATCTTGCCGCGGCGAGCTTAGGCGACTTTGTTTTCTCCATATGAGCTAAAAAACCTGAATTCCTACAAAACAAAACCAAAACACCAAAGCATAAAATTGTACAGAAACTACTATAAAACTAAGAACAAAGACTAACAAAGACCGCTAAAAAGGACTAAATGAGACTCTAAATTATCGTCTCATCTCAGCTGACCAATTCCCTCACCGCGGCGAGCTCCAATTGCCAAAATAGGGGAGGCATTCGTAAAATCTCGCCGCGGCGAGCCAATCTTGCCAAACTTCCTGCTACTTTGTAAAATCTCGCCACGGCGAGCTCAGGCGACTTTGTTTTCTCCAATTGAGCTAAAAAACCTGAATTCCTACAAAACAAAACCAAAACACCAAAGCATAAAATTGTACAGAAACAACTATAAAACTAAGAACAAAGACTAACAAAGACCGCTAAAAAGGACTAAATGAGACTCTAAATTATTGTCTCTTCAATGTCAGACAATCGCAGTTCTTGCAGTGCTTTGAGATGAAAAAAATATATCCTCGAGCCCGGAAGCTGACTTATGCTAAAATTCCTCGCTATTATTGTTGGAAAAACAAACATAAAATATGGTCCATATGAAAACAAAGAAACAACATTTCGATAGAATGGTGTTGACTGTGTTGTGCACAAATGTCATGTTGGTCCAGATAACGGCAAAGTAAAAGACTAGAGGGGGGGTGAATAGTCTTTTAAAACTTCTGTCGATAACAAATATTTCTCAGATATCTGAATGGATATCTGATACTTAGAATCAGAGTGCGGAAGACTTTAATAAAGATAAGTGTAGAAACAGTTAATAAGTGTGTGTGTGTTGCTGAAGTATAAATACAGAAATGTAAATGACACAGCAAGTATAGTGGTATCTGGAGGTGGCGTAATCCTCCAACTAATCCACTTCGGTCTATCAGAGACCTAGAATTCACTAGAACAGATAATTGAGATAACCTTACAAAAATCCTATTCTAAGATTCTGAACAATTGGTTCCCAACCAAAAGTTCCCCCTGAGTTGTTCCCTAGCTTCTTCAGCCAAGTACTTCCTATACTCAGAAACCTTTGAGTTGTTCCCTAGCTTCCCAAGCTAAGTACTTCCTATACTCAAAAACCTTGGAGTTATTCCTTAGTTTCCAAATCAAGTACTTCCTATCACTAGAAAAATGCTCAGAGCGACGGATAGATCCGTCGCATAAATCGGCCATCCGTCGCCTCTGGCGACGGATCGGGCGACGGATAGAAAATCCGCCTCGAGCCGTGGCGACGGATAACAATCCGTCGTCCAATTCGCGACGTATTGGACGACGGATTGACCAATTATTTTTTTTTTAATTCCGAAATTTAGCGACGGATAGAATCTATCCGTCGCTAAATATAGCGACGGATAGATCCTATCCGTCGCTAAATATTTTAATTGGACTAGTGACGGAATTTGAAATTCCGTCACTAATTCAAATCCTTGTGAATTCCGTCACTAATTCCGTCACTATTTATTTCATATTAATCCCTATTTTTCGTAGTTCACCTATTTAATCAATATAATGTTCGATAATAAATCAATAATACGAAAAATGTTTCAATGAATAAAAAAGTAATATTCGGAGCTGGAGAAATTATCCAAACAAGTGTAAATATGAGAAAATCAAACATAGATACATAACTAGCTATCGACGGGGTGGGGTGGGTGATGGCGGAATCGACATGAATCGCTCCATTCAGAATCAAGGCGCTCGTTCTCCTCCCTTCGTTCTCTGTCGCGGCGCTCCATCTCGTCCCTTTGTTGCTCCATCTCTTGAGTTAGCCGAGCAACATGTTCCCGGACCTGCGACTGCACCATTTCCGAGACCTGGTCCTGTGTGTAAACCGGACGTCTGGATCTTTGGGATGATGATGAGGAGCACGCCGACTAGCCGATGCAAACCGAGGCTCCCGAGTCCATATATTCATCCTTTCTTGTCCGGTTTGTTGACCTCTAGGAAGATGTTGTCAACTTGTTCGATTGACAACACATCACCCGTCTGCCCTCTGCCTCGCCACACGAGCATCAACCTCACCTGAAATCGTAAATAGCAGATATAATGATCGCCATCGCTTTAAAAAGTAACTTGTAATAGTGTACAAATATGAACTTTAAGCAACATAAACATACCGCAATAGATGCCGGCAATCGGTCCATACCCCGCTTCTCGCTTCTTGAAGATGGCATACTTGGATGTCACCTCCCCGTACACTGAATCAAACCAGATCTAGTCAACAATTTATCATCTACAAGTAATAGAGCATACACGTAATGCTAGATTGCAAAAACACATATATACGCACCGATTGATAATAATCAGTAACAGTAGATCGCCTCCCAAGGTGGTGAACGGCCCTTCCCGCCAGACGATCGGGATGCCGGCTCACTGTTGGTCCAAGCAACGCCCGAACATCGATTCGGCGCCAGAGGCATCCCAAAGGCCCACTCACAGCATCAACTCGTGGAGGGATTGGGCCACCCGATCCCGAATGGCCTTCCACGACAGACATATCCTCAGCAGTTTGATCCCACAGCCTGTAAACGCGCCAGATCTGTGGATCAACTCCGGGAATGAAGTACTCCTTATACATTCCCAATTTCATACAACATCCAAAGTCAATACATGTCCTAACAACATAACAGATATGGTGACTAACATATCACCCAAATAAAGTGGCTAACATACCACTCACATATAGTGGCTAACATACCACTCACATATAGTGGCTAACATACCACTCACATTGTCCTAAAATTTACTAACACAATGGTGACTAACATATCACCCAAATAAAGTGGCTAACATACCACTCACATTGTCCTAAAATTTACTAACACAATGGTGACTAACATATCACCCAAATAAAGTGGCTAACATACCACTCACATACAGTGGCTAACATACCACTCACATTGTCCTAAAATTTACTAACACATTGGTGACTAACATATCACCCAAATAAAGTGGCTAACATACCACTCACATACAGTGGCTAACATACCACTCATATTAAAACGATTAATTATAATTACAAACAAATGAATGTCATATTTTAACTTACCCTCAGCTCATCGAAGTACTCGGCCCTCATGCAACGGACGGCCTCTGTCGCGGCATCTGCAAAAAAATGTAATAAATACAATAAAAATGTGTTAGTACAAGTTATAATACATAACAGATTATAATAACACATATAATTACTCATAATACACATAATATACCGTTATCGCCGTCCTCTAAGACTACATATTGGTCCTCGTGCAGATCAAACAGCTCATCATCTGCTTCTATGGGATCTTCTGCTTGTTTATCGACATCCTCTTGTTGGTACGAGTTCGTAATTGAGTCGTCTTTCTCAATGTACTCCACTTTCGAGCGAGCACGAATAGGTACCGCAGCTAACCATTCCCCTTATCGCTTTTCGCTTGATATTCAAGAAACACCACTTGTCGTGCTTGAGTCGCCGAATAAATGGTTCATAGTTGGTTGGTTACCTATTGTTTTGGTTCACATAAACATTTTCAAACCGCCGTTCTTCCTCGTACCTCTCGGATTAGGATCATACCACTCAACGTCAAACAAGAAGGTTCGTTTAAATGGCAATCCGAATATTCAATCCTCACAATTCGCTTTTAGCTTGCCGTGGAAATCAAACAAAGTAGCGTCTCCATACTCTTACGCACCATTAACACACACCTTGAGTTGCTTGTCGCCATGGCCGTGTTACATTCAATGTGTGGAACCTAAGGCCATTGACTATATAACACGGGAATGTGTAGACCTTTTGAATGGACCTGCGAGAGCCTTTAAGTATATGCATGTGACGTTGTTAATAGGATTCGGACATACTCGGAACCAACTGGAAATTCAGAGAATTTTTGAGTCAAGTAGTTCCTCTAGTGTATCCTCTCCATCCGAGGATTTTCTTCCAAACAACGCTTTTGAAAAAGCGCAAACATTGATTCATTGATAAGTCTATAATTGAAGTAGAGACTTCATGTAGCTATATTAAAATTTAAATAAATGGTTCTTGACCTCGCAAATAGTACCATATCTTGGTCAACCTCAAAGACAATTCGAGGACATAATATTGAGTCGCTTTCAACTCTTTATCCGTAAGATATTCTTTCTTAGCTGCACCAAGAGGTCTCCCTGATACCCTGAAGACAGATATGGAAAACTCATCATCCGCTTGAACTACGAATGTGTCTGCATATCGATCCGGCCTTGCTGTCTTCATAGGGACGTGTTCATCAAAGTAATAAGAGCGAAGGTTGCGCTTCTCTCGAATGTAGGCATTGGCAATCGATCCTTCAGTTTACCTTTGTTGTTGACATACTTCTTCAATTTCCAAGTACCTCTCGAATGGATACATCCATCGACATTGAACCGTCAGCAAGTCTCGCTTCATGTGGAAGGTGAACCAAGTGCTCCATAGAATCAAACCAAATTTCGGTGGAAAGATACTCGAGCTTGCATAGAATCAATGGTATGTTCTTTTCAAGATTTTCCAACACTTTTCATGAACCACCCTTGTGCCTAAATTTTTGAAAATAAGCTCAACTTTGATAGCAGTCCATACGTGTTTCGGCAGAAGCTCTCGAAATGCTACCGGGATAAGCCTCTCCATGAACACATGACAGTCGTGACTCTTCATCCCATAAACCTTTGTCTTCTTCAAATCCACACACCTCTCTAAATTTGAGGCGTAATTATCTGGGAAACTCAATGCCCTCACCCAATCAAACAAAATTGACCTAGAAGCGTTGTCAATTGTGTAGCACGCTTCGACCACTTACCATTCTCGTCCTTCTTTGTCAACTCAGCCTTTTACACCAACGTCGATAACTCTCGGATCTAGACTTCGCATGGTCCTTTGTTTTTCCCTCAATGTTGCAAAGTGTATTGAATAAGTTCTCGAACACGTTCTTCTCAATGTGCATGAAATCTAAGTTGTGACGGATAAGAAGATCGCTCAAAGGCAAGTCCCAGAAGATGCTTCTCTTCCTCCAACCACATTTTTTACCAATTTTCTCGTTATGCTTCATCCACCCAAGCTCAGTCACCTTCATAAGACCCAATCTATCAATCTCCGCAAGAATTTGTGCACCAGTAAGTCTTGTCGGGGCTTTTTTGTTGACGACTTTATTTTTCAAGAATTGATCCTTGTTCTTCCTGAACGGATGGTCACTTTCTAGCAACCTACGATGACAATCAAACCAACAAAATTTTCCACTACCCTTCAGTCTAAATGCATCTGTATCCTCCAAGCAATGTGGACATGCATATTTCCACGATGTTTTCCTTCCAGATAGCATGGAGTGCAGGAAGTCACCACGGTCCAAAGAAGAGCTGCTCTCAAGGTGAAGTTCTTTTTTGTCGACACATCATATGCAGGGATACCATCCGTCCACAACTCGATCAGCTCCTTGATTAGGGGTTGCAAGAAAACATCCAACGTCAGTCCAGGATCTTTCGGCCCAGGCACCAATGCAGTCAGAAACATGAATGGCTCCTTCATGCACTCACCGAGGCGATTATGCAGTGTGAGCATAATCGCCAACAAGAGTATTTACGTTCACTACCGAACGGTTAAAACCATCCGCATAAAGTCCCAAACGTACATTTCTAGATTCGGCCGCAAACTCGGATATGTCTCACAAACGATTTCCATGCGGGTGAGTCTGCTGATGGTCCATTCTACCACCTTCAAAGATTATCCGAGATTACGCTTCGTTGTGCCACCGCATTTTATCCGCAGAAGCACTTGAAGCATACAATCTTTTCAAACGAGGTGCTAGAGGGAAGTACCACATTTTCTTATGTGAGAGATTTTTCTTTGTCGTTTCTTTGCAGCCCTCCTTGTAACGCTTGTACTGCCTTACCACGTAACTTGCATTCTATTAGATGCATCCTCCTCTCAATATATCATGCACATTTTCGGACAACGATTATGGTTACCACAAGCCCTAATCCCGCATCTTTTCTTCGCTTGGTAAAAGTTGGGGAACTAGGTTTTCTTCAGACAAAGGTCCGACATTACGTCAACCCATTCATTGAAGCTCGTTTGATTGTCGCCATTAGCCTTACAACTCATTAGCCGAGATAACAAAGACAACTCGGTGAGCTTACACCGGTAAACCGGCTTCCTTGATGATTCTAACAAGTCAAAGAACAACGATCCTCGGATTCGGTGGTTCCTCCACCTCCACCTCGGTTTGGTGTTGGTTGTGTCCTCGAACTCCGCCCTACAAAGATCGTACACCATTTGTTCGACTCGAGCTCGAATAGCATCGCCTTCAGATTGGGATTGTTCCCCGACTTGTTCATTTTTTCTCTTCCTTCCACATTGTCTGTATTGGTCATATGTATTGGACGGTCTTGCTTCACCATGATGATTCCATACCGATACGCAGCAGAATCCATTTTTCCTCAAGTCTTTGGACTACCACTTTAGGAGTCACGTATTGCTTGTTTCTGACCTTGTTTCATTGACAAGGACACTTTATCAACCCATCCTTTACACAAGCCGATTTGACATTGCAAATTCAATGAAACCTTCAACCCTTCCGAAAACTCCATTGAACTACGCCATTGAGAGTACAATACATCCATCCACGATCGGTATTCATTGAATAATTAGATAATAACCTGACACGTTTGAATTCATTAGATCGAGTTCTTTCATTTACGATAATAAATCAATTTCACAATAATTCAATCAATTGCTACGTAATATAAGTTATATTAGCTCCACCAATTGTTACGGCATTACATAATATAAGTTACATCAACTTCAATTTTACCATAATGTTTGGTTTCATATATATATAAACTAATGATTACTAGTTATACAACTTTAGAGACAAAACGGATCAAACTCCTCATTCTCATGCACCCCCCTCCTCATCACTTGTGACGCTCCCTACCACAGAACTTGCATTCCAACAGATCTACATCCTCCTCCCAATACACCATGCACATGTTCCGACAAGTGAAAAGGCACTCGATAGGCGGCCCTAAACACCGCCTCTCCCTCCATTGGAGGTATGACATGGACGGTGCTTCTCACCGTGATGAATCCATACATGATACTGTGCATGAATCCATAACGTCATAAGTGCTCGAATCATCAGAGAAGGCGTCATAAATTGCTTGTTTCTGCAGGTTTCCAATGTGCAAGGACACTTTATCAACCCCCCAATTGCACAAACCGGACGTCCCATGGCAAACGAGATGAAACCTTTAACCCCTTCTACAAAACTCCTACAAACTCTGCCATTTACCGTCGTACGATCGTACATCCATGAACGGTCGGAATTCATTGTATATATACTTTATTTTTAACCTGAGACGTTCCAATTGATTAGATCGTATTTAATTTATTAGATCGATTCCAATTCGGATAAGAAGATTGTAGAGGTTAATTGTTAATTATTATATGTTGCTTATAAATTAATTATTAATTAAGTGTTCGATATTTACAAAATTGGGAATATAATTTAACCATTTCAACCTCTTAGTACATATATTATATACTTAACATACATATCAAATTAACTAATTACTCTATACATATCGAATTACTACATATATTCATATCAAATTACATACTTAACATACAAATTTATCAAATCAAAACTACATACTTCTATACTTAACAAACATATCAAATTAACTAAACTAACTATATATACTTAACACACAAATCAAACTAACTACATACATTCATACATACCAAACTTAACATACTACATACATTCATATCATTCAAATTGAACAAATTACATATAATTGATCAAATTAACTAAACTAACTACTACATACTTATCATATATACATATAATTGCTCAAATTAATCAAAAATAAACAAAATCCCCAAATTTTTAAAAACTAGGGTTTTAGCAAAAATACCTTGATTAATCGGTAGAAATATGAAATTGATCGAAGAACCAAACTCCTTGTCACACGAGCATCGATTAGGCACCAAGATTGGCCGGAATAACGGATGATTGGCCGGAAAACGGGATTGAGGAGAAGAAGAAAATGAGGAAGAAGAAGGAAGAAGATGAAGAAATGAGGATTCTGCCCTCTGTTTGTCGGAAAATAAGAACTCTGGGCCGACGGACACGTATCCGTCGGCCCAGAGGCCGATCCGTCGCCAGTCTGGGCGACGGATAGGAATCCGTCGCCTTATAGCGACGGATAATCTATCCGTCGCCCAGTTTTTTAAAAAATATATATATATATTTTTTTTTTTTTTAAAAGTCAAACCTGGGCGACGGATAATAATTATCCGTCGCCCAATTTAGCGACGGATAACTTATCCGTGCTAATAAGCGACGGATAACTGTTATCCGTCGAGAATTAGGACGACGGATAGATTCCGTCGCCCCAATAGGCGATCCGTCGTTATGGGGCGACGGATAAAATCTGTCGCCCCATAACGTCGTTTTTTAATGTTTTTCTTGTAGTGTATACTCCGGTAACCTTGGAGTTATTCCCTGATTTTTCAACCTAAGTACTTCCTGTACTCCACGCCGGTTTTGGTGTTGGTTTCGGTTTGAGTTTTCAGATGAGCGTCTCAATAACTTTTCAGTTATTCAGATAGCTCTGTGAACTAAGTTACTTAATACACTTTACAGCGTATGGTATCTAGTTCGATTTTACTGACCCAAGTCTTATGATATCTGTTCAAGAGAATGAATCTCAGATAGTTGATCTTTTGATTCAACTCCTTCACAGATAGCTTTGCTTGTTTAGGATCAGGACACTTAGAACTTGGTTTACTCAAGATCACAAGCTTTAGTCGCAACAGAAAGCTTTGATAATAAGTAAGAAGCTTTGAGAGAGTAAGATCAGAGATCGTATGTTTTAGCGTATTCAGTGTTCTGAGTTGTGTTCCGTGTGTTCTCTCAAGTTGTCTAAGTGTTGATATTTATAGATGAATTTGAGTGCCGTTTGAATAGTATCCGTTAGGTTCAAATATAAACTATCGATATCTGTGTATAGTACTGTAGCAGGTTTTGTCTTCTTCTCAGAAGTTGCCGTTGCTTTTACTCAGACATCTCTGTCCGTGCATTAAATGCATTGTACTATACTTTTTGTCCTGTAGTGTCAACGAAACTATGCATTGTATCAGAGACTAGACTTGTTGTCTGATTCTTTGCACGTCCTTATCTTCATTCTTCAGATACCACTTGTATTGATTGAAACAACCTTGTTTCTTTTCAGAAACGTGTTTAACGCTCAAGGTATCTGAGAACAGATATATGTGGACACTTTCCTTGTCTTCAGATATGTATCTCATTTCTCAGATATCTCTTGTGACACAGTTTGTTTGAAACTGTTCGTGTCTACAAGATATCTGGCTAAGATATCTGAACAATGATTCGATAATCTTGTGCGCTTTTCAAGTCTTCAATTCTTGTTGAGCTTTCTGCATGGATGTCTTCTTCTTGGTCTTCTCTTCATAAAAATAAAAATTACATTTTGAGACCTAACATCCTATACAAGATTAGCTAGACTATCATACTTAGTGGGTTTCCTCTTTTACAATGTTCAAGTGAACCAAGAGTACTAATCACCTTTCTGAGACTAAGATAAGTCATCATGTTGCTGAACAAAATCTAAACAGATATTCTAACAAAATATCTAACATGTCACAAGGATGCATGTGAAGTTATGAGCTCTTATTCAATGATGGAGAGTATATTAGTGGTTTCATAGGGGCAAGTCTATGGGTTTTGCGAATTTTTTACGTCACCTTTTCATAACCATGTTGTTATCACCCAACATGTCAAGGCCTGAGGAAGTGTGAAACAAAACATGGAATGTATTATTAGACGACATTCTATGCAATCAACAAGGGATACTCAGCAATCTTGGTACAATAAATTTATAGACTATATGACAATCAGTTTAAATTTTGTATGTAATTGTCATGTAACGATGAGAACCCTCCATCCAGGTTTGAAACTCACCGATGGACAAAGAAAAAACATTGCTATTGTGAAAGTAGAGAAGTTACTGAAGAAAAACTACAATAATCTTTGTTCATTTGACGCTATGCCCGCGTTGGAAGAGCCTGTTATATAAAATGCGATAAATCCATTCATTTTTTGACGTTCTATGATAGAGTTGCGATGGAGCAGAGCACGATGGTTTATACCCACAATTGACTGATGAACAACGTGCCATATATGAGAAAATTATGTCGTTCTATTGCTTTCTAGCTTGAATTAGAAAAGAAGCATACTCTTCTTATCCGTCCACGGAGGGACCACAAAAACCTTTATATAGAGAACGATGTGCTCTAGTTTGAGGGGTAGAGGAGATATTGTACTTCCAGTTGCGTCCAGTGGGATTGCATCACTCCTTCTTTATAAAGGTGAGACGACGGTCCGACACATTCGAGGTTCAGAATACCATTGCAAATCACGAGGACTCAACATCAATAAGCCCATGACTCAGAGGTCACGAGACTGCTTAAGGAGGCTCGACTTATTATTTGGGATAAGGCTTCCATGACAAAGCGACATTGTTTGAAGCACTCGATAATAGCTTGAAGGATGTGATGGGCCGTTCAGATGAGCCATTTGGTGGGATTGGTGATTGTTTTCGGCGGGAACTTCCGACATATTTTATCCGTTCTTCCAAGAGGAATTAGTTATAATATTGTGAATGCCACTATATGCTCCTCTAGGATATGAGATGTTGTGAGGTGCTTGATGAGTCAGATTTATACCGTCTCATTTGGTCTTTTTTACCGTCTTTTTGTCATCCTTGAGTGTAGTTTTAGTAGTTTTCCTAGCGTCTTTTTACTTGTATTGTTCTTTGTGTGTTTTGTAGATATTTGGCTAAACCGCGCTAGTTGAAGGAAAAATGATGTATTTTATATGCATCTACAAGTTATGGAGTTCCAATGCCTCGTATGGATGCTAGAAGTGGAGCGGGAAGGCCAAAATATCAAGACTTGGAGTCAAAAGGGCAAAACAGTCATTCTAAGAGAACTGGCGACGCCAGTTATCAAACTGGCGCAAGCCAGTAAGTTTCTGTTCTAGTGGAACGCCAAACTGGCAATGCCATTTTCCTTTTCGCCATTTTTCTTCTGTGATTCCTTTTCCTAATTCCGTTTTTTCTCCTTACGTTATATATTAGACATTCATTCGAGTGTGAAAAAACACAGTTTGCCCTAGAGCAAAACCTAGTCCATAGAAAAGCTCCATATTCATACTTTTGACATTGAGACATATCTTGGAGCTTGGTTTTATCCTTGATTGATTTATCGATATCGAATTCCTAATCACCGTGGTAATTCTCTATTGTTTATCTCTTTACAATTCGTTCTTGTTCTTGTTTGTCGAATTGTATGAGCTTGCATGCGATTATCATTATGTTTATGTTTATCATCAGCAATATCTTGAAGTCTTTTATCTTTCAATCTATCATGAGTATCTAAACCACTCCGAACACGGTAGTGATGTGACGGTGATTGCGTATTCGCTTCTAGGGTTAGGATTCGTTCATATAGGTTAGGCTCGTTCAAAGATCTTCGTAAAAACCTTTCAATCCAATAAGCTAGTTCAAAGATTCTCTAAAACGTTTTGGTTAAGGATCGTGGATTGACGACCCACGATTACTCTAGTTCAAAGATTTTCAAATAACGTTTGGTTGAATTGGATTGAATGTTTTAAGTACACCGACCGTGTGACAAGTATGAACGATTTCCCTAGAGCGAATTAGCATCACTCGATCTAACTACTGTGTTCTCTTCCCTCTCATATTTGAAACAGTTATCTGCTTTTCTATTTTCTAGTTATTAGTAGTTCACAACTCAAACAATTCAAACAGTTTACGCAAGTGACTATTTGCTTTCAATTGCTTGGTAGCTTAATTGTTTCCTTAGCGAACGACTCTGTGGTTAGCATTGTTTATTCTATAACAACTGCTTGCTACTTGTTTCTAAGTATCAGTTTGAGCACATCAAATTTGGCGCCGCTGCCGGGGAATCAATTCCTACTGTAGCGCGTGATTGCAAATTTTTACTCGTTTTGTTTATAGTTTTCTTTTGTTTCGTTAGTTTTTATTTTGTCGGAACTACTCGTGGTTTCTTGTCTTTGTGTGTGTAGGGACTTATGCAACCAAGAAACCGTATTTGATGGACATCTACTCTATCCGCCAGAAAGAGAGGGGACTCCATAGTTTCCGTCAGCTTCCTGGAGAAAGATTCTACGATGCGTGGTATCGGTTTAGAGAGCTTGAAAAAGGGTGCATAAATGCTAGATTGAGCAGTAGGGATGTGATATGATGTTTCTATTTTGGATTGACCAAGGATGATCAAATAATATTAGAAGAAGCCGCGAGATAACCCATAGATGAGTTTAAACTCAAACAATTCTTTGAGCTAGCCAATTCTTTGAGTTTGTCGATGTTGCTGATTGAGGACATCCAGCGTGAGAAGATAAACCATCCTGCCGGTGACTTCCGAATCGCTTCTCTGCATAAGAAGAAACCCATTCTACTCCCTTACCTGCTGAGCTGACTTCTGAACCTGTCCCTACGGTACAAGAAGAAACACTTTCTACTTGCTTGCCTGCTGAGCTGACTCCCGAATCTGCCCCTACGATACAAGAAGAAACCCATGATTCGCACGTCATAGTCCCATCATACACATTTACTGCCCAGGGAGTTTCGACCCACTTTTTCATTTTTATTTTACCTCTGATTCCCATAGTTATTTTTTAGTTTTTGAATTTTCTGATTTGTTTAATTTTAGTTTGCAGGGAATCATGGAACTGTTAGAGAACCTGAGGAGAGGAGCTAAGGATGACTCACAAAATGCTGAGGATACTGGGACGGATGCAAGGGATTCGTTCCCGTTTGATAATGGATAGCAACATTTTCCAAAAGTCGAGCCAATGACTATAATAAAGGGCGCTTCCTGGGAGGCAACTCGGGGGTAAGTTTTCCTCCACTAACGTGTCTGCATTCTGTTTTCCTTCGCTTGCTTAAACTTGAAACTTGAGGACGAGCTGAAGTTTAGGTTTGGGGAGGGATTTCATATGTTTTTTGTTGTCTACGTGGGGTGGTATGTTAGCCACTTTTATGTGATTCTTTTGTTTTCAGTTTATGTTTGTGTCTTAGCTTTTTAGATAGTCTTTTAGCCTGCGTTTTTGGCCTATTTTCAAATTTTCGTGGTGAGTCTGAGTCTTTTACCAAGTCGAACGTCCATTGTAAGTGTTAAATCCACTTGCTGCTCACGTTTTGTTTGATGATTAGTTGGAAGTAGGACAGTGTATTTTTAATCCTGCAAGGTCGTTTCTCTTTTAAATAGCAAGTTTGTTTAGCTCCTTGGTCCAAAAAGCCTGTGAGAAGCCTAAGAGCCGATGAAAATTTTTTGTACCGGCAAATGTATTGTGTGATTTCCTGGGCTGTGCAAGTTTTTACGTATTACTTGCGCCTTTTCATACTTATGTGTACTCAGTCTTGTTAGGGATGACGAACAACATGCTCTTTTTAAGCTCTTCCCCCTGTTCCAAGGAACAGGATTGGGGAGAGAACTGTTATCTTGCGACTTTTATGTGTTGTTTTGCATTATTGCTGAAAAGTTTGTTTACTGCTCCCTAAAAGCTTATTGATATTTGAATCTCGGGGTGGATCTATGGTCTTCATTGATCACCGTTAGTCGTGTTTCAAATACTACCTATATACCGGCGTGGTCCTAAAAAGTCATATGTCCATGAGGGTTGATGGCACGTACACCAAACTGACACGCACAAAAGTGCGGACTTTCGGTAAAACAGACACCTGCAAAAAATTGTGATTAAAAGAGCCCAATGCGGCCACGCACTGAATTCAGTGAAGTAATACGAGATCTGATGTTGTTTTGAATTGAATAGGGGGAGCAGTTTCAGCTGTTGTTTTCTGAAAAATTGAGTCGCCTGTTAAGTCCCTTTCGATCTAATGAGACGAGTACAAAAGCATAAGATATTTTAGGCACCTTTGTGATGCAAGACACAAACATAATAGTGTATGATAATGCTTTTGAGGATTATTGATCAAACTTTCGAGTTGTGCAATGGAACAAGGTTCATAGTTAGTGATCTTGGGAAGCATATCACCCAGGTAAAAATGATATCTTGAATCAACGCGTGCCAAAAGGTTCTCATTCCGAGGATGATGAGCGACCAGACGAGATGAAGTTCCCTATCAATTTTGATTGGAGACATTCCCTCATATCCGTCTGCTTTGTTATGACCATAAATAAAAGTTAGGGACATTCTCTCTCACACGTCGGCCTCTACCACCCCTCACATGTATTCAACCATGGTCAGTTAAATATTGCTCTTTCTATAGTTACCATCGGGAAGGGATTGAAGTCAGTGTATGATAATGCTTTTGAGGATTATTGATCAAACTTTCGAGTTGTACAATGGAACAAGGTTCATAGTTAGTGATCTTGGGAAGCATATCATCCAGGTAAAAATGATATCTTGAATCAACGCGTGCCAGAAAGTTTTCATTCCGAGGATGATGAACGACCAGACGAGATGAAGTTCCCTATCAATTTTGATTGGAGACATTCCCTCATATCCGTCTGCTTTGTTATGACCATAAATAAAAGTTAGGGACATTCTCTCTCACACGTCGGCCCTCTACCTCCCCTCACATGTATTCAACCATGATCTGTTAAATATTGCTCTTTCTAGAGTTACCATCGGGAAGGGATTGAAGTCAGTAATTTGCGACGTAGAGGGTAATACACATGACGCGACAACAAACGTAATTTAAAAGAAGTGTACGACAAGTTATGAGTTGATTTTATCTTTTATGTGTATAAATTTTAGGATTTTTTTAACACCGATAAAATTTCATATATGGTTGTGCTCAATTTCACTAATTCATTATGCACTTTTCTACAGGTATGTGTGACTTCCGATGCAATGTCGAAGCGATTAGATCATGCATTTTGTCACATTGCAGTTTTCTATATGTTTCTCAACTTCGACATGTTATATTATAGAAATTTATTCATTTCTTATTTTAAATTTTTTCTTCATGCCCCGTCGAGTATTAACTAGTATAATTTAATTGAACATTTTTATTAACGGTTTAAAATTAAATTACAGTTAAAGTTGAAAAATGTTAACCGTAAAAGTTAAAATTAAAATGTGCTATTTGTTTTGGTACTAGGATCAATTAATAATCAATTTTTCCAGTTTCTCGAGTACTAGGCTCCACCTTTTAGGCCGGTAGAGGGTTGAAGATAAGCAGAAACAAAACGAACATACTTGTAAACCGTAGAGAACAGAAAAATGACAGCGTTTGCGGTAGCGTCAGCGACATTGGCAAGGCTCGACTATTTGCTGCAATTTGATGGTGGGAGTCAGAGTGAAGTGGTTCGGTTAGAAGGTGAACCGAGGGCATTTGTGGAGGAACTGCATTCATTTCTTGATCTAGTCATTACGGTGTTCAAGTCAAACACCAAACCTCTCGAGGATGGAGAAGATCAAAGTCAACGGTTGATCCAATTTGCCTACGATGCCGAGAACTTTGCTGAGTTTCACGCACTCCCAAAGAATGTTAATTCCTCGTCATCTGGATCTGGCTCCGGCAGCACTTGGCGGAGCAGATTAAATTGGCGTTCCAAACCTTTAACAGGCACAACAGCTAGTGGTATTGGTCACGAATTGGCTCAAGTATCGGATATCTGGAACACACTCGAAAAATTCACTATTGAATACCATGAGAAAAAAGAAAAGGCCGCCTCAAGTACAGCAGGATCAGCTCAGGCCTCATCCTCCCAATACCATGGCCACAAGATCTCCGGAAACATGCCCCAGCGATCGCGCGGTACAATCGGGCTGTCAAAATGTGTGACTGAGTTGAAGGACTTGGTGTTTAAGGGCCCTAGACAACCCACTGCGATTGTCGGATCGTTTCAATCAGGGAAGACAACGTTGGCTCGGAAGTTCTTCCTTGAATGCGATGAGGGCTCATTGAACTATAGGATTTGGGTTACGGTATCCAAGGATTTCAAGCTAAGGGATTTCCTGGAGACTATCGCCTACGGCATTCATCCTGATTACGAAAAGGACCAGATCAAGCAGCTTGAAACAATGACTTTGACCACGCTGTTTCATGAGTTTGCCAAGCAGCGTAGAGGCCTCATCATTCTGGATGATGTCTGGTCAACAGACGTGTGGGAGATATTGCGACATTACTTCCCGGAGGATCATGGTGCCAGCTTCTTAATCACTACCCGGGACCAAAGGGTGGCTAATCATTTGAAGGGACATGTGTACCAAGTTCCACAATTGTCCGAGAAAGAAAGCAGAAAACTTTTCCTCAAGCGCCTAGGAAATGACTACCCAATTTCAGGTTCGGTTCGAATATTCTGACTTTAGTTTCTATACATACCAAGTAATCACGCTTAAAGTACCCTTCTTTACGCCGTTGAGTTGCTATAGAATGGTGTGGTTCATGTGTTATGTGTTGTACAGTGCAACACTTAAATAATTTGGTATAAGTATTGTAGTAGTACTACACATTGAAGCATCATCAGTCACTCACTGCAGCATGCTGTAGCATAGAAAAACTGTTTACGTTTGTCAATGGGCGATTGGGCGGTCAAATCATAGGCATAGCCTGAAAATGAGATCAAAGCCTTTTATGCACAAAGAGAAAGTTCTCTACGTACCAAATAGGCTCTGTTTGACGCTTGTGCTCAACTATTCAACTACACTTGCTTCTTTTATGGACATGAAGAATTAATACTACCCCTCCATCCCAGAACAAATGACGGAAATTAAGGTATCAAGTAAAAATAGTGCAAATAAAGTAGATTGATAATATGTGTCTCAAAATGAGTGATGACCAATTTACCAAAATGAAATGTGACATTTGTATTGAGATAGATATGAATAGAACATGTGCCATTTGTTCTGGGACGGAGGGAGTACAACCTAAAGAGTTGGTTACAGAGCTAGTATTCATGTTTGCTTGATATTGTCTTCAATTTTTAATGATGTGATATACAATCAGAAACCAGATGGAAATTCTGCTATAGAAGACAAAATTATTCTGAATATGCACCAAGAGCTCATGGCAGGACAAATTCTGCTTAGATAATGTACTTTGTGCTTAATTTCATACTGGATTGGAGGTTATTTGCATTTCCAATATATGTACAAGGCAGGCAGGCAGCTAATTTGGAATTAGCGCCGCAATTTAGTTTCAATGGTATTAGTATCTGCTATGTTATAACTTCATTATTGCACCTTTTTTTGTAATTCCCTAGCATGCTTGGACTGGAGTTGATTATATTTTTGTTTAAGTTACTTAAAACTTCTCTGTAGCTAGCTAAAGAGACCAGTACTTGTTAAGTAGTAGTCGAGAGCTTTCTTAAAGTCTTGGTTGACTGATTGACAATGCATAATGATGTAGGAAAGGCAGAGGAAATACTAGATCGGTGTAATGGTCTGCCTTTAGCGATTGTTGTAGCTGCTAAAGTCTATGTGGAAAAGAAAGATACTCCAGGAAAGAAAGATGAGAAATGGGAAAACTGGGACAACATACTGGAATGCATGAATAAGGACACTAGTATATTAAATGTTGTGTCCCCGATTTATGATTGCTTGCCACTTCTTCAGAAGCCATGTGTTCTTTATTTGGGTCTTTTCCCATCTGCTCAACAAATACCAATTGAGAAATTGTACTTGATGTGGATGGCTGAAGGACTAGTATCAAGCAGAGACGAGGCTGAAAGTTACTTCAGCAATCTGGTGGATAGAAACCTGGTTGTAGTGCTGGATGAGGTTGTGACTGCAGCCACAAAAGGGGTTGGACGATGCCAGCCCCATGACCTGGTTCGGGGATTATGCTACTCAAAAGGTAAAGAGGGACAATACTTTGACATTGTTGATTTGAGTTATGAAAGTGAAATCAATCATAGAAGCAATTCTTCAGTGCATAGAGTTGCTCTTTGTTTGGATAGTCAAAAGCTAGAAGAATTTGATATTTCTAGACACATTTCTCAGCCCAAACACATTCGTTCGCTTCTCATTTCTGGCACAGATGATCCTCCAAGGAGATCAGTGGGACGCAACATAGGTGCTGATTTTAAGGCTTTCAAATGGACAAGAATGCTGGACTTCGACAGCATTGATTTTCGGGGAGGTAAGTTACCCAAAGGCATAGAAGAATTAATTTATCTGAGGTACCTTGGTTTTAGAGAATGCTATCTTGAGGAGCTTCCCTCATCATGTTGCAACTTTCCATTCTTGGAAACCCTATACTTGCGAGTCAGGAGCTCTTGCAATGTGAAAATCTCAAATGACATTCGCAAACTCAAGAACTTGAGAAATATATATTTCCCTAGTTTGTATCACGCACACTCAGCAGAGAAGAAACTGGAGCTAGAAGATTTGGAGAGGCTCGAGATACTTGAAAACTTTGATCCCAGAGTATGTGATATTAAGGACCTTGAAAAGTTGAAGAATCTTAAGAACTTTACAGTAACAGCAGATGGGAATTATATTGCGGACCTAAAGGGACTCATTGATCAGCTTGTAAAAGGACATCAAGACTTGCGCATGTCATCACTCATTTTGTTCAATTTTGATTGTTACTACTCCAGTAGAAGGCTTGAGGTTTTGGGTAAAGTTTTGTGCTTAAATGACCTCCTGGTTTTGCATGTAGAGGGGCAGGTGAAAGAAATACCACGGGATCTTACCATCTCCCAAATAAAGCTCACAAAGTTAGTCCTTGATGGATGTGAACTTGGAGAAGACCCTATGCGAGCTTTAGGGGAACTGGAACACCTAGTGCATCTGGTCCTGTGTAATAATGCAATTGATGTTGTTCAGATAACCTGCCTTGACTCAAGCTTTAAGCAGCTCATGAGTCTGAAGCTGACCAATTTAGAATCCTTGAAGAAATGGATTGTTGAAAAAGAAGCCATGCCAAAACTTTCCTATTTGATAATTGAGAGGTGTTATAGACTACAGATGCTCCCTGATCAATTGCTGGAAATACCCTCTCTCAGACACCTTGGGATTGGATCCATGCCCAAAGAGTTCCAGGAAAATGTTGCCAAGATCAGGGATGGCAAAATTACCAATATGTCCCATCAGAATGCACCCCATCCTGCTCCTGCTAGAGTGGATAAAACCTGCTCTCGGAGAAGCAAATTGCGGGTCAAACCTGTAATGTGGTTGAAGAATGGGTTGGGGCGGCGGTTCTGATGTACTCCTTCCATTTCTACAAGGTAGCTTGGTTTGAGCTGAAATTAGTGTTTTCCAGCCCAATTACCCCAAAACTCCAGTTTGGTTCACATTTTTCGGCCCGTAAAATGGAGATTCTGTAGAAACTCCAATTATGAAGGCCCGCACGGGCTTGGCAATTTTACACTACAAAACTCCTTTCTGAAATACCTCCTAGAGGAGGTTTTCTTTTTTTGGAGTATTTCATTCTTGTTCTTGGTAAAATGTCCATTTTTATCCCAATATTGAAATATATACATCTATGGGAATAATAACATTGAAAACCAAACTGTATATTGAATGTTTTGGAGAACTTCCAAAATACAAACTGATAAAAAATTTACAATTGAGAGTTCTCTGTATTTATCATAAGAAGAGCTAACTATAATAAATAACTCAAGATGCGTGTGGATGTTGATCTAATGTATCTTGGAACTGAATTTAGCAAATACTCCAAGCCTTCAAGTGAAAGATATCTGCCAGATTTTGTGGACAACCTTGATTGTGCCATCCTGCAGCTTCTCCATTGTGAAGTGACAATCTATCTGAATATGCTTAGTTTTCTCATGGAGCACAAGATTTTGGGCAATGCATAGTACATTCATGGAATCTGTATAGATTAAAGTCGGAGAAGAATGAAATATGCCAAAATACTTCAGTAAATATAGTAGCCATTGCACTTAGGCAGTGTAAGCTAAGGCTCTATACTGTGCCCCACCCTGTCGAATGACTCACTGTTGGCTGCTTTTTAGACTTCCATGAGATGAGATAATCACCAATATAGACACCACAACCAGTTGTACTCCTTTTAGTCTCAGGGCGACTCGCCTAGTCACTATCACAGTAAGCTTTTAGTTGAAAATCTGAATTGGCTGGAAGACACCGTGACCAGGACTCTGTTTGATGAAGCGTAGTAACCGATGAACTGCAGCCAAATGTGTTTCAACCAATGTTTTTCAGTAGGTTCAGACATGTATTGGCTTAATGTTTGTAGCGAATAAGCAATGTCAGGGTGAGCGATTGTTAGGTAGATCATTTGTCCAACAAGTCAGCCCGTATTCAGTAGCATCATGAAGGAGTGGAGGGTTTGTTGTAGTAAACTTCTGATTACTGTCATAGGTGTGTTTGTGGGATTACTGGCTAAATAACCGGTGTCTTGAAGTATATCTAGTGCATACTTGCGTTGGCAAAGAAAGATCCCATCTGGTGTCCGTGCCAACTCAATTCCAAGCATGAAGATTTCCTTAATCTTGATAAATAATAGTTGGTTCATTATCTTATGCAATGATGTCATCAACATAGCAAATTAAAGCAATAAAACAATGAGAAAAAAACATAACAAAAAGTAAAGTATCAACAGTAGATTGATGAAAACTATAGGCAATGAGACAATCAGAGTTTGTGAAACCATTGGCGAGAGCCTGTTTTAAAACATACTTATAAACTCCTGTTAAGTTTACATTCTCTGATCATTATTGTCTATGTAACCTGGAGGGGGTACATGTATACTTCCTCATCAAGTTCTCCATGTAAGAACACATTATTTACATTGATGTAAATACCCGTTCTTATTTGGGGAAATAAAACAGACAGAATTAGAAGAAGAAAAATGTTAAATGGTAAAAGCAGCCAGTGTGCTGAAAAAAGTGACGTATTCAACACCACCACCATGACTAGATCAGGAAAAACAATCGAAACCATGACGGCCTAAAATCAAATAATCCTGCGGCTTCCTTCAATTGATGAAATCAATGATTCGTGGCTTCATGTGTATCTAATACAGGATATGAACATTGTGATTCCACACATGGTTACATTGCCCGACGATCACAAAGCTGCAACTCCTATGAACGTTTGGTTTGGTTAAAAATAAGGAAAAGATGATATCAATGCTTCGTTTATCCCATCCAGTCAAAAGGCCGGTAAAAAACATACTACTGATAATCAAAATCCCAAGTCTTATTAACTCTGGATCCTATGGATGTCATGTCAACAAGTATACTGTGCTCAACTTGAAACAGGCACAAATGAATGCAGGTCTAAACAATACTGAAACCAGAGAAGCTAAGCTAAACATACAGCTGCCTTTGCACGATCTACGATCTGAGTTTGTAGAATTAATCATCAAGTACCTGGCCACATGTAGCAGTAGCACACCCTTATTTGCTTGAACTGCTATTAAGTTCCAGAAGCCACAAACTTCCTTTTATTTTATACTACATAAACATGCACCACTATCCTAATGCAATGATCCATGTGTATTCATAGACATTAAAACAATCAATAGTTAATCATCACCTGGAGTTGGGCAAGACACTGGAATCAACAATCCTTCCGAGTTCTATCTCCAGGAGCAATGTCAAGCTTGAACTTCACACAGCCTTTAGCACCTTTTCTTTTCTTCTCAATTTTTTCCGCACACATAATTGCTTCTTCAGTAACACCTTTCATGCACAACAGCTCAAGTTCCCTACCAAGGGCAAATGGAACCTCAACGAGTCTCTCACAGTAGTTGAGTAAAAGATATCTTAGTTCTGGAAAAGCATCATCCAGGATTGACCAGTATTTCAGATCTGATGACCTTTCAACATGCAGGAGTTCGAGACGTTTGAAACCACCATTGACATCCCAGGATTCTCCCCTGCATGCATTGTCTTTCAGCTTCAGCTCCTCGAGGTTATTTAGCCCTCCCAATATAGCCATCTGCTCCCACTCCAGATACGTGCCAACCAGCACTAGAACTTTGAGGTTTGGTGGGAATTTGTTATTTCCAGGCAGGCAGGGCATTGGGTTTTCAGATGCTTCTTTACCTGTCACCATATGCACTAGCTTTAACTTGTTCAGAAGGACCAGTTTTTCTAAGCCTCTGGACTCCAACTGCGTGCTAGATAAATCCCCTTGAATTCCTAAAGCAATTAAGTTTTTCGCCTTGTCGAAAACTTTTTCATTGCAACTTTCTGGCAACAATCTGCCTAGTGTCTGAAGGTTATCTCCCCCTTCACCTATGTCGTCAACATTTTTCAGGATAATTGACGCATTCGTCTGCAAATGCCTCAACTGCCTCAACCGCAATATAGACGCTTGGATTCCAAGTGTGGGTGATGGTATGTCCACTATAAGGGTCTGTAGGTTCCACAGCTTGGAGATGACCGCAGGAAGAGTCTTACACCGATCATTAGCCAGTGCCAAAGTGAGGTATCTTAAGTGTATTAGTTGCAAAAGCTTTAGAGGAAGTTCAGAAAATCTAATATTTTCAGCGCTGTAAACTCTCAGCTGGTCAAAGCCATCCGTGGCTGATGAAACGTGACTGGGAGCTATCACGACGGGAGGGTCAGTGAAACATAGGAAAGAACGGACTTTTCGGACAGTTGGCTTTCCCAAGAGGAACTCGGTAACATGGGAACGAATACAAAGGCGACGGCATTTCCCAATGCTTTCAATCGAAGGTTCGAAATATCCTTGACTGGACTTGGTGATTTCCTGAAATAAGTTTAGATTGTTAAATGCAGACTTTGTTTTGCAGAAGCCATGTATGGCGCTGTGAATGTAGCATATCTTAGCTTTGCCATGGGACTTTTCTTCCTTAACCATCACTAAGTTCCGGTTGATAAGATATCTCAAGTTATCTTTTGCGATCTGTTCCAAGCTCTTTCCTATGCTTTCTTGTATGAAGCCCTCAGCGATCCATAGTCGGATCAGTTTCTTGATAGGAATTAAAGCAGCTTTAGGAAACATGCCAAAATATAGAAAACAATTTCTTAATTCATAAGGGAGGTCTCTGCTGTAGCAGTGTGACAATATTTCCCCCAAGGGATTATTCATGTCTTCAAAGAGATAAGTTTCCATGGTCTCCGCTACTTCATTCCATTCTTTTCTTATTGATGCAACCTGACCACCTGCTGATGATATTTTGCTGAGCAGAATATCTGCAATTACTATAATTGAAGGGGGAAATCCGTTGCATTTCTCTGCTATGGCCTGCCCAACTTTCACCAATTCTTTAGGGACAAGATCAGGCTTGCCATATACCTTGTATTGGAGGAGTTCCCAACTCTCTGATTCATTTAAGAAACACAAGCTATGGGGTTTTCCTAAAGGACTAGCATATAATGCCACATTCTTGCTCCGGGTTGTTATCACGACTCTACCCAATTTATTATCCATTGGTAAGCAATATCTGATATTTTCCCATGTAGTGGGTGTCCACACGTCATCCATCACTATCAAAAACCTTTCTTCCTTTAGATGTTTGCGAACAATTCCAACTAGTTCTTTATCAGACAAGCCAGCGTCTGGTTGGGAAGCAGTGAACCTTCGAAGAATAGTGAGAAGAACATTCCTCATGTTTAGATCCTCAGAAATATTCACCCATATCCGAACTGGAAACTCGTACACTATACTCGGATCCTCGAAAATCTTCCAAGCCAATGTTGTTTTGCCAAGGCCAGGCATACCAGTGATTGCAATGGTTTTGAGTTTATCCGATTCTTCACTCAGATAATGTATTAAAGTGGTGGCCTCATCTTGAAATCCAATTATGTTTTTCGTCCTCTGGATAAATTGGAAAAGAACAGTGGTTATAATAACATAACTATGCTAATCAACTAATCAAGAGAAAGAAGTGTTGGAGTGTGGCTTCTGCAAACTCGATCTTGCCTGAGATGTTGCCCAACATTGATTGATTGGCAACATTCAGAAAATTTTGAATTTATTCGGCAACACGTCTGAGTTTATGTGCTTTTCAACTTTTAGTATACAAGAATAGAAGATTGAAGTATTTGCAAGTCAGAGAAGATCTTTACAACCAATCATGCCCATGACTCTCCACTATGACAATTCAGTTCCTTGGTGTCTAAGATTATTGACACTGAAAAATCCAAGCACAGTTCAAACAAGATGCTTGGACTTAGACTTCTCCCAAGTATTCTCAGCTGAAAGTATATGTCCTTGGCTACATTTAGATTCCTGGTTTGTCTTAAAATTGTAATCGAGGAATCCTTTTTCCCTGAGGACATTCACAAGTACAGTAATTTATATAGCTTGTGAAATTTACTAACTTTGAACGTTGTGCTGTGCCTAACATACGTGACGACATTTTCAACAGCTTCATTGTGTGTGCGTATCCTAATATTTTGCAGAAAGTAGATGCAAATTGAGTGCAACAAAGGATGGTACAAATCAGATCTGCAGTTGGTGATATCACATGTTTAGAATGAGCAGTAGAAAGAAAAAGTGAAACAAATTGAGTAGCGGATATTACCTTTTTCTTAAGTGCCCTTGTTTCGGCGGGGGCTGCAATCCATTCCATGACAAATTTGATGTTTCGCAGCAGAGGGCGCACACTAACTTCCCTAAGCTTCTTGATCTTTTCTGCGAGATTAACACGTCTTTTCTTCATAAAAGGCAGGAAATAAATGCTTCTTGTTTCAGTGGCCTTTTCGGCAGCAAGCTGGGTAATGTAACTGTGGATGGTGTCTTCCACGTCATAAACAACCTCCCTTATCTCTTTCTCCCATAATCTGATGATTTCAGGGTGATTGGGCTTTCCGGACAAATCTTTCAGAATTGCGTTCAAGAAGTTAAATTCATCATTAATCTGCTGGATCTCGTTCTCCACATCCCGAAGCAAGTTGTATTGATATACTAGTACTTCCTTCAAGTTCCCCAACAGAAACTCAACGGAAGCGTCCATATTTCAGATCCAATTCAATCGATCGGAATTGACCAGCCAGATATTCTTCTCTAACACGATTAATTCCAGTAGGTAGGCCTTCTCAGATCTACCGTCAACGCATCATCCATCTGTGTCTTGATTGGTTTCGAAATGGCATGGTGAGTAGGTTCTTTATTAGGTTTCGAAATGTCAATAGGATATGGAATAAATATTAATTAAGTGATAAAATGTAACGTTAAGAATAGAAAAAGTAAGTGAAAGAATATATAAAGTACTATTTTCGTTTAAAAAATTCATTCATATCCATTCATCCATCCATATATATATATTATGTAAAGTACAAGGTCTAAACCTCACTAGATTCATTCAGTTCTACGTGGAATTTTGTAAAATTAGTTGTATTTTAGCCCATATATTTCATTGTTATTTTTTATATGTTGACTGTATAGTTTTTATTAAATCTTATATAACTTTATCTATAAAAATTCTAAAAATATTTTGAATATATATTTGAATTCGCCATTACAAGGCGAATCCATAGATACCAATTTTGAATACTATTACACCATAATCATTTAGTCCTACATGAAATTTTATAAAATTAGTTGTATTTTAGCCAATATATATTTCATTGATATTTTTTTGTATGTTGACTATATATATAGTTTTTATTAAGTCTCATATAGTTTTATCTACAAAAATTCGAAAAATATTTTGAACATATATTTGAATTCGCCCCGACACGACGAATCCATAAGACACCAAGCTTGCATACTATTATTAATTAAATAAATCATTTTATTCATTAAAGTAATATATAAATTTATTAGATAAGAAAAAATGAAATAATGAAATTTTAAAAATAGAGCATTTATTAAATTAATTCAATCCTACGTGAAATTTGTGAAATTAGTTGCATTTTCAACCAGTATATATGTGACTGTTTATTTTTTGTAAGTTGACTGCATATATAGTTTTTATTAAATCTCATATAAACTTATCTAAAAAATTCCAAAAAATATTTTGAACATATATTTGAATTCACCGTGACAAGACGAATCCATAGACAACAATCTAGATGATTATTATTATTATTATTATTATTATTATTATTATTATTATTTATTAATTAAATTATTTTTTTGCTAAAATAAAATATAAATTTGTTAAATAAGATAAAATAAAATATTGGAATTTTAAAAATAAAGCAGAGTCCGAATAGGGGACGAGACCTTTGTTCCATGAAGTTTTGTTAGGTTAAACGTGAGCCTAATGTTTTAACACTTAGATTATCAGTTGGGTGTTCTTATATAATAATATCATATAATATATTAAGTTAGAGGGCTAAATCCCACCAGATTCATTCAAATTCCAGCCATCCTACTTGAAATTTTGATACGGTTGAGCAGAGTCCGAATAGGGGGACGAATTAGTATTGTTACTAGGGATCATGAGGGCAAGGTTATTGCCTGGTGGCAAAATTTTATGTCTTATGGTTGCTGAAAATGCGGAAGGTTGGCCAGCCAAATTTATAACTAAATTTGTTTGAGATTTTGAGTGTCAACATGTAGTAATTGAAAGATATTGTTCTTTGGTGATTAAAGAAACCATGTCCAAATTTCGACGTTTAGACACTCAAAAAAAAAAGGAAAAAGAAAAAATGTGAGGGATGAAGAGCTGGCCGGTAAATGGCCGGTTTTAAAACCGGCCACTTCATGAAATGGCCGGTTTTAAAACCGGACAGTTTTTTATCCACAGGTTTTTTTTTCTTTCTTTTTTTGAAGTGTCTAAACATCGGAATTTGGATATGGTTCCTTCTTGAAAGTTGTAGATCTTGATCTTATCTACGCGTGGACACCAAGATTAGGTCAATCGGAGTTCATATGAGAATTTCGAATTTCGCGCGCTTTCACTTAAACGGCTCTAAAATATCCGTCCGAACTCCAAATCCACTTCCGTTTCGACCGATCAACTCCGTTTTCAACCAACTTTTAGATCTTGGATTGTATAAACAAAATATTTTCTGATTTTTTTAATTTTCCGATTTATGTTTAATGTTACTATTTTGTGATCGATCGTTCATGTTAATGTTTTTGTGTTTGCGTAAACGTACGTGTGTTTTCAATTTTTCGTTAAGTTTATAAGATTTTTCTAAGTTAGGGGCATTTTGGTCAATTTACAAATATTTTGTGTTGCGTTTAACGAAAATTGTGTTGCGTTTAACATTGGTGCCAACATAAACTCAACGAAAGCGTCCATATTTTAGATCCAATTCAATCGATCTAATCACCTATTTCGGGGATCGAACCCGTGACCTCTTGGGTACGGGGTGTCTCAGCTTGCCATCGGCTACAAACGCTTTGACAATTGTCTCAACTTATGTTTTACGCACTACTACCTTACCTCCGTTTATATTTTGATTTGGTATGAATTTTAAGGATATGAAATAAAATATTAAGTGCTAAAATGTAAGATGAATAATAGAAAAAGTAAGTGAGTGTTACTAGATGTAGTCAAATACCTTGTAGATAAGCTCTAGAAGATTCGCTCATACTTGTATATATATCCAACATGTACTATCAGTTGAATATACATAATAACACTACAGTTATTTCTCAACACGTTATCAGCACGAACCAAATTTATCCTCCGGCCAATATCACGAAGAAAAAAAAATGACTTCTCCCGACCATCCAACTCCTAATCCTTTAGATCTAAAAGAATGAGACGGCGGTGATAAGCATTGGATAACCACAGTCGACACAGTATCAATGATGATGGCGGTGGATGATGATAATCATCAATAGAGATTATTAATTCTACTCCTTCCAATACTGGCGCTAATTACTTCTTCCACCTTTTCTCATATATTAATTTATAATCATCAATTGTATTAATTATTGACTTTTTTCTTCAAAACTTCAGGTTGGCGGAGGCTTCACTAGCGCAAGTCAATGCACACTATGCCGACTACGCGCCATATCACTTGCATATGCCAAGCACTACTTATTCAACTTTTTCTTTCCTTTTCCTTTCGATATCGATACTATGAGATTACCTTTTGTTAATTTGCTAATTTGTTGAAAGTTGAATTAGTTGAATTTTTCTTGAGCCTGCATGTTACAGTACGGAGTTTAGGGAAAGAATTGGTGCATGGGAAGTGATTGTTTTATTGTATCGCATGTGATATCACAGTCAAAAGCTGAGTAGTATTTTACTTCTTTTCGATTTTGTTCATTCTATTTTTTGATAAATTCTAATATATTTCATAATTGTTCTTATGAGGTGAAATTGCATGGCATGGATAATCGAAGAAGTTCTAGTAGCCAGAAGTTCAGAAGATAAAGATAAATATTCTAAGGGATGTACGTACATAAAATCATGACGCTCAAATACTTACACCGGTCAAGATAAGTTTTATTTTGTTCTTTATTATTATTATATAATATTATCTTGAATATTAAAAACAATCTACCATATTCCCTGAGGTGAATATGTGATACAAAACATCATAGACCGGAAGTGGTCGAGAATTGATGATTGAGAATTTCCGAAATTCTAAAGAAGTATGGAATAACCAACCGGCGTAGTTGGATATATCAAAATCACTTATGTTGTGAGACCGTTACTGATGATGGTATGCTATAAAAGCATACACTATTTTTCATGCCTCCAATATGCTAATATAGTAGCAATATCATGAAAAAAGCATGCGTCATTGCATGAGGCAAATATGACATATACGAGGCAAACGAGGCCAAAATATTCTTGGATGATAATGTTGGATGATATTGCATCAACACGTGACTGCTTTTCAATGATAAAAGCTTGCATTGAGTTAGCTTGTCATATCTCGTGAGATATATATGATTGCCAACATGAAATTGGTAAAACATAAATGGTGCCATGAGCATTTGAGGGGAGCATTATATTGCAAATGCTCAAGTTTTTATATATACCCTCAAGATATGGATTATGTCGAGAAGACATAACGAAAGTGTATGGCTTGAGTTCATCATCATACAAGAGCTTGTACTCTAACAAACTGTGCTCAATAACATATATTAGACTAAATTCCTGAAGGAATTGATATGATTAGTCTTGCCAATTATGAAAGGCACAACGATTGTGTCAAAATGTCACATTATTGAAAGGCCAAATTCAAGTGATGTATGAGAGATATAACTTGATGTGACAAATTAGGCCATCCGGGTATAAGTACCCGTTGTTGTGAAATATGAAGTTTCCGTATAATTATGTGCAGAAAGCTTTCTCATGTTGTAATTATTCTTATGGCAAGACACAACATTGAGATGAAACATGATTATGGAGATCTTGAAATGAACAAAAGTCACACTTTTAAAGTTGACATTTATTGATATATAAGTGGCCGGAAACCCACAAGTATGATCTCCAATTTGAGGGCAAATTTATTTTCAGCACAAGAAATCCAACTGTGCAAATATATTGACTCCTTATCATATTGTTATTCGCAGAGAACTAATGCGTGAAGCATACTAGATGGTTGTATGCATATATGATTATCTAAGCTAGGCATGAAAATTTCTATTTTGAGCCCTTATTACTAGTATGAGCTAGTTTTTCCCAGCTTAGGGGAGGAAGAACATGAGGAAGCTGGTAAAAACAAATTCGTAGATCGAATTGATCCCCATATATTTGAAAGTTCAAACTTGAACGAAAGATTCAGCTTCATGTTCTTATATCAAGATATGTTTGAACATGAAACTTTATGATTTGAATGTTAATCTGCTATGACCTTATATTTTGAGGCATACATAGTTGCATATTGATTATAGAATGACATGTGTTGAACATTGAGATAACTTGCCTATTGTACTAATGATTCATTCACATCAGTGAAATACAGTTCCATTGCTAAGTACAATATAAGAAGAATGACAAGATAAAGCAGTTGGTACTCTTGAGGAGTAATGAATGTCATGCATGACATAGATATCTGAATTATAATAGATGGCCTATATGAAAGGAAATGGTACCTACAAACAATATTCAGATATCAATGATCAGTACTGACATGGAAAAATCTAGCAAAGAGATTTGATATACTGGTATACATGGAACCGAGAAAGCATATGTGAAATTTGATGGACATGTAAATGGGGATCTTACATGTGAGTCCATTCGATGACATCATGATGATGATGGAAAATGAGCTCATGGACTTGAGGTCCTTTTGATCAAACGAATTCGAGATACGTACCGTTGTATAAATGAATTGTGACTGGTTTGACATACATGTCATATGATTTGAGAAAAGTTCAATGAGGGGAGATATCATCTCTGACAGTCAGTCCCAAAAGGAGACTAAAAGTATCATGTCGGCGAATATGGATTGAATGAGGAAAGTTCTTGAGGAACTAAGGTTGAACAAGTGAAATATGAGATATGATTCAAGAGTATTATTGGTTTTCGATGTTAGCTCAGCCTGAAGTTTGAGCATGTAAGAGATTACAAGAGGTATTCTTACTATCCTTGAGATTCGCATGGTCCAGAAGTACCACGAACAGTTGAGCTATACATTATTCCTTACTATACCTCCTGAAGAAGGTACGATTATCTTGTCAAGTAAGGGAGATAACAATTGAATAGAAATGACTACTTTGCGCATTCCATGAGAAATGGTTGCACTCTTTTTCCCTTTCTAGGTTTTTATCCCATTGGGTTTTTCCTAGCGAGGTTTTTAACGAGGCAACATTATAAGCGCATATATATATATCCATGATTGTGAAACTGTTTGGTAAAGATAAGAGTTATGGGCTTGTTGGATATCTTTACAATATAATGGAGTGATGTTATGGAACATTGAAACTACATGATATTTCAAGTGTTTGGAAAAGTTCTTCCTGAAGAGGACAACTTATATATATTACACAAGTTCTTCTCCGCATTATCTATGAGAAGAAGATTTCATCGAAGTACAACATATTTGAATATTTGCTTAACCACATCACATTAGACATCATCATTTGAAAAGTTGATCCGAAAGATTGGAAGTACATGAGTTCGAAGAAGTACATTGATGCATAAATTAGGGGAGATGGATACGCACTGCACTCTTTTTCCCTTGACTGAGTTTTTATCCCACAAGGTTTTTATTAGCAAGGTTTTTAATGAGGCAGTATTCCCACAGCGTATCAAGTATCAACGATCACCAACTCATGTTCATTTAAGGGGAGTGTTAGAGATAAATGTACAAGAGTTTGTATCTAGTTAGACTTGTAACTAGATGAAGTATTATATGTTGTAAATACTCTTCTAGATGTAGTCAAATACCTTGTAGATAAGCTCTAGAAGATTCGCTCTGTTGGTCCAGATAACGGCAAAGTAAAAGACTAGGGGGGGAATATAGTCTTTTAAAACTTTTGTGTAAAAAAATTTCTCGGATATCTCGAATAGAATAGATATAGATCGATACTTAATCGAGCGGAAGACTTAATAAAGATAAGTAAAGTAAAGTGTGTGTGTGTGTGTGTAAATGTAAATAGTAAAGGTAAATAACACATCAAGTATAGTGGTATCCGGAGGTGGCGTAATCACTAATAAAATCCACTCGGTCTTCCAGAGAGACCTAGAATTCACTAGACAGATAATTGAGTTCACTACAATAATCCTATTCTAAGATTCTTAAACAATTGGTTCCCAACCAAATGTTCCCCGAGTTGTTCCCTTTTTCACAAGTACTTCGTACTCGAGAAACCTTTTGAGTTATTCCTAGCTTCCCAAGCTAAGTACTTCCTACTCAATAACCTTGGAGTTATTCCTTAGTTTCCCAAATCAAGTACTTCCTATACTCGGTAACCTTGGAGTTATTCCCGATTTTTCAAACTAAGTATTTCACATACTCCACGAGCTTATGGTGTTGGTTTTGGTTTGAGTTGTCGGATGAGCTTCTTTAATAACTTATTCATTTCAGATAGCTACGTGAATCAAGTATACTTAATACACTTTTCAATGTATGGTATCTTGTTCTTTTCTTGACCCAGTCTTAGATAAATGTTCAAGAGAATGAATCTCGATACTTGATCTTTTGTTTCAACTCTTTCACAGATAGTGTGCTTGTTTAGGATCGGACACTTAGAACTTGGTGTTACTCAAGATCAAAAGCTTTGGTCGCAAGTAAAGCTTTGAGGATAAGTAAGTTGCTTTGAGAGAGTAAGATGTTCAACGCTTTTTATGCGGTTCAGTGCATTGTGTGTCTCTTCAAGCGATCTAAGTGTTGATATTTATAGATGAATTTGAGTACCGTTTGAATAGTATCTTGGCTCAAATTCGAACTATTGATATCTGTATAATCTTTGTGATTTTGTCTTCTTCTTCAGAAGCTGTCGTTGCTTTTATTCAGACATCTCTGTCCGTGCATTAAATGCATTGTACTATACTTTTTGTCCTGTAGTGCCAACGGAACTATGCTTTGTATCAGAGACTAGTGTTATCTGATTCTTTGCACGTCCTTATCTTCAATCTTCGGATACCACTTTTATTGAAACAACTTTGTTTGCAATATATATATTTCTTTTTCAGAAATGTGGTTAATGCTCAAGGTATCTGAGAATAGATATCTGTGGACACTTTCCTTGTTTTCAGATAGGCCTTTTATTTCTCAGATATCTCTTGTGACACGCTTTGTTTAAACCATTCGTGTCTTCAAGATATCTGGCTAAGGTATCTGAAAAACAGTTTCAGTAATCTTGTGCAGTTTCTTCAAGTCTTCAATGTCGTTGAGCTTGTTCTGCTTGGATGTCTTCTTCTTGGTCTTCTCTTCATAAAATAAAAATTACATTTTGAGACCTAACATCCTATACAAGATTAGCTAGACTATCATACTTAGTGGGTTTCCTCTTTTACAATGTTCAAGTGAACCAAGAGTACTAATCACCTTTCTGAGACTAAGATAAGTCATCATGTTGCTGATCAAAATCTAAACAGATATTTCTAACAAAATATCTAACAAATTTCCTAACAAATTTCCCAACAAATTTCCCAACAAATTTCCCCCTTTTTGATCAGTCAACGATGACTATCTTACCTATTACAAATCTGGATGAGTGAACAATCCAACACTTAATCTTTTCTTAAGATCTTCAATTTATTTAATTAAGTGCAGAAAGTAAACATCAACCAAATCACAAGGTGTGATCTTTGCTGACAAGTTATCTTTTATAAAATACTATCTGAGAGTAAGTTCTTCAGATAAGTTATAAAGAGAGATTACAGATAACTTCAATACATAGAACAAGTTTGGCTCAGTCAGCAAAAATACAAAAGCTACATAGTAAATTAGGACAACAGGAGTAACCAAGCTCCAAGTAAACATCCTAATAAACTAGTCTTCAAGTCTTCAATAGTATTTCTATGGATCAGTCTGCAAATTTCCTATCTCCAAACCTTTTGATGTCATCAGAATAATCATAGAGAAGTGTTCTGACGAGCATCTCAGTGTCTCTGGCAAATCCACAGAGTTTTGGTAGGATTTTTCTTGACAAAATGTTTGACCCACAGATACTTTCCCCACTTCCAGGCATGCTCTATTATGATATCTGAAAGCTTGAAGTATTCGTAGATAATCCTCAGATATCTGATGTCACCCTTGTATTGATCTTCAGTTAGATAGAACGATTCATAGGGTTCTACAGCGAGTCTTGCTCTTGTGCCTGTTCCTGTGATATTCAGAATTCTGTGCACATCATCTGGCTTTCCATATGGACATTCCTCAGAGAGGTCCTTTCTCATGGCTTCAGTTTTCTTGACAACTTCAAAATCCAACCAGGCTTTAATGTGATTGGTGTTGATCAAGGTTGGCTTATCTTTTCTCCATGCCATAAGTTGTTTATGGATTGGTTCTGGAAATCTTGAATTTACCAATAGATGCTTAAGTTCCAGAATCCAATAACCATTTTTCTGATTGATGCACCTGTAGACAGAGGAATCATTGTCATACTTCACATACTCTATTTTGGCTTCTTCTGGCCTGAGTGGAAGTTGACTTTGTCTTTGCTCAGCTCTCAGTCTGTTCCTTCTTTGTCTTGAATTCTCTTTGGGGTTGTTGCTTGAAGAACCACCCTGGATAGACTTGGTATTTCCAGAGGGTGTTTTAGCTGCTAGGGGCTTTGCAGCTATGGGCTCAGTTAGGCTTTCAATTTTCCTTTTCTTGTGAAGAGGAGCTTCATCTTCATCATTTTCCTCATCATCATCAAGATTAAATCTGGTGTGAGTTTTACAGCCTTCTTCATTGCCCAGGGACTTGATTTGACCTTCTTCTTCTTCTTCAGAAGATTCATCAATCCCTTTAACTTGTCTTCTCCTTGGAGCCTTGGTACTCCTTGGAGGTTTCTGTGCCATGGCCCTTTTTATCATTTTAGTTCCTTCAGTAGGTTTCTGGGAAGCAGCTACTATTTGCAAAGCAGCTTGGCTTGAGGAGGGTTCATTGATTCTGAGTGGTGGCTGGGAAGTTTTCATGTTTCTTCTTCCTTTCTGAGCCGCACCAGCTCTAGATTTCTTCTTGTTTTCTTCTCCTTCTTCCCATTCCCCCTGACTTTGAGGTCCAGATTTGTACATTCTTCCCCCTTAGTCATTGTTGGCTGACTCAGTCTCATAAAGGAATCTGAGAGAGAGTTAAAGTGCCCTTGTAAATAATTATAGGCAGTGACCAACTTCTGAAGTTCGGCTTTGAGCTCCTGATTTTGCTTGATAAGTCCATTGTCCTTATCAGTGAGCTCTGCCAATGGGCCTAGGATGGCATTTGCTTTTCCAGCAGTGTAACTTGCCTCTTGGAAAGCTTTTTCAGCTAAAGACGCATCATCGTCCCTTATCATTCCCAGATCTTTCTGAGAAATGACTATGCTAGTTGTTCTCTGAGTGATGAGCTCTGTGAACTTTCTCATTTCAGAGGGGACGGAGGCAATTACTTCCTTGTTCTGTGAAGACATCTCCTTGTTCAGATGAGCCAGTACTTGGTACCTGTTCATGTATTCATTGGAGTGGACATTTGGCAGTTTGCTGAAAATTGTAGGAGCAATCAGCTTCCTTTTCAAGTGATAAACCACTAAATGTTCATTGTGGTACTCTGCCAAAGTCTTGTCTTCTTCATCATCTAAGTAATCAGCCTAGTGATCTTCATCCTCTTGGACATTTTCATCGATTGTATCGAGTCCAGCAACCATCTCAGAGATTGGTTTCTTTCCTTTCTGGGAGGAGGATGGTACTTCTTTTGAAGATGATGCAGCCTTAGCATCATGCTTGACTTCAGATACTTCTTCAGTATCGAGTTCTTTGGTGATATCATGCAAAGCACCCCGTAGCTCTTTAACCTCAGAGTAAGCAATCATTTCTTGTAAGTATTGATCTTGTAGTTGATCAAGCTTGTCTCTGGATTTAGCTATTTGATCTTCCAGTTGAAGATGGAGCTGTTGTTCTTCTTCCAACAGTTGTCTGAGTTGAGCAGATCTGGTTTGAGTGTTTAATATTTTCTGATTGGTTTCTTCAGAAAGCTCAACTACTTGTTCAGTAGTAACTGGTTGTTGATTAGAAGATGGATGAGTAGATTTCTGAGGAGATGGAGACGGAGATTTCTGTGAAGTCTTCTCAGTGTGCTTTTCAGCAGCTGAGGCATCATTTCTTAGTGAAATTCCTCCGGTCCCTGGTGCAGGGGCATCATCATCATCCTTTTTGTCTGTGTCATCCTTTTGGTGATGGTCAGTGGGAGGTTCATCGAAGTCATTTTCGTTTATTTCTTCCTCCTCATCATCTTCAGATACAAGATTGATCAATTCAGGAATAGTGATCTTCTGCCCATTAACCTCTTCTTGTTCAGAAGGTATAAATTGCAGAGTTTAAAGGGAATGGCTTAAATGCCATTTGTAATCTTGTCCGACCATCCGCCTGCTCAAAGGCTTGTATCAAATGCGGCGCTTCTGGAGAAATCCTTATGCAATAGAGTCGCAACTGTGTATCGTTCGGTAGGGAACATTGCATGGATGTGTGTCTCCAAGTCAAGAGCTCGTGCTCGTCTATTTGGTTGATCTGTGATTCTCAATATTTCAGAGAGATCAGAGCACCTTAACCTTTCCCATTTCTTGAAGCATTTAATGTGCTTTGGCAAGGTGTGAGCTTTGAAGAAGGGAAGTAGGTCCCTTGTCTCAACATTGGGAGCCTGCTCGGCACTTGTTTGAGCCTGAAAGAAAGAGTTTTGAGTGAGCTTCAAAACTTTTATAGATATCTGAGGAGAAGTGCAGTTTAGTTTATGAGTTACCTGAGTAAGTACTTCAGGCTCAAAGACTTGTTCTACTGAGACAATTGGTGTCTCAGATATCTTGTCAGGAGGCGAGACTTGGAAGTCTGGTCCTCATCAACCTTTCTTTCTTGAACCTGAGAATTAACATTATCACAATACCTAGGAAATTTTATCAAGAAAACTTTAAGTGACAAGTCAGATATCTGAGAGGTCAATTACCTCCATGGGAGGCTCAGATACTTGTCTCTCAGAGACTTGTGCAGTCTCTGGAATCTTTTCTTGTGATGAAGGCCTTGATGCCTCATCAATTTCCATAGTGTGGGATGTCGCAACTCGTCCCCTTGCACTTCTAATTCGAGTGAGCTGTGAGTAGAAAGCATTGAATAATTTAGAAGATTTTAGTTAACCCAAGGTGAAGAATATTTATCATTGATTTTCATATACCTTCATCGGAAGGCTCAATGATGTTTCTTGAAACCTTGTCGGTTCCGGGTTTTCTTCCGCATTTCGCCTTTATCTTCCTCTTTCTCATTTGGAGCCGATTAGAAACATTTATTTTAATGATTAAGCACATAAACTTATAATCGAAGAAGTGTTATCTTAAGAATCCATTATTACCGTGGCATGTGCTCGATGTCTTAAGAGGCGAGGTTGAGGAACCTCCTTCTCGCTTCGAGGTAAGCTTTTCAGCTTCCTCTTGTTTTTGTGTTTCTAACGCAGCCTGTAACAAAGAAATTTTATGAGTAACAAGATGTATAAGCATAAAAATTTTCACAAGATAAGAGTTAAACCGGTCAGCTACCTGAGCAGTTTCAGGCTGATTGGTCTCTGGAACTTGTGACCTTTCTATACTTTGGTCTTCTTGTCCCAAAGGCGCTTTCTTTGCTTGAAGTTTCGGTACTTCACACCTTTCCCGAGTATGCAACTCGCTTGCCTCCCCGTTGATCATTACGAGTAGATGTCTCGCTTGATCCTCTCATTGAGTTGGGGAACCCGCTTTTGTAGGATTTTCTTCAAGATATCTTGTATTCCGGTAATTCGAAATGGAGTTCATTTACCATTTCATCAACCACTTGTGGCTGTTGTGGTTGTTGTGGTTTTCTGGAAGCAGAGGATTGGTCAGTAGAATGTTCTTCCAGATTTTTAGATGTGGCATTTTCATCAACATCTGCCAGCACTAAATTACCACTCATCAGGGCTTCTTGAAGTTGTGCGTAAGAGACGTTCCCTGATGATGTGTTTGCACCAACAACCTTTGCTATAGGTTCAGCAACCTGTGGTGTAGGTTCTTCTTCAGATACCTTATCACCGGTTACTTTGTTCTTTCTAGGACTTGAGAGATGACTAGTTCATCATCTTCATCGTCAGAGCTCTCATCAGCATTTGGAACTGATTGGTCCATTACTCCTGCGGTTTCTGCAGAAAGGGCTTGGTGTTTTTCACCACTTTTGGCAGCATTTATGAGTTCATCAGCAAGGCTTTCTGCATTAGTCGCAACATTTCTGAAAGCACTTTCCCTTGCTGAGTCTACTTGTTCAGTAGTTGATAACTCTTTTGCAGCATTGATGATTTCATCTGCCTTTATCAGTTCATCGGCAATGTCTGCAGATATCTGAGAATCGACAACCTCTTTGGGTGTGTCTTCTGATTTGCCAGCAGACTTCTTTCTTGAAGTTCTGGGCTTCTTGGTCGCAACCTTTTCTTCAGATACCTTTTCAGACTTTCGCTTCTTAGAACCTTTCTGAGACCCAGTAACCTTTTTCATTAAGTTTGTATACTCATATTTGTAGAGTAGGTTACTGTTGGCTATTTCAAATTGCCTCTCGAGCTCAATGCCAAGCTTCTCTAGCAAGTAGCATATCTTCGCACCATATCCCATCGTGGCCTTTGCTCCTAGTCCTTTGTAATCTTAGGCTCAAGCCTTGAATTTTCTTCACAAACTTCATGAAGGCGTATTTCCCGCTTAAAAGGGTTTTCCAAATTTTGTCTTGTTGATTCAAAGAAGAACATCATGATCCATCGTTCTTGGCTTATCTGGTCAGCACCTCCTTGTAGACCATCAAAGCATCTGTGAAGAATGCAAGCCAGTACATCCCAGTGAACCAACAGATGTCTAGTTCGGATGTCAGCAAGCTTGAACTCAGTGGGTGTATCTGATTTTTCAAGATCACACACGTCACTGTATAGTTCTTTAACACCTTCAAGGAGTTCATCATCCTTGGTGTTTATTTCAAAATCCTTTCCAAGATTTTGAAACTCAAACAACTTACAGAAAGTTGTTAAGTCCAAGGATTTCCTTTCCTTGATCGAGGTTTTGATGACACTATTTCAAAGGTTTCGTAAACACAGGAAATAATCCTGGAGTTGTTGTAGAATTCCAACACATCGAGTGATGAAATTCCACTAGGGTGAGCAGATAGAAAGCCCTTGATTTGTGCCTTTTCAAGCATGTCAAGAATTAGCTTTCTGTCGGCTTGGTTCTCTATTCCAGCCGTGAGGTATTCCTCAACCATGGCACCACCCCAAATCATTCTGTGATTTGAAGTCCAATGGTCAGGATTAAAATCTCCTACCAGTCGGTTGTTCACAATAACCAACTCTAGTGCTTGCTTTTCAGCAGTAGCAGTGGAGGATTGAGATTTTAGTGTGGTTGAACTTTTAGGGGCCATCTCTTTATATAGTGTAGGGATTTGAAATTGGTGTTTGAAAGAGATTTGATTTAGTAATTCTTTGCAGAAAAACTTAATCTTGATTTGCAGAGATTGTAGAAGTTTTGCAGAGAATCAAGAGAAGAATTTGCTATTTTTGTGCAAGATGAGTTTTCGGATTAGGCAAAAGTGATTTCCTATGCCAAAATCCTATATATATAGCAGTTGAATCCCAACAGACAAATACATACAAATTGATTTTGTGTGTAAGTATCTGTGATTTGCGAGTAGGCGTGAGCAAAAGCTAGTTCGGCATTAAATGCTTAGTGGGCCATGTCTGAATTTCAACAGTCCACTATTTACTGTGAATTAATTTCCACCGTACAGATCAATCGCTTAATTTCATCAAGGGTCACCATTGCTTCTTCAGCAATGATCACAATCAACAAGTGTAATTGTGCCCATTTAATGAATTTTGGCTCATAGCTTTCTGAATCACGTTTTTTTATGACCAAGAACACTGTTTGCATCTGAATCTGTCTTATACTTAGGATTTTTCCAAGTTTTTCATCAAGATAGAAATAATGCGAGTTTCAAGAGAGCAGTTTACTGCAGATAGTTATACTATTCTCTTGTGTTCCCCGTTTATAGAGTGATTCAGATATCTGAGTTCCCGTCTCAGAGATCTTAAGTTATCTTTTTGCTTTTTAGCCCTTTTGACTTCTGGATACCCGTTCCAGATTTCTCTTTTCTCTTCTCTGGATACCCGTTCCAGATACCTCTTCTCTGGATGCCCGTTCCAGATACCTCTTCTCTGGATGCTCGTTCCAGATACCTGAACTCTTTCAGTTCATTGGTAGTTCCATTAGTCCAAGATTATGTCTTAAGGCTAGGAATCTACTTTCTTGTAGTGGCTTAGTGAAGATATCTGCAAGTTGGTCTTCAGTGCCAATCTTGAGTATCTCTATATTGCCCTTTTCAACATGGTCTCTGATGAAGTGATGTCTAACATCAATGTGCTTTGTTTTGGCATGAAATTTAGGATTCTGTGTAATCGCAATAGCACTTGTGTTGTCACAGAAAATGGGAGTTTTCTTCTCATCGAGTCCATAGTCTTTAAGTTGTTGTTGTATCCACAGAATTTGTGTTGCACAACAACCACCGCAATATATATTCAGCCTACGTGGTAGAAGTTGCAATTGAGTTTTGCTTCTTGCTAAACCATGAGATAAGTCTATTACCCGTAAACCGACAAGTTCCCGAGGTGCTTTTCCTATCAAGCGTTGATCCAAAGATAATCGTCGAGTACCCAAATAAACTCAATCCGCTTTCTAGGATACCACAATCCTACATCTATTGTACCTTTACATACCTTAATATTTTCATAGCAATGTTGTAGTGTGTTTGCATTGGATTTGTCTGAAATCTAGCACATACTCCAACAACGTATTGAATATCAGGTCTACTTACAGTGAGGTAAAGTAGTGAACCTATCAATTTCCTATACTTATGTTCTTCAACACTCTTATCGATTCAAGATAGGTCATTTTGGTTCCAATGCTCATAGGTATCTTAGCATTCTTTTCAGAAGGCTTAAGATTGAATTTTGTGAGCATATCTTTTGCATACTTTGTTTGACTAATGAATATTCCATCATTGAGTTGCTTGACTTGCAATCCTAGAAAATAATTCATTTCTCCCATCATGCTCATCTCAAACTTGCTTTTCATGAGATTTGCAAAGTCATTACAAAGTTGCTTGTCCTTAGATCCAAATATGATGTCATCAACATATACTTGAACTAAGAGTAGTTTCCCGTCATGATTTAAGGTAAATAAAGTTTTATCAACTTCACCTTTCTTGAAACCACTTTCCAGAAGGTACTTGGTCAAAGTGTCATACCATGCTCTTGGAGCCTGTTTCAGTCCATACAGAGCTTTCTGTAGTTTATAGACCATTCTACTTTCTGAGGAAACTTCAAAGCCAGGTGGTTGCTCAACATAAACTTCTTCTGCAAGTTCACCGTTTAAGAATGCACTTTTGACATCCATCTGATAAACTTTGAAATCTTTATGAGCTGCAAAGGCTAGAAAGAGTCTTATTGCATCCAATCTGGCAACTGGTGCATATGACTCGTCAAAATCTAAGCCTTCAGTCTGGGTAAATCCCTTGGCAACCAATCTTGCTTTGTTTCTGGTTATTTCACCAGATTCATTCATCTTGTTTCTGAAAACCCATTTAGTTCCAATCACAGATATTCCTTCTATAAATGGAACTAGTTTCCAGACTTTGTTTCTCTCAAATTGATCCAACTCTTCTTGCATTGCAGAGATCCAGTCTTGGTCTCCTAATGCTTCTTCTATATTTTTAGGTTCAATATTCGAGATGAAACATCCAAAGAGAGAATTAGCATTTTCAGCTATTGCTCTCCTAGTCCTAACACCTTGATTAATTGGTCCAATTACATCCTTTGCAGGATGATTTTTGATCCATCTCATCATAGGTTTAGTGCTAGTAGGATCAATATCCAAATGATTTGAAAGTGAATCACTAAGATTATGATTTGATACTTTTTCAGTATCTGAGATATCTGACATATGGGAAATGTCATGAATATCTGACACTTTTTCAGTGTTAGAGATATATGAAACTTGCATTTCAGCAGTCTCATTTTCAGATATCTCTTTATGATGAAGGTTCTCAGTAACCTGTTCCATTTCTGGAAAACTCATAGGAAATTCCTCATCATGTCTGTGAGTCATCTTGTTGTTACTAGGCATTTCAAGCTTTTCACGCCGAGTCATCCTCACTTTCCATCTTGATGTTTCTCCTTCGAGGATTCTTCTTTAGAATCCTCGATAGTTCTTTGAACCTTTCTGAGAGTTCATCATTAGAAGGTGTTTTCTTATTTCCTTCATAGAATACAACATGAATTGATTCTTCAATTTTCTTTGTTCTTTTGTTGTAAACTCTGTAGGCTTTGCTATTTGTGGAATAACCAAGAAACACACCTTCATCTGCCTTTGGTTGAAATGTTCTCAGATAATCTTTCCCATTGTTTAGAACAAAACATTTACAACCAAACACTCTCAGATGTTTGATATTAGGGGGTCTACCAACCAAGATTTCATAGGGGGTCTTGTCATGGTGTTTGTTTATCAAACATACATTACGAGTGTAGCAAGCTGTGTTTACAGCTTCAACCCAATAAATTTCACTTATTTCAGTGTCAGCTAGCATTGTCCTTGCAGCTTCTTTAAGGGTTCTGTTTTTCCTTTCTGCAACACCATTTTGTTGAGGTGTTCTTACAGAGGAAAGTTGGTGTTGTATACCTTTGCAGGTACAAAACTCCTTTATGTACTGGTTGACAAACTCAGTACCATGGTCTGTTCTGATTGCAGATACCTTGTCATTTTTCATGACTTCAAGCTTTTTCAGCAAGTTTGGTATCTCCACCCTGGCATCAGATTTGTGTTTCAGAAAGACAACCCAAGTGAATCTTGAGAAGTCGTCTACAACAACCAGACCATACTTCTTTCTAGCATAACTAGTTACAGATGATTCAAAAAGATCCATGTGCAATAGTTGCAGTGGTCTAACACTAGAGTGTCTGATTTTGGACTTGAAAGAGATCTTAGATTGTTTCCCCATCTGACAGGCAGAACAGATACCATCCTTTCTGAAAGATGTTCTGGGAAGGCCAACCACTAACTCTTTCTTGGCAAGTCTGTTCAGAGTTTTGAAGTTCAAGTGACTCATTCTTTTGTGCCATAACCAGTGCTCTTCTGTGTGACCAGATTGACTCACCATGAGACATTCTTCAGTTGTGGCAGATGCCCAATCGGCAACATAAAGACTGCCTTTCCGCCGACCAACTAAGACTGTCTGCTTTGACTCATTGTCAATTAGTTTGCAGTATTTAGCTTTGAATTTTATAGTAAAACCCTTGTCTGCAAACTGGCTCATGCTAAATAGATTATATTTCAAATCCTTAACATGTAATACGTCAGTGATTGTTAAAGTTCCCAATTTGACGTTGCCAAATCCCAGAGAGGGATTTAATTCTCCTCCAGCAAATCTGATATCTGGTCCTGTGTTGCAAGCTTTGTAATCGACCAGATTTGCTTTGTCTCCTGTCATGTGCTTTCCGCATCCACTATCAAATAGCCATTGTGCTTTAGTCCAGGAAGCATTCTGCACACAACAGGAAACAGGAGATTAGGTTCTCATATCTTTGATGGAACCGTCAGAATTAAAAGATCTTCCAGTAGGAATCCATTTTTGAATGAATTTCTTTGAAATATTCTTTTGTCTGACAGGAACATAAGGAGGAATTCTATTTGAATGAATGTTATCATTAGTAAGAATTATTTTCTTCCTTGGTGTGTTCCTAGGTGCTCCATATGATGCTTTCAGATACTGTCGAGTTTACGAGTTTGCTTTTCAAAGAATTTAGCTTTCCTTGCTGATTTCTTCTAGCTCGGCATTGATTTTCGGTGGCTTGATTTAACTTCCACTTCGATAATTGCTTTGAGCAACTCTAGCTTTGACCATCGTTGCTCCTGCTTGTACTCATGAGCAAGTTGTTTTCCGATGCCTTTGTAGCCAATACCGTTTCGAGCACTTGAAGCTATCTGAGATCTTTTCTCAGCAGCTTTGCTAGTCTCTGGTTGGTCCAATTTCTTTCCAGAAAATGTGACATGGGAGAATTTGCCAGCTCCTGCAATTCTACCTTTTTGAGAGACATAGCACTGTGGGTGTTTACACTTTTCAGTGTTGTGTTTCTTTTCAGAGACGTGCCCAACAGTTTTGTTTTTGACTTGTTTTTCCCACAAAGGTTTAGTCACAATTGCCTTTCCTTTGTCAACAATCTTTGTCTTTTCACCGATACTATAGATTGCATGGGAACCGTCTTGCTGAGTACTTACAAATGTTCTTCTCTCCTTACTCTTGTTTAGAGTGATAGAACAATCTGTCTGTGTATTCAGCCCAAGTCCTTTCTTTTCTGAAGGATCTCTTAAGTAAGATTGTACTTCAGTAAGAGTGTCACTAGCTTTGGCATAAGATTGAAAAGATAATTCTTTCTTCTTGAGTTCCTTGTTCTCAGAAAGAAGATCTTCATATTTCTTTCGTAATTCAGCCATTGCTTCTTTATGTGACTTTTCAGTCTCAGATATCTGAGCTTTGAGAGATGCATTTTCAGCATCCTTTCTCTCAGATACTTTAACTAATTGAGAATTTTCCTTTGCAAGAGAATTCTTTTCTTCTTCAAGGTTTTCGGCTCTAGCTCGGATCATTAGAAATTCTCTTTCATAGATGTCAAGTTCTTTCCTGAGATTTTCTAGATTTTTTATTTCCTCTTCATCACTTTCATAAGTATAACAAGAAGTATGTGTTACCTCATCAGCCATAAGACAGATTTCTATGTTAGAGATGTCTGGACCACAATTTCAAAGAACTCCACATTTCATTCTTCTTGAGGCCGAAGTCAATTATATCATGAGTAACTCCACATAATTCTGGTGATGGTAAGGTTGAGTCATCTGAATTGTCATCTTCAGAATCTGTCTCAACGTCTAGAGCATCCAGTTGAATTTGGATTTTCTTTCTTTCTTCAGTTAACAAAGCTTTCTGGCTTCTTCTGAAGATTCTCCTATCTTTCTTGTCACCTGTCCTTAGTTTGTTGAGGGCAGGACAATCCTTCTTGAAGTGGCCAGGTTTCTGACAATAGAAATAGATATCGTTTCCAATTTCTGCTTCCTCAGTACATGATGCTTTCGAATGGCTTGTTCAAAAGCTTTGCATATTTTTGTACTGGTGATAGTTTGAGCCTAGATGCTTTTTCAGCTTCTCTTTGGCTTCCCTTCTTTCAATTTCTCGACTGATATATTTGCTCATTTGCTTTGCAGCAAGAGCATCCTCAGTTTCTTCCTTGCTTTTCTTCTTTTCAGAAGTTCCTTGAGTGACTAGAGCAACGTTTTGCAACTTTTCAGTTGTTTGTTCTCTTTGAGTTGTCTCATAATCAACAGTAGCAAGATGAGAGAAAAGTTCCTTCGAGTGATATTTGGCATTCCTTGGTTAAAGTAAAAGAATTTGGTATGCTCCGATTGTGGTTAAGACTTCGACAATAGTCTTAATCTTTCCGACCGGAGTATCTGCTTTTCCCAAGAGTCGCCATGTCACTCATGAGAGTGGTAACTGAAATCAAGTTCTTCGAGTTTCGGGTCCTTGTTTGAAATTTTGAAATTTCAACTTGAGAACTTCGAACTTGTTTTCTTTGGTTTTCTGCCCGCACAGATTTCTTCAATCGGTTGCGAGCAACTTTCGCCGTTTAGCACCCAGTTTACGCTTGTATGTGCTCAGGTGTCGATCTGATGATGATATTACGAGCTTGACCATCCAAACGATTTCTCTTGGCATCTTCCGATGTCCAGAGTTCTCTGGGCTTTGGTTCGTAAATGACTTGACTAGTAGATCTTCCACTTGTTGACGCATCGGTTTGTGAAGATCCTTCGCTTTGATCTCTGTCTCTACCATTAGAAACCTCCATGACTTGTTTGAGTTGTTGAATGACTATTGGGCCATTCTTTATCACTTCGATCATTTCGTCACTTATGGCTTCAAGGTGGAGCATCATGTTCTTTTTCCATTTCGTAATTCTACGGTTTGAGAATGGGTGCATCACTCGAGACATACGCACACTTAACACACAAATTAAATAGTCCTCGAAATGGACAAAGTTCCTTCACCTATCTGGGATCTAGGTTCGGAAGGCTTGTGAACCTCCCGCTCGATACCACTTGTTGGTCCAGATAACGGCAAAGTAAAAGACTAGAGGGGGTGAATAGTCTTTTAAAACTTTTGTCGATAAAAACTATTTCTCAGATATCTGATACTTAGAATCAGAGCGCGGAAGACTTAATAAAGATAAGTGCAGAAACAGTTAAAGTGTGTGTGTGTGTGTGTTGCTGAAATGTAAATACAGAAAGGTAAATAACACAGCAAGTATAGTGGTATCTGGAGGTGGCGTAATCCTCCAACTAATCCACTTCGGTCTTCCAGAGACCTAGAATTCACTAGAACAGATAATTGAGTTCACCTTACAATAATTCTATTCTAAGATTCTTAAACAATTGGTTCCCAACCAAATGTTCCTGAGTTGTTCCCCGGCTTTCACAGCCAAGTACTTCCTGTACTCAGAAACCTTTTTGAGTTATTCCCTAGCTTCCCAAGCTAAGTACTTCCTATACTCAATAACCTTGGAGTTATTCCTTAGTTTCCCAAATCAAGTACTTCCTATACTCCGGTAACCTTGGAGTTATTCCCTGATTTTTCAAACTAAGTACTTCCTGTACTCCACGCCAGTTACGGTGTTGGTGTTGGTTTTGGTTTGAGTTGTCAGATGAGCTTCTTTAATAACTTATTTAGTTATTCAGATGGCTCTGTGAATCAAGTATACTTAATACACTTTTCAATGTATGGTATCTTGTTCTTTTTACTGACCCCAGTCTTAGATAAATGTTCAAGAGAATGAATCTCAGATACTTGATCTTTTATTTCAACTCTTTCACAGATAGCTATGCTTGTTTAGGATCAGGACACTTAGAACTTCAGTGTTACTCAAGATCAAAAGCTTTGGTCGCAACAGAAAGCTTTGAGGATAAGTAAGTTGCTTTGAGAGAGTAAGATGTTCAGCGTTTTTATGCAGTTCAAGGTCTGTTGTGTGTCTCTTCAAGCAGTCTAAGTGTTGATATTTATAGATGAATTTGAGTACCGTTTGAATAGTATCCGTTAGGCTCAAATTCGAACTATTGATATCTGTGTATAATCTTTATGTGATTTTGTCTTCTTCTTCGTCGTTGCTTTTATTCGAGACATCTCCGTCTGCATTAAATGCATTGTACTATACTTTTCGTCTGTAGTACCAACGAACTATGCTTTGTATCGTAGACTAGTGTTATCGATTCTTTGCGTCCTTATCTTCAATCTTGAGATACCACTTTTATTGAAACAACTTTGTTTGCAATATATATATTTCTTTTCGAAATGTGGTTAATGCTCAAGGTATCCGAGAATAGATATCTGGACACTTTCCTTGTTTTCGATAGGCCTTTTATTTCTCGATATCTCTTGTGACACGGTTTGTTTAAAACTGCTCGTGTCTTCAAGATATCCGCTAAGGTATTCGATAATCTTGTGCAGTTTCTTCAAGTCTTCAATGTTGTTGAGCTTGTTCTGCTTGGATGTCTTCTTCTTGGTCTTCTCTTCATAAAATAAAAATTACATTTTGAGACCTAACATCCTATACAAGATTAGCTAGACTATCATACTTAGTGGGTTTCCTCTTTTACAATGTTCAAGTGAACCAAGAGTACTAATCACCTTTCTGAGACTAAGATAAGTCATCATGTTGCTGATCAAAATCTAAACAGATATTTCTAACAAAATATCTAACAAATTTCCTAACAAATTTCCCAAGAAATTTCCCAACAAATTTCCCAACACGCTCATACTTGTATATATATCACACATGTACTATCAGTTGAATATACAGAATAACACTACAGTTATTTCTCAACAGTGAGAGAATAAATAAAGTATGACATGTAAAGCACAAGGGCTAAACCTCACTAGATTCGTTGAGTCCTACGTGGAATTTTGTAGAATTAGTTGTATTTTTGCCAATATATATTTCATTGTTATTTTTTATATATTGATTGTATATATAGTTTTTATTAAATCGCATATAACTTTATCTACAAAAATTCGAAAAATATTTTGAACATATATTTGAATTCGCCATGACAAGGCGAATCCATATACACCAATTTTGAATACTATTACACCATATTCATTCAGTCCTACGTGGAATTTTGTAAAATTAGTTGTATTTTAGCCAATATATATTGCATTAATATTTTTTGTATGTTGACTGTATATATAGTTTTTATTAAATCTCATATAGTTTTATCTACAAAAATCCGAAAAATATTTTAAACATATATTTGAATTTGCCACGACATGACGAATCCATAAGACACCAATCTTGCATACTATTATTAATTAAATAAATTATTTTATTCACTAAAGTAATATATAAATTTATTAGATAAGAAAAAATGAAATAATGAAATTTTAAAAATAGAAAAATAGAGCATTTATTAAATTAATTCAATCATACGTGGAATTTGTGAAATTAGTTGCATTTTCAACCATTATATCTTTCACCGTTTATTTTTTATAAGTTGACTGCATATATAGTTTTTATTAAATCTCATATAAACTTATCTAAAAAACCCCAAACAATATTTTGAGCATATATTTGAATTCACTGTGACAAGACGAATCCATAGACACCAATCTAGATTATTATTATTATTATTTATTAATTAAATTATTTTTTTGCTAAAATAAAATATAAATTTGTTAAATAAGATAAAATAAAATAATGGAATTTTAAAAATAAAGCAGAGTCCGAATAGGGGATGAGAACTTTGTTCCATGAAGTTTTGTCAAGTTAAACGTGAGCCTAATGTTTTAACACTTCGATTATCAGTTGGGTTTATATAATAATATCATATAATATATAAAGTTGATGGGCTAAATCCCAGCAGATTCATTCAAATTCCAACCATCCTACTTGAAATTTTGATACGGTTGAGCAGAATCCGAATAGGGGGACGAATTGGTGTTGTTACTAGGGATCATGAGAGCAAGGTTATTTCTTGGTGACAAAATTTTATGTCTTATGGTTGCTGAAAATGCGGAAGGTTGGCCAGCCAAAGTTATAACTAAATTTGTTTGAGATTTTAAGTGTCAACATGTAGTAATTGAAAGATATTGTTCTTTGGTGATTAAATCTCCTAAATCTATAAATTTTAGCTTTGACCCATTTGTTTCACTTTTCAAATAAATTCAGGTATCTGATAAAGAATTTTATTCCTGATGTTTTGTCAGGTTAAACGTGAGGCTAACGTTGTAACGCCCCGAAAATTTCACTAACTTTTAAAAAGACAAGGGCATTAAACCAATAAAAGGAAGACAATCTAAAAGCTGAAATTTGAACAGTTGACTTGCGAAAACACTATTTTTACCAGCAGCTAAAATTCTAACATAACACTTTTGAAGAATACTATTTCAAAAAAAAAAAAAAAAGCGGATAAAAGTTACAAAACAAATCCCATTTATAACCCACTTTCACTCAAGTTGCTGAACGTCTACCCGACTCGGTCCTCCACTAGACTCCGAAATCTACAAGAAGGTAACAAATCAAGTGTGAGATAAAACTCAGTGAGGTTTTGTGCTAAGTGAACAACGAATTATGGAATAACGAAGTATGATTTTCAAAATCAAACGAATCATAATATAAAAATAATCGAAGAAAAACATATAACGAAGCGAATAAATTATCGTTGGTGCAGTCACCTTATAACCCCAATCCAAGCCCTTATCACTCCAGACAGGGTGCTACCACTGTCAAACGAAGACGAAGACCCTGCCATGGTACAAGGGTGAAACACTACTACTCCCAAAGACCTCGGCGACTTCTATCTCGCGTCTAGGGATAGTAAGCAGAGGTACTTCATGAACAACTCAACAGACACAACTGCCCAAGTATGTCCACTCAGAAACCCCCACCACAATTGCGCACATATCGGTCGAAGCGAATCAATCAATCAAATCAAATCAAACGAAGATCATAATAAATCATATACACATATCTTTTTAGATCGGAAGCATGAGAAAAATATTTGATGCAGTTTTCAGAACTTGATTTCATGAGTTTCACAATGTTTGAGATGCAATAATATATATATATATATATATATATATATATATATATATATATATATATATATATATATATATAATATTAAAATAGCTTCTTGTAGTTTCACAAATATAAATATACTTTTTGGGTAGAACACTCACCTTAGATGATCTCGTAAACTAAGCAATCCGCAAAACCTGATAAAAGGGTAACACTACTTAAAATTTATGCAAAAATAACTTAACGATACCCTTTAACCCCACAAACGAGCATAAACGATCAGAATCAACTAGGCATATAATTACATAACAAATTAGCAATTTTTATCAATGACAATTATATAAGCTTATGGTGTCACGCAAAACAGCAATAGCATAAAGTATAAACTAAAGCATAAAAACTTCTCTTTAACAAAACTAACAATTCCAAACCACACAGTAGCATCATGTCAGCATGAACAACTGTTGGTCCAGATAACGGCAAAGTAAAAGACTAGAGGGGGGGGGGGGTGAATAGTCTTTTAAAACTTTTGTCGATAAGCACAGTTTCTCAGATATCTGTGAAGATATCTGATACTTAAATTCAGAGAGCGGAAGACTTTTCTAAGATAAGTGCACGAGTTCAGCAAGATAAGTGTAAGTACTTTGCAATATAAGTAAAACAAGTAATAAGCTGCAGTGAGTAAATAACACAAGTCTTTTTATAGTGGTATCTGAAGGTGGCGTAATCCTTCAACTAATCCACTTCGGTCTTTCTCAGACCTAGAATCCACTAAGATAAATGAGGTAACCTTACAGATATCTTTTCTTGATTCCTAAATACACTAGGTTCCCAACCAAGTGTTCCCCCTGAGTTATTCCCCGGCTTTCACAGCCAAGTACTTCCTGTACTCAGAAACCTTTTTGAGACGTTCCTTAGTTTCCCAAACTAAGTACTTCCTGTGCTCAATAACCTTGGAGTTATTCCTTAGTTTCCCAAACTAAGTACTTCCTGTACTCCACGCCGTTTAAGGTGTTGGTTTTAGGTTTGTTTGTCAGGTGAGCTTCTTAAATAACTTATTCAGTTATTCAGATAGCTCTATGAATCAAGTATACTTAATACACTTTTCAATGTATGGTATCTTTTTCTCTACTGACCCAAGTCTATTGTAAGTTTTCCAGAGAATGAATCTCAGATATGAAATCTTAGTTCAACTCCTTCACAGATAACAATGCTCGTTAAGGATCAGGTCACTTAGAACTTTTGTGCTACTTAGAATCAAGAGCTTTTGGTCGCAACAGAAAGCTTGAAAGTAACTAGTTTGCTTGAGAGAGCTTGTGTGAGTATTCAATATAAGTTCAGTGATCTAAGGTGTTCAGTGTGTAAGTTCTGTGTGTGTTCTCAAGCAGTCTAAGTGTTTGATATTTATAGATGAATTTGAGTGCCGTTTGAATAGTGTCCGTTAGGCTTAAATCAAATTCAAACTATTGATATCTAAGTATAGTACTGTAGCAGGTTTGTCTTCTTCTTCAGAATCTACAGCTTTTGTTCAGACATTTCTGTCTGCGCATTTAATGCACTGTACTATACTTTGTCCTGTAGTGCCAACGGAACTATGCAAGCCTTCTGAGGCTTTGCACGTTCTTTTCCAGAGATCATCATAGCTCCATATACCATTTGTTTAAACAACTTGTTATAATATGTTTCTTTTTCAGAAGCATATTTTATGTCCAAGGTATCTGAGTGTAGATATTCGTGGGCACTTTCATCGTCTCAGAAACCTTTTATTCTCAGATATCTTTTGCAACACGTATGTTTCAAAACACTTGTTTCTTCAAGATATCTGGACATAGGTATCTGAAAAACCCTTGTCTTCAGCAATCTTGTGCAGTCTTCAAATCTTCAAAATCGTTGAACTTTTCCTGCTGGATGCCTTCTTCTTGGTCTTCTACAGAAAATAAAAATTACATTTCGAGACCTAACATCCTATACAAGATTTGCTAGACTATCATACTTAGTGAGTTTCCTCTTTTACAGTGTTCAAGTGAACTAAGAGTACTAATCACCTTTCTGAGCTAAGATAAGTCATTAGTTTGCTGATCAAAATCTAAACAGATATTCCTAACAAATTTCTCCCATTTTGATCAGTCAACGATGACTATCTGACCTATTACAAATCTGGATGAGGAAACAATCCACCACTTAATCATTTCTTATGATCTTTTAATTCATATAGTTAAGTGCAGAAAGTAAACATCAACCAAATCACAAGGTGTGATCTTTGCTGACAAGTTATCTTTTTATATAAAATGATATCTGAGAGTAAGTTCATCAGATATGATACAGAGAAAGCTTACAGATAACTTTTTCAAGATTTAACAGAAAAGATCAATCAGCAAAATCACGGAAACTACTTAGTCAAATAGAACAACAGGAGTAACCAAGCTCCAAGTGAACATTCTAAATGACAAGTCTTCAAGTCTTCAAAAATCTTCAAGTCTTCAAAACAGCTCCATGGATCAGTCTGCAAATTTCCTATCACCAAACCTTTTGATATCATCAGAGTAGTCATAGAGAAGAGTTCTGACAATCATCTCTGTGTCACTGGCAAATCCACAGACTTCCTTGTAGGTTTTGGTGGGATTTCTCTTGACAAAATGCTTGACCCACAGATACTTTCCCCACTTCCAGGCATGCTCGATTCTGATATCTGATAGCTTGAAGTATTCATAAATAATCTTCAGATATCTGATGTCACCCTTGTATTGATCTTCAGTTAAGTAGAAGGACTCATAGGGTTCTACTGCAATTCATGCTCTTGTGCCTGTTCCAGTAATGTTGGGAATTCTGTGCACATCATCTGGCTTTCCATAAGGACATTCATCAGAGAGGTCCTTCTTCATGGCTTTTGTTCTCTTGATTACTTCAAAATCCAACCATGCTTTGATGTGGTTGGTGTTAATCAAGATTGGCTTATCTTTTCTCCATGCTATGAGCTGTTTATGGATTGGTTCTGGAAACCTTGAATTTACCAGTAAGTGTTTGAGTTCCAGAATCCAGTAGCCATTCTTCTGATTAATGCACCTGTAGACAGAGGAATTGTTGTCATTCTTCACATACTCAATTTTGGCTTCTTCTGGCCTGAGTGGAAGTTGACTTTGTCTTTGTTCAGCTCTCAACCTGTTCCTTCTTTGTCTAGAATTCTCCTTTGGGGGATTGCTTGAAGAACCACCCTGGATTGACTTGGTATTTCCAGAGGGTGTTTTAGCTGCTAAAGGCTTTACAGCTATGGGCTCATTTAGGCTATCAATTTTCCTTTTTCTGTGAAGAGGAGCTTCATCTTCATCATCATCAAGATCAATTCTTGTGAGATTTTTGCAGCCTTCTTCATTGCCCAGGGATTTGATTTGGCCTTCTTCTTCTTCAGAAGATTCATCAATCCCTCTCACTTGTCTTCTCCTTGGAGCCTTGGTACTCCTTGGAGGTCTTTTTTCCATGGCCCTTGTTACCATTGTAGTTTCTTCAGTTGGCTGCTGGGAAGTAGCTACTATTTTCAAAGCAGCTTGATTTGATGAGGGATCATTTATTCTGAGTGGAGGCTGGGAAGTTTTCTTGTTTCCTCTTCCTTTCTGAGCGGCACCAACTCTAGATTTCTTCTTTCCTTCCCCCTGATCTTGAGATCCAAATTCTTCCCCCTTAGTCATTGTTGACTGACTAAGTACCACAAAAGAATCTGAGAGAGACTCAAAATTCCTTTGCAAGTAGTTGTAGGCAGTGACCAACTTCTGAAGTTCAGCCTTGAGCTCCTGATTTTGTTTGATAAGTCCATTTTCCTTATCAGTGAGCTCTGCCAATGGGCCTAGTATGGCATTATCTTTTCCAGCAGTGTAACTTGCCTCATGAAAAGCTTTTTCAGCTAATGACACATCATCGTCCCTTATCATTCCCAGATCCTTCTGAGCAATAACCATACTGGTTGTTCTCTGAGTGATGAGTTCTGTGAACTTCTTCATTTACGAGGGACGGAGGCAATTACATCTTTGTTTTGTGAAGACATCTCCTTTTTAAGATGTGCCAAAACTTGGTATCTATTCATGTATTCATGGGAGTGGACATTTGGCAGTTTGTTGAAAACTTCTGGAGCAATTAGCTTCCTTTTAAGATGAGAAACCGTCAAGTGTTCATTGCGGTGTGCTGCCAAAGTCTTGTCTTCTTCATCATCTGAGTCTTCAGCCCAGTGATGTTCATCCTCTTGGACATTTTCAAGATTTTCTAGTCCAACAACCATCTCAGAGATGGGCTTCTTTCCTTTCTGAGAGGAGGATGGTATGTCTTTTGCTGGTGATGCAGCCTTAGCATCATGCTTTTCTTTAGATACTTCTTAAGTATCTAATTCCTTAGCAATAGCATTTACAGCATCCTGGATCTCTTTAACCTCAGAGTAAGCTACTGTTTATTGTAAGTATTGATCCTGTAGTTGATTGAGCTTATCTCTGGATTTAACTAGCTCTTCTTCAAGTTGAAGATGGAGTTGTTGCTCTTCTTCCAACAGTTGTTTGAGTTGAGCAGCTCTGGTTTGAGTATTTAATATCTTCTGAGTTGTTTCCTCAGAGTGCTCAACTACTTGTTCAGTAGTGTCTTTTTGTTGTTGGGATTGCTGTGAAGGATGGGTGGATTTCTGAGGAGGTGGAGGAGGGGATTGCTGTGATGTCCTCTCAGTGTGCTTTTCAACAGCTGAGGTAATGTTTCCTTGTGGAATTCCTCCTGTACCTGGTGCAGGGGCATCATCATCTGTCATATCATCATCATCATCCTTTTTGTCATGGTCAGAGGGAGGTTCATCCAAGTTATTCTCATCTATTTCTTCCTCCTCCTCGTCTTCAGATACAAGATTAATCACTTCAGGAATAGTGATCTTCTGCCCATTAACCTCTTCTTGTTCAGAAGGAATAAATTGTAGAGTGCAGGGGTGGATCGCTGAATGCCATCTGCAATCTTGTCTGACCATCTGCCTGTTTGAAGGCTTGCACCAATTTGTGTGCCACTTCCTTGGAAAAATCCTTACGCATTAAGGTCGCAACTTGGTATTGTTCAGTAGGGAACATTGCGTGGATATAGTTTTCCATATCAAGAGCTCGTGCTCGTCTTGTTGGTTGATCTGTGATTCTCAATATTTCAGAGAGATCAGAGCACCTTAACCTTTGCCATTTCTTGAAGCATTGAATATGCTTTGGCAAGGTATGAGTCTTGAGGAAGGGAAGAAGGTTTTCATAGTCATCATTTGACTCCTTCTTGGCACTACTTTGAGCCTGAAAGAGAGAGTTTTGAATTAGTTTCAAAACTTATGTAGATATATGAGTTTTAGAGTAGTCAAGTATCTGTGTTACCTGTGCAACAACAACAGGCTCAGAAGGTTGGACTACTGAGGTTTCAGGTGCCTCAGATATCTTGGTGTGAGGAGGAGACATGGGAGTCTGATCCTCAGCATCCTCTCTTTCTTTTTGAACCTGAGAATAAGATACAACAAAAACACTTAGGAATTTATCAGGAGAAAAATTCTTAGACAATTTGATATCTGAGATGTCAATTACCTCCACAGTAGGAGGCTCAGATACTTGTCTCTCAGAAACTTGTACAGTTTCTGGTATTTTCTCAGGTGATGAAGGTTTGGTGGCCTCATCAATTTCCATTGGTTGAGGGGATTGAGTGGGCAACTCCCCAGCAACTTCTACTTCTGTTTGAGCCTATGAGTAGAAAGTGTTGTATTTAGAAAAATGATCAGAGTAATATCGTAGATATCTGAAATAAATATAATATACCTTCTCAATAAAAGGCTCAGATACTTGTTCCTCAGAGACTTTGTGAGTCTCTGGTTGATTCTCTGATGAGTTAGGTTTCTCAGCCTTATCATTTTCCTTCTCAGTTGGAGCCTATTAGAAACATCCACTTGATTAGTTAAGTGAATTAACAAATATCTGAAAAGTAATGTCTTAGGGAATTCTCTATCACCTGTAGCACAGGCTCAGATTCCTTAAGTGGTGAGGTAGTAGCTGCCTTCTCAGTCTCTGAGGCAAGCTTTTCAGCTTCCTCTTGTTCTTTTGTTTCTAATTCAGCCTGTAACAAAGAATTTTTATAAGTAACAAGATTGATGAACATAAAATTTCACAAGTAGAGAGTTAAACCATTCAGCTACCTGAGCATTGTTAGGCTGATTGGTCTCTGGAACTTGTGACCCTTCTATGCTTTGGTCTTGCTGTTCCATTATGGCTTCTTTGTTTGAAGTTTCTGGTACTTGGACCTTTCTGAGGATCGCTCGGTTGCCTCCCTTGTTTGATCATTACGAGTGTGTCTCGTTTGATCCCTCTCTAGGAGTTGGGAACCGCTTGTTTGCAGGATTTTCTTCAGCATGTTGCATAGCTGATATGTCGAAATGGAGTTCATTTACCATTTCATCAACCACTTGTTTGTGGTTGTTGTGGTTGTCTGGAAGCAGAAGTTTGAGCAGTTGAGAGCTCTTCCAGATTTTTAAGTGTGGTGTTGACATCAGCGTCTACCAACACTAGGTCACCACTCATTAGGGCTTCTTGAAGTTGTTTATACGTGACTTTCCCTGATGGTGTGTTGGCACCAACAACCTTTGCTATAGGTGCGTGCTCAGCAACCTTTGAGCTGGTTACTTTTTCAGCAACCTTGGACCTTTTGTTCTTCCCCTTTGCCTTGGTTACTTTTTCAGTAACCTTGGGGTCTGGGATCTTCTCCTCGTCCGATTCGTCATCGAAATCTGGAATAGAGTTATCAACAATCCTGCCGCTCGCGAAAAGAGTTTGAAGTTTTTCAGCATTTATGAGTTCATCAGCAAGGCTTTCGGCAATAGTCTTGACATTTCTAAAAGCACTTGCTCTTGCTGAATCTACTTGTTCAGTAGTCGATGCCTCTTTTGCAGCATTGATGAGTTCATCTTCATTGATGAGTTCATCTGCAGCGACGTCAGGTATCTGGGAATCGACAACCTCAATGGGTGTGCCTTCTGATTTGCCAGCAGACTTCTTCCATGAAGTTCTGGGCTTCTTGGTCGCAACTTTTCCCTCAGATACCACTTCAGTCTTTCGCTTCTTGGAACCTTTCTGAGATCCAGTAACCTTTTTCATCATGTTTGTATACTCATATTTGTAGAGTAGGTTACAGATGGCAATATCTGCCGTCTCTCTGAGCTCAATGCCAAGACATTCCAGTAAGTAGCAAATTTTCAGACCAGAGTCTTTTAAAACTTTTGTCGATAAGCACAGTTTCTCAGATATCTGTGAAGATATCTGATACTTAATTTCAGAGAGCGGAAGACTTTTCTAAGATAAGTGCACGTGTTCAGCAAGATAAGTGTAAGTACTTTGCAATATAAGTAAAACAAGTAATAAGCTGCAGTGAGTAAATAACACAAGTCTTTTTATAGTGGTATCTGAAGGTGGCGTAATCCTTCAACTAATCCACTTCGGTCTTTCTCAGACCTAGAATCCACTAAGATAAATGAGGTAACCTTACAGATATCTTTTCTTGATTCCTAAATACACTAGGTTCCCAACCAAGTGTTCCCCCTGAGTTATTCCCCGGCTTTCACAGCCAAGTACTTCCTGTACTCAGAAACCTTTTTGAGCTGTTCCTTAGTTTCCCAAACTAAGTACTTCCTGTGCTCAATAACCTTGGAGTTATTCCTTAGTTTCCCAAACTAAGTACTTCCTGTACTCCACGCCGTTTAAGGTGTTGGTTTTAGGTTTGTTTGTCAGGTGAGCTTCTTAAATAACTTATTCAGTTATTCAGATAGCTCTATGAATCAAGTATACTTAATACACTTTTCAATGTATGGTATCTTGTTCTCTACTGACCCAAGTCTATTGTAAGTGTTCCAGAGAATGAATCTCAGATATGAAATCTTAGTTCAACTCCTTCACAGATAACAATGCTCGTTAAGGATCAGGTCACTTAGAACTTTTGTGCTACTTAGAATCAAGAGCTTTTGGTCGCAACAGAAAGCTTGAAAGTAAGTAGTTTGCTTGAGAGAGCTTGTGTGAGTATTCAATATAAGTTCAGTGATCTAAGGTGTTCAGTGTGTAAGTTCTGTGTGTGTTCTCAAGCAGTCTAAGTGTTTGATATTTATAGATGAATTTGAGTGCCGTTTGAATAGTGTCCGTTAGGCTTAAATCAAATTCAAACTATTGATATCTGAGTATAATCTTTATGTGTTTGTCTTCTTCTTCAGAAGCTACAGCTTTTGTTCAGACATTTCTGTCTGCGCATTTAATGCACAATACTATACTTTGTCCTGTAGTGCCAACGGAACTATGCAAGCCTTCTGAGGCTTTGCACGTTCTTTTCCAGAGATCATCATAGCTCTAGATACCATTTGTTTAAACAACTTGTTATAATATGTTTCTTTTTCAGAAGCATATTTTATGTCCAAGGTATCTAAGTGTAGATATCTGTGGGCACTTTCATCGTCTCAGAAACCTTTTATTCTCATATATCTTTTGCAACACGTGTGTTTCAAAACACTTGTTTCTTCAAGATATCTGGACATAGGTATCTGAAAAACCCTTGTCTTCAGCAATCTTGTGCAGTCTTCAAATCTTCAAAATTGTTGAACTTTTCCTGCTGGATGCCTTCTTCTTGGTCTTCTACAGAAAATAAAAATTACATTTCGAGACCTAACATCCTATACAAGATTTGCTAGACTATCATACTTAGTGAGTTTCCTCTTTTACAGTGTTCAAGTGAACGAAGAGTACTAATCACATTTCTGAGCTAAGATAAGTCATTAGGTTGCTGATCAAAATCTAAACAGATATTCCTAACAACAACAAAGTAGCACAGGTACCAAATTCAACTAATCAACACATGTATGCTATAATACTATATAACAAGGTAACAATCCTCGGACACCAAACACATATATAAATATACTAATCCCAGCTAAAGTCTAATGAGAACATCTAGAAATAAATAATCAGAACAAGAGGACTACATCAAACTAGCAGGGAAACAAATCAAGTACAGTACATGTAATATTAGTATATTATTGGCTGTCAAAACAAATAAGTGGAAGAGATAACAGAGATTTCCAACATCAACTCCTCAAATTACGATCTAAACACCCATATATCCACATACGTGACATACACAGATTCATAACACTCCACGGAATAGCAAAAACAAAGCATAGGTATGAAGAGCAGGTGGAAACGACAAGAACAGACCAAGTACAGGAACTACACAGCTCCAATAACAATCACACAACAATCGATTCGACAATTACCAACACCAATACCCAGAACCAATCGAACAGCCTTGCACCAGATAGAGAAAATGACCAAACAACATGCACGCAGACTGAACAACTACAATCTGGCATGTCAATTATAAAGTCGAACACAGCAAAACGCAATTCAACACAGCATATCAAACCTCGACTGCAAGCGTAATGAAAACAGAGCACGGAATGTACAACAACGGCAACTCAAAGCAGATGGAAAGTATAAATTCGATTACATACAGGAAACAGAATCGACACAACAGGGGAGAATTGCACTTTTGGTCCTCTAACTCGTCATCCTCTTCGATTTTGGTCCTATGAAATAGCGAATTAGCAAAGTTGGACCTAAATTCGTATAAAGCTCATGTATTCATACGGTATAGGTCATGTGACTGCCAACTAACAAGAAACACACGACAAACACAAGTCTCCACACGCCAACAACCTTAACAAAACAATTGATCAGTGCAAAATCGAATCAATTCAATCATCTTCTTCCCCATACCATAAGGCCATAATAATCAATTGATCAGTGCAAAATCGAATCAATTCAATCATCATCTTCTCCCCCAAATGCCCTCTCCAAAACCCTACCACGGCGGCGGTGACGTAAATGGATCAACGCCGCATGCCTGCACGGGTGCTAGAACTTACAGATAGATTTCCTCCCTGGCTGAGTACTTACTTAAACTCGAAAAAAGGGCATCTCAGTAATTTAAGTAATAATAGAATAGTGCTTCGGAAGATCGGATTAGTCGGCATGAATCATAATTATTTTTCTTAACTTCAGTATAGTTGCATACTACTTACTTGAGCTAAAGATTATATGAAATATATGGGGTCACATGCTCTAATATTTAAATAAGTTTATACTGGAATTTCTCGGTATTCAGATGTGGGATACTTACCAACAAAGGAACTCTAAGTTTTATGTATGAAATTGTCCGCCAAGTCGGATTCTTCGCTCCCGGAGATTGGTGGAGAAGAGGACCAATTGGCAGTCCCCTTCAAACTTGAACCTAGCTCCACTCAAAAATGGCTTCTTCATCAGCAGATTCCAAGATTATAGTTTTCTTATACATCATGTCTTTACACCTCATTGTCTGCTCTTCTTCTGGTTAGTAATCTCTTCTTCATTTTCTAGAATCTGTTTCAAGTGAATGAGATCTGCTTATATCTGTAGTAGTATCTCTTCTTCCCGCGCTCACCACGACACCACCACCACCTTCATCAACTCCTCCACCGGCCGCTAACTCTTCTACTCCAACCTTTGGCTATAGGTTGATTTTGTTCTTCTGTTCTTTAGAGGATAAATTGTGTAAATTTCTCGCATCAATTTCCTCTTTTGTAAGCCTTCACTCTGCAAATTAAATTCAGCTCTCTCGCTCGCTTTTTGCTACTAACTACGCCTGTTCAGGAGCAAATGATCCATACACATGAGTATAAAGCGTTTCAGTACAAGCCTAATGGTGTTTGAGGGTGTGGGCAATTATACTTTTGGGGATTTATGAAATTAGGGTTCATCTGAACCAAATTGGGGATAATATAACTAAGCGAAAATTTTATCCCCATTTTTCCCGATTCCAATCCCTCTTAAGTCGTTAAGTTCGCCAATTCGTTGCCTAATTCGTCAATTCGTCATCAGTTCTCCTTAATTCGCCCACAAAAATCGCCATGTAGGCTGCCATGTCAATAGGACCAAAAGTGATCCCCAATTTTCCCCAATTTTTTACCTAATTTGAGTATATTTATACGGATTTAGGACCAACTTTGCAAAATCGACATTTCGTAGGACTGTAATCGAAGAGGACGGCGAGTTAGAGGACCAAAAGTGCAATTCTCCCGACACAACAGCAACAACAAACTGAACAGTACAGGAAATGAAGAAATAGCCTGCCGAACTCGATACAGTAAAGGACAGAGTAGGTCGAGCTTTAGAATGAAAACAGAGCATGGGCGCAATTGTAAACCAACAAATACAGTTCGATTTCTCAAGCCCATTCGAAAGCAAGACTAAACAGCAACAATCAAGTAATTCGACTGAACTAACCACGCAGAACAAAAATTGAAACGGGACAGAGCTTGACGAATTCGATACAGACAGGAAACAGAGCATAATGAAATTCAAAGGGGAAGAGGAAATCCGATCTGAATTTAAGCAAGAAACGAATAAGAAACACAAACACCCATCCCAAACGAAAACACGATAAAGAACAACGCTTACCTAAAGCGAATCGAGCGAGCTAGAACATGAACGAACGAATCAAAGCCATCTAATCCTCCTAGCTGATTTAATCGGAGACGAGACGGCCGAGACTCGATGAAGTACGATGAAGGGAGGCGAAGGTTGTGGCTAGTGGAGCTCTTCTAGCTTCAGGTCGTTTCGTGTTGGAGAGGCTGAGAAAGGCGTAGGTAGGGATCGATTTGGGAAAAGAATTCGATTAGGAGAAGGAACGAAGAAGAAGTCGATTAAGGAAGGAAACGAAGAAGAAAGAATCGTGAGGAAGGAGGAGTTTGATTGAACTGGAAGTGAGTTGAATAGGGTGAGGGGTATAATGGAGAATATATACAAATTTAGTCCTAAAAACAAATTGGACTCTAATTAAGCTATATAAAAAAAAGTAAACTGTTGTGAAAAATACATAGACAATGGTGAATGTCCAACACATCAAATCACTTGTCAAGATAGAAGAAAATTTTCTTCTTCTACAGTATATGTATAGTAAGTACTTTGAAAATGAGAAGAAAGGAATAGATGATTGTCGGAAAAATTTGTCTATAAAAGGCCTTCAATATGATGAAAGAAAAATATTACAACACACTTCTGATAACCATCTTTCAGTATATTATCTTCTTCTGTTGTTTTATATTATGTTATCTGCACGAGCTGCTCTAAATCAGTTCTTAACCAGAAGAAAATTCTAAGAGAAGGTACATTTATTTTTCAGTCAGTATATACTAATAAAATACTTAAGCTATTTTATTATCTGTTATGCTGCGAAATTTAATAGTTAATAACATTTGATATATTTGACACGACGATGAAATTGAAAGTTTTATTCATAACTGAAATACAATTACGCTTGAGTATTAATATGAATAATGAGAGCACACACATACAACATGATCATATAAAAACACAATATTACATAAAAGAGTTGGTATCTGGGCCAATCAGGCATCTCCACGGCGAACGGTAAAACATCAACAAAAGCAACATAAACGGAAACAAAGTAGAAAAAGATATTAGACATATTGGGAAAGGATTAAAGATGAGAAGAGAATGGTGTAAGTTTTATGAAAAAATGTTTGAGTATTTATAGAGTAAATTTTGGAGATGTGACCGTTTTATTACCGTTGGAACAGTGCCGAAGGACATAATGGTAATTTAATGACTTAATAAAATATGTGTCAAATTTATGACTTAATAAAAATGGTTCCCGACAGGTATCAAACCCGCACAATCTAATGGTCAATATACATCTGAGCCACTGGGCGAAGTTCGATTTTTATTTCATTTTATGTTTTTATATGTTCTAACATGTTTACATTTATAGATGTCGAACATCACAAAACTGCACTTTGATGCCTTGGATATTTCTGGAGAAAACTATTTAAGCTGGTTGCTCGATGCGGAGCTCCACTTAAACAACATGGGTCTTGGTGATGCCATTAAGAAAGATAATACAATATCCGAGCAGGATAAGGCTAAGGCCATGATATGTTTGAGGCATCATATTCATGATGGTTTGAAATCGGAATACCTTACGGTCAAAGATCCACTTGAGTTGTGGACAAATTTGAAGGAAAGGTATGACCATCAGAAGGTTGTGACACTTCCAGCAGCCAGGTTTGAATGGCTAAACCTGAGATTGCAAGATTTCAAAAGTGTAAATGAGTACAACTCATCAATGTACAATATCACATCTCACCTTTTATTGTGTGGGGAGAAAGTGTCTGAATATGATATGCTCAAAAAGATATATCAAACAATGCCCCCAACAAACATGATATTGATGCAGAGTTATCGTAACCAAGGGTTTACGAAATACTCATAATTGCTCACCCACTTGTTAGTAGCTGAAAAGAACAATGAGCTGCTCCTAAAAAGTCACCAGATGCGCCCCACAGGCTCCGCCCCACGCCCAGAAATAAATAATACAAACTCTAATGCCCTGCATGATATAAACCCGGCTTCATATAATATTATGTACCAAATAATGGTCATAACGAAAGCCGTGGAAATAAACGTGGTGGTCATAGTAACTGGCGTGGAAGCCGTGGGCGTAGAGGAAATGGTCGTCACCGTGGCCATGGAAATTTTGGCCAAACACGTGGTCGTGGAATGAAACGTTACCGTGGTAACAATCAAAACAACTATCGTGGTCAAAATAATTCCAAAAATGATTATAAATATGAACCCGGTATAATGAGAGCAGCATTTGTTACCGTTGTGGGGACGCTGGACATTTTGCGAAGGTGTGTCATAGTTCACAAAAAAGGGTTGATAGGTACAAAGCATCCCTCAAAAGAAAAGCCAATGTGGAGACAAATATTGTCGAAACTAATGATGGGTTCGATGACAGAACTGAGTTTCTGATTGCAGAGAAAGCACACGAACTCGAACATGCATTGAATGATTAGTATTTATATGGTGTGATGCATTTATTTCATTATGGTTGTGTGGTTGACTGTAAAATACTTGTTTGATGTATTTTCTTTACTTTTGTGTGCTTATCAATGTAAGATGATATACATTGCTTTTCTGTAAGCAATAAATCATATTTCTAAATAAATCAAGTTTTTATGTATAATCTTACTTATGTTTTCTCTTGCATATAGAAAAACAACATATTTGAAATGACAATTACAAGCATTAAAGGAGAGACATGCCTGGCAGATAGTGCTACCACTCACACCATATTGAATAATACAAAATATTTCTCCAACTTGGTATTGGAAAAGGCAGATGTGCATACAATCTCCGGAAAATCAAAGATAATTGAAGGCTACGGGAAAGCCAATATTTTGTTGCCGAAAGGAAAAAAGTTAAAAATTGAAATGGCATTATATTCTTCAAAGTCTCAAAGAAATTTACTGAGTGTTAAAGATATTCGATCAAACGGATATCACATTGAGACAATGAATGAGAAGGGAAAAGAATACTTGTATGTTACAACTTCTCAATCGGGTAAGAAAAACATATTGAAAAAATTACCTGTATTACCTTCTGGCCTATATTATACAATGATACGAAAGGCGGAAGTTCATGCCATAGTAAACCGAGGGGTTACTACTGAATTCAATATTTGGCATGACCGGTTGAGCCATCCCGGTACAATAATGATGCGTAAAATTATTGATAATTCATGTGGACATCCTTTGAAAACAAGGACAATATTACAAACCCATGAATTAGCATGCACGGCTTGTTCTCAAGGGAAATTGATTACAAGGCCATCACCAAGCAAAGTTAAATTTGAAAATCCTGTATTCTTGGAAAGAGTTCAGGGGGATATATGCGGACCAATACATCCACCATGTGAACCATTTAGGTATTTTATGGTCCTAATCGATGCATCGACTAAATGGTCGCATGTATGTTTATTGTCGACTCGCAATATGGCATTTGCAAAATTATTGGGACAAATAATAAAACTGTGAGCGCAATTTCCTGATTATAAAATCAAGAACATTTGTCTTGATAATGCTGGTGAATTTACGTCGCAAGCTTTTAATGATTATTGCATGTCAATTGGAATTAATGTTGAACATCCAGTTGTGCATGTTCACACACAAAATGGCCTCGCTGAATCTTTGATAAAGCGTCTGCAATTGATTGCAAGACCATTGTTAATGAAATCAAAGTTGCCAACATCGGCATGGGGGCATGCAATATTACATGCAGCATCGCTTATACGCATCAGGCCATCAAGTTATAATCAAACATCCCCATATCAAATGGTTCAAGGACAGGAACCAAATATTTCCCATCTAAGAACATTTGGGTGTGCGTTATATGTGCCGATTCCACCGCCACAACGCACAAAAATGGGACCCCAAAGGAGATTGAGAATATATGTTGGGTACGATTCTCCAAGTATCATAAGATATTTGGAACCATTGACTGGAGATCAATTTATAGCCAGATTTGTCGACTATCATTTTGATGGAAGAAATTTTCCAATATTAGGGGGAGAAAGAAAACAGCTGGAAATGAGTATCTCATGGAAAGATACATCATTGAGAAGTTTGGATCCTCGAACAAAACAATGTGAACAACAAGTTCAAAACATAATTCATTTGTAAAGTATTGCAAATCAACTGCCAGATGCATTTACTGACCTTAAAAGGGTAACAAAATCCCATATTCCAGCTGTAAATGCTCCAGTAAGAATTGATATCCCTAGAGGACAATCTTCTACTGAGAATGAGGCTAACGCACGCCAGAAGCGTGGTAGACCTCTTGGTTCCAAAGATAAAAATCCTCGAAAAAGAAAAGGTGCAATCACAGAAAGTTGCCTAAAAGAGGACACAAAAGCTCAAGAAGAGCACTCTGACATAATAAATAAGGTTCAAGTTCAAGAAAAACCTCAGGCGCCTGAGAATGAAGAAATATCGATTAATTATGTCTTGTCTGGAAAAAGATGGAACCGAAATGAAATCAACATCGATGATATATTTGCTTATAACATAGCTCTTGATATCATGGGAGAAAATATGAATCATGAAGATTCAGAGCCTACCTCGATTGATGAGTGTAAGCAAAGAAAGGATTGGCCTAAGTGGAAAGAGGCAATAAACGCAGAATTGGAATCTCTCGCGAAGCGAAAAGTATTTGGACATGTGATCCAAGCACCAAAGGATGTAAAACCAGTGGGAAATAAATGGGTATTTGTGCGAAAAAGGAATGATAAAAATGAGATTGCGAGATATAAAGCAAGACTCATAGCACAAGGTTTTACCCATAGACCTTGTATTGACTATGAAGAAACATATTCCCCGGTGGTAGACGCAATCACTTTTCGCTATTTGATAAGCTTGGTTGTACAAGAAAATTTGGATATGCGTCTAATGGCTGTGGTCACTGCCTATTTATATTGCTCATTGAAAAAGGAAATTTACATGAAAATTCCAGATGGATACGAGATACCTGAAACACATAAAGGATCTCGACAAATGTACTCAATAAAACTGAACAAGTCTTTATACGGATTGAAACAATCTGGTCGAATGTGGTACAATCGTTTGAGTACATTCTTGATAAAAAAGGGTTACAAAAATGATCCCATATGTCCATGTGTGTTTATCAAAAGATCTGGATCCGAGTTCGTCACGATCGCTATATATGTAGACGACTTGAGCATTACTGGAACTCCAGGAGAGTTATCAAAAGTCGTGTGCCTATTGAAGAATGAATTTGAAATTAAAGACCTTGGGAAAACCAAATTTGTTTTAGGTCTTCAGATTGAGCACTTAAAGGGCGGTGTTTTCCTGCATCAATCCACATACACAACAAAAGTGTTGGAAAGATTCAATATGAGAAATGCACATCCATTGAGTACGCCAATAGTTGTACGATCACTGAATGTCGAGAATGATCCATTCCGACCTTGTGACGATGATGAAGAACTATTAGGCCCCCAAACGCCATATTTAAGTGCAATTGATGCATTAATGTATCTAGCTACAAATACAAGACCAGATATATCATTTGCTGTAAATTTATTAGCAAGGTACAGTTCTTCTCCAACTCAAAGGCATTGGAACGGGATAAAACACCTCTTACGGTACCTTCAAGGAACAAAAGAAATGGGGTTGTATTATCCCCACTCCTCTACCACAGGATTAAATGGTTATGCAGATGCATGATATTTATCTGACCCACATAATGGTCGGTCTCAAACAGGTTATGTGTTCACCTATGGAGGTGTGGCTATCTCTTGGCGGTCTGTAAAGAAAACGATGGTTGCTACTTCTTCTAATCATGCAGAACTCCTAGCAATCCATGAAGCAAGTCGCGAATGCATTTGGTTGAGATCCATCACTCGTCACATTCGACACATGTGTGGACTCCCTACAATGGAAAACTCCCCAACTATAATCCACGAAGATAATGCGACTGTTTGCTCAATTAAAGGAAGGTTTTATCAAAGGTGACAGAACAAAACATATCCTACCCAAATTCTTCTTCACTCATGAACTTCAACAGAGTAATCAGATTCATGTGCAACAAATCCGATCAAGTGAGAATTTGGCAGACTTGTTCACCAAATCACTTCCTACTTCAACATTTAAGAAACTAAGGCACGCAATCGACATGCGACATCTGAGGGAGGTAAAGTAATGTAACCATGAGGGGGAGTGGAATACGCGCTGTACTCTTTTCCTTCGCTAAGGTTTTTTCCTACTGGGTTTTTCTTTAGCAAGGTTTTTAATGAGGCAGCACTTCTATGCGTATTTCCAAATGATTTGTCATGATGGACATTCAAGGGGGAGTGTTGTGAAAAAGACATGGACAATGGTGAATGTCCAACACATCAAATCACTTGTCAAGATAGAAGAAAATTTTCTTCTTCTACAGTATATGTATAGTAAGTACTTTGAAAATGAGAAGAAAGGAATAGATGATTGTCGGAAAATTTTTTCTATAAAAGGCCTTCAATATGATGAAAGAAAACTACTACAATACACTTCTGATAACCATCTTTCAGTATATTATCTTCTTCTGTTGTTTTATATTATAAACTCTAATTTAAGCGCTAGGAACATTATTAACTATAACAAAAATAAAAAATAAAGTTTTTTTTTAATTTTATAAATAATATTAAATAATAAAGACGAAAATAAAACGGGGTTTTACAAACGTTTTAGCACATAGATTACCAGTTGGATGTTTTTATGATGATGTTGGTTTGGTAGATTTGTATTATCCATACCAAGATCTTTATGTGGGGAGCACATACCAGCCCAGGGGTTGTCTCAATTATTTAATTTTGTCATCCCATTTCTATTTATTATTAAACGTAAACTATATCGCGGCACTGCCACGGGAATTTTGTGGAATTAGTTACATTTTCCCCCAGTATATCTTTCACTATTTATTTTTTTGTATATATATTGGTTGCATATATAGTATAAATTTATATACAAAACTTCGAAAAATATTTTGAATCCAAAGCATACATTTTTCTATACATGTTTACTAAGTTATGACAATTAACAAGAACGAGGAACACTCTACACTAGTATTCCCGGGTTCTATCCAACATGAATTCAAACCCGTTTGGAATAATGATGTCCAGACTCGAACCCGTACATACCTTTGTGAGAATACACAAACGTAACATTTTATGGTTAAGTTAGTGAAAAGTCTTTGCGAGGGGTGGGGGTATGTTAGGGGTGGGTGCAAAAAAAAAAAAACCATCGTAACATTTAAATTATGTTTGTAGAATAATAAATTTTGTGTGTGGTGGGGGACCACATACCACCTCAGGGGTTGTTCAACCCCATTAACTGCGTTGTAAACTTCTGTATTTTATTTTAGTTCAGATTAGAGTATAAGTTAGTAATTAACGTGTTAGGTACAGCTAGATGACCCGATATAAAACTATCATATCCCTTTCAAAACATATACGTACGTCATGATGAGTCGTGTTTTACATTTTTTATAGTTACCATAAACAAAGATCCAATGATATAGTATTGGACGAAGAAGGACTCCACACAAAGACCACGGCCAACGTTGTTTGTAAGGAATTTTTATTGTCTATTTTATCAATTAATTTGTTTATCATTAAAAGCAAACTATACCGTGGCATCGCCACGGGTTCGGGGCAGGGGAGGGGGCACCCCAGAGTTTGTTGGGAACCAACCATGTTAACTATAACATGTGTTCTACACTTTTGTATTTTATTTTGGTTCGGATTGGAGTATAAGTTATAAATTAACGTCTTAGCTACGGGTAGAGGATCCGATATAAAATGTTATATATTATCAACCCATCGAGTCTTGAACAGGTTCGGGTTGGGTTATACCCTTTTCAAATCATATACGTCATGATGAGTCGTATTTTACATTTTCTATAGTTACCATAAATCCAATGACATATTATTGGACGAAGAAGAACTCCAGACAAACACCACGGCCAACGTTGTTTAATTTTACTATCTTATTTTTTCGATTAATTTATTTATCATTAAAAGCAAATTATATTGTGGCATCGCCACGGATTCGGGGGGGGGGGGTGGAGGGGGCACCCCAGGGGTTGTTAGAAACCAACCATGTTAACTACATACACTTCTGTATTTTATTTTGGTTCGGATTGGAGTATAAATTATTAATTAATGTATTAGCTACGGGGAGGACCCGGTATAAAATACTATGTTATCAACCCGTCGATTCCTGAACAGGTTCGGGTTGGGTCTTACCCCTTTCAAAGCATATATGTCATGGTGAGTCGTCTTTTACATTTTCTATAGTTATAAGGCACGGTGATATAGTATTTGACGAAGGACTACACACTAACACCAAGACCAACGTTGTTTACAAGGAATTTTAACTATCTTATTTTATCGATTAATTTATTTTATCCTTACATTTTTATTTATTATTAAAAGTAAACTATACCGTGGACATCATCACGGGTTAGTACTAGTTAATAAGTATAGATAATGGGTTTCCAATAAAGGAAACGTTAAACTTTAAAAAAAACTCCTGAAATGGCAAAAAGTAAACCTTTAAAAAGAACGAATACTCCCTCCCTTCCATTTTCATTTACCCATTTGATTTTTTCTCATAAAGGTTACAAATTTTTTTGATCAACGCTTACAAATTTCATTTGCGAATTACCCACAAATAATGTTGGTAAACAAATTTAAAAATTTATAGGGCAAATTACATATGGACCCCCTGTTAGATTTCGTAATTACAGATAGGTACCCATTAGTGGAACAATAACATTCAAATCCAGTTAGATAAAAATCAATTGCATATAAGTCCACGAATTTGACTTTTGGCGATTTGAAAGCTGGAAAGTCCATTTTTGCCCGTGTTCAATTATCAGTTTTTAGAAATTGCCAAACAGCCTTAACTTATCGTTGTCACGTGCATGACACATGTGGACTTCTATGTAATTAAACCTGAACTTCTATATGCTTACATGTAATTGAATTATGACCGTTATTTTTTAAAAAAAAAACTGATCGTTTGGAAGTTAATTGGAGGCTATTTATACACCAAAACTTGCCATTTTATCATTTTATTTCAAAAAATTTCACTATAAGTATATACATGTTAATATATATATATTACGTTGGCCGAGTGTCGAGCACTATGTAGTACATTTTATATATAAGTATTGTTTCTAAAAATCATTTTGTACAATAGCTTTTTCATGTATTTTGTTAAACAAATGTACCTATTAGCATTTGAAAATCCTATTAGTATAGCATGTACTTAATTAAATAACAATAATAAAATAAATATTCTTTTATTGATCGGAGCTTCCGCCATGGACTGCCGGAGCTCGCATATAGAGCTCGGTGGAAGCTCGATCATTTTTTTTTTTGAGCTTCCGCCATGGAAGCTCCGTCTGGAAACTTCCGGCGTGAAGCTCAGATCGAGCTTCCATGGCGAGCAGAAGTTGGATTCCGCCCGCCATGGAAGCTCCGATCCGGAGCTTCCATGGCAGAAACTCAATTTAAAAAAAAAAAATTCGGAGCTTCCACCGGAGCTCCTGCAGTGATTTTGGTGGTGGTGGGGATTGGGGAAGAAGAGTTAAAATTTTAATAATTAAATTGTTTTGAAGAAGTTAATAATTTAATAGTTTAAAATAACTAAGGCATGTTTGATTTGTTTATAATCTTAAGTTCGTCAACCAAAAAATAACTTTTTGGACCTATATGTAATTGTTCCACTATTGAGGATTCAGATGAGCGAGGAGCCACTAAGAGGGTAGCTCTATGTAATTTTCCCAAATTTATATTATTAAATATTAAATATTACATTTTAAATTTTCAATATATATTTTTCAAAAATCCATGAGAAGTATCATATGTGATTAAATCAAACTCAAAGTTGAACGGTGTTGACCAGAAAAAATCAAACGGGTAAATGAAACAGGGACGGAAGGAGTATATACACAATTTAGTAATCTACTATTGTGTGATTGGTAGTGTGTTTTGTTGTGTATTTTAAGGTTGGCCGCACATCACCACGTGATTGGTTGTGTGCGTTTGAGCCCATGTGCATTTGGCGAGGCCGGTTCACATTTGCAGGTTGCCATCGTCAATTGTTGATTCGAGCGCCATTCAAAATGCTTAAGTAAGGTGGTGCATGGCAATTGCACACAAATGTGCAATTTGCCAAATACTATATGTTTTGCCCATTTTACCCGTGATTTAGAAACCCTAATTGCCCACTATAAAAGCATTTCCTACCCCAAATTTTCAGTTGCTGCAAGTTTCACGGTTGCTGCAAGTTTCAGCTTGAATTTGGCGATTCTGAAAAGGATTTGGTTTGGTAAGCATAGATTTTCCTTGCCTTTCTTCCTATGTTATAAATAACCATGGCCGGATTCCTTATCCCGTTTACACTGACTTCGTGTTTTCTGTTTTGTTGCCGGAAAAAAGTGATGTAGGCTGTCAGATTTAATTGAGGTAAAGTACGAGATTGTCGGATTTCCGGTGTTTTTGTGGAGGTAACAATGGACTTTCTTTATTTTAACCATTTTTGCGCTATTTTTAGTTATTAGTATTTGTTTTCATTTCATTTATTACTTGTAATCATTTTGTTGTGTATTAAATGATTCAGTTCTAATCAGGGGCGGAGCGAGAATTCTAAATCTCCTAGAGCGCAAGTCGCAAGTCGTCTTGTATATTATTTTTTTCAAAATGAACAAACACGGTATATTATCAAAAGACTAAAGGTTCAAACATAATTAAATGAGCATATCGGGTAAAAAAAAGCACTAAACCTCAAAAAGGAAAAAGAAAAAAGCAAGAAACATATCAAGTCATCAAAAGTACCATACCTAAAGTTTGTATTGATCAGCATATCGCTATCTCAAAATATAGAAGAAATTATTGAAGTTGTACTCTACGGTGCTTTGACTTGTTGAACTCATCAATTACAAAATCACAGTCAATGCCTTGAGCTAGCTCACGTTCAACATATATGGCTATAGAATCCGCCAAATACTCATTGTCCATCTTATTACGCAAAACTGTTTTGACAAGTTTCATAGCCGAAAATGCACGCTCCGTTGTTGCAGTAGATACTGGAAGAGTTAGAACTAGTCGGATCAACCCGTAAATAAATTTGATGATGAGTAATGGACACACATAAACTACATGAACTAGAAGATAAAGAGGGAAATTGAAACGCATATCTAACCTGTCAATTAAGTTGTAATGTGTGGACTTGTGCATCTCAAATAGTCTTCTACATAACTCAGAAAGTGTTGACAAATCCTGAAAGCTCTCATGGTGAGTAACATCAAGCTCATAATGCTCTAATTGAATTCACAATTGCGTGAATTCCATTTCTTTTTTTTTTTTTTTTGAAATCAGCAGTGTAGAATTTTTCAGCAAGATTACAAATGTGATCAATGTCAAACTTTTCAAAGTTGTTTCTAGGTTCCAAAGCAGCGCTAAGCTTGAGAAGCTCCAATGCATCATCATTGAATCTATTGTTGATCTCTTCCACTTGAAAATCAATTGCAGAATAAAATATATCAACTCGATAATGGTGTTCATTCGTGATTGCATCAACCTGCCTCGTGCTGAATTTGTAAGACTCATCCATATTAGGCATCTCAATATCATGGTTCTCACAAAATAATTTGACATGTTCAAAGAGACAATCAAATCCATTTTCTCTCAACTGTTGAAGCAAATCTTTAGTAGTCGAAACACAAGCAATTGCATTTAATATGTCCAATGAATATCACATTGCAAAGCTTGACATAGCAAATATGTATCTCCCATGATTTTATGCATCAAATGCAAAATGAATATAAAGTCAAATGACCTCATGGCTTTCAAGTTACCTGCTGCTTCACCTCGAATGGAGCTAGTAACCCCTTCACACATTATTTTCTCCAACACAACAGTCACAGAACCATACATATCAACTACACTGCAAATTGAGTCATAATGAGAACTCCAACGAGTCTTTCCAGCCTTTTGTAAATTACCAATTTGATTGGCACCTCTACCAGTATTAAGTTCACCAGATGCAATCATTTGTTCAATCTCGATCTTTTGGGCAGGTTGCAACTCAACAAGACGTTTAGGAGAAGCTCTAATTAAATTAACAATGGAATTCATTTTTGAGAAGAACTCCCATATAGACACCTCGTTCTCTACAGCAGCAACCAATGATAATGGCAGCTTATGTGCAAAACAATGGACATAATAAGCATGGGGAGAATCACTAAGAAAAAGGGCTTGCAAGCCATTCCACGAGCCATGCATATTACTAGCACCATCATATCCCTGACCACGTATGTCGTGTACATGCAAGTTGAATCTAGCAAGCGCATCACATATACTACTATTGAATGTTACAGCAGTTATATCTTTAACATTGACATCAGACATATGCTGGACATCTTAAAGAATCCAATACATAATTGAATAATCATCAACTCACCATATTAAAAAAAAGTCCAAGGCTCAAATTTCAACAATTTCCTTTGCTCAATATCACTGCAGTTCTAAAAAGCAACTAGTCTCTACTCCATGCTCCATCTAAACCAAAAGCAAAACAACCAGAACAAAAATCAACTTCATTCCTTCTCTCCTTGCTCAATTTTCATCATTCTCCTTTCATATTAATAAACCCAACAGCAACAGGCAATAGAATTACAAAAAATAGTGGGAAAAACTGAAAATTACGCTAAACACCAAAATTGAGGCTAAGAGAGAGCTGAGAATTGTAGAAGCCAAAATCGAGATTTCCAAAATTGATGAAGGAGTTTTGGGCGTTGCGCCTGCTGGCTGTTGTGTGCACAGGAGGAGATAACCAAAAGAAGAAGAACGCAAGTTTCAGCCGTTGTCTCTGTGCGCAGGAATCAAGATGGTTGTGCGCAGGAATAAGCTGGCAATGGGCTGAGGAAGTGAGGCTTGGGCCTACTAAAAATTTGGGCTAAATGAATGGTAGTGCAAATTCAGAAAAATTGTAAATGAATGGCTATAGATTAGATTCGTTCCTTCTTGGAAAATACGAACTGAGACCTATAAATACCCAAGTTTATTTCTATAATTATTTGCTTTATTCAGTATCTGCTGTTGAGAATTCGTATTCTTTGCATTATCGCCTATACCTGAAATAAGAAGACATTCCAGAATTTCAATATCATTTTGAACGACCAAAGATTCATTTATTTATGCAATAATTGGATAATTTTAAGTACCGGCTTTAGCACAAAATGAAAAGGTATATATATATATATATATATATATATATATATATATATATATATATATAGATATATATATATATATATATATATATATATATATTGTTTTTTTGGGTAGTGCACGTGGTAGGTGCCCTACCCTGGTACTACACACGTCCGCCCCTAGTTCTAATGTATTAATTGCTAGGGTTTTGATGTTTTAACTATTTTAACTAGTTCACAAGGCCTCTATTAGAGTTTCTTATGTGGGTTGCAGACTATGTTGTTTAAAGTATAATAAGCTTGTTTCAAATTTGGATTTTCTTAAGATATGTGCAGTATTTGTTGTTGTTGTGAAGTTGAGTTCCATGATTACGTGATTTTTAGTTCATAATTAACTGCTTGTTTGAGTTTCGACATGTTATCAAATGCACAACGACAACAGCTCATCAAGATTATTCTGATGATATGTGTGGAAATGATGCTTGCAATTAGTTGGTACTACTTTAACCGGGTTAGACCAAGGCTTATGCGTAAACGTAAGCATAAAGCACCTGCTAGATACCGGCTGATACCGAAAATTAAGAGTCAAGGGCTCATATGCGGAGGCTTACCCTTTATAATGACACCATATGCAATAACTCACTAAGAATGACCATGTTGGGTCATCACACTAAACAAAGGATAGTAATGTTTCAATTCAAACGATCGAGACACACTTTAAGTATTTATTTCCATGATTTACTTAAATGTATGTTGAAACTTCATGATATTTTGCTTGCAAGACCTGGACTAATACCTCCAACATGTGAAGTAGAACCTTGATGTCACTTCAAGGGTTAGTAAGTGAATTTTTCATGTGTTCCTGACTAATTATAGTGTATATTATGCTGAGTTTTTATGTTGACTGTTCTATTTTTTTCATTTTATTTTCCCTTCCTATTTTTTGATATATTAAAATTGAAAAGGGATTAAATTTATTTTGTTAACAATTAAAATTTATTATTATTTTAATTATGGCTAGTGTAATTCACGATAATATTTGACGGAAAAAATGATTAATTCAGATAATTCTTACTAATTCGGTCAAAATCAAAAGCTCTGTTAACTTTGATAAAGCGAGTATCAAAATTGTTAAAAAAACAAAACAAAAGAATCAAAATTAGACTGAAAGTGTCACAACTAAAAAGGGTGTTGTTAAACGCAACATCAAATATTTGCGTACTTACCTAAAATGCTCTTAACTCAAAAAAAACTTATAAAATTAACGTAAAATTGAAATAACTCGTTTACACAAACACAATAACATTAACATGCACGATTGAATACAAATTACAATAATAAAAAACATCGAAAATTTTTCACAATTTTTTTTGTTTTTGTGAAAAGTGGAAAAAGTTGGGAAATATGTAGAGAAATTGAAAAGAAAAAAAAAAGATGAAATGGCCGGTTTTGAGAACCGGCCATTTATGCATATTTGAAATGGCCGGTTTTGAGAACCGTCCATTTCATCTTTTTTTTTGTGTTTTTCAATTTCTGTATATATTTCCCAACTTTTTTCATAAAATGGCCGGTTCTCAAAATCGGCCGTTTTAAAATGGCCCGTTTGACCGGAAAATTTTTAAATTTTTTTTTTTAGATTTATTTATTTTGAACTCGCAACTTTAACTTTAATTTGAACTTGAATCGAAATGCTTCCGAATAAAAGGTTACAACTTGAACACAGACGAACTAGAAAATATTACATGCCATGACTATTGACTAGGTAATGGAATAACATCTTGAAAGTGTTCACAAATTTCATCGACAATGTCGAATACGTCTTTCTGGCTCATATAACGCATGCTTGGCTTAGTGATGCGTGCAAGTTTAGCCCCGAGTCATTGTATCCTCTACAAATTAAAAACACAGAAAGTAAGGATTTGATGAAATGCTAACGTCGTGTATGTATATGTATTGAATGTTTAGGAACCATACCACGGTAGGATTCATGTCGGCTGGTCGGTAATGTTCCCTTCGAGTAAATGATTCTTGGCGTGTCACTTGCATATGCGTCCTTGGGCGAAACCACTCCTGGTACGCTGGAAGAGCTTCAGTTCCGTAATGCACTCGAAGTGTTTGGAGATGGAAATTACATCGAACGTTCTGAAAGTTCTCGAATGAGTCTCCAGCACGATAAGAACATCGATAGAGTGATGGTTGTGGTGGCCTTTGCACAAGCACTGGTGTTATGAGTGGTTGAGGAATGAATCGGGGATATCCGAACTGGTGCATAACACGGTCTGGCATGTAAGCCTCCGTAATCTTTAAACAATGAATAATTCCCCTAAATTGAGAAATGGGGGCAACTTCCTCCGCTCTTTGTCCAAATGGTGTCCAAATAACCTATTACATAAGAGGTAAGTAACATAAGTAAATAATTATAACAGAGTTTAAATCTTAATGAAGACAAGCGTGATAAATTTCATGACATACTTCATTTGCAGGAACATTGTCCAGGGCACTTCTGTATGCAAGATGTAGAGCAGTTTGATCTTGGTCGATGGTTCCCAAGTTCCATGATTCAAAACCAGGAAAGTGCTTGTAGATCCACAGCTGAAATCGTATAAAGACTTCAATAAAAAATGTATTCTTTTTTAAAGTTATGAAAAAATGTATAAATAATATAAAGCGAGCAAACCTGTACAAGTGAGAGACATCCATCTATTTGTTTGCAGTCAATACGTGATGCAATTCCCAACTGTCTATACTGATTGGCAAGTGCAGCAGCTCCCCATGCGTACATATGAACCTCATCCAACTGATGTAGGAACGGTAGAAATCCGATTGGTACTCGATGACCACTCTTGTCGACAAATAGCGATGTGCCTAACAACCACAACAAGTACATGATAGCATGTGAAGGAGGTGGAAGAGTTTGTGCTTTTAAAGCGGCCTCAATTGTGCTACGCTTAAACCCAACACTTTTAAAGTTGGCCTTCACTGATGCATCATTCAGTTGCGTATGAGTTGATAATGAGAGCTTGAGCGTCTCTGGGTGGGTCGTTTCCACCTTAACCGCACGACCATGAGCATGAATCCCTAACAGATAGTGGACATCATGCAGGGTTATAGTCATCTCACCGAATGGCAAGTGAAAGCTATTAGTTTCAGGATGCCACCGTTCAACAAATGCACTAATCAAAGGCATGTTGATCTTCGGGTGCATATAGCTGGGCAAGTGTGAGAGATGGATGTTGTCGACAACATTCAAGACATCGTCGTTTAGATAGTCTTTGAACTTGCTTAATTTACGGTATTGGTGAAACCCCTTTAGAATATCGCGGTCCTGCGGCATTTTAAAGTAAATAGTAAATAAGAATGAGTTAACAATAGTCTTTGAACTTTCTTAATTTACGGTTTATTTCGTAATGCACTACTAGCCTATAATTACAGTTATGCCGAAAGTGACATTCAACACTGTAAATTGGTTGCAGAGTCGAATTTGCTCACACCAGGTACAAGTTGTGGTTGGGTCCTTCAAATCAGAAGTTTCACCGGGCATTCCCGAAGCTGCATGGCCTACTTCAAATGCATTTTGATGCAATCCGCACAGAGTTTGAGAGATCTCTTACGATTAAGCCTCATTCCACAACAAGTCACATCTTCGGTAGGCTGGGAGTAGGGTTGAGCATAAAATGGACCGGACCGAAAAACCGCCCGAACCGGCCCGAAAAATCGGTGTTTGGGCTGAATCGAACCCTATTCGGTCCGGTCCTCGGTCTTAATAATTTGAAAATTTTGGTTTTCGATCCGGGCCGGTCCAAAACCGACAAAAAACCGGGCTAGACCGAAAAATCGAAATTTGTAGTAAAATTAACTTATCTCCAAAACCTAGCCCCAAAATCATTTCATCAGTCAGCCTCCAAATCATTCACGTCGCCCGTCCTCTCCTCCCTACGCCTTTCATCTCCTCCGCCCCTCTGCCTCCCTACCCCTCTCATCTCCTCCACCCACCTCCCCCGCCTCCATCGCGTCCTCGATCTCTGCCCACCTCCTCCGCCTCTCCTCTGAATTTTGATCCACCGCGTCCCATCTCCTCCGCCGACGCCGTCCTCTGATCTCCGCCCACGGCTCCTCCATCAGATCTGCCTCTCCGCCTCCTCCATGTGCAAGATCGAAGGTTGACACATGCTGAGATGGGAGTTTTTCATTCGAGATCGGTGAGGCAACCTTCAATCGTTTGGTTGACACATCCACCCGAGTCTGCTTCGTCTCTTCAGATCTGCTTCGTCTCTCTCCTCCTTTCCCGTCCATTTTATTTGTTCTCTTTTTTCTCCTTTGTTGTTCATTTATTTTGTTTGCTAATTGGGTATTGGTTTAGTCCCAATATAATGTAATAATTGAATCAGTTTACATATTCAAATTATTACAATTTTTTTTTCATTTATTTTTTTGTCAAATTCGGTTCAAGTCGATTTTGGCCCGGACCGACCACAATTCGATTCGATTTTCGAGCCTTACAAAATCAAAAAATTCGGGTCGGCCTTTTTCGGGTTCGATCCGGTCCGGGCCAGTTCTGGACCGATGCTCAGCCCTAGCTGGGAGGTATGGTTTCACATCTCGCCATTGACAAAATGGTCAAAGAAATGGACGATGTATCCCAGTGATTGTGATCACACATTGCGCACAAGTTTTGGACTAATGTGCGCATGTCAATTGGCCGTCAAGTTGAGAAACACGAGGACCGTCCACCAGGTTCACGATCTAAATGTGTTCTGGAGAACTCTTCACATGGGGGAACCACCTGAGACTAGGTAGCAGAGTGTACGGGACCAATTTAATGACTGGGCGAGGGACCGCAGCGAGACTGCCACTGAGGAGGAAATGAGATCGTATTTCGATGATTCGAGTGCGTCACAATCGTTCTTGGAGGAGCCAGTCGTAAACCAACGGAGATGTAGGCAACCTAGAGCAACATGGAGTAGGATCCCATCTGCTTGGGAGCAGCAACACACGAATCAATCTCGAATGAATTCCACCCCAAGCAATGCTGGTTCAGGTTCGCAAGCAAGTACTTGTAGATCATTTAGATACCAGAGTCAAATGCCGCAACAAACTGTACACTTCATTAGAGGTTGGACTAATGTCGTCGCCGATGGAAGCTGCGGTTTTAGGGTCATAGCACAACTCCAATACCGTTCACAAGACTGGTGGCAAGACGTCAGGCAGGAACTTATGGAGGAGTTGAACAACCACAGGGAGCTTTACGTCGCAGAAATAGGGGCACAACAGGTCACGAAAATAACTAATCGTTTGAACTGGTTTGTAGGCCCATGTAACAACCCATGGTGGTATATACATTCCCGGATATGGGGTTTCTTACAGCTACAACGTACCAACGGGTATTGAGTTGCTATGCTGCGGTAGGGAGTCTTACATACTTTCCATTGGAGTGTCGTTCACAAATGGACTCACTATCTCCGGACCCTCCATCGACAGATGAAGAGTGGACAATGGGATTCATTGATAACAATCACTATATTAGGCTGCGCGTGATAGATGAATGTCCACTTCCACCATTATGGATGTCCTGGGAATCTGCTAGAGAGGAAAGAATAAGCCATTGGATGCAACATTATTCCGTTCGGCTACGTCAATTGTTTTTGTTCTAGTTTATGCTTTCAATTTTATGTTGTGTTCCGTATTTATAGTGAAATGAGTGAAAATTCATGTTGCCGTAATTAAAATAAATATGATTTCACTTTTACTGAAATAGTTCTTTATTTAAAATATATAAATAAATAAATGTTAAAATAATAGTTCTCTATTCAAGTTCGTCCGTGTTCAAGTTGTAACTTTTTATTCGGAAGCATTTCGATTCAAGTTTGAATTAAAGTTAAAGTTGCGAATTCAAAATAAATAAATTTAAAATTTAAAAAAAAAATTGCCGGTCAAACTGGCCATTTTAAAATGGCCGGCTTTGTGAAAAAAGTTGGGAAATATATACATGAATTGAAAAACACAAAAAAAAAAAAAAAAGAAACCGGCCATTTCATTTTTTTTTTGTTTTTGGTTTTTCAATTTTTCTACATATTTCCTAACTTTTTCCACTTTTCACCAAAAAAAAATTTGTGAAAATTTTTCGATGTTTTTTATTGTTGTAATTTGTATTCAATCGTGCATGTTAATGTTATTGTATTTTTGTAAACGAGTTATTTCGATTTTACGTTAATTTTATAAGTTTTTTTTGAGTTAATGATATTTTAGGCAAGTACATAAATATTTAATGTTCCGTTTAGCCAAAAAGGTGTTTGCGTTAAAGATTAGTGAATTACACTGATGATTTTTGTTATTGAAGGCGTTAAAATTAGCGAGCCTGAATATCACCCACCCAGCCAGAGAGTGAGTCAACTCATCAATCCACAGTTCCACACATCTGGAGTTGTTACTTACACGGTTACACCTGCTCTTGTCTATCCTGTTGACTTGTCCTCATCGCCGTTGGTCTATGACGACCAGAAATTCTGCCCCTTCCGTGCAGTTCCAAACCGTGAACTTGATTTCGCAAGTATCCTCTCAATATAACTGGAACTGGGGCCTGAGATCCGGGTTGGAGCAGCTTATGGATGATTTTGGCTTGTTGGAAAGTAACCTGAACGATTTGAGCAGAAAGCGCACCCTAGACTACGAGATCATCCAAGTGACGGAGAAAGAGATAAGGGAGCTTATCTATGATGTGGAAGACACGATCGACACTTGCGTCACCCGGATTGCTGCCCGGGGAACAAGAAGAAGCTGTTGCCTTCCCGGTTTTCTTCCAAGAAGCCATGATGACCTAACAGAAAAGATCAGGATCTTTAGGATAGCAAGGTTACGACCTCTGATGGATAGGTTATACATTAGGTTATACTTTCCATCCAATAGGAATGCAGGCCCAGCTGAGACAAACGAAATGTGGATAAAGGTAAATGTCTTTTCACTGGTTATGTGCTGTGCTGGGTTTATGCTTTGTTACATTGTACTACAGACTATATCAAACTTACTTGTATAGTGTGTCATATTCAAGGTCAGATCAAGTAATTACATTCCCATTTTGAATTGTATCATAGTTATACTGTTTGACTGAAAATATTAACGCAGTATTGAGTAAAGACCCGTATGTATGTGACATAAAACCTGTGATGTTTTGAGTATATGAATATTGGTGATAAACATTTTCGTGGTAGAGAATTAAATCTGGTGAGTACTTAAATGGCTGAGATCATCTATTCAGTTTTGGGAGTTAAAACAGAACAAGTGTAACAAGCTTCTCTTAGAGATGCTCATCCAAATTGAAGCAGTTACTCAAGGCTTATGAATAAATCCTTCTGTAAGTCAGTAAGTGTCACGTTTCATTTTTTCTACCTTCTGTAATCTGTTTTGATATTGGGGTTTGCGATTCTAGTTGATGAAATCGGTTGCTAGGATTGATTTGATTTCATCTGAAAACTTAATTTCTAATCATTGCAATAACATTTTCTTCCGTTTTCTCCATGGATCTAGGCTACCCAAACCAAACCATGTAATATTGTGTTCTTCATTGCTCTGGTCTTCCTTCTTATTGTTTTTCGATTCGTTCGATTTGTTTGATTCATTCTGTAAATCTGAGAGTTCTTGAGATCTTGATGCAACATAAGCTCATCGAGATTATTATCTAATGCTAACTAGAGCCTTTGTGTGACGATATTTGCAGAGTTCGGAATACACAGTCGGCTTTGAAGATGAAGCTGACACTTTGATTAGTCGCCTCCTTGAAAAGTCGGACAAGCTTGAAACTATTACCATAACCGGTATGCCTGGCCTTGGAAAAACAACACTGGCTCGGAAGATTTTTGAGGATCCAAGAATAGCGTACGAGTTTCGCATTCGTATATGGGTGGATATTTCCGACAATCTAAACATGAAGAATGTCCTTCTCACTATTCTGAGAAACTTCACTCACCGCTCGGTAGACAAATCTGAGGAAGAATTAACCAGCATTGTTCGGAGAAATTTAGAGGGCGGCAAATTCTTGATAGTCATGGATGACGTCTCGATACCCGATATATGGAAGAAATTCGAAGAATTCTTACCACTGGAGAATGAACAGGGCAGAGTCTTGATAACGAGCCGCGGTAAGGATGTGGCGGCATATGCTAATCTATCAGGAGAACCCCACCACAACTTGAGGTTTTTAAATAGAAGAGAGAGTTGGGAACTCCTCCAATGCGAGGTATATGGCCAACTTGGTGTTGTCCCAGAAGAATTAACAAAGGTTGGTCAGATCATTGCTGAGAAATGCTATGGATTTCCCCCATCAATTATTGTGATTGCTGGTATGCTGCTCAGCAAAATATCATCAGCAGGTGGTTTGGTTGCATCCACAAGAAAAGAATGGAATGAAGTCGCGGAGACCATGGAAACTTGTCTTTTTCAAGACATGAATAACCCCTTGGGAAAAATACTGTCACACTGCTACAGCAGAGATCTGCCTTATAATTTAAGAAATTGTTTTCTATATTTTGGGATGTTTCCTAGGGCTGCTTTCATTCCTATCAAGAAACTGATTCGACTATGGATCGCTGAGGGCTTCATACAAGAAAGCATAGGAAAGAGCTTGGAACAGATCGCAAAAGATAACTTGAGATATCTTATCAACCGGAACTTAGTGATGGTTAAGGAAGAAAAGTCCCATGGCAAAGCTAAGATATGCTACATTCACAGCGCCATACATGGCTTCTGCAAAACAAAGTCTGCATTTAACAATCTAAACTTATTTCAGGAAATCACCAAGTCCAGTCGAGGATATTTCGAACCTTCGACTGAAAGCATCGGGAAATGCCACCGCCTTTGTATTCATTCCCATGTTACTGAGTTCCTCTTGGGAAAACCAACTGCCCGAAAAGTCCGTACTTTCCTATGTTTCACTCACCCTCCCGCCGAGATAGCTCCCACTCACATTTCATCAGCCATGGATGGCTTTGACCTGATGAGAGTTTACAGCGCTGAAAATATTAGATTTTCAGAACTTCCACAAAAGCTTTTGCATCTAATACACTTAAGATACCTCACTTTGGCACTGGCTAATGATCGGTGTAAGACTCTTCCTGAGGCCATCTCCAATCTCTGGAGCCTACAGACCCTTATAGTGGACATACCATCACCCACACTTGGAATCCAAGCGTCTATATTGCAGTTGAGGCAGTTGAGGCATTTGCAGACGAATGCGTCAATCATCCTGAAAATTGCTGACAACATAGGTGAAGGGGGAGATAACCTTCAGACACTAGGCAGATTGTTGCCAGAAAGTTGCAACGAAAAAGTTTTCGACAAGGCGAAAAACTTGATTACTTTAGGAATTCAAGGGGATTTATCTAGCACGCAGTTGGAGTCCAGAGGCTTAGAAAAACTGGTCCTTCTGAACAAGTTAAAGCTAGTGCATATGGTGACAGGTAGAGAAGCATCTGAAAAACCAATGTCCTGCCTGCCTGGAAATAACAAATTCCCACCAAACCTCAAAGTTCTAGTGCTGGTTGGCACGTATCTGGAGTGGGAGCAGATGGCTATACTGGGAAGGCTAAATAACCTCGAGGAGCTGAAGCTAAAAGACAATGCATGCAGGGGAGAATCCTGGGATGTCAATGGTGGTTTCAAACGTCTCGAACTCCTGCATGTTGAAAGGTCATCATATCTGAAATACTGGTCAATCCTGGATGATGCTTTTCCAGAACTAAGATATCTTTTACTCAACTACTGTGAGAGACTTGTTGAGGTTCCATTTGCCCTTGGTAGGGAACTTGAGCTGTTGTGCATGAAAGGTGTTACTGAAGAAGCAATTATGTGTGCGGAAAAAATTGAGAAGAAAAAAAAAGGTGCTAAAGGCGGTGTGAAGTTTAAGCTTGACATTGCTCCTGGAGACAGAACTCGGAAGGATTGATGATTCCAGTGTCTTGCCCAACTCCAGGTGATGATTAACTATTGATTGTTTTAATGTGTATGAATCCACATGGATCATTGCATTAGGATTTGTAGTGGTGCATGTTTTTTTATACAAAATGGGGAGTTTGTGGCTTCTGGAACTTAATGGCAGTTCAAGCAAATAAGTGTGTGCTACTGCTACATGTGGCCAGGTTACAGGTACTTGATGATTTAATTCTACAAGCGCAGATCGTAGATCGTGCAAAGGCAGCTGTATGTTTAGCTTAGTTTCTTTGGTTGGAGTATTATTTAGATCTGCATTCATTTGTGCCTGTTTCAAGATGAGCACAGTATACTTGTTGACATGACATCCATAGGATCCAGAGTTGATTGAACTTGTGATTTTGATCATCAGTATGTTGTTTACCTTTTGACAGGATGGGATAAACAAAGCATTGATATAATCTTTTCCTTCTTTTTAACCAAACCAAACCAAACGTTTACAGGAGTTACAGCTTGGTGATTGTCGGGCAATGTAACTATGTGCAGAATCAATCCTGTATTAGATACACATGAAGCCACGAAGCATTGATTTCGTCAACTGAAGGAAGTCGCAGGCTTATTTGATTTTTGGCCGTCATGGTTTTGATTGTTTTTCCTGATCTAGTCATGGTGGTGTTGTTGAAGAAGTCACTTTTTTCAGCACACTGGCTGCCTTTACCATTTTTCCTTTCCCTATTAAACATTTTTTTCCTTCTAATTCTGTCTGTTTTATCCATATATTATTTAAAGTTGATGGACTATCTTGAAGGAGAGCCACTCTCATCTCCAACTACTTTTGTGGATTTAGCTTCAAATAGTTCTTAGTTATCAAAACATACCATATCAAGCAAAAGGAAGGTCTTGCCTATTGTTGTTAAACGTTTTCTTATTACTAAATGCATTCATTGTGATTTCAAATATGTTAATCATCATTTCCGATTCAATGGGATTAATTTTGTTAATTCATTTTAATTAATATATAGATTTACATGTAAAAAATGTTGTTATTAGGAAAGGATGCTGCATATAAAATGTTTATGAATTTACGTAAAGAATCGAAAAATGATGTTATGGTTTTTGCATTTCCAGTTATTTTTATTCCGATTTTTTTTTAAAGCAAAATGGAGAGTTTGAATTTATGTAATAACCAAATCTCGTAGAAAATCAAGTGAACAATTTTTTATCATTTTAAAATGGAGTGAGTTTCCTAAGAAACATCTCCTAGATAGAGACATAGAAACATAGTTTCTAATATTACATATTAACTCCAAACCAAAACTAGTTCCTAAAAGCCACCCAACCAATGAAGAATCGTTAATATGGATTCATATATAAATGATATAACCTTGGGTTTCATTTCACTATTCATTCATTAACTTTCATCTCAGTAACTTTCTCTCTAGAATTCTCTCTACGAATCTCACAACCAGGGCAATATCTTTGGATCGATAAACCATCTCCGATCTACCTGATTTTCCGATCAAAACATCTCCGATCTACCTGATTCTGCAAAGAAAAGCTAACGAAACCGAAGGTAAATCTCTGTTCGTGGATATTTTCATCGTTTTTTTACTTTGTATGATCAATTACCACCTCCTACATAGTTGATTCATGTTTCGAATGATAAAATAGCTTCGATTCCACCTAGATCTGAAAAATCAAGTTCGAAAAATTGTAGATCTGGAAGTATTCGTTTATAATTTCATATTTTGATTGTAGATCGTTGTTGTTTATGCATTCACAAGGTGTAATCGTGCTTGCATAATGATCCAGTAGTGTAATCATTCAAAATCAGACCTCAATCATGAACTAAAATTCGAAAAAATAAGATATACAACGTTTCCATGTTCTTTCGTACGTGTGCTATGTTCTCAACAATATTACTTATGTTATCTGGAATATGTCCTATGTTTTCATTAAAAAACTGACAATCATTATGTGCTCTGTTTTTTTACAATATTATCTTGAGTTTTGTTCTTGACCGTATTTTCTATGTTCTCAGGCATATTACCTATGTTATCAACCATATTACCTATATTCTCTGGAATATGTCCTATGTTTTCATTAAAAACCTGACAATCATTATGTGCTCTGTTTTTTTACAATATTATCTTGAGTTTTGTTATTGACTGTATTCACTATGAACTCATTTATAATCACTATGATCTCAGTTATATACGCTATGATCTCAGTTATGATGGATATGATCTCAGTTATATTCCATATGATCTCACCTATATTCACTATGAACTCATTTATAATCACTATGATCTCAGTTATATACGCTATGATCTAAGTTATGATGGATATGATCTCAGTTATATTCCCTATGATCTCAGTTATATTCTCTATGATCTCAGTTGTAGTCACTATGATCTAAATTAATTATGCCATGATCTCTATTACTTCTAGTATTTTCTCAGTAAAATTGTTTCAACAAATTTACAGGAATGCATTACTTGGAGACAAATAATGAACAGAAACTACACCGAACTGGTATTGAAGTCAGAAGGGAACATGGATGCTAGAAGAATACTAGAGGATGGGTACCAACGTGTTATATGTTATTTTCTCGGCAGTTGTATGAACATTAGTACATGTAATTGAATGATATATGTTATATTTTACCAACTAAAAACACTATGATCTCAACACAAAATACTATAATCTCAGACTAAACCACTATGATATCAACTCAATAAACTATGATATCAAACCAAACACTATGATCTCAACTAAAAATACACTGTTATCAGACTAAAAATAGACTATGATCTCAACTAATAACAGTATGATGTCACGGAAAAACACTATGATATCAACACAAAACACTATAATCTCATACTAAAAAACTATAATATCAACTCAAAAAATTATGATATCAAACAAAAAACTATGATCTCAACTAAAAAACCTATAATATCAAAAAACTATGATCTCAACTAAAACAACTATGATCTCAACTCAAAAAGCTATGATATCAAACAGCGAGAGGATCCTTTTCGCGGATCCGCGAGAGGATCCGCAAAAAACGATACTGACCCGGATCCGCGAGAGGATCCGCGCAAATTGGTCATGTTTCTAGTTAAATTAACTAAAGACCGTTTCTCCCAAAACTTTGTGTTCAAAATGATGTATATATGCAAGAATATCATTTTGGTTATTGCACTAATTGGCAATGTAAATTGAATTTATTGTAATTACATACTTTCCATACAGACCACATGTACATTCACCTATAAAATCACAATTTCAGTGTCTCAAACAATTAGGTATTGAATCAGACTAACAAAAATGACAAATTAAACTTCCATTAGGGTTTAAGAGGAGGGTCATGATCTTCAACAAGGTTGAGTTTACATCGAAAATCATTCGTTTATCACGTCATCTTAAACTGCACATCATGCTTATGATGTTTATCACTAATGATTCTGGTGTCAATCGAGTTGGACATCAATCTCCAGCTCTAAGTGATATTACTAATGGTATGATCAATTATTATTTTAAATGTCTTTATGATTAGGTGAATTTATTTTGTCTTATATGAGTGTTTCTTGATTGTAGTCATGTCAAGGAACCAGTTTGTTACACCATTATCCAAACAGTTAAGTGTGGCAACAACAAAAAGAATAACTGATGAAGTACCTAGCTACATAAACAATTCAACTGAATTGCAACATGAAAGATTTGGAAGGCCATTATCAAGCTTTGCAACGCCACTTAGCAGAATGTTACAGTCAACGACACAACCAAGCGGCATTACCTATGGTAGATTTCAGACCTTACTAATATTATGTCATAACACTGTTAATTCACTAAATTATTTGAGTTGAATGTTTTTAAAGTTAACACAAATATATGATATAGCTGTGTCGAGTCAAAAGGATCCACCTAACCGCCAGAATTCTTCCACACCAATCATAAATGGCAAGAAGGTTCCGCGTAAGAGATTCGTTCTTAGAGATGTTGCGAGAAATATTGCCCAACATGATACGAATTTTAGAGATTATATTATAGATGGTAATATTTATTCATTATTTACATACTTCTTGCCATGTTTTTATTATTATGTTTCTGATTTTTCAAAAAAATATTTTTTTCCTATGGAAATTATAGGATCATCTGATCATGCATACAAGACGGTTACCAGATTCAATAAATTGCATCGTATGGTTGTACTTCGAATGCGGAGACATCTCAAGAGTAATCCTGGTGACTATGTTGTGTATCAGCAAGACACTCGAGGATATAGTAAGAATAATTATCATGTTCATTTTTTGATTATTACATCATTACATATATTTACTTTTTTTTGAGATTTCGTTGGTTAATTCAATCTTAACTATACTACTCAGGAATACCAATTCCACCTGAAGTTGAACAAGCAATGCCAACTGCCGAAAAACACGTTGAGATGATTCTTGACAAGAATGTTAGGCACGTGCAAAATATAGTCAATAATACTCATACGGGTGATCCAGAGTCGTCATCAGCCAGACAATCTAAAGGAGCAAGACAACATGCCTCACAAAGAAAGGCTGACAAGAAGGACATGAATGCACATAAAAAACTCAGCATATCAGTTGTTGGTGAGAAAGAGTATACTTAAAATTATCGATTTCAACGAAAGTTTATGAATTTTGTAATAACGTGAATGCATTCGATTGACTTTTCAGGCTACCAAGATATGGGCGACCCTACTTATGCATGCAAGGAATGTGGTGCCCTTATGTTTTCTGATGAGAGGATTAAGAGTTCTCCACTTAATCGACCAGAATTCAGCATGTGTTGCAGTCGAGGTAAAATACAGCTGCCACTACTGAAGACGGCTCCAGGACCACTATTTGATCTTCTTCACAATAGGCATGAAAAGGGTCACAACTTTCTCGAGCACATTCGAACATATAATATGATGTATGCGTTCACGTCTATGGGTGGATTACAAGACAATTATGTGAATAAGGGTAAAGGTCCCTATTCATATAGACTTAGCGGTAACAATTACCACCGTCTTGGTAGTGTACTACCTACCGACGGAGAATCTCCGAAATTTCCCCAATTGTATATGTATTGTGGTGAAGATGAAACTCAAGAGAGGATAAATGCTACCAGGTAAACATTACATCTAAGATATTACATAATTGTTCAAGACATTTTTATTTAATTTATTCTTTTCACAAGTACTAACCAATTGATTATAATTTCTATGCAGCTCCAAAACCAAAAGTCCACCGAAACTTGACACAACAGTGGTCAATGCTCTTCGAGAAATGATCGACACTCATAATTCCATAGCAAAGAATTTCCGCATGGTTGCTGAACGCTTTAGGGAGAATGATGATAAAGATGTGAGGTTGTGTCTTATTGGTAGAAGGTCACGTGATGGGAGGATGTATAACCTACCAACATGCTTTGAAGTTGTTGCACTCATCGTTGGTACGAATATTTTAAACGTTGGTTTATGTCTTGCTGTTATATATTAATGATTCTTTATTCAACATCAATAGTTGCAATGGAAATTTATGGTTGCTATACTCTTACCCTCAGGAAATGATGAATATGATATGGATGCATGTGATATTGTATTGGAAGAAAGGAGTGGTAGTATGATACGTATATCCGAGTTGCATCCTTCTTATCTTCCGATGCAATATCCACTTTTGTTTCCATTTGGTGAAGATGGATACCACACGGAGATTCGACATTCTGACAAATCTTAAGGAGCTAGTCACATGTTGAAGATAAAGGAATTCCTTTCATATAGGATGTTCGATCGTGATGGGGAAGCTCAGACTATACTAAGGAGCGGGAAGTTATTCCAGCAGTTTTTGGTTGATGGATATATGATGATGGAGGCCCAACGACTTTCTTTTATCACAAGGAACCAAAAAAAGTTACGAGCTGATAACTATAGGTCACTTGAGGATGCAATTCGTAGAGGAACAGTTGAGGCCGATGGTTCTTTTGGCACAATGGAAAAACGTATCATTCTCCCATCTTCTTTTGTTGGAGGTCCGAGGTACATGGTACAAAACTTTCAGGACACTATGGCTATATGTAAAAGTATAAGTTATCCCGAGTTGTTCATCACATTCACGTGTAACCCAAAGTGGCCTGAGATTACACGTTTCGTGGAGTCTAAGGGATTGCGACCTGAGGACCGTCCTGACATTGAAAGTCGTGTCTTCAAAATGAAATTGGATCGATTGATTAAGGATTTGAAGACGGAGAATATTTTTGGAATGTCAATCGGAGGTATTTTTCAAGTTCCAAATTAGTAATTTGTTTATTTTATTACTTATTATTTTCATTAAAATCGATTTTTTTAAAATACTGCAGCAGTCTATATCATTGAGTTCCAAAAGCGTGGACTGTCACATGCACATATACTTCTATGGATTGATAGGAGCGATCGAAATATGACTGCCATTGATATTGATGATTTAATAAGTGCTGAAATTCCTGACAAGGAACTCAATCCGGAGTTATATAATGCCGTTTCTGAGTACATGGTACATGGTCCTTGCGGTGCTTCACATTCCACTGCTTTGTGTATGCACAATGGAAAGAAATGTTCCAAGAAGTTTCCAAAGTCTTTTAATGAAAAGACAATGTTCGATGGAAACGGATATCCAGTCTATAGGAGGTGCGACACTGGTAAAACTATTGAAAAGAATGGTATAACAGTTGATAACAGGTGCACAACAAAATCCATAATTATTTTATTCAGTGCTTTTTATTTATTTTTCAATAATAAAATATTGATTAATTTTTTTCCTCTTAGGAACATAGTGCCCTATAATCCTTATCTGTTGATGAAGTACCAGGCGCATATTAATGTGGAGTGGTGTAACAAGTCAAATTCAATCAAGTACCTCTTCAAGTATGTCAACAAGGGGGTAGACCGTATTGGTGCTAAAATAACTGTTGATAATGAAGTGAAGGATTACGTTGATTGTCGTTGCATATCCGCATGTGAGTCGTCGTGAAGTATAATGGGAAGAGATATACACTACAAAGACCCTCCTGTAGAGCGTTTATCATTTCACCTTGATGGTGAACATAATATGGTCTTTAAGGATGGTGACGTGATTGAGGATCTAATTGAAAAGACCAATACTGTTGCAGAAACAAAATTCCTGAAGTGGATGGAATACAACAAGAATCATCCAGAGGCACGAATTTACTTATATGCTGAGTTTCCTAAGCATTATGTTTGGGATCAAGGCAAGAAGGATTGGAAGCCAAGGAAGCAATTCAATGGTAAAGTTGGTAGGATATACCATGTTCCTATAAGAACAGGCCCGGCATACTTCCTTAGGATCACGTTGAATCATATTAGAGGTGCTACATGCTACGACAATTTGAGAACCGTAAAAGCATTTGTTCATCAAACATATCGTGATGCATGCTATGCTTTAGGGCTCCTTGATGATGATAAGGAATACATAGATGCTATCAAGGAAGCCAGTTTTTGGGTATCTGGAAGATTTTTGAGGCATTTATTCTCTATGATTCTTCAGTCCGACAACATGTCTAAGCCGGTGCATGTATGGGAACATACATGGGAGTTCTTATCCGGTGATATTCAATACATCATGCGAAGAAAACATAAGAATCCAGGTATTCACTATTGCAATTTTTTTTGTCTTCGCTAAGTATGTTAATTTATTTTCAATTGTTGTTTTATAATACCTTTCCTTTCATCCACGTGTAATTTCAAAACATATCTCGAGCTCACAAAGGAACAATTGTTGAACTTCACGCTTTTTGAGATAGAACAGATGTTGTCTCGAAATGGATTCAGTCTATCTCATATTGAAGGCATGCTAAGACCAAATGAAGTGGTTGTTGAAGATGGTCAAAATACTCTTATTTTGGAAGAGACATCATATGATACAGCTGCAATGATGGAAGAACATGACCGTCTTTATCCGTGTTTGACTGAAGAGCAACGTGATGTATACAATACTATCATGGATGCTATATCATCTGGATCTGGTGGTGTTTTCTTTTTGTATGGATACGGTGGTACCGAAAAAACGTTCTTATGGAAGAACACTTTGTTATGCAATATGAGGTAGAGGTGACATTGTTCTCCCAGTGGCCTCAAGTGGGATTGCATCTCTATTGTTGCCTGGAGGTCGTACTGCACACTCTAGATTTAGCATTCCTTTGAATGTTGACGAGACGACCGTGTGTAGCAGGATTGTCCATTGATCCGATCTTACTAGATTATTGAAGAAGACAAAGCTCATTATATGGGATGAAGCACCTAAAACAAACAAGTTATGCTTTGAGGCATTGGATCACAGTCTAAGGGACATTATGAAGAGAGCTGACAGTGAGCCTTCGGACCTGCCCTTTGGAGGATTGGTAGTTGTGTTTGGAGGCGATTTTAGACAGATATTGCCTGTCATCCCTAAAGGAAGTAGGCAAGACATTGTCCATCACTCTCTCACATCATCTAGACACATATGGAGCCATTGTCATGTACTCAAGCTCACCAAGAACATGCGTCTTCAGGTATAATTTTATTTGCATAATAATATTATATCAGTAATAGTTATTATATCTAACTTTTTCTAAGTGGATGTGCTCTTATTTTCACTAACAGTCAGGCAACTCACCGACTGAGGTATCATGAGATAAAGGAGTTCGCGGACTGGTTGTTGAAGGTTGGCGATGGTGAAGTTGGTGACAAGAATGATGGTGAGGTGGAATTCAAATTGCCTGATGAGGTTGTACAGGAAGTCAATGAATATGTCATGTCCCTACTGCCTGGGGATGCCACCGAGTTCTTTAGCTCAGATAACATATGTCCCGACGAAGATGACATAGTTAATAGAGAAGATGTCTACTCAGTCGAGTTCGTTAACACGATTAAGACATCAGGTATACCGAACCATGTCATTCGACTGAAGGAAGGTTGTCCAATTATGCTCCTCAGAAATGTAGACTAAGCGGATGAATTGTGTAATGGCACGAGGTTAATTGTTACTAAAATCGGGAATCGTGTTATACAAGCTAAGAAGATACATGGGAAGAATGCAGACCAGAAGGTATTGATTGCACGAATGGTTCTCACACCATCTGATCTTACCAAGTTTCCTATCAGATTCCAGCGAAGACAATTTCCGATATTTGTTTGTTATGCCATGACAATCAATAAGAGTCAAGGTCAGTCTTTAAATCATGTTGGCCTATATCTACCGAAACCTGTGTTTAGCCACGGTCAGTTATATGTTGCATTTTCGAGAGTCACGAACAGAAAAGGGCTCAAGGTGTTGGCTTTAGATGAAGATGTAAAGCCCACCGATAGAACGATCAACGTCGTTTACAAGGAGATTTTTAGAAATCTTTGAAGTATGTGATGTGCTTTAAATTTTAATAACGTATTCTAACTTGGAATCAATATATACTTACTCATAATTACATATTGGCATATTAAATGCAGATAAACAGACTTTGTTTGGACATGGAATGGATGAGCAGCACACGGTTACATTCATATGTCCCCGGATTGTTGTAGGATACTTAGTATTATGTTTAAGGTTATTGTACTTTACCGTTTTTGAATGTCTCTTTGAAGATCCAATAACTATGTTATATTATGCTTCGGTCAATGTACCAGAAGTAAGACTTCATATATATCTCTCGGTGTTTCGTTTTATTTTGAAGTTTGATCTTATGTTCTTATATTCGAAGCAAACCATACCATGGCATCGCCACAGGTTAGTACTAGTTTCCTTATATTTATAAAACGCATGTATGTTGTATCTGGATATTATTATGATGATGACAATTATAGACATATCTAAGTTTTACGTGATCTCGTATGAGATTATAGTTTGTACTTGTAGTATTTCCTCCGGATATTCGTATGTAATTTTGATGATGAGTTTTAATATATTACAGAATTTTATCAAAAAAAAAAAAAAAGTATTAGGTTACCGTTTGCGTTTGGTTATCTGTGAGACTGTTCTTTGCTTAATAAGAACAGGGATTACTTGAATATTTGGTGGAATATTAATGGGCTTATTCGTTAACTCAGCCTTTTTTATAACTCTGGTGTATTGTTCGTTTAATCCAAAATTAAGGCTAAATTAATGTAAACAACGGAACAGGCCCAACATTTGCCTAAGACCTCCCATGGGAGTGGTCGTGACGCCGGCCGGCCGTCGGTGCTCCAACGGCCGGCCGCACCCGGAATCAGCCTTAACAAGGCTGATTCCGGGTGTTCCAGCCGCCCAGCCCAATGGTTGGGAAGTCTGGCTGGCCCCCACCCGACTTTTTTTTAAATTTTTTAAAAATTAATTTGTAAAGTAATATTAAATAAAAAATACACCAACGACTATATTTTTTCGAGATCTATAAATACAACTCATTCACAACCCATTTCACCACACCTTAATTTCCTCTCATCTTCCACTTCTTAAACTCAAAACGCTAAAATGTCTACTCCCAACTCCCAGAATTCGAACTCCACTCCACCAAATCCATTTGAACATCCGACATACATATGGCTCACTCAACAAGGAATGTTGGATAAAATACCGGCATTTCTGAATGAGTTTTATGGTGTCACTCCCAACTCCCAAATCCCCATCTCACCCAAAGGCCAACCGGAACCTTCATTCTACGATACGACCGGATGCTACAATCCATACAACCCAGACTCTTCAACTTATCCACAGTGCATTAGGAGACTCAACCGGAACCTACGGCAAAAGGGAAATGAAGGAAACCTCGCAAGCCTACTAGAAAAAAGGCAGCCTCAACCGCGGGGAAAGAGGAAGAAAAAGATGGGTCAAGGAGTTCGTACTCTGAAGAGGAGGATCGTGCTCTCATCCAGATTTTCATGTCGTTAAGTGAGGATCCGGTGAAAGCCACCAACCGCACGTATACTCGATGTTTGTGGAAGTTCAGGAAATCTGGGAGCAAAACATTAGAGATGGCCATCCTCTTACCGGTCTCACACCTCGAATTGCAAATTCACTACGTGGTCGGTGGACTCTGATGAAAGGTGTAAACCACTTTGTCTCAGCTTATGATGATGCGGAAAGATGTGTTGGAGATAAAAGCAGTTACAATGACGATGATGTTATCAACATGGCCAAAAAGCTACACAAACAGAGGCAGGGCAGTAAGTTTAATAACATGCATTGTTGGGAAGCAATGAGGCACTATCCGCAGTGGCAATCTCACATGAATTTCACCAGTGCAACCGGGGTGAAATCTTCCAGGGAGCAACCTCGGACATATGGTGGTGGATCAGCTGACGAGGCTATAAATGTTGAGGTTAGTGGTGGGAGCGGTATCAAAAGGGGTTTGGAATGCAATGATGATGGGAGCGAAATTGCATCGAAGCGCCCTATGGGTCGTGATAAGGCAAAGGCCTTCGAGTGGAAGCTCAATTATGGACGATTTGAATGAATCCTTCCAAGGCATGAATACAATTGAGGAGAAGAGGCTTGAGCTTAAACTGAGGAAGATTGAGGAAAGGAAGCAAGCTGAGGTGTGGAGGCTTGAGTTTGAGGAGAGGAAGCTTGAAGTGATGCGAATGAAGGCGGAGAAGAAGTCTGAGGATACGAGAATACTTACTGAGAGTCAACATCAAGCTGCTACGTTACATTGGGGAAGTTCCAAATGATGATCGATCTACAAAACAGGTTCGATAACTTGTCACTGATGGAGCTTACTATCCTGCAGAAGCTCCAGTCCGAGCTCGGAATGTGATTCCTTCTATATTTGTTGTCGTGTGCTTTCATTTCATTTCAAGTAGGATTTCAATGTTGTATGATGTTGTGTGTTTTCAATTTCAATCATGTATTAGGATTGTAATGTTGTGATGTTGTATCCATATGATTTTAATATATGAATCTGTGTATTTTTAATACATGTTCTGAACGGATATAAGTTTCAAACGGATTAAACAACGACTATATTTTTCAAACAGATTAAACGACTATATTTTTCAATCTCAATAAATTATAATACGAGTTTTAAGAATCCAATTTGAGTAATTTCAACTTCTAAACACTCTTATATTTACTCTTATAATATGTTAAGCAAGTTAAAAAAATATTAAAAAAATACGAAAAAAATATTAAAAAACACTATTCACGACCTTATCACAACCTGTTGGACAGTTTTTTTTCTGCAGTGGTCGTTAAATCAACCTTAACTCACGACCGCCACTATTCACGACCTTAGCTAAGACCTATTGGGAGTGGTCTAAACTCATTTAATTTGCAATCCATAATTAACAATACAATTAGTCAATGTAAAATATGATATGTAGTTGAGACAAATGATTAGTAGGGCAAGTCTACGGTCCGGTTAACATTCATCTATCTCAATTGTCATTTAAACGAACAATACGCCCGAGTTAAAGGTATATATGCTTGGAAAAAAATGGCTCGAAACGACATTCAAAATGCCATCACCAGTTCCCACAAACCTTTCAAATACGCCACTTCGAATCCTTTCATGACTTTGTCCCACATTACTGGCTCCGTCAATTTGTTCAAGTAAAGGAAGTTTTTTTTTTTTCTTTTTTGGATAAGCCCATTTCATTAGATAATAGTAAAGCCCTTATACATCAGATATTCCTATCATGTGAATGCTAACATTACGACACGAAAGGTAGTTTCGAGCAAATCCCGCTTAGGGTATTATCTAACCAAGGTGGGCATAGGTCCCAAATCTTCAAGTTATTACAGACCAACATAGAGGTTTCACAAAATCCGATCAATCCATATAAAACGTTTTTCACTGTATTCTATATAAACATGCCAAATTGCCAAAAAAATAGCAGTCCCATCCCATCTGCTCACGCACTAGTACGTAAAAACAAAATGGTGAACTCAAGAAATATGGATGGAATGATCAATAAATTGACAAAGATTGTCTCCAGGCTTTTGATGAAATTACTGCTTCGTTTATATCTGCCTGTAAATGAATGAATAATAAACATGCTGATAATCAATTTGAGCAGTGGTTAAATAGAAATTCAAGAATGATCTAACAGATGATTGTTCGTGAAATCACTGCTTCGTTTATACCTTTGCCTGTAACAAAAAATTAAGAAACATGGATATCAAGTTTTACACAACACTTCCGTCCCGTAACAATCATACAGTTTCGATATATATGGTTGTTTCATTTCTAACGTGTTACCTTCATTATTTATGTGGCTTACCGCCTACCCACTAAACTAATAACCACACATCAACATTCGTTATTTATTCATCCTATATTTAAAATTTTAAATGATAATTATATATAATCCGATTACAACATCACATCATTAATTATTATTATGTGATTTATGAAATTTTGAGTCCAAAATCAAATGTACTACTACTTCGTAGAAACTTAAGAATGGATAACTATACCATGGCAATATCATTGTTAAAACTTAAAAATGTACTACTACTTCATAGAAACTTATTTTACCAACTGCGTTTACCGTCAAAAGCTTTCCTTTGTATCATACTAACAACATGCTTTTAGTAAACCTAAAACTGCAGTAATACTTTCAGGTAAACAATGAAAGGGCAAGGAAAAATATGATGTAAATATATAAATCATAAAAGATGAAACTAGTAGTAGCTCACCTTGACAAGACAGACCATGGTATCATTGATCCATTCGGGTTTTGTCTGCAGGATCAATGTCAAGCTTGAACGTTACACCACCTTTGGTACCTTTTCTTTGCTTCTCAATTTCTTCGGCACAAATAACTGCTTCTTTGGTAACACCTTCCATGCGCAACAACTCAAGAGTCGCTCCAAGGACAGATGGAACTTGAAGGAGTTTCCCACAATGTTCAAGTAAAAGATATCTCAGTTGGGGGAAATCACCATCCTGCATCGACCAGAATGTTAGATCTGACAACCTTTCAATGTGCAAGAGTTTGAGATGCTCGAAACCTTTAGGAACTTTCCAGTAATATCCCCTGCATGCATTCTCTTTCAGCTTAAGCTCCTCGAGTTTATTGAGCCTTCCCAATATAGCCATCTGCCCCCAATGCAAATAAGTCCCCACCAAAACTAAAATTTTGAGGCTTGGTGGGAATTTATTGTTTTCTGGTAGGCAGGGCATCGGTCTTTCAGATGCTACTCCACGCATCACCATATGCACCAGCTTCAACTTGTTCAGAAGGGCCAGTTTCTCCAAGCCTCTCAACTCCAAATGCGTGCTAGATAAATCACCTTGAATACCCAAAGTAATCAAGTTTTTCGCCTTGGTAAGAACTCTGTCGCTGCAACTTCCAGGCGACAATCTACCAAGAGTTTGAAGGTTATCTCCGCCTTCACCCATCCCATCTACATTTTTCAGAATGATCGATGCTCTTGTGTGCAAATGCCTCAACTGCTTTAAGTTCCATATATTTGCTTGGATTTCAAGTGTGCATGATGATGATACAGTCACTGTGAGAGTTTGTAGGTTCCAAAGATTAGAAATGGTCTCTGGAATAGTATTGTGTTTATTGTTAGCTATACCCAGAGTGAGGTATCTCAAGTGAACCAGCTGCGAAAGCTTTGGAGGAAATTTTGGAAGTCTAATATTTTCAGCACTGTACACTCTCAGAAGGGTGAAGCCATCAATTACATCCTTGAGATCTAAGTTGATGGCAGACTTGTGGAAGCACAAAAAAGAACAGGCTTTCGAAACAGTTTGCTTCTGAGTAAGGAAATCAACAAAATCAAGGACATGGGAGTGAATACAAAGGCGGCGGCATTTTGCAATCGTATCTTCTGAAAGTTCAAAAGATTCTCGGTTTAATTTGCAGATTTCTTGGAATAAGTTTAGACTATCAAACGCACCTTCAGCTTTACAGAACTCACGTATCACTTCATGGACGTAACATATTTTAGCTACACCACTTGGCTTTGATTCCTTAACCATAACCAAGTTCTGGTTGATCAGATATTTCAAGTTGTCTTTTGCAATTTGCTCCAAGCTCTTCCCCGTACTTTCTCCTCGTATGAAACCTTCCGCAATCCACAACCGGATCAATTTATTGACATAGATGTCCGCATCTTCAGGAAACGTTCCCAGATACAAAAAGCAATTTCGCAAGTTGCAAGGAAGGTTTGTGTAGCTGAGCGATATAGATTTTCTCAAGGGGCTCCAATTTTCAGAAAGTAGATATGTTTTCATACACTCAGAGACTTTATTCCATTCACTTCTTATGGATGCAATCGAATCACCTGCTGATGACATCTTATCTACAAGGATACCTGCAATAACAATAACCGATAGGGGAAGCCCCATGCAATTCTGTGCGATCGCCTGCCCAACCTTCACCAATTCTCTAGGGACAACATCAAGCTTGCCATATATATTGAACTGAAGGAGCTCCCAACTCTTTCTTCTATCTAAGAACCTTAGGCTGTAGGGATTTCTAGATTTGTCTGCCACATCCTTATTGCGACTCGTTATCAGGACTCTGCCCAGTTTATTATCCATCGGTAAGAAGGCTTTGACTTCATTCCACATGTTGGCTGTCCACACGTCATCCATCACCATCAAGAACTTGCCAGCCCGCAGATATTCTCGAACAATGCTGGTTAATTCTTCAACAGACACATTTGGCTTTTTGGCGGTAAACTTTCGAAGAATAGTTTGAAGAACATTCTCCATGTTTGGATGGTCAGAAATACTAACCCATATTCGAACTGGAAACTTAGACTTTATTCTTGGATCCTCAAAAATCTTCCAAGCCAATGCTGTTTTCCCAAGGCCAGGCATACCAGTGATAACAAAAGTTTCAAGTTTGTTCGATTCTTCATTCAGATAGTCAATTAAAGTGCTGGCCTCATCTTCAAAACCAACTATCCTCTTTGTAATCTGCAAGATCGTAAGCGAGGTAAAAAAATGAGAACGCGCGCACAAGGCGCTTGGCGCGGTGCCAAGTACACTATAACATCACATCACGTTTGTATTTGTTATAAAATCAACTAACATAATTTCATGGAAAGAGATCTTATAAATTCACAAAAATAAATGATAAAAGCAGCTTGTAGTTAAACCTGACCTGACTTTTCCTGGTTGTTTGTTGTTCTATGTTGGTATCTTCGGGTAGGTCTGCAATCCAAATGGCAACAAGGTTGAGCCTTTTTAGAAAAGGTTGCACAGTTCCAATTGTAAGATCTCTGACCACTCCCGCAAGATTCAGTCGGCCTCTATTCGGCAATGATCCACTGCTTGTTCTTTCAGCAGCTGCAATCCCGCGGATGGTCTCCTCCACATGAGAGGCAACCTTGCTTATCTGTTTGACCCACACTTCCCAAAAGGTTTTATGCCCCGTGAGCTGCTTTTGGGACGCATCTTTGAGGATGGTATTCAACCTGTCAAATTCATCATCCAGCAGCAGCAGCTCATCACTAGCGCTGACATGAGTCAACATAACATCCCTCAAGTAGTCCTGTAGCTGCCTCACACTCACTGAAGGATCCATTTGCCTCACGGACCTATCGCTCCATAAATAGATTAGATCTATGTATGATGGAATTGAATGGATACTGCGTGCTATTGCAAAATCAGCAATCAATGGTAACCTGATTAGATCTGCTAATTATGGTATGGATCTGGGGTTGGGATCACTCGTTGAATTTTCATTTCTGTTTCTCCCCCAATGTCAAGCTGAAGTAAGGCTCTGTTCTTCAGCTGAACTGAACTGAACTGAATGGAATTGAACTGAACTGAAACTGAAACGAACTGAAGAAATTACATTTTCCCATTTTTTAATAATAATGAATACTACATCCGGTCCATTAATAAATTTGTAAGAAGACTTTTTACGGGCGTTGATGTAATTCTCATGAATTACACGACAAAAGAATATAATAAAATTATATTATAAAAATAAATTAAGTATATTTGACTAACATAACTTTGTTTTATACTTTTTTGTGCGTAATTTGTAGAGTTTGGTTTGATTTTAGTTTGGTATAACTTGTTTTTTATTTATTAAGTTTGAGAAAAAACTCAACGTATGCTTACGAGTTCTTATTGTTCTAATATCTTCCAATAAAAGAAGAACATATCGATTTTTGTTAGAGATACGTCTGAAAGTATGTGAAGGTTTGAATGATCTTCTCGAGTTCGCGTAGTTTATCTTAACTCAACTTTACGGTAGAAAAGAAGGGTAATAAATGAATTATCTTTTTATTTCATTGATCTACTAAAAGTCGTGTTAAAAGAAAGAAAGAAAAGGTTGAAAATATCTCAATTGGATAAATTTTCTTATTTTCTCGTCTGAAAGATAGGTTGTGTAAATAAATGATAAAATATTAATATTAATAATAATAATAACAATAATACTAATAATAATAATAATATGAATTTAATGAACTTAAGAAAGTGAATCAAGAAATTGAATCAAGAGAAATTTGGCGAAGGCAATGGCTGAACTGAATGGGCCGAATCGAGTTTAGGTTGAAAAACGAGCTAAGAAATCGTCGAATAATTGAAAGAGAAAATTACATTTGGTGCTTAAATTGACCCTTCACGATTGGTCTTATTTGAACAATAAGATGGTACTGTAGTTGACAAAACTAAAAAACACTTCTCTCTCCTGCCATGTGGATTTAATTTTCTCTCTCCTTAAAAGAAAAGCTAAAACAAATTAAAATTTCTTACATTAATTAAAGTAAAGCAAAAATAACACATGGATCTATCTGTAATTAGTTTCCACAAATATAGGGAGCTATTTGTAATTGATTTCCAGGTAATTTTTGGTAATAGCAGTCCAAAAATACATGCACTAAAAATAATTTCCTCATAAACTTCTATGTAATTGATTGAACTGAATTATGTCCTTCTAAATCGTCAATGGGAATTGGAGGGAAATTTTATCCCCAAATTTCCATGGGACCACTTACTAAATAGCCATGTTTGTGGCTTAGATGATAATGAAGTACTAGTAGTAATTAGGTATTTTAATTTCAGTTTAATGTATTTTTGTCGAGTGATCACAATTATCTCTTTTGTGGAGTGTATTGTAAGAACTTGTGATCAAATCACCATGTAATTTGCTTATGTTTACAATGAAATGAAGATGATTAAATGGTGAAAAACCATTGTTAATGTTGTCTCTTGTTGTTATTGTTGGTGGAGAGAGCAATAGAAATGCATTAACTGAATAACCATTAAGCAGAAGAACTGAAAGCCAATTATGGGAGAACAGAGAGCAATTACATCAAATATATGAAGTTAATTTGATGAGCTCATCCACATGCTTAGCAGACTTTTGAAGAAATGCATTATGCCACCTTTCACCATAATATGTCATGGCCAGTTGAGTATCCAAGACAGTCATCGAAGTCGTGAGTGCAGAACCTCGCGGACAAAGCTCGTCAGAGTGGCCACACTCACTGTGAATGAGCTTTGAAGCAATGTTGGAAGCCCTCATACGTGGTCCAACTGCTTGATCATTGTCGTTCAATTCTCTTCGTGAAGTTGTTAGTTTTTTTAGCAAGAGTAGGGTTGTTCAAATTTTTTCCATGTTCGTCATTATGTATGTTTCCATGCATTCAAATATGTTAGTGTTATTATGTGACTCATCATACAATAAGAGTATAGCAAATTACCCGATCCCCACATGAGATGATGGGCGAATCATTCTTTGATAGCCCTTAATTTTCATTGTTACTTGTTTTTTTTTTGCTTGTCGCTTCTTGATGGTTTGTATTTATAGGTAAGTTATAAAGATGAATGCGGATATGGACATGAAATCAATGGAAGAACTGAATTTGACTCTTGGAATATGTATAATAGACCTTTGACTTTCATACATTGGTAGTTTCTGGTTTGTATTCGTGATATGCATTCAATCAATACAGGGTCCTGGTGCATTTATTTGAAGTCAATAAAGGGACCTAGTACATTCTTCAGCATACTGAGAAACAGTTGAAAAATAGATTAATTGACTGATTACCTAAAATTAACTGAAATTTACCAAAATTGACTAAACAAACAAAATCTAAGTAAATTACAAATAAGTCCAGTTGGAAATTGATTTAAATCAATTACAAATAAGTCCCTGAATTTGTTATAGCTAATTACTGACACATCCAACAACCTGTGTCACCAAATAATGGAGGAAAAAAAAGAAAAGGGAAAAGAAAAGAAAATAGGGAAACAAAATTAAAAAAACTCAAAAATCAAAATATTCAATGACATTTTCGTTATTATTACCAACTTTTGGTAAACAAAAGCAATTCCAGTCATCATCAACTTTGACTTTTAACTAATTTGTAATATCGAAAATTCTCGATTCAATTTTGAATAGCTTTATTGTTCGAATAGAAGGGTTGAATTTGTTATTAGACCGAATTTAAGGGGTACCATAAGAAATTTGCCCTAATTGAAAAGTAAAAATCCTCCAATTCCTTTCCTTTTAGAATTCTTACCATTTAAAAATAAAACAGTAGAAGGTGACGTGGGCAAAGGCGGACTGGCGGACCATATCAAATGGTGGGTTTGACTTTTGAGGGTCTATTATTTCCTTATTTCAGCCTAGTTACAGGTAAATACTACTCCTTCGTCCCACTTCGCGTTTTGACTTTTTTCAGTTAATATTTTTTAACTTTAACTCCGATTTAATCTTAAACTGTAAATGTAAATTGTTCAATTCAATTATATAATGAAACTTTACATCACGGAGGGAGTAGTAATCATTTGCAAATTAAATGATTTTGGGCTAATGTTGGCCATATTCCGCTGTTTTACACTAATTTAGCCTTAATTTTGGGTTAAACTAACGAGAGTAAGTATACTGATAAACGGTAACTATATAATTTATTTAAACGAATTAATATTATCAATAAAATCATCACATTAGTGTTTTTTAATATTACAATAAGACTTATTTCGTTAAAAATATAGACGTTTTAATTAATAATATGGATGATTTTATTGATAACATAAACCGTCTCTAGATAAGTTATTTAAAAACCGTCTCTCATAAGAATTTGTGAGCGAACAATACACCAGATTATTAAAAAGGCTAAGTTTTTTTTTAAGCAACACACAAACTATGTACATTACACTAGGCAATAAGTACAAACACTCATGGCGATGCGTGAAGCATTGGACACGAGTCTAATGTGATACATAGATAGATCCAAATAAAGTAAAGGGGCTAACCAAGCCGGGCAACTATCCCAAACAAGTAAAAATGGGACTGCCTGGCCGTTACTATTTAGATTATGAACATAAGACCTACTACTGGCATTAGAGCTAGAATATATGCTATAGTCGAACTACCGTGTTTAGCTAGAGTATCGGCTATGTCATTGGCCTCACGGTAAACAAAAGATATATGGACTTCATGAAACCCGAGCATCTGGTGGCGCAACTCATGGATCATCCATTGGTGCACTCGCGCTGGGGCATGCATCCTGCATAAACACGCAAACAAATAGTGAGAATCAGTTTGTATGAACAGTTCAGGGATACAGGGTTGCAGTTCTAGTGTCAATTCTGTCCGAAAAGCCATAATTTCAGACATATTACTGTCTGTCCAACCTATGTAACCATGAACTCGCCTTTTTTGTTCGTGAAAATACAACCTATACCAACTCGTCCTGGAATACCCAGGGCGGAACCGTAAGTGTTAAGACAGATAAATCATCAGGGGGCGGGGTCCAGGCACACTGAAGCTCAGTTTTAGGGGGAGGAGGGGAAGCGGCTCTAGCATGTAATTCCCCGTTTAGTTGGAGGCACCGGTGCTGCAAGGAAAAAAAGTTAATATCGTGACCTCGGAATAATTTATAGTTGCGGGAATTCCGGATAACCCAAGTCAAAATAATAAATCGAAGTTGTTGGGTAGAGTTGAGCGGGAGATTGAATAGTAGGTCGGCGAGAGAACCCTGTGTGGGGGCCAGTATAGTGAATGGATACGCTCAAAGTGAGAACATATAAAGAAGAGATGGTGTGGAGTTTCATCCTGTTGGTGGCACAGCGAGCACATCGGGTAAGTTAGAATGGTTTGGCGGTAAAGCACCGAGGATGTGGGCAACCGATCATGTAAAGCCATCCACAAGAAGAGACGGATGTGCGGCAGGGTGCAGATTTTCCAAATCTTGTGCCATGCCAGGACGACCTTATGGCACAAGGGGAGGCAAGATGGGTATAAGCCGATTTAATAGTGAAACAGCCAGACGAGTCATACGGCCAAATTAGCTCGTTAGAAGTCGTCCTAGGGGAAGGTAAAGGAATAGCAATAATCTCTCGCACATTGTCCAGGGGTAGAACACGTGCAAGCTTAGCATGGTCCCAATTTGTCGTTTAAGATGAAACTGGCTAGAGGGGTGCGGGTGGGAACATGGACAACATAATCCGCTAAGCTTGGTTCGGAAGCCACTGGTCATGCCAGAAGGCTAAGTTAACGAATAAGCCCATTAATTTTCCACCAAACATAAGACCTATTGATTTCTTACTATACAATCTCCCTTAATAAGTTCAAGTAATCCCGGCCGTTCTTATTAAGCAAAAAAATGTTGGAATTTTAGCTAACCAAGAGTGGTTTGTCTTTAACTTTGTATCTCAACCAAATGGGGGCCCACACGTCGGAAACAGAGGTTTCTGGAACGTGCATTGTCTACTATAGTAGTAGAAGACACTTGAACAAATATTACTAAAATTCAATTGTGAAAGAGTAATTAATGCTCAAAGTGTGTTGGTTGATGTAATAGTTATGGAAAATCAAAGAGTTTGAGTGGAAATAGTTCCACATAGCTAAAATTAAGAAGAAGCAACTAGAATAGGTGAAAAGGTGAAAAATTGGAGAAAATGGTTCAAAGGGCTTGTTGTTACGGACATGTGTCCAATCCGTTAAGGGCGCCATAGAGCGTGTCCTAAAGCGCATCACGGCTTAAATAGCCAATTCAGTACTGGTCCGACCTCACATGGTCCGGCCAAAGTGAATCAACCAGTACGCTGAAGTCACTGTGCCCTCACAGCAAGTCCGAGCTAGCTGGAGAAGGGACTTCTAAACCTAGCTACGTCAGTACAGAGATGCCAAACGGACCGGACGAGAGAATCTCGGACGCCACCATCACATCAAGACCAAACGTATAACAGAACTACTGAGATATTTCCGTGAGACTCTCGGCTCAGACATCCAGAGTTACCCAAGGGCAGATCAACCAAGCAGACAGATCTGTCCGAGGGACTAACACGGAGCCAACAGGCGGAACAGTACTCAAGTAGGGAAAAGGTCCAAACTACCCTCCCAGGCCCATTGATTAGTATTGGATCACTGTTCACTAATGGGCCATGGGCCAAAGGTAGCATTGGTGTCCAATTCTGAAGCGTACACTTGGCATCATCTTGTGAGCCACCTCATAAGCATATGATAACTATAAATATAGCACAAGGTCCAAGACCTTAAGGTAAGCAATATCAAGGTGGGAATCCCTAAGCCAATTCCTAAGTATTATCGTAATCCCTCATAACTATTACATTGAGAGCTTCCAACTCTCTCTTGAGTAAAGTCTCTTACCGGATTGACTTAGGCAATCCGGGTAACCCATTCTAACCCCCCCCCCCCCCCCCCACTTAGTCATTTCAGGTATGCAAGCTCGGACCGGTACTACGTCGAACTTAAAGTCAGAGGCGGGCCTTAGACTAGGTTGCTTGTAATAGTTTAGTTAGTTAGTGTTCGAGGTTTTACCCCTCAACATTTTGGCGCCGTCTGTGGGAAACTTTACAAGAAGTTTTTGTGTTTTGAATTGAGCTGATGGAAAGGACAAGACGAGCAATTTGGTGGTCTTTGAGTAGGGCCTCCACCACGCCCACGAGGACGTCCGCCCACGGGGGCCTTGACGCAGAGTTGGAAGGAGATATCCGAGTGAGGGACGCACGGCCAGCCCGTCCTCGGATGAAGGGGTCGTACGAGCTTCACCGGCAGAAGCTCAAGGCCTTGCAGCAGGCCAACAGTTCACTATGCCCAATGGTCGCACTGTCCGCACTAGTGATCTCGGACTAAGCGAGACGCAGTTCGATAGGTTGCTTACAATCATTCAAGGCTGCCTGGGGTCCAACAATGCTCCTCCTCAACACGCCACTCCGCCAGTGGTCACTCCTCCTCGGTGAGCACCATTATCGAGGAACAGGCAACGTCCGATCCAAGAGAGGTTGGGGAACCAGCCACCTCAAGAGGATTTGCGGAACCTTCTCGACCGACGGGCGTCAGCCTCTCACGCTCAAGGTGAAGGAAGCCCAAACGGAAGGAGAGAGTATCAAGAAGGAGATAATAGGCACCCAGGAGCTCCGCGACAAGCACCTCCTAGAGACAGAGATCAGGTGGCAGAAACTGTTCCGGCAGTCCAGATAGAAGAACTCCCTGCGGATGTAGCTGTGCATCCGAGGACAGGAGAGATCATGACTGCCGACGAAATCTATGCTCAACAGAAGGCTTTGGAGGCCCAGATTCTGAATCTCGGACGCATGGTAAAAGACCATGAGCAGATAACCACTAGTGCACCAAATCCCTTGTGCGATGAAATCATGAGAGAAAAGGAAAGGAACAGAAACTCGGATCAAGCAATCCCGAGCTTGGAGTACTACTACGGGGATGCTTGTCCTGTTGGACACCTGACAAGGTACAACAACAAGATGGATTCCAAGGGAATGAGTGACAATACAAAAGCTCTCACGTTCTCATCTACTCTCTTCGGAACGGCTATGGATTGGTACACTGCTCTACCGAACAAGTCGATAAAGTCATATGCGGACCTTTCTTCAAGGTTCTTGGCGCGATTTGGAAAGGCAAAGAGGACAAAGTGAACCGTAGAGCACCTGGCAGAAGTTATACAGCGGGAGCAAGAGGATCTTAGGACCTTCTTAGATCGCTTTCATGCGGAGGTTCTTCGAGTTGAGCCGCACAGTATTAAGGAACGGGTCCGTCACCTGTACGCTAATACTTTCAACTCAGAGCTCCGCAGAAAACTATCTAGTCAGGATGTGAGGAGTGAGAAGCATTTAGATGACATATGTGAAGAAGTGATGTACGGAGAGGAGTATCGGAGGAATGTTCCAGTAAGAGCTGGTTCCAAGAAAGGAAAGGATCCGGTGAAGCAAGAGCAACGCCCGGGGACGTTTGACTCGAAGAAGGATCACAGGGATAGAGGCTTCCACATGGAGAGAAGTCCGCTGAGGAGATATGCGGATTATACCCGTCTCAACAGACCAAGATCCGACATCTTGGCGACTATCATCGAGAAAAAGCTGGACGTTCAATGGCCCAAACCCTCTCACAACAACCGGAAGAATAGGGATGCAAAGGGGTATTGCAAGTTCCACAAGTGCCGTGGTCACGAGACTGGTGACTGCATCCAACTAAAAATAGAGGTGGAACACTTGGTATGAGAAGGCAAGCTCAAGGAGTACATCTACACGGATGAACCCTCTAGGCACAATAGAGCGGAGCGAAGAAGGGAGGATAATGCTACAGAACCACCTCCCCGTCCGCTATCTTTGCCACCTCCACCGGCTCACTGTCCGCATCGCACGGATGGACATCCATATAGACACTGCGATGGCATGGATATGGAGAACCCTCCCTACAACGGAGTAATCAACACCATTGCGGGCGGTCCATCCGGAGGTGACAGTAGGAACGCAAGAGAGCGGACATCACAAAATCTTCGGAACAACGATAGAGCGTACGCTGCTCCAGCGATTTGGGGTACAAACGCTATATCTTTCGATGATAGTGAGATTCCTCCTCCTACGGCAGGAGGAGAGGACATCGATGATCCAGATGTTCCGCTAGTGGTTTCCTTGATATCGAGTGAACAAGATTTTGGTAGACACCGGGAGTTCGTCGAGAACACTAGACCAGATGGCCCTGGGGAGAATCTAATATGAGAGGGTCCACACCTCTATACTGGGATTTGGAGGGGGAACAGTTCGACCCCTGGGAAGTGTTATGTTGCACGTTTCGCTTGGTACTTTCCCGGAAAGAGTTACTCAGTTGGTCTGATTTGTAGTGGTGGACCGTCCTTTCGACTACAATGCCGTCTTTGGGCGTCCGGGGCTTAATCAATTCCGAGCTATCCCCTCCACTCTCCATAACAGAATGAAATTTCCAACTCCCTTTGGAGTCGGAGAAGAGGTGGGAAATGTCCGCGAAGCCTGGGAATGTTACATAATGTCCACAAGAAGAGCGTCCGCCCCCGTGCTGGCGACCACCCTGACCTCTGGTCCGTCAGCTGTTCTTCCAGCTAAAAAGGAGAACCCGCAGATCGGAGTGGGGAGCCAAAAGGAGAAGTTTCCTAGAACATTGCGAATCGAGCCTCACGGGACTCTCAAGGAAATTGAGATTGTTGCTGGAAACCCGGATAAGAAAATAAGAATTGGGACCGAGATGACCGCAGAGGTAGAAATGAAGCTCATCGCTTGTCTCCGTGAAAACAGCGATGTGTTTGCCTGGAGTACCGATGACTTGAAGAAGATTGACCCGAGGATCACTGTTCACCGTCTGAACATGGATCCCTCGATCAAGTACATCCGACAGAAAAGGAAAGATTTCAGTCCGGTCAAGGATGCCATCATATCCGCTGAAGTGGAGCGACTCCTGAAAGCAGGGCACATTGAAGAAGTCCGTTATTCTGACTGGGTGTGCAACGTAGTCCTGGTAGAGAAGTCACCTGGCAAATGGCGGATGTGCAACGACTTCACTAGGTTGAACAAGTTCTGCCCAAAGGATCTGTACCCTTTGCCGCGGATAGATCAGTTGGTTGACTCCACGTTCGGATGTGCATTGTTGAGTTTCATGGACGCATACCAAGGTTTTTACCAAATCCGGATGGCCAAAGAAGACATCAAAAAAACAGCTTTCTTCGCTTATGGAGGTGTATACTGCTTCAAGGTAATGCCCTTCGGATTGAAAAATGCGGGAGCCACTTACCAACGTCTTGTGAATCAGGTGTTCAAGGAAGAGATTGGGAAAACCATGGAAGTGTATGTGGACGACATGCCCGTCAAGAGCAAAACTGAAGAGCAACATGTGCACCATTTGAACAAGTGCTTCGCTATCCTTAGGAAGTACGGAATGAAATTGAATCCCGAGAAATGCACGTTCGGAGTAAAAGGAGGGAAGTTCCTCGGGTACATGGTTACCGAGAGAGGGATAAGCGAACCGGAAAAGATCAAGGCAATCCTAGATGCCGCCGCAACCAAAACCCTTAATGAGGTACAACAAATCATAGGACGTCGATGTCCTTAAGTCGTTTCATTTCACGATCGTGAGAAAAATCTCCCGTTCTTCAAAATCCTCCGGAAAGGAGAGGGCTTTGAGTGGACTGCGGAATGTTCTGAGGCTTTCGAGAAATTGAAAAAGTACCTCCATTCCCCTCCACTGCTCTCCAAACCCGTCGAGGGAGAACCACTCTACCTCTACCTAGCTATCACGGAAGAGGCAATGAGTTCAGTGTTAATGCAATTCAGTTAACGATCACCTCCCAATCTACTATCTTAGCAAAGCCCTTGCTGGCGGACAAGATACGTGAAGATTGAGAAACTTGCATATGCTTTGGTTTACACATAAGTGATTTGAGACCATACTTCAAGTCTCATAAAGTTGTGGTCTTGATGCGGAACCTTTGAAGCAGTCTGGGAAGCCGTCGGTCTGAACGACTCTCTAAGTGGGCGATCGAGCTGAGTGAATATGACATTTGCTATCAGGCTCCGTCAGCCAAGAAAGCTCAAGTCCTCGCCGATTTCTTAGCGGAATATCCTGAGGCGGATTCAGAGAAGGGCCCTGACACACAGGCATTCGAATGTTTACTCACCAAGCAGGTTGTCCGGAATCCAGTTCCGCCGCAGTTCAACCCAGCAAACCTCGAAGATGCCCAGTTTATCAATCAGTCTCTATCTGCATCTTATGAGGAAACTCGAGTCAACCAGATGTTCCTTCCTGACGGTATGGCAAGCAAGTCCGGAACTAACAACTCCGGACCAGAAAGCAAGGAAACAGAAGAACAAAGGTGGGAACCTCGGGAGCCTGCAGGAGATCTCCAAGCCGAAAAACATCCTTCTGATACCTGGATATTGGAAGTGGATGGTTCCTCCACTGGAAGAGTCAGAGGGATTGGAATCTTCTTTAAGAGCCCCGATGGCGCGGAACTTGACTACACGATATCCCTGGAGTTCAAAGTTACAAACAATGAGGCTGAGTATGAAGCATTGATAGTCGGACTGCGACTGGCAAAATCCCTGCAAGTTCGGAAGCTCAAAGCTTTCACGGATTCACAGCTCGTGGAAGCTCAATTTTCAGGAACTTTTGCCACGAAAGGTCCTTCAATGATCAAGTATCTCGAGCTACTCAAGCAGGAAGCCGATCACTTTGAGGAATTCACCCTAGAAAAGTTTGTGATGCAGGAACGAAAGAGCGGATGCCTGGAAAATCTGGCGTCCATGGCGACTTTGGACACAAGGAGAGTAATTTTGCTCGTTGTTACTGACTCATCTGTCATGAGTCTCAATTCCGCCGTCATGGTAACTGACACGGGCGGAAATTGGATGACTGACATCTGGAACTATCTCAAGGACGGATCTCTTCCAGTTGATCCGAAGAAATCAAGGAGCGTGCAATGTAGAGCAAACATGTACTTTATACTGGGGGAAGATTTGTACAAGAGATCATTTGCAGGGACCCATTTGCGGTGCTTGAGCCCGCAAGAATCAAAGACAAGGCTATTACTGGCCTAGTATTAATAAGGATTCCGCTGACTACGCTCGGAAGTGCCCTGATTGCCAATACTATGCGAACATTCCACATCGTCCGACGCATCCTATGATTCCGTTAATCATAGCGTGTCCATTCGACCAATGGGGCATTGACATAGTCGGACCGTTCCCGAGAGGCACCCAGCAGCGGAAGTTCCTGATTGTGGCTGTTGAATATTTTACCAAATGGGTAGAAAGGTATGTCGCAACCATTCTGAGAGAGTTGAGTCACGGACCTTTATACGGAAGAATATCATCGCCGCTTTGGCACAGATTCTCGTCTCGGACAATGGTGACCAGTTCTCAGGACATAGGCTCAGGGAATGGCTGGCGTCCTTCAAAATCGAGCAACGTTTTACATCTGTTGGATACCCGCAAGCCAATGGACAAGCTGAGTCCACGAACAAAACAATAGTCAAGATTGCCGTTGAGACTATGAGGATTGCCGTCAAGAGTCCACGAGAAGCGGTTAAGAACTTCACAAGAAAGTTGGGCGGACGACTTGGAAGGCATGCTATGGGCTCATCGCACCACTGCACGGACCGCGACCAACGAAACTCCATTCGCCTTGGTATTTGGCTCGGAGGCAGTCATACCGTCCGAGATTGCCGTTGAGACTATGAGGATCCAAGAGTTCGAAGGCATTGCCAATCGCGAAGCTCGAATATTCGACATGTACATGCTCGAACAGAAAAGGTCTGAGGCACTGGCGAATATCCATAGGTATCAGGCAACTGCTGCCCGAACCTACAACAGGAACGTTCGAGTGACTAACTTGCAAATCGGAGACCTAGTGCTTCGCCGAGCCGACATTTTGAACAATATTTGAAAACTCAAGCCCAACTGGGAAGGATCCTACAAGATTGTCGGAGCAAGAGTGAATGGGAGTTATGAATTAGAAGATGAGAACGGACATCCCCTCAAGCGTCCGTGGAATGCTAGAAACCTTCAGAAATTCTACGCATAAAGATGGCTATGCGAACACCCGTCAGATCGTTTGGTCATCTTAGATTCTAACTATCTATTACACGAAACTCCGCCAATTCTGTTTTTTGATGATCCTTTCATCATTGGCCATAGAGCCCGCACGTTGTAATTGAATTTCCGGCAAATCAATACAACCTCTATCTTTCGATTTGTGATTTTTCGATTTATGCATCTGAGATTTAACGTTCATTTAACGACGAGAAGGAAAGAAAGGGATTTTATTCATACAAAGACGAATTATACATAATCCTGTCTATGCAACTTACAATCTCGGATCGTTATCCGGACTTACGGACGCAATACGAAAAATGCAGAAAACGTCTCCGGGGATACGTCATCTCCCAGCAAAAATCGTTCCCCCGTCGGGAAAAGCTTCTTCCATATCAAGCGGCAAGTCTGGTTTCCGCGGAGGCAAGGAACTCGATCTACCTACATACAGGAAAATGGTTAAACGTGATGGAATCCCTCATGATACCACCAAAACTTGGCAATGCAAATTCCGTGTCCGGGGAGAACAAAGTGCAGACAGAAAGAGATTTCCGCCTAACCGGCTTTAGAGACTCAAACTCTCTTGAAATTAGGAAACCATTTCCAATTCAAGAGAGATTTGAAGCACTAAAGTAGGTTGGAAGAAAGCAGAGGAGACGGACAGATATACATTCAAACCAAAATAACTGAGATCTCTGCCCAACCGTCTTTAATGTCTCTCTTGAAACTAGGAATCCTTTGCCAATTCAAGAGAGATTAGAGCCATTAAAGTAGGATGGGATGAAAATAGAAGAGATCCGGCTTCGATGATTTACAAGCCATGATCCCAAAGACAAGAAGAGAAGAGTTTGGGATCAGTTCACATGGTTTTGGCACTGGGGTCGTGCCTTTTTATAGAACACTCCAACCAATCAACGTCCGCCACGCAAACAGGTTGATGTCAGCAAGGGGCTTGAACCACCCGTTCGAGTTGAACAGTGTTGGGTCAGTTGAGTTATCTGACCAAACCCAAACAAGCCCATTAATAACGTCCGAAATTTGAATTTGTTAACCGCCTCACGACAATAAGTGCATCAACATAATCCGACGAAGCACGAATGAGAAAAAGGTGGCGATCTCATCCGATGAAAAGTAGTTCGAATTTTATAGACAAAATTATCCGAACATTTACATACGAGAGGTACAATCTGAAAAGGTCCAAGGATAAGTACATACTTCTACGGGGCATACCCCGCCTTGTTCCCTCACCAGTTTCTGGAAGTCGAGCCTTGGGATTCCGAGCCACAACCTCGATCCTGACGAGCTTGCTGCTGCATTCGGATCCTCCTACGGATCAACTTCAGCGTCCGCTCCCTCTCTTCCTCGGCTAACCTCCTAGCTATTCCCAGACATCGAGGGGGATCGCCTTCAAAATCAAGAATGATCGGGTCATCCGCAGTCCCTCGGCCTGGGTAAATTGGCGGATGCATATTCCCGCAAGCACAATTTACCCAATGTTGATATTCGTCCTCATCGGATTCAGACATCCTGCAGGAGTTTGCCTCTATTGGAAAATGGAGTGGGTTAAACAAAAGAAAGAGTGGAGAAGGGTACAGCAGTGAAAAAGGAAGAATTACCACACCCTTATTTATAGTCGCGACGGGTCCTTACGATCTCGCCACTTGTCGATCATCCGACGACTGGGAAGATGAAAAGACGCAGTAATCATGACTATTTCACTGTTTCAGCTTCCTCCTTCTAGAAGAATTACGCATCCCAACGAACGAACGATCCGTGGATCGGCGGGATGTTGATTCGATTTCTACATCGGACGCCATCTACAACGATCCGTGCTCTGAAGAGATGTGTAATTTATGATAACTCAAAGATATGAGCAGCGGATAAAAGGAAGCAGAGAAGAGAGCAAGTAATAATTCGGAAGCATAGGAGGTTTAGCTCATCGGTTAAATACGAATCAAAGCAATAGTACATAGCGACATTCCGTGCCATCAAAAGATACAAATCCAACGGAAAAATTGACAATCTGAAATTTCAACAGGGCATACCGGACTTCTCACGAGGTCGGCTTGGCTCGGACCAGCTTCACCGGCTTGGGCGGATCGGCGGGCGTGTTGGGCGACTTGCGCGGAGGATTCAACAAGATTGAACAAGTTGAAATCCGCGGGAAGGCAGGAAAAACCACTTCTTTAGGAAAGCCCGGTAATTATCGAAAGACACAAACTATACCTTTCGGAGGGCATCCGGGACCCACCTTGGGAGGAAGGGCCCGCCGTTTTGAATCTCGATCTCACCCTCCTCGGTGACTAGTTCCGCAAACTCACACGCAGCCATTGTGCTCATCCGAGACAACATCGTGAGGACCTCCACACCATTAGCATCCATGAAGGATTAACCCTTCCGCCTTCCAGTCGAAGTCCGGTGGAAGTAGTCCCTTGGACTGCAGCTGCCCGATAGCGAACACGAACCCATCCAGGCGGGAGGCATCGGATTTGTCCGCCGTCAAGAACTTGAAGGAGTCAGACTCCATGAAGTCACGACCAGCCTGAAGACAGGCATATTGGAGGCCTCCGAGCAGCATATCTTTGGAATCCAAGAAAGCCTTCATCGACTTGTCGACAAAGTTCTCCTGCCAGTCGAGTTCCGCCTTGATTTCTTCCCAGCTGGCCCTCAGCTTATTGAACTTCACTTCTTGCTCTTTCAACTGCATCTCCAACTGCTTCACCTTCTCCGCCTCATCCGCGGATGTGGCCACAGCCTTGTGCAGGTCCTCCTCAATAGTAGCGCGTTTGCCGGCCTTCCATTGCAAGGCCCTGACGAAACATCCGAGCTGGGAGAGATCCGCAAGGATATAAGTTACATTTCTATCATACTAAGAGCAAGCCAAGGAGACCAAGGAAAGATTACTTACCCGCTGGTATAGCCCATCCAGCCCTCCGACCCGCTCAACCTCAGGGAGTCTGCAAGCCTGCTCGTACTCCTTATCAAGAGCAGCTTGGTCAACAGGCAAGACAGCAGACAATTGCTGTCTCTTTGCTGCAGGGGGAGCCTCCGAGGTTGCTCCCCTCTTGCGTCCCGAGGTAATAGCGTCCTGCATCAACACCTCCCGTTGTGGTGCTGGAGCAGCGGAAGCCTGAGACTTTGAAGCAGTGGCGCTCCGAGTGGTAGGGGCTTTGCCCTTGTCGGGCACCACCAAGGCCTATGAATCCTCTCCAGCCTTGTACCGCCTTTCTTCCTCCGCGGCAAACACTGCGGCATTCTTCGGATCCGACATAGGAAGACCCGCGGAAGTGTTGATGATTTTAGTCCTCTGACCAGCGGCGACCTCCAAGACTTTCTGCTCCCTCTGCAACCTTTTCTTTTCACGTAGCGTCGACATGATGTAGTCGAACCAGTAAGCTGCACAATAAACCAAAGGCGTCAGATACAGATATGTTAAAGAAGGATTATCAGAATTGCGGAAATACGTAATCAAAACAGAGTATCCCGAAGAAGAAAGAGCACAAAGTTTCAAGTCAACAAATCCTTACTAAAGTCCGTCTTCCCTCCAACCTCCAATGCATTTGTTAGTCCGCACAGGTAGGGAAGTGGCTGACAAATTAATCCGTGGAATGGATAAGTAGGTGGGTTATGCTTTTTGTGGATCGCTGCCACCCACGGAGCCACGTTATTCGGAAGGGGGCGCCAATCCGGGACGCTCTCCCTTAGGAACTTTGTTGGCAGTCCCCATTGTTCCCGCTGTCTCTCGGACGCCCCAGGTTTCAGAGCCATCCGTATGAAAACGTACTTATCCCACCACTTCGATCCCAACGACGAAATGGAGTCCGAAATGAAGTTATAGGGTTTCCTATTCACAAAAGTATAGAAGAGGGGATTCCCCGGACTGAACGAAACATGAAAGAGCTGCCTGAAGTTCTCAAAATTTACTGGCTGCCCTGTCTTCTTACAAAAAACGACGAAGTAGATAAGGTTACCCAAGGACTTTGGGATAACATGACTCGGACCAATCCCAATGTGATTCAGAATATGCTTCAATTCCGTTGCAATGGGGATCTTCCACCCACAAGCAAAAGCTACCTCGTGCACACACATGTACTCGGCGGGCGGGTTGTAAAATGCGTGTCCGGGCTCGGGAACCATGATTTCTACGGAGTCGGGGATCTCCCACTTCCGCCTCCATTCTGGAATGTCCTCCGCTTTAACCCTTGATGGACATGTAGGAAGAAGTCCGTCTTTATTTAGTTCTCCAAATTCGTCCGCTATCTTAACAGCGGACGCAGGACGGGGGAACTTGATTCGGGCAGCTTTCGCGCCACGTCCCTCAACTAATGGAAGACTGGACTGAACGGGCGCAGCAGGGTGTAATGCAATCCGCCGACCGGTGCGTCTAGGTGGACGAGCGACAGGAGATCCTTCTTCTCCTTCCTCCTCCTCCTCGTCTTCCTCTTCCTCACCATCTTCCTCCTCCTCATTGACACCTTCGGGTCTCCTAGACGTGCTTGGGTTGGACGGACCTGTTTCCGCTACAACACGGTCTTCCACCCCGGCCTCGAACATCTCGACTTCATCAGCCTCTCGACCGCTGTCGCCTTCCCGCTCCACATGCAGTTCGTTCGGATCCCCGGACGTCCCAACACCACCTATAGTCCGATATTGGACTAATGACCTAGTCCTAGCAAGATCACCCTGACCCGCTGCAACGTCGGCCTGTGCTTCTGCCGAACCATGAACTCCTTGCCCAAAGATCGAGTCCTGGGCGACCAGGATCCACAACTAGGAAATCTCCCACGGACAAGGTCAAATCCACGGACCCAGTCCCTAAGTCTACTGCATCATTGTAGCCTGGTGCCTCGTGCTGGTTCTGACTATCGCTCCCGGACATCCTAGGGCAGAAGGAAACGAGTCAGAAACGATAGTGGTGATTGTCCGAGAGTTCGTTTAGGTAACTTCTTAAGTCAAAGAAAGCCTACGGAGTTCTACTTAACCAGGTTTTTCTGCATGAAGTCTAGTCTCGGCACTAGTGGCACTAACCTTGGCACACCGAAACGTGCCATCGGCACTATCATCTACCCTAAGACGCTAAGCGGGGACAATTCTGAGGAGGGTGTGCGATTGGCACCACACATTACCCAATAAGCATGCATAATCAAGTTTTGGTGACGGTGGGCATGACACACGAGATGAATCAACAGGATCTGGCAATAAAATTGGCATAGCAAGACAAAGGAGAATTGTTTCGACTAAGAACCGCTAAAGCCTATCACCGCAATGACAAATACGGACTCGACAATTTTATATTCGAGCAGGGCAAAAATATACGAGCAGGTAGTAAGCATATCACGAAAAGGAGAGAACTTAGGAGGAGTGAAGACGTACTTACTTGACAAAGTTGACTGGACAAATTTGAACGGACGACTGAGCCTTGCTGCTTCTCCGAGGGTACGGATTCGAAGAAGAAATTTCAGAATTCTGCGAGTTTTACTTACTCGGATGGGTCTTCAATTGCTAGGACTACTTTGTGATTGCTCTGAGTTTCGATGTTTCTAAAAGCGTGAAAGTGACTAATGAGCTTACTATTTATAAGGGCAATTTGGGGAAAGCCAAGAGTCACATCACTTGGATTTGAATCCCAGCCGTTGATCCCAATCCGTCGCCCAATGTATTTTTTTTTTAATTTTTTTTTTCGATATTAATCCCTGTTTTTCGTATTTCACATATTTAATCAATATAATGCTCGATAAATAATACGGAAAATATTTCAATAAATGATAAATAAAAAATGTAATGTCCGAATAAGTCTAAATTATCCGAACAAATCTAGATAAAATAAATCCGAATGTATATAGTACATATACATATATCTAGCTACCATCCGGGGGGACTGGCCGAACCGGGACATGAACTGCTCCATCTGTAACCGAAGGCGCTCGTTCTCCTCCCTTTGTTCTCTGGCGTGCCGCTCCATCTCTTGAGTTAGAGCTGCAACCTGTTCCCGGACCTGCGTCTGCACCAATTCCGAGACCTGGTCCTGTGTGTAAACCGGACGTCTAGACTGCTGGGATGATGATGAGGAGCACCCCGGACTAGCCAAGCTCAAACCGAGGCTCCCGAGTCCATATATTCGTCCTTTGATGTCCGGTTTGTTGACCTCTAGGATGTTGTCAACTTGTTCAGTTGACAACACATCACCCGTCTCGTCCTCCTGCCTCGCCACTTGAGCATCAACCTCAGCCTGAAATCGTAAATAGCAGATATCATGACCAGTTACTATTTTTACAAAAATAACTTGTAATAGTGTACAAATATGAAATTTAAGCAACATAAACATACCGCAATAGACGAGGCCCGACAGTCGGTCCATACCCCGCCCTTCTGCTTGGCCTTCTTGAAGATGTCATACTTGGATGTCACCTCCCCCCGTGCGATCTGAACAACATATATAGTCAACAATTTATCATCTCACAATTAATTAATCAGATACACAGTACATACACGTAATGCTAGATTGAAAAAAAAAACATATATATATACATATATACCGATTGGTAATAATCAGTGACAGTAGATCGCCTCCCAAGGTGGTGAACGACCCTTCCTTCCGCATCAGACTGAGACTCCCGGTTACATGCATTGGTGTAAACAATGTCACGGACATCGATTGGCGCCAGTAGGCATCCCAAAGGGCCCACTCCTCTGCATCAACCTGTGGAGGCATTGGGCCACCCCGATCCCGAATGGCCTTCCACGAACAGACCATATCCCTGTACAGTTTAGATCCCACAGTCTCGTAAACACGCCAGATCTGTGGGATCAACCTGCTGGGAATGAAGTACTCCTTCTACATTCCCAATTTCATACAACATCCAAAGTCAATACATATATAACGTCACAGATATGGTGACTAAAAACATCACCCAAACAAAGTGGCTAACATACCACCCACATTGTCCTAAATTTTACTAACACAGTGGTGACTAACATATCACCCAAACAAAGTGGCTAACATACCACTCACATATAGTGGCTAACATATCACTCACATTGTCCTAAATTCTACTGCAACAATGGTGACTAACATATCACCCAAATAAAGTGGCTAACATACCACTCACATATAGTGGCTAACACACCACTCACATTGTCCTAAATTTTACTAACACAATGGTGACTAACATATCACCCAAATAAAGTGGCTAACATACCACTCACATACAGTGGCTAACATACCACTCACATACAGTGGCTAACATACCACTCATATTAAAACGATTATAATTACAAACAAACAAATGTCATATTTTAACTTACCCTCAGCTCATCAAAGTACTCGGCCCTCATGCGGTCCGAGATGTGAGACCAACACTCACCACCCTGCCCCGGTGGCTCTCTCCTGCTCCGAAAGATGTCACCTAGTTTGTTGTGGACCTCCCAAGGCCATAAACTGTTGTCAATGTATAAGATACAAGAAACAAATATATATTACTTTAGTACAACAATTTATACTTGTCAACTATCATAAATTATGTTTTACATATTTAAGAAGAATGTATATATACTTACTTGGCAGGACCAACAGGAAAAATTACAGGCAAGCCGTTCCACGTGATTGATAGGCGGCCCCAAACCCCGCCTCTCCCTCCATTGGAGGTATGCCATGGACGGTGCTTCCTCACCGTGATGAATCCATACATGATACTCAGGCATGAATCCATAACGTCGCAAGTGCTCGAATACTGCTGTAGGAGTCATAAATTGCTTGTTTCTACAGGTTTCCAATGTGCAAGGACACTTTATCAAACCCCCAGTTGCACAAGCCGGACGTCCCATGGCAAACGAGATGATACCTTTAACCCCTTCTACAAAAGTCCTAGAAACTCTGCCATTTACCGCCGTACGATCGTACATCCATGAACGGTCGGAATTCATTGTATACTTTTTTAACCTGTTCCATTTGATTAGATCGTATTTAATTTATTAGATCGATTCCAATTCGGATAAGAAGATTGTAGAGATTAATTGTTAATTATTATACGTTCCTTATAAATTAATTATTAAGTGTTCGATATGTTACAAAATTTATTAAGTGTTTTACTACTACGAGTTATAAATTATAAATTACACGTTAATATAATCAACATATTATCCGTCGCTCAAAATACTTAACTAAATCCTCGTTATCTAGTACATATACGAATTTATCAAATCAACCAAAACTACTTAACATTATACTAATTAACAATCTAAGTGATAGCAATCTCAAAGTTAATTTACTAAATCTTAACATTATACTAATTAACTACTAATACTAATTTGATATATATACTTAACATTAAACTAGTCGAAATTAACAAAATTTCCAAATTTGTCAAAAAATTAGGGTTTCAAAACATTAATCATAATACATATACAAAAACATCAAACATGAAAATCAAGCTTAATCAATTAAACATCAAACATGATTTTCCATGCTTAATCAATCAAACATCAAACACTAAATCAATTTCACAACAAAATCAATCAATGAACAACCCCAAACTTAACCCATTACTTCATATAACATATACTAGCTACCATAATTGTTTACAAACATACAATTGATCAAAATTATCAAAAAATCCCAAATTTAGAATAGTTAGGGTTTAGCCTATTACCTTCAAATTGCGGTAAAAATAGCCGAAGAAGGATGTAATTAATCGACCACCCAAGCTCCTTATCCCACAAGCTTCGAATTGATACCAAGATTGGCCGGAATGGTGGAGTTTTGGCCGAAAAATGGAGAAAAACGAAAGAGGAGAAGAGAGGAGGAAGAAATGAAACTGAACCAAAAATGGTAGAAATCGGGGCTTCTGCCCCGATTTCTATTTTTCTGGGGCGACGGATAGCGATCCGTCGCTAGGACCGACAGATAATCTATCCGTCGGTAACAACTTTTTTTATTTTTTTAAAAATAGCGACGGATAATTTATCCGTCGCTATTTTTTTATTTTTAAATTAAATTTTAATTAAAATTAAAAACGTTACGACGGATAATATTATTCGTCGCTCTGGTAGCGACGGATAATATTATCCGTCGCTCTTTTAGCGACGGATAATTTTATCCGTCGTAACGTTTTTAATTTTTTTTAATAATAAAAGTCAATACAATAGCGACGGATAAAAGTAATTCGTCGCTACAAGAGCGACGGATAGTTTTATCCGTCGCTCTGTAGCGACGGATAACTTTTATCCGTCGCCACGGGTAGCGACGGATTAAATCCGTTGCTACCCTTAGCGATTCGTCGCTATGGAGCGACGGATAAATCCGTCGCCCCTTTCCGTCCCGTTACAACAGAATTTTTGTAGTGTCCCCACCACTGACGATGAATCCTCTCTCTGCCTCGCCGCATCAACCACTGGATCTCCACTGTCCACCACTGCCTCCGTCCAGATCTCATCACCACCACTGTTGTGCCGTCCACCACCAGATCCGACTTCCTCCGTTCAAGATGCAAAGATCCAGATCTATTTTTTTTTTAATTTTCTCTTATTAATTTTGTAATTTCTTCTTTGTATTAATTATTAAATTTTATATTGTAGTATTGAATAATAAATATTGTATGAAATTTTCGATTTAGTGTATCATTGTCAATTAATCTGTATTGTATATTTGTATAAAATTGTCGGTTCATCCGTATTGAATATTCGTATATAATTATCGGTTTATTTGTATTGAATAAAATTATCGGTTTATCCGTATTGAATATTTGTATAAATTATCGGAATATTCGTAAAAATAAAAAATAAAAAAATACTATTTAATTCAGACGAACTGGTCAACGGATTAATCCGTCGCTAAAATTTTTGTGACGAACCATTTAATGACGGGGCATTTATCCGTCGCCGATTCGTCGCTAAACCTTTAGCGACGAATCGGGACGGGTTTAGCGACAGATAATTCCGTCGCTAAAACCCTTTTTTTTTTTTGTAGTGAAAGGACCAGTTGAACGCCTCGTGAAGTTTTGTACTTCGAGATAAGAGCACTTAGGAGTTATACTCCATGAGGTTGTTCCCGCGATAGACATTAAGTGCTGCTGCCGTATCGGGCGGAGGATGAGTCACCGAACTCTTAATGATCGTCTAAAGCTTTTCACTACAAAAAAACTGGGCTGGGGTGACGGATAGATCCGTCGCTTCAGCCCAGCGATCCGTCGCCCCAGCCCTGGCGACGGATCGGGCGACGGATAAAAAAATCCGTCGCCCCGCTGGAGTTGGGCCGACGGATAGATAATTCGTCGTCCAATTCGCGACGGATCGGACGACGGATTATATGTTTGACCTTTTTTTTTTTTAATCGAAATATAACGACGGATAGAATCTATCCGTCGTTACCTTTATCCGTCGCTAAACCGGGCGACGGATAGAATCTATCCGTCGCTAAAGGTAACGACGGATAGATTCTATCCGTCGTCCAACATTTTATTGGAATTAGTGACGGAATCTGAAATTCCGTCACTAATTCCGTCACTATGAATTTCCGTCACTAATTCCGTCACTGTGAATCCGTCACTAATTCCGTCACTATTAATCCGTCACTATTTATTTCATATTAATCCCTGTTTTTCGTAGTTCACCTATTTAATCAATATAATGTTCGATAATAAATGAATAATACGGAAAATATTTCAATAAATTTTGAATAAAAAAAGTAATATCCGGAGGTGAATAAAAAAATCCGAACATACAGATACATAACTAACTAACTAGCTATCAGACGGGGGTGGGTGATGGCGGAACTGGGACATGAACTGCTCCATCTGTAACCGAAGGCGCTCGTTCTCCTCCCTTTGTTCTCTGGCGTGTCGCTCCATCGCGTCCCTTTGTTGCTCCATCTCTTGAGTTAGCCGAGCAACTTTGTTCGGACTCTTGTTCGCACCATTTCGAGACACAGTCACTGTGTAAACCGGACGTCTGGACTGCTGGGATGATGATGAGGAGCACCCCGGACTAGCCAGATGCAAACCAAGGCTCCCGAGTCCATATATTCGTCCTTTCTTGTCCGGTTTGTTGACCTCTAGGAAGATGTTGTCAACTTGTTCAGTTGACAACACATCACCCGTCTCGTCCTCCTGCCTCGCCACCTGAGCATCAACCTCAGCCTGAAATCGTAAATAGCAGATCATGATCGCCATTCTTTTTAAAAGTAACTAGTAATAATGTACAAATATGAACTTTAAGCAACATAAACATACATGCAATAGACGAGGCGGCAGTCGGTCCATACCCCGCCCTTCTGCTTGGCCTTCTTGAAGATGGCATACTTGGATGTCACCTCCCCCCGTGCCACCTGAATCAAACCAGATCTAGTCAACAATTTATCATCTACAAGTAATAGAGCAACAGAGACTTCATACATACACGTAATGTTAGATTGCAAAAACACATATATACGCACCGATTAATAATAATCAGTGACAGTAGATCGCCTCCCAAGGTGGTGAACGGCCCTTCATGCCGTGTCGGTAGGATGCCAGTTACACTTTGGTGTAGCAACGCGTCACGGACATCGATTCGCGCCAGAGGCATCCCAAAGGGCCCACTCCGCTGGATCAACATGTGGAGGGATTTCGCCACCCCGATCCCGAATGGCCTTCCACGAACAGACCATATCCCTGTACAGTTTGGATCCCACAGTCTCGTAAACACGCCAGAACTGTGGGATCAACCTGCTGGGAATGAAGTACTCCTTCTACACTCCCAATTTCATACAACATCCAAAGTCAATACATGTATAACATCACCATGTCACATCAATTTAACAAGATACAACAACATTATAACAGATATGGTGACTAACATATCACCCAAACAAAGTGGCTAACATACCACTCACATATAGTGGCTAACATACCACTCACATTGTCCTAAATTTTACTAACACAATGGTGACTAACATATCACGCAAACAAAGTGGCTAACATACCACTCACATATAGTGGCTAACATACCACTCACATTGTCCTAAATTTTACTAACACAATGGTGACTAACATATCACCCAAATAAAGTGGCTAACATACCACTCACATACAGTGGCTAACATACCACTCATATTAAAACGATTATAATTACAAACGAAGGAATGCCATATTTTAACTTACCCTCAGCTCATCGAAGTACTCGGCCCTCATGCGCTCCGAGATGTGGCTCCAACACTCACCACCCTGCCCCGGTGGCTCTCTCCTGCTCCGGAAGATGTCACCTAGTTTGTTGTGCACCTCCCGAGGCCATAAGCTGTTGTCAATGTATAAGATACACCAAACGAATATATATTACTTTAGTACAACAATTTATACTTGTCAACTATCATTATAAGTTATGTTTTACATACTTAAGAAGAATGTATAATACTTACTTGGCAGGACCAACAGGGAAAATCACTGGCAAGCCATCCCACGTGACGTTGGGATGGTTTGGATCGAACACGAGGTAGGGACAATCGTCGTGGTCGTCCTCCAGCATGTGTGTCTTGTTGGTAGAGCCACTGCTCTCTCTCCGGGGGTGTCAGGAAACCGAGACCTGCTGCCCGGACCAACGGAGCCCTCACAATGCGACCACATCCACCCACCACTACTATCCTGCGGCCGGCTGCGTGGTGGGGGACGATAGGTGGACGGCCTCTGTCGCGGCATCTGCAAAAACATGTAATAAATACAATAAAATGTGTTAGTACGAGTTATAATACAGAACAGATTATAATAACACATATAATTACTCAAATGTTATCAACTACTAACTAGTTATAATACACATAATATACCGTTATCGCCGTCCTCTAAGTCTACATATTGGTCCTCGTGCAGATCAAACAACTCATCATCTGCTTCTATGGGATCTTCTGCTTGTTTATCGACATCCTCTTGTTGGTACGAGTTGGTAATTGAGTCGTCTTTCTCAATGTACTCCACTTTCGAGCGAGCACGAATAGGTACCGCAGCTAACCATTCCCCCTTATCGCGTTTCCTGCTTGGATATTCAAGAAACACCACTTGTCGTGCTTGAGTCGCAGAATAAATGGTTCATACTTGGTTCGGTACCTCTTCTTTTGGTTCACATCAACCATTTCATACTGCTCGTTCTTCCTCGTACCTCCTGGATTAGGATCATACCACTCAATATTAAACAAGAAGGTTCATTTCAATGGCAAGCCAGAATATTCAATCCTCACAATTCGTTTTAGCTTGCCGTGGAAATCAAACAAAGTAGCGTCTCCATAATCTTCTGCACCCTTAACACACACCCCGGAGTTGCTTGTCGCCATGGCCGTGTTACATTCAGTCGTGTGGAACCTAAGGCCATTGACTATATAACCTGGGAATGTGTAGACCTTTTTGAATGGCCCTTCTGCGAGAGCCTTTAAGTATATGCATGTGACATTGTTAATTGGTCCCTGAACTCTGCCCCTGCAGCATCATACACCATTTGTTCGACTCGAGCTCGAATAGCATCGCCTTCAGATGTACTTTGTTCCCCGACTTGTTCATTTTTCCTCTTCCGTCCACGCTGTCTGTATTGGTCATATGTATTGGACGGTGCTGCTTCCTCACCATGATGATTCCATACCTGATACCCAGGCAGGAATCCATTTTTCCTCAAGTGCTGCACTACCGCTTTAGGAGCCACGTATTGCTTGTTTCTGCACTGTTTCATTGCACAAGGGCACTTTATCAACCCATCCTTTACACAAGCCGGATTTGACATTGCAAATGCAATGAAACCTTCAACCCCTTTCAGAAAACTCCATTGAACTCTGCCATTGAGAGTACGACAATACATCCATGAACGATCGGTATTCATTGAATAATTAGATATTAACCTGACACGTTTGAATTCATTAGATCGAGGTCTTTCATTTACGATAATAAATCAATTTCACAATAATTCAATCAATTGCTACGTAATATAAGTTATATTAGCTCCAGTCAATTGTTACGGCATTACATAATATAAGTTACATCAGCTTCAATTTTACCATAATGTTTGGTTTCATATATATATCAACTAATGATTACTACTAGTTATACAAGCCTAGAGACAAAACGGATGAAACTCCTCATTCTCATGCACGATCCTCCTCATCACTTGTGACGCTCCCTACCACAGAACTTGCATTCCAACAGATCTACATCCTCCTCCCAATACACCATGCACATGTTCCGACAAGCAGAAATGCACTCGATAGGCGGCCCCAAACCCCGCCTCTCCCTCCATTGGAGGTATGCCATGGACGGTGCTTCCTCACCGTGATGAATCCATACATGATACTCAGGCATGAATCCGTAACGTCGCAAGTGCTCGAATACTGTTGTAGGCGTCATAAATTGCTTGTTTCTGCAGGTTTCCAATGTGCAAGGACACTTTATCAACCCCCAGTTGCACAAACCGAACGTCCCATGGCAAACGAGATGAAACATTTAACCCCTTCTACAAAACTCCTAGAAACTCTGCCATTTACCGCCGTACGATCGTACATCCATGAACGGTCGGAATTCATTGTATACTTTATTTTTAACCTGACACGTTCCAATTTATTAGATCGTATTTAATTTATTATATCGATTCCAATTCGGATAAGAAGATTGTGGAGGTTAATTGTTAATTATTATATGTTCATTATAAATTAATTATTAATTAGGTGTTCGATATGTTACAAAATTGGGCATATATTTTAACAATTTCAACCTCTTAGTACATATATTATATACTTAACATACATATCAAATTAACTAATTACTCTATACATATCGAATTACTACATATATTCATATCAAATTACACACTTAACATACAAATTTATCAAATCAAAACTACATACTTCTATACTTAACAAACATATCAAATTAACTAAACTAACTATATATACTTAACACACAAATCAAACTAACTACATACATTCATACATACCAAACTTAACATACTACATACATCCATATCATACTACATACCTAACATATATACATATCATTAACTAAACTAACTATCAAATTACATATATATATATATATCAAATTGAACAAATTACATATCAAATTACATATAATTAATCAAATTAACTAAACTAACTACTACATACTTATCATATATACATATAATTGCTCAAATTAATCAAAATAAACAAAATCCCCAAATTTTTAAAAACTAGGGTTTTAGCCAAAATACCTTGATTAATCGGTAGAAATCTGAAATTGATCGAAGAATCAAACTCCTTGTCACACGAGCTTCGATTAGGAACCAAGATTGGCCGGAATAACGAAGAATTCACCGGAAATCGAAGAGAGGAGAAGAAGAGAATGAGGAAGAAGAATGAAGAAGTGATGATTCTGCTTGCCGGCTGCCGGAATAAAACCCCTCTGGGCCGACGGACACGTATCTGTCGGCCCAGAGGGCGATCCGTCGCCAGGCTGGGTAACGGATAGATATCCGTCGACGGATAGATATCCGTCGCTAAGTAGCGACGGATAATCTATCCGTCGCCATTTTTTATTTTTATTAATTTTAATTAAAAATATTAACGACGGATAACAGTTATCCGTCGTTAATAATTTCATTTTTTCTTTTTTTTTTTAAAGTCACCCAAATTAGCGACGGATAAGTTATCCGTCGCCAAAAGGGGCGACGGATTCTGGCCAGGTTACTCTTCTTTTAGATTCGTTCTTCAAGATATATAAATTAAATGCAAGGTGTCGCTAAAGGGGCGACGGATAAAATCCGTCGCCCCATAGCGTCGTTTTTCCAGGAATTTCTTGTAGTGTTTGAGCGGAGCATCAGTGGTAGGATGCTCTTAGAAGGAGATCACCTATTTAAGTGTATGAAGTTTGGCCGCTTCAACTGAAACACTTAAGAATCCAAAGGTGTCCAAGGCCTTTAATGGACAGACAAACCTGGAACGAAACAATAAGGGGAATTATTGTGTAGGTATCATTGTCTTGGTTTACACAAAACGCCGACTGGTTCAAGACATCGCGTTCACGGTTGACAAGTAAATCTGATGGTACTCTATTAGGGGAAGATTCAAAGCAAAAGCTATCGTTCTCGATGCAATAAGTTTTTCGCTGGAAATTCGAGGCTGGAGCACTCCGATGTGTTGTGAGCATCAATTCTCTTTCATGTGGGGATTGCTGGAATTTTAGCTAACCAAGAGTGGTTTGTCTATGACTTTGTATCTCAACCAAATGGGGCCCCACACGTCGGAAACAGAGGTTTCTGGAACGTGCATTGTCTACTATAGTTGTAGAAAACACTTGAACAAATATTACTAAAATTCAATTGTGAAAGAGTAATTAATGCTCAAAGCGTGTTTGTTGATGTACTAGTTATGGAAAATCAAAGAGTTGGAGTGAAAATAGTTTCACATAGCTAAAATTAAGAAGAAGGAGCTAGAGTAGGTGACAATGTGAAAAATTGGAGAAAATGACCTATGACTAATTTCGTCCAATAGATGCACTTAAAATACTGAAAAGCAAGTGCAGTTGGGTGTCGAACCCATGACCTGGGCACCTAAGTGGCAAGTGTTGCCACTGGAACAACATGTCTTTTGGTAAATTAATTGTATCTTACGAAATTACATATCCATTCGGTACCAGTTCAACAATTGCATCTTTTGGTCACAACTTTACAAAATTATAAATAGAGGTCCATAGTTGAATTTTATAGACATAACTAGAGATATCCAAATTCTCTCCTTTCTTCTATTCTTCTTTTAAGCCTGTATTTCCATATTGCAGTAGTCCACTCGAATCTGTAATTTCAAGTGTCAACTTACAGATTCACCTGATATGTAATCTTGGAATACATTTTGCTAATTGCAACCGTAGACATCTAAGTGGGATAAATTTGTCTTTAGAACCGAGAGCTAACTCTCACCGCAACAGTCCTTAATATATATATATATATATATATATATATCTTCAATACATTGTGTCGCTCTTCTATAAATTTCCAACAAAGAACAGTCTCACAGATAACCAAACGCAAACGGCAACCTAATACTACGAGATCACATAAAACTTAGACATGTCTACAACTGTCATCATCATAATAATATCCAGAAGCAATATTTACATGCGTTTTATGAATTTGAGGAAATAAAACAGACAGAATTAGAAGTAAAAAATGTTTATAGGGAAAGGAAATGGTAAAAGCAGCCAGTGTGCTGAAAAAAGTGACTTCTTCAACAACACCACCATGCCTAGATCAGGAAAAACAACTCGAAACCGTGACGACGAAAAATCAAATAAGCCTGCGGCTTCCTTCAATTGACGAAATCAATGCTTCGTGGCTTCATGTGTGTCTAATACAGGATCTGAACATTGTGATTCCACGCATGGTTACATATTTACATTGCCCGACAATCACCAAGCTGTAACTCCTGTAAACGTTTGGTTTGGTTAAAAAGAAGGAAAATGTGATATTAATGCTTTGTTTATCCCATCCTGTCAAAAGACCGGTAAAAAACATACTACTGATAATCAAAATCCCAAGTCCTATTAACTCTGGATCCTATGGATGTCAGGTCAACAAGTATACAGTGCTCAACTTGAAACAGGTACAAATGAATGCAGATCTAAATAATACTCCAACCAGAGAAGCTAAGCTAAACATACAGCTGCCTTTGGATCTACGCTCTGAGCTTGTAGAATTAATCATCAAGTACCTGGCCACATGTAGCAGTAGCACACACTTATTTGCTTGAACTGCTATTAAGTTACAGAAGCCACAAACTCCCCATTTTATATAAAAAAACATGCACCACTACAAATCCTAATGCAATGATCCATGTGGATTCATACACATTAAAACAATCAATAGTTAATCATCACCTGGAGTTGGGCAAGACACTGGAATCATCAATCCTTCCGAGTTCTGTCTCCAGGAGCAATGTCAAGCTTGAACTTCACACCGCCTTTAGCACTTTTTTTTTTCTTCTCAATTTTTTCCGCACACATAATTGCTTCTTCAGTAACACCTTTCATGCACAACAGCTCAAGTTCCCTACCTAGGGCAAATGGAACTTCAACGAGTCTCTCACAGTAGTTGAGTAAAAGATATCTTAGTTCTGGAAAAGCATCATCCAGGATTGACCAGTATTTCAGATCTGATGACCTTTCAACATGCAGGAGTTCGAGACGTTTGAAACCACCATTGACATCCCAGGATTCTCCCCTGCATGCATTGTCTTTCAGCTTCAGCTCCTCGAGGTTATTTAGCCTTCCCAATATAGCCATCTGCTCCCACTCCAGATACGTGCCAACCAGCACTAGAACTTTGAGGTTTGGTGGGAATTTGTTATTTCCAGGCAGGCAGGACATTGGGTTTTCAGATGCTTCTCTACCTGTCACCACATGCACTAGCTTTAACTTGTTCAAAAGGACCAGTTTTTCTAAGCCTCTGGACTCCAACTGTGTGCTAGATAAATCCCCTTGAATTCCTAAAGTAATCAAGTTTTTCGCCTTGTCGAAAACTTTTTCGTTGCAACTGTCCAGGGATAATCTGCTAAGTGTTTGAAGCTTACCTCCGCCTTCACCAATACTGTCAACATATTTCAGATTGATTGCTGCATTTGTCTGCAAGTGACTCAACTGCCTCAGCTGCCATATATTTGCTTTGATATCAATTGTTTTAGAAGATACTTCCACTATAAGAACTTCCAGGTTCCTCATATTACAAATGGTTTCCGGTAGAGTCTCGCAATACTGATCATTAGCTATACCCAGAGTTAGGTATCTCAAATGGATTAGCCAGGAAAACTTTGGTGGGAATTTGAGGAATCTAATATTCTTGGCGCTGTACACTCTTAGAAAGGTGAAGCTATCAAAGACATATGATATATCCTTGAGATCCAAGTTGGTGGCAGGATTGTGAAAAGAAAGGAAAGAGCGGGCTTTTGGGAATTTTGGTTTTCGCGCAAAGAATTCGAGGACATTGGAATGAATACAAAGACGACGACATGTTTGGATGTTCTCGGAAGAAGGTTCAAAATTTCCTTGATTCGATTTGCTGATTTGTTGGAATAAGTTTAGATTGCTAGATGTGGATTCGGCCTTACAGAATTCACGTATAATGACATGAACGCGGCATATTCTAGGTTCACCGTTCAGCTTTGCTTCCTTAACAATCACCAGATTCTGGTTGATAAGATATTTCAAGTTGCCTCTTGCAATTTGCTCCAAACTCTTGCCTGTTCTTTCTCGTACAAAACCTTCCGCAATCCACAACTGAGTCAGCGTGTTGACGGGAATGTCTGCATCCTCTGGAAACACTCCCAGATACAGAAAGCAGCTCCTTAATTCAAAAGGCAGCATTGTGTAGCTGAGCGATATCGACTTCTCCAAGAGCGTATTATCTAATAGGTAATTATTGAAGCTCGTGGAGACTCGTTCCCATCTTTCTTCGGAGGAACCATTCTGTCGTGATATATGACGTAAAAAAAAAAATCTGCTCTCAACAATCGAAAGGGGAAGCCCATTGCAACTCAATGCCATGGTCCACGCAGTTATCTCCAATTCTCTGGGTACAACACCAAGTTGGCCATATACCTTATATTGGAGGAGTTCCCAACTCTCTCTACTATTTAAAAACCTCAAGTTGTGGGGTTTTCCTGATGGATTAGCATGTGTTGCCACATCCTTACTGCGGCTAGTTATCAAGACTCTACCCCGTTTATTATCCAGTGGTAAGAATTCTTCGATTTCCTTCCATGTCTCAGGTTTCCAGACGTCATCCATGACTATCAAGAATTTGACCTCCTCTAAGTATCTCTGAACAATGCGGGCTAATTCTTCCACAGATTTGTCTACTGAGTGGCGAGTGAATTTTCTCAGAATAGTGAGAAGTACTTTCTCCATATTAGGATCGTCGGATATATCCACCCATATCCGAACGGGAAACTCGTACTCCATCCTGCAATCCTTGAAAATTTTCCAAGCCAATGTTGTTTTCCCAAGGCCAGGCATGCCGGTTATGGAAATAGTTTCAAGCTTGTCCGACTCTTCAAGTAGGCGACTAATCAAAGTGCCGGCTTCATCTTCAAAGCCGACTATGTATTTCGAACTCTGCAAAGAGCAATATCATGTTACAAATTAAAGTTTCATGTATAACGGTTTAGCCTTTGGACGAACCTCGTGCAATTAGACAATTTAACGGACGCACACAATGTACTATCCATTTCAGTTTTTTTTTTTTTTTCACAGTTTTTTAGATTTAGAATAATTTATAAAAATAAAAAAAATGGGTGTTCCTAACATATTTAAAATTCTTCCAGGTTTTTAGAAATATATATATAAAATTATAGTATAATACCACTACTTTTTACAAAATGTCAAAAAAAAATAAAAATAAATTGAACAACTCTAATAGTGTTCTGTTCCTAAATGGCAAAAATGAACAAATTACATGGAACGGAGCAAGTATATTTGAAAATACAAATTACTCCTATATACACGTTCAACTTAAAATTAACCTAAAAATTTTCAAATTCTAGGAAACAAACCAAAAACTGCCACTTCTATAGAACGTTTACATATAGTATCTCGTAGTTTAAAATCTGTCCAGTTTTTACTTTATGCAAGTCAACAAAATTCAAATTTCCCGATTGCAAAAAAGTCGACCGATTTAAATTTAAATATCTGGGGAGTATATAGACAGGCCTTCCTTTATCGAAGACAATTAAAAAAAAAATACAAAGGAGCTTCGAAGCTCCATACTGAAGATGCATACAGTTTTAATAGCAGATCATGCCCTGGTATAGATATTGAGCAATAGTGAGCAGCATGCATATAATTCATGATGTCTAATACACGTCTTACCATTTCTCGCCTAAATTCATGGTGTATCCAATCCAATGTATCTTGATCTGCCATGTCGTTAGATACGGATTGAGTAAAGAGGAAGCCATTCTGAAACATGATGTCTAATACACGTCTTACCTTTCCTCGCCTAAATTCATTGACCTCTTCCGCTAGGTGGAGACGTATCTTCCAAGGAGAAGATCCGTGGAATATGCTTGGTTCCCTGGTTACTTGGGCAGTCGAATAGTTGCAACACAGGTCGATGAGGTCCTCCGCGTCACAAACAACTTCCCTCATCTCTGCATGCCATAATTTTAGTACTTCACCATGGTAACGCTCTCTGGACGCATCCTGGAGGATCGCCTTCATCAGTACAACTTCATTCTTAAGCTTCTCGAACTCATCCGCCGCCCCGGAGATCAAGTCGGCATGATATGTTAGGATGTTTTTAAGGTTATGCAGGTAGAAGCCCACGGAGCAATCCATTTCCGATCTATAGGTATCTAGAATCTGTCAGATCGATTCAATTGTAACTAGATCTGCCAAGCATTTACCGATCGATCAGTAATCAAGAGATATATGCTTATACTGGTTAACGACTAGGTGATTTGATGTAGTCAGAACTCAGAACGGTGATGAGCCGCAGGCAGCTTTTTCAGATCAGATCTGCTCCGTCGTTACCAAAGTCAAACTTTGGGGCTCTAGCAACTGTCTTATCTTTATGGGTCGTGACTCAGGAATTGGTAGTGGATAATAATTATGCATTCATCCATCCATCCATCCATAATAATGCACAATTATCTAAATCTCATCAAATTTATTCATTCGTGAAATTTTATGAAATTAATTGTATTTTAAATATTATATATTTTAATGTTATTTTTTATATTTTAATTACATATATAATTTTTATTAAATCTCATATAACTTTATATACAAAAGTCTGAAAATTAATTTGAATATATAGTTGAACACAAAGTCTTAGAAGAGACGTGTATTAGTGAGAGACCTATAAGACGTATTGATGGGCTTAATGATATGTATAATGTTTTAAACAATATCAATAATGTTTTATGAGTGTACATTTTATACCATTTTGTATGTATATGTATATCACCGATGTTTTTAGTAAAACCTCTAATATTTTTGGATATAATGGTAATATTTGTCCGTCTCTTTTAGTCTCTCCATAAAACGGGTTTCTTAGGAGACTCACTCATATTTGAATTCGTCGTGGCAAGATGAATCCATAGACACCAATTTTAAATACTACTATTAATTATATAATCAGTTTATACATTAAATAAAATATAAATTTATTAAATAAGATACAATTAAATAATAAAAAATTAAAAATAGATTATTTATTAAATTAATTCAATCATACGTGAAATTTTGTGGAATTAGTTGCATTGATCAACCAGTATATCTTTCCCTGTTTATTCTTAAATATGTTTACTGCATATATACTTTTTATTAAATCTAATATATATTTATCTACAAAACTCCAAAAAATATTTAGAACATATATTTAAATTTACCATGACAAGACGAATCCATAGACACCAATCTAGATTATTATTATTAATTAGATAAATTATTTTATTCACTAAAATAAAATATAAATTTATTAAATAAGATAAAATGAAATTTTAAAAATATATTTGTTCGAGATTTTGAGTGGCAGCATATAGTAATTGAAAGGGGATTGTTTTTTGGTGATTAAATATCTTAAATCGACAAATTTTAGCTTTGCACCTCTGTTTCACTTTTCAAATAAATTCAGGTATTTGATAGAAAATTTTATTCTCTGAAGTATTGCCAGTTAAACGTGAAGTTAACATTTTAGCACATATATTATCAGTTGGGTGTTCTTATGATGATGTTGGTTTGGTAGATTTGCATTTCGATTAATTTAATTTACCTTTCTATTTCTATTTATTATTAAACGTAAATTTTTATGGAATTAGTTGCATTTTCAACCAGTATATCTATCACTAATAATTTTTTTTTTATATATTGGCTGCATTATATAGTTTTTATTAAATCTCATATAAATTTATATAAAAAACCCCGAAAAATTTGTTGTGTCAAGACAAATTCATCTAAAACTTTTCGACCTTATATATGACTCGCATGTTTTCATAAAGGCCGTTGATACTGCCAGAGCAGTATTTATGCTGCCAAAGAACTTGATTTAATTTATCAATTATTATTTTATTAATTTTGTTAATTATTGAATACAACATCTGGAAAAGGCAAGTGTATCTTTAGTAACGTGATGGGAGGAAAGATCCTCAAATTTTATCAAAGTCATCAACACTCACATTTTCTTCCAAATCAATGACTAACAATCGTATTTCTGCTCTCCCGTGACAGAACATGGTTGTGGTTGTGTATCTGATGAGAGAAGAAATCCACCTTGAATTTACCGAATCGGATCAATCTCTACACGTCTACACTCTGTTCTGATAAAGATTTTCATTGAACAGAGAATCATCCAACTGTATTCTTGCACTCCTCTTTTCGTTTGTTAATATAGATATGGTAGCTCTAGAATCTAGATCCTCTACCAGGAATAGATGAAGCTTCATGGCAGAAATAATAGAAACCAAAAATATCTTCTAACAACCCTGCAATTAATCAACCCTTAAGTCGAAGTCACGGTAACCAAAACCAAATCCCCTTTCTGGAAAGTCAGATGAACTAGAATAAATTATATTTTCTTGGTCTTCCCCTTCAGGTCCCTACCGACAACCGGTGAAAACAAAATTGCTAGATCTTGATGGTCTGTATCTTTTATTGGTGAGAGAATCTTACCATAGTTAGTAGTTGACTTAGAGGGAAAGATGAAATGGGGATAAAATTTGGGGTTGAGATTCTCTGCAATTAATCAACCCTTAAGCCGAAGTCACGGTAACCAAAACCAAATCCCCTTTTCGGAAACTCGGATGAACCAGAATAAATTATCTTTTCTTGGTCTTCCCCTTCAGGTCCCTACCGACAACAAAATTGACGGATCCTTGATGGTCTGTATCTTTTGTTGGTGAGGGAATCTTACCATAGTTAGTAGTTGACTTAGAGGGAAAAATGAAATGGGGATAAAATTTAGGGTTGGGATTCTTTTATCTAATTACGCTGTAAAACTTAAATTTTAATTTTTTAGAATTTTTATTCAACGATTAACACACTTAATTAAACAATAATTAGGAAGTTAAATTTAAGTGCTCTGCCAGCATAACTATGGCTCTGGTAGCATCAATGGCCTTTCATAAAGTCTGGCTACGCATATTCTTCTTTAGTTGTTATTTTTTTTTATATGGATCAAGATAAATTTGATGTTAAATTCTATTTTTTTACAATAGGCTCCATCGGATGGGGTTGGAGTGGTTGTAAAATATTATTTGACTTGGATACGAGAGAAATACCCTTTATTTGTGATTCTTAATAGGCAGGGGTTGATGCGGAAAAATGCTGAGTCAAAGTTTACACTGCACAACTTGGATAAGGAAGACTAACCTTGAGCACGTGTTTGTTCTCCACCATCACGTAAATTAGTTGAGTTAGTGTTATCATTGACGAAATGTGGCTAAAGTACCTTGCGACTTAGTAGTAAATAAAATACAGGTGAGTAAGTTGTTTGTTGATACGGATATATGTCCAATCCGTTAAGGGCGCCATAGAGCGTGTCCTAGAGCGCATCACGGTTTAATGGCCAATTCAGTACTGGTCTGACCTCACATGGTCCGTCCTAAGTGAATAAACTGGTACGCTAAAGTCACTACACCCTCATAGCTAGTCCGAGCTAGCTGGGAAAAGGATTTCTAAACCTGGCTACGGCAGTACAAAGATGCCCAATGGACCGGACGAGATAGCCTCTCGGACGCCACCTTTACATTAAGACCAAACGTATATTGTGGAACCACTGAGATACTTCCGTAAGACTCTTGGCTCGGACATCCAGAGTTACCCAAGGGCAGATCAACCAAGCATACAGATTTGTCCGAAGGACTTACACGGACCCAACAGGCGGAACAGTACTCTCGGAGGGAAAAGGTCCAAACTACCCTCCCAGGCCCACTAATCGGTATTGGACTACTGTTCACTATTGGTTTATGGGCCAAAGATAGCATTGTTGTCCAAATCTGAATCATACACTTGGCGCCATCTTATGAGTCACTTCATAAGCTATGGTCTCTATAAATATAACTCAAGGTCCAAACTTTGAGGTAAGTCGTATTGAATATTATAACCTTCCTCATAACTATTACATTGGGAGCTTTCCAACTCTCTCTTGAGTAAAGTCTCTTACCGGATTGACAACTAGCAATCCGGGTAACACTTGTAACCCCCACTTAGTCCTTTCAGGTATCCGGATGTCCGGACCATCGTCCGGGTCGGACCTCATGGTCTCGGACCATGGTTTGGGTCGGACCTACTGTCTTTAAGGTCTAGTTCATTGTTTCACGCAGGAGGGTCGGACCTTGAGGCCTTGGACCTTAGACAGCTTGAAACGCTTTAGGATTCATTCCAAAGGCGTCTACGACGGATTGGATATATTTTCGTATCAACAATGAGAATAAAGTAGGAAAGATAGTGAATTAAGTATGAAAGATTGTGAATAGAGTATGAAAGATAGTGCTAAAGTAGGAGAATATAATATTATTATAATGATATAAAACTTTCTAAATTGAAAGTAGAAGTCGAGTTTGCTACGGACTAGAAAAGAAAGTGAGAAGTTGAGTTCGGGACGAAGGGAGTACATAATACAAACTATTTCTTTCTTCCTCTGTCCCGGGAATAGATTCCCACTTTGACTTTTTGCAGTCAAACTTTTCCAACTTTGACTACGGTTTAATCTTAAACCGCAAATGTAAAATGTTCAAATTTTTTATATAATGAAACTTTAGGTACTAATTTTTCTTTTATATAATGAAGTATTAGATTTCCTTAATTCAAAAGAAAGTGAGGGCTTAGGAAACTCTTAATGGACCAGATGGATTAGTATGGTTTACTCTTCGAAAATATATAGTTCTCAAATTGTACTTATCCGGTTATTAAAGTATGTTTACCTTCGAATTTAGATTTTCAAATTTTAATGACCGCAATCATAGAATATGTTGACCATTCAAATTGAGTTCCAGAGTCGGAGTTATCTCATTTTTTAATTATTTTTCCAAATAGCATGGCTTATCTTTCCGTTTCCGGTAGAGGTCTCAAGTTGAAATTATATCATTCCTAGAGTTGTTTTTCCCTTCAAATGGAGTTTCCAAGTTAGAATCTTTAACGCTCTAAATGATTATCCCATTAATATATTTAGTTCACCCTTCGGACTTAGTTGATAATTTTGAATTATCATTTTTAGAGTTCCCAATTATTTTTTAATGCTATAATTATCTAATTTTATACTTCCCTTCGTCCTGCCCGCAACTTCCACTTTTGCCATTTTTTGTGTCCCATTTAAAGCTTCCCATTTCCATATTTTTCAATTCATACTTCAACTATAATATTTAATATGTCAAACTTTTCACAAAATCCAATACATAAAGTAAGTCAACACAAAAACTCAACCCTACACTATTATTTTAATAAAAAAGTATTCTATCATTATTTTTCTCACTCCAAATGTAAATTGAAAGCTTCGGGCGGGACAGAGAAAGTAGTAAGTTGGAATTGTCTCATCGTTAGACTTTGTCTACCTTTCAGGTTGAGTTCCAGAATTTGAATTATCCATTTTTTTTCTTACAGTTTGTTTTACACTTCACATGGAGTTCCCAAGTTAAAATTATCCGTCACTTAGATAATAGTTTCCCATATAGTTTGGTTTACTCTTTAAATAGAGTTCTTATGTTGTAATTATCACATCCCAACAGTTGGTTCGACTTACGGATTAAATTCCTAAATTAGAATTATTTGATTCATAAAGTTGAATTTACCTTTGAATTGAGTTTTCGACTTGGAATCATCTCATTCTTAAAGTTTGAATATGGTTCGGATTGAATTTCTAAGTTAAAATTATTCCTTAGAGTATTTTCGCATCTAGTGTGTTTTGCTCTTCAAATATTCATGCACGTTGTTATTATCCCATTCTTAAGTTGGTTTACCTTTCGAATTGAGTTCTCAAATTTTTGAATTCCGATTTTTTAGAATTTTGCTCTCAAAATTTGAATTATCACATTCTTAAAGTTGAGTTACCGAGTTTCCAACTTAAAATTATCTCACTTGTAAGTTCGTTTACGCTTCAAATTGAGCTCCTAAGTTGGAATTACACATATTGTAATTATCTCATTCTTAGAGTTGGTTTATCATTCAACTCAAGTTCTCAATTTTTTTAATATCTCATTTTAAGAGTATTTTCTCATATAGTGTGCTTTAAGTTGTAACAATATCTTCATCACAGTTGGTTATTTAAAATTGAGTTCTTAAGCTGAGACTATCTCATTCTTAAAAAAGATTCTCATATATTGTTGTTTATCCTTCGAATTGAGTTTCAAACTTGTAATCATCCAATTAGTTGAGTTGGTGTAGCATTCAAATTGAGCTCCCAAGTTAGATTCATCTTATTATTAGAAAATTGATCATACTCTAAGAATTGAGTTCCCAAGTAGGAATGATCTCATACTTGGAGTTGGTTTGCCCTTTCAATAGAAAAAAAAATCTATATGTCGAATTGAGTTCTCAAGTTGAAATTATTTCATTCTTCAAGTTGAGTTTACTCCTTATTGAATTCTCACCTTGGGGGTTTCCCATTTTTGTAGTTCACTTGCTCTTCGAATTAAGTTCATAATATATTAGAATTATCGTTTCGAGTATTTTTCATGTATAGTGGTTTACTCTTTGAATATAGTTCTGATGTTGGTATTATCTCATTTTTAGAGTTGGTTTACATTTCGAATTGAGTTCAAATTTGAAACATCCCATTTTTACAGTATTTTTCTCATATTTTGCTTTACCCTTCGAATAGAGTATCAAGTGTAATTATCATATTTCTAGAGTTGATTTATCTTCCAAACTTCCAAATTGAGTTCTCGTGTTGAAATTATCCCATTCCTATAACAGTTTTCTCATATATTATGGTATATCCTTCAATTACATTTTTAAATTTGTAATTATCTAATTTGTTCAGTTGGTGTGCATTCAAATTGAGCTCACAAGTTGGATTGATTTCATTTTGAGAATTGACTGTGCACATCAAACTCATTTCCCAAATTGGGATGATCTCATTATTGGAGTTGGTTTTCCCATTCAATTGAAAAATTCATATATCATCGAATTGAATTTCCATGTTGAAACTATCTCATTTTTTTAGTTGATCAGTGAATTGAGTTCCCGAGATAGTTAGAGATTATCGATTCGAATCAAGGATTAATTTTATCCAATCATGTTGAGTTGAGTTATTTGTAGCGAAATGTTGAGGGGTAAAACCTCTAACACTAACTAACTAAGCTATTACAAATAACCTAGCCTAAGGCCCGCCTCCGACTTGAGGTCCGACGTAGTACTGGTCCGAGCTTGCGTACGTGAAAGGACTAAGTGGGGGGGGGGGGGGGGGGGGTTAGAATGGGTTACCCGGATTGCCTAAGTCAATCGGGTAAGAGACTTTACTCAAGAGAGAGTTGGAGGCTCTCAATGTAATAGTTATGAGGGATTATGACTTAGGGATTCTTCCCTTGATATTGCTTACCTTAAGGTCTTGGACCTTGTGCTATATTTATAGTAATCATATGCTTATGAGGTGGCTCACAAGATGATGCCAAGTGTACGCTTCAGATTTGGACACCAATGCTACCTTTGGCCCATGGCCCATTAGTGAACAGTAATCGAATACTAATCAATGGGCCTGGGAGGGTAGTTTGGACCTTTTCCCTCTGAGAATACTATTTCGCCCATTGGGTCCGTGTCAGTCCCTCGGACAGATCTGTCTGCTCGGTTGATCTGCCCTTGGGTAACTCTGGATGTCCGAGCCAAGAGTCTCACAGAAGTATCTCAGTGGTTCTGTTATATACGTTTGGTCTTAATGTGATGATGGCGTCCGAGATTCTCTCGTCCGGTCCGTTTGGCATCTCTGTACTGACGTAGCCAGGTCTAGAAGTCCTTTCCCCAGATAGCTCGGACTAGCTGTGAGGGTGTAGTGACTTTAGCGTACTGGTTGATTCACTTAGGACGGACCATGTGAAGTCGGACCAATACTGAATTGGCTATTTAAGCCGTGATGCGCTCTAGGACACGCTCTATGGCGCCCTTAACGGATTGGACACATGTCCGTAACAACATATGTCCCCCTAGTTTCCAAGTATCTTAGTAGAAGATAGTTGGTAACTATGAAAAGAACAAGTGTGTTGTGGAGCGTGTCCGAATCATTAACTGAAAAAAAAGGAACAAATCCTTTTTCTTGAGATCCGTCGTCCGTGTTCTTAGGAATTCAATATATATCTCCCCCCCCCCCCCCCTTTTCTTCTACAGTCCGAGTTATGTAATATCTCGGACTGTAGATGGAAAAGGTATTTGTATCCGAGATATATAGATCCGAGTACGGTTAGGATCTGACGTAGCCCTCTGTGGGAGAGTGTACGGGAAGCTATCCGTTGGACCGATTGTTAAACTGGTCCTCCCGGGTCGCTGATCCGTAAACCAAAGAGGCCCAATAGGTTGTCCGTCCGGCCCACGGGGGAAAGATCCCGGGTAAAGTGACACGACCGTTGGATCGGAACGACATCAATGGTTGGGGTTCTAAGCCCAATTGATGTGACGCGTTTGTCAAGCATTAAGTGCGACGTACTGACAGCCATCCACTCGCGAAGCGACGCAACCCTTGGATTGGAGAGGATCAACGGCTGGGATTCAAATCCAAGTGATGTGACTCTTGGCTTTCCCCAAATTGCCCTTATAAATAGTCAGCTCATCAGTCACTTTCACACTTTTAGCAATATCGAAACTCAGAGCAATCACAAAGTAATCCGAGCATTTGAAGACACATCCGAGCAAGTAAGACTCGCAGAATTTTGAAATTTCTTCTTCGAATCCGTACCCTCGGAGAAGCAGCAAGGCTTAGTCGTCTGTTCAAATTTGTCCAGTCAACTTTCTCAAGTAAGTACGTCTTCACTCCTCCTAAGTTCTCTCCTTTTCGTGATATGCTTACTACCTGCTCGTATATTTTTGCCCTGCTCGAGTATAAAATTGTCGAGTCCGTATTTGCTGCTGTTGCGAGTGATAGGCTCTAGCAGCGTTCTTAGTCGAAACAATTCTCCTTTGTACTGTTGCGTGCCAATTTTATTGCCAGTATCTTGTTGATTCAACTCGTGTGTCATGCCCACTGTAACCAAAATTTGATTGTGCATGCTTATTGGGTAATGTGTTGGTGCCGATTGGCACACAGTTCTTCGTAAATTGTCCCTGCTAGCGTGCCGGCTAGGGTAGACGATAGTGCCAGTGGCGCGTTTCGGTGTGCCAAGGTTAGTGCCACTAGTGCCGAGACTAGGATTCATGCAGAAAAATCTAGTTAAGTAGAACTCCGTAGGCTTTCTTTGACTTAAAAGGTTACCTAAATGAACTCTCGGACAATCACCACTATCGTTTCTGACTCGTTTCCTTCTGCCCTAGGATGTCCGGGAGCGATAGTCAGAACCAGCACGAGGCACCAGGTTACAATGATGCAGTAGACTTAGGGACTGGGTCCGTGGGAGATTTCCTAGTTGTGGACCTTGGGTCGTCCAGGGACTCTGATGCTGGGCAAGGAGTCCGTGTTGCGGTAGAAGCACAGGCCGACGTTGCAGCGGGCCAGGGTGATCTTGCTAGAACTAGGTCGTTAGTCCAATCTCGGACTATAGGTGGTGTTGGGACGTCCGGGGATCCGAACGAACCGCATGTGGAGCGGGAAGACGACAGCGGTCGGGAGGCTGATGAAGTCGAGATGTTCGAGGCCGGGGTGGAAGACCATGTTGTAGCGGAAACAGGTCTGTCCAACCCAAGCACGTCTGGGAGACCCGAAGGTGTCGATGAGGAGGAGGAAGATGGTGAGGAAGAGGAAGACGAGGAGGAGGAGGAAGGAGAAGAAGGATCTCCTGTCGCTCGTCCCCCTAGACGCTCGGATCGTGATTACACCACCTGTTGCGTTCGGTCCAGATTTCCATTAGTTGAGGGACGTGGCGAAAGTCGCCGAATCAAGTTCCCGATCTGCGTCATTGTTATGATAGCGGACGAATTTGGAGAACTAAATACAGACGGACTTCTTCCTACATGTCCATCAAGGGTTAAAGCGGAGGACATTCCAGAATGGAGGCGGAAGTGGGAGATCCCCGACTCCGTAGAAATCATGATTCCCGAGCTCGGACACGCATTTTACAACCCGCCCGCCGGGTATATGTGTGTGCACGAGGTAGCTTTTGCTTGTGGGTGGAAGATCCCCATTGCAACGGAATTGAAGTATATTCTGAATCACATTGGAATTGGTCCGAGTCAGGTTGTCCCAAAGTCCTTGGGTAACCTTATCTGCTTCGTCATTTTTTGTAAGAAGAAAGGCAGCCAGTAAATTTTGAGAACTTCAGGCAGCTCTTTCATGTTTCATTCAGTCCGGGGAATCCCCTCTTCTATACCTTTGTGAATAGGAAACCCTATAACTTCATTTCGGACTCCATTTCATCGTTGGGATCGAAATGGTGGGATAAGTACATTTTCGTACGGATGGCTCTGAAACCCGGGGCGTCCGAGAGACAGCGGGAACAATGGGGACTACCAACAAAGTTCCTAAGGGAGAGCATCCCGGATTGGCGCCCCCTTCCGAAGAACGTGGCTCCGTGGGTGGCAGCGATCCACAAAATGCATAATCCACCTACTTATCCGTTCCACGGATTAATCTGTCAGCCACTTCCATACCTGTGCGGACTAACAGGCGCAGTGGAGGTTGGAGGGAAGACGGACTTTAGTAAGGATTTGTTAACTTGAAACTTTGTGCTCTTTTTTCTTCGGGATATTCTGTTTTGATTACGTATTCCCGTAATTCTGGTAATCCTTCTTTAACATATCTGTATTTGACGCCTTTGGTTTATTGTGCAGCTCACTGGTTCGACTACATCATGTCGATGCTCCATGAAAAGAAAAGGTTGCAGAGGGAGCAGCAAGCCTTGGAGGTCGCCGCTGGTCAGAGGACCAAAATCATCAACACTTCCGCGGGTCTTCCTATGTTGGATCCGAAGAATGCTGCAGTGTTTGCCGTGGAGGAGGAAAGGCGGAACAAGGCTGGAGAGGATTCACAGGCTTTGGCGGTGCCCGACAAGGGCAAAGCCCCTGCCACTCAGAGCGCCACTGCTTCAAAGTCCTGAAGCTTCACGCTCCAAAGACCACAACGGGAGGTGTTGATGCAGGACGCTATTACCTCGGGACGCAAGAGGGGAGAAACCTCGGAGGCTCCCCCTGCAGCAAAGAGACAACAATTGTCCGCTGTCCTACCTGTTGACCAAGCTGCTCTTGATAAGGATTACGAGCAGGCTTGCGGACTCCCTGAGGTTGAGCGGGTCGGAGGGCTGGATGGGCTATACCAGCGGGTAAGTAATCTTTCCCTGGTTTCCTTGGTTCGTTCTTAGTGTGATAGAAATGCAACTTATATCCTTGCGGATTTCTTGCAGCTCGGATGTTTCGTCAGGGCCATGCAATGGAAGGGCGGCGAACGCGCTACTATTGAGGAGGACCTGCACAAGGCTGTGGCCACATCCGCGGATGAGGCAGAGAAGGTGAAGCAGTTGGAGATGCAGCTGAAAGAGCAAGAAGTGAAGTTCAATAAGCTGAGGGCCAGATGGGAAGAAATCAAGGCGGACCTCGACTGGCAAGAGAACTTTGTCGACAAGTCGATGAAGGCTTTCCTGGATTCCAAGGATATACTGCTCGGAGTCCTCCAATATGCCCGTCTTCATGCCGTCATGACTTCATGGAGTCTGACTCCTTCAAGTTCTTGATGGCGGACAAATCCGATGCCTCCCGCCTAGATGGGTTCGTGTCCGCTTATCGGCAATTGCGATCGAGGACTACTTCCACCAGACTTCGACTGGAAGGCGGAAGGGTTAATCCCTTCTGCGGATGCTAATGGTGTGGAGGTCCCTGTCGACAGTGTCTCGGATGAACAGTTGGCCGCGTGTGAGTTTGCGGAACTAGTCACCGAGGAGGGTGAGATCGAGATTCGAAACGGCGGGCCCTTCCTCCCGAGGTGGGTCCCGGATGCCCTCCGAAAGGTATGCTTTGTACCTTTCGATAATTACCGGGCTTTCCTAAAGAAGTGGTTCTTCCTGCCTTCCTGGGTCGTTGGCCTTCCCGCGGATTTCAACTTGTTCAATCATGTTGAATCCCTTGCTGCGCAAGTCGTCTCCAACACACCCCCTGTCGATCCGCCCCAAGGTAGTGAAGCTGGTCCAAGCCAAGCCGTACCTCAGTGAGAAGTCCGGGGTATGCCCCGTTGAAATTCTGTACTTGCTGAATTTTCCCGTTGGATTTGTATCTTTTGATAACGTGGAACGTCGTTATGTACTATTGCTTTGATTCGTATTTAATCTGAGGAGCTAACCCTCCTATGCTTCCAAATTATTACTTGCCCTCTTCTCTGTTTCCTTTTTATCTATCATTCATATGCTGAGTTATCATAAATTACGCATCTCTTAAGAGCACGGATCGCTGTAGATGGCTTCTGATGTAGAAATCAAACCATCATCTTTTCGATCCTCGGACCGTTCACTCTTTAGGATGCGTAATTCTTCTAGAAGGAGGAAGGTGAAACAGTGAAATAGTCATTATGACTGCGTCTTTTCATCTTCCAAGTCGTCGGATGATCGACAAGTGGCGAGATCGTAAAGATCCATTGCTACTATCAATAAGACCATGGTAACTGCTTCTTTCTTACTGCTGTATTTTTCACCAATTTTTCTTTTGTTTAACCCACTCCATTTTTTCAATAGAGGCAAACTCTTGCAGGATGTCTGAATCCGATGACGAGGAATATCAGCATTGGGTAAACTGTGCTTGTGGGCACATGCATCCACCGATTTACCCGCGTACAGGGACCGCTGATGACCCAATAATCCTTGATTTTGAAGGCGATCCTCCTCGATGTCCGGGAATAGCTAGGAGGTTAACCGAGGAAGAGAGGGAGCGGACGCTGAAGTTGATCCGTAAGAGGATCCGAATGTAACAGCAAGCTCGTCAGGGCCGAGGTGGTGGCTCGGAGTCCCAAGGCTCGACTTCTGGAATCTGGTGAAGGAACAAGGCGGGGTATGCCCCGTATAAGTATGTACTTATCTTTGGACCTTTTCAGATTATACCTCTCATATGTAAATGTTCGGATAATTTTGTCTATAAAATTCGAACTACTTTTAGGAGATGAAATCGCCACCTTTTTCTTATTCATACTTCGTCGGATTATATTGACGCGCATATCTTTGTAAGATGACCAACAAACTCGGACGTGGTTGATGGGCTTGTTTAGGCTTGGTTGGATAAATCCTTCTGGCCCAACACTGTTCAACCCAAATGAATAGTTTAATCCCATTGTCGACGTCGAAGTTCTGACGTGTCGGACGCCTATTGGTTCGTTACTTCTATAAATACTTCGGATCCCTCTTGGCCTTGGTCATGCAAATCCAACTTCCAATTTCCATATCTACTCAATAGCAAGAAGATGATTTCTTGAATAGTTTCCCCCTCTTGACTCCCGTCCAATCTCAAGTCGGCGTTTATCCTGAGCTTGAGAGTGGTGTGGGTCTAGAGGGGAAGATTGTTGAAGATCAGTCATCGAAAAGCATAGATCTCGGTATACGTGCAGACCTGTAGGTTAGCAAACGGACTATCTTATTGGTTGTACGAGTGATCCATCCTTTAGGAGCTTTGTCTTCCCGAGGAGTTGTTGACGGGTGGATCGCCGTACGACCGATGCGTCAGATCCGTGTATGGGTCCGAGTTTTTATGTCGGACACGACAGATGTGTCCGTGCAATTTGCTTATAAGCATGGGATTCCCAGTGCTAATCACTTACTCACAACTTTGATGTTTCCAGGCACATTGTGCGCGGGATCCATAGAGAATGTCGTAGAATTCTGACTTATTAAAACATCTTGTGTTGTGCAGGAATATCAGATCTACGGTTTTCCCAGAAGTAGTGAGTGGGTGCAGAAGTGTCCTGTCAGAGGAATGAGTTTCGATGGGAGATGACGTATCTCCGGACAAGGACGGGAGAATAGTCTTGATAGGAGATGACATATCTCCGGAGACTTTCTCTTCAGTTTATGTATCGCGTCCGTATATCCGGATAAAGATCCGAGATAGTAAATTGTACAGATAACATTATGTATAATCCGTCTTAGTATGAATAAAATTCATTGCTTTCCCTTTCTTGTTAGTTGAACGTTAAACCTCAGATGCATAAATCGAAAAATCACAAATCGAAAGATAGAGGTCGTATTGATTTGCCGGAAATTCAATTACAACGTGCGGGATCTATGGCCATTGACAAAAGGATTAACAAAAAACAGAAATGACGGAGTTCCGTGTAACGGATAGTTGGAATCTAAAATAACCAAACGATCTGACGGAGATTCGCGTAACCATCTTTATGCGTAGAATTTCTGAAGGTTTCTAGCATTCCACGGACGCTTGAGGAGATGTCCGTTCTCATCTTCTAATTCATAACTACCATTCACTCTTGCTCCGACAATCTTGTAGGGTCCTTCCCACTTGGGCTTGAGTTTTCCAATATTGCTCAAAATGTCGGCTCGTCGAAGTACTAGGTCTCTAATTTGCAAGTTAGTCGCTCGAACGTTCCTGTTGTAGGTTCGGGCAGCAGTTGCCTGATACCTATGGATATTCGCCAGTGCCTCAGACCTTTTCTGTTCGAGCATGTCCAGGTCGAATATCCGAGCTTCGCGGTTTGCAATGCCTTCGAACTCTTGGATCCTCATAGTCTCAACGGTAATCTCGGATGGTATGACCGCCTCCGAGCCATATACCAAGGCGAATGGAGTTTCTTTGGTCGCGGTCCGTGCAGTGGTGCGATGAGCCCATAGCACGCCTTCCAGGTCGTCCGCCCAACTTTCTTGTGAAGTTCTTAACCGCTTCTCGAGGATCTTGACTATTGTTTTGTTCCTGGACTCAGCCTGTCCATTGGCTTGCGGGTATCCAACAGATGTAAAACGTTGCTCGATTTTGAAGGACGCTAGCCATTCCTTGAGCCTATGTCCTGAGAACTGGACACCATTGTCCGAGACGAGAATCCTGGGAAGGCCAAAGCGGCAGATGATACTTTTCCAGATAAAGGTCCGCACTCGACTCTCTGTAATGGTTGCAACAGCCTCAGCTTCTACCCATTTGGTAAAATATTCAACAGCCACAATCAGGAACCTCCGCTGCTGGGTGCCTCTCGGGAACGGTCCGACTATGTCAATGCCCCATTGGTCGAATGGACACGCTATGGTTGACGGAATCGTAGGATGCGTCGGACGATGTGGAATGTTCGCATAGTATTGGCAATCAGGGCACTTCCGAGCGTAGTCGGCGGAATCTTTATTAATACTAGGCCAGTAATAGCCTTGTTGTATAATTTTCTGGGCGAGAGTCCTTCCCCTGGAATGACTTCCGCAGCTCCCGCTGTGTATCTCCTCTAGCACAGTCTTTGATTCTTGCAGGCTCAAACACCGCAAATGGGTCCCGTCAAATGATCTCTTGTACAAATCTTCCCCCAGTATAAAGTACCTGTTTGCTCTACATTGCACGCTCCTTGATTCCTTTGGATCTGCTGGAAGGGATCCGTCCTTAAGATAGTTCCAGATGTCAGTCATCCAATTTCTGCCTGCGTCAGTTACCAAGACGGCTGAATTGAAACTCATGACGGATGAGTCAGTAACAGTGAGTAAAATCACTCCCCTTGTGTCCAAAGCTGCCGTTGCGGACGCGTATTTTGACAGGGCATCCGCTCTTTCATTCCAGGCTCTGTCAAACTTTTCTAGGGTGAATTCCTCATAGTGACCGGCTTCCTGCCTGAGTAGCTCGAGATACTTGATCATCAAAGGACCTTTTGTGGCAAAAGTTCCTGAAAATTGAGCTTCCACGAGCTGTGAGTCCGTGAAAGCTTTGAGCTTCCGAACTTGCAGGGATCTTGCCAGTTGCAGTCCGACTATCAATGCTTCATACTCAGCCTCATTGTTTGTAACTTTGAACTCCAGGGATATCGCGTAGTCAAGTTCCGCGCCATCGGGGCTCTTAAAGAAGATTCCAATCCCTCCGACTCTTCCAGTGGAGGAACCATCCACTTCCAATATCCAAGTATCAGAAGGATGTTTTTCGGCTTGGAGATCTCCTGCAGGCTCCCGAGGTTCCCACCTTTGCCCTTCTGTTTCCTTGCTCTCTGGTCCGGAGTTGTTAGTTCTGGACTCGCTTGCCATATCGTCCAGAAGGAACATCTGGTTGAATCGAGTTTCCTCATAAGATGCAGATAGAGACTGATTGATAAACTGGGCGTCTTCGAGGTTTGTTGGGTTGAACTGCGGTGGAACTGGCTTCCGGACAACCTGCTTGGTGAGAAAACATTTGAATGCCTGTGTGTCAAGGCCCTTCTCTGAATCCGCCTCAGGATATTCCGCTAAGAAATCGGCGAGGACTTGAGCTTTCCTGGCTGACGGAGCCTGATAGCAAATGTCGTATTCACTTAGCTCGATCGCCCACTTAGAGAGTCGTCCAGACTGATCGGGCTTCCCCAGGACCTGTTTCAAAGGTTCCGCAGTCAGTACCACAACTTTATGAGACTTGAAGTATGGTTTTAACCTTCATGCGGTATAAACCAAAGCATATGCAAGTTTCTCAATCTTCACGTTTCTCGTCTCCGCCCCAGCAAGGGCTTTGCTAAGATAGTAGATTGGGAGGTGATCGTTAGCCTGAATTCGTACTAACACTGAACTCATTGCCTCTTCCGTGATAGCTAGGTAGAGGTAGAGTGGTTCTCCCTCGACGGGTTTGGAGAGCAGTGGAGGGGAATGGAGGTACGTTTTCAATTTCTCGAAAGCCTCAGAACATTCCGCAGTCCACTCAAAGCCCTCTCCTTTCCGGAGGATTTTGAAGAACGGGAGATTTTTCTCCGCTGATCGTGAAATGAAACGACTTAAGGACATCAGACGTCCTATGAGTTGTTGTACCTCATTGAGGGTTTTTTGTTGCGGCAGATCTAAGATTGCCTTGATCTTTTCTGGGTTCGCGCTTATCCCTCTCTCGGTAACCATGTACCCGAGGAACTTCCCTCTTGTTACTCCGAACGTACATTTCTCGGGATTCAATTTCATTCCGTACTTCCTTAGGATGGCGAAGCACTTGTTCAAATGGTGTACATGTTGCTCTTCGGTTTTGCTCTTGACGAGCATGTCGTCCACATACACTTCCATGGTTTTCCCAATCTCTTCCTTGAACATCTGATTCACAAGGCGCTGGTAAGTGGCTCCCGCATTTTTCAATCCAAAGGGCATTACCTTGAAGCTATATACACCCCCAGCAGCGAAGAAAGCTGTCTTCTTTGGCCATCCGGATTTGGTAAAAACCTTGGTATGCGTCCATGAAACTCAACAACGCACATCCGGACGTGGAGTCCACCAATTGATCTATCCGCAAAGTGCGGATCCTTTAGCGTAACTTGTTCAACCTAGTGAAGTCGTTGCACATCCGCCATTTGCCCGGTGATTTCTCTACCAGGACTACGTTGCACACCCAGTCAGAATAACGGACTTCTTTAATGTGCCCTGCTTTCAGGAGTCGCTCCACTTCAGCGGATATGATGGCATCCTTGACCGGGCCGAAATCTTTCCTTTTCTGTCGGATGTACTTGATCGAGGGATCCATGTTCAGATGGTGAACAGTGATCCTCAGTTTAATCCCCTTCAAGTCATCGGTACTCCAGGCAAACACATCGCTGTTTTCACGGAGACAAGCGATGAGCTTCATTTCTACCTCTGCGGTCATCTCGGTCCCAATTCTTGTTTTCTTATCCGGGTTTCCAGCAACAATCTGGATTTCCTTGAGAGTTTCATGAGGCTCGATTCGCAATGTTCTAGGAAACTTCTCCTTTTGGCTCCCCACTCCGATCTGCGGGTTCTCCTTTTTAGCTGGCAGAACCGCTGACGGACCAGGGGTCAGGGTGGTCGCCAGCACGGGGGCGGACGCTCTTCTTGTGGACATTATGTAACATTCCCAGGCTTCTCGGACGTTTCCCACCTCTTCTCCGACTCCAAAGGGAGTTGGAAATTTCATTCTGTTATGGAGAGTTGAGGGGATAGCTCGGAATTGATTAAGCCCCGGACGCCCAAAGATGGCATTGTAGTCGAAAGTACGGTCCACCACTACAAATCGGACCAACTGAGTAACTCTTTCCGGGATAGTACCAAGTGAAACGTGCAACATAACACTTCCCGGGGGTCGAACTGTTCCCCCTCCAAATCCTAGTATAGAGGTGTGAACCCTCTCATATTGGATTCTCCCCAGGGCCATCTGGTCCAGTGTTCTTTTGGAAATGATATTTGAGGAACTCCCGATGTCTACCAAAATCTTGTTCACTCGATAAGTTGCGATGGTCAAGGAAACCACTAGCGGAACATCTGGATCATCGATGTCCTCTCCTCCTGCCGTAGGAAAAGGAATCTCACTATCATCGAAAGATATAGCGTTTATACCCCGAATCGCAGGAGCAGCGTACGCTCTATCGTTGTTTTGAAGATTTTGTGTTGTCCGTTCTCTTGCGTTCCTACTGACACCTCCGGATGGCCCGCCTGCAATGGTGTTGATTACTCCGCTGTAGGGAGGGTTCTCCATATCCATTCCATCGCAGTATCTATACGGATGTCCATCCGTGCGAGGCGGATAGTGAGCCGGCGGAGGTGGCAAAGATAGCGGACGGGGAGGTGGTTCTGTAGCATTATCCTCCCTTCTTCGCTCCGCTCTATCGTGCCTAGAGGCTTCATCCGCATAGATGTGCTCCTTGAGCTTGCCTTTTCGTACCAAGTGTTCCACCTCTGTTTTTAGTTGGATACAGTCATCAGTCTCGTGACCACGGCACTTCTGGAACTTGAAATACCCCTTTGCATTCCTATTCCTCCGATTGTCGTGAGAGGGCTTGGGCCATTGAACGTCCAGCTTTATCTCGATGATAGTCGCCAAGATGTCGGATCTTGGTCTGTTGAGACGGGTATAATCCGCATATCTCCTCGGCGGACTTCTTTCCCTCTGAAAGCCTCTATCCCTGTGATCCTACTTCGAGTCAAACTTCCCCGGGCGTTGCTCTTACTTCACCGGATCCTTTCCTTTCTTGGAACCAGCTCTTATTGGAACATTCCTCCGGTACTCCTCTCCGTACATCACTTCTTCACATATGTCATCTAAATGCTTCTCACTCCTCACCTCCTGACTAGATAGTTTTCTGCGGAGCTCTGAGTTGAAAGTATTAGCGTACAGGTGACGGACCCGTTCATATCTTGTGCTCAACTCGAAGAACTTCCGCGTGAAAGCGATCTAAGAAGGTCCTAAGATCCTCTTGCTCCCGCTGTATAACTTCTGCCAGGTGCTCCACGGTTCGCTTTCTCCTCTTTGTCTTTCCAAATCGCGCCAAGAACTTTGAAGAAAGATCTGCATATGACTTTATCGACTTGTTCGGTAGAGCAGTGTACCAATCCATAGCCGTTCCGAAGAGAGTAGATGAGAATGTGAGAGCTTTTGTATTGTCACTCATTCCCTTGGAATCCATCTTGCTGTTGTACCTCGTCAGGTGTCCAACAGGACAAGCATCCCCGTAGTAGTACTCCAAGCTCGGGATTGCTTGATCCGAGTTTTTGTTCCTTTCCTTTTCTCTCATGATTTCATCGCACAAGGGATTTGGTGCACTAGTGGTTATCTGCTCGTGGTCTTTTACCAGGCGTCCGAGATTCAGAATCTGGGCCTCCAAAGCCTTCTGTTGAGCATAGATTTCGTCGGCAGTCATGATCTCTCCTGTCCTCGGATGCACAGCTACATCCGCAGGGAGTTTTTCTATCCGGACCGCCGGAACAGTTTCTGCCACCTGATCTCTGTCTCTATGAGGTGCTTGTCGTGGAGCTCCTGGGTGCCTATTATCTCCTTCTTGATACTCTCTCCTTCCGTTTGGGCTTCCTTCACCTCGAGCATGAGAAGCAGACGCCCGCCGGTCGAGAAGGTTCCGCAAATCCTCTTGAGGTTGCTGGTTCCCCAACCTCTCTTTGATCGGACGTTGCCTGTTCCTTGATAATGCAGGCTCTGCCTGAGGAGGAGTGACCACTGGCGGAGTGGCGTGTTGAGGAGGAGCATTGTTAGACCCCAGGCAGCCTTGAATGATTGTGAGCAACCTATCGAACTGCGTCTCGCTTAGTCCGAGATCACTAGTGCGGACGGTGCGACCATCGGGCATAGTGAACTGTTGGCCTGCTACAGGGCCTTGAGCTTCTGCCGGAGAAGCTCGTACAACCCCTTCATCCGAGGACGGGCTAGCCGTGCGTCCCTCACTCGGGTATCTCCTTCCAGTTGTAGCGGCTCTGCGTCCCCGGGTGGGCGGATGTCCTCGTGGACGTGGTGGTGGAGTCCCTACTCCTGCAGCGCCAGCCCGGGCTGTTTGTCTTGTCCTTGCCATCAGCTCAATTCAAAACACGAAAACTTCTTGTAAAGTTTCCCACAGACGGCGCCAAAATGTTGAGGGGTAAAACCTCTAACACTAACTAATTAAGCTATTACAAATAACCTAGCCTAAGGCTCGCCTCCGACTTGAGGTCCGACGTAGTACTGGTCCGAGCTTGCGTACCTGAAAGGACTAAGTGGGGGGGGGGGGGGGGGTTAGAATGGGTTACCCGGATTGCCTATGTCAATCCGGTAAGAGACTTTACTCAAGAGAGAGTTGGAGGCTCTCAATGTAATAGTTATGAGGGATTATGACTTAGGGATTCTTCCCTTGATATTGCTTACCTTAAGGTCTTGGACCTTGTGCTATATTTATAGTTATCATATGCTTATGAGGTGGCTCACAAGATGATGCCAAGTGTACGCTTCAGATTTGGACACCAATGCTACCTTTGGCCCATGGCACATTAGTGAACAGTAATCCAATACTAATCGATGGGCCTGGAAGGGTAGTTTGGACCTTTTCCCTCTGAGAATACTGTTCCGCCCGTTGGGTCCGTGTCAGTCCCTCGGACAGATCTGTCTGCTCGGTTGATCTGCCCTTGGGTAACTCTGGATGTCCGAGCCAAGAGTCTCACAGAAGTATCTCAGTGGTTTTGTTATATACGTTTGGTCTTAATGTGATGATGGCGTCCGAGATTCTCTCGTCCGGTCCGTTTGGCATCTCTGTACTGACGTAGCCAGATCTAGAAGTCCTTTCCCCATATAGCTCGGACTAGCTGTGAGGGTGTAGTGACTTTAGCGTACTGGTTGATTCACTTAGGACGGACCATGTGAAGTCGGACCAATACTGAATTGGCTATTTAAGTCGTGATGCGCTCTAGGACACGCTCTATGGCGCCCTTAACGGATTGGACACATGTCCGTAACAACAGAACTGGTCAATTTTGGATAATCTAAATATATAATAAACTTGGTGACCTATGTGAGCAAAGAGGCATGCCACATAGGCAAAATATGATGTGGCATGTCTCTTTGAATTTCATGGAGTTTCATTCATAAAAATAAAGTAAAAAGAAAATAATAAATTACAAGTGTACAATTTATTTTTGGTATGTTAATTGTATACATAGTTTTTATTAAATTACATATAACTTTATCTGTAAAACTCCGAAAAATATTTTGAACATATATTTGGATTCACCGCGACAAGACGAATCCATAGACACCAATCTTATATATTACTATTAATTAAATAAATTATTTATATATTAAAATAAAAAACAATTTGTTAAATGATATCTATTGGTTGTGTAAATTTAAATTTGAAAAATATGCCATGAAACATTTTATTCTTTACAATGCAATGCACCTTATAACTTCCACTATTTTTTTTTTTCATTATGTTCACTACATATATAGTTTTTGTTAAATCCCATATAACTTTATCTATAAAACTCCGAAAAATATTTTGAACATATATTTGGATTCATCACGACGAAACAAATCCATAGACACCAATTATAAATATAATTATTAATAAATATTTTATTCATCAAAATAAGATATAAAATTATTAAATAATATACTCCCTCCGAAAACTCCGAAAAATATTTTGAACATATATTTGGATTCACTGCGACAAGACGAATCCATAGACACCAATCTTATATATTACTATTAATTAAATAAATTATTTATATATTAAAATAAAAAAAATAATTTGTTAAATGATATCTATTGGTTGTGTAAATTTAAATTTGAAAAATATGCCATGACATTTTATTCTTTACAATGCAATGCACCTTATAACTTCCACTATTTTTTTTTTCATTATGTTCACTACATATATAGTTTTTATTAAATCCCATATAACTTTATCTACAAAACTCCGAAAAATATTTTGAACATATATTTGGATTCATCACGACGAAACGAATCCATAGACACCAATTATAAATATAATTATTAATAAATATTTTCTTCATCAAAATAAGATATAAATTTATTAAATGATATACTCCCTCCGACCCAGTTTCATTTACCCGTATTCCATTTTGGTCCGTCCCAAATTCAATTACTCATTCCTTAAATGGAAAATCTATCTCCTACTTTATTCACTATCTATCATACTTTATTCACTGTTTCTCCTACTTTATTCAATCTCTTTCCTACTTTATTACCATTTCCCCTACTTTATTCATTTTTTTCTTAAAAGGAAAAAATAAAAGTGACAGCAGCTTAAACATATACTCCATATTCTTTTCATGGCTGATAAGCTTTTCCAGCAGTGTATGAAATGGAAAGAAAAAAATAAGCTTGAATTCGATTTGGTTCTCTTTCTCGATCCATATACCTTTCGACCAATCCTGCATTTTGTCTTTTTTGTTCCATATTGTAATAGAACCATAAATTCTTACTTTAATTATTAGACGAGATTTTAGGAAGATATATATATATATATATATATATATATATATATATATATATATATATATATATATATATATATATATATATATATATATATATATATATATATATAGGTTTTTGTGTGTGTGTTATTATACCTACTATTTTCTCTCAATTTAATTTATCATTTATTATAACAACCTACTCTTACACACATTACTTATTTCTTACACGTCATATATATAACAACCCTATAGTAAAAGTTTCATTCCAAACACAATGTTCAAAACCTAATTATCATTCAGTTACTATTAAAACTCAATTAAAACCCGATCTATTTTAATCGGTTCCCAAACATCCTCAAATCCAATCTTGGATTTGGAAATACAAACCAGTATTGTTGTGGGCTCCGAATCCTCTCACCCAAATTGTTACACCATCTCCTCCAGCTCCACCATTTGGATTAATGACATGTATCATTTAACCCAACTAATTTAATCATGGTTAATTTTAATATGGAAAGTAAAATATGCATTAAATTTAAGTATAAATTTGTGTTGCTAGGAAATATTGAAATTCACAGACCACCAACCACATCTCCAAAAGACCAAAATTGATGCAGATACAGTTAATTAAAATATTTTGTGGAAAATAAAAAATGAATAAAACATTCTAAACTAAGTAGAATAACGGAGAAAAAATTAACTGATAAATTCCACATTGTTTATGAACAATAGACTAAGGATTTATTATCTTTATTTGAAAATGTTTTAATTTGATTCGATTCATTTTGCTATTTTTTATACTACTGATTCGATTCGATTAGTTAGTTCGATTTACATTGAAGAGAACAGAGCCTTATTCTTTTCATTTGGAAACTCATTAATTTATGTTCAGTTCTGTTTAGTTGTTTTTATACTATAATTCAGTTCAGTTCAGTTTTGTTCAGACGAAGTGAACAGAGCCTAAAAGTATATGTTGACTTCGTAAATGTAACCTCACTTTTTCCTAATGTATTGACATAATCACAAATACAAACTTATGTAAATTTCTATATTATTTATAATTTTTGTAATTTTAAAAATTGAGATACAATGCCGCTTTTTAATACTACTGTATAATTTATTTTCATTTGTATTCATAACTAGGGATGGTATTAAAATCGTGACAATGTTTGTTATTATAAATTTTCAAAGATTGAATATATTGGTTAATTTTCATTCGTGGTATCTGTTAAAATTGTTCCTTTACTTTATAACTTTATTAGTGGTTAGTTTCATTGTTAGTTTATTTTTTTAAATTTGTTGAAATTAGTGTGGGGGATATAAAGTACCTCATGTGGCAACTAAATGAAAGTGTAAAATTCTAATGGGACGTCCAAAATGGTAAAAGTGGACAAATGACGTTAGACGCAGAGAGTACTATGCAAGGTGTAGAATTTTTCTAAAATTAGTAAAATAATTATAGTATTTTATAAAATAGTTTAAAATGTTCCCTGCAAGTTAGACTCAGAGTTACACAAATTGTAAAATAATTCAACACCTTTTTAAAAATGTAAAATAGTTAAAAATGTACCGTGTTCGTTCTCTATCAGCACGAAAATTAGATAGGTTATTATTGTCATTGACGAAATGTGCCTAACGTAACTTTTAATTTAGTAAAAGATATACAGGTGTGTAAGTTGATGACGTATATGAGTTTTAATATAAATTAATTTTTCTGAAAGATCTCTAACTATTAAAAATAAAATATGCCATCATTATATACTCTTTAAATTATTTCGCAGTAATTTATTTATATATTAAAAAATGGAAAATAAAAACATGTCATCATGCGTATATTAACAACAAACAAATTTGAAAAGATTCAACGGATTATTTATTGTATTTTTTAAATACTGATTGAGTTTAAGAAGACTATTTAATAATAATGGGTAAATATTGAAAAACGGATCTGGGGGATTTGATACTCCCTAGGTCGGGAAGCTATCTCTCCAATCTTTTATCTACTTCCTTGATCTCCATAACAGGCCTGGGTGTGGGGGCCTGGTAGATACTCTTTAGGCGGGAAAACTCTCTCCACTATCTTGATCTTCGTGACGGGACCCCGGGGGTTGGGAAGAAAAAACCGTAGCATGTGAAATTATGTTGTTAGAATAATAATTTTTGTGTCTTTGGTGGGGTGACACATACCACCGAGCGGTTGAATAATAATTTTGTGTGTGTATGGTGGGGTGACCACTTACCACCGCGGGGGTTGTTTGACACAACCCTATTGATTGTGTTGTATACTTTTGTATTTTATTTTGAGTCGATTTGTGGAATACAATTTTTTTTAAAAAAAACATGTATCTGTTACTACTGAGTAACAAGTCGGTACGGTAGGACCCGATACAAAATATATGTTATCAACCCGTCGGGTCTCGAACGGGTTCAACCTGGATCCTACCCTTTCAAATCATATCCGTCATGATGAGTTGTATTTTTACATTTTCTATAGTTAGCATAAATAAAAACTTAATGATGTAATATGGATGGAGAAGGACTATCCACCGACAACACGACCAATGTTGTTTACATAAGTTTGACTACCTTATTTCTCAATTAATTTATTTTGTCCTCCCTTTTCTATTTATTATTAAAAGTAAACTATACTGTGGCATCGTCACGGGTTAGTACTAGATACGATTTGAGGATGAAATTTTAACCTATTAACTCGCATTGTTTTTTCCTTAAAACTAGTACTAACCCGTGGCGATGCCACAGAATAGTTTACTTTTAATAATAATTAGAAATGTGAGGATAAATAAATTAATCAAGACAATAAGATAATCAAAATTCCTTTATACTCCAATCTGAACCAAAATTAAAATACAAAAGTGTATAACACAATTAACATGGTTGGTTCCCAACAACCCCTGGAGTGGTATGTGCTCTTCCCACTCACACATAAAAAAAAGTATTCTACAAACATAATTTCAATTTATTGTGGTGGTTTTTTAGTCAACCACCCCCAACATATCCCCCCTCACTCGGACTTTTTACTAACTTAACCATAAAATGTTGCAGTTCGGGTATTGTCACAAAGGTTTGGAAAGGGTTCGAGTATATGCCCGGTCCGGACATGAACATCATTATTTCAAAGGGGGTTGGATAGAACCCGACCCGTTTAAAAGTAAAATGATGGAATACCAGTGTAGAGTGTTTCTGACTCTTGTTAATTGTGATAACTTAAACATGTATAGAAAAATGTATGCACTGGAATATATAATAGGTGTAAAATATAGTGTTAAATTTAATATCATATTGTCTAATAATTTTTCTAACTAAGATTTGATGGTAAACGCACTACAACAAATGTGATATTTAATGACCATCGAAAGTGTTATTAATTGTTATTTTGGGTGACATATTAAACTTCAATGACATTTTCTATGAAATGTCTTTTCAAGAGGGGTGGCTAATTCTATAATGTCAATAATCTATTGTACAATGACATCTTATTCAATGCCACATTAGCTATTTCAACCAACACTTTCAAGTGTTACTATAATAGTTATTAGTTACCATTGAGAGTGTCACTGCAGATAGTATTCATTTCATTTATAAATGTCACTGCATCTCAATATCATTACACTTGAAATTGTTACTTCCCATTAATAGGTGGCACTTTAAAGAGTCATATTTTGAACATTTACCAAGCATTTGAATTGTCATGGTAGAATTGTATTGGTGACATTTCACAGTGATACACTATTTTCAAAATGCAAAGTCCAAATCCCTTAAATCAAAGTTCACCCATAGAATACAAATTAACACAACTTTAAACGTTCACTCATGTTAAACTATATAATAATGTGTGAGTTTAATTCTTGTAAGCTTGGATTAGCTTAGTATTATCCTTAGAGTATATATAATCCACTTCATCAACATCCATCTATTATATCTGTTAATACAAGAATATGTTCATGACGTCCTAACCACTCTGTCACAGACTACAGTCCTAAGCGGGATGTCCTAACCGCTCTATCGGACTACAGTCCTAAGCGGGACGTCCTAACCGCTCTATCAGATTACAGTCCTAAGAGGGGTGTCCTAACCCAACCAACCCATTGGGCCACATGCCTATCAAGACATTGGGCCATGGGCCTAGAGCATTGTTGGCGCAATCGGGGATGTACACTTGGCACGATCTTGTGAGTCCTCCCTTTGTCAAGGGAAACCTATAAATATGGACATATCCTCACAATGCAAAGTAAGTCAAGCCTTCTTCCTAGACTCTTACCTTCTCAACTATTATACAGAGCAGATCTTCAGTCTCTCTTGAGTAAAGTCTCAGACCGGTTTGACACTTAGCAAACCGGGTCCTAATCCCCCCCCCCTCCAAGTCACTTGTGCAGGTTCTTACCGAGTTTAGGATCTCAGGCTCTCACACGTTGGCTCTTACGCAGTACGGAGCTTCTTACTTAAGGATACCTTGGTCATTACTTGTGGGTAGAATAATCTCTAAGTGGTTGGGGGATTTTTACCCTCAACATTTTGGCGTCGTCTGTGGGAATCTTTACAAAAAGTTCTGTTCTCTTCAGTAATGGCAAGAACAAGAAGGTCCGTAAGAACCAACACTACTGCGGTTGGGACGCCCTCCCCAAGGCAAAGAGGCAGACCTCCCACTCGGAGGGGAAGAGTGGCAAGAGCCACTTCAAGAAACACAGTGGACTATCCAAGTGATGGTCGCACTGCTAGTCTTTCTTTAGAAGAGGAAAGAGCCGCTGATCCTTCAATAAGAACTCAAGCATTCGGAGTTGAAGGACAAGTTCCTCCGTCAGGAACACATGGTCCTCATCCCGAAAGAAACTTCACTCTTCCAAACGGGCATGTCATTCGCCCAAGTGAGTTTGGGATGAGCAAGAACCAGTTTGGTCTCTTACGATTCAAGGATGCTTTGGTTCTAACAATGTTTAGGCTCCTCAAGCTACTCCACCCTTGGCGGTTCCTAGGCAAGCTGAGTCGGATCAATCTAGAAATGAACATCGCTCCATTTCAGAAAGATTAGGAGAACAAGTTCAACAGGAAGATCATCGCAACCTTCTTAATAGGAGAACAGTAGCATCCTGAAGCCAACACGAAAGAAGTCCGGTCAGGCCTAGGACCGATGAAGTAGGTCCTAGTCGCTCGCTCCTCAAAGATAGAAGGGATCACATGGCCAAAAGTATCCTGGTGGTTCAAATTGAGGATCTTCCTCCTGATGTAGCAATCAATCCAAGGACTGGTGAGAGGCTCCCCACTGAAGAGATCTACCCCCAACGGAAGGCCTTAGGAGCTCAAAATGCTACTATGGAAAAAATGGTAAAGGCTCATGAGAAATACTACGGTGATACTTGTCCCGAGGGTCATCTGACTAAGTATGAGGGCCGGTTGGAGTCCAATGGTCTGAATGATAACATGAATGCTCTTACCTTCTCAACCACTCTTACCCGATGACTCCATCAATTCTTAGGTGGACATCATCACGCTCTTCCTAAAAAGGCTTGAGAAGGCAAAAGAAGGCGAGGTCAGTGGAGCACTTAGCAAAAATCGTCCAAGGAAGGCAAGATAGGACCACGCCCTAGGGACAATCCTCGGACCACGTCCTAAGCACCATATCCTAGGCTCCCTAAGGTCGGATAAGGTCCTCACCATCTCCTCGGACTCGGTTCTTACCATCTCCTCGGAGCTGGCTCTCACCAAGTCCTCGGAGTAGGTCCTCACCATCTCCTCGAAGTCGGTCCTCACCGTCGCCTCGGACCCAGTGCTTACCATCTCCTCAGAGTCGGTCCTCACCGTCGCCTCGAACCTGGTGCTTACCATCTCCCCAGAGCAGGTCCTCACCATCTCCTCGAAGTCGTTCCTCACCGTCGCCTCAGACCCGGTTCTTACCATCTCCTCGGAGCTGGTCCTTACCAAGTCCTCGGAGCAGGTCCTCATCATCTCCTCGGAGTCGGTCCTCACCGTCGCCTCGGACCCAGTTCTTACCAAGTCCTCGGAGCAGGTCCTCATCATTTCCTCGGAGTCGATCCTCACCGTCGCCTCGGACCCGGTTCTTACCATCTCCTCGGAGCAGGTCCTAACCATCTTCTCAGAGTCGGTCCTCCGCCGTCGCTTGGACCTGGTTCTTACCATCTCCTCGGAGCAGGTTATCACCATCTCCTCGGAACAGGTCCTCACCATCTCCTCGAAGTCGGTCCTCAACGTCGCCTCGGACCCGGTTCTTACCATCTCCTCGGAGCTGGCTCTCACCAAGTCCTGGGAGCAGGTCCTCACCATCTCCTCGGAGTCGATCCTCACCGTCGCCTCGAACCCGGTTCTTACCATCTCCTCGAAGCAAGTCCTCACCATCTTCTCGGAGTCGGTCCTCACCGTCGCCTCGGACCCGGTTCTTACCATCTCCTCGGAGTAGGTCCTCACCATCTCCGCGGAGTCGGTCCTCACCGTCGCTTGGACCTGGTTCTTACCATCTCCTCGGAGCAGGTTCTCACTATCTCCTCGAAGCAGGTTCTCACCACCTCCTCGGAGTAGGTCCTCACCATCTCCTCGGACCCGGTTCTTACCATCTCCTCGGAGCTGGCTCTCACCAAGTCCTCGGAGCAGGTCCTCATCATCTCCTCGAAGTCGGTGCTCACTGTCACCTCGGACCCGGTGCTTACCATCTCCTCAAAGTCGGTCCTCACCGTCGCCTCGGACCCGGTGCTTACCATATCCTCGGAGTAGGTCCTCACCATCTCCTCGAAGTCGGTCCTCACCGTTGCCTTGGACCCGGTTCTTACCATCTCCTCGGAGCTGGTCCTTACCATCTCCTCGGAGCAGGTCCTCACCATCTCCTCGGAGTCGGTCCTCACCGTCGCCTCGGACCCGGTTCTTACCATCTTCTCAGAGCAGGTCCTCACCATCTCCTCGGAGTCGGTCCTCACCGTCGCCTCGGACCCGGTTCTTACCATCTCCTCGGAGTAGGTCCTCACCATCTCCTCGGAGTCGGTCCTCACCGTCGCTTGGACCTGGTTCTTACCATCTCCTCGGAGCAGGTTCTCACCATCTCCTCGGAGTAGGTCCTCACCATCTCCTCGGACCAGGCTCTTACCATGTCCTCGGACCTGGTTCTTACGATATCCTCGGAGCGGGTCCTTGACCATGTCTTAGAGATCGCATACTAAGGTCAAACTACGTCCTCCGGACCAACTAAGTGAGACACTCATTGTTCTATAAATATCCGACACTTGCTACCAATTTGGCTAGGATAGCCTTCTAACGCCAAAGTGGCTAGGACCGTCTCCAACGCCAAAGTAGCCAGGACTAGTCTCCTACCACCAGAGTGGCTAGGACAAGCATCTTACACCTTTAGCTGCACAAGCAAAAGTGAGGCCAACTCCATAAGCTTAAAAGCTAGGAGATACTTTCAAAGGTTGGGATTTGTTTATTTCGAATCCCGATCTCCAATTTCGCTGGCTTCTCTTGAAACAGAGAACCGAAAATAATGCTCTACAGTTTTCGATGAAAAAGTAAGTATTCTGACTTAACTTGAAATCATCATTTTCATACATTCACATTCATTGCATCATTCATTCATGCATTCATTTTGTTGGTCCAGATAACGGCAAAGTAAAAGACTAGAGAGGGGGGGGGGGGTGAATAGTCTTTTAAAAACTTTTGTCGATAACAAATATTTCTCAGATATCTGAATGGATATCTGATACTTAGAATCAGAGTGCGGAAGACTTAATAAAGATAAGTGCGAAAACATTAATAAGTGTGTGTGTTCTTTGAAGTATAAATACAGAAACGTAAATGACACAGCAAGTATAGTGGTATCTGGAGGTGGCGTAATCCTCCAACTAATCCACTTCGGTCTATCAGAGACCTAGAATTCACTAGAACAGATAATTGAGATTTTCTTACAATAATCCTATTCTAAGATTCTTAACAATTGGTTCCCAACCAAATGTTCCCCCTGAGTTGTTCCCCGGCTTTCACAGCCAAGTACTTCCTATACTCAGAAACCTTTGAGTTATTCCCTAGCTTCCCAAGCTAAGTACTTCCTATACTCAATAACCTTGGAGTTATTCCTTAGTTTCCCAAATCAAGTACTTCCTATACTCCGGTAACCTTGGAGTTATTCCCTGATTTTTCAAACTAAGTACTTCCTGTACTCCACGCCGGTTTTGGTGTTGGTTTCGGTTTGAGTTGTCAGATGAGCGTCTTAATAACTTCTCAGTTATTCAGATAGCTCTGTGAACTAAGTTACTTAATACACTTTACAGCGTATGGTATCTTGTTCGATTTCTTGACCAAGTCTTATGATATCTGTTCAAGAGAATGAATCTCAGATAGTTGATCTTTTGATTCAACTCCTTCACAGATAGCTTTGCTTGTTTAGGATCAGGACACTTAGAACTTCAGTGTTTACTCAAGATCAAAAGCTTTAGTCGCAACAGAAAGCTTTGAGGATAAGTAAGTTGCTTTGAGAGAGTAGGATGTTCAGAGTTCTATGTTTCAGCGTATGCAGTGTGTGTCTCTCAAGCTGTCTAAGTGTTGATATTTATAGATGAATTTGAGTGCCGTTTGAATAGTATCCGTTGGGCTCAAATTCAAACTATCGATATCTGTGTATAGTACTGTAGCAGGTTTTGTCTTCTTCTCAGAAGTTGCCGTTGCTTTTATTCAGACATCTCTGTCCGTGCATTAAATGCATTGTACTATACTGTTTGTCCTGTAGTGTCAACGGAACTATGCTTTGTATCAGAGACTAGACTTGTTGTCTGATTCTTTGCACGTCCTTATCTTCATTCTTCAGATACCACTTGTATTTATTGAAACAACTTTGTTTGCAATATATGTTTCTCTTTCAGAAACGTGGTTAACGCTCAAGGTATCTGAGAATAGATATCTGTGGACACTTTCCTTGTCTTCAGATATGTATCTCATTTCTCAGATATCTCTTGTGACACAGTTTGTTTGAAATCGCGTGTTCCTAAGATATCCGCTAAGATATCTGAACAATGATTGATAATCTTGTGCGATTTTCTTAGTCTTCAATTCTTGTTGAGCTTTACCTTGGATGTCTTCTTCTTGGTCTTCTCTTCATAAAATAAAAATTACATTTTGAGACCTAACATCCTATACAAGATTAGCTAGACTATCATACTTAGTGGGTTTCCTCTTTTACAATGTTCAAGTGAACCAAGAGTACTAATCACCTTTCTGAGACTAAGATAAGTCATCATGTTGCTGAACAAAATCAAAACAGATATTCTAACAAAATATCTAACAAATTTCCCCCATTTTGATCAGTCAACGATGACTATCTTCCCTATTACAAATCTGGATGAGGAAACAATCCACCACTTAATCATTTCTTAAGATCTTTCAAATCATATAATTAAGTGCGGAAAGTAGACATCAACCAAATCACAAGGTGTGATCTTTGCTGACAAGTTATCTTTTATAGAATACTATCTGAGAGTAAGTTCTTCAGATAAATCGCAACTAAAGATTACAGATAACTTAAATACATGATACAGTTAAGCTCAGTCAGCAAAAATACAAAAACTACTTAGTAAATTAGGACAACAGGAGTAACCAAGCTCCAAGTAAACATCCTAAAGAACTAGTCTTCAAGTCTTTAGCAGTGTTTCTATGGATCAGTCTGCAAATTTCCTATCTCCAAACCTTCTGATGTCATCAGAGTAATCATAAAGAAGAGTTCTGACCAGCATCTCTGTTTCTCTGGCAAATCCACAGATTTCTTTGTAGGTTTTGGCAGGATTTTTCTTTGAAAAATGCTTGACCCATAGGTACTTTCCCCACTTCCAGGCATGCTCTATTCTGATATCTGAAAGCTTGAAGTATTCGTAGATAATCTTCAGATATCTGATGTCACCCTTGTATTGATCTTCTGTCAGATAGAACGACTCATAGGGTTCCACAGCAAGTCTTGCTCTTGTGCCTGTTCCTGTGATATTCAGAATTTTGTGCACATCATCTGGCTTTCCATATGGACAATCATCAGAGAGGTCCTTCTTCATGGCTTCAGTTCTCTTGACAACTTCAAAATCCAACCATTCTTTGATGTGATTGGTGTTGATCAAGGTAGGTTTATTCTTTCTCCATGCCATAAGATGTTTGAGGATTGGTTCTGGAAATCTTGAATTTACCAATAGATGCTTAAGTTCCAGAATCCAATAGCCATTTTTCTGATTGATGCACCTGTAGACAGAGGAATCATTGTCATACTTCACATACTCAATTTTGGCTTCTTCTGGCCTGAGTGGAAGTTGACTTTGTCTTTGCTCAGCTCTCAGTCTGTTCCTTTTCTGTCTTGAATTCTCTTTGGGGTTGTTGCTTGAAGAACTACCACCCTGAATAGACTTGGTATTTCCAGATGGTGTTTTAGCTGCTAGGGGCTTTGCAGCTATGGGCTCAGTTAGGCTTTCAATCTTCCTTTTTCTGTGAAGAGGAGCTTCATCTCCATCAGTTTCTTCATCATCATCAAGATCAATTCTTGTGAGATCTTTGCAGCCTTCTTCATTGCCCTGGGACTTGATTTGACCTTCTTCTTCTTCTTCAGAAGATTCATCAATCCCTCTAACTTGTCTTCTCCTTGGAGCCTTGGTACTCCTTGGAGGTTTCTGTGCCATGGCCCTTGTTACCATTTTGGTTCCTTCAGTAGGTCTCTGGGAAGCAGCTTGGCTTGAGGAGGATTCATTGATTCTGAGTGGTGGCTGGGAAGTTTTTCTTCTTCCTTTCTGAGCCGCACCAGCTCCAGATTTCTTCTTGTTTTCATCTCTTTCTTCCCATTCCCCCTGACTTTGAGGTCCAGATTTGTACTTTCTTTCCCCCTTAGTCATTGTTGGCTGACTCAGTCTCATAAAGGAATCTGAGAGAGAGTCAAAATGCCCTTGTAAATAGTTGTAGGCAGTGACCAACTTCTGAAGTTCGGCTTTGAGCTCCTGATTTTGCTTGATAAGTCCATTGTCCTTATCAGTGAGCTCTGCCAATGGGCCTAGGATGGCATCTGCTTTTCCAGCAGTGTAACTTGCCTCTTGAAAAGCTTTTTTAGCTAAAGACATATCATCGTCCCTTGTCATTCCCAGATCTTTCTGAGCAATGACCATGCTAGTAGTTCTCTGAGTGATGAGCTCAGTGAACTTTCTCATTCGAGGGACTGAGGCAATTACTTCCTTGTTCGTGAAGACATCTCCTTATTGAGTAGTACTGATTACTGCTCATGTACTCATGGGAGTGGACGTTTGGCAGTTTGTTGAAGATTGTAGGAGCAATCAACTTTCTTTTCAAGTGAGAAACCGCTAGATGTTCATGGCGGTGTCCTGCCAAAGTCTTGTCTTCTTCATCATCTGAGTGATTAGCCCAGTGATCTTCATCCTCTTGGACATTTTCATCAATCGTATCAAGTCCAGCAACCATCTCAGAGATTGGTTTCTTTCCTTTCTGGGAGGAGGATGGTACTTCTTTCGAAGATGATGCAGCCTTAGCATTATGCTTGACTTCAGATACTTCTTCAGTATCGAGTTCTTTGGCGATCTCTTGGACAGCATCCCGTAGTTCTTCAACCGCAGAGTAAGCATTCATTTCTTTGAGGTATTGATCTTCTAGTTGATCAAGCCTTTCTCTGGATTGAGCTATTTGATCTTCCAGTTGAAGATGGAGCTGTTGTTCTTCTTCCAACAGTTGTCTGAGTTGAGCACTTCTGGTCTGAGTGTTTAATATTTTCTGATTGGTTTTCTCAGAGAGCTCAACTACTTGTTCAGTAGAAACTGCGTGTTGGTTAGAAGATGGATGAGTAGATTTCTGAGGTGATGAAGACGGAGATTTCTGTGAAGTCTTCTCAGTTTGCTTTTCAGCGACTGAGGCATTGTTTTTCTGTGAAATTCCTCCTCCCCCAGTGCAGGGGCATCATCATCATCCTTTTTGTCACTATCATCCTTTTGGTGATGGTCAAAGGGAGGTTCATCAAAGTAATTTTCATTCATTTCTTCCTCCTCGTCATCTTCAGATACAAGATTGATCACTTCCGGGATAGTGATCTTCTGCCCATTAACTTCTTCTTGTTCAGAAGGTATGAATTGCAGAGTCGTGGGCAGGACTGGCTTGAATGCCATATGTAATCTTGTCTGACCATCTGCCTGTTCAAAGGCATGTATCAAACTATGCGCCACTTCTCTGGAAAAGTCCTTGTGTAGTAAAGTCGCAACTGTATGTTGTTCTGTAGCGAACATTGCTTGGACATATGTTTCCAGGTCAAGAGCTCGTGCCCGTCTGGTTGGTTGATCAGTTATTCTCAATATTTCAGAGAGATCAGAGCACCTTAACTTCTGCCATTTCTTGAAGCATTGAATATGCTTTGGCAAAGTGTGAGCTTTGAAGAAGTGAAGTAGGTCCCTTATTTCTTCAATGGGAACCTGCTTTGCATCTGTTTGAGCCTGAAAGAAAGAGTTTTGAGTGAGTTTCAAAACTTTTGTAGATATCTGAGTAGAAGTGTAGTTTAGTCTCTGAGTTACCTGAGTATGAACATCAGGCTCAGATACTTGTTCTACTGAGACGGTTGGTGTCTCAGATATCTTGTTGTGAGGTGGAGACTTGGAAGTCTGGTCCTCAACAACCTTTCTTTCTTGAACCTGAGATAAATACAATACTTAGGAAATAGTTTGAAAGAAGCTATGCATAAAAATGCTTTTAATGAATTCTGATTTGAGCTACTTACTTCCTCATCAGGAAGCTCAGATTCATTTTTCTCAGAAACTTGTGCAGTTTCTGGTGTTCTTTCAAGTGATGCTGCCTTGGGGGCTTCATCAATTTCCATTGATGCAGGGGAAGTCGCAACTTCATCCCTTTGCATTTCTACTTCTGAAATAGCCTGTAAGTAGAAAGTATTGATTTTTAGAAGAGATAAAAGATAACCCAGGATGAAGAATACTTGTCACTTGATTGTCATATACCTTCAAGTTTGAAGGCTCAGTGATGTGTTCTTCAGAAACCTTGTTGGTTTCTGGGTTTGTCTCTGGCATTTCTGCCTTATCTTCTTCCATCTCAGTTGGAGCCTGTTAGAAACATTTATCATGAATGAGCATACAAACATTTTTACTGAAAAATTAGTTCTCTTTAAGAGTCATTTACCTGTGGCACAGGCTCAGAATTCTCAAGAGTTGAGGTTGAAGAGGGACCTCTTTTTCAGTATCTGAGGCAAGCTTCTCAGCTTCCTCTTGTTTCTGCGTTTCAAACTCAGCCTGTAACAAAGAAATTCTTATAAGGTAACAAGATTTATAAGTATAAGATTTTTCACAAGATAAGAGTTAAACCAGTCATTTACCCGAGCAGTTTCAGGCTGATTGGTCTCTGGAACTTGTGACCTTTCTATACATTGGTCGTCTTGTCCCAGTTCAGTTTCTTTATTTGAAGTTTCTGGTACTTCACACCTTTCCTGAGTATGCAACTCAGTTGCCTCCCCTGGTTGATCATTCTGAGTAGATGTCTCAGTTTGATCCCTCTCATTGAGTTGGGGAACCTGCTCAATTACAGGATTTTCTTCAGCATACTGTATTGCTGGTAATTCGAAATGGAGTTCATTTACCATTTCATCAACCACTTGTGGCTGTTGTGGTTGTTGTGGTTGTCTGGAAGCAGAAGATTGATCAGTAGAGTGGTCTTCCAGATTCTTAGATGTGGCATTTCCATCAGCATCTGCCAGCACTAAAATACCACTCATCAGGGCTTTGTGAAGTTGTGCAAGAGAGTCATTCCCTGATGATGTGTTTGCACCAACAACCTTTGCTATAGGTTCAGCAACCTGTGGTGTAGGTTCCTCTTCAGATACCTTATCACCAGTTACTTTTTCAGTAACCTTAGCCCTCTTTGATTTTTCTAGGACTTGAGAGATGACTAGTTCATCATCTTCATCGTCAGAGCTCTCATCAGCATTGGGTACTGATTGGTCCATTACTCCTGCGGTTTCTGCAGATGGGGCTTGGTGTTTTTCACCACTCTTGGCAGCATTTATGAGTTCATCAGCAAGGCTTTCTGCATTAGTCGCAACATTTCTGAAAGCACTTTCTCTTGCTAAGTCTACTTGTTCAGTAGTTGATAACTCTTTTGCAGCATTGATAAGTTCATCTGCCATTATCGGTTCATCGGCAATGCCTACAGATATCTGAGAATTGACAACCTCTTTGGGTGTGTCTTCTGATTTGCCAGCAGACTTCTTTCTTGAAGTTCTGGGCTTCTTGGTCGCAACCTTTTCTTCAGATATCTTTTCAGATTTTCTCTTCTTAGGAACTTTCTGAGACCCAGTAACCTTTTTCATCAGATTTGTATACTCATACTTGTAGAGTAAGTTACTGTTGGCTATTTCAGCCGTCTCTCTGAGCTCAAGTAGCATATCTTCAGACCATAACCTACTGTGGCCTTTGGCTCAGCTAGTCCTTTAACAATCTTAGGCTCGAAGCCTTGAATCTTCTTCACGAATTTCATGAAGGCGTACTTTCCCCAGTTAAATGGGTTTTCCAGCCTTTTGTCTTGTTGATTCAGCAAGAACATCATGATCCATCGTTCTTGGCTTATCTGGTCAGCACCTCCTTGTAGACCATCAAAGCATCTGTGAAGAATGCAAGCCAGTACATCCCAGTGAACCAACAGATGTCTGGTTCGGATGTCGAAGTTTGAACTCGTGGGTGTATCCGATTTCTCAAGATCACACATCATCAGAAAGTTCTTTAACACCTTCAAGGAGTTCCTCATCCTTGGTGTTTATTTCAAAATCCTTTCCAAGATTTTGAACCTCAAACAACTTACTGAAAGTTGTTAAGTCCGTATGATTTCCTTTCCTTGATCGAGGTTTTGATAGACACTATTTCAAGGTTTTCAGATACACAGAAATAATCACGAGTTGTTGTAGAATTCCAACACATCAAGTGATGAAATTCCACTAGGCAGTGATAGAAAGCCCTTGATTTGTGCCTTTTCAAGCATGTCAAGAATTAGCTTTCTGTCGGCTTGGTTCTCTATTCCAGCCGTGAGGTATTCCTCAACCATGGCACCACCCCAAATCATTCTGTGACTTGAAGTCCAATGGTTAGGATTGAAAACTCCTATCAGTCGATTGTTAACAATAACCAACTCTGTTGCTTGCTTTTCAGCAGTACCAGTAGAGGATTGGGATTTCTGTGTCGAAGTGTTCTTGGAGGCCATCTCTTTATATAGTATAGGGATTTGAAGCTTGTGTTTGAAAGAGATTCGATTGAGTGATTCTTTTCAGAAAAACTTAATCAATATTTGCAGAGAATTTAGAGAAGTTGCAGAGGATCAGGAGAAGGTTTTTGCTGTTTTGATGCAAGTTGAAATTTCGGATTAGGCAAAAGTGATTTCATTTGCCAAAATCCTATATATATAGCAAGTGAATCTCAACAGACAAATACATACAAATTGATTTTGTGTACGATTCTGTGATTTGCAATGGCGGCATGATCAAAAGTAACTTGGCATTAAATGCAAAGTGGTCTTTGTCGAATTTTTACGATCCACTATTCTTGTGAATTAATTTACGCCGTTCAGATCAAGCGCTTGAATTCATCAAGGGTCACCATTGCTTCTCCAAAGAATGATCACAATCAACAAATGTAATTGTGCCCATTTAAGAATTTTGGCTAATAGCTATCTCGAATCACAATTGTTTGAGCAAGGACACTGCTTAGATCTGAATCATCTTATACTTAGGATTTTTCCAAGTTTTTCATCAAGATAGAAATAATGCGAGTTTCAAGAGAGTAGTTGATCGCAGATAGTTATACTATTCTCTTTGTGTTCCCGTTTATAGAGTGATTCAGATATCCGAATTCCGTCTCGAGATCTTAAGCTATCTTTTGCTCTTTAGCCTTTTGACTTACGGATACCCGTTCCAGATACCTCTTCTCTCTTTTCTGGATACCCGTTCCAGATACCTCTTCTCTGGATGCCCGTTCCAGATACCTGAACTTTTTCAGTTCATTGGTAGTTCCATTAGTCCAAGACTATGTCTTAAGGCTAAGAATCTACTTTCTTGTAGTGGCTTAGTGAAGATATCTGCAAGTTGGTCTTGATGCCAATCTTGAGTATCTCTATATTGCCTTTTCAACATGGTCTCGATGAAGTGATGTCTAACATCAATGTGCTTTGTTCGCATGAAATTTAGGATTCTGTAATTGCAATAGCACTTGTTGTCACGAGAAAATGGGAGTTTTCTTTTCATCGAGTCCATAGTCTTTAAGTTGTTGTTGTATCCACAGAATTTGTGTTGCACAACAACCAGCAGCAATATATTCAGCCTCTGTGGTAGAAGTTGCAATTGAGTTTTGCTTCTTGCTAAACCATGAGATAAGTCTAGTGCCCAGAAACTGACAAGTTCCTGATGTGCTTTTCCTATCAAGCAATGATCCAGCATAATCAGCATCTGAGTACCCAGCCAAACTCAATCCACTTTCTTTAGGATACCACAATCCTACATCTACTGTACCCTTCACATACCTTAATATTTTCATAGCAATGTTGTAGTGTGTTTGCATTGGATTTGTCTGAAATCTAGCACATACTCCAACAGCATATTGAATATCAGGTCTACTTGCAGTGAGGTAAAGTAGTGAACCTATCAACTTCCTATACTTATGTTCTTCAACACTCTTATCTGATTCAGTATAGGTCATTTTGGTTCCAATGCTCATAGGTATCTTAGCATTCTTTTCAGAAGGCTTAAGATTGAATTTTGTGAGCAAATCTTTTGCATACTTTGTTTGACTAATGAATATTCCATCATTGAGTTGCTTGACTTGCAATCCTAGGAAATAATTCATTTCTCCCATCATGCTCATCTCAAACTTGTTTTTCATGAGATTTGCAAAGTCATTACAAAGTTGCTTGTCCTTAGATCCAAATATGATGTCATCAACATATACTTGAACTAAGAGTAGTTTCCCATCATGATTTAAGGTAAATAAAGTTTTATCAACTTCACCTTTAAAGTTTTATCAACTTCACCTTTCTTGAAACTACTATCCAGAAGGTATTTGGCCAAAGTGTCATACCATGCTCTTGGAGCCTGTTTCAGTCCATACAGATCTTTCTGTAGTTTATAGACCATTCTACTTTCTGAGGAAACTTCAAAGCCAGGTGGTTGCTCAACATAAACTTCTTCTGCAAGTTCACCGTTTAGGAATGCACTTTTGACATCCATCTGATAAACTTTGAAATCTTTATGAGTCAGAAGGCTAGAAAGAGTCTTATTGCATCCAATGCAATTGGCGCATATGACTCATCAAAATCTAAGCCTTGATGCAGGTAAATCCTTGGCAACCAATCTTGCTTTGTTTACGGTTATTTCACCAGATTCATTCATCTTGTTTCGAAACCCATTTAGTTCCAATCACGATATTCCTTCTATAAATGGAACTAGTTTCGGACTCTGTTTCTCTCAAATTGATCCAACTCTTCTTGCATTGGAGATCCGATCTTGGTCTCCTAATGCTTCTTCTATACTTTTAGGTTCAATATTCGAGATGAAACATCCAAAGAGAGAATCAGCATTTTCAGCTATTGCTCTCCTAGTCCTAACACCCTGATTAATTGGTCCAATTATATCCTTTGTAGGATGATCTTTGATCCATTTCATCATAGGTTTAGTGCTAGTAGGATCAATATCCAGGTGATCTGAATGTGAATCACTAAGATTTTGATTTGATACTTTTTCAGTATCTGAGATATCTAACATATGGGAAATGTCATGGATATCTGACACTTTTTCAGTGTTAGAGATATCTGAGACATGCATTTCAGCATTCTTATTTTCAGATACCTCTTCATGATGAAGGTTCTCAGTAACCTGTTCCATTTCTGGAAAACTCATAGGAAATTCCTCATCATGTTTGTGAGTCATCTTGTTGTTACTAGGCTTTTCAAGCTTTTCTACGTCAGAGTCATCCTCACTTTCCATAATGATGTTTTTCCTTTCTGAGGATTCTTCTTTAGTATCCCTCAGTAATAGTTCTTTAAACTTTTCTGAGAGTTCATCAATAGGAGGTGTTTTCTTACTTCCTTCATAGAATACAACATGGACTGATTCTTCAATTTTCTTTGTTCTTTTGTTGTAAACTCTGTAAGCTTTGCTGTTTGAGGAATAGCCAAGAAAAACACCTTCATCTGCTTTTGGTTGAAATGTTCTCAGATAATCTTTCCCATTGTTTAGAACAAAACATCTACAACCAAATACTCTCAGATGTTTGATATTAGGAGGTCTTCCAACCAAGATTTCATAGGGGGTCCTGTCATGGTGTTTGTTTATCAAGCATCTGTTCTGAGTGTAGCAGTCAGGTTTACTGACTTCAACCCAATATATTTCACTTATCTCGGTGTCATTAGCATTGTCCTTGCAGCTTCTTTAAGGGTTCTGTTTTTCCTTTCTGCAACACCATTTTGTTGAGGTGTCCTTACAGAGGAAAGTTGGTGTTGTATACCTTTGCAGGTACAAAACTCCTTTATGTACTGGTTGACAAACTCAGTACCATGATCTGTTCTGATTGCAGATACCTTGTCATTTTTCATGACTTCAAGCTTTTTCAGCAAGTTTGGTATCTCCACCCTGGCATCAGATTTGTGTTTGAAGACAACCCAAGTGAATCTTGAGAAGTCATCTACAACAACCAGACCATACTTCTTTCCTGCATAACTAGTTACAGATGATTCAAAAAGATCCATGTGTAAAAGTTGCAGTGGTCTAACACTAGAGTGTCTGATTTTGGACTTGAAAGAGATCATAGATTGTTTCCCCATCTGACAGGCAGAACAGATACCATCCTTTCTGAAAGATGTTATGGGAAGACCAACCACTAACTCTTTCTTGGCAAGTTTATTCAGAGTTTTGAAGTTCAAGTGACTCATTCTTTTGTTCCATAACCAGTGCTCTTCTGTGTGACCAGATTGACTCACCATGAGACATTCTTCAGTTGTGGCAGATGCCCAATCGGCAACATAAAGACTGCCTTTCCGCCGACCAACTAAGACTGCTCGCTTGACTCATTGTCAATTAGTTTGCGATTTAGCTTTGAATTTTATAGTAAAACCCTTATTCGCAAATGCTCATGCTAAATAGATTGTATTTCAAATCCTTAACATGTAATACGTCAGTGATTGTTAAAGTTCCCAATTTGACGTTGCCAAATCCCAGAGAGGGATTTAATTCTCCTCCAGCAAATCTAATATCTGGTCCTGTGTTGCAAACTTTGTAGTCAACCAGATTTGCTTTGTCTCCTGTCATGTGCTTTCCGCATCCACTATCAAATAGCCATTGTGCTTTAGTCCAGGAAGCATTCTGCACTAACAGAAATGTGAGATTAGGTTCTCATATCTTTGATGGAACCGTCAGAATCAAAAGTTCTTCCAGTAGGAATCCATTTTTGAATGAATTTCTTTGAAATATGCTTTTGTCTGACAGGAACGTAAGGAGGAATTCTTTTTGAATGAAAGTTATCATTAGTAAGAATTATTTTCTTCCTTGGTGTGTTCCTAGGTGCTCCATATGATGCTTTCAGATACTGTCGAGTTTGCTTTTCAAAGAACTTAGCCTTCCTTGCCGATTTCTTCTAGCTCGGCATTCAGATTTTCAGTGGTTTGATTTAACTTCCACTTCTGATAATTGCTTTGAGCAATTCTAGCTTTCAGCCATCGTTCTTGCTCCTGCTTGTACTCATGAGCAAGTTGTTTTCCGATGCCTTTGTAGCCAATGCCGTTTCGAGCACTTGAAGCTATCTGAGATCTTTTCTCAACAGCTTTGCTAGTCTCTGGTTGATCCAATTTCTTTCCAGAAAAAGTGACATGGGAGAATTTGCCAGCTCCTGCAATTCTTCCTTTTTGAGAGACATAGCACTGTGGGTGTTTACACTTTTCAGTGTTGTGTTTCTTTTCAGAGACGTACCCAATAGTTTTGTTTTTGACTTGTTTTTCGCACAAAGGTCTAGTCGCAACTGCCTTTCCTTTGTCAACAATCTTTGTCTTTTCACCAATACTATAGATTGCATGGGAACCGTCTTGCTGAGTACTTACAAACGTTCTCTTCTCCTTACTCTTATTCAGAGTGATAGAACAATCTGTCTATGCATTCAGCCCAAGTCCTTTCTTTTCTGAAGGATCTCTTAAGTAAGATTGTACTTCAGTAAGAGTGTCACTAGCTTTGGCATAAGATTGAAAAGATAGTTCTTTCTTTTTGAGTTCTTTATTTTCAGAAAGAAGATTTTCATAATTCTTTCAGAATCATTGCTTCTTCATGTGACTTTTCAGTTTCAGATATCTGAGCTTTGAGAAATGCGTTTTCAGCATCCTTTCTCTCAGAATCTTTAACTAATTGAGAATTTTCCTTTTCAAGAGAATTCTTTTCTTCTTCAAGGTTTTCGGCTCTAGCTCGAATCATTAGAAATTCTCTTTCATAGATGTCAAGTTCTTTCCTGAGATTTTCTAGATTTTTTATTTCCTCTTCATCACTTTCATAAGTGTAGCAAGAAGTATGTGTTACCTCATCAGCCATAAGATGCTTTCTATGTTGGAGATGTCCGTCCAATCAATCTCAAAGAACTCCACACATTTCATTCTTCTTGAGGCGAAGTCGATTATATCATGAGTAACTCCACATAATTACGGTGATGGTAGGGTTGAATCATCCGAATTGTCATCTTCGTAACTGCTTCAACGTCTAGAGCATCCAGTTGAATTTGGATTTTCTTTCTTTCTTGATTAACAAAGCTTTACGGCTTCTTGAAGATTCTTCATCTTTCTTGTCACCGTCCTTAGTTTGTTGAGGCGTGACAATCCTTCTTGAAGTGGCGGTTTACAAGGTAGAAAGCAGATATCGTTTCCAATTTCTGCTTCCTCAGTACATGATGCTTTCTGAGCTAGCTTGTTCAGCGAGCTCTGCATATTTTTGTACTGGTGATAGTTTGAGCCTAGATGCTTTTTCAGCTTCTCTTTGGCTTTTCTTCTCTCAATTTCTCGACTGACAAATTTACTCATTTGCTTTAAAGAAGAGCATCCTCGCCTCCTCCTTGCTTTTCTTCTTTTGAAGTTCCTTGAGTAACTAGAGCAACATTCGCAACTTTTCAGCTTGTTTGTTCTCCGAGTTGTCTCATAGTCAATGAGCAAGATGAGATAAAAGTTCCACTGGAGTGATATTTGGCATTCCTTGGTTAAAATAAAAGAATTTAGTATGCTCCCAGTTGTGGTTAAGACTTCTGACAATAGTCTTAATCTTCTCTGACTGAGAGTATCTATTGCTTTCCCCAAGTGCCGCCATATCACTCATAAGAGTGGTAAATCTGAAATCAAGTTCTTCCAGAGTTTCGGGGACCTTGTTTGAAATTTTGAAATTTCAACTTTAGAACTTCGAACTTGTTTTCCTTGGTTTTCTGGCCAGACAGATTTCTTCAATCGGTTGCGAGCAACTTTCGCCGTTTAGCACCTACGCTTTAATTGTATGTGCTCCGTGTCGATCGATGATGATGTTACGAGCTTGACCATCCAGACGATTCCTCTTGGCATCTTCCGATGTCCGAGTTCTCTGGCTTTGGTTCGTAAATAACGTGACCAGTAGATCTTCCACTAGTTGACGCATCTGTTTGTGAAGATCCTTCGCTTTGATCTCTGTCTCTTCCACTTGAAACCTCCATGACTTGCTTAAGTTGTTGAATGACCATTGGGCCATTCTTTATTACTTCGATCATCTCGTCACTTATGGCTTCAAGGTGGAGCATCATGTTATTTTTCCATTTCTCGTAGTTCTCTGGTTTGAGAACGGGTGCATCACTCAGAGACATACCTGCACACTTAACACACAAATTAAATAGTCCTCAAAAGTGGACAAAGTTCCTTCACCTATCTGGGGATCTAGGTTCAGTCGGAAATTTGGTGAACCTCCTGCTCTGATACCACTTGTTGGTCCAGATAACGGCAAAGTAAAAGACTAGAGGGGGGGGGGGTGAATAGTCTTTTAAAAACTTTTGTCGATAACAAATATTTCTCAGATATCTGAATGGATATCTGATACTTAGAATCATAGTGCAGAAGACTTAATAAAGATAAGTGCAGAAACAGTTAATAAGTGTGTGTGTGTTGCTGAAGTATAAATACAGAAACGTAAATGACACAGCAAGTATAGTGGTATCTGGAGGTGGCGTAATCCTCCAACTAATCCACTTCGGTCTTTCTGAGACCTAGAATTCACTAGAATAGATAATTGAGTTCACCTTACAATAATCCTATTCTAAGATTCCTAAACAAATGGTTCCCAATCAAATGTTTCCCCTAAGTTATTCCCCAGCTCCTAGAGCTAAGTACTTCCTCTACTCAGATAACCTTGGAGTTATTCCCTGATTTCCCAAATCAAGTACTTCCTCTACTCCACGCCTTGATGGTGTTGGTTATAAGGTTTTGTCAGAGAGGCTTCTCGTATAACTTTTCAGTTATGTTTTCAGAGAGCCTAATTGAACAAGACTACTTAATACACTTGTTCAGTGGATGGCAGTCTGCTCTTTACTGACCCAAGTAATTGGTGTCCGTTCTGGAGAATGAGCTTCAGAAAGGATGTCTGATAGTTCAACTCTTTCACGAATAACAATCTCTTGTTAAGGTTCAGGACAACTTAGAACTACTAGAGATTCTTCAAGCAACAGAAAGCTTTCAGAAAGGTAGTAGAGTGCTTGAGAGAATACTTTGCTTGATGGTAAGTTTGCAAGATAGAGCGTTCTAAGGTATGTTCTTCAAGCATCTAAGTGTGTGTATATATATATAAATTTGAGAGGCGTTTGAATTGTATCCGTTGTGCTCTCTATCAAATTATATCCGTTTATATCTTGAACTATGTACTCAGAAGTCACTATCTCTTGTTTCAGAGAGGACTTGCTTTTTGCAGCATTTCTGCCGATGCATTTAATGCATAGTACTGTTCATTGTCCTTTAGTCTCAACGGATACATGAGCCTTTCTGATGGCATGCATGCTCCATACTCATGATGTCATATGTCCAGAATCATATTTCAAAAGTAAGTTAAATATACTTAAGAAGAGATTAAGGACATAGTCTTTCTGAGTTAGACTAAACCTTTATGTCTTCATAAACCTTGTGCAATCTTCAGTCTTCTAATCTTCAGAAAAGCTCCATTGCTAGGATTGATCTTCATGGTCTTCTTGAAATAAAAATTACACTCAGAGACCTATAATCCTAATACAAGATTTACTAGACTAATCATACTCAGTGATTTCCTCTTTTACAATGTTCAAGTGAACCAAGAGTACTTAATCACCTTTCTGGCTAAGATAGGAACATGTGATGAGTGATCAAAATACTAACATATATTCCTAACACATTATGTGCATGGGTGTTATTTTAGCTTTGAAGGGCGAGGAGTTTCGTTATGATAAGATGTTGCAAGCCTTCACTCTAGCTGCTAGTCCCGGGATCCCCTTCTATTATTTCAATGCTCGTCGGGGTTATAAGTTTCTGGATGGATATATATGAAAGCTCGCATGGGTACAAATGGTGGCCCAAATATTTCTATGTAAAACATCTGTCCGGTGACTGAAATCTTCCCCTGAATTTTCGGAGAGATAAGTTTCAGGCTCTGGCTCTGAAGAAGGTCCCGGCGTGGTTGAAATCTTTGCGTCCGTTAGAGTTTGCGGAGGAGCAGGTGATCCGTACCGAGACAGAAGAAGAAGAGGTCGTGACGAAGAAAGTGGTTCCTATGATTGGGACCCGGGGCTCAGCAAGTCTTCATCATGACACCGATCCGGGTCTTCAATATGAGGAGGCCGCCGTACTGGGGGTAGATGGGGGGATCCGACACTTTTTTACCCGTATGGTTTGGCGGTTCAGCCACATTTGTGGCTCGCCAAACTAACCCCCAACCCCATTTTTTGTAATAATAAAGAGGATTTAAGTAAGCTTTTCTGTATTTTTTCCTCCCATGTTTTGAAGTTAGTGGATGTCGGACTTCTGACACTTATTTTGTCGATGCAGAGTATTGGATAATGTCTTCCGCCAAGAGGATTCTTGAGCTGCGAAACAAAGAGAAGGCCGCCGAGCTTGAGAAGCTAAGGCAAGGGACTTCGAAGAAGACCCAATACAAGCCCGGGCCCCAGAAATTGCCCGACATTAATCATGCGAATATCATCAATCCGTAGAGTGGGTCCGGTTCCCGTCCTAGTAAGCAAGCTGAGCAGGTAATCGCCATCCATTTATTTCAAACATAGAGTCTCGTGGCCATGGTTACTCGACCACTATTGGTGGTTCGAGGGTCCATGTATCTTCCCCTGTCCCTCTAACACGTAGTCAGGTGCAGGCTCAAGGTGCAAAGCAGCTGGCGGAGAGTACAAGGGCCGCCAGTAAGAGGAGGGGGGAAGGAGCCTGAGGAGCCCTCAAAGAGGCAAAAGACCGGTAGATCAGAACGTGTTGCGGGCTCTTTCCCATGCAGAGTTGACTGAGAGTCTGGAGACTGCGGTCCGGGCTCATGAGGCCGCGTTTCGGGCTCATTTTGACACAGTGAGCTTGTCCTCCTTCTCCCCCCCCCCCTTTTTTGAATAGAGCTGACTCCGGTCTTTTTCAGGTTTCGGCTCATGCTGTGGCGTTTAAGGAGGCGGAGGATGGTAGCTCTGCCAAATAAAAAAAATTGCTGGAGGAGTCAGAGGCCGAGGTGGAGAAGCTGAAGGCCGGGAAGTCTGCACTTGAGCGGAGCCTTGAGTCTGAGAAGATGGCCACCATGAGGGCTGAGAAAGGGCTCGATATTCATGCCCGGGCCCGGAACAAAATGGCAGAAGCTTTGGTGGCCAAGTGTAAAACTACCAGAGTGGAGGCTGTGATGGACTTCTTGAAATCCGATGCTTACTACTTTTTGAGCCGGATGGATGCCGGGTCTACTCGGACGGAGGCCTTTTTTGACTGTATTGGCCAGCTCCAATCTTTGGGTTTGGTGGATGAGAGCTTTGAAGTCACGGATGATAGGTTGGGCATCCAAGCCAATCATGTCGGAGTTACTGTGGATGACCCCAAGCTTAAGGAGCCCGAGGATATGGATGGGGATGAATTTTGGCCCGTCCTGGCTTCGTGGTTGGACATGGAGAGTACTTCTGCTCCCGTCTACCCGGCTTGGCTTCCAGAGGTGATGGAGGCTGGGATCGTTGATCATAGGAATTTCAAGGGAAGTAACGCCAGGTTCCTTGATCTTCCCGGCCCTATCAAGGATCATGAACAAGTCGAGGCCGATATTGAGATCGAAGGTGGGAAGACGATCACCAAGAAGTTTTGGAGAAGGGTTGAAAAGTCGGTTCCTCCCCCTGTTATTGAAGGTGGTGATGCGGCCAAGGGGGGTCCTTCTGGTCAGGGAAATTCTGGCGATCGTGAAAATCCCCCCACTCCGGGAGCTTTAAGTAGTAAGTAGATACCCTCGACGTATATGTAGGTTGTATATTTTGTTTTTGGGTTATTCCGACCTGTGGAGGGTTCTTGTTTTTTGCCTACCCTTTGCAAGTTTTGTAATGTCGGTCATTCCTAGATCTCACTTTGTTAGGACTTGGTGTAATTTTGAAGATCTTGTAATGACCGGGTCAATTGATGAAATTAAATGCATCTTTTTCGATTATCTTTCCCGTATATTTTCTTTTGACAAGCTTTTGTACTTCTGTATTTCGGCGATACTTTAAGCGTGGTACCGGACTTTGTGAATCTTGATTCTTCTTTCGCTCAAGTCTTTAGTTTGAAGTGGATGAGTGTCGGACTTTTGAAGTCCTTTGACACTTTGAATGATATGCCGGACTCTGTGGGTCTCGGTTCTTCTTTCACTCAAGTCTTTGGCTTGAAGTGAATGAGTGTCGGACTTTTGAAGTCCTTTGACACTTTGAATGATATGCCGGACTCTGTGGGTCTCGGTTCTTCTTTCACTCAAGTCTTTGGCTTGAAGTGAATGAGTGTCGGACTTTTGAAGTCCTTTGTCACTTTGAATTATATGCCGGACTCTATGGGTCTCGGTTCTTCTTTCACTCAAGTCTTTGTCTTGAAGTGAATGAGTTTCGGACTTTTGAAGTCCTTTGACACTTTGAATGATATGCCGGACTCTGTGGGTCTCGGTTCTTCTTTCACTCAAGTCTTTCGCTTGAAGTGAATGAGTGTCGGACTTTTGAAGTCCTTTGACACTTTCAATGATATGCCGGACTCTGTGGGTCTCGGTTCTTCTTTCACTCAAGTCTTTGGCTTGAAGTGAATGAGTGTCGAACTTTTAAAGTCCTTTGACACTTTGAATGATATGCCGGACTCTGTGGGTCTCGGTTCTTCTTTTACTCACGATTTAACCTGAAATCATAAATTGTTTATTCATAAAAGATCTTATGCCCATGCCGGTCCTATTACAGAGATGCTTTTAAGGAAAAAACTTCTGGAGATTTCTTGCATTCCATGTTCGTTTGAGGGGAGTTCCATTCATGGTTTCCAAACCGTGGCTTCCGTTGATGTTGGAGCTGATTACTTTATATGGGCCTTCCCAATTTGGTTAAAGTTTACCGATTGGCTTTAGAATCTCTTTCTTGCGCAATACTAAATCTCCTATTTGTAGATCCCTGCCCTTGACATGTTTGTTATATGCCCTTGCCATAGTGGCTTGATATCCCAGGGTCCTGGCTAAAGCCGTGCTTCTCTTGGTTTCCAGCATATTCAAGTCGTAGATCCTTTTGGTATGATTATCAGACGACTTGTACCCTTGGATTCTGTAAGTATTAATGGCAATTTCCGTCGGGATTACTGCTTCAGATCCGTACACCATGCTGAACGGGGTTTCTTGGGTGGCAGTCCTTGCGGTGGTCCGGTATGCCCAGAGGACTCCTTCTACCTCGTCAACCCAATCTCCTCTTGCATCTCCCAGTCTTTTCTGAAGGTTATCGACTATGGTGCGATTGGTGACTTCTGTCTGTCCGTTGGCTTGCGGGTATCCGACAGAGGTGAAACGTTGCTCAATTCCCATCTCTTTACACCAGTCTTTCAACTTGTGTCGAGGAATTGCCGCCCGTTATCAGCAACCAGGATTCTTGGTAAGCCGAACCGACATGATATCCTCCACAAGAATTCCATTACTCGCTTTTCTGAGATGGATGCAGTGGCTTCAGCTTCTACCCATTTGGAGAAATATTCCACCGCCACTAGTAGGAATTTTTTTCCCCCTATGCCTGTGGAGAAAGGCCCGACTATGTCGATGCCCCATTGATCAAAAGGGCATGGGATGGTCGAGGGGATCATCGGAATGGATGGCTGGTGTGGAATACGTGCGAATTTTTGGCATTCGGTACAAGACCTAGAGAATTTACTGGCTTCCTTCTGCATTCCTGGCCAATAATAACCATTTCTCAAAATCTTCTGTGCTAGGGCTCTTCCTCCCGAATGATTACTGCAGCTTCCCAAATGGATTTCTTTCATTACCATGTCTGCTTCGGATGGTCCCAGACATCTCAAGTGGGTTCCATCATAGGATTTGCGATACAAATCATCTCCAGATAAGAAGTAGCGTTGGGCTCTCCTTTGAACTCTTCTTGCTTCTAAGTGGTTACTTGGTAGTGCGTTGTTACGTAAATACCGTACAACGTCCTCCATCCATGTACCAACTTCATCGAGTACTCCAATAAAAGCAACTTCTTCAGTGGCAGCGATGGCTGGTTCGTTTGCTGTCATGAGTACGATGGATCTCGTGTCAATAGCCCCTGACGCGGTAGCCCATTTAGATAATCCATCAGCTATCATGTTTTCGGCTCGGCTAATTTTGGATAGTGTGAATAGATCAAACTTCTTTTCGCATTCCTTTAACATCTTCAAGTACCTTATCATGAATGCGCTCTTGGTGGTGAACTTTCCTGAAATTGTTCAGTAACGAGTTGGGAATCTGAATAGGCACGAAGTTTCTTTACCATTACAGATTTTGCCATTTTCATTTCGGCTATTAAGGCTTCATACTCGGCTTCATTGTTCGTGACTCTGAAGGTTAATCTTACAGCATATTCCATTTGTGCTCGTTCTGGGCTGATAAGTAAGATTCCCATCCCTCCTGCATGCGCGGCCGATGATCCATCCACATAAAGTTCCCAAATGTCCTCTTCTTCTGGACCAAACTCTCTGAGTATATGTTGAGCTCGTTGGGTAGGTTTATGTTCTGGAGTGGTCTCGGATCTTGATTCTGGAGGAGGGGATAGTGAGTTTCCCGTCTGATTTTTGTTGAGAATCCATTTGGCTACCGGATCGACTTCCTGATCCCTTTCGAGTTCTAGATTGACGATCTCTTCAGCGAGTGGGGCATTCTCGTCGTCCTCGGGGGTTCCTGATTTATCTGGATATTCTGCTAGAAAATCAGCTAGAACTTGGGCTTTCTTTGCGGAAGGGGCCTGATAATCGATAGCGTGGTCTCCCAATTTTATCGTCCACTTGGATAATCTCCCAAATTTAGATGCATCTCCCAGAACGTGCTTCAAAGGTTGGTTTGTTAGTACCACCATTTTATGAGATCGGAAGTATGGCTTGAGTTTCCGGGAGGTTTCTACTAAGCAGTAGGCGTACTTTTCGATTTCTTTGTAGTTCCTTTCAGTAGTTCCGAGTACTTTGCTTAGATAATAAACTGGGAGGTGTTCGTTTTTCTAGATTCGAACAAGAACCGAACTCACGACCTCAGGCGTTATTGCCAGATAAATGTACAATGTTTCCCCATCTTCAGGTTTAGAAAGCAATGGTGGAGAAGAAAGGTAGATCTTCAGTTTCTCGAAAGCCTCCTTGCACTCTTGGTTCCATTCAAAGTCCTCAGATTTTCTGAGTATTTTGAAGAAGGGTAGATTCTTCTCGACAGATCTAGATATAAATCGACTTAGGGATATGACCTTCCCTATGAGTCGTTGTACGCCTCTGAGCTTTTCTGGGTGAGGGAGTTCTAGGATTGCCTTGATTTTTTCTGGATTGGCTTCAATGCCCCGTTGTGTGACCATGTAGCCCAGAAACTTTCCTCCTGTAACCCCAAATGTACATTTCTCAGGGTTTAGTTTCATGCCATATTTTCGGACAATGGCAAAGCATCCTTCGAGGTGGGGAATATGTTTTGATGCCTCTTTGCTCTTTACTAGGATGTCATCAACATATACCTCCATTGTCTTGCCCAACTCCTCTTTGAACATGCGATTCATCAATCGTTGGTAGGTTGCTCCTGCATTTCTCAGGCCAAAGGGCATGACCTTGAAGCAGTATACTCCTCCTGCGGTGATAAAAGTGGTTTTCACTATGTCCTGTTCTGCCATCTTGATTTGGTAGAATCCTTGGAAAGCATCCATGAAACTTAGTAAGGCACATCCAGCGGTAGAATCTACTAACTGGTCAATTCTTGGTAGAGGATATGGATCCTTTGGGCAGAAGCGGTTGAGACTGGTAAAATCATTACACATTCTCCATTTCCCCGGGGCTTTTTGTACTAGGACAACATTACATATCCAATCAGAATATTGGACTTCCTTTATGTGCCCGGCTTTTAAGAGTCGATCTACCTCTTCGGCAATGATTTTGTTGTGCACTGGGCCATGATCTCTTTTCTTCTGGCGGACGGGTCTCACATTTGGGTCTACATTGAGTTTGTGCACCATGATCCGCGGATCTATCCCAGTTGGGTCCTCCGTCCCCCAGGCGAAAACGTCCGCGTTCCTCCTCAAGAATGCTACCATTTTGATGGTGGTTTCTTCATCCATTCATGCCCCTATTTTAACAATTTTTTCGGGGCAACCTTCTGTGATTGCGACTTCTTTGATTTCTTCATTTGGCGCCATTCTGTTTTGGTGGAGGAAGCTTTCCATGGGCGAGTCTTTTGAGGACTTGTTTGGGATGACTTTGTATTTGGTAACTTTGTCTTTGCCTTCGTGGATTGTGATGGGAGTTTTTTGTTTATCTACCCCCATTTTTAACCAATTGACACCTTGTGCGACTGGTCGCTCTTTTCTGGGTTCTCGAGTTTTTTCCTGCAGGAGCATACATTGTCTCTTCCCCCGTATTTCAGCTTCTTCCCTTCTAATTTCTTCTTCTTCTCGGTATGGGCGAGAAGCTCTTCGGGTGGATAGGGTGTAGCATTCCCAACCCTGTCTCCGATCTCCGTTGACTGTCCCAATTTCGGCTTCTGTTGGGAATTTCATTTTAGATGGAAGGTGGAGACAACTGCTTTAAATCGGTTTATAGCTGGTCTTCCCATGATGATGTTGTAGTCGCAGTCGACATCCGTGATGACAAAAGGCACTTGTTTAGTGACTCGGTATGGCTCCTTTCCTATTGAGACGGAGAGATAAAGGATCCCTCTTGGTCTTACTCTGTTTCCGCCAAACCCTATGAGATCCGTGGTTACTGGCACCATTCCTCGTAAACTCATTTGCATCTTTCTTACGGTACTCATGAAGAGGAGATTGGAAGATGCTCCCGTATCTACAAGTACCTTGGTCATTTCATATCCAGCAATGTCTATCTCGATTAATAGAGGAACGTCAGGATCATGGACCAATCCTTCCCCTTGGCACGTCGGAGGAGTTTCTGATTCGTCAAAGGTGATGACGTTTGTTCCAGGGGCTATTGTGTTAACGGATTTTTCGTCGGATTTTCATAGAGAGTTGGCGGTTGCCTCCCTAGCATTCCGACTATCCCCTCCTGAGGGTCCTCCGGCAATAGTCAATATTCTCCCGTAGACAACAGGATTTTCTTGGATGTATCTGGGTTGGTGGTCCATGTATGCTATTCTGGCCACTTCTTGGTCTTCAGTAGGGGCTGCTTGGTTCCCTCGTCCCCTGGGGCTTTGAGATCCTTGGTTACTTTTTCTTTCCCTAGGGCTGTATTGTCCCGGTGGGGGAGGTAGGGCTCTTCTCGGGCTTATGGTCCTTTTTCTCTTTTCCCTTATTAAATCATCTATCTCCTGACTGGGACTTGCTCTTCTAAGGGAAGGACCCCGCTGATCTATTTGAATTTGTTGGTTGTGGGTCCTGTTTGAATTCTGGCCTTGCCGGACATTCCCGTCAGATTTTCTTATTACGTAATCATGCAAGTATCCTAACTCAATTAGCCGCTGAATTTCTTGTCTGAGATGGGTGCACTTTCCTGTTGAGTGTCCTACTTGCTTATGGAAATGGCAATATTCGTTTGAGTTCCTGGTGTACCTGCTTTCTCTATGCTTTTCAGGCCATTCGAAAGGGATTCCATCGCTTTGCATGATTGTGAGGATTTGTTCCTTCGGGACTTTTAGGTTATGATAATGAATCTTTCGAGGGGATCTTCCTATTTCCTCAATCCTTCCTCGTCGGTCATTCTTCATCCTCCTTGATACTTGGTAAGGGTCTCCCAATCTGGAATTATCTAAGGCGGGTTTTGCCTTTTTCGCGCCTGCTTTTACTACCATCTTATCGAGGGTCTCATTGGTGTTTAGGAATTTTTTGATGGTCTCCGTTAGTTCACGCTCTGTTGTTATATCGGCGTCGATGAGTTTATAACGGAATGAAGCATTGTTGGTATTCTCCCCTAGGTATGTGATTCGTTCCTTGATGGGATGCTTTTCTACCAATGCGGCCGCTTGTTCAAATCTCTTGAGGAACGACCTAAGGCTTTCATGGTCTTTTTGAATGATTTCTCCCAGGTAATTTACTGGACGAGCAATTTCCAAAAAGTTCTCGAATCTTACGGTGAATTTAGTGATGAGATGTTGCCAAGATATGATGGAATCTGGGCGGAGTTGTTTCCACCACCTCATTGCTGGTCCGTAGAGAGTGTTTGGAAATAGTTGAGCCTTCACATGATCTGGTACAGCATGCCCACTCAAGGAGGCCTCAAATCGGATTCTATGATCGACAGGGCATGGATTTCCATCATATGTTTCTTTTGATGCAGGGGGGTTTCGTCCTATTGGTAATTCAGCCAACCTGACTTCCTAACAAAGGGGATCCACGCTGCGGCCGTACTTGATGATATCTCTGGCTTGTGTAAGAGATTCCAGTTTTGCTCGTTCAAGGTCTAAGGCTGCTTCGTGGATTCGGACTTGTTCTTTGATTTTTTCAGCCTCGGTTATGGAGCTCCGCCGGTGTGGTCCTCTAAGTGTTTGGGAGCGACTTTTTTCCCGACGCCTCTCTGGGCACCTCCTTTTTTCATAGTAATCCCCATTGCCCTTTTTTTTATAGTAGGCCGGCCTATTATGTCCGCCAGTTTGCCTTGGATTCCGAGGGGGTGTGTTCCCTTAGTATTCTCGCGTTGTATCTTCTTCACTATATTGGTCCCGCCCGTCTCTTCTTTCATTATTCCTGGGGTGATGGTTTCTAGTGGATACCTGGGAAGGAGCGGAGTTGTGAGAGTTTTCATTCTCAAATCTTCTTGCTCCGTTTCTGCTTCCCTGATTTTGTTGAGCCTTTTCATTTAGCAGGTTTCTCAAATCTCCAGCAGGTCTCCTACTACCTGTCCTGTTGGACATGGAACGACCAGTGTTGTGTGACGTTGGCGGTTCCCTGACGTGATTACTTATAATCCACCTTGGGGCTTGGTTCTGAGTGGGGAGGATGGAAGTTTCTTCTCTGGGCATTCCCAAAGGATATGGGGGTAATGTCCTCATTTGTATGGCGGCCTGTAGTTGTAGAATTTGTGCTTCACTACATCCCGCCAAGATTTGATCTGCTGTAGTTTGCGGATTGTGAGTAGATAGAGGATTCTGTGGCATGGGGAAGGTTAGTTCATTCGTTGTATGGATTGAGTCAGATGCTTCCATTCCATCTCTCTCATCATGTTCGGGAATGATCCTGTTTCCGGAGGTTCTTTGGTTTTCTCCCGAGTTTGGGGGTTGTTGGGTGAAGATATGAGCGTTCGAGGCGGCTGATCTAGCGCGGGTGGAAGGTATCTTTGTCGTTCGCTTCTTAGCAGGTGCCATGGCTTTTTGTACTTAGGGATTCCCACAGACGGCGCCAATATGATGAGGGGTAATCCGGTTAAATCAAAGTCTTAGGTCAAGAGCGTGGTACAGAAGAAGCCAACAGTACGGTCGTGCAATTTGGATCGTTTCAGTTCGGGGGTCCGTTGTCAGCTGAGTTAATAGGTCCGGCACAGTGGGGGGTCCGACAAGGGGAGTTCAGGTTCTCCTCCTTAGGATGATCGGGGGTTCGTCGTTAGCTTGGTCCGCCAAAGTATGAACCCGGATAGGGGAATCTGGATTGTTGGCTCAGTAATGGTTCGTCTCCCGGAAGTGACCGACAAAGTTCGATTCGGGCGTCTCCTGAGAACAAAGGAAGGGGTTAAACCCTTTTGGGCCGGCCTGCCTTGGGCAGTCCGGACTAAGACTCAACTTGGGTGACGCGCTTGTCGAGTTATCTCGGACCCGAAACTTAGAGAGTAGATTTTGTAGAAGAAGTTGCGTACCTTAATGAGTAGTAAATGCGGGCTATTTATAGGAGAAGCTCAGGGGACAGGCAGTCTGACTTCCCGGAATCTTGTCGGTTTGACGATAGCGTGACACGTAATCTCGGAGGTAGTTGACGCGTTTATCACACGTTAGTTACAGCAGACTTCTTGTAGACGGGCCCTTTGTTGTTGCCGAAGCCCGTTAGAACCTTTATGTCAGACTTATTTGAGATGCTTTTCCTTCATGATTTGTAGTGAAGTTTTCTTGTATCGGTCGTATTTCCGGGGTGCCGGACTTTCTGTTAGTATGGTTGTCTTCTACCGGGCAGTTTCTTGGGTGGCGAACTCATTTTTCCTGAACGTGGCTTAAAGCGTCTCTTGAGTTCGGGAGCATTTGTAGAAAGGTTTGATTCGTTGGAGGAACTTATTTGTCCATATCAAGGTAGATTCGAACTAGAAAACACGCTCCGAGCAGAACAGAGATCCGAAACAATGGCTTTGGAGCAGATGGTTCCGTACGCAACAAGAAAGCTTGGCACTCGAAACGTCGCAGCCGGAACAGAACCGTGATCCCGAAACAAGTAGCTTCGGACTAATCAGTAGCACAAAACTGGAACTACTATAGCAGATCCGCCTCAGATGAACGGCGAGCAAATCCGATGGCTTCGTTGTTGTCACTCCAATATCGAAATTTCAGATCCAATCCCAATCTCACCTCATTGTCCTAGATTCTTTCCTTCCTCACTCACACATACGTCTGTGTCTATCCAACAATAATTGGCCTTTTCTGCAAAGAAATCAAAGCAGCAAATTTGATCTGGCACAGCAGAACTCCAGAACAATCCGGAGTCCGGACTATAGCGCCTCGGAATAGTGAACTCGGAACAACACTGAGCTAAGGTCACAGACTAACCCGCAGAACATACGCAAACATGAACGGATCTGTGGATTAGGGGATACGGAATACAAACTCAAACAGCAACAGAGGTCTCAGAACAACAACAAACGGACCCAAGTAGCTTTCGGACTAAGCTACAGTGACAGAATAAGACTCGGACTGTAGCAGAAAAGCGGAACATATGGCTAACCAGGTCCAAACATAACATATAACAATCTTGGAGCAAAATAGACAGTCGATTCGACTGTAGGTAGCGGAACAGATAGTAGCAAACGGATCAGAAACGAACTTCGGACTATAGCATAAAACGAGCTTCGGACTATAGATTCGGACTATAGCATAAAACGAGCGCCTCGGACTTGGGAATTCGGATCCGGATCGAACAAATCGGAACAGAGATTCGGGACTGTTCTTCTTGCGTTCTTGCTGTTCAATCGACATCATCAATAATATCTAGAGCTCCCACACCCCCTCCACAATCTTCCCATTGAAATCCACTAGCTGCCCCTGGGCATCGAAAAAACGACCCCGACCTCAACGAGATCTCCTTTCTCTAATGTAGCTCGAAAACTCGGAGATGGGTTTGGAGAGAGAGAAGGAACTATAGATTCTCAATCGGTTGAGATCGATCAAGTTGCAACAAGCACAAGAAAGTGCTTCGGACTGAAGAATGAGAGGCGGCTATGGAGCAGATCTCGACTTGGATCCGAAGTAGCAGCTTCGGACGGCACAAGAGCGGATCCAGGACGAAGAGCTTTGAACATAACAGAAATCCGGACTGCACAAGATCCGAGCGGAACAGCAAGAGGATTTAAAGCAATTTGCTGTGGTGGAAATTTCACCTATGTATCGGACGGGGCAGATTTGAGGTTTAGTGAGGTGACGAAGGAGGAGTTGGATAGAGAAGAAGAATACACAGCACTTAATTTCGTGAAAAATAGATCTCTCTAGCGGGACTCTTTAAATTGTTAAAAAATAGGAAGAAGAGGACAAGAAGGAAAAGAAAAACAAGCTTCCAATGGGCCTACGGAAGAGGCACCAACAAGTCAACCAAAGCCCAATTCACAATGATAGCAACTCTAAAAAACTCTTATTTCTAAAATTGAAGTGGAGTGTGGCAAATGGAAGAAGTTATATATATATATATATATATATATATATATATATATATATATATATATACTTTTTTCAAGTTCAGATTCGACAACCGAGTGACAAAATCTACAAGGAAAAATTTAGCCGGCATGGCACCTCGGATCCACACATCCGAGGGACAAAATTTTTCAAAGTCCTAAGTCTTCACGTTTGACCCTATCTCGCTACAAATACCTCTTTTCCCAAGAGGGGGGGGGAAGAGAGATAGGGGAAAGACAAGAGGACACGAATAAGGAAAATTTTCAAAGCTCACAAGATCGATCGCACAAATAAGCTCCCCGGACACTATAGTTCCACAATTATCTTCTACAAAGATACTTGTAAACTAGGGGGCATATGCTGATACAGAAATATGTCCAAGGCGTCAAAGACATTCTAAGCTCCCCACACACTATAGTTCCACAACTATCTTCTACTAAGATACTTGGAAACTATGGGGACATATGTTAATACAAGAATATGTCCATGACATCCTAACCGCTCTGTCACGGACTACAGTCTTAAGCGGGATGTCCTAACCGCTCTATCGGACTACAGTCCTAAGCGGGACGTCCTAACCGCTCTATCAGACTACAGTCCTAAGAGGGATGTCATAACCCAACCAACCCATTGGGCCACATGCCTATCAAGACATTGGGCCATGGGCCTAGAGCATTGTTGGCGCAATCGAGGACATACACTTGGCGCGATCTTGTGAGTCCTCCCTTTCTCAAGGGAAACCTATAAATATGGACATATCCTCACAATGCAAAGTAAATCAAGCCTTCTTCCTAGACTCTTACCTTCTCAACTATTATACAGAGCAGATCTTCAGTCTCTCTTGAGTAAAGTCTCAGACCGGTTTGACACTTAGCAAACCGGGTCCTAACCCCCCCCCCCCCCCTCCAAGTCACTTGTGCAGGTTCTCACCGAGCTTAGGATCTCAGGCTCTCACACGTTGGCTCTTACGCAGTACGGAGCTTCTTACTTAAGGATACCTTGGTCATTACTTGTGGGTGGAATAATCTCTAAGTGGTCGGGGGATTTTTACCCTCAACAATATCGAAATGTTTTAATTTTGTAGGAGATGTACACTCAAACTTATTCTCATGATAACTATGACTTGAATAAGTATGTTATTTAGTATTTTTCTACTTCTTTTATTCTTGGACCATCTTCCTCATTTGGAGAAATACTAATTGAAACGTAAAAAAATAAATCAGAAAAAAATACGACAAATTCAATTGAATTTTCTTTATTAATACAAACAGATAATCAGTGTCAGATATATAATCAATATCGGACATGAAGATGGAGATAAAATAAGTAAATGATTTGTATATAGGTAGGTTTATTGTAAATGGATAATTGTTGTTATGATTATTAGTATTCAAAATTTACATTTTAGGTCGTAAACATTTGATTGTAAAAAATATTTTAGTAGACTTGTGTCAATCAAACTTTATAAATTTGTTTGGCCAGTGGTTGAATCGGAGTTCCTAGCTAATTGTACGGTTGATTAATCAAGTAAGAATTTTTAATTTTCCTTTTTTTTAATATATAAAAAATCATTATAGAATAATGTAGTAGCATATAGTGTTGTCATATTTTATTTTTAATAGTGTGGGATCTCTATAAAGATTTAAATTATAATTAAAGCTCATATACATCATCAACTTACTCACTTGTTAATATACTACTATTAATTCGCAAGGTACTTTAGCCACTTTTTATCAATGATAGAAATTACTTGGCTAATCTACGTGATGGTGAAGAACGAACATGTGCTCAAGGTTACTCTTACTTATCCCACTCGTGCAGTGTAAACTTTGACTCCGCATTTTTCCGCATCAACATCTCTGCCACTTAAGAATCACAAATAAAGGGTATTCCTCCCGCATCCAAGTTAAATATGTCCAAATAATATTGTGCAACTACTCCAACCTCATGATGGAGCTTATTATAAAAAATAGAAGTATCAAATTTATCTTGATCCCATATCAAATAAAAAAAATAACAACTCGAGAAAAATATGCGTAGAGTTGTATTTAAGTGTACCATTATAGTAGATAGTATCGTTGTTAGCCGACTTTATGAAAACATGCAAGTGATAAAGTCGAAAAGATTTAGATAAATTCGTCTTGGCACAGCGAATTTAAATATATGTTTAAAATATTTTTCGAATTTTTCTATATAAATTTATACGAGATTTAATAAAAATATATATGCAGCCAATATACAAAAAATAAATCGTGAAAGATGTACTGGCTGAAAATGAAACTAACTCCACAAAATTATTCGCCATTTACGTTTAATAATAAATAGAAATGGAAGGACAAAATAAATTAATCGAGGCAACCCTGGGGTGGTATGTGCTCCCTCACATAACGATCTTGGTACCAAACCAACATCATCATAAGAAAATCCAAATGTTAATTAATTTATGTGCTAAAACGTTAGCCTCTCGTTTAACCAGCTGACAAAACTTAATTCTCCATCAAATACCTGAATTTCTTTGAAAAGTGAAACAAAAGGGCAAAGCTAAAATTTGTCGGTTTAAAATATTTAATCACAAAGAACAATCACTTTCAATTACTAGATGTTGCCACTCAAAATCTTGAACAAATTTAGTTTTAAATTTGGATGGCCAACCTTCCGCATTTTCTACAACCTAGACATAAAATTTTGTCACCAAGCAATAACATTACCCTTATGATCCCTAGCAACAACACTAATACGTTCCCCTATTCGCCTATGCTCAACCGTATCAAAATTTTACGTAGGATGGCTGGAATTTGAATGAATCTGGTGGGATTTAGCCCATCAGCTTTATATTATCTTATTTAATAAATTTTTATTTTTAAATTAGTAAATAAAATGATTTATTTAATTAATAATAATAATCTAGATTGGTGTCTATAGATTCGTCGTGTCACGGTGAATTCAAATATATGTTCAAAGTATTTTTCGGAGTTTTGTAGATAAAAATTTATATGACATTCAATAAAAACTATATACGCAAACAACATACCAAAAATAAATTATATTCAAGACTGGTGTTTCTAGATTCGTCTTGTCACGACGAATTCAAATATATGTTCAAAATATTTTTCGAATTTTTGTAGATAAAGTTATATGAGATTTAATAAAAACTATATATATAGTCAACATACAAAAAATAACAGTTAAATATATACTGACTAAAATACAACTAATTACAGAAAATTCCACGTATGACTGAATGGATCTGGTGAACTTTAGCTCATTGTGCTTTACATAATATATATATATGGATGGATGGATTTTAATTGTGATTTTGTTAATATGATATATTGTAATTTTAAAATAAAACACTATTTTAATTTTGGACAATAAATCAACTTGACTTCATTTAATTAATCCGTGGGTAAATGTGTAGCAAAACTACTAATTATTTATAAACGATTAATATGATGTTGAATAATTTATATTTTATTTATTGATTTTCTATATATAAATTATACTTGTAGATCTTTTTTTCAATTTTTCTTAAAAAACATCTACCGGACGAAGTACTTTTAGTGTTTTAAAGGCTGGAGATTTGAAGGAGCATACAGTGCTAGCTAGAAAAATATAACTTCTGCAGGTTGATTTATTGCTTGAATCCATTATATACAGTCAAAGTGATGCGTATACACTGATACGTACATAGAATATCCACATAAAGCCTAGAAATCATGGTATGTATACTTGACCATTAAATTATGATTATCTATGTTTATGAGTAGCCACTACTAATTACAGATTTACAGATGCGTATGATATTATCTAGTATATGAATGTTACTATCCCAAGGAACACATTAAACGATACAGTATTATAGAAGTTGATTAAGCTACCTGTAAACATGGCCGAGCGTTTAATTAGTGATATGAATCACTTAATCAATAGCTATGCATTAATGGCACCTAATTTAGAATCGTTTGTAGGCTTGTCAAAGCATTTGACAACGAACGCATTTTGGTTGTCTTCATTATTTGAACCCTGAATTTTTTCTTCCCCGTACGACTTTGAGTTATTAATATAATAATAATTTAGTACTTTATACATTTGTCATTTTTAAACATAATATATAACTTTATACATTATTAAAAAAATAATTAAGCTACCCAACATCTAATATATAATAATCAATATCAATTTCTACACACAAATTGTACATTTTGTAACTAAAAATACATTTTTTTTCCTAACATTTCTACATAAAACTATGCATACTTTGTCTTCATCATAGCTCGACCTCTTGAACCCGAGACAAATCATACGAAAATCTTAATAATCCAATAAATACATAAATCTGAATCCAACAAACATTTGGAGCAATTGGTCTTGGCATTTTAGATGAGAAAACATACTGGCCAAAAAATAATCACAGCAAATTTTTTTGTGGTATTGCAGAATAAGCAGTCACAATATTACTAAGTCAGCCACCATATCACTAATATAAACAGAGTGAGAGATGAACAACAATCAGCATGAAATCATTTAATTCAGCTACTATTCATCAATTAAAATATTTTAATAACTCAGTTTTTTAACTCTAAATCAAACAGTCGGAAATTTTATTTAAATGAAAAACTAATAAAAAATGATTAAAAGTTGATAGTGGGTTGATAAAGTGGAAAGTTGAGTATTATTTAAATGGGGAAGGAATAAAGAATTAATAAAAAAATGATAGTGAGTTGGTAAAGTTGTAAATAAGAATGTATATGGTGGTATTGTTTGGGTAGAATAGGTGGCCTCATTTCCAAAAATGGAAACGGGTACCTAAGTTTGGGACGTAAAAAATGGTAAAGTGGGAACCTTTGACCGCGACGGAGTAAGTAGTAAATTATTGGCTGTCGATGAATTATGATAAAAATAGGGGAAAAATATAGAGTATTATAAAAGTTCTACTCATTTGTGAGAGTCCAAAAAGTACATCTAGTTTCACATAAAAATTGTCTGTATTTTACATTTGTCCATTTTAATATTTTTCGCGGATCTGAATTGAATGTGAATTTTTTAAGAATTGAATCCGAATCCGGATCCAAAAATGATTTTAGTATTAAAAGTCAATTTTTAAGGTTTTCGTCTTTCACTTTCTTCATTTACGTAAGGTCATTATTCAATAGGTACCGAATACAATCACTAGGGATTTCATTAGTGATGTAAAACACACAGTACATCTTTTATATTAGCTCATTGAGCTTGAAGCTGTAGGTATACTTGATCAGTACAAACACTTGCTACAATTATTAGAGGGGCTTGAAACCCAATGATTGGGCATCCAAGAGTTGATATCTTGAGCCTTGAGCCTCTGCCTCACGGAGGAACCATATACGCTGCATGAGGTAAATAGGTAGTCGGAATTATGGAGCAATAAAATTGGTAAGAGCGAAAGAAAAAGAAAATAAGAGCAAATTTATTTTACTTACAACCACATTTGGTTCCAGATTTTACTGGGTTGCCACAAGAACTTGCAACAAACACCGCTTTATCCATACTTATAACAGTCCCGACATCTGGTGGGAGATGGGCACATACACATGCTAAATCCATAGACTTGACAACATCGCAACATGGTTGATCTGGAGCTGTTTTCGGACCCTGTGCTTGAACAAATCTGGCACATCTCTGCATAAGGCCATTGAAATCGCCTCGGCATTGAGCAGACACCATTGTGTTGGTGAAAATGAGAATGTTAGCGCATAACAAAGTAAGACAAACTAGGGAAGCAATTTTGGAGATGACCATTGCTATTATTTTGGATCAAGTTATGATGTTAGATGGACAGTTGAGGTTATTATATAGATGAATTTTTCACAAGCTATGAGTGGTTTGATGTGCTGTTGCATGTGTACTTTTTGAGGTATGGTGTTCATGAGTTCAACATGTACAACTGGTGTTTTCTCTACATTTTTGTCCTAAAATTATGCTGATTTTATGGTTAAAGGCTGGAAGATTTTGAGGAAACCATATGCATATAATTTACTTTCTCATAGCATCGGAATATAAAGCAGTTTACTTGTTTTTGTCGTCGTATTTTGTGCTTCCACACCTCATTTAGTATTTTTTCGATTTTTAGGGTGCAAGGCAATTTATGACACGGCTAATACTAGCATTTACGTATATAAATCACTACATATAAAATCCGGCATAAATATATAAGTGTTACGGTATATACTTTAGTCTAAATTGACCAATTACCACATGAGTCATGATTGTCTCACACACAACCATCGGTATGATATTCCGTCAAATACCACAACTTTTCATAAACTCTTGATCAAATGGAACGTCTGCACTATGGCAAAATTGTTATGGAACCTATGTTGTAAAGCGGACAAGCTATGGGTGAAATGGATACATAGCTATTATATCAAAGGCAGGGTGGTAATGGATGTGAAAATCCCTATGGATGCCTCTTGGATTCTCAAAGCTATTATGAAAAGCCGTAATGTGGTAAACGAGTCGGAAGCTTGGACAAGAATGCGACTTGCTGGAAATTTCCACACTCGGACTCTTTACGATGAAGTGCGTGGAGAAAGGGCTGACGTACATTGGAAAAAGTGGTGGTTTGATAATCGAGCTCAGCCCCGGGCAATTTTCTGCACTTGGATGGGCCTCAACAAACGGCTAGCCACGAAGGATAGGGTGCGAAGGTGGAATACCAATATCCCACCAACATGTGGTTTCTGTTTTGAGGATGAGACGCAGCAACATCTATTCTTCCACTGCCCGTATGCGTGTATGATCTGGAGGAGGGTACTGGCCTGGCTTGGTTTCCACCGTGTGCCCCAGGAGTGGGATGAGGAAACTGAATGGTTCTGCCTACAATTAAGGAGAAATGGATGGCGTAAGAAGATTCTACGATGTGCATTCACTGAAGCGGTTTATGCTATCTGGATGGAGAGAAACCAAGTGACCTTTCAACATAAGACAATAAATTCGAAACTTGATGAGCTGATAGTTAGTAGAATTATCAATAGATGTTGGCAGGATAGGAAACTTCGTGAGCATTGTGCTATGCTTATGCTGCAATAGATTATAGTGGTTGTTTTTGCTTATTGTCGTTGACACCTGGATCTCCGGATCGGTTTTGTACTTAACAGTTAGAATGGAATAAAAGTATTTTCGGTTCCAAAAAAAAATACTAGTATATGGCCCGTCGATACTCGACGGGAGTAAAAATAAATTGTCGCATATGTTGTCTATAACTCTTTCAGTAACGTTCATGTCTTACAAATATATATACAATTTACAATATATAGTGATTCATGATTCAACATTTGATATTTACCTAAAAAAGTTGAAAGAAGTACTATTGTAAAAAATGAAATGTACCTATAATTTCTTTTTTATAACATGTATAACACATAATATTATCTCACAATTTGCTAAACACTATTTTCTATTTATACATTTCTCATTATTATAAATCAATATTTTAAGTCTCTTCTGGCAACTTAGAGAACAACATTAACTGATTATGGACGAATAAGGGTATGCTTTAAAACGGGTAGGGTCCAACCCGGCACAAACCCGTTTAACGGGTACGAATATAGAAAAATGAACCTATCTAACCCCAACCAAATTGATAAAAAAAATTGCAATACTCGATTAATCAGGCCGAGTGATCCCAAACCCCCAACATGATATTATAATTTTACAAACATAATTAATCACATGTTCATATGTATTTTTTTTAGGTCCACCACCATGTCCCATTATTAATTCACAAACTTAATAACATATTTCAGTGTAAACATATCCACCCCCAAACGTTGATATTTTACAAATATATCCAGAATGTTTGAGATATAATTCTAATTTGGTTTAATCGAATTAGACTTTGTATTCTGCTTTTCTAGTGCTTTTAATCGAGTCGGAACAATACCCGTTTTTAATCAACCTACTACTATTTACAACTCAATTAAAATTTATCTCTATACCTACTATCTTTTATTTCTCTTTATTTTTTTGATTTATTGTAACGACCTTAACAAAACATGTATCTTAAGACATCTTACACATATCATTTCATTTTTACACACCTTGTATAACAACCCTATAAATTTTAACTCAATCTCAAATACAATTTTTTTTCACCATTCAATTAAAATTTAGTTACTATTCATATGTTCAAACTCTGTTTAAAACCAGGCGTGTTAAAAAAAGCAGAAAGTCGTCTTCTTCCTCGGCCCTAATTTTCCTCCCTACACCAAAAAAGAAAAACAGGGTGTCGAACTATATCAAGGGAGATCCGGCTAAATCGCGATGATCAAGCGGACTCGAGGCTGGCCACGCAAAAAGGTGGCGTCGAGATCCGCATCACGAGATCGATTGTCGTTGGTCTCAAACCACGGTATGCCGAGTAAAATGTGAATCGCAATTGCGGAGGAGGAATCACGAAGCGATTGACGGAGGATGGGCATACTGAGCAGACGATGGAATCACATCAAGTTTCAGAATCAGGCTGTGATGGTGACGATGAGGAGCAACAAACGGCAAGGGACCAATCGGTTGACATTCAAGAACACGCCGTACCACTGGCGATGAGGGGAACCAATTCTTCACCGGAACCTAATGGCGTTGGGCATACTGTGGCGGTGACTATGGCGGTTGATAAAGCTGTTTCACCAAACTCGAATGGGATTGGAATTACCCAATCGGAAAACCTGTGGACTGATATCATAAGCGGTAACAGGGACAAATCCAGGGGCCTAGCAATTAATTTTACGGCACCAATTATTGTTGATGGGGAGGTGGAAATCGAAATTGAGGAAGATGATGTAGCCTCAGAGATCGAATACTGGAAATCTTCGCTTATCATGTATGTTTTGGGCGGGGATTTGACAATGAACGCTGTCAAACAGTATATGGAAAAATACTAGAATTTTGTTCGATTGCCTGAGATGTTTTACAATGAGGAAGGATATTTTATTCTAAAATTCAAAACAGTGGAGGACAAAGATTTAGTGATGACGAAGGGACCTTATACCATTTACAATATGACAATGTTCTTACGGGAATGGGTCACAGGTTTCTCCCTCAAGGAAGATATGTTACATGCTTTCCCTATCTGGGTTAAATTTCCCCAGCTTCAATTACATCTATGGGGATCGAAAAGCCTTGGCAAAATTGGGAGCGCTCTAGGCAAACCATTGTACACGGATGAATGTACGGCTCATAAGCTGAGGGTCTCGTATGCTAGAATTATGGTGGAAGTAGATATTACAAAGCCATTGAGGAATCATGTCATAATAAAGGACCTGAAGAAGAAGGTGCTAAAACAACCTGTGGAGTATGAATGGAAACCTCTTTATTGTGATAAATGTCAGAAACTAGGCCATGTCTGCACCCCCACGATTAGGAAAGCATCCCCACGAGCACCGCAGAAGCAGTGGCGTGTCAATAATGACTGTCGTGTGAGGACACAGGGACAGAACACGGCACAAACACAGGAACATGCGAGACCGAGTACTGCAGCAGTGGCACCACAATGCACCACTGTCCTTGAACAGGGCAGTAGCTCGAATGTGAATCTAGAACTTGGGCAGATGGGCCGAGGACAACAACAGTTTGGATGGCAGCAAGTGACGGGTTCTCATAGGGCTCGGGATAAAGTGAAAAGTCCTATGGTCACACAACAGGAGAGTGGTTTGGAACAGAATCTACCTTGTCGTAACGGTTTTGAGGCATTGAGGAATGCGAATGATCCTCTCTTGCCCCCGGAACCGGGACAATGATTATCTCCTGGAATGTGAGGGGGTGTAATAGTATAGCCAAGCTTCGTGAGATTAACTCCCGTCTCTCTGAATTAAAGTGTACTCTGGCTATACTGGTAAAGACAACGATTAAGCAAGAGAAAAGTTTGGATAGCAGAGGTCGACTGGGTACTAGATGGAGCTACCTTGATAATTATGCATACCACCCTAATGGTCAAATTTGGCTACTTTGGGACCCGAATCGAGTTGATGTGCGATTAGTAGCTGGAAGCGCTCAATATCTTCACTGTGAAGTATATGACAGGACTGGAAATCTCATCACATGGTTAACAGCGGTGTATGCTCTCAATCAATTGGAAGAGAGACGTGTGCTATGGCAGGATGTGGAGAGAATTAGCCCACAGGTACAGGGGAACTTCTCATGGGTGACTTTAATAATGTTTTGACATCGCAGGATAGGATTGGCGGAACCATTGTTCATCCTTCTGAATATTGTGATCTCGTGCATATGATGGATACAATGGGACTTTTTGAACTTGATAGTATAGGCGACCACTTCACCTGGCATAATAAGCAGTCGCGAGACCCTATTTACTCAAGAATTGATTGTGCTATTGGGAATATGAATTGGTTCCAAACTTTTAGTCATGCCCAGGTGGAAGTATTGGAACCCAGCATCTCTGACCATGCGATGCTAGCAGTACGATTGTGGGAAGAGACAAGGTTACCGAGGCGGGCCCAATTCCCGTTTCATTAATGCTGTTGTCGATGCGCCATATTTTCTGGCACGGATCCGACAGGCTGGTCTGATCCTGCGAATGGACGCAACATGGTTAGATGCTGGGAGAAGCTCAAACGGATGCAACCTACGGTTAGGACCTTGCAAACTCGGTATATGGCATCCCGGAAACAACTTGAGTTAGCAAGAGCGCGTCTTCTTGTGGCTCAAAGAGAACTCATCAAAGATCGATGGAATATAAATCTGATTGATAGAGTGAAAGACCTCACAAAAGACGTGATGCACTGGAATGAGGTAGATGAGAGAGTACTGCAACAGAAGTCCAAAGTAGACTGGATTCGACTCGGTGATGGAAATAATGCGTTTTTCCACGCTACTGTGAAGGCGAAAAATCGAAACATGGGCATCACACAGCTTCGCAGATTGGATGGGTAATTAATTACTAAACAAGCTGACATTGAGCTGGAAGTCTTGGGGTTCTATGAACAGCTTGTTGGGGTCTTTGCTAGTCGAATCCGTGGGCTCGATATCAGGTTATTGCGAGCTGGCAGACAGCTCCCGAACTTGGCTGCTGACACTCTAGTTGCCCCTGTTGCAACGAAGGAAATTATAGAAGCATTGAATGATATAGGAGACCTAAAAGCCCCGGGTATCGATGGGTTCAATGCAAAGTTCTTTAAAGCATCGTGGAGTGTGGTTGGGGATGATACAATTAAAGCAGTCCAGGAGTTCTTTGTGCATGATAGAATGTACATGGCGGTTAACTGTAGTATGGTTACTTTGATACCCAAGATTGCGGATGCAACCGTGGTAAAGGATTATCGACCGATCTCATGCTGCACTACACTTTATAAGATTATTTCTAAAGTGCTGACTAATCGATTGAACAAGGTGATTGGTGATGTGGTTCATGAAAGTCAAGCTGCTTTTATCCCAGGACAACAGATACATAACCATATCTTATTAGCTTATGAGCTCCTACGGGGGTATAGTAGAACAGGAGGGACACCCAGATGTATGCTACAGATGGCCTTACAAAAGGCATATGACACAGTAGAATGGTCTGCACTTGAGGGTATACTACAGGAGCTGAACTTCCCACCTCGATTTATTCGGTGGATTATGATATGTGTCACCACGGTGTCTTATCGTTATATGGTCAATGGTAAACCCACGAGGATTCTCAAAGCTCGGAGAGGTTTACGGCAGGGTGACCCACTTTCACCACTACTGTTTGTCCTAGTTATGGAGTATATGCATAGACTGATGCAAGATTTAAACGATGAGCCGGACTTTAATTTCCATGCAAAGTGTGAGAGACTATCGATTGTAGATCTTAGCTTCGCGGATGACTTGCTTCTTTTTGCCAGAGGAGACTCGAAATCTGTGGAGATGGTGATGGGAAAATTCGAAAGCTTTTCTCAATCGACAGGACTGCGGATTAACCCAGCAAAGTGCAAGGTTTACTTCGGGTCGGTTCCCGATGATATCCAGGGCGAGATCCGGCTGCTCTCCGGGTTCGACACGGGGATCCTGCCTTTTCGCTACCTCGGCGTCCCTCTCAGTAGCAAGAAGCTCACAATTGCGCAATGCCAACCTCTCATTGATAAGATAGTTGCAAGAATAAGACACTAGAGTGCTAGATTACTTAGCTACGGAGGGCGACTACAGTTGATAAAAAGTGTGCTGTTTGCAGTCACTAATTATTTTCAGTGCTTCCTACTGCCACAAGGAGTACTGCACAAGATTGAAGCGGTTTGTAGATCCTTTATGTGGTCAAACAGTGACACCGTTACCAGGAAAGCACCGGTGGCTTGGGAACAGGTTTGTGCCCCGACAAGCCAAGGAGGATTACAGGTTATTGATTTACCACTTTGGAGTAAGGCATGCCTCTTGAAACTACTCTGGAACTTATGTAATAAAGAGGATAGCCTATGGGTCAAATGGATTCATGCGTACTATATGACAAGGGAGCAAGTTATGTCACAACCGGTACCTCCCTCTAGTTCATGGATTATGAAGGGAATTATGCTCTACAGGACATTGACCATTGGTAATAGCACATGGGATTTGATGCGAGAGCTACCTAAGTTCAAGACTGGAGTCATGTACATGGAACTCCAAATTGAGAGGCCGGAGGTGGAATGGAAGACCCTAATGTATGGGAATTTGGCGAGACCTAGAGCAAAAATGATTATGTGGATGGCATGCCATGATCGCCTACCCACCAGAGCACGTTTGCATCGATTTGGACTCCTGGATTCGGCCACTTGGTGTTTCTGCCCGGATATGGAGACCAGGGAGCACCTCCTTTTTTATTGTGGAGAAACCAAGCGTATTTGGAAGGGAGTATTACAGTGGATTAGGGTACAGCATGACCCAGGCAGCTGGACAAATGAGATCGGGTGGGTCCTGCGGCAATCGAAAGGGAAACACTGGAGGAAGCGACTTCTGAATCTAGCTTTTATAGAAACCATTTATGAAGTCTGGAAACATAGAAATAATACTTGTTTTGGTAATGATAGAATAGTACATGTAGAACAACAGATTATTACAGTAGTTATTTATAGAGCTTGGATGGTGCCTAGACTCAGACCCCATGTTGGGAGTCTTATGGTAGTTTAGTTTTTCTGTGTTTCTTCGTATACTTCAGGCTGGATCTCTGGATCGCCTTCCGTTTTGTACTGTTTTTGGAGTTTGATAATATATTCTCGTTCCAAAAAAAAACCAGGTGTGTTGAAACCTGATAGATACCTTGTCCTAACGTGTACACATTAATACTTAATGGGTACATGTTTACAAAAAAGAACCCGTCTAACCTGAACCAAAATTAAATAAAAAGTGCAAAACACAATTAATCGGGTCGGGTGACCAACAACCCACCCCCGAAAAAATACTTCACCAACCTCCAGAAAAATATTATCATTTCACAAACATAATTTTTTCACATGTACCCATTTTTTTGGGTCCACACCCTCCCTCCCTTAACCCTTCCCCCCCCCCCCCCAAATTACTATTTCACCCCGACCTCGACCCCCCACACCCAACTTTAAAAACTTTCTTGTTTCACTAACGTAATAGTGCATTGTGTTACATGCCAGGTCGGGTTATTTTTTTACTGGTTCGGGTATATACTCGACCCCACCCGAACACCATTATTTCGAACGGAGATAATTTTGAGGGTTCGTTTCAGGTTGGACGGACCCATTTGAAAGCCTAGATAGGTGAGGGGAGGTAGAGGACCACATGAGAGAGAAATGTCTCCCGCTCTTGTTTATTGTCATCGTAGAGAAGATCGAAGTAGTCAATAGTCTCCTATATATAGAAACTGAGCGGGAGATTCTTCTCTAGAGTGAGAATCGTTAGCCGCCCAACATTAGTTCTACATATCAAATATGCCTCAATTATACGCGACCTGGATTATACTCCAACCCGTCTGGGACATTATTCAGACCCGTTTAGACCTGTAACTTTTCATGGATTCTCAGAACAATATCCGCTTTTAATCCACTTACTACTATTTACAACTCAATTAAAATTTCTCTCTATACCTACTCTTTTTATCTCTCTTTATTTTTTCATTTATTATAACGACCTTAACCAATCATGTATCTTAAGAAATCTTACATATATCACTTCATTTTTACACAGCTTGTATAACAACCCTATGAAATTTTAACTCAATCCCAAATACAATTTTATTTTTCACAATTCAATTAAATTTAGTTACTATTCATATGTTCAAACTCTGATAAAATTCGGTCAATTAAAGTTGCAAGCCAAACGTTCTAATAAAGTTTACAATGTGTAGGATTCATGTAAAGAAAGATGAGAGTAAGTAGGAGAGAGCGTCAGCCTAGAGCCATTCCTAGGTCTTCGGCCACTCACTGGCCACCATATCACTATTTCCATAGCCATAAAGCCTACCCTTCTTCCAGCCTAGATCATCGTAGGATATCCCGGGGCACTGCTGCAGGTTTAAACTCGCGACCTTCAAAGATTAAGGTGAATGAAGTTCAAAAGAAATGGGTTGCAAAGATGTCGGAAAATTGATTCTTTGTACATCTCTAATTTTTCGGAAGACTGGCTAGTTAAGGATGTGAAAGAGATGCTTGAAAAGTTCTGGCCGGTGAAATATATCTTCGTACCAAGTAAAAGGAATAAGGCTGGCAAACGTTTTGCGTTTGCTAGATTTGATAAGCTTGCGAAGTTGACTGATGTCATTGAAGCCTTGAATGGTCTATGGATTGGAGATGATAAGATATTAGCTAATCAGGCCATGTTTGATAGAAAGGTTGGGGAGCGCAAGGGCTGGCGAACTGGAACAGAGGATGTGTCGAAATCTAGAAACGTGACTCAAATGATTGGAAGGCCAGGCTTCATAAAAGCAGATGTTAGCTACCTACAGTCTGTCAGGAATGGGGCGGCACATAATGCTGGTCGTAGCTACAAAGAGACTGTGATTGAAGAGCCAGAAACGTAGGAAGGTTCAAGATTAGAACAAAAGAAGGAGGAGAGAGGTTCAAGGGTAGAACAGAAGAAGGAGGAGAGAATTAAATCGAGTAGTAATCATCAGTTGTCGAGGTTGGCAAGACAAGATCAGAATGAAGGTAACCATGCGATTAAATCTTTCCTGCCAGAGAAAGATTGTATTAAATGGGTTAAACGGTGCCTTAGCTGTGGCATCAAAGCAGGAGTAAGCATGGCGGATGTGGAAGAATTGATGCTTGCAAAAGGGTACGGGGAGGTTAAAGTATTTCAGCGGTATAGTGATCTCTGGGTGGTGGAACTGAATTCGAAGGAGGATAAACTGAAAATACTGCAGGAGGAACAAAATTGGCTGCAATTGATGTTTGAGTTCATTCGTCCATGGAAGGAGATGGACGTTAGTGGGAGAAGAGAGGTTTGGCTCGACGTGCATGGGGTTCCGTTGCATGCTTGGTGTCCACAATTTTTCAGAAAGACGGGGAATTGGTTCGGCAAAACTCTGGAAATTGCTCATGCTACTCTAACCAAAGGCGATCTTAAGACTGGGAGAATTCTAGTGGAAACACCAATCTTTGATCGGATTAACAAAAATATTAAGGTAAAAATCTGGAATAACGTTTTCACAATTAGAATTCTAGAAACAAGCTATGATCACGGTGGTAGGAGGTCGCCGGAAGTCGAGAAGATTCAGTCCGACGGTGAAGAGTCGGATGTGGATGAATTCGAATCAGACGAAGAGTCGGCGGAGGCGGATTTCGACATTGATGACAACAGGAGGCAAGTTTTTAATGGGGAGCCGCACCTGGATTGGGAAGGTGATCAGGATCTTGGTAATTGTACGAAAAACTTGGGGGCTGAGAATATAAATTCAAGTGAGTTGGAAAAGCAAATTGAGCCGGTAGAAGTAAATTCTGATATTATGACAGGAGTTAAAGAAACTTTGGGTCAGCAGGGGAAAATTTAGTTAGTGGTGGGATTTTTTGGGAGCAAGTAAACAGACTGGTTTTCAGTTGGGCCATGAAGAAAGGAATTTGTTGGCTGGCGAGTATGAGTTATTGGGCCTAGTTAAGTTGGGTATAAAGCCTGAATTGGTTAAGGATAATCGTGCTGCAAGCCCAATAGGAGAGATTAATGAATCTAATTGCTCTATCTCTAACCACAACGTGGCTGCCTCTCAACCAAGGACCGAGATTGGGGATAAGGTCAATGAAGCTGACAATATTGGTGTGGGAGTTGAAGAAAATTCATTGTTGGAAGAACATTCCGATGATCCATTCTGTTTGTACCCGATTATCCTCAACCATGAGAAGCCAACAAAAAAGGGTCGCAAAACGATTTCTTTAGCTGAAGGTAATTTGACGATCAGTAAAGGCAAGAAAGGCCGGCAAGATGGAGCTGAGATCGGTCAACCGAAAGAATTGGCTAAGAAATTAGATGCAGCGGGTGGAGTTGTAAGAAAATGGACTAGAGGAAGACCTTTCAAAAGTGTGTGCAAAGATAGCGGATTGGAGGCTGTCTCGTTGGAGGGAGGAATTATACAATCAGATTATGAAATTAAGGGCTGCAATAAACTCTTGCTTAAAAGGGGAGAGCTCGATGCGTTGGGACTGTGGAGTATTGGTAGTGGTTTGGGGCTTTTGCTGGATCAGGACAAAGATGAAGTTGTCCAAAATTTCATGGAGTGGGAGGTTAGAGATGATGCTATTGGCATTGGTTCTGAGGTTGAGAAGACTAAGGAGACGTCTGAGTGTGGATATGTGGATAGCTAGTTTTAATATCAGGGGTTTGGGAAGGAGGGTGAAACGGAGCGCAGTGAGGGAGTTGATATCAACAGAAAAATTGGAGTTTGTATGCTTGCAGGAAACAAAGATGGAATTTATGGAAAAAGACTGGTGAGCAAACTGTGGGGTAATTCAGAATGTTTGTGGGTTTTTAGTGGGTCTAATGGAGCTTATGGTGGTCTATGTTGTATCTGGGATAGTAGTGTTTTTGTCCGACATGAACTTTGGGGTGTTCAAGGTATTCTGGGAGTATCAGGTTTATGGGATGGATGTCCAGTTAATATTGTTAATATTTATTCTTCTTGTAAGGCAGAACGGAAAAGGGAGCTGTGGAGGCAGGTGGCAGAAAAAATGGAGGGGAGAGAGGAGGAGTTATGGTGCTTATGTGGCGATTTTAATGCCATTCGAAATGAAGGAGAGCGAAGGGGAAGGGCTGTTGGAGGACGTCGTCAGGAAATGAAGGAATTTAATGAATGGATTAAGAAGTTGAATCTGGTGGATTTGCCTTCGGAGAGACGCAAATTTACGTGGTATAAGGACAATGGCTCGTGTTGTAGTCGTCTTGATAGATTTCTCCTCTCTAGGTCTTGGTTGACCAAATGGCATAATGTGGTTCAAGTTGGATTAAAGAGGAAGGTTTTGGATCATGCAGCAATCCTTTTGAAGGAGGAATCAAAGGATTGGGGCCCTAAACCATTCAAGTTCTTGATTTGGTGTCTTAAGGAGCCGGGTTTCAAGGAAATGGTGGAGAAGGAGTGGTTAAATTATAAATTTGAGGGTTGGAGTGGCTTCGTCATCAAGGAGAAATTTAAATATGTGAAAGAAAAGGTCAAAAGCTGGTATAAGGAAAATATTGGGAATATAGAGAAAAGAGTTGAGCAGGCTGCTTCGCGGATTAGGGAGCTTGATAAGAAGCTAGAAATAGCGGAGTTGGATGAGGAGGAGGTAAAGGAAAAGAAGCAAGTCTGGTTGGAGTTGAATAATATGCTGGAGGTTAGAGATCACACAAAATACCAACAAGCAAGAAGTAAATGGATTCGAGAAGGCGACTCTAATTCCAATTTTTTTCACCGTTGTGTTGAGAGGAAAGGACGTTGGAAAGGTTTGAAGGGAGTTCGTGTAAACAAGAAATGGTATGAAGAGGCTAAAGTTGTCAAAGAAAAGGTGAGAGAACATTTTGCATCTCAATTTTCTGTTGGTCGGCAAAGATACAGTGGCTTGCCAGAGGCGCTGTATGGGAAGAAAATCGACTCTGTAGTATCTGCAGAGCTGGAGGCTCCGTTTTCTGTGGGGGAAATTCGTGATGCAGTGTGGGGATGTGGTCTTGAAAAAAGTCCGGGGCCTGACGGATTTAATTTTCAATTCTACAGAGCATTTTGGGAGGTGTTGAAATTCGACCTGACTGCTTTCTTTAATGACTTCCATGCTAATGCTAAACTGGTCTGCAGTCTGAATTCATCCTTTATCACTCTTATTCCTAAGTGTGCAAGTCCGGTTGCAATCGAGGAATATCGGCCAATTTCACTAATTGGTGGAGTCTATAAAGTTATCGCCAAAGCATTATCAGTTCGACTTGGGAAGGCTCTGGGTGACGTAATTGGAAGGAATCAGTCTGCTTTTCTTTCCGGAAGAAATATACTTGATGGTATTGTGATAGCAAATGAGGTGGTCGATGAGGCACGAAAGAAGAAGAAGAAATTATTCATGTTCAAGATAGACTTTGCCAAGGCATATGATTCTGTGAGTTGGAACTTTTTAATTGATATGCTGAGGATCTTGGGGTTTGGGGAGAGGTGGTGTCGATGGATCTTGGAGTGTGTTTCGACTGCGGAATCTTCCGTTCTCATTAATGGCAGCCCATCAAACTCGTTCAAGTTAGGCAGGGGTCTCTGCCAAGGTGATACTCTTTCACCTTTTCTATTTCTGGTGATTGCGGAGGGTCTGAGTCGTCTTTTGGAGAAGGCGTGTGCTAGTGGAGGTTTTGCTCCGGTTAAGGTTGGAAGAGATGATGTAGCCTTATCTCATCTCCAATATGTCGATGATTCCATAATTTTTGGTGAAGCCACGAAAGAAAACATTGGAGTACTGTTGAGTGTTCTTCGAAGTTTCGAGTGGTATTCGGGGCTAAGAATTAATTACAACAAGAGTTGTTTGATGGGGATTGGAGTGGAAAAGGATGTTCTTATGAATTGGGCTTGTGCGCTCAATTGTGGTATAGGGGCTGCCCCTTTCATCTATTTGGGGCTGCCTGTTGGTGCCGGACCTAGGGATAAGCATATTTGGTCTAAGGTGATTGAAAGGGTGGAGAAGCGGTTGGAGAAATGGGAGAACAATTATCTATCTTTTGGCGGTCATGTGGTTCTACTCAAAGCAGTGCTCACTTCTCTTCCCATATATTACTTATCCTTCCTTAAACTACCTTCTTTCGTCCAAAAGAGAATCATTGCACTTCAACGGAATTTTCTTTGGGGAGGGTCTTTGGGTGGGAATCGTAAGGTAGCAAGGGTAAAGTGGGATTTGGTGTGTAGTAGCAAGGATGTTGGTGGTCTTGGGATCAAAAATGTGGAATGGTTCAATTTGTCTCTTTTAGGGAAATGGGGGTGGAGATTGTTAACGGAAAAAAATGCACTTTGGGCTCTTGTGCTAAAATCTAAGCATGGGGAGTTTTCGAGTGTAGTTGAGTCAGGTAGGAAGGGGAAACCGTGGGGTAAAGGTTGGTCCTCTTGGTGGAGAGATGTGGTCAAGTATGTAGGATGTAGTGAGTGGTTTCATAGTGGACTGGTTAGAGTTTTAGGTGATGGGAGTAAAACTCGATTTTGGGATGACTGTTGGGCTGAGGGTAATGTCAACTTGAGGTCTTTGTTTCCTCGTCTATATGCTTTGGAGACTAACAAACTGTGTACTGTCCAGGATAAGTTTGTTGGTTTTTCTGAAACAGGTTCCTTATGTTGGTCTTGGCGTAGAAGTTTGTTTTCATGGGAAGAAGATTCTTTCGAAACTCTGAGGCTGAAGGTACAAGGGACGGTTCTGAGACCTGATGTGGAAGATTGCTGGAGGTGGAAGTCTGCGACTGCAAAGTGTTATAGTTCGAAAGATGGTTATGATCAAATAGTGAGTTCTGGAATTTCTCCTGTGCGTCCTATCTGCTGTTGGTCAAAACTTGTTTGGTCTACATGTGCTCCGCTAAAATTGAAGGCTTTTGCTTGGAAAGTGCAATTGGATCGCATCGCTACGAGGACTAATCTGAAAAAAGGCAAATTCTCCACAGTGAAGAAGCGGCGGACTGCAAATTGTGTGACTCAAATTGTGATGTAAATGTATACCATTTGTTCTTTTATTGTGTTTTGGCTCGGAGGGTTTGGTTTAAAATTCAAATTTGGCTGGGTATTAATTTTATATGGTCTGGTGAGCTCTGTGACGAGATTCAGATTTTTTCTGATTCTCTGCATTCAAAGTTTCGGGACAGACTGCTGGCAGTTTGGCATGCCTGCTTGTGGTGTATTTGGTACGCTCGCAACGAGTTGATCTTCAAGGGGATTAGACAGGAAGCTAGGGAGATTTTTGAAGCTATAAAATGGTTGGTTTGGAGCTGGTTTAGAAGTCAATCAGTTATCCGGAAGACTGCGAATTTGGCGGACTGGGACTGTTTTCCTGATCAGTGTGTTTCTGCGTGATCTCTAGCGCTGGGTCTGATTGGTGAAGTTTTTGATGCATCTGTAAGTTTTTTTTTTTGGTGTTTTGAGACTATTTTCAGTTATCTCTTGGTGACTTTGATGGATCCACCCCTTCTCTTTTGATGGTTTCGACTGGCCATGACGGACATCACCACCCTTTTCTTCCTTTCTAGCTTGGATGGTATTCCTCCATCATGGTGCACATGTTTTTTCTTCGTTACTCTTGGCGTGGTCCTTTGGGAATACGACATACTAGACGACGGGGTTATCATGTGTTATCGAATCTTTTAAAAGAGACGGTTCTGGTTGGGTTGGTTGAAGTTCATTTTGAGTTAACTGATTATTAGCTTATGTATTGGTCGGGGCTGGCTTCTCTCTTGTAATTGAGTTTTAGTTTTGGTTTGGTTGTGAGGTCCATGTACATTGGTTGCTGGATGAGTCTGAAACATCCCTTATGTTCCTGAATTTGAATAAAAATATTTTTCCTGTTTCAAAAAAAAAAAAAATGTGTAGGATTCATGTTTCAACATTTCATACATACCTGAAAATTGAAAGAAATACTTTTATTAATGAACACCGCTTGAAGTAATAATATGCTTATAATTTTTGTAATAATATTTATAATGCATCATATTAATTCAAAATTTACCGATCACTTTTATACACCAATCACATTGGTTGTTGTATAATTGTTTTACTCTCATCCAAACCAATCCGAAAATGTTTAAAAATCGGTGTGTTGAAACCTGATAGATACCTTGTCTTGACGTATACACATTAATTCTTCTTAATGGGTATTACAAAAAAGAACCCGTCTAACCCGAACCAAAATTAAATAAAAAGTGTAAATCACAATTAATCGGGTCGGGTGACCAACAACCCATCCCCGCAAAAATTCTTCACCAACCTCCAAAAAGATATTATCATTTTACAAACATAATTTTTCACATGTACCCATTTTTTGTGGGTCCACACCCTTCCCTCAAACAAATTGTTATTTCACCCAACCTCGACCCCCCACACCCCAGCTTTAAAAACTTTATTGTTTCACTAACGTAATAGTACATTGTGTTACATGCCAGGTCGGGTTTTTTACTGGTTCGGGTATACACTCGACCCCACCCGAATGCCATTATTTTGAACGGGAATTTTGAGGGTTCGTTTCAAGTTGGACGGACCCATTTGATGAAGCCTAAATAGGTGAGGGGATGTAGAGGACCACATGAGAGATAAATGTCACCCATTTTCATTTAGAATTTGCACGCGTCAATTTATGAATAAGAATAAACTCGATATTATAATTTTTTGTAACTTTTTAGTACCTGTCTGAAGTAATACTTTCTATACTAATAAATGAGATAATATTCTATAAAGTAATTATACATATTTTTCCTTATTGAAATTTAAGATGCAAAATATTTATCTAAAGTTATTTGTGATAGTGAGTTGAACTTTTAAGTTATAATTACATCCATTTGCTTCCGCGTGTGTGTTTATTAGTTGATCTACATGTGAGTCTTCCTGTTGAACCAAAACATTTAGAGGCTGTTTGTGTAGCGGCTAAAATCCAGTTTTAATCGAGTTATCATTTTCATTTTATTTGTCAGGTGGTTTTAATCGCGTTGAGCAGTAACCGTTTTTAATTACCAACTATTCATAATTCAATTAAACTTTATCTTTATACCTACTATTTTTCTCTCACTTTATTTTTTTCATTTATTATAACAACCTAAAACCAATCAAATAACATTAAAACCAATCAAATAATATTAAAAACTCTTACACACATCACTTCACTTTTACACACCATATATAAGAACCCTATAAAACCTATAAAACTTTAATTCCATCCCAAACATAATTTTCAAAATCCAATTATAATTCAGTTACTATTCACGGTTAAAACCAAATTAAAACTCTGTCCATTTTAACTGCTTCCCAAACAGCCACTAACTTGTCAAGTAAGTTCGAAACTTATAGTCATTAAACTTTTCGTGCTATCATATTCCGATTAATCAACATTTCCTGAACTCATCATCTTTCATATAACCAAATTAAATAAAAGGGTTTATTACACATACACAGGAGTATATTAATAATGAGCATTTTTCCTTTTAGTCCGGCCCCTCTATTTATCCCTTCGTTAGTTTGCTACTTTGTCCCACTCGTCGTAAAATTGTTTTATACTAAACCCTTAACCAGAATTCGATCGTTTGTCAACAAAATTAAAAATAAAGTCAACAAAAATATTACTCCCTCCATTCCAAAGAATTCTTTCCATTTTGACTTTGACTGGTCAACTGTCTTCGACTTGACCACAAATTACTCTGAAACGGTAATAGTAAATAATTTAATAAAATTATATACCTAAAATTTAAGAATTAAATTTTGAATATATAATTTTATTAAATTATTTACTATTATAGTTTAAAATTAATACGCGGTCAAAGTCGAATACAGTTGACCGGTCAAAGTCAAAATGGAAAGAAATCTTTGGAATTGAGGGAGTATTAATAACGTCACACATATGTAAACAATTATGACGTCACCCCTTTCAGAATATTAATTTTAAACTTTCTCTGATATAAAAATACTTTAAACAACAACAACAACAATAATAATAAATTCTTATGTATTTACAATAAATAAAAATAAAATACAAAAAATATTAATTTTAGCCGTTTGATTACTATACAATAACCGTGGAACTGTAACACCAAAATCTTCAAAATCGTCTATTTTTAATGGTCGAATTATATTTAAAGATTTTATGTGCAATTATACATAGTTTTCCAGTACAAATTAATTATAATGCTTGTCTGGTGAATAATATACGTTCGTGTTATGATTTTAAATGTAACTTTCCATAATACTTAGAAAACACCGTTGTTCTTTATGAATTTAACATATTTAAAATTATTTACTTTTGGAGTTTAACATTGATTATTATTTGTAAATTAGTTATAGGGTGAAGAAAAATCTTGGCTTCGCCTCTGAAAATCGCACAACTTCATACGAAGAAAGTTACAGAATTACTTCACTTAATTATCCGCCAATTGAATATCGGTGCAACAAGCATGTTAATGAGAATATATACAGGTTGAATGAATGAAATACAAATTTTAGCCATGATTTGGATTAATCAATCAGTAATCTTCATTTGAACACTTATGGTAACGGACAAATTTGTACATACTAATTGATGACAAATTTAATTATGGTGACCTTTTTCAATCAAAATTAAAACACATCAAACACTCTTAATTCTTTTGGAACAATCAGAATGAAAAGATTTACCAACTATAAATGTAATGGACCAATGAGAGCTCTTTATTTTGCCACATATTTAAATGACTTGGATATCCTAAAATGACTCCAATCCTTTTTTGGTTAATGTATTATACTAGTTTATAACCCGTCGATACTCGACGGGTATAGTAAAAAAAATATTTAAGTATATGAAATCCTACAATATTTACAATAACATTTTTGTAACGCGTCGTACCCTTGCGAGCCGATGTCCGACCCTACGTGCGGCCGGTCATGGACTATTATCCGGGTGATATGTTGGCCCACTGTACCAATACATGTTCGTTCCCGCACTTTATCCTACTCGTGCACGCAACGATAGACTTACCAGTCATCCACCCTAAGATTACTGCTGAGCATGCATGCTTAAGTCTAAAGCTCTTATGGATGGATTTCCGAAAAGAAAGGTGCACATTGTTGGTATGAGTAGCGTTCTCGATCCTTCAAGCTCTCTGAAAATTTATCTTAAACTTTGGGATGTTACATTTTTAGTTTGTCTCTGATGGACTCATCAACACACTAATTAAGAACGATAAACTTTTTGCATGCGTTTATTCCATACATCACTTTTACCTCGATTATAATTATAAGAGTAGTGACTCTCAATCGTGCCATTGCACAATTTTAATGCATAATCAATATTCCTCAAAAGTTTGGCCAATCTTTATCATGATCTATGATAAGTTGAATTGAAACTGAACTTGTCGAACTTCAGGTGGTTACAGACTTACAATATATCCCGGGACCAACCATTCGCACATGATTCTAGAGGTGCCTCCCACGGTCCATACAGTAGCACTTTGCCCCGTATGACACTTATTTCCGGCAATCCCGATAGCCCCGCTATGATACCACCTGTAACGACCCGACCACTAAGGGCCGAGACCCGGTCCATTGGACTGGCAATGTTACTCATGACTGTCGTACACACGTCTAGTTGGTAGGATATTGTCTGCTTTGGGCCTGAACCCGCACAAATTTATTTTTTGAATCACCCAAAAGGCCTCATAAAATAGGAGAGTGGTGGTCTACATATATATACCCTTCACCCTGCTGAGGGTGTAACTCCCCAATCACTTAGATTTATTTGACTCTTCCAAATGGTGCCAAGGTAAGAGGTTTCTTGCTAGGTGAGGACCGAAGCGTAAGGACCAGCTGCCAACTACTCCGGTAAGGACCTGCACACTTGAATGGGGGGGGGGGGGTTAGTGCCTGGTTTGCTAGGTGTCAAACCGGGATGAGACTTTACTCGAGAGTGACTGAGGTTCAACTCTGTATACTGTTCGTGATGTGACTAGCGAGAAGACTTGTTCGAAGTGACTTACTTGAAGTACCTTGCTTATTGGGATATGTGCCTTATTTATAGGCTACCATTGAAATGGAAGGCCTTGCTAGGATTGCGCCATGTGTACGGCTAGGATTGAGCCACCAATGCTAAGATGAGGCCCATAGCCCAATAATGAAGTTTTAGCCCATGCCATCTTGGGCTTTAGGGGTAGTTTGGTCATTATTGGAAGAGTTTTTGAGGATGTGACAGAGTCTGGCGAGATCCCAGGTTCGGAGAGGTTGGTCCGGATGTCTGATCCGGACAGTACCTGGTTGTCAGCTGAGGAAGTTCTCCTGCTGTCCAACTCTTCCGATTCGGAGCTTCTGGGTTCGGACATCTCACTCTTTGGTGCCCACTTGCTTGGTAGCTTTATGAGATGGTCATGCTGGATCCGAGTCGACATCCGTATCGGAGTCCTTGGGTCGGAGAGGGTACTGACTTAGCACTATGCTCCTTTCCCAGGGAGGCTCGGACCAAGGTGGGTCGGACCTAGGGTTCCGGGTCGGGCCTTGCAGGTCCAAATCCTTTGTCCCCTTCTCTTAGGGTGGGTCGGACCATAGATGGTCTGCCCGGATCGGACCATCGGCTCGGACCTAAGTGCCTCGGATCCTTTGGATGACTTAGGACGCCTTATGATTCGTTCCTAGGTCCTTTATGACGGATTGGACATATTTCCGTATCAACATATGTCCCCCTAATTTCCAAGTATCTTAGTAGAAGATAGTTGTGGAACTATTGGTTTGGGAAGTTGTTTTGAGGGAAAGAATCCGTTCTTCAGTCCAATCCGTTTCGATGTCGTTAAAAAAAAAGATGTACTCCGTACTTCGTGTGGCCATTGACTTAGTCTCTCTCCCCCCCCCCCCTTTTCTTTTTCTAAAACATCGTTGCCACCCGAGGGAGTAGGTCCGAAGGGCAACGAGGTGAAGAAGAAAGAAAAAAGGGTATTCGTAATGGAGACTAAGTTTAGGCTCCGAACATCGGTAGTGTACCTTTGATGAGCTACGGTGGCGGACCGTAGGTATGTGTCCCGTCCGAACCAGGCTCTGTGGTTGCGGGAAGGTCCGAAGGGTAATCGCTCGAGTATACGAGGTTCCTTGTGTGGACGAAGTATATGAGACTGGAAAGCCGTTAGGCGTCCGAGAAGATGATACTCCGGAGCTCTCGTGTTGTCTGTCGCCCGAGAGAGGGAGAGTTGTTGTATTCATCTATCCAAGAGGTAAATTTGTTGTACCCATTCGTCATTTCACTTGGTATAATTGTACTATACCGTTGGATGGTTCTTGATCGACGGTGGAGATTAAATCCGAAAAATCGCGACGGTTGGAGTTCCCAATATGGCCCTCTATAAATAGAGGGGTTGGCCAGTTCATTTTTCATCGTTTAGAGAGATAATTTTTGCATTCCAAGTACATCCGAAGCGACTACCAGCAATCCGAAGCGAGCAAGGAGCGGTTCGAAGCGTGTGATCTTGTTCAGAGTCAAGTCACTTCTTTCTAATCATCCGAGTCCAAGTAAGTTTACTTGTCTCGTCTTATGATTAAATCATCTCTGTTGTCTTTCATCTTCAAGTTACTCGGATGTATGCTTATGATGTGTAGTATAGTTGATAACTAATACGTATTTGATGTTGACTAACACCGAATAAGTGTAATCGACCGAACTAACTGTGCCGAGTAAGCTGCTAGTTTTGGCTTTGAGTCGGCCATTTTAATATACATAAACGACCTCTCGGACTGCCATCTTAAAGCTTATGATATTGCTTTCTCCTTTCCCTAGGATGTCCGAGAGTGATAGCCAAAATCGATCCGAGGCTGAGGGATATGACTCCGAGGCGGTATCCTTAAGCGATAGCTCCGAGGAGATTGAGATCATGGATGATGACGTACTGGAGGTGGAGCAAGCGCCCCATCCGAGTCGGGAAGAGCCCGAGGTAAGTTCCTTACTTCGGTTAGTTGTTCCAGATTCTGGTCCTCCGAGGCGTCCGGATTACTGCGAGTGTCGCATGCGAAGTTATTATGGCGGCTCAAGAGACAAGCTCATGAGTTATAGGAACTCGTCGCCCGGTCGAGTGGCCAGAATCCGAACTTCCGGTAGAGATCCGATTTTAATTCGCACCTAGGTTATAACTTTAGGAGTAATCCTAATCGAGTCCCGTTCGTTCCGGATCCGCAGGCGCCAACTATCGAGGAAGTGCATGATACTTCGGAAGCACCTCCCAATTTGAGCATCTTCGAAGAGGGTGAGGAGGATCGTGTGCAAGTTGTTGCGCCTATTAGGACTGTTGTAGAGTTAGCGTCCTCATCCGAGGAAGATGAGGCAGAAGAAGGTGTGCGGGGCGAGGATTACGTTCCGAGGAGGAAAAGGTGCAGCCATCCGCTAATGTGCTCCGTGGAAACTTCAGGCAAGGTGGCGAGTCGGTGGCTGAGGAAGAGCGTCCGGAGAGGCTGAGGAAGGGTGAGGACGTTTTCCAAGTGAAGTTCCCTTGGTCTAGAGACCAGGTCACTCACCCCGATCCGGAGGGCGAGTTGAATGAAGATGGTACTCTGCCTACTTGTGCCTCAACCATCCGAGCCGATGAAGTGGATGAGCTCCGGAGGAGATATGAGATCCCGGAGTGTGGAGATTCTTATCCGACGAATCTCATGCTTTCTATAATCCGCCTCCGGGCTACATGTCTGTCTATGAGATAAGTCTCCATTGCGGATGGCGGCTACCGGTATCGTCCGAGTTTCTGGAGATTTTGAACAGCATGGGTTTGAGTCCGCACCAGATCATCCCCAACTCCCTCGGAAATTTGATGTGCTTCGGAGTGTTATGTAAATATAAAGGCATCCCGCTCACCTTCGACAATTTCCGTAAATTGTTTAACATTAGTGTAAGTAGTAGGAACACTTGGTTTTATACATTCGTATGTCGCCAGGCATACACATTTTTTGTTGATCCCTTGTCCTCATTGGGAATCCAATGGTTCAAGAGGTACATTTTTGTCCGTCCGGCGCTGAAGCCCGGGCAGTCCGAAGCGGAGAGGCCCAAGTGGCATTTTGAGAAGAAGTTCTTCCGGGGCCAGATTGGAAGCCACCGGCACGGAACATCCCTTTGTGGATGCAAGCGTTCCACCGGAGTCAAGAGCCGGAGAAGTACTTTTTCCGAGGTCTGATATGTCAGCCTCTGCCTTTCTTGGCCGGCTTGTCCGAGCCAAGTTTTTGTGACAACATGGAGGATTTGAGTAAGTGGTTTCTCTCTGCCTCTGGTTGGTTGTCCGAGTCGGTTGTCTGTTTGTCGACTATATGATTATCATTTGTAGATTCTTTTGTATCTTGCAACTTATTGTGATTCGGATGTGCAGCTTTCTGGTTCGAGTATACGATGTCGACCATGCGGGAGCTGAAGCGTCAACAGAACGCTGCACAGCGGAAGCAGTTGGCAGAGGGTTCTCGGACACAGATTATCAAGACCTCCACCGTTCTTCCGATGAACGAGCCCAGAAATGCTGCTATGTTCCGAGTGGAGGAGTCTCGGAGAGCTGCTGCGGGCGAAGAGGCCCAAACCATCCCTACCTGCAAGGGTAAGGTGGTCGCAACTAAGGGCTCGAAGAAGCCTCCGAGATCCGTGTCGCGAGATCCTCCCGCAAGCGGATCGAGCGCTGCTGCTCCGAAAAATCGCTCCTCCGAAGGTCCGAATCCTCCCGCCAAGAAGGTCAAAGGAAAGGTGGGCGAGGCTCCGGAGCTGGAGTCGGATGCTGAAGTGGCTCGGTTGGTTGCTGCTTCAGAGCTAGAGCGGATTGCGGAGTTAATCGCCGCCAACAAGAAGTGAGTTTAAGCTTTCCGTTGGTTTCGCATCTTTCTGTGATTCGGAGGTATCTAATGCTTCCGATGTTCCGTTTTTGTTTTTAGCTTGCTACTGCTGTTGAAGCATGCTCCTTGGTGGCTGCTCGGAGGGCTACCCTGGAAGAAGATCTAGCCAAGGCTGAGGCTGCCCGGGCGATCGAAGCGTCCCGGTTGCACAGCACTTCGGAGCGCCTGAAGAAGGCTATAGCTGCTAAACAAGAGGCCGAGTCGGAGACGGCCAAGATGAAAAGTGTCATTCTGTCTTTGGAGGCTGATTTAAAAGTGCACCAAGATAGTTTGGACGATTTCGTGGCCGTCTCTCGGACTTTCAAGGATAAGATGCTGAAAGAGCTTCGGGGAGTCCGGACAAGGGCTGTCCAAGATTTCCTTGATTCGGACTCCTACAAGTTCTTGCTCGAGTCAAAGTATGATGAGGCCCGGCAAGATGGGTTTGATGCACCGTGGAGCAAAGGTCAAGGAAAGGTTAGTACCGGACGATTGTAACTTGGAGGCTGAGGGGGTATCCGCCTTTAAAAATGGAGATGGCTCGGACTTCGCTCCGGAGGGTGTTTTGGACGAAGATTTGCTCAAATGTGAATTTGTGGAGCTGGTTTGCGACGAGTCGGAGGGCAAGAAGTACAATCACGGCGGTCCGTATCTCCCATCCTTCGTCCCTCGGGTGCTCATGTCTAGTGTTTTCGTTCCTTTGGAGGACCATTTGGAGCACAACCGAGACTGGCTGACCTTGCCCGGGCCTGTCCAAGGCTTTGATCGCGACCTCGACCTGATGGAGGAGTGTCCGGCCTTCCTGAAAGAGGTTGAGGCTCGGAGAGCACAGAGGATAGCCCAACAGCAAGGTCAAGCGCCTCCGGAGAAGGATACGGGCGGCCCCTCTCAGTCGCAACCTAGTTCGTCCGAGCGGCGAAGGCAGTGAAGACGGGGTATGCCCCGGATGTTTTGTAATAGGGTGCCTCCGGGCTAAAAAGAAATGTTTGTCGTTTTTGCCCATCATCTTTTGTTTGTACAAACATACTTATCTTTGATGAATGGTATTGGTTCGGGTCCTTTGATGGCCCGGAACTATTTTTGTTGCTGATATACTATTGTTGCTGTTTTCATCCTTGCACGTTTAACTTCGTATTTGCTTAGTAACTCATCAACTCTCGTAGACTCGGATAGTGGGTTCGGACCTTTGAGATCCATACCGCCAGGACATTAGTTCGCCTGATTCAAATTTGCCTTTGCGGGTCTTGGGGGATGATCAATCGTTGTTCCCATCCGAATCGGAAGCTATAACAGAAATAAACTGGATCACGAACGGTCCGGAGCCACGTCTTAGAGTGGTCAGGCTTTCGAGAACAAGAACCTCCTTGTATCGTGACAAGTTAAGACGATTCGGACGTTGACTTGGTGTGTCTTTCCGAGTCATGCAGACTTGTGAGATAGTGAAAAGTCGATCAGTATCAAGTACAGGGTGTCTCTGTACGAATCACAGTTGCTTCGGATGTTGTTATGTTAGCCCCGAGCTTGGTACATCCGAGTGAGTAGCATAGTCGGTATGCTCAACCGTGTGGATGGATTGTTGGGTTGGGCCAATGGAAGCTGAAGAGCTAGGCCCATGTGCGGCCCAAGCCCATCTCCTGTGAATATGGGGCACGTGTCCGCTTCCCATTGGTCTTCTCTCTCTATATATACTCCTGCTTTGTACGGCTTTTGATTAAGACATCGCGCCCTTTTATAGTAATCAAAGGTCCGGAGCTCGAGTCCGAGCGGCTGATGAGCATGTTTATGCGATTACTCTCGCCCGTGATCTCGTCCCAAGGGTTTCTCCAATGCTTCGGAAGTCTACCCGGGCTGGTTCTTCGGTGAGAGTCGTGGAAATTAGTTTGCTCGGAAAGCCAGCTTCGGATCTTCGAGGATATGGTCCGTACCGAGTGAGGCCTAAAGTTTTTTGCCAATCAATTCCTCTGATCGTCAGGCTAATCTTCTTTCTCCGGGGCTGTGGTCTATATTCGTGACTTTTAGCCCCGGAGAGGTAGATTAGCTGGATGGTTCGGGGATCTTCAAATGGTTTTGAATCTTAATGCGTCCGAGGCAATCCGCTCTGGCAATGCGCCCAGGGGGCGACAAGTCGGCAGAATTGGTTTGATAGAATCCCTTCCAGTATTTCGTGGTTCGGTCGTAAGAAACCGCCCGAAATGTTGGAAGGCTTTCTACCAATCCTATTGTGTCTAGTTGCTCGTTTCTCGGATAGAGGGGGAAGTATCACCCTGAGTAAGTCTATTAGCTCGTTCTTGAGGATGTGTATCCGAGCGGTTTGGTTTTGTTGGTGACTGCATTTCCATGATTGAAGGCTCGAGGGAGCTATTTGCAATTTTGGAATGGGGTCCCCAACAATGCTGAGCTTGTTAGGAGTCGGATCATTGAGGACCTTCGGAAGTAACCTTTTTGGTGACTCGTTTGTCTTGCACCTGAGGTCTTTCGTCCGAGCAGCTTGGTTTTGTCGGTGGCTTTGTTCCATAATTGAAGGCTCGAGGGAGCGACTTACAATTCTGGAACGGAGTCCCTGACAATGCCGGTCTTGTTGGGACTCGGACCAACGGGAGCCTCCGGAGTGACTTGTGTTGAACCGACAATCCGGGCTGATCGCTCTCCAAATACGCTGAATCTGGGGTGTGTTCATAGTATTTGATGCGATCCGGATGGTCAGTGTGCTTCAGAGCTTTCTGTCATTCAGAAGTGATGAAGTATCCTTTCTGGAATCAATGAATGGCCTAGGTTACATAGTCCGGGTGCTGTCAAACTTTGGATAGTCCGAAGGGGCTTTGAAACCTCTGCCCGTACGCAATCAAAGTTCGGATGGTATAGTTCCTTCTTCCCTCGGCGCTATAGATGCAAATGAAAGTGTTCGGATGGGGTTTGGTTTGATAGCTCGGGTTAATTAGGAAGCTTCGTAATAGTAGAAAAGAGATAGAGTAGGAGCTTGTTTTGTAAGCTTGATTAGGGCTTCTTGGACTCGACCTTGTAAACCTGCACTATTTTAATAAAAGCGTATTTGCCTTTGTGAAGGTCGGACACTGCTTGATTGTGTCAGTCCGATCCGGATCAATGTATGATCTAGATTTGGATCGAGTAGTTAAATATCTTCGAGGACATGATTATCAACAATGTTTATGAAATCGCAGTTGTATTGATTTGACGGAAATCGACTTACAACTTGAGGGCTTCAAGGCCTTTTTTCAAAAAAAACAAACACAAAAAACAGGTCGACAAGATAGAGGAAGGTGACAGACGTTGCCATACTCCTCTAAGTGTAAAACTTTTGGAGATTCTTGGCATTCCAAGTTCTCTTCAAGGCCTGCCCTTGTTCATCTTCTAGCTCAAAGCTTCCATTAACTCTTGCACCAATAACCTTGTACGGTCCTTCCCACTTGGGTTTCAGTTTCCCCACATGACTTAGTATATCAGCTCTTCTAAGGACTAGGTCTCCAACTTGTATGTCCTTGGGAAAGACACGTTTATTATAGGCTCGAGCAGTCATGGCTTGGTACCGAAGGATGTTGGCGGTTTTATCGCTTGTCTTCAAGGAGCTCAAGGTCATAGATCCTTGCGAGCTCATTATCACGGGTTGTATTCTGGATTCTCTGGTTGCCACCGTCTCCGAAGGGATGACCGCCGGATCCATAGACCAAGGAGAAAGGTGTTTCTTGTGCGCTCGATTGGTCGTTCGATGCGCCCAAAGGGCCGCGTCAAGATCATCCGCCCAACTGTCTTGGGAAGTTCTCAACCTTTTCTCCAGAATTTTGACTATGGTCTTGTTGGTGGCTTCCACCTGACCATTGGCTTGGGGGTGGCCAACGGAAGTAAAGCGTTGTTCTATTTTGAAGGACTGAAGCCACTCCTTCAGCCTTGACCCAGAAAATTGTGCTCCATTGTTCAAACTAACACTGTGGAGTCTAAACCGCAGATGATGTTCTTCCAGATGAATGTCCGAACTCTGCTTTCGGTGATGGTTGACACTGCTTCAGCTTCGACCCACTTAGTGAAGTACTCTACTGCCACTATCAAGAACTTCTTCTGATGCGTTCCTCATGGAAAGGGACCAACAATGTCTATGCCCCATTGATCAAATGGGCAAGCTATGATTGACGGAATCATAGGGTTGGTCGGACGGTGTGGTATGTTGGCATAGTATTGGCAATCTTCACAAAGGCGGTGTTGGCAAAGATCCATGTCGATGGTTGCCAATAGTATCCTTGCCTTATGATCTTTTGTGCCAAAGTCCTTCCTCCGAATGGCTTCCACAACTTCCGTGGATCTCTTTCATCGCAGCCTCTTGAGGATCTAGGCATCTCAAGTGAGTTCCGCTGTAGGATCTTTTGTAGAGATCTTCTCCCAAAATAAAGTATGTGTTAGCTCGACATTGAATCTTCCTGGCCTCTCTAGGATCCACAGGTAAGGTACCATCCTTGAGGTAACGGAATATATCGGTCATCCAGTTTCTTTCCGTGCTCACAAGGAACATCTTTCCGTTGGGGTTTGCCAGGGAGGATTCTGCGCGGGTCATTAGGATGACACTTCTTGTGTCCAAAGCTCCTAAGGCTGAGGCGTACTTGGAGAGAGCGTCTTTTTTCATTCCACTCTCTGTGGAATTGGTCGAGAGTAAATTCTTCAAAGTGCTCAACCTCTTTTTTGAGGAGTTCCAAGTATTTGATCATGTTAGGTCCTTTGGTGGTAAAGGACCCGGAGAACTGGGATTGTACGAGCTGTGAGTCTGTGTAGGCTTTGATTCTTTTCACCTGAAGGGCTTTCGCCATTCTTAGGCCTGTGATAAGTGCTTCATACTCAGCCTCGTTGTTCGTCACCTTAAAGTTGAGGGTGATGGCGTACTCAAGCTTGGCTCCTTCAGGACTTTCAAGGAAAATTCCTATTCCTCCCAACCGTCCGGTTGATGATCCATCCACTTGTAATGTCCAACTTTCTTTGTTTCCTTCCTTTCCTCCTAGAGTGGGAGTGAGTGCTTCCTCAACCTTCTGCTTCTTGTCGGAAGATGCAGTCGTTGAGATATTGAGTTCTTCGTCCAAAAGAAACATGTGCCTTACTCTCAGTGAATCATCCATAGGTTGGCTATACATAGTCATATGCTGGATGCTACCTCTTTGTGTTTCTTCTTTTTCTCCACTTGATTCCTTGATCTGGGCTATCACCACATGATTATCCTTTTCCTGGGAGTTTTCGTTCTCCTTTTCTGCTTTCTCTGGATAGTCTACCAGGAAGTCGGCCAGGACTTGTGCTTTCTTGGCAGATGGGGCTTGGTAGCCAATATCATATTCACTTAGCTCAATAGCCCATTTGGATAGGCGTCCTGACTGATCCGGTTTTTCCAAGACATGTTTGAGTGGCTCATTTGTAAGGACCACAATCCGATGCGACTTGAAGTAAGGCTTCAGTCGCCGTGCAGTGTAAACCAACGCGAAGGCGAGCTTCTCAACCTTGACATATCTGGCTTCGGATCCTACAAGCGCTTTGCTCAAATAGTAAATTGGTAAATGCTCGTTGTCTTGTAACCGCATCAAGATGTAACTCATTGCTTCATCGGTGGCCAAATAGAGATAAAGAGTTTCCTCCTCCATGGGTTTAGACAGAAGGGGCGGCGAGAGGAGATACTTTTTCAAGTTTTCCAGGGCCTCTTCGCACTCCTTTGTCCATTCGAACTTGTTTCCTTTTCGTAAGGTTTTGAAGAAGGGAAGGTTCTTCTCGGCGGATCTGGATATAAAACGACTCAACGCCATCACCTTTCCTAGAAGCTTCTGAACTTCATTGATGGTCTTGGGCTGTGGCAGATCTATGATTGCCTTTATCTTCTCTGGGTTAGCACTGATGCCTCTTTCTGTGACCATGTAGCCAAGGAATTTTCCTCCTTTTACCCCGAAAGTGCACTTTTCAGGTTCAGCTTCATTCCATATTTCCGGAGAATAGAGAAGCAATTGTTGAGGTGCTCGATGTGTTCTTCTTCAGTCTTGCTTTTCACAAGCATGTCATCCACATAGACTTCCATGGTTTTTCCCAATTCTTCCTTGAACATCTTATTTACCAGCCGTTGGTAAGTAGCTCCTGCATTCTTGAGGCCAAAGGGCATGACCTTGAAGCAATAGACTCCTCCGGCCGCAAAGAATGCCATTTTCTTGATGTCTTCTTGAGCCATCCTAATTTGGTAGAAGCCTTGGTATGCATCCATGAAGCTTAGAAGTGCACATCCTGCAGTGGAATCAACTAGCTGGTCTATGCGTGGCAATGGATAGGGATCTTTTGGACAAAACTTGTTGAGTCTGGTGAAGTCATTGCACATTCTCCACTTTCCTGGAGCTTTTTCAACGAGGACCACGTTGCAGACCCAATCAGAGTATCTGACTTCTTCGATATGACCTGCTTTCATCAGCTTGTCAACCTCCCCTGCTATGATAGCATCCTCAACTGGTCCAAAGTCTTTCCTCTTTTGGCGGATGTGACCGTAGGATCCATGTTCGACGGTGAATCGTGATCCTCGGGTCTATCCTTGAGATCATCATGCTCCAAGCAAAGATGTCGCGATTGTCCCGGCGAGGCGATGAGCTTCCGCTTACTGCATTTCTATCTCTGTTCCAATCCGAGTTGTTTTCTCCGGATTTCCTTCGACCAGTTGGACCTCTTTCAAGGCTTCATGGGATTCTATCCTAGATGTCTTGGGGAACTTCTCTCTGAACGATCCGATACCGATCTCTTCCTTCGGTGGTGTTAGAGTAATGGGAGAATGGCTAAGAGGGCCCTTAGCAACCGAAAGGACAGTTCATGGCTCCTCCGTCGACATGATGTAGCATTCCTGTGCTTCTAATGTTGCCCATCTCTTCCCTACGCTGCTCGGGTTGGAAACTTCACTGTTGTGTAGGGGAGAAGCGATTGCTCAATTGGTTAAGTCCCGGGCGGCCCAAGATCGCGTTATAGTCGAAGGTATTATCTACTACCACAAAGAGGATAGTCTGGGTCACTCTTGTCGGAAAAGTGCCCATGGAGACTTGCAGTGGTATACTTCCAATGGGACGTACTACAGACCCTCCAAAACCTACTAATGAGGTATATACTCGTCCATATTGTATTTGCCCCAGATGCATTTGCTCAACAGTCCTTTTGGATAGGACATTGGAGGAGCTTCCTGTGTCGATTAGCACCTTGTTGACTTTGTAAGTGGCAATCACTAGAGAAACAACCAAAGGGACATCGGGGTCCTTGAGATCTCCTCCGCCAGACCTTGGTGGGGGGATCTCGCTATCGTCAAAGGTGATTGCATTTGTGCCTTTCAAAGCTGGTGGACCGTAAGCCCTGTCGTTATTTCTTAAGTGTTGCGCGGTCCTTTCCCTTGCATTTCTGCTATCACCCCCTGTTGGTCCTCCCGCAATGGCGTTGATAACTCCACTGTAAGGGAGATTCTCCATTTCTGTCTCTTCGCGGTAACCTTGATATCTTTGGGCCTGCCGAGGTGGGATTTCGGCGGGAGGTGGTGGTAAAGATCCTGTCGGAGATTGTAACTACGCTCTCTTCTTTGCTCATTCCTTCTATGCCTGGAGGGCTCATCTTCAACTGGTGGTTCTTTCAACTTCCCACTTCTCACTAGCCTTTCAATTTATGTCTTCAACTGGATGCAATCCTCAGTTGGGTGACCTTTCTGTTTGTGGAACCTACAATAGTCTTTAGAGAATTTATTCTTCTTGCTGCTCTTGACTGGTTTAGGCCATTGTATATCCAAGTCCTTCTCAACAATAGAAGCCAAGATGTCGGATCTTGGTCCTGCTGAGGTATACTCGGCAAACCTCACAGGTGGAGTTCTTTCTCTGTGAAGTTCTTTTACGCTCGAGATCTCTTTTTTGCTCAAACTTCCCTTGACGAGGAGGGAGTTCCTGTCGTACTTGTTCTTTTCCCTTCTTGATCCCTGCTCTTATCGGTACATTTCTTCGGTAATCTTCTCCATACAAGACTCCTCCGCAGATTTCTTCCAGGTACTTTTCAGTGGTGATTTCTTCGTTAGAAAGCTTCCTTCTAAGCTCATCATTATAAGTGTTGGCATAGAGGTGTCGGACCCGCTCTTTGATGCTATGAGGTTCTACCTGTCGTACTTCAGTGTTGAAGCGATCAAGGAAGGTCCTGAGATCCTCATGCTCTCTCTGGATTATGCCAGCCAGGTGCTCAACTGATCTCTTCCTTATTTTCGCCTTCTCAAACCTTTTTAGGAAAAGGACGGCGACGTCCGCATATGATTTGATGGAACCATTGGGTAGTGAGGTCCACCAATCCATTGCTTCTCCAAAGAGTGTGGTGGAAAAGTTGAGAGCTTTCATGTTGTCGTTGAGTCCATTGCTTTCCATCTTACTTTCATACCTAGTAAGATGCCCTACAGGGCAAGTATCTCCATAGTAATGCTCAAGGTTTGGGATAACACAGTCGGGGCGCTTTCTTTCTTTTCTGATCTCATCGCACAGAGGGTTGGGAGTTTTAACTACCACCTTCTCATGTGCTTTGACCATCCTGCTCAAGGTGGCAATTTGTGTTTCTAAGGCCTTCATTGAGGTAGATCCGCCACCGTCGGTCTTTCATCACCCCAGGGTTGATGGCTACATCTGGAGGGAGATCATTGATTAGAACAATCGGGGTGCTTTCTGCCATTTGATCTCTAGGCACTTGTTGTTGAGCTCCTCGCCGACTGGTTCCCACTTCGTCTATTCGCGGAATTTCTGGACTTCTTCCTCGTTGTTCATGGGAAGCAGTGGCTCTCCTATTGAGAAGATGTCTCAGATCTTCTGGTTGAGCTTGCTCCCCCAGCCTTTGTTGGATCGGACGGTGCTCATTCTCGATCGAAGGTTCACTTGCCTTGGATTGGCGGGTGGGTGAGGAGGCTGGAGGTTGTTTGATCCGAAACACCCTTGAATAGTGGTGAGTAAGAGGCCAAACTGATTCTCATTCATTCCAAATTCACTAGGACGAATGATCTGTCCATTTGGGATGGTAAAGTTTCTACCTGGGGGAGGACCATGTGTTCCTGACGGAGGAACCTGTCCTTCATCCCTAAGTGTTTGAACCCTTACTGGTGGATTAATGGCTCTCTCCTCGCCAGAAGAAAGACTAGCGGTATGGCCATCACTTGGATTGTTTACCACTTCTCTTGTCGAGACTCTTGTTACTCCTCCTCTTCTAGTGGGAGGTCTCCCCCTTTGTCTCGGAGCTGGCGTACCAATGGTAGTTGCGTTGGTTCTTGCGGACCTTCTTGTTCTTGCCATTACTGAAGAGAACGGGACTTTTTGTAAAGATTCCCACAGACGGCGCCAAAATCTCGAGGTGTAACTCCCCAATCACTTAGATTTATTTGACTCTTCCAAATGGTGCCAAGGTAAGAGGTTTCTTGCTAGGTGAGGACCGAAGCGTAAGGACCAGCTGCCAACTACTCCGGTAAGGACCTGCACACTTGAATGGGGGGGGGGGGGTTAGTGCCTGGTTTGCTAGGTGTCAAACCGGGATGAGACTTTACTCGAGAGTGACTGAGGTTCAACTCTGTATACTGTTCGTGATGTGACTAGCGAGAAGACTTGTTCGAAGTGACTTACTTGAAGTACCTTGCTTATTGGGATATGTGCCTTATTTATAGGCTACCATTGAAATGGAAGGCCTTGCTAGGATTGCGCCATGTGTACGGCTAGGATTGAGCCACCAATGCTAAGATGAGGCCCATAGCCCAATAATGAAGTTTTAGCCCATGCCATCTTGGGCTTTAGGGGTAGTTTGGTCATTATTGGAAGAGTTTTTGAGGATGTGACAGAGTCTGGCGAGATCCCAGGTTCGGAGAGGTTGGTCCGGATGTCTGATCCGGACAAGACTGTTGTCGGTACCGAGGAAGTTCTCCTGTCCAACTCTTCCGATTCGAGCTTCGGTTCGGACATCTCACTCTTTGGTGCCCACTTGCTTGGTAGCTTTATGAGATGGTCATCTTTGGATCCGAGTCGACATCCAGACGGAGTCCTTGGGTCGAGAGGGTAACTTGACTTCACTATGCTCCTTTCCTGAGGGCTCGGACCAAGGTGGGTCGGACCTGGGGTTTCGGGTCGGGCCTTGCAAATCAAATTCCCCCTTCTCTCTTAGGTGGGTCGGACCATAGAGATGGTCCGGATCGGACCATCGGCTCGGACCTAAGTGCCTCGGATCCTTTGGATGACTTAGGACGCCTTAGGATTCGTTCCTAGGTCCTTTATGACGGATTGGACATATTTCCGTATCAACACACCCCTTTCACTCTGAACCGATGTTGGATGTTGGTATTACAACAACTCAACAATAGTCTAATTATAATGAAGGTGCGTGCAAGAAGGGAAACTGCCCTACTATCTGCTTCTTCCCCGGTCACGATCTTGCCGGAATATAACCGAATAGATAAAATCCCTTTCTTGCAATATTTCAATTGGTTATGTTGTAGTTAGGGATTTTGAATATTGGTGAATGGGTTTGTAGCATATGGAGAAACTATTTTGATTTGGGGATGGTGGAGTTTTTGTAGATTGGTGGAGTTGTCATTAGGGATTCCGTATCGATTTAGTGTGCATTAGATTTGGATTCAAGAATTGAACTCGTCTGAGTTTGGTTGATGCTGGGATTCGATTTTGAAAACCAGGGACATAATTCAATGTTTTATGAACTTGAAAACTTTGCCTTTTCAGAATTAGAGTTGTATGAGGGACTTGGATTGCAAAACCAGTTTCTTTCAATTTGGCCAATAAATAGTTTGTGACTTTGCAAATAAGTCCAGAAAAAATTTAAAAACCTAAAATTATACATCAACGGTTCCACTTAATGGCTCTGTACTTTATGTATATATCAAGGGCTTCCAATATAAACATTAAACTCTGCATTTTTTCCCCTCAGGTTTGGAGATTGATGTTCATGTGTCGGGATTAGTTTAGACGTTAGACGTGTGTTGGCTCCTCATTTAATTTCATAAATTAATTTAAAAATAAAACGATTCAAAATTACTTGAGAGGACACATGTCACATCCAGATTAATCTGGAAGAGAATAAAATGTGGAAATGTGAGAGTGGACACGTGTCCCACTTTAATTTAACCTAAGAAAATAGTGGAAATTAAGAAAAACTCTAAAGCAAATGAATAAAAGAAAAAGAAAAAAAATTAAATTAAACATAAAATTTAAAAGTAAGGATGTGTTTGGTTGCAATATGAGTTTGTACTATACAATACTCCCTCCGTTCTTTTTATAGGTTTACATTTTGTCATTCTAGGGATTTTTTTAAAAGTTTAATGTTTCATTTTTTGGAAACCCCACTATCTACATTTATTAATTTTTAAATACTCTTTTTCAAACTTTATCCATTATTTCTCTTACTTTTTTTATACTCTCTCTTACTTTTTACCATCTACTTACTATTTTATTCTATTTCCTTAAAATTCACACCAAACCAAAATGTAAACCTTCTAAACGAACGGAGGAAGTAATAGATTTATGAAAAAGGTTGAAATTTGTTATTGTTCAAAAGTTACGGACTACAATGTCATTATAAAATTTATTAGGGAAACTATAACTAATTTGCCGGCGTTTTCCATTTCAAACCATCATCAAAGTTGAAGCTATATTGGGGGTGAAAATATGTAGGTGTAGAATGTGTTTCTGATGAAACTTGGTTCCAGTAAATATTGATTTCTAGTTGAATCTTTAACAAATCTAACAAAGTTAGGATTATAAATTTCGTTCATCCACTTTATACTCGGTCAATAATTTTTTTAGAGCACCCGTTTTCACCCGGCCGTACTACCCCTAAAATGAGAAATGTTCAAAAAAGCCACTTGTCCTATGTGACTGCGCAAACTACCCCCGCTCACCTATTATTATTAAGTTTAGAAAAAATTGTAGGTAATTTTCACGTAAACCTGTAATTTAACTGATGGCGGGTGAGAGGGTACAACCTGCCAGTCACCCAACCCGTCAATATATATGTAGAAAGAAAAGGAGTAAATATATGTATGTAATCATAAATTACACATGTACATTAAATGCCATATATACAATAAGTCACGAACTAATATTTTACATGTTTAATTTGAAACTTCTTTGGATTATGGGTAAAAGACTTTCGATATATCTTGTACCATTTTATTTGAGTTTTGGACTTGGTTCATGAATCGACGCTAGTTATAAATTAACACAAACTCTCATGAGATACGGTCTCTAGATAACGTATCTAAAGACGACCTATGCTATTAATAAATCGTACATGTTATTAATCAAAACGTCTATGTTATTAACGAAATAAGTCTTATTGTAATATGAAAGAACACCAATGTTGATAATATAGGTGTTTTGATTAATAACATCGATGATTTTCTTGACAATATAGGTCAGTCTCTAGATAAATTATTTAGAGATCGTCTCTCAGGAGACTTACTCATAAATAAATGGATAGTTTTTTTATTTAAACATTTATTTTGTTTTGTATTTAACGTTTTTGTCTAATTAATTATATTACACATTTAGTTTGGTCTATTTCACCCACTAATTCGCCCCATCTCTTATCACATGACCTGCAATGGATTGTAAAACTATTTTACCCGTCTCGATTAAGTATATGATATACACACACACATATACAATTATATATATATACACACACACACACACACACACACACGTATATACTATAGTAATTTTTGTTTCAAAGTAATGATATAACCCAATAAAAAGCGAGTGGGGAAAGTCATTATTTGTGCCCATTTTTGCTCAATTTAAGAAAAAAGACAAATCTCACTAAAATGATGAGAAGGCCCAGACTCTCACAAGAAGACAAATAGCGCGTGTCTCTCCGTTACATTTTTCATCACCTCCGATCCCTAATTAGACTAATTTGTAATATATATATATATATATATATATATATATAAATATATATATATATATATATATATATATATATATATGTAAATTAGACTTTTGTTGCAAAAAACCAACATGTATCACTCAATTGAATTTTAAGTCCTAATTCAATCACAACAAAATTATCAATTTATCATAGAAAACTCAATCTATATTCTCAAATTAAATTTCAATCCTAATTCAATAACAAAATTCATCATTAAAAAGTCAACCATAATAAATCTTTCTTCTCCACATTATTCAATTAAATTGAAACAAATCAATTCACACTAATTTAAAACCCTAATTCAACTTCGAAATGTTCTCACATTTTAGTGTGTGTGTCTATATATACAGTAGAAACCCTCTAAAAGAATACTCTATAAATGAATAAACTTTCTATAATAATAAAAATTTACGGTCCCAACTTGTGTATAAATGCTTAATTAAAAAAAACTCTAAGAATAAACTCTTTATAAGAATATTTTTTGTCAGTCCCAATGATATTACTGTATGAAATATATATATATATATATATATATATATATATATATATATATATATATATATATATTAACATGAATCAACCAACCAATTATGTTAATAAACCATAAAAAAGTTGTTTAATTACTTTAACATCTTGAATATGGTGATTTTTAGAAACATAATGACCAACCAATTACTTTATAGATTCAATAAACACATGGAATTTAGAAAATAAAGAGTAACTGAGATGTTGGACTTTCATTTAGAATGGAAAATATTTACAAAAATGGAAAGAAATCAGAAATTAAAATGGTTGATTGATTTAAAAAAATTGGTGCATATGTAAGATAAATAACCGAAACACATCATCATGAGATAGAAACTGACCGATCAGAATAAAAGAATAGGACAACATGGAATGGGAATCAACCAATCACAAAATATTATTTTGCCAAATAATTAAATGATGTAGATAACCTTAAATGGCTCCAAATCTTTTTTGTTTAATGTATTATATAGATAGATTTAAGTCTACAGAACTTAGCAAATATGATTACCGTTCCGATCCTACTTAATTGTCTTAACATGAAGTTGCAGCCACTCCGCATCATGACACGACTCTCACACCGATCCAACAAATTGAGGAGGTGGACATTACTTTTGTATTTAGAGAAGCAATTGGTATAATTAACCCGTCCCTATAACTAACTATATTGCAACAAGCAAGCTCACTTCTGGAGACGTGACGGAGGAAACCAACTTTTGTCTAGCTAACTCTAGCTTTCATTATATTTTGAGATATTTATTCTGCTGTGGCTTTCTAATGTTCTAGTTAAATACAATCTCCCTATTATTCAACATGTAATCATACATTTTCATTACTTCATGTAGTTGGTTTAAAAAATCTATAATTTATAAACTCAAAAAAATGTGATGTAATGACATATTTTACACATATAAGCATACTTATTCCAATAACAAATACATTATTTACTCGGACCGTTAACAATGATTGAACTTTTTTGAAGAATAACATTTTTTTTATTTGAAAAGTATCACTAGAATCCTTAAAAAATTCTAACTTATAATGGTAAAAGCGCCCAAAAATTAATCTTGTGGGTGGATAACAAGTGGTGAGTGGTGACTCATCGAAATTTGATGATACATGACTTCTTAGAGAAATACTACTAATTAATAACCAAAATTTATGGTTTACTAGTTCGTTGCTCGTGAAAATCCAAAATTCATGGGCTATTAGCGGCTTGTTTGGCACAAAATTAACTCTTTATTTTAATCGAGTCTAACTTACTTCCGCATATGACCATCCAACTTTAGTTGATGTAATATTGATCTATTTTAGTTGTGTCTAACTCAATTAAAACTCACAATACTTAACAAATCTACAAAAATCTATAAAATTTAGCTCGATAACAAACATAAATATTAACAACACAATTAAAATTTAGTTACCAAGTATCAATTACGACTCAATTAAAATTCGTTCAGTTAAAGTTCGGTACCAAACCGACCATAGATAGTTGGGGTTTTCTATGGTGAGATAGAAGTCGTACATAGTTAAAATAAGATAGTAGTCGTACACTAAAGTGTTTACCAAATATGCCCTTTAATTATTCACTTAGTTCTTGTTTTATAATTATGTTTATAAAATATAAAAATATCAAATAAATTTTAATAAATATTTTGTAATTCTTTCACATGTACGTCATCATCTACATCTCTACAAGCAAAATTTTGCCAACATAATAAATAGTATATGACATCTCAAGGAAGGAGTTTACAAGATACTAGTGAAGGTCGAGATTGTCCCGATCAAATTTAGTTGGCTGTTTAGTGGCGAATCCAAGAACAAAATTCAACGGGCTTAAATTTTTATACAAACATAACATTTTATGAAAAATTAGAGATGATTTTTAAATTTAGTAAAAAGAATTGAAAGGAATATAGTACTCTATTACTCCCGTGTCTAATGAATTTCATATATTTGTCTTTTTTTATCATCCACGGAATTTCACATCCATAGAAAAAAAAGGAAAGTAACCATAACCAAACAAATAATTTTATTTATCATTTAAAACTACGTTAACCCTAATGTATAAAAAATTTCGGAATATAGAATATCATCCATTTACACACTTTTTAAATCTCCTTTTCTTTAAGAAAACCCACTTTGTTTACCATATATATTATATACTATTTTTTTTTAATCTAAAATCAAATGCAAATTGTCCTTTCTCGATTGAACTAGACTGAGAAGGTAATAATTATAAAATGGCCAAATGATTTAAAATTTAAATGTTGAATAAAAAATTTAAAGGTTCAATCAGGACTTTTGAGGAATCGAACCTGAGCCAATTTACTCAAAAACTATTATATGGACCACTCTTCCATAAGATAATTATATGATATAATGTTCAGTATATTTACTTCCAACTGAAATCTCAGCGGGGTCCAGACGATGCCTATTGCTTTCTGAAATTTTGTTTTTCCTTTCTTAGATTTGTTCAGTTGGCATTCAATACCTTCAGGGAAATTACACAACAATATCCTGTGTATGACTTTGCAATCTATGCAATTTTGAGATGCCATTCCATCCTCCCTTCAAATTATTTTTCCCGTATTCTTACAAGCTTACAGTGGCTGTTGCATATACAAATAGTTTATTGGAGACGGTTTTAGTTTGTGGTAAAAAAAATTTACCCTGCTCATGCCTTCGCTTCTCTTCCTTGCTCTATTTGAGTTTGAAGACAATTTACCTTTCCTGCTTAATATCAAGGGAATAAGTGAGACACCATCATAGAGCAAGATAGAAGAAAATAGAGCAGGTGCTCTAATGTTCGGATGGGATGATAGCAATTGAAAGTTAGAATCTTGTGATTGAGGAATTAGAGTCTTGAATTGGGGAATTAGGGGGGATAATTGATGTTTGATGAATAGGCACCCTTGATGAATTGATGGGTATTGAACTGATAGTTTGGAATTGGATCCGTAGAGTCAGAATTAGAAACTAGAAACAATTGATGGTATGTGTTTGTTTTTCAAATTTTATATCAAGGTTAATTTTTTTCTACCTTTAATCTTTATGTATTTTTGTTTAATTGTAAATTATATATTAAAACAAAATTGAATGGATAGATTGGTAAATTAACTAGTACGACTACTCTTAAGCTGTCGTGCATAGCAAGAGTAGTCGTACATAAAATTATTAATGGTTAAGATTAGTTCTTAATGGCAGTACGACTACTGTTGATACGAATATATGTCCAATCCGTCAAGGGCGCTATAGAGCGTGTCCTAGAGCGCATCAAGGCTAAAATAGACAATTCAGTACTTATCCGACCTTGGCTAGTCCGCTCTAAGGAAAGCCTTCCGGGTCAATCAGTACGCTCAAGTCAACACACCTCTTCAGCTGGTCCGACCTAGCTAGGTGCATGACTTCCGAACCTGACAAGAGGTCACATGGTCTCACCAAGTACCACACACTGTCAGTCCTAGGATGCCAAACGGACCGGACGAGATAAACTCGGACGCCACCTTAACAATAAGACCAAACATGTACACTTAGGGTTTATACTTCCGAGCATCTAGTACCTTGGACCGCCACTGAGCTACCTAGGAATAGACCAACTCAACAAGAGCTCGGATCATTCTGAAAAGTCTCGTACGGACCCATCAGCGGGAATAGTACTCTGAGGGGTAAAAGGACCAATCTACCCCCCCCCCCCCCCCAGGCCCATCTAATAGTATTGGACCCCCACATACTATTGGGCCATGGGCCAATGGAGCTTTGTTGTCCAAATCCTAAACATACATTTGGCATCATCTTATGAACCTCTTCATAAGTACATGATAACTATAAATATAGCACAAGGTTCAAGACCTCAAGGTAAGTCATAACAAGAGTGATAGAAGTAATAACTACCAAGCTCACTATATCATAACCTTCCTCATAACTACTACATTGGGAGCTTTCCAACTCTCTCTTGAGTAAAGTCTCTTACCAGATTGACAACTTGCAATCCGGGTTACCAGGTTTTCCGGCTCGGACCAAGTCACCAGGTCGGACTTCAAGTTGGAGGCGGACCTTACAATAGGGATTTGTAGTAGTTTAATTAGTGTTTGAGGCTCAACCCCTTAATATTTTGGCGCCGTTTGTGGGAAACTCTAACAAAAGGTTCCGTGATTAAGCTGGGTCGATGGCAAGAACAAGACGGACATCACGTACCAGTGCTGAGGTGTCAGGACCCCCCCCCCCCCTACACGCCCACGCGGACGTCCGCCCAATAGAGGAGGAAGGGCCACTGCGGCTGAAAGGAACGCTGGAGGAAGGAGATATTCAAGCGATGGTCACACAGCAAGCCCATCCTCTGATGAAGGAAGAGACGTTCCATCCAGGGGAGTCCATAATGTTCCAGAGAATGTTGTGCCTGAAAATCGCGGAGAAGAGGAAGCTCAAGTTCCTCCGGCAGGAACACAGGGCCCTCCTCCAGGACAACACTTTACCATGCCAGATGGTCGTATCGTCCGCACTAGCGACTTCGGACTAAGTGAGGATCAATTTGGTCGACTGCTCACAATAATCCAGGGTTCCCTGGGGTCTAACAATATCCAACCCCAGCAAGCCACTCCGCTAGTGGCTAATCCGAGGCAAATAGAGCCCGCTCTATCAAGGAACGAGCAACGTCCGATCCAGCAGAGGTTGGGGAATCAACTACCACAGGAGGATTTGCGGAATCTCCTAGACAGGAGAGCCTCCGCTCCCAAGCTCGACGAGAAGGAAGCCCGAATGGGCAGAGAGCACATCAAGAAGACGGAAATAGGCGACCTGGAGTTCCGCAACAGTTACCTCCGCGGGCTAGAGATCACGTAGCGAAGACCACTCCACTGGCCCAAAAGATGAACTTCCCGTGGATGTAGCAATTCATCCTAGAACGGGAGAGATGATGACTGCGGAAGAAATCTATGCTCAACAAAAGGCCTTGGAAGCCCAGATTCTCAATCTAGGACGCTTGGTAAAGAATCATGAGCAAATAGCTACTAGCGCCAAACCCTTTGTGTGACGATATCATGAAAGAAAAGGAAAGAAACAAGAACTTGGATCAAGTGATTCCGAACTTGGAATACTATTACGGAGATACTTGTCCTGTGGGCCACTTGACAAGGTACAATAGTAAGATGGATTCCAAAGGGATGAGTGATAATACAAAAGCTCTCACTTTCTCATCCACTGTCTTCGGAACAGCCATGGATTGGTACATTGCATTGCCAAACAAGTCCATAAGATCATATGCGGACCTCTCTTCCAAGTTTCTGGGACGATTTGGAAAATCGAAGAGAAGGAAAGGAACTGTGGAGCACCTGGCAGAGGTTATACAAAGAGAACAAGAGGATCTCAGGACTTTCCTAGATCGCTTCAATGCGGAGGTCCTCCGAGTTGAGCCTCACAGTATTAAGGAACGGGTCCGTCACCTGTACGCTAATACTTATAACGCAGAGCTCCGCAGGAAACTTTCTAGCCAAGAAGTGAGAAGTGAAAGGCATTTGGATGACATCTGTGAAGAGGTAACGTACGGAGAGGAGTACCGAAGGAATGTTCCAGTGAGAGTTGGTTCCAAGAAAGGGAAAGAGCCATTGAAGTAAGAGCAACGCCATGGAAAGTTCGATCCGAAGAAAGACTATAGAGATAAGGGTTTCAATAGGGAAAGAAGTCCGCCAAGAAGATATGCGGATTATACCCGTCTCAATGGACCGAGATCCGACATCTTGGCAACCATTATTGAGAAGAAGTTGGATATTCAATGGCCCATGCCATCTCACAATAATCGGAAGAACAAGAATGCAAAAGGGTATTGCAAGTTTCACAAGAGTCGTGGCCATGAGACGGACGATTGCATTCAACTGAAAATGGAGGTTGAACACTTAATAAGAGAGGGAAAGTTGGAGGAGCACCTCTATACGGATGAGCCTTCTAGGCATGATAGGACGGAACGGAGAAGGGAAGACAGAACCGCAGAACAACAACCCTATCCGCTATCCTTGCCACCTCCGCCAACCAATCATCCGCCTCGCACGGATCATCACCAATACAAGTACGATGATGACATTGAAATGGAGAACCTTCCATACAGTGGAGTGATCAACACCATAGCAGGTGGACCGACTGGAGGCGATAGCAGGAACGCAAGAGAACGGACAGCTCAGAATCTGCAGAATAATGATAGATCCTACGTTGCTCCTGCAATTCGTGGAACCAACACTATATCCTTTGATGACAGTGAGATTCTCCCTCCTACGGCAGGAGGTGAGGACATAGATGATCTGGATGTTCCACTGGTGGTTTTTTTAACCATAGCAACTTATCGGGTGAACAAGATCCTGGTAGATACAAGGAGTTCCTCGAACATCATCGCCAAAAAGGACAATAGATCAGATGAATCTGGGAAGAATCCGATATGAGAGAGTCAATACCACCATATTAGGGTTTGGATGAAGAACTGTCCGCCCTCCATGAAGCGTCATGCTTCATGTATCATTGGGGACACATCCTGCGAGAGTGACATAACTAGTCCATTTTGTAGTGGTGGATCGAACTTTTGACTACAATGCCATCTTTGGTCGTCTGGGGCTCAATCAATTCCGAGCTATATCTTCCACCCTCCATAATAGAATGAAGTTTCCGACTCCCTGCGGAATTGGAGAAGAAGTAGGAAACATCCGAGAAGCTTGGGAGTGTTACATTATTCCACCAGGAGAGCATCTGCACCTGTGTTGGCAGTCTCTCTGACTTCTGATCCGCAGATCATTCTCCCACCAAAAAAGGAGAATCCCAACATTGGAATAGGGAGCCAGAAGGACAAGTTTACCAAAACTACACGAATCGAACCCCATGAGACTCTCAAGGATGTTGAACTTGTTGTTGGAAGCCCGGACAAGAAGACTAGAATTGGAACGGAGATGAATGCAGAAGTGGAGATGAAGCTCATTACTTGTCTCCGCGATAACAATGATGTCTTTGCTTGGAGTACTAACGACCTCAAGGGGATAGATCCGAGGGTCGCTACTCACCGTCTGAACATGGACCCCTCGATTAAATATATCCGCCAGAAGAGAAAAGATTTTGGTCCAATCAAAGACGCCATCATATCCGCAGAAGTTGACCGGCTCATGAAGGCCGGACACATCGAAGAGGTCCGTTATTCCGATTGGGTTTGCAACGTTGTCTTGGTTGAGAAATCACCGGGCAAATGGCGGATGTGCAATGATTTCACCAGGCTAAATAAGTTTTGCCCAAAAGATCCATACCCTTTGCCTCGGATTGACCAATTGGTTGATTCCACAGCCGGATGCGCGTTACTGAGTTTCATGGATGCCCTTCCCTGCGGGAGGGGTGTATTGCTTTAAAGTGATGCCCTTCAGATTGAAAAACGCGGGAGCTACTTACCAACGTCTGGTAAATCAAATGTTCAAGGAAGAAATCGGCAAGACCATGGAGGTGTACGTGGATGACATGCTCGTTAAGAACAAAACTGAGGAACAGTATATAGAGCACTTAAACAAATGTTTTGCTATCCTTAGGAAATATGGAATGAAACTTAATCCGAAAAAGTGCACCTTCGGAGTAAAGGGCGGAAAGTTCTTGGGCTACATGGGCATAGAAAGAGGAATAAGTGCAAATCCTGAGAAGATAAAAGCCATCCTAGACCAGCCTCATCCGAAGAACCTAATGAGGTACAACAGCTTATCGGACACCTCATGTCCTTAAGTCGTTTTATTTCGCGATCCGCAGAGAAGAATCTTCCATTCTTCAAAATCCTCTGGAAAGGAGAGAACTTTGAGTGGACCGCGGAATGTTCCGAGGCTTTTGAAAACTTGAAAAAGTACCTCCATTCCCCTCCACTGCTCTCCAAACCCCTAGAAGGAGAACCACTCTACCTCTACCTAGCCATTACAGAAGAGGCAATGAGTTCCGTATTACTACGGATACAGGCTAATGATCACATGCCAATCTACTATCTTAGTAAAGCCATTGCAGGGGCATAGACAAGATACGTAAAGATTGAGAAATTTGCATATGCTTTGGTTTACACCGCAAGGCGGTTAAAGCCCTATTTCAAATCTCATAAGATAGTAGTCCTAACTACGGAACCTTTGAAACAGTTCCTGGGAAAGCCCGACCAATCCAGACGACTCTCTAAGTGGGTAATTGAGCTGAGCGAATACGACATTAGCTATCAGGCTCCGACAGCCAGGAAAGCTCAAGTTATTGCGGACTTCCTAGCGGAGTACCCTGAAGCGGAGTCAGAAAAAGTCTCAGATAAACAGGCACTTGAGTGCTTGATTACCAAGCAGATCAAACGAAAGTTAGTTCCGCCAAAGATCAACCCAGATAACCTTGAAGATGCTCAGTTTATCAATCAATCTCGGATTATGTCATGGAAAGAGACTCGGGTCAACCAAATGTTTCCTCCTTGATGATATCACAAGAGAATCAAATACTGATAACTCTAACCGGGATGCTAAAAAGAAGGAGGAATCAAGGTTGAAAATTCAGGAGCTTATAGAAGATCCTCAAACCAAGGAGCAGCCCACCGATATTTGGACATTGGAAGTGGATGGCTCATCCCCCGGAAGAGTGGGAGGCATTGTAATCTATCTTAAAAGCTCTGATGGCGCGGAACTCGACTATGCGATATCCTTGGACTTCAAGGTTACAAACAATGAAGCTGAATATGAAGCAATGTTGGTCGGACTACGTATAGCCAAGTCCCTACAAGTCCGGAAACTCAAAGCTTACACGGATTCACAGTTAGTTGAAGCCCAGTTTTCTGGTGCTTTTGGCACAAAAGGCCCTTCAATGATCAAGTATCTTGAGCTACTGAGGCAAGAAGTGAGTCTCTTCGATGAGTTTACCCTGAAAAAATTTGAAAGGGAATGGAATGAAAGAGCGGATACTCTGGCAAAGTATGCGTCCGCAACAGCTGCTCTAGATACATGGAGAGTCATTCTACTCACACTTACGAACTCATCCGTCATGAGTCCTACTCCAACCATTGTGATCACTGAAACATGAAGAAATTGGATGACTGATATCTTTAGTTATCTCAAGGACGGATCATTATCTGCTGATCCGAAGGAGTTGAGGAGTGTACAGCACCGAGCAAACATGTATTTCATACTTGGGAAAGATTTATATAAGAAATCCTTCGTTGGGACACATATGAGATGTTTGGGTCCACAAGAAGCGAGGACGGTGCTGGAGGAAATTCACAGTGGAAGCTGCGGAAGTCATTCCGATGGGTGGACTCTCGCTCAAAAGATCATCCGACAAGGTTACTACTGGCCTACCATTGATAAGGATTCCGCAAGCTTCACCCGTAATTGCTCTGATTGTCAGTATTATGCAAATGTCCCCCATCGTCCGACACACCCTATGATTCCGTCAGTCATAGCATGTCTGTTTGATCAATGGGGCATCGATATTGTCGGGCCTTTCCCAAGAAGCACTCAACAGAAGAAATTCTTAATTGTATCTATGGAATATTTCACCAAATGGGTAGAAGCAGAAGCAGTAGCCACTATCACGGAAAATCGCGTGTGGACCTTCATTTGGAAGAACATCATTTGTCGCTTTGGCTTACCAAGAATTCTTGTCTCGGATAATGGTGCTCAATTTTCGGGCAACAGACTCAAGGAATGGTTGGCCTCTTTCAAGATTGAGCAACGCTTCATATCTGTCGTATATCCACAGGCTAATGGACAAGTTGAGTCCATGACCAAGACAATTGTTAAGATCCTGGAAAAGCGGCTGAGGACCTCTCAGGATAGTTGGACGGATGACCTAGATGGTGTGCTCTGGGCTCACCACACCACTGCACGGACTGCAACTAGGGAGGCCCAATTTGCTCTGGTTTATGGCACGGAAGTAGTCATACTAGAGGAAATTGCAGTCGAAACGATGATGGTCCAAGAATTCCATGATTTCGCCAATCAGGAAGCTCGGACCTATGACCTAGATATGCTAGAACAGAAGAGGACCGAAGCATTGGCCAATATCCATAGATATCAAGCAACTGCAGCCCGGGCCTACAACAAAAATATTCAAGCTAAAGATTTACAGGTCGGAGACCTGGTGCTCCGCAGAGCTGATATCTTGAGCAATGTTGAGAAGCTCGAGCCTAAGTGGGAAGGACCCTACAAGATCGTTGGTGCAAGAGTGAATGGAAGTTACGAATTGGAGGACGAACACAGACACCCACTCAAGCGTACTTGGAATGCCAGGAACTTTCAAAAGTTCTATGCTTAGGGTTTGCTATACGGAACTACGCCAGTTGCTTGGACATTTTAGGTTTAAACTGTTTGTTACACGGAACTCCGACAGTTCTATTTTTGTTAACTCTTTTGTTATTGGCCATGCAGCCCACAAGTTGTAATTGAATTTCCGTCAAATCAATACAACTTCTATCTTTCAATTCGTAAATCTGAAATTTAGTGTTCAGGTGACAAAGAAGCAAGCAATGAATTTTATTCATATACGAAACAGAGTGTACATAACACTGTCTTTGCAGTCTACAACCTCGAATCTTTATCCGGATCTACAGCTACAATACATAAACTGTACAAAAGTCTCCGGAGATATGTCATCTTCCGTCGAGATTATTCCTCCGTTAGGAAAGTATTCCCCATAGTCATCACTTCCGGGAACACCAAGAGTCTGATGTACCTGCACAATACAAAATGGTTCAGTATGGTGGACTTTCTTACAGTATCACCATACCTATTGAGTCCTTGTACGGATCCCATGTATAGTGTGTACAGACACCGATTCTCCAATGGTCCTTGGAAGTCGCAACGACCAGATCTCACCCTATCCATCTTTAGAGGCTCAAACCCTCTTAAAAGTCAAGGATTTTTCACCGATTCAAGAGAGATTTGAACCACTAAAGGTGGATTGACATAAAGGGCTCTCGGAGTATTTTCTCAACCAACCCACCTTTAGGAACCCAAGCACGTTGTTTTTTCAGCCGGTTGCCTTGGCGGTTTCTTTTGAGTGGCCTATCCTTCAATACCCACACCTTTCCTGCATTTAGGGTTTGCACCAAACTAGGAAATGATGGGAGTATTGAATGGCAGGCCAGTCAAAACGACAAAATAGAGGAAGGCGAAGAAGCAGAAGAAGAATCTGAGATCATTTTAGTACAATTGTTGTACTTCGATCGTGACTTTTTATAGAAACCTCTAACCAATCAGCGTCCGCCATGTAATAAGGTCGGTGTTGGCGTTGGGCCTGGGCCATCCGTTTGGGCCAGATAGTGTTGGATCACTTGGGTTTACCCATTTTTTATCGCGCTAAGCCCATGGATGAACACTTTAAAAATCATAGAAAAGATTGTCCGAGTAGATCCCTCAACGGATAAACTTAACCAGTGATTGTTGGCCCAGTCCGAGCCACCACAAGTCGGTAATTTATCATTTCCAGTCTATGAAAGACTACTCAGAATCTCACACTCATGAGTTGATGCAACCAACATATCTAATGCATCCGAAATCCTATCAGTTCTAATCAATCATCATTGGTTTACACTTATCAAGAGAAGCAAGCAATGCTACTTCGGATTTGTCCATACGTCCGAGATAAGATAAGTTTATATGGTTCCTCAGTTCTGGATTGTACGAATTATTGCGGATATTTAACTTACTACTACGGATGTCTATCCTACGGATTTGAGACAAGTCCGAATAGCCAACAGTTGGATAATTCAGGCAAGATAATCAGGTAAAGATAAAGGGAACAGGACAGAATTATCTTAAACATAACAGATAATTGTGCGGAAAAATATATTACAACAACAAGAATAATATCAGTTTACTTGGCAACGTTCCGTGCCATCAGGAGATCAGAATTTAGCGGTTACATCATTTCCACAGGGCATACCCCGGACTTCTCATTGTGGAGGGGGCTGGATTGGGCCGGCTTCATTGGTTACAGGCGGATTGGTGGAGGACGGATTGACATTGGAAGCGGCCGCACGGGATTCAGCAACGGCATCAAAGGAAGCCTTGACGTTCTCGAACAAGTTGAAGTCCGCGTTGCGACCAACAATCCGAGAAGGCATGAAATACCAATTCTTCAGGTAGTCCATGTTGTCATGGAAAGGAATGAAGCAAACCTTCCCTATAGCCTCCGGGACACACTTGGGAAGAAAAGGTTCACCATTGTTGATCTCAATTTCACCTTCCTCGGTGACCACCTCCACGAACTCACATGCCGCTAACCGCTCATCCGGGACGATTTCCACCGGGATTTCAACACCACCAGCGTCCGCGGACGGATCCAATCCTTCCACCTTCCAATCAAAGTTCGGAGGCACCAACCCCTTTGCTTGTAATTGGCCAATGGCGGATGAGAACCCCTCCAGGCGGAGAGCGTCGACTTTATCCGCCATGAAGAACTTGAAGGAGTCCGACTTCATGAAGTCCTTAACAGCTTCAAGCCAAGCGAACTGGATATCTTCGAGGAGCGCATCCTTAGACTCCAGGAACGCCTTCATTGATGTGTCAATGAAGTTCACCTGCCACTCCACGTCCGACTTTGCCTGTTCCCAACTAGCCTTCAGTTTGGCGATGAGCGTGTCCTTCTTCTTCAATTGGGCCTCCACTCGCTTAACCTTCTCCGCCTCATCCGCGGATGCAGCCAAAGCCTTATGCAAGTCCTCCTCAATAGTAGCCCGCTCACTGGCCTTCCACTACATGGCCTTGATCATGCATCCGAGCTACAAGCAGTCCGCACAGTCAGCAGTTGTATTTTTAAAAACATGAAAGCTAAAACCAGAGAAAGAAAGAACACGAGGAGTTACTTACCCTTTGATGCAGCTCGTGAATCCCTCCGACCCTTTCAACCTCGGGGAGCCCACAACTCCGTTCGAACTCCGCGTCAAGGGCCGCCTGGTCGGATAATGGCAGCACAGCGGAGAAGTGCTGCCTCTTCGACGCCGGAGGAGCATCCGAGGTTGCGTTTCTCTTTCGGCCAGAAACGATAGCATCACGCATCAATATGTCCCACGTAGGAACGGATGCAGCGGAACCGCCGAGCCCTGAGGTTGGCGGCCTCTGAGAAGCAACACTGCGGGTAGCAGGACCTTTGCCCTTGTCGGGCACCTCCAAGGTCTGCGGATCCTCACCCGCCTTCTTCCGTCGCTCCTCCTCAGCAGCAAAGAGGGCCGCATTTTTTGGGTCCGCCATAGGCAAACCCGCTGACGTATTAATAATCCTGGCCCTTTGGCCAGCGGCAAGCTCGAGGGCTTGTTGCTCCCTCTTCTGTTTCTTCTTCTCTCGGAGGGTCGACTTGATGTATTCGAACCAGTAAGCTACGGAATGAACAAACGATGTCAGATACGGATCTATAAACAGCGGACAACCATGGAACAATCATGCATGACATTCAAAAAAAAAAAACAAGAAGAAGAAAACACAAATCCTAAGTTATGGATCCTTACAGAAGTCGTTCTTCCCTCCGACCTCGACGACGTCAGTCAGTCCGCACAAGTATGGCAGCGGCTGACAGATTAATCCGTGAAACGGATACGTTGGTGGATCATTTTTCTTGTGGATCTCCGCCACCCACAGAGCCACGTTTTTAGGAAGAGGGTGCAAATCCGGAATGCTCTCCCTAAAAAATTTTGTGGGCAACCCCCACTGTTCTCGTCTCCTCGCGGACTCCCCAGGCTTTAAAGCCATCCGCACGAAGATGTATTTTTCCCACCACTTTGATCCAAGCGAGAAGATGGGGTCCGAGATGAAGTTATATGATTTCCTATTTACAAAAGTATAAAAAAGGGGATTCCCTGGACTAAAAATTACATTGAAGAGCTACCTGAAGTTTACAAAGTTTACAGACTGCCCCTTCTTCGCACAAAAGATTTCGAAACAGATAAGGTTTCCCAGGGACTTGGGGATAACCTGACTCGGACCGATACCGATGTGGTTCAGAATATGCTTTAGCCCGAACGCGATGGGGATCTTCCATCTGCAGGAGAAGGCTGCTTCGTGCACACACATGTATCCCGCGGGCGGATTGTTAAAGGCGTGCCCAGGTTCCGGAACCATGATTTCGACGGACTCCGGAATTTCCCACTTCCGCCTCCACTCCGGAATATCCTCAGGTTTCACCTTGGACGGACAGGTGGGAAGCAAACCATCCACGTCCAATTCACCATACGGATCCGCGTTAACGACAGCAGACGCAGGACGAGGGAATTTAGTCCGCGCTGCCTTAGCTCCACGACCCACAACCAGTGGGGGATTAGGTTGAGCGGACACCCCTGAGTGCAACATAATTCGGTGCCCGGAACGTCCTCGCAGACGCGTGGTTTGAGAGGCTTCCTCCTCGTCATCATCCTCTTCTTCTTCTCCTTCATCCTCTTCTTCTCCACCTTCGGGTCTCCCATATATACTTGGGTTGTTCAGACCTGTTTCCGCCACAACAGGGTCCTCCTCACCAGCCTCAAACATCTCTACATCGTCTGCCTCACGACCAGTGTCGCCTTCCTGCTCCATTCGAGGCACACTTCCATGAGCCGATATACCACCACTACCGATGGTCCGAGATTGGACTCGCACCCTTGTTCTCACAACGTTTCCTTGGCTACTCACCCCATGATTCTGAGCAGAAACAGTACCACGGACCCCTTGCCCAACATATGTATCACCGGATGAAACAACCTCCACAACGTCCGCCTTGTTCACCTCCGCAGGAAGGTTGTTTTGCAGAATCTCCAACTCCAGTTCGTCTGACGCGGACGAGGTTACCGCACCAGATTCAGATCCTTAGGTTATTCCGTCATCATAATCAAGGACCTCGTGCTGATTCTGACTATCGCTCTTGGACATCCTAGGGCACAAGGAAACGGATTAGAAAACGACATGGTGGTCGTCCGAGAGTTCATTTATGTATCTTATTAAGTCTCATGATCCGAAAACGTCCTACCTTACGGCGAGTTCCTATGGGTCATTTTTCCTAACTATTGGCACCTACCTTGGCACGTAAGGCCATGCCACAAGGGAGTTCTATGTGCCAATTGGCACTATTATCTACCATGCAAGGCGCCACAAACAGGAAGTTCAACGAGCCTACTGGCGCTATATTCAAAAATACATGGCACATTTACAAGGCAAGCATACGAGTCATATCCACAAATTGATACTATAAATTCAACTACGAAACACATGCAATAGTAGGGTAATCGAAACTCAACATACGTCACATCACTTGGCAAAAAATACCCTATCACTATGGTATACGAGCACGGAAATTCCACACAGTATACATGCATCCGGGGTAGAAGAAACAATATTCGAAATTTCGAGGAAGCCAGATTTACTTACTTGATAAAGTAGCTAGAGAAAGGTTGACGGACAACGAAGCCTGGCTAGCTCTCCAACAGTGACTTGCACGACAGATCTGAATACTCACTCGAAACCTTGTTTGCTCGGAAGTTAGTTACTTGCTCGGATTGCTTAAGAGTGCTCTGAATTCAATTCGGCTAAAGTGTGACAATGACAGACTTGCGATCTATTTATAGAGGGACAATTGTGGAAGATGAAACGTCACATTTCTTGGCTTTTAACCCCATCCGTTGATCATTTCAATCCAATGGTTGCGTCGGTTCATAGGTGACGAAAATACATTGTACCCTATTAAATCGTCTCGGGATCCTCACTCATGGGCTGGACGGACGACTTATTGGGCCCCTTGGATCACTGTTCATCGGCCCAAGTGGATCATTTCACATATCCAGCCCAACGGATTACTTCCTACACACTCTTCCACAACAAACTCCTTCATATCCTAAAACCGTACTCGGATCTCGATATATCTCGGATACAAATACATTTTCCTTCTATGGCCCGTGATTATTCCTATCCCGGACCGTAGAATGAAAGGGGGGGGGGGGGAGATATATTAATTTCCTGAAACACGGATACGGATTGTTTGACGTAAAAATAAGGGATTTTCTCCCTCACATTTAATGATTCGGACACGCTCCTAACACACACTTGTTCCTCTACTTATAGTTCCACAACTATCTTCTACTAAGATACTTGGAAAGTAGGGGGCATATGTTGATACAGATATATGTCCAATCCGTCAAGGGCGCCATAGAGCGTGTCCTAGAGCGCATCAAGGCTAAAGTAGCCAATTCAGTACTTATCTGACCTTGGCTAGTCCGCTCTAAGGAAAGCCTTCCGGGTCAATCAATACACTCAAGTCAACACACCTCTTCGGCTGGTCCGACCTAGTTAGGTGCACGACTTCCGAACCTGATAAGAGGTCATATGGTCTCACCAAGTACCACACACTGTCATTCCTAGGATGCCAAACGGACCGGACGGGATAAACTCGGACGCCACCTTAACAATAAGACCAAACGTGTACACTAGAACCCCCAAGATACTTCCGAGCATCTAGTACCTTGGATCGTCACTGAGCTACCTAGGAACAGACCAACTCAACAAGAGTTTGGATCATTCTGAAAAGTCTCATAACGGACCCATCAGCGGGAATAGTACTATGAGGGGTAAAATGACCAATCTACCCTCCCAGGCCCATCTAATAGTATTGGACCCCAACATACTATTGGGCCATGGGCCAAGGGATTGTCCAAATTCTAAACATACACTTGACATCATCTTATGAACCTCTTCATAAGTACATGATAACTATAAATATAGCACAAGGTTCATGACCTTAAGGTAAGTCATAACAAGAGTGATAGAAGTAATAACTACCAAGCTCACTATATCATAACCTTCCTCATAACAACTACATTGGGAGCTTTCCAACTCTCTCTTGAGTAAAGTATCTTACTGGATTGACAACTTGCAATCCGGGTTACCTATCTAACCCCCCACTTAGTCTTTTCAGGTGTTCCTGCCCGGACCAAGTCACCAGGTCGGACTTCAAGTTGGAGGCGAACCTTAGAATATGGATTTGTAGTAGTTTAGTTAGTGTTTGAGACTCAACCCATCAACAACTACTATCTCATTTTAACAAGTAATACGATTACTATCTCGCCGTATAAAACCCAAGATATATAGTTTTATTTGCATCTGCATTTGCCGAAGTACCAAAAACAGGAAAATTCGACCCCCGTGGTCTCATACTCTCACTGTAGCAGTACTCTTATTCGATTGTAGGGTGATGAAAGCGATCTGGAATGAGGTGCTGCAATGGCTGAATATTACACACTCTCCGCGTGTTTGGACTAGCGAAGTACAATGGATTCTACCCCGCATAAGAGGAAAAAATTGGCGAAGCCAAGTCTTGAAAATTGCGTTTATAGAAACGGTCTATGAAATCTGGAAACACAGAAACAATAAATGCTTTGGGCATGATGATAGTCATATTTCTATTTCACAGCATATTATAGATGTAGTTATTTATAGAACTTGGTTGGTGCCGCGGCTTCGACCCCATGTTGGGAGTCTTATGCTGTCTTAGTAGTCTAAGTTGTCAAGTATACTCTACGGCTGGATTACTTGATCGCCTCCTGCTTTGTATTTGTTTTGGAGTTTGATAATATATTCTCGTTCAAAAAAAAAAAAAAAAAAAAAGCCAAAAACACTCGAGGTCAAATCCCAAAGCGGAACAAACAGTCGACCAACATTTCAAATTTGAAATCTCCATCTGTTCATCTTCAACACAAAGCGGGAATCACCATATAAAACAGCCCCATATCAAAACCCTCGCCCATTTCCATTCATTCATCTTTCCAGAACCAGGCCCATCCATGGCGGACGAGAAGTCGAAGCCAGCGTTAAGTCTCAATCAGCTGCACAAACGATTCCTTGTTGACCTATCGGCTTCTCAGTCCAGACCCAAACCAGGTTAACATCTTCAATCCACCACACATATAGGTTATTCAGCCTACTACTATGCTTGCTCTTGTTTCCGATCCATCAACTAATTTGAGGTATCTGTTTATGAAATCTGCAGTTAATTTTGTTTCTACGATGGTGAATAATGACATGCCGAAATTTAATTTTGGTACTCCTTCTCCTCCTCCACCTGCTCAAGGTACCATTATTAGTGTTACTCAGTAGATGATAGTTTTTCGAAAGTTGAAATGATGAAATATGATTTATGTGCTAGTATTTGCTGATCGTTTGTTGTATTGAATTATGAAGAAGCTAAAGTGGAAGAGTCGGTGTCGAAGATTAAGGATGCTTCTCCCCAGCTGTCTGATGGTCCGGATGATTTTGATTCTCCGCGTACTGATCCTGGTAAGAATTGCTAATTATCCCTCACTTGATGCAAACACATTTCGGAGTTACTACTCCAGTCACTTTTTTTGATATCGAATGTTTTAGGTTATTTTTATTTGAGAAGTATGCTATCTTTGTTAGTACTTGCTGATATGTATGTTTTGGTGAATTCGGAAGAAGCGGAAGAGTGCATGTCCAAGATCAAGGATTCTTCTCCCCAGCTGTCTGATGGTCTAGATGATTTTGATTCTCCGCCTACTGATCTTGGTAAGAATTGCTAATTATCCTTCTGTTGATGTAAACACATTTCAGAGGTACTACTCAAGTAACTCTTTGATTTCTGAGTGTTTTAGGTTACTCTTTGAGATGCCATGTCCGTAGTCAAGTCTCGTTGTTTAGCAATATTCCTAACTTTTGTTTAAAACTAAGTATATTAACAGGAAACATTTGTAAACATGCTTAATGATAGTTCAGTACCTTTGGGTAGTAAATGAGAACATGGAAACGTGGATGGTTTGGATTTGGAAACCCAGAATTTATGTTTGATACTCATATTTTGATTAAATGTATATAGTGAAGTAGGAAAAAAACTCATGTTAGACGTCTAGACACACATTACTCATTAGGAAGTACAATACCACCACGGCACAACCCACCCCAAGTGATGGGTGCATATCCCCTAATTTGCACCCATATAACTGTTAGCCCGACTAACACAATTTTTCTCAGGAAAGTTTGCATAAGATAATCGATCAAAAGACCAGTGTTAGAACTTCTGCAGTAATGGAAACTTATATCCCTGTTGATCTATTGCTCTCTCTTTCTCACTGGATTTGGTGGTAGGAAGTAGGAATTCTCTCTGTTTATTTGGTTACCTGATTCATTATGTGTATAATTTACTGGGATTCCTATCTCCTATCGATAGATTAATACATCTTTGATCCTTTTCATTATTAATATTAAAGCGGAGGACTTAAACGAAGATGGTAAGACCACGAAAGAAGATGGAATTGATTCTGAGATAAACCCTGATATTCTTGAATCATGTGAACAAGATCCTGTTTATCCAGGTGCGGTTAACTTGTAATATACGGACATCTACTCTTTCCTTGGTTTATACACAGAAATAGCATTTCTTTCTTGTTAACAAAGTATGCATTTTAAGTTAGACATAACAACTGAGATAGAAGTACCTAGCTCTTCTCTCAAGAAGATGCTTTCATGAAATTCTGGGATCACTGTTTTGATATAACCTTGTTACTGGCTGTGTAACTCTTTGTTTTGTTTTCTGTTTATCAACTCTGCGTGTAGGTACTGAAATTTCAGAAGACCAAAGACAAACAAAAGTGAGATTAGAAGGCAGGCGTCGCCTCTGCAAAATTTCATACAAAAATGATGGTGATGTTGGCATGGGTGTGAGTTCGGTCAGAGAAGAAGAGCCAATGATGGATGCTATCACAGATTTTGATTCACCGCCTCAGGTAAAGAAAGGATGTGAGGACAGTGCAAGTGAAATAAGGGATGTACTGAATGATTTGACCTCAAGGCTTGAGATTCTTTCCATTGAGAAGAGAAGTATTCCTAAGCCAAGAACCTTCAGGGAGGATGTCAGGGACCCTGTGAGCAGCAAATTGTATGATGTCGACACAGAAGAAGAATTCAATGATCAGAAATTTAATGCCTCATCTCTTCGTTCATCTGACCTCCCAGCAGATCCAGTGAATGGGTCAAAATCTAGAGTTACTGAAGTTCGGACTCATAGTCATATTAGTAAGGCTAATAGAACAATGTATCATCACACAACTTCAAGCAAGAATGAGCCCATGAAGGCCCGCCCTAAGCCGGGATTTGCAAAAGAGTCTCCTGCTTACAGTTTCTTAACAGGAGTGCAAGATACTGATGCCAACAAGTATACATCGTTGGGTGAAACACATGTTGTGAAAAGTGTGGGTAGGGGGCAGCAGCAGAAGCTTATCGAGGTATCTGATGATGAATCTGAGGGAGTTACTGCACTGGATCATGGAGATGATTTCAGCTTAACCGGTCCAAAGGGCACATACAAGCTATCGGCTAAAATAGCGACCATGTTGTTTCCTCATCAGCGTGAGGGGCTAAAGTGGTTATGGTCCCTTCATTGTAAGGGCAAGGGCGGCATATTGGGAGATGATATGGGGCTTGGCAAGACGATGCAGGTAAAAAAAAAAAACCTTTGTATTAAAAAAACAATTTACCTTCTCACGCTCATATTTCCGTTTACCTTTATTCTGACTATTGTTATACTGCTTCACTAGATTTGTGGCTTTCTGGCTGGATTGTTCAGCTCAAAATTAGTTAGGAGGGTTTTGGTTGTTGCACCAAAAACACTATTAACACACTGGACCAACGAGCTATCAACTGTAGGGCTTTCCAGATTGACGAGAGAGTATGACATTCTCCCAGATATACTTTCTTCATATTGTAAAGGTTCTGTAAAATGCACATTAGATTTGAACCATATCTTCCTTTTGTAGGTATTTTGCAACCTGTACGAAACTTCGACATTATGAGCTCCAATATGTACTTCAGGTTTTCTTCCTATTCTTCTTACGCGTCACTTCATATACAATATAGCTCACCTAATTTAGCTATCTCTTTTTGGCTGTGAGGCTGTTATCATTTGTCCTCTGCCCCATTAAATCTTCATATAAACAACTATTCTTCGGCAAGGACCATGCGGATATTCTCGTGGAAGTGTTTATACCAGCATATATCCTATTCCATAAGATGGAACCTCCTTCAAGATAATTTGATGTTTGATCTAGATTTCTTGTTATTGGTTTTCAGTGGTTCACGTTTGTGTTCCTGAGTTAAAGCAGTAGCTTTTCTGTGTGCAGTTTTTTTTTTGGATATCATACGAAACCATTGTGACCAGTAGATTGATGTTATAAAATGAATGAATTCATACTGAATTTTGCTTAAGTCATTAGTCAGACCCCAAAACCTGCACAGATTCCTGCTCGTTCAACCTATCAATCTCCAGTGACATGATTTGACTGACAACTGCCTGCTTACTTTGATCCATAATGTATAGCTAATTTGAAAATTCGAACTCCAAGCAAATTAAAAATGGAGAAAACTCTCCAATCCCTTAATGAACAGAGCAAAGCTAGCCAAAAACGGCAAAAGACTCCTTCGATCTGAGCAGAGTTGGGTTTGGTCTTGGTTTGACCTAATTTTTTGAATGATTCAGTTGTGTATTTGCACTGGTTTTACTTTTTTGGACGCTGAAGTCTGAATCTCTTTATGTTTGTCCATATTCTTCAGGACAAAGGCATCCTTCTCACAACATATGACATTGTACGAAACAATGCTAAATCTTTATGTGGAGATTATCGTTACCAAGATGATGGAGAAGATGAAGATTTATGGGATTATATGATCCTAGATGAAGTAATCTTTCTGTAACTATTAATTCATAAATTATATGTATAATCTATATATTTGCTTTAGTTATTTATGCATCATATAAAGGTTTTGGATTTATTCAATTATTAGGGCCATCTTATAAAAAATCCAAGTACACAAAGGGCTAAGAGCTTGCTCCAGATTCCTTGCCGTCACCGTGTCATTATCAGTGGTACACCACTCCAGAACAATCTCAAGGTAGATTTTTAAACATGGAGTTTATTAATTTATTTTTCTGTTTTCACTTTCACTTTTTAATCCTTTGACTATCAAAAGCACAGAGAACCTCATTGATTGAAATGTTGCTCTCTCGGTCTCTCATGGAACCCTTAATTTTTGTTAACAGGAACTATGGGCCTTATTCAGTTTCTGCTGTCCTGAGCTGCTAGGCGACAAGAATGAGTAATCATTATTATATGCTTCGATTGGATACTTTTCTTGAGCTACCGAATTTTACCTCTCGTCTTGTTTCCTTCTTTACTCAGGTTTAAGGAGAAATATGAATACTTCATTAATCGAGGAAATGAAAAAAATGCCTCGGATAGGGAAAAACGTATTGGTTCGTCTGTTGCTAAGGTGATATTTTTTCTCACATCCTAGAGTTCTGTGGGCTCAGATATCGAGGATTTTGTAGTATTTGTGATGGGTTTAATCATTTAAACTGTGCCTTGCTGTTTCTCCCTGTTCTTTTATTGGTATAGTCTTTCTTGTTAAACCTTTTCTGTGAGGACCTGTCTCACCATTTTGCATTTTTCTTGTTGAACCACTGACATATCCAATTTATTTTCCGTGTAAACGTTGACATTTTGGTGCATATAGTGGTGGTGGAGCGAATGTATTTCATATTTGCTTGGGGAAACTTTGGGTTTTATATCAAGAACATGCCATTCCTATTCATATCTGGCTTACCGCATGTTTTTTCCGTGTTCATTGATGGGGGTGTATATGCTGTTCTATGATTTACTGGAATATTTAAAATACACTCAACTATTTCAAGAAGCCAACCTGAATTGTTTGTCAGGAGTTGAAGCTATTTCAAACACACCTCATATACATCACTTTTCCTTTTAGGTGTTCACAACTGACTTGATTCTGTCGTGCTAGTTTTAAGAGTTCGATGCTGCTAAATGTTAAGCAGTCAGCCTTTAAGAAATTGCTTTTGGATATATGTTTGTTCTCTTGAATACTTTATGCTATATCGTATTAATTGGCCTTTTCCAATGGGTATGAATTTTAAATAGTAGTATAGTACTGCACACTTATTCCGTAAAATCATAAAGAAATACTATAACTGCATGCTCATAATAGTAATGTTGTTAAAAATGTCTACTGGCTAATCAAATGAAATCGTTATGCGTTTTATTGTAATTTTTTCGCACAAAATCAAAAAATCCATTAAGCCCAAAGATTGTATAAGAAGGGTATACCTCAATATGAAGTAAGGCATAAGAATCAATAAAATATTTCCAATCAAAACAAGGCTAGACTTCTGACGAACTTTGAATTAGGACCACCATTTAGGCTTTTTGGCATGTGAGTATTTTTCCCCCTTTTTTGACATCTTCCAGCATTTTGCATCAATAGGACCTGAGAGATTGTATCCAACCGTACTTTTTGAGACGTTTGAAGAGTGAAGTATTTGGTGACAATACCTTACTGTCCAAGAAGAATGAGTTAATCGTATGGTTACCTTTAACTCGATGTCAGGTGCACACTCAATATATCCTATTCTAAATCAGTAAGTTGTCCCTTTATTTTCAAATTGTTTATTTGAGATTATTAAACTATTATCTTTGTGGACTCAGCGTGAACTTTATGAAGCTTTCTTAAAAAGTGAGATAGTCCTCTCAGCCTGTGATGGTTCCCCTCTTGCTGCTATCACGGTAATGTTTATGCCATTTGCTGTTTAAATATTGTCTCCTGTGCAGCTATTGTGACATTTCTTTGGCTCATTGGCCAACGTAATGGCGATTCATGCATTACTGGCTACATGCCTGCCCCTTAAAATTTAGCACACACAGTTCTAAAAATACAAGACATTTTAACACTTTGGCAATGCAATAGCTATTGAAATTTAACATTTCTTTGCCAAAATTTCTATGACCTGCCTTTTGGTTGGCGCTATTTGTATTAGATACAAAGAAAATATATGCTGCTGAACATTGTATTGCTACATAAGAATGTCAATGCAACTTCATTTGAAACAAATTAAATGAAATTTGCACCCCATTCTTCTCTTTTCCGTGTTTTAATTTCTTGGATCCGAGAAATCATGATATGGGTTGCAGAAAAATCAGTGTATAGAAGTTAGTAGTAACATCTTCATGGCGGTTTACATCCTGTATTCAAAAGGATCAAATATTGTTATTTTGTTTATGGAACAGATATTGAAAAAGATATGTGATCACCCTCTACTACTTACAAAAAGAGCTGCTGAAGAGGTTCTGGAAGGGATGGATTCAACTGTGAATCAGGAAGATCAACGTGTTGCAGAAAAATTGGCGATGCACATTGCTGATGTTGCTGAAAGATTTGATATTGTAGAAAATAATGACATCTCTTGCAAACTATCATTTATATCATCTTTACTGGTAAGGCCTTCTCAGCACAATCAGTGTTGTAATTTATCTGTGCACATCAATAATGTTTACTGCTTGGTTTCAGGGAGAGCTAATACCGAAGGGGCATAATGTGCTTATATTCTCACAAACTCGGAAGATGCTTGATCTGATTCAGGTGGGTAGTCAAGTTGATAATTGGCATATCCTGTTTTTTTGGTACTTCATAAAAGGTGCAAGGTAACAAAGTCATGAAACTGCTGTCCGAGCTGTGAATGATCATCTGCTGTTTCTTTCATATTTTAAGTATCCCACCAGTGAAGAAAGACAAGCATGTGCTTCTCGAGGCACTGCGAGTCATGATCTTGTACCATCTAATTCTTGCATTGATAATTCATATCCTTGTCATATTGCTGGTCCGAACTGTTCATGTTGAATTTATTCTAATTCATGTCCTCATGCAATCAAAACGGAAAGATGCAGTTTCACTTTAATTATAACTTGCTTTAGTTCTGTGCAATATCCTTTCAGCGTGGTGATGGTGTAACTAGCAAATGTTCTTTTGTTTGACTTTTTATAGTCTTGTTTTATTTGGATACTCCCACATTTCCTGGCACCATCACACAATCTAGTTTTCCTAGTTTGTGATTATTTACTCTTTATTCTTGAACCCAGGAATCTCTGGTGGCCAGACACTACAGATTCATGCGGATAGATGGCACTACTAAAGCCATTGATAGAGCTAAAACCGTCAAGGTTTGATTTTTTTGATTCGGTTATGGTTATTATAAAATGTTATCGATTATGTATTCATTCTTTATGCTGTCAGGATTTCCAAGATGGTGGTGCCCCAATTTTTCTCTTGACATCACAAGTAGGAGGATTGGGTCTTACACTAACTAATGCAGATCGAGTGATTGTGGTTGATCCAGCATGGAATCCAAGGTTCATTTTTTGCACATTATACTATTTTCATTGTAACATATTGACGGAGAAACTAATTTTCATTGTGGATGATGTTAAATACTCCCTCAGTCCCAGAAAGATGAGCCCATTAGCTCTTTTTACACTTGTTACTTTCACTACCCTGTGCAAATTGTTAACTGTGATGAAAATGTTTGCAGCACTGACAATCAGAGTGTAGACCGTGCATACAGAATTGGGCAGAAGAAAGATGTCATCGTGTACAGATTAATGACATGCAGCACTGTTGAAGAAAAAATTTACAGAAAGCAGGTTTGCTGATTTTTGTTACATATTCAGATGGTTATTTTGTTGATTTTTGTTGTTGCATATTCAGGTCTGCTATACATCACTAATTCACTATCATAGAATTATGTTCTAGTATCATGTTGTGCGCAGAATTTACATAGTTCATCATTGCTGTTAGGTCATGTACAGTATATTAACTTGCAATGTGTTTTTCAGGTATTCAAAGGAGGGTTATTTAGAAGTGCAACTGAACATAAAGAACAGACTCGCTACTTCAGCCAAGAGGTTACTTCCTCAGATCAATGTTTCTTCTTGTGCATGTGCACTCCTAATTTTTCTTCTTCCTCATGCATGCTACTTATAGCCCACTAGGTCCGTTCTATTGTGTCTCTGTAGACTGTCTTCAAGTTTATGTTTATCCCAAGCTAACTCTATTTTTCAAAATGGAACGACCTTCATACCATGATAATATATTACCAACTTCCGTTAGCTAAATCTGCTCCACCAAAATAGTTCTCTCTCCTTCTCGATCTCACCTTCTGAGTCCCCTTTTTGTTTGTCCCAATCCCATCTTTCCATACCTAAATGGGAAAATTTGTCTCCTAATTTATTCATTATCTCCCCTATTTTATGTATTCTCTCATACTTTTATTCATTGCACCATGTGTTCACTAAATTATTCTAATTATTTACATAGCTTAATCTTAACATCAGTGCCCAGCTCTATGGGAAGATGAGATCTGGGGACGGGAGGGAGCACAATAATTTAGCCTAATAAAAAACTAACCCTCACACAAGGATTATATCATAGTGAATAATGAGGAGGCTAGAAGCAGTCCTACTTTATTTTTTCAACATACTAAGCTCCATATTGTAGTGAAATTTAATAAATATAAAACCCCTCTCTGAATCTAAATAAATATTCCACCACATGATATATTAATTGAATAAAAGGCTTGAACCAAGTCCTACTGTCTTTCTAAATCAGTTCAAGCTCCATTAATGTACTTGAAGCGGAATTTATTAATACTGTATACCCCTTATGTTAACACATTTGATTTTGTGTGGTTAAATTTTCAGGATCTGCGCAATCTCTTCAGTTTGCCAAAACAAGGATTTAATATTTCTCTAACTCAACAGCAGTTACTTGAAGAACATGATCGACAACACACAATGTATTCAATTTTCGTTTTATAGTTCCTTAAGCAAGTCTGGATGTGTCTTATATTGAAAAAAAATTAAGCTCTCTTATTCAATTTGTCTAATTTATGTATATTTGGTCCAGGGAAGAGTCTCTGAGAGCTCATGTAGAGTTTCTCGAAACTCTCAACATTGCTGGAGTTAGCCACCATAGTCTGCTCTTTTCGAAAACAGCACCTGTACAATCTCTAGAGCTGGATGAGGAACATGAAAGGTGATTGATGCTTATTGAAATCAACATTTGTTGTGATATCTACAATTGCAGGGTGCAATATGGGTTCTTGTTTGATTACACAGAACTATAGATGCACCTTGTATTCTGCACTGTATTCTCACCAGGAAATATTACAAAGTGTATGCCTGTCTGTGTGATGGTTGACTTCAAAGCATTATCTTAAGTTGCAGGTATCTTCTTTTATTACAGAGAAATTGAATTCTTCTTATTGCTTCAGGTTAAGAGGGAAAACTTCCGTAAGGAACGCACAAATGCATCGCTCAGTGGAGCGTGAAGTTGATGCGTACGGTTTTGATAATTATATTTAGTTCCATTTCATACTATTGATTAATAATGCTGAGTGACATACCAATCCTGCATGTGCAGCGCAGAATATGCATTTAATCCCAAGGATGCAAAGAAGAACCAGAAAAGCATGCATAATGATGATGAGGAGCCAACAGAAGATGAAATCAGAGAGAAAATTAATCGATTTTCTCATACATACATGAACAAGGTACTTTCGTAAACTCCTGGCTATGCATTGTTATCTTGATGAATACTCTGTTGACCGTAAACTTGCCCTGCAGTAAATTTGTTGTCCTTTTTTTATTCCTAGCTTGAGCAGATTAAATATTTTTTTAATTTTTCTTCATTATCAGATGCTTACTGATATTTGTATGTCATAAAATGCCTTACAAAAGGTCCGAAGTGAAATTCTGCAGTAAACTAAAGTCTTTGACCAGTTTCAACTTGTAAAATTCTTAATTTTCTGATAGGAGTTTTTAACTGATTCACCTAATTTATACTAATGTTTTAGTGGATTTTTTTTTTACTGTTGAGGAAAATCAAGTCTTTCAAAATACTTGCTCGTTTTTTATTTGTTTTGTTAATCACAGGGAGCCACTATACTTGTCAAAAATACCGTGGTAATTGAGTGTTTTTGTTCTACTTCACATTAATGATATCCCAGTTTTTTAGCTCAACAAGTTGATTACCTTTATTTTTGTTTCTAGGCTGCAGTCTTACCTGATAAAGGGCTAAAGCTACAGAAACAAATAGCTGCATTGAACCAGCAACTCGATCAACTGCGACTATCTAAAGGGAAAGAAGTTATTGATTTGGAGTAATTATTTATTTTGCTGTTAACTACAGAAGCAGATAGGTGCATCGAACCAGCGACTAGATCAACTCCGACTAGCTCACTGGGAAAAGGGAACAGAAGTTATTGAGTGGTCATTATTTTGCTGGCGGCTTGTATTTAAACAAAGTCCCTCTTGAGGATCTGCTCATCAACTGTTTTGTGTAAATATGACATGGATCTTTGCCCTGGGCTGAAATTCAAGTAAACCAAATGTGTCCTTTCTCGTTGACACATGGATCATTTGACAGTAGTTTATCAGCGGTATTTATGTACTCCTATTTCAAACTTTCCTGACAAAATGACATGAAAGAGTCAGTACTAGTATTGCTTGCACAAGTCCAATTTGTTCAATTTACTTCCTTCATATTTACTCATCTAATTCAATTCTTCAAAGTTACTCGACCTTGTCTACTAAAACAACTCTGCAAGCCTGCAACCAGACATAATCCTCTCAACGTACAGAAGAAAGAAGCCATGCCTATAAACCATTATCATGCCAACTTTGTCTCTTGGTTTTGATTCTGCTAGCTGCCTCATCAACGGAAAAGAAAACTCCTAAACCCTTGGAACCCGCCCCTGCTACTCCTTCAACGTCTGGTGGCGCTAAGTCAAGTTATATAAAAATATCCGGCTTCCTGAAATACTGTAGTTTCAACTTGAACAGGTATTTGCCGAAGTTTCACAAGTCCAATGAAAAATGTTGTCAAAATGCGCGCCAGGTGAACGTGAAATACTTCTGCGCTATTTTTTTCGCACCACAGACCAAGCTTATATTCAGTCCGCATAAAGTTACAGTTATTGCAAGGCACTGTCGAAAACCTTTCCGTATATTTACACGTGAAAGTAAGTTTGAATCATTAACTTACTCATATAAGATACGATTTGACACGTACCAACTTCATTTCTTCGTGTTCTAGGAGAACTATATTATTGCAGCTTATATATAGTCTGGCGGAATAAAACATCTGTAGCTTGTCCAGAAGATAGTTTTATCACATCATGAAGAATTTCGTGCTGTCATTACGATCAGGAACTATATGAGCTACTACGGACATTGTAATCGTACTTTAACTGGTGTCGTCTGGATTTTGTTTTGTCGTAAAACCTTTGTATCTATAAGTATGACAAATTGATGAGTTCGATAAGTGATATATTTTCTTCTTGAGTTTATGATCATACGCTTTTAATCAGTGTTCAGGATACCATTTGATGACATATGAAAAGCCGCTGATATTGTGTAATGGGGAGGTCTTGAAGTGATTCTTGCAAAATATGGCATCCCTACGTTGTGTGATCATTGGATTATGTCAGGACTGCAAAAGGCAAGTCCTTTGATTGATCGCGTTAAAAGCGACTTAGAAAAGGTGACCCTATGTCACCCGTTCGTGTTTGTGCTCATGACCCGAGTATAAGCAATGAAATTCCAACTATAAGTTCAAATTCAAATGATGGAACTTCCAACACATGGACAAAAGCCCAACTATACAAGGATCAACTAGCGTACATGAAGAAAAACTCATATTTTTATTACTTGCGGTCGCTTATATTTATTTTGTATTTAAGTCCCAATCCAATCAATGAAATAGAAGAAGTATTGTAAACTATACTTGATTTTCCTTAATTGGGTAATTGGTACAAACACTAGGGTGATGACGCATGATTTTGCTGAAGTTCATGATTTCTATAAGAATTTGACAATTATTTTCCAGATTTAATCGAACTCTTAATCCATTTAAGACTTATTTTCATTCTCCCGTTTGGTTCATTCCACTTTTCTAAACACTATTGTACATCGTAATTTCAATTTCCCAATATCACTCAGGCAAATCTCCAAACTAGACATCTTGAATTCAAGACTACAACATGTTTATAAAAAATTCTCACATAGTGATCATCATCGATCCAACAAGATATGGCTAATCCTGTTTACACCAGCTTCTGTCTCTTGTTACTGATCCTGATGACCACCAGTGTCTCGGAGGGCCTATTTCACCACCATCAGATACCGCCAGGGGACTATCAACAACCTTGCAAAACTCATCCTTCAAATGGAATTTCGGATGAAACCGAAGAGATGCTCAAGTTCGTGACATTTTGTAGTCCTCACTTGGCAAGGTTCTTGCCCCATTACCATACTAAGCCAAGCGGAAAATGTTGCAAACATGCTCGCAGAGTTAACTTGAAGTACCTGCTCGCGGTTTTTTTCATACCAGAGACAGAGATGGTATTCAATCCGGGAAAAGTTAAAGCTATTGCCAAGGATTGCGGCGTATTTAGTTTCCACTTTTCGCCTGATTTCGGAGTAAGTTTTAGTTTTGACTACACATTAATATATTCATCATAGCAGAACGATAGGTTCTGACCAAATTATTTTAATTCATTGTGTTCTAATCGGTAAGATCACTTTGTTATTGTAGGGTGATCGCAATGTTATGACAATTGATTGAAGAATTTGAAGCAGTAATTAAAATCATAACTTACATGAACTGTACTACAAGGTGTTGTAATAGTACAAGATTAAGGGAGATCTTGAACTAGTGTGGTCGAGATTTTTATTTGTGACATCTTATAAGTAGGATGTTTTCAAATAAATGAACTGCATTTTCTTGTCGTTTTAGTGTTCAAGAGAGACTGCTGCCTGATTGAACCTTTGATGGAAATATACATTTGTACTTGTGCAATGTGATGAAATTGGTTTCAAAGGGAAAAAAAAAATCATCCTAACAAGAATGCCACGCCACATGTCAAGAAATGGGATAGGAAAAAACATCTACTTTGGTTTTTAAGCTACTAAAATTCCAAATTTGGCACGAATTACGCCATGGAATTTGCATGTACGTTAGTTGCCCCCTCGGTGTAATTTCTCCTTGTATTTTAGGTTTTACTATCATGTACTCCTATAAGATATTAATCTTACCGAGTTTGAAAATTCAGGGGTAAATCGCAAAAAAACCCTACTTCTATGATTAATCTGCACACATGGAAACTTCAAAAATCATTTTGTACAAATGACGAGCAAAATGTTTCTAACTAAAAAGACCGAGCCTCTATTTTCAACATCTAAACGAAATTTCTAAAGTATATCATTAGGTTGGTTTCTTCCATTGACATCCAATAACCTGTGTTAGAAATCACCATCCGAGTTAGTGGCATTAAGCTGAAATTGAGTTTACGCAACTTGAATTCAGCTTGATCAAAAAATTATGTTTGATTTTATTGAGTAACCCATTTAGTAGTGTTAAATCGAAACCAACATCTATTTAAAAAGTCATTTTTTCATTCTTTTTAATAATATAAATACAATCAATCGTTAAGATATATTAAAATCGAAAAATGGTGGTTCAGAAACCAGGGTGATGAGTATTGAAGTATTAATTTGATGGTGGGCGCAAATTGTGAAAAAGTGGAGAAAGTCTGTACACGTGACAAGCTGGTTGGCGGGGCATTTATGCGCCTTTTGAGCTTAACATGTAGAGACACTCCCGTAAATTCCTGTGTTGTGCCAAAGGGCGGTAGTCAGCCCTTTTAAATTCCCAGTTTCCAAATCTTCTCTTCTTCTTTCTATAAAATGAAATGAAATCTTGTTGTAGTCATAGCTCCTCTTCCTTCTTCTTCTTCTCTTCTTTTCCTTGGTCTGTCTTTCTTTCTCCTCCTCCTACTTCTTCTCCTCCGTTAGGGCAGGAGTTTAATATGTGCAAGGCCTTTATGCCTAAACCACTTCTTCTTCTTTTCACTTAAGTTCGAAAGGGGATTAACTATAACATTCTCCTAAATTTCGGATGGGATTGATTCGAACGTGCACCCCTAAAATGAAACAAACAGTCCGCCAAAATTTCAAATTTGCACAAAGCGGGAATCACCATATGAGAACAGCTGCTGTATATCAAAACCCTCGCCCATTTCCATCCATTCAGCTGCACAAACGACTCCTTCTTGATCATGATTATCCAGGTAACTTACACAGAAATAGCATTTTTTTCTCTGTTAACCAAGTATACTTAGACTAACAGCAACACAAATGGAGTAGCATTTTTTTTCTCTGTGCCAAAATACTAACCTTGTTAGTTGTTACTGGCTGTTATCCATCAATGTTGGCTTGCCTTCAATGTGTTTGTTTCGTTTTCTGTTTATCAACTCTGCGTGTAGGTACTGAAATTGCACAACACCGAACACAAACAAAAGTGAGATTAGAATGTGAGGATAGTAGTGCAAATGAAATAACGGATGATTTCACCTCAAGGCTTGAGATTCATTCCATTGAGAAGACGAGTATTCCTAGGCCAAGAACCTTGACGGAGGATGTCAAGGACCATGTGAGGAGCAAATTGTATGATGTCAACATAGGAGAAGAATTCAATGATCAAAAAATTAATGCCTCATCTCTTCGTTCGCCCGACCTCCCAGCAAAATCTGCAGTTACTGAAGTTTGGACTGGTAGTCATATTAGCAAGGCTAATAGAACAATGTATCATCACGCAACTTCAAGCAAGAATGATCCCATCAAGGCCCGCCCTAAGTTGGGATTTGCAAAAGAGTCTCGTGCTTACAGTTTCTTAACAGGAGTGCAAGACACCGATGCCAACAAGTACACGTCGTTGGGTGCAACCCATGCTGTGAAAAGTGCGAATAGGGAGCAACATCAGAAGCTTATTGGTGAATCTGAGCTGGATGATCATGGAGATGATTTCATATTAACCAGTCCAAAGGGCACATATAGGCTATCTCCTAAAATAGCATCCATGTTGTTTCCTTATCAGCTTGAGGGACTAAAGTGGCTCTGGTTCCTTCATTGTAAGGGCAAGGGCGGTATCTTGGGTGATGATATGGGTCTTGGCAAGACGATGCAGGTGAAAGAACCTTTTTGTAATAAAGCAATTTACCTACTCATTCTCATTTTTCCGTGGACCTTTATTCTGACTGTTGTTATACTACTTCACTAGGTTTGTGGCTTTTTGGCTGGATTGTTCAGCTCAGAATTAGTTAGGAGGGTTTTGATTGTTGTACCAAAAACACTATTAACCCATTGGACTAACGAGCTATCAACTGTAGGGCTTTCCAGATTGACGAGAGAGTATGTCATTTTCCCAGATGTACTTTCTCATATTGTAAAGGTTCCGTACAATGCACATTAGGTTTGAACCATATCTTCCTTTTACAGGTTTTGTGCAACTTCTACGAAACTTCGACATCATGAGCTCCAATATGTTCTTCAGGTTTTCTTCCTATTCTTCCGATGACTTCGTATACAACATAGATCACTTAATTTAGCTCTCTTTTTGGCTGTGAGCCTGTGAGGCTGTTATCAGGTGTCCTTTGTGTTGGAAATGTAACACTTTGTACCACTATACACTTCGGCAAGGACCATGCGGAATTGCGGATATTCTCGTGGAAGTATTTATGCCAGCATATATCCTACTCCATAAGATGGAACCTCCCTTCAAGATAATTTGATGTCTGATCTAGATTTCTTGTTATTGGTTTCAGTGGTTCATGTTTGTGTCCTTAAGTTGAAGTAGCAGCTTTTCTGTGTGCAATTCTATTTTTTTTGGATGTCGTACAAAACCATTGTGACCAGTAGATTGATGTGATTTAATGAATGAATTCACTCAGAATTTAGCTTAACTCATTAGTCAAATCCCAAAACGTGCACAGATTCTTGCTCGTTCAACTTATCAATCTCCAGTTACATGATTTGACAACTACCTGCTTATTTTTATCCCTAACGTATAGCTACTTTGAATATTCAAACTCTAAACCAAATTAAACTGGAGAAAAAGAGCAAAGCTAGTCAAAACCGGCAAAAGACTCCTTCGTTATCAGCAGAGTTGGATGTGGTCTTGGTTTGACCTAATTCAGTTGTGTATTTGCAATGGTTTTACTTTATTGAACTCTGAAGTCTGAAACCCTTATATGTTTGTCCATCTTCTTCAGGACAAAGGCATCCTTGTCACAACGTATGACATTGTACGAACCAATACTAAATCTTTATGTGGACAAGATGAAGATAAATGGGATTATGTGATCCTAGATGAAGTACTCATTCTCTAATTATTACTGTAATTCATAAATTGTACATATAATCTCTATATTTAATTTAATTATTTATGCATGATACAAAGGTTTTGGATTTTTTCAACTTTTAGGGCCATCTTATAAAAAATCCAAGTACACGGAGGGCTAAGAGTTTGCTCCAGATTCCTTGTCGTCGTCGTGTCATTCTCAGTGGTACACCACTCCAGAACAATCTTACGGTACTGATGGTTTTAAGCTTGGAGTTTATTATATTTTGTTTTCACTTTCACATTTTAATCCTTTGGCTATCAAAAGCACTGACAACCTCATTGTTGCTCTCTCGGTCTCTCACGGAACCCTCAATTTGTGTTAACAGGAACTATGGGCCTTATTCAGTTTCTGCTATCCTGAACTGCTAGGCGACAAGAATGAGTAATCATTATATATGCTTCGATTGCATATTTTTCTTAAGCTACCGAATTTTACTTCTCATCTTGTTTTCCTTCTTTACTCAGGTTTGAGGCGAAATATGAATATTTCATTAATCGAGGAAATGAAAAAAATGCCTTGGATAGGGAAAAACGTATTGGTTCGTCTGTTGCTAAGGTGATATTTTTTCAGATCAATGAGAATTTTGTAGTATTTGTTACGGGTCTAATCAGTTCGTTAAACTGTGCCTTGCTGTTTCTCTCTCTTCTTTTTATTGATATATTATTTCTTGTTAAACCTTTTCTTCTGCTGAACCAATCAATTTATATATCTGTGAGGACTTGTCTCACCGTTTTGCAATTTTCTTGTTGAACCACTGACATATCCAATTTATTTTCTGTGTAACCGTTGACTTTTTGGTGCATATAATGGTGGTGGAGTGAATGTGTTTCGTATTTTCTTGGGGAAACTTCGGGTTTTATAGCAAGAACATGTCATTCCTACTCATATCTGGCTTACTACATGTTTTTTATATGTTCATTTTATGGGGGTGTGTATGTTGTTATATGATAGAGATAGACTGGAATATTTAAAATACACTCAACTGTTTTCAAGAAGCCACCCCGAAGTACTTTTCAGGAGCTGATGCTATTGCAAACGCATCTCATATACATTACATTTCCTTTTGGTTCAGTTAGGATATGTGGTTGCATGTTTATTGTCTATGGGGATGAATGTAGGTGTTCGCAACTGATTTGATTCTAGTGTGCTAGTTTTAAGTGTTCAATGCTGCTAAATGTTAAGCAGTCAGCCTTAAAGAACTTGCTTTTGGATATGTATCTGTTCTCTCGGATACTTTATGCTATAAAAGATTGTATACTATAACCGCATGCTGATAATAGTAATGTTGTTAAAAATGTCGACTGGCTAATCGAATGAAATCTTTATGCGTTTTATTTTGAGTTTTTGACACAAAATCAAAAAATCCATTAAGCCCAAAGATTGTTTAAGAGGGGAATAACCTCAATATGAACTCAAGCATAAGAAACAATAAACATTCAATTTCCAATCAAAACAATGCTAGGTTCCTGACGAACTTTGAACTAGGCCCACTATTTATGCTTTTTCTTTGATTAGCATGTAATTTCCTTTTTTAAAATTTTTTTCCTTCTCTTTTTTGACATCTTCCAGCATTTTGCATTAATAGGACCTGAGAGATTGTATCCAACCGTACTTTTTGAGACGTTTGAAGAGTGAAATATTTGGTGACAATACGTTACTGTCCAAGAAGAACGAGTTAGTCGTATGGTTACCTTTAACTCAATGTCAGGTACACACTCAATATATCCTATTCTAAGCTGTTACTTTATTTTCGAATGGTATATTTCAGATTATTAAACTATTATTTTTGTGGACTCAGCGTGAACTTTATGAAGCTTTCTTAAAAAGTAAGATAGTCCTCTCAGCCTGTGATGGGTCCCCTCTCGCTGCAATCACGGTAATATTCATGCCATTTTCTATTCAAATATTGTCTCCTGTGCAGCTTTTGTGACATTTCTTTGGCTCATCGGCCATGTAATGGCAATTCATGCTTTACTCGCTACATGCCTGCCCCCCTTGCCCCTTGAAATTTAGCACACACAGTTCTAAAAATACAAGACATTTTAACACTATGACAATGCAATAGCTATTAAAATATAACATTTCTTTGCCATCATCTCTATGACCTGCTTTTTGGTTGGCACATATTTGTATTAGATACACAGAAAAAATATGCTGCTGCACATTGTAATGCTACATAAGAATGTTGATGGAACTTCTTTTGAAACAAATGGAATGAAATCTGCACCCATTCTTCCATTTGCCGTGCTGCAATTTCTTGGATCCAAAAAATATGATATGGGTTGCAGAAAAATCAGTGCATAGGTATCTGTAAGAAGTTTTTATGGACTGGAGAGGTTTGGGATAGTAGGAAAGCTTTGGTGTCTTGCGATAGTGTCTGTTGCACCAAGTCGGAAGGCGAGCTTAGCTTAGTCCATTTACCTACTTGGAATAATTAATGAGCTTGCGATGCTTAAGCTTCTTTGGGCCATTCACAACAAAGCTGATAAGCTTTGGATTATATGGTTTCTATATTAAAGATCTTTGTGTAAGGACTATGCCTGTTCCTCAACAAGCATCCTTTCTTTTTTTAAGTGTCGGATCCTTTTGCAACAACCTGGTGACTGGGAGGCTTTGATGGAGTGTGCTGTCTTTGATAAGCATGCTGTGTATAGCTTGTTGCGACCTACTGTCCCACATGTCATTTGGAAAGGGCTTGTTCTGAATAATAGAACTACTCCGAGGGCAAAGTTTGTGTTGTGGTTAGCTCTTTGGTGCCGGCTTGAAACCAAAGATAGGTTGTTGCAGTTTCATGTGGTTGTGGATCCCCCGTGTATTTTTTGTCAGCTACACCCTGAATCGTTAGATCATTTGTTCCTTGCTTGTCCGGTTCTGTTTACAGCTTGGTGTGCTTTGCTGACTTGGCTTGGTATGGCTCCTTGTCTGGTGACTGGGTAAGTACCCAACACTTAATGTGTGTTTCTGCTAAGGGTAAGACGCTGAAGAACAGGGTGTTTAAGATCCTTGTCTCTGAATTTATCTATGATATTTGGATAGAACGCAATTCTCGTATTTTATCAGCAATGCAGTCATGATCTGAATGGGATTTTGTGGGAAGTTGTTCAAGAATCTGTTTGTCGGTCCCTTTTAGATAAGAAACTTAGACTCTATTGTACTACCCTGCTGGGTTACCCACAGGTTTGAGCTTCTTTGCTTCTGTTTGTTGTTAGTTGTTTGGGCATTTTGTAACTGAGTCTTGAGACGATGTACTTTCTTGATCGACTGGAATAAACGATCTTTGTTCCAAAACGAATAAAAAAATCAGTGCATAGAATTTAACAGTGAAGATCTTCATGGCGGTTTATATCCTGTATTCAAAAGGATCAAATAATCTTATCTTTTTTATGGAAGCAGATATTGAAAAAAATATGTGATCACCCAACTTACAAAAAGAGCTGCCAAAGAGGTTCTGGAAGGGATGGATTCAACTTTGAATCAGGAAGATCAACGTGTTGCAGAAAAATTGGCGATGCATATTGCTGATGTTGCCGAAAGATTTGATATTGCAGAAAATAATGATATCTCTTGCAAACTATCATTTATATCATCTTTATTGGTAAGGCCTTCCCAGTACAATCAATGTTGTAATTTATCAGTGCATATCAATAATGTTAACTGCTTGGTTTCAGGGAGAGCTAATACCGAAGGGGCATAATGTGCTTATATTCTCACAAACTCGGAAGATGCTTGATCTGATTCAGGTAGGTAGTCAAGTGGATAATTACTGGCATATCCTCTTTCTTTCATACTTCCAAAAAGGTGCAAAGTGACAGTCATGAAACTGCTGTCCGAACTGAGAATTATCATATCATGTTTCTTTCATATCTTAAGTATCCCACAAGTGAAGAAAGACAAACATGTGCTTCCCGAGGCAATGCGAGGCATGATCTTCTACCATCAAATTCTTGTACTGATAATTCATATCCTTGTCATATTGGTGGTCAGAACTGTTGACGTTGAATTTATTCCTATTCACGTCCTCATGCAATCAAAACTGGAAGATGCAGTTTCACTTGTAAGATTATGTCAAATTTCTAAAATCATACGTGATTCGATTTTAATTTGATGTTCATCTTTGATAAGACTGTTCTAGTGCGTCTTCTGGCCCTTCTGTATTATAGTTTTGTGTCACAATGCTTTGTTTATATCTGTATTTCTTGTGGGTTAAAAAGTCCCTCATAATACTGACTTACCTTTCACAGCATGGTGTTGGTATAACTAGCAAACGTTTTTTTGTTTGACTTTTTGTAGTCTTGTTTTATTTGCCTTCTCCCACATTTCCTGGCACCATAACACAACTTAATTTTCCAAGTTTGTGATTATTTACTCTTTATTCTTGAACTCAGGAATCTCTGGTGGCCAGACACTACAGATTCATGCGGATAGATGGCACTACTAAAGCCATTGATAGAGCCAAAACCGTCAAGGTTTGATTTTCTTGATTCATTTATGGTTATTATAGAATTGTTACCGATTATATATTCATTCTTTATGCTGTCAGGATTTCCAAGATGGTGGTGCCCCAATTTTTCTCTTGACATCACAAGTAGGAGGATTGGGCCTTACACTAACTAATGCAGATCGAGTGATTGTGGTTGATCCGGCATGGAATCCAAGGTTCATTTTTTGCACATTATTTATACTATTTTCATTGTAAACATTATTGAAGGAGAAACTAATTTTCATTGTGGTTGATGTTTATACTCCCTCAGTCCCAGAAATATGAGCTCATCACTTATTATGAATTTTATAGAATTTAGTGGATTATGTTTAGATGTACCATTCTACCGCTCTGATGTCCAATGTAGAAGAATTTATTGTATTAGATAAAGAAATGAGCTCATATTTTGGGACTATATAAACGAAGTACGATGCTGCATTTTTGGGTTTCAGGTATACCAAAATTTTCCTTCTCGCCCTGGCTTCTTTCAAAAATGTATTTACTGGTTATTTTTATGTTTTCCTTATTTCTCAAGATTCTTTACAATTCTTACCACGTGTAACTGTTGAAAAAGTGATAAGATATTGTTATTGCCCTGGTATCCATGCGTTTGAGGGGTTCCATATTAAACCCAAATCATGTACTAAAAATAATTTAAAAAAACTTAATTATGAAAGTATAATGATTATTAGATACATATTATAATATTTAAGTTATTTTCTCATAATATATGAAGAAAATTGTTAACTATGATGAAAATGTTTGCAGCACTGACAATCAGAGTGTAGACCGTGCATACAGAATTGGGCAGAAGAAAGATGTTATTGTGTACAGATTAATGACATGCAGCACTATTGAAGAAAAAATTTACAGAAAGCAGGTTTGCTGATCTTTTATTGTTACATATTCAGATGTTGATTCCTATTTCGTTATGGTATGACTTTACAATTTAATTTTCCTGATAGAGTTGATGCAATATTAGCAAGCACAAACAACTTAATTTGTTTATGAACCTGTCATTCTCGTAACTGATTATTTCATTGGGTTCTGATTTTACCCCTTTATTGCCAACTGAAAAAGGCTAGTGTCGGGATCCGGAATATCTCTACTCTGGTGTCTGTTAATGCATTGCTAAAAGAATGTGCCGATTTTGTAGATTTTTGTCTGAGTCAGATGTCTGCTATACATCACTAATTCACTATCATAGAATTATGTTCAATCATTTTGCGTGCAGAATTTACATAGTTAATCATTGCTGTTAGGTCATATTAACTTGCAATGTGTTTTTCAGGTATTCAAAGGAGGGTTATTCAGAAGTGCAACTGAACATAAAGAACAGACTCGCTACTTCAGCCAAGAGGTTAGTTCCTCAAATCAATGTTTCTTCTTGTGCACGTGCACTCCTAATTTTGCTACTTGCTCCTGTATGCTACTTATCGCTCACTAGGTCCGTTCGCTTTGTATCTCTGTTGATTGTCTTTAAGTATATCCCAATCTACCTCTACTTGAACTTGCATCACCAAAATGGAATGACCTTCATGCCATGATAATTTATTACCAACTTCCGTTAGCTAAATCTGCTCCACCAAAATAATGCTCTCTAAGTCTTGATCTCACCTTCTGTGTTCTTTATTATTTGTCCCAATCTCATCTTTCCATGCCTAAATAGGAAAAAATTTCTCCTACTTTATTCATTATCCCCACCCCAAACTTTATTTATTCCCTCCTACTTTTGTTCATTCCGCCATATATTTTCTAAATTATTATAGTTATTTACATAAGCATAATCTTAACATTAGTGCCCAGCTCTACAGGAAGATGAGATCCGGACGTTGGGAGCACAATAATTAAGGCTCATACAAAACTCACCCTCACATGAGGACTATATTCATAGTGAATAATTAGGAGGCTAGAAGCCAGTCCTACTTTCCTTTTTCAGTATCATACTAAGCTCCATATTATAATGAAATTTAATAAATATAAAACCCCTATCTAAAATCTAAATAATTATTCCATATATATGTTAATTGAATAAAAGCTAGAACGAAGTCCTACTGTCTTTCTAAATCAGCTCAAGCTTAATTAATGTACGTGAACCGAAATTTATTAATATACCCCTTATGTTAACACATTTGGTTTTGTGTTGTTAAATTTTTAGGATCTGCGTCATCTCTTCAGTTTGCCCGAACAAGGATTTCATATTTCTCTAACTCAACAGCAGTTACTTGAAGAACACGATCGACAACACACAATGTATTCAATTTTCGTTTTACAGTTCCTTGAGCAAGTCTGGATGTGTCATATATATATATTGCAAAAAAAAAAAAAAAGATTAAACACTCTTATCGAATTTGTCTAATTAATGTATATTTGGCCAGGAAAGAGTCTCTGAGAGCTCATGTAGAGTTTCTCGAAACTCTCAACATCGCTGGAGTTAGCCACCACAGTCTGCTCTTTTCGAAAACAGCACCTCTACAATGTCTAGAGCTGGATGAGGAACAAGAAAGGTGATTGCATACTGAAATCAACATTTGTTGTGATATCTACAATTGCAGGGTGCAATCTGGGTTCTTTTTCGACTATGTAGAACTGCAGATGCACCTTGTATCCTGCACTGCATTCTCACATAGAAAGATTACAAAGTGTATGCTAGCTTGTTAATTTTTGTGATGGTTGACTTCAATGCATTATCTAAAGTTGCAGGTGTCTGCTTTTATTATATAGGAAATTGAATTCTTCTTTTCGATTCAGGTTAAAATGGAAAACTTCCGTAAGGAAGAAAGAAATGCATCGCGCAGTGGAGCATGAAGTTGATGGGTACTGTTTTGATAATTAAATTTAGTTCCACTTCATAATACTGATCAATAATGCTGAGTGACAACACACAATGTATTCAATTTTCGTTTTATAGTTCCTTGAGCAGGTCTGGATGTCTCATACTATATTGCAAAATTTGTTTAAGCTCTCCTATCCAATTTGTCTAATTAATGTATATTTGGTCCAGGAAAGAGTCTCCGAGAGCTCATGTAGAGTTTCTCGAAACTCCCAACATCGCTGGAGTTAGCCACGATAGTCTGCTCTTTTCAAAAACAGCACCTCTACAATCTCTAGAGCTGGATGAGGAACATGAAAGGTGATTGCATACTGAAATCAACATTTGTTGTGATATCTTCAGTTGCAGGTTGCAATCTGGGTTCTTTTTCGACTATGTAGAACTGTAGATGCACCTTGTATTCTCACCTGGAAATATTACAAAGTTATGCTTGTTAATTTTTGTGATGGTTGACTTCAATGCATTATCCAAAGTTGCAGGTATCTGCTTTTATTACAGAGAAAATTGAATTCTTCTTTTTGATTCAGGTTAAAAGGGAAAACTTCCGTAAGGAACAAACAAATGCATCGCTCAGTGGAGCATGAAGTTGATGGATACTGTTTGATAATTAAATTTAGTTTCACTGCATAATATTGATTAATAATGCTGAGTGATCTTTCTCGACTATGTAGAACTGTAGATGCACCTTGTATTCTCACCTGGAAAGATTACAAAGTTATGCTTGTTAATCTTTGTGATGGTTGACTTCAATGCATTATCCAAAGTTGCAGGTATCTGCTTTTATTACAGAGAAAATTGAATTCTTCTTTTTGATTCAGGTTAAAAGGGAAAACTTCCGCAAGGAACGAACAAATGCATCGCTCAGTGGAGCATGAAGTTGATGGGTACTGTTTTGATAATTAAATTTAGTTTCACTGCATAATATTGATTAATAATGCTGAGTGACATACCAAATCCTGCATACGCAGCGTGGAATATGCATTTAATCCCAATGATGCAAAGAAGAACCAGAAAAGCACGCATAATGATGATGTGGAGCCAACTGGAGATGAAATCAGAGAGAAAATTAATCGATTTCCTCATACCTACCTGAACAAGGTACTTTCGTAAACTCCTGGCTATGCGTTGTTATTATGATGAATACTCTATTGACCACAAACTTGCGCTGCTGCACATATCTATGCCGTAAAATTTTTGTTGTCTTTTTTATTCCTATCTTGAGCAGATTGAATAATTTTTTCAAATTTTCTTCATTATCAGTCTTGCAAAGTTTTTCTTTGCTATCTTATATTAATTCCGTTCCAGAGGTTGACTTACATGATAATTTTCCAGTATTCCAGATGCTTACTGGTATTTGTATGTCATGAAATGCCTTGCAAAGGTCCAAAGTGAAATTCTGCAGTAAACTAAAGTCTTTGACCAGGTCAATAAAAAAATTCATACCTTGTGGCCTTAAATGCTCAATAACTTGTCATGTAACTATGTAAGTGTGGCCGTGTGGGTACATTCCTCGTGGAGTCGTGGGATTTAGGCCTCCATGAACTTAAATTTTGTATACGCCACCTGAGTCTGAATTTCCTGATAGGAGTTCTTGATTTGTGTTAAACTTGTAAAATTCTTGTGTAAAAGTCTTAATTTTCCGATACAAGTTTTTGACACATTCCCCTAATTTATACTAATGTGATGGTGGATTTTTTTAATGCTGAGGAAAATCAAGTCTTTGAAAATACTTACTATTTATTTGTTTTGTTAATCACACGGAAGTATGGACTCTTCTCTATATGGCCATCATACTTGTTAAAAATCCTGTGGTAATTGAGTGAGTGTAATTGTAGTTTTCTTCTACTTGACATAATGATCACCCAGTTTTCTAGGTTGATTACCTTCAATTTTTTCTTCTGGCTAGGTTTGCGGTCTAACCTGATAAAGATTTCTGTAATAGAATTTGTTTCTTATCTTTTTTGATCTTCTATTTATCTACATTTTGTAGTTCTTCACTAGAGCAACTATGATCTGGAAGTCGTTCTGGGGCAAGTGTTCGGATCTATTATGACATAGCCATGAGGCACTCAACGGACCTTTTCAATGCCATAAAACATTTTTGTAGCTGTTGGTTGGTGCAAAAATGATGTCTAAAGCTAGAGAAACAAATAGCTGCATTGAACCAGCAACTCGATCAACTGCGACTAGCTAAAGGGACAGAAGTTATTGAGCTGTAGCAGTAATTATTTTGCTGTTAACTACAGAAGCAGATAGGTGCATCGAACCAGCGACTAGATCAACTCCGCTCCGACTGGCTCACTGGGTAGAGGGAAAGGAAGTTATTGAGTGGTCATTATTTTGCTGTCGACTTGTAAAGTCCTTTTGAGGATCTGCTCATCAACAGTTTTCTGTAAATATGACATGGATCATTGTTCATTGCCCCGCGCTGAAATTTAATCAAATGTGTCGTTTCTCATTGACACATTAGTAGAATGAGATTGTTGTTATCCTCGATCAATCTTTGCCAGTATCCAGGCATGAATATCAGAGGTCAAAATCTTCTCTGTTAATTGTTTATTCTCATATTATTATGCAAATCAAGCATGACTGGTTGACAAGTTTGATGGTAACCGATAAACTAGATCAAGATTGAGTTATGTTAAAACTAGATTTGGATTGAGATATATAAACCAAACTGTTAAACTTGATAAAGTACTGGTAAAGAGGGAAATAAGAGATGTCGTCAAGTGGACTTATTTTTCAATAATGAACTTGTATTCTTCGTATGATGTACTCCTTCTGTTTTGTTGAACTTCATATGTTTGCTACTTATAGTTGTTCCACATAACATCATAAACTCTATGCCTAACAATAAAGTGATAAACAATACTCCATAGTTGTACAGAATGACATTAAATAGAGTCATTAGTAGTATTAATTAGGCTTTCTTTAACACTAACTTATCTGCTTGATGAATTTATTTTTATAATAACTCAGTTATGTAAACGTATGACTGATAGTTGATAAGCTTGTATATGAAGCTTATAAAAAAAACTTATTTATTTTTATATAGTATATCTTAACAAATCAACTAGCTTATCAGTAAATTAATTTACTAAACATTTTTATAAAAATAAATTATCTTATCAGCTACACAATCAACCATCTTAAATGATGTTTTAGCATAACTAGATGTTGGTAGCTCATTAGTTAGTTGGTATTTTCTAAAATCACACAAAATGATGTTAATTTTATTTTTCTTTTCTTTTAAACGTTCTCACTGTATTATTAGTCTATTTAAAAAAAATACTATAGTGCATCACATGTTTTCTCTAATTATTCAGATATATACTCAATGTAATTTTCACCGCCACTTTAATAACGTCATTAAAATAAAATTAGAAGTCGAAATAAATATTCGTAAGCAGTCCAACTTAATAAAAAAATGATAATGCTTGTATTGTTGATTTTTTTTGTTCGATAAAATACCTTAAACGTGAAATTAACAAAAATCTATCGTGTTTATATTCTAGTTCAATGTATTTATGTATTTTGGAAAGTGACACGTACAGTGTAAGTGTAATGAATAACTCACATGTTGCTCAAATGGAACAACAAGGAACCAAAATCGATTGATCACAAACAATATAAATTTTTTTTTTTTTATATGATGTTAATAAAAGGTAAATAAGGTAACTTTTATGGATTTTATCAAAGTTATAAACCGTAGGATTGAAAACACAAAACATTTCCCGCGCTGACTACCATTTTCCTCTCTTTTGCTCTTTGTTCTTCCCCTTCCTTAAACCTGATACATCTACAATCTACACAGAAAACAATCTCAGATTCTCAGTCACAATTAAGCTCTGAAAATGGCAACGAAAGTGTTCAAAGGAGTAAACGTCTTCATGTCGCGTAGTTTAGTTCCACCGGAGCTCTTCGACGCGCTCCACGACGCCTTGAAGCTCAACGGCGCCACGGTTTTCCTCTGCTGCGACCCCACGCGCAACGGACCAAACGATTACCATGTTATCGCTTCCCCTGAGCATGTGAGGCCCAATCGCTATCTCAATTTGCTATTCGAATTGTATCCCCTTTTCGATTTTCTGGTTTTTTCTCACTAGGTTGAATTGTGCAGGAGAAGTTTGAGAATCTTCGATCCAAGGGATGTAAACTGATCGGTATGTCTTAGGAAGTTCAATTGCTGTGTTTGGTTGTTTTGATTGGCGTTTGGAGTTTATTTCAGCAAAACATTCCTCTTTAGGTTAAATGAAAAGCTTATTTAGTTCACCAGCTATAATGAATGTAGTTCAGAAAGCTTGTAATAGGTGAAGATCACATTATACACTAATCTGGTGTAGATAGATACAAATGTTGTATGCGTAGAAAGCTGAACTAATAAAATTGCTTACATGTGTGTATAACGAAAATGTTTGATGGAATAAGCTTCTGGAGACCAATGCATAACTGGCACCGTTTCGAATGATTGAAGTATGATTCCTGTGAGGTTGCCAGTAGCACTTCATATCAATTTTTTTGTTCCCATAAATTTATCACGTGTGTAGACTGTAAAAGATTAGGATTCTAGACAGCCAGGTGCAAACTGACTGTGTTAATTCCACATTTTCATAACCACAAGCCCATTGGTTTAGATCAAGGTTCAAAGCAAACAATCAAATTATGTAACAGTCCTTGAGGAATTATGTCATCTTACATCTTCATATCCGAATCTTCAAGTTAAACTCAAGTTAGCCCCTGGTTTCTTTCTTTTATTAAGATTTCTGAGAATTATTAAACTCAAGTTAATAAGCAAAGTGCTACATTAAAGAAGATTTTTAAATACAGTGAAAGTGATTCTTTGACTGAAATTGTCAGCATGTGTTTTGGAGTAAAAATGTGATGCGGATAGTGTATACAATATGAAGCTATTGATCATGCTGTGTGATTAGTTAGGCTTGAAGTCAAACCTGGAGAATTTGAAACTTACATATCTTGTTTCCAGGTCCTCAATGTTTGCTGTCCTGCGCTAAAGAAAATAGAATGCTGCCTAATCAGGGATTTACTTGTTGCCTTGCGATGGATGGTGTAATCATACTTGCGACTGGTTTTGAGGAGAAAGAAAAGGTATGCTTTTAGTTCGAAACCAACCCACAACACCACATAAGCACCATAACAATGGTTTGGTGTATCTGACACTTGATTTGACTTGCATAACTGAACCTGACATGAAATGCATGTTAATCCTGAGTGATATCCTTTTATTTATCTGTTTTCTGTTTTTTTACCTGGTCCAAGAAATTTGTATTCATTTCCTTGTATTATCTTTATAGGCTGATATTGCAAAGATGGTTTTAGCGATGGGTGGAGCATTGCCAACAAAAGCATCATTAGATGTCAGCTTTGTTATTGCAAAAAATGTATCGACTACAAAATATAAGGTTGGCCACTTTTCTCTCTTAGTATTTTGGAATGGGAAAGAGATGCTTGTTCTGTCTGTCTTGAACATGTGATATTTCGTAGAAACTTGTATCCAATGCTTGTTCCAGCAAGAGTACCTTTGCCATGTTTTATAGTGGATAAACAAATAACCGAGAAACTTAGGATACAACCAGAAACTGTTTCTCTAAATGAAGGGAACTATTACTTTGTACCTTTTGTTTATCCTCAAATCTTTATAATGCAGAGGTACACCCTTAGTGTCCTTGTAATGATCCTAGGTGTTTACAAACTATTCACTCTCCATGACTCTTAAAAACTATTCAGTTTCCGTGCTATTGAATCCTCAGCCATTTTTAGACTTTTAGTAATTCCACTACCTATAATATGAAAGACCAGCATGAAAAACATAGATTGGTTCCGTCTTCAGTTCTCAATCAATTATTAACAAGCGATTGGAACTCCAGCAAGCGTCTACTACTTCTCCGTTACATGTTGAAATCTTACTACCAACATTACACCGTTCTTAGCTACAATTTATTGTAAGAAACTTAATAATTATTTCATTGATATTCTCATATTCCTGCTGAACAGAAAATAACAATCTCCGGAGATTACTCATGTATCTATTTATTATTAGTATTTTTTTTTTTTGTATTTTTATGTATGTGCAAATAACCCAAACTTTTTACTATTATGACTATCTAGCCGTTATCATCATATAATTTTTACAGTCTGATAGAGGCGCTCAACTCGTCAGCTTGGCAATATCCTAGTTTATTTGACCCATCAATGAACTTTAGCTTTATTTTCCCTAAGATCCTGGATTCTAAGCAGCAAATTGTATTGACGGTTCTATACTCACAAGTCAAAAGTGACAAGTAATTGCAGTACTCATCCTTTTGGTAGTTCTTTTGAATCTTATATACCGGGTAACTTATTGTTCTATTATTATCATCTTCAGATGCCCATTTCCGTTTCTACTTAAGTGAGCATGAAAGAAATATTCTGGCTGAAATGGTTTTATGTTTCTTGTCTTCTTCTACTGAAGTTATCTGTACTGATGATGGTTGAGATTCTGTATATCAAACCATTCTTGTCTTGTCAGTTCTGTAAAAAAGGTGAAGGTATATTAAGCAAAAAAGGAAGAGAACAAAGCAAAATGGGGAAGGAAATACTTCTGCATATAATTTTATGCTCTCAGTATACTAACTTGGTCCGCATCTTTTTCTCCCTGTTTTTCTTCTGAAATCTTGCAGTGGGCTCTACAACACCTAAAGAAACCAATTGTCACCATTAATTGGCTTCGTCAGTGTTGGAAGGAGCACCGTGTAGTTCCTCACGAGTCCTACCGGGTTCTTCCTTTTGCTGGTCTGACAATCTGCGTTACTGGAGTTCCAGCAGGTTGAGATTTCTACAGCATGACTTCTGTTTTTATTGCAAGGTTACTTTTTTTTTTTTTTTTCTTCTTCCTAAAAGGAGCTTTATTTTTCAGATGAGAGGAAGGAAATGGAGAAACTTACAGTACAATATGGTGGAAGATACTCTGCTGAGCTGAACAAGACCTGCACACATTTGATATGCGATATATCCTTTTGTGTTACCTTATTCTTTGTGTTTTTAAATATACCTAAGCAGTCAAGGTTCTGGGCCAAACTAATGTGAGGTCCGAAATAATCTGGCATATTTGAGAAACTTTTCGTTTAATGCATTTCCCTGATGAACTATCACTCCTGACTGATTTCCAATATATGGAGTGGAGTAATTTAAATATGGTTGCTTTCTTATATGTTTACATTTTGGTATTGAAAATCTAGTTATTACACTTTTACAAAAAAAGATGGGTTACTTTGTAGACTCTTCAATCCTTAATTATACTTAAGCCCCTGAAAGTGACAAATACAAGGTTGCTAAGAAATGGGGTTGCATAATCATAGTTACCCGGAAGTGGTTTCAGCAATGTGTCGCAAGAAGAGGTAAGATCATGCATATATTGCCTATGTGGATTCTGCTTTCATTTGCTGGATGTAATAATATGTTCTGTTGAGCTAACAGTTGGTGCAACTTTTTTTTTGTTTCCCATTTTGTCCTTTGTGCTTCTTCGGTGGAACTTTTTCATTGGCCTTGTCGGATAAACAGTATGCCTTGGTGAGGAGTCTTATACTGTTCAGAGAAGTTCTTCATTTTCTTTAAGCAGATCAAAACCAGAGCAACCCAGTCAAGGCAAAAGTATCAGATATTCACAAAATGCGTCCTTATCCTTGGCCACTGCCCCAGATTCAGAAACCTACTTTTCTGCTCCGCCAATTTACGATGATCAGGATGACAGTCTGCCTCCCGTTTATTCTGCATTTACTGAAGAACCTCCTGTCTCTTCCAAAGAGAGAAACGATTCACCTGCTGATCAACGAGAAAATAACTTTACTATTGATCAATCTGTTGCCAACGACTCTCAAAGTGAGGATGACGATCTCTATTTGTCTGAGTGTAGAATTATGCTTGTGGGTTTTGATGTTTCAAGAATGAGGACTCTAGTTGACATGGTTCGCCGAGGGGGTGCCTCTCGTTATATGTCCTTTGGTGAAAAATTGACGCATGTTGTAGTTGGAAACCCTTCTGAGATGTAAGAGAGTATTTCTATGCCCGAATCCTGTTTATTGTTTTTTGTGGTAAATCTTATTGAGTTTCCGCTTCATATACTTTTAAATTATTTGCATTATTGGTGAATTAAATCATAAAAGCCAGGAGATCCATAAACTAGAATACACCATAAACTTATAGATCATCATAAATGTGTGCTTCTTATCAAGGAAGTTCCAGTGTATGATACTATTGAACTGGTTTCTTCTTTTTTAAATGTTAGTCATGTCCTTCAATTAGGAACCCTTGTTGGCAGTTCGAAGTTTGTAATTAGCTGTACTTCTCTCCATCTGCTCATGCTAGGTACTCTATTCAGTGTCTGTCTAAATTAAATTATTTTGACTTCTATTGTCTGAAAAGATTTTGAATTCGGGATATAAGAGTATATTATCCAGCAAAAAGAATGTAGGTCAAGCCATATGCCATATAAATATGCAGTTAATATATGGATATTTAGATACATATCTGATTATTTAGACGTTCCTATCCAGGAAGAGATTTGTTTAATATTCTGATAAGTCAAATGATGCTGCAGCGAAACCAGGGAAGTGAGAAGCCTTGCCGCTCTTGGAGTCATTTACGTGGTTAAATCAGCATGGCTTGAAGAATGCAATCGCAGGAGGAAAGAAGTTCCAGTTCTTCATAGGCACATTGCTCATGATATACTTCTCCCAAAAGGTGCAATTTTTTTGCTACCATTTACTTATGTTCCTTGAGAAAGGCAACAAATAAATTACATTTGTTTGGTTCTTGATCTATCAGCATAGATATGGTTCTGAATCTTCACTTGTATATCTAATATTTTTCTGTTCTCCCCACCTGCATGACCCTATCCACAGACCCTGTATTCTTTAATAAAGCAAAGGCCACGAGTATGGCTGGATCTAAACAGGTGAAACCTGCTGCTTCTCAGCCTATGGTCAACAACACTCAGGAGAGCAAAAACGTACAGCCTAAAGTGTTATTAGATAAAGGTGATGAATAACGATGTTCATAATATCTTCTAATGAAATGCATCCATGACAATTAAATCATACTAATAAAAGTCTTTTTGTCATTTGCTTTCTTTCTTTTTTCCTTTAATTTATATTCAAAGGGGATAAAGAAAAGAATATACTTAAGATGCAAAGCAGTTTGAGCAATGGAGGGCATCATGTAAAGTCATCAGTTGTATTTGAAGGGAAGTTATTCCGCTTTTCTAGCTCGTTTCCTGAAGAACAAGTAAGTGCACATGTCCTTTAATGCAGTGCCCCATGCTTCGGTGTCTGATTTACTATTGGACTGTGCTATTGATGAACGAGATTCTCGCCTGCATTTATATCTAAACTAGTGAAGATTCAAGCACTTGGTTTGTAGCTCAATGCTCTTAGTCTCAGATTGGACCATTCACCAAGTATGAGATTGTGTTATTTTTTTGTTTGTGGAGTTGAGGCACATTACTTAAAACTACCACTTTGTTTCTGTGAAGGAAGATGTCTCAATAACATGACCTCTGTATCAACAACCAACCAATTCCCCACTCCAACCCCTTAACTTTACAATCAAAGAAATTGAATAGTTCTACTCCAATTGTTTCTCAAAAAATAACTAGAAACTATGTAATATCTTTGCTGCAACTAGTCAGTAGATTTATTGGGTGAATTAGCTACATAGTATGGACAAATTAGTAGTTGATTATAAAATTTTAATAATGTTATTCGTTTTTTGTATTATGTGTTTATTACTTCATCACACAATTTATACTTCATATTGTTGCAATATAGACAGAGCTTGCCTGGAAATGCCAATAAAGTTTTACAAAATGTGCTGTTCTATGGTGTTTGCACCCCTCGCATCAGATTTTGCCTCTGTTCATTACGTACAAACATATCCTACTGTTCTTTTGAATTGATAATGTTTATTTTTTGGTTGTTTTATGATGTTTTCCTCAGTTGGGTGATAATTTCCTTAACAATCCCCCTGTCTTCCTCAGCGTCCAGAAGTAGTTCAGTGGGTAAAAGAAGGTGGAGGTCAGATGGTTGCAGATCAAGTTGAAAATAATGTGCACTTCACTGTGGAGCTTCATGGTGTGATGCCCCATCATAGAGATAGTGTCAGGAGTACATACGTATCCAGTCATTGGATTCGTTCTTGTCTGCAGGTATGGTAACTTTTTGGCCCTACTTTGTTTTTGATGGATAAAAATGCTTGTTTAATCAGAATTCAGTTACTTGTGAACCAATACACCAAATATGTTTGCTTTGTTTTGTGTTCTAACTATTGCTATTGATATGGATTCTACTCAGTTTAATTTGTGTAATATTATAGTTACAGAAACTACTACCTTAGGGATATCAACTTTGTAACCACCGGATTATATTAATAAAGTTTCTGGTGGATGATAAAAAGTAGAAGGGAGAATGAATAAAGTATGAGAGTGACCGTGTATAAATAATTAATATGTGGAGATAATGGGTTTCATAAAAGGAAGGTGAATGTAAAAAAAAATGCCATATTTGCACAATGTTTGTTTCTATTTCTAAAAGAACGGATGAAGTATATGATAAGCACTTCAACGGTGACTTTTGAATGTGATTAATCATATGATATTTACATGGCTTCATATTATTTCTGGACTAATACAGATCAATAACACTAGTTTTGGGGTGTTGACTCTTTCTGGGTTCTCTCCAGGTTTGAAGCACTTCTATTGTGCACATTATTAGATGCTCTGAAGTGCATCTTAAGTTTTGCTCTAGTGTTATAACTGATAATATATAAAATACGTCTGTTTATTCTACTACTATTTGTTATCACGTTCCGCAGAAATGTAAATGCCGGTTTGTGTTGGTAACTTTGTTGATACATAATTTTGTCACAATGAAATCTTAATCCAAATGGGGACTGGAATTAAAAAACCAAGTCATGGTTGATATGCTCTTCCAAAAGCATGGTTTGCTTTTGGTGTACCTAGGTTTGATTCTTTGAACTTATCATGTGATTTAGATAATTTCATGTTACATGGAAGACAAATACTGCAGAAATGGATGTCTCTTTCTGTTGGATGTTCCAGCTATGGTGTTTGCCCAGACTACTTTTCACCTTAGTGACTGTTTGCAACTGCTTATTGCTTTTTTTTTTTTTTTTTTTGTAGAGGAAGCAAAAAATGTCTCTTTGCAGAAAACATCTTCTGTTGCTACTTAGTTTGAAAAGGCTATAAGTCTTTAAAAAGCTGTTTTAGAGAAGAGCACCTCCAGAGGTGATTCTCAGAATCACTTTTCCTAAAGCACTTCTAAATAATCAGAAACATTTGGCAAACATGCTCTTAATACCTTGAATTTCTGTTGTTATTGTTTCTTTCACTCATATGGTTGCCTCATGTATTCCGTATTTGACCCCTGGCAAGTGACAACAGTATATATATGTCTGTATACCCTAATCATGAATACTAATAAAGTTGTGATTTTTTTTTACAATAGGATGGTTGTTTGCTGGATGTTGGCAGTCATATTTTGTATTCTCCACTTCCATGCCAAACTCCTTTACCTGGACTGGAAGGATATCGCTTCTGTGTCTCTCGTTATGATTCAAAAGAAAAACAACTTCTCAGAAACTTGTGTTATGTGCTCGGGGTGAAGTTCACAGAGCGATTCAGCAAGAAAGCCACACATATATTCTGCAAATTCGCTGACGGTGAGAAATATGAGACTGCTAGTAGATTGGGAATGCAAGTAGTTACAGCTGAGTGGATATATGAATGTGTCAAGCAGGTGCGAACAAGACTTTTATTTCAAATCTTTATATCGTTGGTACTTTGTGTTAAAAAATTCCATCAACTTGAGATTCCTTTCATGCTGAGACAGAACAAAGTTGTTGATCTGAAAGGGTTTTACCCTAAAGATCTTACATCTGAAGATCGGGATCGGGGATTATGTTCCTTCAGTCAGTATCCAACTCAATCTATTCAGATGACATCTGGGGATGATGCCGTGAATTGTTCAAGTCAATCACAGGGCCTGAGCAATATGCAAACAGTTGCTTCCATTGGGTCTGTGGAAAGAGATCAGGACAAGAGTGCTAGTAGCTTGAGTAAGAGAGCAAAACTTTCTGTGGAACATCCACAGAAATATGAATCCTCTGAAGAAAATTCTGTGAATAGAACTAAGATTCCTTTAGAAGACAATGCAACAGAGAAACTAGTTTCTTCTTTTGTTCCTGATGTTGCATCTGCAATCGAGGATCTTTTGGCTCAAACAAGCAAGGTGAGTTCCTCGACCCTTTTCTTTATGTGAAACTACTTTGAATTCTTCCCCACTTTCTAAATTGTCTAATTAATCAGATCCAGGACCACAATATGGAGGCTAGTGTTTGCCATGAAAACGTATCCTTTTCACTCCTGCAAACTGAAACTTCTTGAGTAACATGTTATAAAAAGTTATCCTTAACTCTGAGCAGTTTATGTCTTCTAATACTACAATGCTTGGCCAAAGACATGCTGATCCTCGCTCAGATCCAGAGCCATCTAAGCACTGGATGAACAGGTGATTGTTTTGTTTCTGTTTATTAGTTCTAACGATGATCGCTTCTGAATATCCTATCATTTCCATTTTTATGCTATTCTCATCTCTGCCAAGTCACATATAAGATGGCAAATGAGACCTCTGTAACGATTGCATTGAAATGTTCGTTGTAATGAATTTCTGATGAATTTTTTTATTACTAAATGTATGAGCTATATGTGGGCTAAGTAACTAGACAGATCATCATATTGTAAGTTACACTTTCAGAGGTCTCCTATAGAGTGTAGACCTCTACTCTGCATGAGAATGCTTAAGATTTGCACCGTTGGTTTTACTATGCTTATCCTGTTAAATGCACATTAATAGTCAAGGTTTGGTAGAAGCTCTGCTTTTTCCAGTTTTAAACTGCTTGTAGTACTCTCTTGCTATTTCTGTCTGTGTGTGAAGATTCATAGAAGAGGCTGGTGTATATTTTATGCAGCCTTATCGTTACATTTATTTTTAACTTTTTTGTTAGCAAAAGAGGCTGTTTTCAGACCTCCAATCAGTGTCCAAAAGTTTACCATTGCTCCAAGGCTGACCTATCATTCATATCTCCTATGTCCTATGTTGCTTCTCTATCCCAATTATACAAAACTAAGGCAGAATCATCCTTCACGCGACTTCAGGTTTCATGTAGCTATTACTATACCTGAAATCCTATCTTTTTCTATCCTATTATCTTCTGCTCTATCAATTGGTCCCAACCTGCCGGATTCTGTAGTTAGGTTTTAGTCTAGTTCGCTTATTAGAGTTGGTTTCACCCTTTTGGGTGGTTTGTCTCTTCGGAGATTGGTCATTTTACTATATTATTGTTATTTCAAATAAAACTCCCGAAAACGTAGCTATTGCTACACCAAAAATCCTATCTTTTTGTATCCTAATATCCTCTGCTTATCACAGTAGTACTTTCTATGTCCAGTCATACGTAATGCAATTAGAATCGTTAAGCACTAGCTACTAGAATCATCTTTTTTTTTCTTCTTTTGAAACGGGCTACTAGAATCATCATTGATATGTCATAGTCCTTTTTTTCTGGACGGAGTTTGTTTTGTACTCATAAGCTCTAGGTTTCTGGAGTATAAACCCCCTTCCCCTAGTTATATTATTTGTCGCAGAATCCATCACTCCAGATCAATTATGGGTTTGCTGGGTGCCGATTGTGAAGCCTCAAGCCTGTATGCAATTGACGGGAGTTTCAGCTCATTCTGTTGAAAATTCTTGCTCATATTTTTGTCAGACATTTTTTCGGCTCGAATGATCACAGAAATTTATTTTAGTATATTCTGCCTACCTCATGTAGCATTTTCATGTTTCAGGTTAGACAAAAAGGAGGATTACCTTTCTGTAGATTCTGCTGCCAAGGAAATCTATGATGGCTTTAGTGAAACACAAACTGATTCTCAGGTTTTTTCTTCTATGTTTGGAACATATCTTTGTTGACTTTTTCTTTTTCAATTTAATCTGTAAATATCATTGAACAAATGACAAGGAATTCTGATCTAATTTGGGCGTTGTATTGTAATCTCTGCATGTATCCACTTTCACAGCTATGCAATTTGTTTATGCAGGTTGTGGGTTATGAAGAAGATTTATCTGGTAGACAAATGATTATTGACAGAGTGAGGAGCAGTTGCAATAAATGAGAAGTACACTACTAAACTGCTCACTGGTATTCTCAACATATACCGAGGTAATCAAACTTCGTATTTGAATTCTCTGCCAGCATGTTCCCCCTTGATCTTTACTTCCTCCACCCCGCCCGAAGCTTCCTGTTTCTTTTTGGGTGGTAAAAATAAGACAACATTTACTTTCGATTAAAATAATGATGTGGGGTTATTATTTTATGTTGACTTTAGCTTTTAACTGTCAAATTTTTGTGAAAAATTGAATATATTTAATATTATAGTTGAAGTAAGAATTGCCGAAAATGGCAAAATGGGAAGCTTCGAGTGGGGTGGAGCCATGGAGGATGTACTTAAACAAAAAACTTGGATTATTTGATGAAAATATATGACGTTTATAGCATAAATGCTACAGAGATATTCTTTTGCCACAAGTGAAGAAATCTGAGATAATTCCTTAGTCTCAACCTAAATATTTTCATTCGGCTGATATAGGCTTTTGTCCTGTTGCAGGCAATTTTTTTTGAACTGGAGTAAAGTCATTGAAATTCTATAATAAGAATTTCACGGCATGCCTCCATGTTCCCAGTACGATCTCAAGAATATGTTTGCTGTCCTACGCTTACAAACAGAAAATAAAGGAAGTCTAAGCAGTGGCATAATTTCATACACTTCTTCTCAGGTACTTCATTTATCCCGTCCCCGTGCTATACATCCCATTTCCATTTGGAGAAAAAGTACACTTGTCCTCCCTAAATAATGTATATTCACACTTTGTCGCCTATTTTGCCTTTTAAATATGGACTTGTCCTTAACAAATCCTACATTGCCAATTTGCCACAGTGTGACATAATCTCACTAGTAAATGGAATTGCCTCCTACAGAGTATTGTTAATACAACGGATACAAAAGATTTAAAATGTGTAAAAGACGATATGTACACAAGTGTCGATAAGGTGTTGACTATCGAAGCCTGTTTCGATACTTCGATAGTGACAAGTTTATGTTATGTTTCTAAACAAGACTTGAGTCACTTAAATGTAAAGACTCAGTCTCAGACACGGTGTTAACTTTGTAAAGAAGCAGGTTACCAACATGCTATGCTGGATTCTAAAACTCACTCAAGCTGTTGCACGTGTGAAGCGAGGGAAGCATAGACTGAGATTCTGATCATGTATAATACTACTAATGTAAGATTTCTTCACCTGAAATGAAAGCATGCGTATCAGTATATTATCATGGACCGACCAAAGTCAATTGTCTGACCAGAACATATACCAAACACCACTGGAGTAGTATAATTTATGTAAAAAAAGATTATTAAATGTTATCGTCTATCCATATATGTTGCACTTATAATGTAAGCAACTGCTTGTCTTGTTTGAAATTCAAGTCCGTATATGTGGTCCTGTTAACCAAACTTGAAGCTTTAGACTTTTGGACCAGCTCCTAATCCAATTTTAAATCAATCGCTTTTGTGTTTTGTCCGAATTGTTAATCCTTTGTTCTTCAATTGATAACCGTGATTTCTGAAGTGAGTTGGAGAAAAAGTTGAGGACCTGCTTGCTTTTTTTGAAAAGTGTTGTACTACTGATCACTAAAATAGTAGAAGAACATGGTGTACTAATTCCTTAAGCTCGTAGCCTTTGTTTCTGAGTAGCATGACTGGACTTTTGCGTGGGTTTCATAATTAGTGTCAAAGACACATGCTCGAATTATGTGTAAATTACTAAATTATGATAAGAAATGTAAAATAACGTTAGTGGAATGTTAGCTAAATAAATAAGCACTTTTGCCCGTTCTTTGTTCCTGGTCCGGTCTGCTATCGACCCTCCATGCTCCAATTATAAAGGAGACTTAGCCTACGCTATATTTTTATCGGCCGCCTAGCCCACTGGATGGAAATACTATTATTCCATGAAAATATTTCACTTGATGTTAAAATCCCATTTTTTCTGATGATTTGGCAAGCGATTAAATCTGGTTAAAAACACCTATTTTAACATGGTTTTCTTGATTTATTCATTTTGAGGTTGAATCTGCTATACTAGTTTCTGCATTTGTAGTCTAAATGGTAAGTTGAGATACCATGTAATTAAAAGATAGGCAGTTTTTTGAAATTGGTGAATTCTACTATCTTCGCTTTGTAAAACTTTGTACTTTTTTAGTTGTCCCGTGAAATTTCATTAGTACATTATTAAAAATGGAAACTACTTAAGTAGTAAATAATTAAAAATGTTGCTTTACATTACATGCAATTTTGTTACTAAAATTACACATTTTACTACATTTTTATGTTTTATTATTTATTTTAATTTTCTCATCTAAAATTGTACGCCAACTCTAATGTATAAAAAAATTTTGGGACGGAGGGAGTGTAAATATATTGTTATGATTATAATGTAAGATTAATTCCTAGTTAAGTTTAAAGTTGGTTGATCGGAAAAAGTAAATGATTCAACTCTTTTGGATGGGGGCACAAGGGAGTACATTTGAGATTTTGACAACTTTCATGTTTTATTGTTTATTTTAAACTTTTTTAATCTAAATACGGTATCTTAATTTCATAATGTACGGAGTTATTCGATGCGGAGGATTACATTTAAAGAAAATGGATGCAAAATTTACAAACTTTAAGCTCCTCGAGGTTAGTAAGCTTGCCATTTGTACGTACCCCATACTCGTATATATGATGGCCGTCGGCTGGAAAGGCAATGATACAACTCAGATTTTGTTCTTTAATGGTTGCCAACCGCAAAAGACCATTAATCAGTGAGTAAGCAACAACCAAGAATTATGGCAAGAAATTATGATTTTAAATGCCCAAGCAACAACAAATTAACGGTAATTTTCTCCAACGTTTTTATTTTATTTATTATTTATACTTTCCGTTTACTTTATTAGTCAACAAAATAAGGAAAGTATTTGACTTGAATAAAAAAATAATAAAGAATAAATAAAAAGTGATAGTTGTTAAAGTGGAAAGTTGAATATTATTTAAATGAAAAAGAGTAAGTATAGTAAAAGGGAAGATTTTTCTAATCTATCCGAAAATTCGGTTTTCATAATAAATAACCGGTCAGCAACACTATAAACCGGTCAGTGACTTTTATATAAATACCTCAAATAAACAACATTCTCTCACAAAAAGCCATACCACTCAACCATCTTTCTCTCTACAAAACTCTAGTGACAGAAACATTATCTCTCCCCCCCCCCCTCCACATATCCTCCGGCAACATACCAGAGAGCCTCGCCTCAACCGCTCCTTCCGTGGCGCCGCCTCCTCCGACGATGTTTGGGAGAATCATTTCCGCCGGATTTCATCGATTTTGCCGGATTTCTAAGCGATTTCACCGGATTTCTTCAAGTTCATAAAAAATCAGGTGAATTGATTCAATAGCTTCATGGTTTTTGTTGTTTTTCACCTGTTACATCGATTCATGTTGCTTTTTTCCGTTAAAATCTCAATCGGAAGTGAAAATTGACCTTTTATTTTTCGTTTTTCAGTGATTTTACAATCGGATTTTTCCAGATCTAAAACTAGATCTGAAATTCGTACATTGAAAAATTGAATTATTTCGCGCATATGTTATCTTGTGCTTTGTTATGATTTTAAGAGACATTGTTATAATTTTAAGAACTGATGTTATAGTTTTAAGCATCTCCGTTATATGGATTCATTTCGCTTTTTTTCATTAAAAATCAACTTGAAGTGAAATTTCACCTTTTATTTTTCGTTTTTCATTGATTTTACGATATGATGTTTCCAGATCTGAAACTAGATCTGAAATTCGTACATTGAAAATCGAATCATTTCGCAATCATGTTATTTGGTGTATTGTTATGGTTTTAAGAGGCATTGTTATGGTTTTAATAGCTGGTGTTATAATTTTAAGCATCATTGTTATGTTTTTATCTTGTGTTGAATGTTTTTGTCTGTTATTATTTAGCGCATATGTTATAGTTTTAAGACCTAACATTGAAGTTTTAAGCATCAACGTTAGTGTTTTTAACTTCTGATTATGATTTGATTTTTTGCAAATGCTTTGTTATAGTTTTAAAAGACATTCTTATAGTTTTAAGAGGCAATGTTATGGATTTGAGCATCAATGTTACCGTTTTTAGCCTGTGTTGTATGTTTCTGCTTTATTATAGTTTTAAGAGGCGATGTTATAGTTTTAAAATTCACTGTTATGGTTTTAAATTTCAATGTTACTATTTTTAGCCTGTGTTGAAATATTTCTGATTGTTATTATCTTTAGCGCATATGTTATAGTTTTAAGACCTATTGTTGTAGTTTTAAACAACATCATTAGTCTTTTTAGCTTCTAATGAAATATTTATGACTTGATTGTTTGCAAATTCTTTGTTATAGTTTTAAGAGGCATTGTTATAGTTTTACAAGGCACTGTCATGGTTTTAAGCATCAATTTTACTGCTTTTAGCTTGTGTTGCATATTCCTGCTTTGTTATAGTTTTAAGAGGCATTGATATGGCTTTAAGCATCAATGTTACTATTTTTAGCTGATTTTACATGTTCCCTTTTTGTTTAAGCACCAATGTGATAGTTTTAATGAGAGTTGTTATGGTTTTAACCCAGTTAATGAATGTTTTAAGCAGGTGCTGATGATGATATCAAGTTGATGATAGGTCTCTCAAATGTGTCATTGCATTATTGAGCAACAAGCACAAGCAACAAAAGGCACGAAGTCGAAGTTCACCAACAAGTTTACGCGGAAAAAAGACTATTTTAACAACTCAGTTTGCATCTACATCTGAACGTTTATTGTATTTTTTTCCTATGAAAATAGGTGTTTTAAAACCTCTAGATGACTGAATGTTTCATTATTGTAATGACATGTGTTTCAAGTAGCTTTATTTTAAGCTTGTTTATTGATGTTTTAATGTCATCCCCGAAACTTTTAAACTTGTTTAATAGTGATTTAATGATATTAGGTTGTCATTTAAAACTATAACAAACCATTTTAAAAACCTATCATGTAGCTCCTTAAACCATCACACTTTTCTTAAAAATTAACAAAAGATGTTAAAATTATGATTGAAACATACAATACTCACGCATTAAAACCATCACATCATCGCTTAAAAACATTAACAAAATACGTTAAAACTGTAACTAAAACTTTTAATACTGACAACTTAAAACCATAACATAATCTATTAAAAGTATAACAAAAAATGTGTGTCTCGACGGTTTTTTAAGAAACCCGGCCGGTCAGACCGCTAAACTCAAAAACCGCGAAAAGCCACAAAAAACCTTGACTTTCTTATTTTTTAGGAAAATCTTACATTTTTCAAGACTTTGGCAATGAAAAAAGAATAAAGAATGAATAAAGTAGAGATAGTGTGTTGGTAAAGTTGTAAATATGATTGTTTTATGTTTTCTTTGATGCTAGTGGTTTCCCCACTAGTCCACCTTCTCCAAAATTTGACAAGTGTCAACTCATCTAGTTCTCTTTTATTTTCTTATTTTTTCAACATTTTAACCTTAACCATAGTTAGAGTCTAACCATGTCTCTAAATTAATTTATCTGAAAATTTTGGAAGAAACATCAGATCTCGTCATAAAATTTCAGTTTAATACGTATTTCGTATAATAAAATAATTTACATAATTGCAAAAAAAAAAAGATAAATAAAAGGGAGAAAATTGTATCTAACTTGACTCAGGTCTTACATCTTCAATTAAAAAGTTAAACATGTATGCACCAGATTGAAATTGAATGAGTAACATAAGTTGAGTCCTGATGTTCGCTTGATGTTGATGCCATTCAAAAATCTTCTTCATATTTAATATAAAAGGGTACAACTTTTTGGAGCAATTGGGGCTTTCATCCTCAAAATAAAATTCTAGGTTGACGGATTTTGATTTTGAAGATTCAATTTCAAACTGAAATATTGTGACGGAGTTTGATGTTTCTTCAAAAATTTTCAGATACATTAATTTTAAAAAAATGGCTAGACTCTAACTATGGTTAAAGTTAAAATGTTGGAAAAATAAGAAAATAAAACGAGAATTAGATGAGTTGACAATTGTCAAATTTTGAAGAATGTGGACTAGTGAGGAACCCCATAGCATCAAACAAATTGTGTTTTATGTGGGTATTAGTTAAGTGGCGTTTTACAAAAAATGAAAATGGAAAGCTTTTTGTGGGACAATTAAAATGGTAAAATGAGAAGTTTGTCTAAGAAGTAAGAACTCTACTCTTTTACTTTCTGTACCTTTGGTAATCAATGGAGTTAAATGATACACATGGTGAGTTTAAGAAAATTTCGCCAAAACCATACACGTTCCCTACTTAAAAACACAAACGACATTTGTCACAATTTCACTACCAAAATTTATGAACTAGTGTAAAATAGCAAACTTACAGGACCACAATTGATCAAATCAACACTCAATAAAAGCACTATACATTATATGATTAGAATCAACCAATCTCTATACTTATTCTTCTTCTTCTTCTCTATGTTCCACACAAATCAACAACAAATAAAATTGTTAACGTTCTTCTTCATCATATGCTTTCCAGCAAAGACTCATAAACTTAAGAAACACAAAATTAGTATATTTATATATAAGTAGGGTCCCAAAATAGCCCTTTTCACGAGTCCTGATACTTCGTCAAAGTAGCCGTTACACCTTCCTCTTCTGCAAATGACAAATCCCCTTTTCATTTTGTGACTCACCCATATTTAATTCATCCCTACCAAAATCACTCAGCAAGAAATCCGTGTCTTTTTTCCTACTCCGCTCCATCTATTATATATATTCCTCTCATTCTTTACCCAAAGCTTCCATTTCTATTACTCTCAAGAAAACAAAACTGCTCCTTTTCCACACTCTGTTTTCAATTTCCCAGCTGAAAAACGAAAACCCAGTTCTTGAATCACCCAAAATGATTCGCACAACACACCCAAACCTCCAAGATTCAATCTTTCGAGCTCCTCTCTTATCCGGCAACTCAACGCCTAGCAGTACGAACAGTACGACTACAAGTGACAGAAGTAGTGATACAGATGAGAGTCCATTGAATTCATTCCGATATGACTTCCAAGATCTCACCTTCAAGATTTCTACCGTCCCAATTTCATGTTCCCAATCGTACAAATCACTTGCTGTTTTATCCGGCCATGTTGGTTCGGTTTCTTGCTTGGCCTTGTGCGGTGAGTTTATTCTCAGCGCTTCACAAGGCAAAGATATCATAGTTTGGCAGCAGCCTGATTTGCGCCAGTTTACGAAATTTGGCCAAGGAGATGGCTCTGTTAAGGCACTTGTCACAGCTGGGAACAGGGTGTTCACAGCTCACCAAGATAGTCGAATTCGAGCTTGGAAGGTTTCGAGGAGGTCTGAGAATCTTTTCAGGCTTCTTGACACTCTTCCTACTAGAAAAGACTATTTGGGCAAGTTTATGAAGCAGAGTAATTATATCCAAACTAGGCGGAATCATAAGAAGTTGTGGATTGAGCACACGGATAGTATTTCGTGTTTAGCCGTTTCGAAGGAGCTGATTTACTCCGGTTCTTGGGATAAGACCATTAAGGTTTGGAGGATTTCGGATTTTAAGTGTCTGGAATCGATTAAGGCGCATGATGATGCAATTAATGGATTAGTCGCGTGTAAAGGAGGGGGAGGGGTTGTTTACTCGGCTTCCGCCGATGGGAAGGTTAAGGCGTGGGCGAGGGACGTGACGAGCAAGAAGCATTCGCTTAAGGCGATTTTGCAAGGTCATAAGGACATTTCGGTGAATTCGGTTGTTGTATCGGAGGATGGGAGTGTGGTTTACGGGGCAGGGTCAGATGGTTATGTGATGGGGTGGTTAGGATTAGGGAACAAGAACTTTGATAGTTGGAAGGCGGTTTGTGAGGTGAAAGCGCATAGTATGGCGGTTCTATGTTTAGGCCTAATGGGCGATTTTGTTTGCAGTGGTTCGGCTGATAAGACGATTTGCATATGGAAGAGGGAAGTGAATGGAGGGTTGTTTAGGCATATGGTGATCAGGGGGCATGAAGGGCCTGTTAAGTGTCTGCAAGTGTCTCCGATGAGAGTTGGAGGCGGGTTCATGTTGTATAGTGGGAGTCTTGATAAAAGTGTTAGAGTTTGGTGGGTGCCTAAGGATGAAAATTCTTCTGATCAAATGACACAGAAGAAGAAATCTGTTGCATTTTTAGATCAATGATCGAGTTTTGTGCTGCTTTTTTATGTTAGCAAGTTTGAGGAATTTTGTGTTTGTAAACTCTCATTCTGTTCAAATGTAGAAATGTAAGCAATGTGTATAGGCTGAGGGGTTTACTTTGTTTCTTTTACAGGTTCATATATACATACATGATGTTGTAAAACTGTTTTGCTTGGATTGAATTTAATTGAATTTTTACAATCTCTTTTCTAATAAAAAACCTTCTCCAACGTTTGAATTGCCCAAGCAAGTACTTCGATTCTGCTCTTCTAAAAGGGGTTTGTTCAATGCCTTGTTCTCTGTTTGTTCCATGTTGGTAACTTTTAACTATTATTTAAACTATCTATGGATCATGTGCTATAATATATGTCACATAAACACAGGACAATATGTTATTCTCCAAAATTTGTCCATATAGCAGAACCAACAGACACTATCTGCATGAGGAATCTGTTGCTCAATCAATCATGTATCATCAGGGGTTATTTTGATTTTGTTGCTCATCTCAGGACCCGGCCAGTTTTGTCTTCAATAACAACCAATGTGCAACAGAGTTTCTACGAAGCTTATGCTCAAATATGAATAGGCAAGAAGCTTGAATTATTTTTATTTTTTAGTGAAATGAATTTGAACACTTCGTTTTCTCAGCTCTTGTTTGGCATAATTCATCGACAAAACATGACCCACTCTATGCAGAATGTGCAAGTCCTAATTCCTGTTAGATGTGGTTTGAGCCTTTGAGGAATGAAAACCGGAAGGAAAATAGTCATTCGATAGGAAACAGGACTTGAAAAAAGTGATGTGGTTTATTGTGATATAGACCGTGTACAAAGTACGGACATAAGACTCATAAGTCAGTTTGAGACTAAAAGAACTCGAGTTTAGATTTGTCCTCGGATAAGATGTGAAAGACAGACACAGAATTAGGTATGAACACTGTGCAGCAACTAGGAAACATAGGGCAAAGTACAAACCAGGAATTAATAATCCTTAATCCAATGCCAATTCACCAAGTAAGAATAATGAATAGTCTACTTTGATTGCCACAATAAAGTTGTTTATGCATTTTTAAAGCTATAAAGAACTGGTAAACAAAGACTAATTGGCCCGAATATAGACTATAGTGAGAAATCGGGGATGCTTAAGTTCTTTGAATCAAGAATTACATAATATAAAATGAGAATAACAAGACTAATCTGAATGCTAATGGTATATTATAGTTCACCGCCAGTGGTTCAAATGGAATGCACCTTTCTTATTCCGAGTTTATACAATTTGCTATTCTTAAATGATTTCAAAACGTGACCTTAACTGATCATTTTTTAACGAAGGAATAAACATACCAGGAACTTGGAAGCAGCCCCATGTTACATTTATGATTTATTACAAGGGTGAGTTTGCATGAAGATAATGTCACTTGTCTAGAATAGTACTATATCCGACGATAGATGGATTAAGTACGCTACGAAAGTGGCTTTCACCATGCTTGTGTATTGTAATTGCATCTGAATTCACCCTGATATTAAAGTAACGGTTTAAAATAACGCTACAATCATATGAATGAATCTAGTATGTATGATACATGTTGTTAGGTGTAGATTTGCTTACATCCTGCAGAAACACCCATCTTGCACCATCATTTATTTATTTCATCATTATAGTCTATAGACTATGTAGGTAAACTATATTATGTGTTCTTTTAACCAAATGCATAGGGTTGTATACATATTCATCAATTAAAGGTAACATTTGATAAGATAACAAAATCCATAAATATCTTACCTATAAAGTAAGATTATGAGAGATTTCCTCCTTTATCACTTTTAGAACAGCATTGGTTGTTTCTCATTAATACTTTGCCTTATCATAATCAAACTGACATAAGAAGGCACTTAACTTTAGGTTTGATGCAGAAACGAACAAATATCTTGGCTCAAAACAAGAAAAGAAAAAGAAGAAGAAGAAGAAGATATATTACCAGTTGGTGGTAATCCTTTTAACCTAACAGTGACCTCATATAAAATTTGCTGGACCACTAAAAAGAAAGAGTGTAATTGTGCTTCACTCATCTCTAAGGAAGAAAACAGATATATGAAGATACAATTTTCATATGATAAGAATGTAGTTAATCAAACCAGCAATTGAAAACTTGTAAATTTTATCCAATGAGTCAATGATTATTGCATGGCATACCAACCATTCCATTTAAATCTCAACCTCATTCTTACTAACTCAATTTCAATCAGTTCCGTTCCGTACATGTGTACTATAACTCTTTTAATAATAGTTGTAGGGTTTGATTCTCGTTGACGTGATTTTCTCTATTTTATTTATCATTTTCTATTTTTTCAAAAAGATACAGGTTCGAGTCCCATTGAAAATAATATCGACTTCAATACAAATTTATAACCATTTCATTACTACTAGTCCCCCGTCCACGTGTTAATCTTAGACAATGAAGTTCATAACACCATTCTAGATTAGAAACATAAATCAGTTGATTATATTATACAATATATAACAAACCATCTAACTTATTATTTACTCATCAGTAAGGTAATCAATTAGCTTTGATAAATAGAGCATATATATGGGTTGTGTTCGATTTTCACTTAGCTCGCGATTGAATTGAGCTAGACCTTGAGTGATATTGGTGTTATTAAGGCCATCTCCAGCAGTTGCAACTCTCTGTAACCCACTCTCTCCGCCACGTCAGCATTCCACTCACTGCAACTCACTTTGAAACTCACTGCAATTCTCTACTCCAACAGTGAGGCCCAAACCTATTTTCTTTTAACATTTTCTTTCAAACTTAATTTTTCATTTCTTTTTTTTTTTTCATTTCCTTTTAAACTTTATTCTTGAATTGATTTTAAATGTTGTTAGTTAATTATAAAAAAATCACACTAATGTTTTTTTAAATATATTACTTGAAAATATATTTGAAAATATACTTGAAATTTGAAAAAATATATATTACTTGTAATTTAAGTTTGAATAATTAAAAAAAGAATTGAAATACAAGCGAAAACTAAAATAAAAGGAAGAATTTAGTTAAAAACGAGTGAAAACAGAAGAGAAGAACAAAATCGGTTCAGCAAAAAAACAACAAACAATTAAAACAAAAAGAGAAAAAAAATAAAAAAATAAAGGAAAAAGGGACTGATTTGCGTTGGACCTCGCAGCGCCCCAAGCTGAATTGCAACTCACGTAACTTAACTCATAGACTCAAACAGTGAAAGTATATCGCGTGTACGACTTAGAATAGACTCAGAATCTTGAGTTGAGTTGTATAGTAAAAATGCCAGTGAGATAGAATAGAAAGGAAGGAGCAAGAGAAAGTGATAGAGAAGAAGATGAGATGCCTAAGCTTAAGCAGCAGCTACTCAGTGCTCATCCCATTCCCATGTCCATCCACTAATATTCCTCCATCTCACCTTATCCCATCCACCAGCTACACTCCACCGCCGTCTCAGCCGCTAAAACTCCGGCCAATTAGCTATAATTCTCGTCGGAGAGGCATATCGGTGGTGACACGTGGCTTACCCAGCACCACAACCTACATACTCGCCTTTGTTTTCCCTCTCTCTCTTCTCGCCATCACCATCTTGGTTTCCATCAATGTCGTCGATAAGCTCGACCAGAAATTCCTCGAAGAGGTACTACTCTATTTCACACTCTCAATTCTTTCATTTCTCTGAATACTCTTCTTCTTTCAATCTTAAGGTTTCTAATTTCAATTTTAGTTTCAGTGTTAGGCAAATACAACATTCATTACAAATTGTCTGCCCAGTGGATGTATGTATTACTTCTATTGGTTAATTTTACAATAAAATCTCTGCTTAGTTCAATCTTATCTGTCATTTTGATAGACCAAGAATTAAGCTAGGTAACGAGTACTAATGTCGTCGATTGGAGCCCAAAGCATAAATTAGGGCCCATCTAGGCAGTATTCCGAAATAAGGGAGACGTCCAAAATGCATTCAAGAATGTAGGTGACATGACATCTATGGTATTTCTAGCTAAGATTTTTCTTAAGAGGAAATGTCTTCGTAACTAGTAATGAAATTTTGATGAAATGAACTTGTGAAAGTTGACGACTTTGTACACGACTTCAAAGAATTCGGGGATCTAAGATTGAAGGGAATTGAGTGAGATGCAATGTTAAGGAGTTTGGCTAATTTTGGTCTACAACTTCTGGTCACTTCCTTTGAATATTTATGTGCAACGCAAAGTGCTTGTGCTGAAATTTTCCAATAGATGGTTAACTTTCTGTCATTAGTATCTGTCTAGCAGCTTCCTATTTCTTTCTCTGACGTTCTTTAGCTGATTCATGTTGGAAGGTTTAATCTTTCTTCTGTTATGTATCAGCTTCCATGTGTATTATCTCATCCTAGCATAAATGCATAAAGCAGCCCTTTGTAATCCATACAATGGCTCTCATATTCATAAGAGAAGAGAAACTTGTGGTCATATGTTTATACTCCAACATGATTACATTACATGAACATGAAACTCTTCTAAATAAAAATGAACTCACATTGTCTGTTATTTGATGGTCCAGCTCGCTATGGAACAAGCAATGTTAGAGGAAGACGAGAATGGAAATGAAATTTCAAGTGCCCCTGAAAGAGAAACTGTACCTGATCGCGTCCGCAACCGCCCCAAACGAGAAGTTGAGTCATCATCTATGTAACTTCATCTGAGATTGTGGGGACTCCGATAAGGATTGTTTCTGCTTGCTCAGTTTCAACATGTCTCATGCTCGCTATATACCTTTTACCTTGTTACCGTTTCCGATTCTTTTTCGTATATATAGACTAGTGATACATATCAACAAAGTAATCAATATTGTCGGTTGAGTAGCTGAGCTTGCTAGATGAGAATCTAAAATAGTCTGACACGCATACGTGTAGGCTAAAGGCGTCATAGCCAACCTTTAGGATTTTTGCAATGCACTCCCTCACCATTTGTAATGTGGAGTACGTGGACTGCTCACGTCTCTGTAAGTTGCACTGTATTGTGTTGTACAAGTATAATTATTTTTTGTTTCTCCTTGATAATACATGATCAGCAGGCATGATACTGGTTCACTCTCTTCGATGTTTGCTACTACATAGGGCTAGATGCAAAAGCATGTGAATATGTCTTCCCCCGATTGTTATAATCGTAGTTTTCTGTTGGAAGGTGATGTGAATAAGATCTTGGGGGAATAATAAGGGTGCCAAAGTTAAGGAGTTGTGTTCATCAAAAGTTTGTAGAAACAGTATAGACATACTCATGTGCTTTAGATGATTCTATAATTTGCACTGTGATAAATGGACTCGGTATTTTATTTGCAGCAGTTTTCAATTTATTGAATTCAATTGTGTTTTGTTGTGATTTAAGAAAAGAGAGAACGTAATGTGATTATGTGACTAAAGTTCTTGATAGATGAGAAGGGGGTAGAGAAATCTACTTGCAATATTTATGACCTGATGGTTTATTGGCATCAGTGCTGAACCATATAAGCTTTTAACAGTTTCACAATAAATCAATGAAGCTTTGATCCATGATCCGCATAAACACCAAGGATTAGCCGAGATTTCACACTTTTAGATGAGGGATGATTATTTCAATAAAATGATATTCATAACATAGAAGTCGTGATACAAAGATTTAGATACATTCAGAATTTGTTGAAGCTCAAGCTATAACCAAATATGCCTAGTTTTGGTTCATGAACGCTATTTTTACACCATGGCTACGCTACAACACAGAACTACAGAAGTTTAGATCTACAACAACTGAATTGAACACGAGGCCACACATTGACAGGGAATACCAGGTGGAACTGAAAATTGCTCGTATGAGTACACCCTTATACTTCAACCAGCAGGCAGACATGAGTGAGTGGTTGTCGGCCTGGTGTTGAAGGCGAAATTGATGGAATCATGCTGGAAACTGGTTCTGGGAGATCCACAATAGAACAACAAAATTTACAGTTAGCGCTCTCAAATGAGAGTCTCCAATACTTCCATCAGAACAACTACTGAATAAGGCTTCCTAATTCAAAGCAATGACAATGAGTTTATACTTCTTAATTTGCATAATGGAACAAGTACAAATATCGTAAAAGCATATCTTCTCTTGGTGCGTTCATGTCAATCCAGTGACTTGAAAGGTGCATGCTACGTGCCTTGGCCTCAAGAGCCACGAGCATGTGTTTCCGAAGGAGTTTTACCTTCCAAATTCATGCATTTTTTATTGCTGGAAAGTCTTGCTTCTTTCTAAGTAGCCAGACCAATTGTGTATCCAATGGTGATTTCAAACTTCTTATTCACCAGGGCTTCAAGACAGCCAAAAATGGAGAAAAGGACCTAAGAGAATTTCACCAACTTTATTTGTATAATTAAAATTAAAACATACTAAAACAAAGAGCCTAAACTTTGATGACATACCAGTGCTGTGACACATCCTGTTCGGATTGATAAAACTCAAGGAAGCAGAGCTTAGTCACTTATCCAGAGACTAAAAGACAGACGCCATTCATTACGAAGATATCTTCACATCTGAATGCTTGATTTTCCAGCCTGAGATAATTTCATCTGGTGAAATATGCTCTCAGACTCATCGGGGACTGACCCAGAACTAGTCAAGTTCGACACAGCTCAATAAAAGCTAATCTTTATCAGACTGATTAGTCAAGCACGACTCTGCGTCCTCCTGCCCTCACTTTTTTCTCTAGACCGAAGAATTTCAATCTAGCAGACACCACGTCAGCAGCCTTCTTTTGCTCATGGTCTTTAAGAATCTCATCATATACTATGACATCAGCCTCACTCAGATGCTTACAATCTTTCATGTGGGAGAAGACTGCCCTGGCCTCTTCAATTGTTCCGTGCTTGCACATGCCGTAGATGATAGCAGCATATATAATTTTGTTTGGAGGACAACCTTGTTCAACCATTTCATTTAAGACTTCAACAACCTTATTGGCATCGTTTAGCCTGCATACATGGATAATCGTAAGTGTGTACTTGAATTCCAAGGGACCATTTTCCACATTGGCCAAGCAGTCACGAATAAGCATCATTGCATCTTCTACCTCCCCTATTCCAGAAAAGCATTCAACAAGCGAATAATAAGCAGCAACTGAAGGAATTTCAGACATTGCGTGTATCTTGTTGTAACATTCACAAGCTTCCTGTATCTCTCCTATTTTAGCGTAGCATAAAACTGCGTTATTGTAAGTTGACGAGTCAGGTGCTAAGCCTGAATCTTTGAGATCATGGAACATCTCTAATGCCTTCTTTTCCTCATTGCTGTTCAAAAGGACCTCCATAAGTATATTGTATACTGCGACATGTAGGTTGCTTTTCACTTTCAGGTACTCGAACACTTCCAAAGCTACGATTACTCCGCCATTCTTCTCTACCGTTGAAGAAAAGAACTTGATCAGACCGTCAGTGACGGAAAAGTTCAGTTTCTGCATTTGCTCCAGTAACTTGGAAAAATCTTCCATTCTCTTCGACTCTGCATATGACAGCAACATTGGCACAACAGTATGAAAGTCAGGTTGGAGATCTTCACGAACCGTTACTTGGAATAGTTTATAAGCCCTGTCAACTAGCTTTGTGTTGCAAAAGCCTTTTATAAGGGAGTTATATATTGCCAAATCAGCCCTATATCCCGCGTCCATCAGATCTTTCAGCAAACCACAGGCTGAACCAACCTTCCCATCTGCCACATACGCATCGATTAGAGAACCATAAATAGCCCTATCTATCAAGCATTTTCTCTCTTTCATCTCCTTAAACAATTCGTAACCCTTTTCAACCCGGTTCGCTTCACAAAGTGCCATAATTAGAGTTGAATAGGCCATGGTATCTGGATCAACACCGTCCTTTCGCATTTCCTCCCAGACTTTCAAACTGCCGTCCAAATTTCCTACAGAGACCAACACTTTTACCATCGCTGTATATGCAAACACATCAGGTTTGCACAGCCTCTCCCTCATTTTCTTTAAAAGGTCAAACATTTCAACCATCCGTCCTGCCTTACATAAACCCTTAACTAAAACCATAAAAGTAACACCTTCTTCCACCAACCCATGATTCTTGAAATCATCATAAACTGCCATAGCCAGATCCAAATGATTCGTCTTCACTAACGCATCCATAACTCTGTTGTACAAAAAGATGCTCGGCTTCACTCCAAACTTCTTCATCTTCTCATACACATAGTACACTCTCAGACCTCTCTTCGCATCGCAGTGCATTCTGATCAAGATTTCAAATTGTTTCTCAGTAGGCGGCTTCCCTTGGATATTCATCAACTCAGGCACCTCATCAGCATCCCGGAAGCGATTAATTCGATTCAAAAAATACGCATAGGCATTGTAACATGCAAAATCATGCCTATATCCCTTCTGCTTACCTGTCAATCAAAGCATCATCAATTGAATTTCCACCCCTTTATCAACCAACAAACAATCTTCATATGCATTATCAAGTATTAACTCTGCCCTCCAACAATCTTACTTAAACCACAATCCATAAACAATAAAATTCAACATACTAAGAATAAACAGGTTAACAAAAATAAAATGGGAAGCTATTGACGGGACCGCGAAAATTACAAATTACGGTCAAAATTAGAGATGATTTTCTTACCAGCCCAATGGAAGAACTTGGAGGATAGCCTAGGATCAGCATCGGGGAACTTCAACACCTCCTCGACAAGAATCGACGGAACTCGGAGGCGATTAAGATCCTCGAGAAGCGGTTGGCCCCAATGCTTGTGCTTCCTGAAAGCGTCCACTATGTATCTGGCAACTGGAGAGAGATTTTTAGCTAAAGCAAAGAACTTTTCAGATGGGTCTTTGTCGAAAGGTAGTTTTCGGGAATTTGGTTCATCTGGGTCCCATTTCTGGAGGTCGAATGGCGAGTCGGAGATGATGGTGGGGTTGTGAGGGCGGATGGATTTTCGGTTGGAGAAGTACCCGCCCTGAACGGTATGGCCGTTCTGGGTGGGTTTACGGTGGCCGGAGAAGAAGTAAGGTTCGGGTTTCGGTGGCATTTTCAGGTTTTGTGAAGAAGAAGAAGAAGAAGATTTTGGGTTTTGGGTGTGAATTGTATTTTCTATTTTTTCTGGGTTGTGGTTTTGTTTTTTTTGTGCTTGTCCCTAGATTTACTGGAAATATCATATTCACCCCACTTTTCTTGGGAAGGTTTCCACTTTGAAGGTCGCTTGAAAACACAAACTTGAAGCATCATATCACATTGACAAAAGAAAATACAAAATAAACAAGAGAAAAATAACAAATAGCCTAACTAGTAAATCTTACTAGTATTAAATGAGGTTACAAACTAACCCAATCCTTTATGATTTTAACTACTATATTGAATCGAGTACAAATTGACTTGTTAACAGTATAAACGTTGAAGCGAGCTTGAAGTTGTCTCGATAACACCAACCATGACCACTCAAACAATCTTTAGCTTTCATTCTTGCATCATGAAATTAAAACATCTTCCCCATGATTGTTGCTCAGATTTAGCTCCAACAAGGTACAAATATAGCATCACAGTTCACAGAAAAAACAACAATAGTTAAGCGTAAAAGTGCTACTGCAAGCAAATAAAATTACAAATTCAAGAGCACGCTTTTACTCAGCTCATCAACGTCTCTCCCAACAAGATTACACCTAACCAGGCTTCCAATGGTGTTTACCGCCATTTTCAAATCCTTCAAACCATTCCCTTTCGCCAATTTCTTATACAAATAGCTATCAAATGTCATCCTCTGCACATACTCATCTCCACAAAGCTCAACCAAAGCTTCTCTTCCAGCATTACTCCCATAAAATACCCTCTGCAACAAGTCCAAGAATTTGAATGTACAGAAATACTCATCATCCCATTTCCTCAAATACTCCCTCCTCAAATCACTCTCTCCAATCATCTTCTCTCCATTCTCCGAAGCCCTAACAATCCCTTCTCCACACATCCTCCCACTTTTCGCCGCAAAGTATATCCCTTCGCCTGAGCATTTGGTCACATACCCTGCTGCGTCTCCGACTAATGCGACTCTGCCGCGAACCCGAACGGGGCGAGGATGCTCTGGGATGGGGTGAGCTTCGGTTTTGATGATCTTTCCGCCGGCGATTTTGGGATTGACTCGGCTTGTTATTGCGCCTTGAAACTGTTTGATGTATTGCTTGTGAGAAACCGTTCCTGTTCCGACTGCGACGTGGTCGCATTTAGGGAACACCCAGGCGTAGAAGTCCGGTGAGACGTCGTTGCCGACATACATTTCGGCTAGATTCTCGTAGTATTTCATTTTGTCATCTGGTAGTTTGATTCTTTCTTGGAATGCTATTGCGCAGGCGTAGTCTCCGGCTTTGATCGACTTGGCTACCTTGCTGTTTGCGCCGTCTGCTCCTACTACGACGTCGACGGAGAGTGTTTTTCGAGTGTTGTTGGAGAGGTAGTGGATTGTGTAGGGGGATTTTTCAGTCACTGGAAGGTCTAAGTGTGTGACAAGGGATTTGATCAGTTTGGCACCCCGTTGTTCGGCACGTTGGCGGAGGAAATTGTCAAGGACTTCACGGCGGAGCATGGAGATGAACTCGTTGGGCTTGAGTGTTTTTCCAAAATCGACGGTGAGATTTGAGGGTGATATGATCTTCATTTGGGTGACTTTGCGGTCTATGAGATGAGTGGGGATGGAGAACTCGTCTAGCATACATAGAGGGATCGCTCCGCCGCAGGGCTTTGCTGCTTGGGGGCTGCGTTCGAAGAGGAATGTCTCGATGCCGCTAGCAGCTAGGGCTTCTGCGGCGGAGGATCCTGCTGGACCGCCTCCAATCACGGCCACGCGTAGTTTTGAGCTGATGGTGAAGGGCTTAAAGGTTGTGACTTGTGGTTTGAAGGTTTTGGATTTGAGTGGCTGAGTGAGGGAGTGGAAGGGGTGGTGTACTGGAGATACAGCGTTGGCTGCCATTTTTGGTTGGATTGTGATTCTAGGTTTTCCAACACTTGAAGAGTGATTATTGGAGATCAGAAGACCATCTGATGAGGTAATTTCTTGACATTATACTTGAACATTAGTTTAATGCTGGTGGAGATTACTTTATGCTAATGACACGTGATGGTTTTGTTAATTTTTTAGGAAAAGATAAACATATAGGAATCTTTTATATGTCCGTTGCAGTCTAGATTACTGTAGTTTAGATTTAATATGATTCCTTTCAGCTTCCTTCTCTCTTCTTTTTGTTTTTAGTTCTTATTTAAATTTAATTAATCTGATGGTTCACTGATGTATGCATTTATGTACAGTTTTTAAAACTGATTATAAGATTCAGCAAGGACGTCATGTAGTATCTGTTTATAATCACATTTGTTTGTTTGCTAAGACATGAAAAAGTGAACTTTACTATGTAGGAGTAGTAGTAGTAGTAGTAGTAGTAGTAGTAGTAGTAGTAGAACAATCATTAAGGAGATCAGAAATGAAAGAGATTAGGACTTGGAGAATGGAGATCTTGCTCATTGTAGTAGGACTGAGATGTGTACATTAGATTCAATTGAGAGGGTTGCAACTTGTAAGCACATATACTGAGCATTCTAAAGCCTCTTAATAAGATTTTGCTGATAGCTTTGAGCCTGTATAGCTCTCTGGTTCCTGTTGCACAGGCATCCTTTTCTCAACGAGATGATCTTTCGAGGGAGTACTTACTAACCACGGAAGCTGAAATTTTATGAAAGCCTCTTGTTATATGAGTTGGAATCATGTTAGGGATACTGGTTAAAGGACAGTTAACACCATAATGAAAAGATTTCAGACAATTCTAGGTCTAAGACACTTTCCAGATAAAAATATTTTACAGACAATGGTCATGAAATCATCAGTAACGATTGAATGCTAACATACAGTTATTGTAACCTTAGAAGTGATTCTGAATCTCTGGTACTTGTTTGTTGCTTTAATTCACAAATTAACGCTAATATGGCCATCCTCTTGGAGTGTATATATATTGTTCAACAACTTTGATAAATCTCAACACCAGAAACTAGAAAACTACTTTATTACACTTGTTTACCAGGAAGCTTTGCATAGTCTGCACCTGAAGCTCCAATAGCATTTTGGTAATGAATCCCCTGCAGCTGATTGTCCCTTTTGCCTGTGGTTGATTTTTTTGGACTAGGCAAATTTTGCAAGTTTGGGGATCTTCGAAAAGAACTAATTGAATTTCCAATCCAACTGCTGCTTGTGAACTCACTATTAATAGATGATATAGGGGACAACTTATGCTTATACGGAGAGGCAATCTCAGAGCAAACGTCAAAATTAAACGGTCTTTGTCTTGGCGAGCTCAGCGATCTAGCTTTTGCTTTGGCAGATGTGGTGGGTAACATGTATGCAGGAATGGTAGGAGAACCTGCAAATGAACTGTTGTCTCCTGTGGAACGTTGTCTTCGATGGTGAGGTGATCTTCTCAAGCTATTTGCAGGGGAAACTGACATTTCTGCTTGATTTTGTTTCTCCTGATGCTTTACGTTGAGTTGTCTTCCATTGGAATTCCATAGATCATCCTGTTTAGCAAGCTGGCCGTTTACCCATTGTTCTAACCAATATTTTCTTCTTGCAAATACTTTGTCACGTTCTGATTCAGCTGACCTCTGAAATATTATACCTCCATATTATTTCATTTCATTTGGACATGATACATTACAGGTTCTAGGAAAAATGAAATTCAGTAAACTCACCCGATGGAGAAGGTAATATTCTTTGATTCTTTCTCTCTTGATAGAAGCCTCTCTTTTACTAAGCGAGTGAGCTTTCGACTCTTGCCTTGTTAACATACTGTCATCCCACCTCTTTTGGCTCTCAAAATCTACCTGCATTTTTGCAGTACATTACTTCTTTGTGTCTACACAGTATGGATTTGTTCAAGGCAGAATCTAAGTAGTGTAGTTAAAATGTACTTTTACCCGGATCACACTTTTTTCCCTTGATCTCTACAGCATGTTGTTTTTCTTATGTTTTCACTTAACTAGTATTTCTAGGTTTACCAAACTATAAGAGGATCTTTCATGTACTATCTAGTTAGATAAATGCATCAAGGGAAAGTACAATATAACTTACCCTCAAGTCATTTTCTCTGGGGTCGTGTTCGTATACTTGATACTGCAAACCGTCCACACTTCTCTGGCGTCTCTTTGAGCAAACTTCTGAATGAATGCTTACTATTGACTGCAAACACTTGAGGGTGTTCATCGCTTGCTTTCGAACAGCCCAACCACGTATAATAGCTTGGAGCTTCACTACTCCTCTCAGTGCTCGTAGTGCTTTCCTTGCCTGTGATATTAAACATCCAAGTTTCAAAAACGTATAAACGAGCACTTTTTACTTGATCCATCCATGTTTTAACATCCATATTAAACTAAGGTTTCTGGAAATGAGAACTCACTAGATAACCGCGATAGGCAGCTTGGATTTTGGTTGCTGCCAATTCTTGAATTGCCATCTCTTGTCGACGAGCTTGTTCTGAAATGTTGTCATGGATTTTACTTTCAGAAGATTCTTGTCTCTCCTTTTCTTGATTAACAGATTGAATTTTATCAGTTGCAACAATAAATGAAGCATCACTGTTTCTATATTCTGCTGTTTCAGGAGGCTGATTATCTGGAGGTGCTGACAATGGCGCTTTGTGTTTAGTCTTGAGCAGTCGGTATATCCAAGTTTGCTTCTTGTCCTTCTGAAAAGCATATGAAGAAATTGAACAAACACGAAGATATTCTACGAAATGTATCAAGAATCAAGAGTTATTGCAAGGTACCAACCTTTTCTGATCTTGAATTTGCATCTGAGAAGAGAAACCTCTTTATTAGACTAAACAGGCCTTTCTTCTCTGCCATCATATGAAACTGCTTCAAATTTGACTCTATGCTGACATGTGTGAATGTATTAATTCTTGGCTTCGTACATTGCTTCTTCCTTAAAAGATAAGCTGCAGAAATTTAGTACCACATTAAATACATGCTGCAGTGAAAATTGGTTAGAGAAACAGAGATGTTAAGAGCCGCCAAAGATTTATACTCCTTTTCTTCTTCACTACAATAATTTCATATCCCATCTTTTCCCATGTTGAATTTCATGTGTTGCCACGTGGGTTTTCATCCACTGATTGAATGACACACTAAACAAGGAAGAGAATATGAAGGAAGCCCTATGTGACCTATACCATATGCATCTTCTGGTACTATGGGACCTAAGCTCCTGCCAACTTTCTTTTCACTCTACTGTGTTTTGTTGTGTTTGTGTTGAAAATGATGATACTGCACTTGACTAGTCTGCTAGTATCCCAACAGCAAGCATGGCCATCCATCCACCACTTGCTTTTAAGCTATAAATAAGTTGTAGTCGAACCTTACACTCAACATTTGTCTAGGGTGAAGCCGGGAATAAAATCTAATGGTTAACCAGGAAAAAAAAAAAAAATTGAAGTACTAAGGTAAAGACGTAAACTCTGCAAAAAGTTGGAAATTTACGGGTACCTCTTTTATCTCCGCCCCTAGGGTGTGCGTGTAGACGAAACAACCTGTGCTCTTCTTTGGATAAAATACAATCAAACTTATTATTTAAAGTGTCACATGGTGGATAGTACCTTACAGGTATGAGAGGTTATTCATAGCCTAACTTTGCATTAGTCTATATTAGCAAACCTTGCACAAAGTTATAAATGAAGTGAGGGCCCTAGAATGCTATAAATGTACTAAGATTAGCAAATATTGGAAACCTATGTTTGCCCCCAACAGTAGACAGGCTCAAATCTTGAAGGGTTGTAGGAGTGTTATTTAAGTATTGCAGATAAATAAATAGAAAAGATATGATCTATGCTGAAAGGAAATCACATGGATCCAAGAGAAAAAGGTGACATTATTGAGATGTGGTAGGGAAGGCCTAATGTGCAATAAGTGAGAGAATGTTATGTAAGAAAACAAAACAACAGTGGGGAGAATACAGCTAATAGAGGGACCAAGTTTTGTGTTTTGATCCACCATGGTCTAACATTTTCCACCTAACTGTCCGGATCAAGTTAGAACGAAAACGATGGGAGATTCTTGGAAGAGTGATTTATCGGAGTTTGAGATTTAACTGTAGACTAGTCGTACAATGGCTTGTATCACATACGTGATAGTATGATACGTCGTTGTTGTTGTTGTCTTGTGGATTATATTGCACTTGATGAAGGACGTGTTACGAGTCTAAAAAGAGAGACGGATAGAAACAAATGAAGTGTGGAGTGGTGATGTTCAATCCACGTTTGAACCCTTACCCCGCCATGTGAATGCAGTGACAAAGGGATGTCTTTACAGGTAAGTGAAATTTAACTTGTGCGTCAAGTGTGTTCCATTTGCATACAAGAGGGGTAGCAGAGAATAGACTGTATACAGATATGTAAGAAAATGTTACTATTTGACAAATAGTGTGTATTGTATTCTAATTCTGCTTTGTTGGAGTACAAAAGTTACGGACAATTGAGTTTTTTGGAAGTTTAAGAAAGCATATAGTATTATACTAGTGGACGACACTGCAAACCCTGCATCAATTCAGTCCTCTATTTTGTTCAGAGATGCTGTCGGGCAAGGCCGAGACCTGATCTCGTGACACGATTAAAATTTTGGGAACTTATGCCATTTTTACCAATGAATCACTGGAAAAGGATGTAGTAAAATCAAATCAAATTAAAAACAAGGGCGAATTAACGTGAGAAAATACAACTTGATTTATAAGGTGAAGGAATACAGTTTGACTTTGTATGTATAACATGAATACAGACAAGTATTTATAATGCGAAGGAATACGGTAAAAGTGAATGGACATTTTTATCGTGATAGATGATTAGCGAATTATGGTAGATTTCCCTTTGGGAAAAGGCCCTTTTTGAAAACAATGTCCGAACTAGGTACCGTAGTGTTACTCGAGAATAATTGGAGAATTATTCAAGAACGGATAGATCCAGCTATGGCAAATGGTGGGTTCTAATTGCAACTAATGTTTGTTTTGCAATGGAACTGGAACTTGACACTGCACATTTCTTTTGTTACGCCATGTGAGAGACTGGGCTCCATTGACAATATATGTTAGGGAAAATTGGTGCCCAAGACCAATTTTGTACCTAAATTTAAGAACAAGGCCTAAAGTATTTTGGGTTATTCAAATAAAGTCCAAATGCCTTTTACCCCTACATGGATGAACATTTATACCCCTCAGTTGTTAAAAAAATAAACTAACACTTCTAAAAATAATTTTTAATATCATTTCACCTCTTCAATTGTTTATTTTAATTTTTCAGTTCAGATTTTATTCATCTTTTCTTCATTTTCCAACAAGAATCGTAAGTTTACACTTCATAATTTGTTTGACTGTATTTTATATAGAGTCATGTAATATATCCGACAAAGATAGAGTTAAGAATACAAATCAGACGTAAGATAGTTATAAATTCAAATGATTGTATTATTAGAATTATACAATCTGATCAGATTGGCATAGTTATAAATACAGTCGAACTGTATTAATCAACTTTATAAATACAGTAGTGAACTTTTTATAAAAGTCCAACAATAAAACTATACCAGCATAAAAGGCAATAAAAATGTAAAAAATATACTATCACATTTACCGACAGAAATGGACATTTGCAACAAAATTTTAAACTAGAGGAAGAAATTATACAAAAATGGTAGAAAAAATTAACAAATGTGGACGGATCTTGTCATGGGCGGTCACCTTGTTGCATATGTGGTCGGATCTTGGACGGATGGTGGTGGTGGATGGATCTGGAGCGGAGATGAGATCGGATCTTGATGGATCTTCTCAGATCTTGACGGATATATAGTAGATTTGGCGGATCTGGGAGGAGATGAGATCGGATCTTGTGGTGACGTCATTTTGTTCTTATTCTTCTTCTTAGCGGAGACTGGTGGTGGACTGGAGGTGTTTTGTGGTGGTCGACGGTGGTGGCTGTGGGAGGAAGAAGCTCCGTGGTGGTGGTCGGCGTTGGGTATTATGGTGGAGGAGAGGTGGTTGGACGGAGATGGTGGGGATGCGCGGAGTTGGAGTTGGAGGTGGTGGTAGGAAGTAGTGGTGGTGTGAAACAGTGGTGGGAGGCGGAGGCGTTTTGGTGGGAGGCAGCGGTGTGGTGGAGAGAGGCGGAGGCCGGCAGTGGTGGGTGGTGGGAGGATGAGATTTAGAGAGAGTGGAAATAGAGAGTGGTTTGGTAATGTTGAGAGGAGGATAGATGGAGTGGGTATATAGGTTGGGGCATAATTGACATTTTATAAGGAGATTTTGGGTGTAAAAGCTAATGGCCTCTTTTTGAATCAAAGTGATTCAACAAGGGCCGACCTGCGCTCTACTCATATATGTTGGCCCAGACTCTATAGTTTCTAGTTCAATGGGCTCTTCGCATTACAGTCTTATTATGTTTCAAGTCCAATAGTCTAATTATGTTTCAAGCAATGGAATTCAAGGCCCACCAGCTATCTTAAAGACATTGTATTCATCCAATCAAAAAGTGAGTATCCATTATTCACTAAATGAACAAAAGAGAAGAAGATTTTATTGCTTTACTCATCTATGTATATGATATCATTATATGAAGCAAACAAACATCTGAATTCTGAACTAGAGCTCATTAAAGATCAACTGGAAAACAATTTCAAGATTAGAGATCTAGGACAACTAAAATACTTTCTTGGTCTTGAATTAGCAAGAAATGACACAGGGATTCATGTATTCCAGAAGAAATATACATCTGAAATCATTGAGATAGTAGGGCTCCTTGGGTGTAAGCCAGTAACTACCCCAATAGAGTTTTAATATCCGACCCACGTACTTACGGAGTAAATATATTTAACCTTAGCTCATTCAAACTAGGACTGAGCACCGGGTCAAACCCGGCCCGAAATGACTCGGCCCAGAATGGACCGGAAGTTAAATGATCAGGTTTTGCTGACCCGAAACCCGGACCTGTTTGAAACGGGTCCAGCCCGGTCCGGACCCGGTAAATACGGGTCAGTCCGGACTTCACCCGTTTCAGCCCGATTGACCATTTGACTAAGTAAAAAAAAATCATAATATTATTACTCCAATATATACAATTGCAGCCTAATTGCAGAAGAACTTTTCCACACAAAGCACAATGAATGCCAAATAGCATTTTTAACTATCAAATCAGAAACTCAAGACAACAAGATCGGCAAGACTGGAGTAGATTAGCGGCGGAGGAGGTGAGGCGGCGCATCGTTCGGCAGGAGATGACGAGGTGGGGACTGGTGCGGCGCACATGTGGAGGCGTGGAGCGAGATTTAGAGATGAATGAATGAAATTGATTGGTTGAATAACATCTCCAGAGATCTGGATCTTGGAGTACCACCATCATTAATTCATGTATCTTCAATTTCGTGTGGTGGTTCTGTGTGGTGGTTCTGTGTGGTGGTGTGAATTGTGGGGGTGAGGGTGAATGGATGAGTGAGAATGTGAGATGGGGCCTGATATGAGATGGACATATAGTGAGTAATTAGGTCTAGGTAAACTTACAGTACTATATAGCATATTCTTTATGCATTTCAATTTTCCAGGCTATTTAGGGCTGGACCGGAAAAATACGGGTTTGGCCCGGTCCGGCCCGGAACCCGGAATGAGGAATAATGGTGACCCGAAACCCGGACCGAAAACTACAGTCTAGTCTGGATCCGGTCCATTAGTGCTCAGCCCTAATTCAAACCTGTACAAATATCGTCAAGAAGTATGATACTGGAAATACCAAACCAAATGTCGAGCATTGTTTTGCTGACTTAGCTGAGTCTATTTCTCGCTTGGACTATCTGCTCTAAGCATATTGAATAAAGGGAAGAAACATGGCTTTCAATACTTATGTCAGGGGAACTTCAAGTAGTGTTCTCGATTGCAACGATGAATTTGGCTCCGAAGGCCTGCCTGGGGATGATCTAAAACAGGCAAACACCGACTCGCATAACATCACTAACGTACTTCTAATTGTCACTGATAATTTGTAATATCGGTCATATGTTATTTGATTGTTATGAAAGGTGTCATACAGCTAGAAATTTCAAAAATCATATTTGTAGCAGCACCCTGTCTGCAATACTCCCTCACGGAAATATATCATTACTTTTATTAAGTGAAACTAGTTAATAGCCCGTCGATACTCGACGGGGCATGAAAAAACAATTAAAATAAGAAATGAATAAATGTATATAATAACATGTTGAAGTTGAGAAACATATAAAAATTGTAAGGTGATAAAATGCATGATCTAATCGCTACAACATTGCATCGGAACATGTTGAAAAGTGCATAATATAAATTAGTGAAATTGAACAAAACCATATATATAAACACGAATACTAAACGCATGACATAAAATACTAAATACATGACAACTTAAAAACATTTACACATTAAATCTCTATATTATATTATTATCAAGTATCTACATTTATTTTTAAATTATCATTTCAGTCATAAATTTTCGAACCCCCTAATTAGTCAATATAGTCAGTCACAAAACCCCTAAAACAACAGACGCTTCCAAGTTCCAACACCCAAAAAACCACAAAAGCTTTAATCAATTAAGAAGATGAGCAATTCACCCAGAAGAAGATGGAAGAATTAGGTTAGTGTTGCTTCAAGTTTTATTCACTGTCTAAAACAATCAAAGCCATCTCGCCGCCATCTCACTGTAGGTAGCGATGTATTCAATCGCGGATTCCCGCCTCTTGACGCTACATCTCAACGCTATATAGACTTGGCGACATTTTGTTCAGCCGTTCCTGCTTAATGGCACTTACTTTCGGCGCCATGTAGCACAACCGGCCATGAATAAGGGCGCGGGTTAGCTGATGAAGGCGCTAGGATTCGGCGCCAATATCCAGTTACGGTTTGGCGGCATCAACTCGAAAAACACCCTCTTTTTTCTCGAATTTTTCTGTAAAAATAGCTTAAAACAATATAAGTACATAAATACCTGAAAATAACCATCTTCATACCATGGTGGTTCTTCTTCACTTTCTTTGTCAATCACATTAAGATAGGGCTCTTCTTCACTTAGATTTTCGCTCATGTTTGATTTCGTCAACGTACAAACCATCAACCTTGTTATTTTAATTTATTTGTATTAAAAGTGTATCTTGTTGTAATTATTCAAAATATGAAGTCTATGTAATGCAAATTTGGCTATATATGGACTTCACGTGTAATTAAGTTTAAGTTGTCCTACGTTTAGTATTTTATTGTCCTACGTTTAACATCTCTCTATAAAAAACACACATAAAAGATAAAATCAACTTATAACTTGTCGAACACTTCTTTATAAATTACGTTTGTTGCCGTGTCATATGTATTACCCTCTACGTCGCAAATTACTACGTTCAAGCCCTTCCCGGTGGTAACTGTAGAAAGAGCAACATTTAACTTATCACGGTTGAATACATGTGAGGGGAGGTAGAGGCCAACGTGTGAGCACTACAAAAAAAAAAGGTTTAGGGATGGATTTATCCGTCCCTAAACCATTGCCGATTCATCCCTAATCCGTTAGGGACGGATAGGGACGCCCGTCCTTAAAACGGGCGTCTCTAACCGTTTAGGGACGGATATATTATCCGTCCCTAATCAGAGACGGATTGTATCCGTCCCTAATGGTCAAACACCATTAGAGACGGATAATATTCGTCTCTAATGGCTGTGACCATTAGGGACGGATTTATCCGTCCCTAACCTTAGAGACGGATAAATCCGTCTCTAATCAACTGGATGGTTTAGGGACGGATAATATCCATCCCTAAACTGTTTTTTTTTTTAATTTTTTTTTATTTTTATGTTTTTTACATTTCACCTGTTTTACAATGTAGTCGTAGATAATATACCCGAAAGTGATAAAATTGCATTAATTAAAATAGAGATTCGATAAAATATCCGAACAAAAGACTAAATACCCGAAAATGAAAAGTATGTATCTAGAACAACGTATGTACATGAGCATCTAAGAACCGGGAGGAGGCGGTGGTTGTTGGTTCAATGAACATCTCATGCCATCTCATCCATCCGACGAGTGATATGAGCTTGCTGCTCTAGAAGTTGATCGATCGTTTGCTTGAGAGGATTCATCAGCTCATTCACCTGCTCTTGAGTGTAGAAATTTTCATGTGATGAGGATGCCTGCTGCGACACGGAGAAGCTACCACCGGGTATCAATGAAGGGCCCAAACTCCCGAGCCCATACACTCGACCCTTAGCGTCCATCGGATTAACTTGGAAGAATATTTGGTCCTGCTCTCGAATTGTGAGTTCATGATCATCGATCATCCTCTCCTCCATAATCCGCTCCACCTCAGTCTGCAATAGTGTAGTGCATACGAAATAAGATACAGTTTTAGGAAGATACGCTCGAGCCATAATATACACAAACACAAATGTGAACCTTAACAAAGAAACATACCCCAATTTGCTCGGTCCTAGGATCAGTCCACATGCCATTCTTCATTTTTGCCTTCTTGAAGTGGTGAAGAGTGAGGGCTCCCCGGCATGGAGCTGAAGAACATGCAAACAAGTAGAAAGTTGTTAGAAATGAAAGCAAAAAACATAAGTACAAATCATATTGCAAGTCAGAAATAACATATATACTAACCGACATCTGGCGGTCTGTAACAACAGCCCGCGACCCATAATGATGCCTGGAGGTGCCTGTACCATCTCGCGCCTCAGTCAACCGGTTCGCTCTGTTCTTCGCCGCCATGTCCATGACAAGTGGATCTCTCCAGTAAACCTGCCAAAGTGCCCACTCTTCATCCCCCATCCACTGCGGCTTTACCCCAGATGCTTTCATGTTGCAAACCATCCTCTTATAACACTCTGACCCAACAGTCTCGAAAACAGGCCACAGTTGGGGAATGAGGGCATTGGGAATGAAGTAGTTTTTCTACAACATTTCCATAAGTAGCAAGCCCAAATAGATCAATGAAAGCTGGAATTTAAAGTAAACACAAGTACAGTGGCTAACATACCACGAAATCAGCACAACAAGTTCAGTAATGGTGACTAACATATCACCCAAGTACAGTGGCTAACATACCACGAAATCAGTACAACAAGTTCAATAATGGTGACTAACAACATATCACCCAAGTACAGTGGCTAACATACCACTCAATCAACACAGTGTGAAAGAACAGTGACTAACATATCACTCAATTACAGTGGCTAACATACCACTCAAATTGTCCTAAAATTTACTAACACAATGGTGACTAACATATCACCCAAGCACGGGCTAACATACCAGAAATCAAGACAACAAGTTCAAGAATGGTGACTAACATATCACCCAAGCACAAAGGGCTAACATACCACTCAAATTGTCCTAAAATTTACTAACACAATGGTGACTAACATATCACCCAAGTACAGTGGCTAACATACCACTCAATCAGCACAACAAGTCAAGGAACATGGATAAAGCTTTGTAACATTTAAGCTTACTCAAGATCTCATCAAAATAATGATGCTTCATCCTCTCCGGGAGCGAGACCACTTCTCCTCCTTCACCCGGCTTCTCCTCCAAGTCTTATAATCTTACCAAGATTTTCGGAGGCACCCGGTACAAAGCCTCATATAAATGAGATAGACATGAAACAAACATTATTAGTATATTCACCGACATTTAGTAATTATCTCAAGTTATGTTCTACAAATGCATAATACTTACTTCCCCTGCTCGGGAACAAAATCGGCTTCCCATTCCAACTAGCACCGGTGTCGAACGGTAGGGACACCCGTCGGAGGATAAGTCAGCAAACATGGGTGACGTCCCCACGCTCGAGCCAGTGGGAGTCTCAGGAACATGTGACTGTGAACTCCCGCCAATGTCATAGCCCCCCGAAGGGCTACCCGCATCAGGACCACCACTAGTACCACTAATGGCCGGTGGACGGTATGTGGACCTCCTTTGCCTCGGCATCTGCAAATTCATACAACAAGTGTTAGTATGAAAGACGAGATGGATTGGCAGGTAAAACATATATAATAGCCCCTTAATAAAGCATATATAACAAGTTGTAGTAAGAAAGATAAGATGAATTGGCATGCATGTAAAACATATACATTTAACACGTCAGGCAGACTAAAAAGTCCATCTAATCAAGAACCACCAGTATACACATACCCTCGTCCTCCTCGCCCGTGGTTAAGTCTACATATTGGTCTTCATGCAGCTCAATGTACTCATCAGGAGCATGTACAACATTTCTCGCTGTTTCATCCACAACCTCTTCTTGGTACGAGTTGGTAATTGAGTCGTCCTTCTTAACGTAATTGAGTCGTCTTTCTTAATGTACTCATCAGGAGCATGAAGGCTTCAACCCCTTCCACAAAACTAGATTGAATTCTGCCATTAACAGTGCGACGGTACATCCATGAACGATCGGGATTCATAATTCAACAATTAACCTGCGTCTGAATTTATTAGATTTATAACATTTATACCATTACGTATTTAGTTTCATTACAATTACAATTACATTTTTAATTATGATACGGTAACAATTGGTAATGAATTACATGCATTTTACGATTACAATTCAATCCCACAGCTGGTAGTTATAACATTTATACCATTACGCATTTAGTTTCATTACAATTACAATTACATTTTTAATTATGATACGGTAACAATTGGTAATGAATTACATGCATTTTACGATTACAATTCAATTTTATAGTAGTTAAACTTCCATATATCTATTAACGTTACAAATTGTAGATGAAAATATTATTGATTGTTTTTATGTTAATACTCCAAAATTATATTAAAATCACCAAAATCACCAAATTGTCTCCAAACGCACAATTAAATCTTCATAATCCTAGTACGTATACGAAAATTGCTAAGTAAATACCCTACACACTTACAATCATAGTAACATCATACTAGCAATCCAATTTCACAATAAATATATCAATTGCACATCTCAAAGCTAACCCAATACGTAATATAAGCAAAATTATCTACTACATACTTCCTATAAACATACAATTGATCAAACTAGTCGAAATTCATAAAATTCCCAATATTTAAAAAGTAAGGGTTTTAGCCAAAATACCTTCAATTTCGGGAAAAATAGCGAATGAAAGTTGAAATTGATGCACAATCCAAGCTCCTTGTCCGACGAGCTTCGAAACGAGACCAAGATTGGCCGGAATCGTCGAGATTTGGCCGGAAAATGCTTGGGACGAATTGGGAGAAAGAAAGGAAGAAGGAATGAAATGAAAATGGAATAGATTCTGCTTCCCGTGTTCTGTTTAGAACACTGAGTTTTAGGGACGGAAAGATATCCGTCCCTAAGTCCGTCTCTAACTTTAGGGACGGATATCTATCCGTCCCTAAAACTTTTTTTTTATTTTTTTTTGCTGGTCAACAGTTTTAGGGACGGATTATAAATCCGTCCCTAAAACAGGGACGGATTAGGGACGGTTTATGAAATCCGTCCCTAATTAAGGACGGATTAGGGACGGCTTAGGGACGGATAGGCCTATCCGTCCCTAAAGGAGCCGATTCGTCCCTAAGTTAGGGACGGATTATATACGTCCCTAATTTCCATCCCTAAAAACGAACTTTCTTGTAGTGGAGAGAGTGTGTCACTTACTCTTATTTATGGTCATAGCAAGGCAGACGAATATAGGGAGTTGTCTCCAATCAATTGATAGGGAACTACATCCCGTCGGATGGCTCATCATCATCCTCATAATGAAAACCGTTTGGCATGCATTGATTCCATATATCATCTTTGCCTCGATGATATGCTTCCCAAGATTAGTAACTATAAGCCTTGTTCCGTTGCACAACTCGAAAGTTTGATCTATATTTCTCAGAAGCATTACCATACACACAACCTTTAGTATGATCCTGAGATTAGTCAATCTAGATCAATTAATGTTGTTGAAAAATTCTACAGTGAAAACATGTTCGAGACCGTTCTCAAAATTATCTTCCGTAGCAATGCTATGTGCGCTCAAATATTCAATGCTATCTATTGACATCTTCGACATGAAAAATTGATTTATATCATCAAATATTTCATTTGCAGGTGCAAGAACATCCCGGTGATGAAATATACAGGGTCAAGTGATGGATCACCTAAGTGATACAACAACGAAAGATATGTACTATCTATAATTGTATGAACCCACAATTATTAGGTCCAGCGGTAATGCCCTCACCAACATGTGTTATCCACTCAGCAAATTGTTTCATCTCTTTAATTTTGAACGATGACGAATCAGTCTGTATAGGATTAAATTGGACGTAAACAATGATAAGTTAAATACTCCCTCCATCTCAATTTCAACTTCCCGCATTCCATTTTGGGACGTCTCAATTTCAACTTCTCATCCATTAAATGGAAAACCTCTCTCTTACTTTATTCACTATATCTCCTACTTTATTCAATATTTGCCATACTTTATTCACTCTTTTCATAATTTATCACCAACTTTCCTACTTTATTCATTTTAATCTTAAAGCTTGTGGTCGGGCCTGCGGGAATTGATGAACCCGCGACGGAGGGAGTATGATATAAGTATGTGGTATATAGATAAAACGGGTCATTTACCTGCAGTCTCATGCTCTTTGTCAGTCGAAGCACCTCACAACAACTCATATCCTAGAGGAGCATATAGAGGCATTCACAATATTATAACTATTCCTCCGGGAACAACGGGCAAAATATGTCGGAAGTTCCCGCCGAAGACAATCACCACTCCCACCAAATGGCTCATCTGAACGGCCCATCACATCCTTCAAGCTCCTATTGATCGCTTCAAACAATGTTGATTTGTCATGAAAGTCTTATCCCAAATAATAAGCTGAGCATCCTTGAGCACTCCCATGACCTCTGAATCATGAGCTTATTGAATGTTGAGTCCTCGTGATATGCAATGGTATTCTGAAACTTGAATAGGCCGGACTACTGTCCTACCTTTATAAAGAATGAGTGATGCAAGCCCACTGGACGCAACTGGAATTACAATATCTTCTCTAGCCCTAAAAAATAGGGGACATCGTTCTCTATATAAAGGTTTTTGTGGTCCATCCGCAGATGTATAAGAAGAATACTTCGCCATTTTGACCATCGACAATAGACATAATTTCATATATGGCACGTTATCCATCACCAATTGTGGTATAAACCATCGTGCTATGCTCCATTGCAACTCTAACATAGAACATCTAATACAAAATGAATGGATTTGTAGCATTTTATATAATGACTCATCCAAGCACGGGCATATCGTCAAATGAACTGAGATTGTTGTAGTTTTTCTTCGTTAACTTCTATACTTGCATAATAGCAATGTTTTTTATTTGTTCATTAGTGAATTTCAAACCTGGCTGTAGAGTTCTCTATCGTTATATGATAATTGCATAGAAAATTTAAACTGTTTGATTGTATGTGGGAATGTGTAATATAGTATTTAAATTTAGTGTACCAGGATTGTTGAGTAACCTTTGTTGATTGTACATAATGTCGTCTGATGATAAAGTCCATGTTTTGTTCCAAACTTACTCAAGCCTCGACATGCTGCGTGATTACAACATGGTTACGAAAGGTGACGTAAAAAACTCGCAAATTCCCATAGACTTTTCCCTTTCAAACCACTAATATACTCTTCACTAAATTCCCAAATTTTGGATGAGCATATTGTTATATTAACAATGACGGATCTAGACCCTCGCGAAACCACTGGCAGTATCTGTCTAAAGTCTCCGCCAAATACAATAATCAAACCATCAAATATGGTGTGGCTAGTCGATGCATAACATTTCTCAAACTCCTATCACGCGCTTCAAAACGATGCATATTGGTCACTGTAGCCTCGTCCCATATAATAAGCTTTGTTTCTTTGAGTAGACATGTTACATCAAAATCAAGCATAATCTTACTACTCAAGTAAGGATAGATATGTACTTTGGACAATGGTAGGAATATGATCTCTCACTTCTTGAAAAAGAATGTCCTCTGGCATCTTGATATCAACCTCATTGTCATTATCACAATCGGCAACTCCATCACCAACTCATAGTATCCACTTTGCGAATTCTCTAGTCTCATGAATATCAGTTGTTAACGTATCGGCTTAAAAACACAGAACACACTTTACAAAATATAAAGAAAGATACAAATTACTAAAATCATACCATAAGTGAAACAAGCATTTAGTTACCTGCAATCGCATGTTCTTTGTAAGTCTGAGGACCTCACACGAATTCAAAATTTTGGATGAGCATATTGTTGCATCAACAATCTCAGATCTAGACCCTCCCGCAACCACTGGCGATATATGTCTAAATTCTCCGACAAATACAATAACCAAACCCTCGAATGGTGAGGTCGGTTTGCATAAAATCCTCCAAACTCCTATCAAGCGCTTCAAAACAACGCATATAGGTCATTGTAGCCGCCCCATATAATAACCTCGCATTTCTTTGAGTAGACAGTTGCATCGTAATCAAGCTTAATCATCGCATACAAAGTCTAAATGGATCTTCAATGGTATATCGAATCTTGATTGAGCGCTGCACTTCTGGAAGCATCAATGATATGATACCTAAGGAATCCATTGGGAGAATTGTATCTCTTCTAGCTCTCAAAACGGAGCATAAAGTCCTCCAAATATAATATCTCCTCTCGAATCAATAATGATTGTAATAATGACGTCCTGCTAAGTATGAGTTGATGACCTTATTCTTCCTATCTTGTATCCGAAAAGCTAATTAAGAACTCCCTAAGAATAAGATTTGGCATCTTACTCACAATACTATATCGATATACCACCCTTCTTCTCCATGGACGAAAAGTAATGGATATTGAAAAATAAGGTAGCATCGAAACTCAGTTATGTGCTTCAAGTCCCCATTCCTCATCTGATCAACCATAATATGATATTTTGCATGTAAGTTATCACATCACCCCTACTATAGCATCAGTTACTTCAGATGTAGTAAGCAAATTGTAAGTTCGCTCATCCCCTGGCGTCTTGCATTAAGTTGAAGTCCTACCTCACGGGCATTATCAAGGGAGATGCGATATCTGGCCGTCTTGTATACTTTTGCATATGAATTGTACTCTTCCACCATAGTTTTGATAAATGTTGTAGTAGCAGTTTTCACACCAGCCTCATTGGTTTGGCTTTACCATAATAATAAAATAAATTATTTATCATAGAGTATCTATAATTCTAATGGATACTAAATGATGTATGACTGATAATTTGTTTGAAACGAAATATGTGAAAGATACATAAAATTGAGTGTAGATGTTTAATGAAACGAACCCGAGAGCATTGATCATGTTGTCAATTCCGTGTCCAGTGTCATATATGAAACGTTGGGCAAATTTTTGGAGTTTGTCCTTGGTTGGGCAAGAGTGGGCCAATCTTGTGATCATTTTAGCCACCTATCTAACAGCAATAAGGACATTTTCGTTTATTCACTTGCTTGACTATTTTCCATCTATTGAAGTAAATGCAAGGATATTATTGTGTGCACGGATGATAGAACAGTTATATGAACTGAGTGAGTACCTAATGAATAAACAACTAATACATGTAGAATATATTTTCAAAATAGTATAATTTTGAACATTTTCGCTCATTCAAATTTATTCAATCTCGTGGAGTCTGATCTTGAGACTGTAAACGCTTACTCGATTTAGACGATTTGTTATCCATCAGGAGTTTCAAATGTAACCAATTCCAAGCAAGAACTTTGCATGTTTATCAAAGAAATAAAGCTTACAATCATATGTCCCATTTCACAACTAAAGGTAACAGTTGAGATTTGAGAATATAGGAAACATTTCAACATCTAGGTGTTGTTCGAAAATAAATATGTAATTGAAAAATAGTTCGAAAGATTGATCATGAAAAAAACAAAAATAAAATTAGAGCATAGCGACTACTAATGGACAAAATTCTACATCAAATGCCTCGGTTTCTTCTATAATGAAAAAAAGACGCAAATCTATAATATGTAGACTCAAGAGAATTAATCCCCAAAGAGAAATCCCCTTTAATTAATTACTACATGTTGCCACTCAGAATTTCGAACCAATTCAGTTGCTAATATTTGTCAGTTAAACCTTCCGCACTTTCTAGAAAAAACCATATGACACAAATTTTGACGCCAAGCAATAACATTGACCCGGTTGATGCCTAGCAACAACAACACTAATTAATACCACCCCTATGCAGGCTCTCCGTACTCAACCGTAGCATCAAAATTAGCTAATATGATACCAAGATTAGGCGGCAACCAATCTGCTGCCACAGTTGGCTATGCAACACCTAAGATCTTTTATCGACTTTACTTATTTTATCCTTAAAATAATGCATTAATAATCTAATAAAGTTAATTTTCAATCATAACAACCTCAATATATATAAATTGAAATTTATGGGTCATATACAAATAGGCCCCCTGTAAGATTGTCCAATTACAGATTCATAGCCGATGTTTGAACAATTACGTCCACACCCAAAATCGTTGACCAACATTAAAGTTTCATTTTTGAGAAAAAAGAAAAGATAAAATACATAGTAAAACAAAACTTAATGGAAAAATAAAATTACAATTGTAAGTTTTATTACAGTAGAGCCTCTTATATTTTAAGCTTAACAAAATATACTCAATTATAAATTTTGCTCATATTATCATCCAAAAACATATTTGAAATTAACCCTCAAATTATTCGAAAATGCAACAAACTCCCACATTTAATTATTTAAAAAACCATTTTTAAAAAAAATGTCTGGAGCTCCGGCCAGAGCTTCCATCTTCCATGGAAGCTCTGTTCGGAGCTTCCATAGAATTTTTTTAACAAATTAAAATTAACATTAAAAACATAAAAATAGAAAAAGAAGATGTAGGAGAAGAACTTCCATGGAAACTCGAATTGAGCTTCCATGGAAGCTTGGACAGAGCTTCATGTCCATAGAAGCTCGTCAATTTGAGCTTCCATGGACATGAAGCTCTCTTGAAGCTTCCATGGAAGCTCAATTTCGAGCATCCATGGTGGTTCGTGGTGGTGGACTGGTGATGAAGATTCCATGGTGTTTAAAGTGGTGGTGGTGAAGAAGGGTGGAGGAGATGATGGTGGAAGTAGAGGTGAGGAGTTTTGGAGAAGAAGGAAAAATGGGGGTTTAAAATATGAAGTAATGAAATATTTAAATGGAATGATTAAAAATAAATGATAAAATAGAAAGTGAAAATAAAGGTAATGGTAAAATAAAATAAAAATAGAAAATTTTTGACTTTTTGGGTTATATGTAATTACTTTAAAAATGTAAGGGCGGATTTTATAATTGTTCAAACATTAGGTATCAATCTGCAAAGTGGCCATCTTGGAGGGGTGGGTTTTGTAAATATCTGTGAAATTTATATTCAAAATGTTTCATATAGTGAGTATATAAGATAGAAGGTAATATTTGAATAAATAATGAGTAAAAGGTAGAAAACGTGTGAGAATTCACGTAAATACTGATAAGATGATGGTTTTTATTTAATCAAATACGTTACTTTATTGCTAATTTTTAAAGTATACATTTGTAATTGTATACCTAAATAAATATTGATTTCTTTGATAAATAGAGGGGGTATTAAGTATTTAATAAATTCTCTATTTTTTAAATTTTATTATTTCTATCATTTAATAAACCTACATAATATTTAATTTAATATATAAATAATTTAATTAATTATTAAAATATTCAAGTTTGGTGTCTATGGATTCGTCTTGTATATGGATTCAACATACTAAAAATAAATCATGGGAGTTATATGGAGCACTACGTCTTAAATACTTAAAATGTTCCACCACCAACATACCAAATTTGAAATTCTAACAACCAATCAAAATACATTTGAAAAAAACCCACTAATGGAATGCTCAATAGTCACGTCAACATATTACTACCTTAACCACGCTGAAATACGCTTATTTTAATATAGATATAGATTAGAAGAATTAGTTGTTTGGCAGGAAGAGGAATTTCGCAAAATAATCATGGTGTGATGATTTTTTTTTTTTTTCCTTTCTTTTTTTGACATAAAACTTGCATTTGTTTGATGATTACTTGATTTTTATAAGGGTCGTCCAATGCAATTGCCAATTGGTCGGGTCTAGGCACACCCGCATTGGAGAAAGTTGGTGCATTGAGGAATAATCGCACCAGATTGGGAAATTCCCAAATTGGAGAAAGTTAGGGCACAGAATAGAGACGAGCATAATGTAACGAAATCAAGAGTCATTTGTGATGTTTTTTAAGAATTGATTTAACATAATGGTAATTCCATCTCCAATTAATCATTCCCTCATGATCTTTAACATGATGAACTCACGTCTGCTCTCAATTTGCTTATTTTAAGTAGACTTGTACAGTTAGCATCGGTATTTGTACATTTATGTTAAGGAACGGTTATGAAGCAGAGTTACTTCAGGTTTCTACCGTCAGTCAAGTTGTTGCCCTGACTATTGTTAGTCGATGTGTCGACACGTGACACGTATCCATTGCTCTCAATCGCCTTCAACCACTGGTCTCCATCGCCTTTAACCATTGCTCTCCATCGTCTTCAACCGCTACTTGTTACTATATTTAAAAATATAAACTTTTCCACGAATTTTTAATAAAAAATAATTAAACACATATTTACATATACATTTATAATTTATAATTATATATTAAAATTATAATTACAAACAAATATATGTGTAAAAACATAAAAATTGGATGAACCCTAACTTAAATTTTGATTTTAATTTTTTCATAGGGCTATTTTTAATATATAAAAAATGATTTTTTTATTTTAATATTAAATAGTTTAAGGCGATATAGACGGTTAGAGCAACACGTAGTGTAACACCTCGATCGAGCGACACCCATGGCAACACTTGGTGCGAAAGGTAGCAAATTATTTGATTTACACCGTTAAATTTTTAATCTAATAGATCAAAATAGGTGACTAAAGTTAGTCAGGAGACACCTCGACTAACGATAGAAAGTTAACCCCCGAGTTACTTACTATTGCATGTCGGTTGTAAATTGTAAACACAACTAATACTTGTTTGTGTTTTATTTCCTCGATCTTCTACTATTAACATGCAATTCGAAACTTACTAAAATCCGTCCCGGGATCCGCAAAAAATTAGCAAGTAACATGAGAATAACTAAAACTTAGGTTCTTAGGTTCTTTTATAAGGTTGGTCTCTTCTAAAACTTACACGATTACTAATAGTTTCTTTTTTCATTTTTTCTCTACAATGAACATGAGTTCTGCAATTTCAACTCTATTTAATTTGCCACATCAAATTCTTCATTTTCACATAAATTGTACCACCATAGAGTAGAGACTAGGAAAGATATAAATATCTCCATAGGATACAAATCTTGTCCCATGATATGACATTGGCAATCAATAATACATGATATAAGAATTAAATTACTCAAAATATTTACAATCATGGAGCCAAAAGTTTAAAATTGTTATAAAAGCATTGTTCAATGTGTAGGCTAACATGGCAAGTAAATTAAAAGTTTGAAGTTGACAATTTCGAAACAAACACGATAATTGAAATTTCGATGCATTTTTTACCAACCTTGTATATACCTACACTTACAATAATTGTTAGAAATATGCATGAAGTGGGAATTTACGAAAAATTATAATGCCAAAAGTAAAATATGTTATAGCAAAAAAGAAATAGAAGGGTATTAGTCTAGCAAGCAAGTTGTGTGTATAGACTAACATAGCAAGTAAATAATTAAAAGCATTGAAGAATTTGAAGTTGACAATACCAACAAAGCCAATAATTGAAAATTTGATGCATTTTTTTCCAACATTTTACATACAATAATGATAATAATTTGTATGAAATAAGAATGTAACATATTGTAATACCATATAATATACTGCATAGTTTTTACATCATCAGCTAGTTTTATTGTTTGTTTTAAACAAATTGTTTTTCTTTTTTAATGAATTTCCAATCTATTCTTGTTTTGTACATTCTTTTCCTCTCGACTGCCAATTCCGACGATAACATGGTTATCCCGGAGGATGCATCGCGAGTTCAAGTATGGTTCAAACAAGAATAGATTGGAAATTCATTTGTAAGAGTTGTAGAGAAGAAGGCTTGGTTTTTGTTTTGAAATCAACAGAAGCAACAGACAGTATAGTTAAAAGGCTAGCTTGTAGTGAAAAGACTTGGGTGATGTGAAAATCTAAATAAAATTAGTGTAGATTATATAATGGCATACTCAATTATAATAGTATGGAGTCATTCTACCATGCCAAATATTTATGAGTTATAAAACAAGCTCAATACAGTAAAACCTCTATAAATTAATACTCGATAAATTAATAACTTCGATAAAATTAATAATTTGTCCAGTTCCAACTTGGAACCAGTACAAATTTGGACCCCAATCGATAAAATAATAAGATAATAATTTTTTTGAAACCCCAGTGTATATATATTGGTCCCAACGAAACTATAAATTAATAATTACTAAAAAATTCCATATATATATATCAAACATGCTCTGATACCATTTGTATCAGGTAGCATAGCGGAAATACAGGTATACATACTGATGGTAATAATGGGTAAGATTAAGATCATAATTTACTGTAGCAATGAAGAAAATAACCAGAATTATACCTGAGATAACTCTGAATTTAACTCTGACTTGAAATTTGATCGGATTACAACTCTGAACTTTGAAATTTGATCGACATTACGTGAATCAATATTGCTAAGCTAATATTTTTGGGTGAAATTTTTACAAATACATAGAAGAATCTGGAAGAATATAATACAAAGAAAAAACTATCTGAATACATTTTTGCTCTGGGATTTCTTTTGTTCTTCGCGTTTTTTCTTCTGCCTTCTTTGTTGCTGATTGTTGCCATAATATAGGGAGAGTCTCTTCCTACTGTGCGGATTTGAAATTGTTGAATTCACATCCGGATGACTCTTTGGGAAAAGTTGATTGCAGTTTGTCGGGAATCTTGCTTTGTGCTGATTTTTCTTTGAACAAATTGTCAGAACAAATTGTCGGGATTTTGCTTTCACTTTATCTTTCTTTTCTTTAATTGAGCGCTTTGTCGGAATCTATCTTGTCACTTTCTCTTGTTTTTACCTCTTTGTATGGGAGTAAAAATCCCATAACAATCATCTTCATTGTCTTGTTCAAAATCGACCGAGGAACTTGATTCTTCATCTTCACTTGCGCTTGTAGAATTGCTTTCATCTCATCCAATGAGCTTGCTTGTGCTAATCTTGTTTGAATGGTATTTTCATCATCATGAATTCTTCATTTTGTTGAACCTTTTACGGGAGACAATTTGCTTGCTAAACTTTGGATGAAGTTTGAACCATTCCGATATGATGTCCAGCCCAATGGATCGGTGTCCATTTTGTTCCACCATTTAACTTCGCTTTTGTTAACCAATATAAATTGGTATTTTCATCATACCAAACATTTTGTAGGATTCTCAAAATCCAAGTTAAATTGAATTCTTTGTAAAATTTGATCATCAGGGGGTATTTGTGAGAACAACTTTGTATTTTGTACCTATCCGAAAAGTACTCAAATGATTTTTGAACTTTGTGGGGGACCATTTCTGGTAATGGTCCAAAATCATGCCACCATGCAAGAAACCAGTTAGGAAGTTCTTCTGGAGGTGGTAGAGTTTTTCCCATTAAAAAGAAATATGACATGGAGTTGACTGCATTTTGTTTGTAGAGGAATTTTGTCCAAGCTTGTATGTAATCAAAATAATTACAAATAAGATGGGGTTTTATCTCTCTCAGAGTATAAGGGTTTCCCCAATCGGCTAAACTAATAACTTTGTTGATGAAAATTTTTCGATAACCAATGGCTGATGAGGTATCTGGATGGTTTTTTGGAACTTTGTTTTGAATATGAAGAGAATTTGTTCGACTAAGATGTCCTCATAATATTGTTGTGGTTTCTGATGATTTTCATAGATCCTGCAAAATTTGTCGTCTAAGATAAATTGTGAAATGTTAGCACCTTGTTCTGCAAATTGTGAGGCATTATCATTATCTAATTGTTTTGGAAAATTTTCTGGAAACCAGTCATGTTCAATGACACATTCTTTGTGAAAGTGTCCTGTGCTTAAATAGGGACAATCTGGCTGGTCATCTCTATTTGAAATTTGGGACTTGGTTTGTGTCAAAGTTTGTTGGGACTTAGTTTGTGTCAAAGTTTGTTTGTAGGTAGGTAATGTGGCTAATTTTGAATGCAGTGGTGGAAATTGTTCAAGCTTAGGATATGGTGTTAATGCTATTTTGCTAAGAGGTTGAAATTTGTTGGCAATCTGCAGAGATGTCTGTTGCCTTGTTTGTGGAATATTTTGTAATGGTTTTGGTGACAAAGTTTGTTCAGGCTTACTTTGTGCATATTGTGCTAAATTTACCATTGGTCTTTTCCCGGAACTTGTGCTCGCTGCTGCCAATGGTACTAACCTTCTTTCTTCCATCCCTGGAGAAATTCTCTTGTCAAATAATCTGGAATACAATTGTCAGTTCCTTTTATGAATTCTATATCAAAATTGATTTGTTCCAATTTAATTAAAATAGATGGAGAAGAACTATTGGTTATCGTTTTTTTTTTTTTTAAAGATGAATTGATTTTGTTGGGTTGAATTAGGGCTTTGAATTTAATTGGAGAATATATATTGAGTTTTTTTTTAATGATGAACTGATTTTGTTGGAGTTGATTTAGGGCTTGAAATTTAATTGGAGAAGACAAATTCAGTATGTTTGTTTGACCAAATTGGCGGGTTCTTTTTCAGTCTTTCAAATAAGGGTTTGCAAACTTGTCTTAAATTAGGGTAAAAATCCCCTACATAATTCAAAGCTCCAAGGAACCTTTGTAATTGGGTTTTATCTCTAATTTCATCTGGGAACTTATCTCCAAATTCTAAGGACCGTTGGATGGGTATGATCGTACTTTCATGAATCTGATGTCCTAGAAACCTTATACTTACTTGGAACAATTTTATCTTTCTGGCAGAAACAACCAAACCATTTTCTTTTATGACTTTTAAGAAAATATTTAGATGTTTCCAATGATGTTCTATGTCCTGGCTATATACTAAAACATCATCTATGTAAACAATTGTAAAAGTAGTGTAAGGAGTGAATATATCATTCATAACTTTTTGAAATTCTGATGGAGCATTTTTTAATCCAAAAGGCATAACATTCCATTCAAATTGTCCAAATGGAATCAGAATGCTGTTTTGTACTTATCTTTTTCTGAAATTTGTATTTGCCAGAATCCTGACTTCATGTCAAATTTTGAAAATACCTTAGCATTATAAAGTATCTTGAGTAAATCACTTTTATTTGGAATCGGATATCTAATCCATTTGAGAACTTTGTTCAATGGTTTGTAATTTATAACTAGTCTAGAGTTCTCGCTCAAGTTCAAAGATTCTTTTGTACATAAAATGCAGAACATGACCATGGTGATTTGCTAGGCCTAATAATCTTCATTTTTAGTAATTCTGAAATTTCTTTCTTACAGTATTCTAATAATTCCTGGTTCATTTGTATAGGCCTTGCTCTAGTAGGAATTTTATTTTCTTCAAAATCATTTAATAGGGTAAAGTTACAATATGCTTTTTTCTTTCCCAAAAAGCTGTGGGAAACTCTGAACAAATTTCTTTTTCTATTTTCTTTTGATAAAGTAAAATTTGTTGCTGAAGAACTGGGCTTTTAATTTTTTCTTCAATTCTTTTATGACTGAGTTCTTCTTTTAGATACATAATTTGTTTTTCTTTATTTTTTATTTTTTGAAAAATTCCAGTTTCTTGTAAAAGATTTACATCTCTGGTTGTTACCGGATATTGGAATTGGAAAAGTATTTTCTTTCCTAGGACCGTAGTTCCTACACCTTGGTTATCTACGTGTAAGGGAAATAACATTTGTAAGAATGGGTTTCCTAAAATGACTTTTGTGTTCAAGTTTTTTATTAAAACAAAACTTGCTCGGAAACAAATTCCATCATTGCAAATGTGTGCATTTGAAAGTTTGTAATTTATTTTTAGGTTTGTTGCATCTGCAGTTGATAACCTTTCTTTTGTTTTTTCAAAATATTTTGTCGGTATCAGTCCTTCTTGTATGCAATTCATGTCCGCATTAATCGCCCATTAAGGCTATTGTTTCTAGGGTAAATGTCCCTATAACAATTTTAATTTTGACATACCATCTCTGGTAGGTAATTTGTGATAGAGCATTTATGAATGATTCTCCATTATTCTTATTTTCTACATCATCAACTTCGTTGGTAATGCTTTCTTCTTTTAATTCATCTTTTAGTTTTAAAATTAAAATATCTTGTTTTATTTCTTCATTTTCTTGCCTTAATTGTCGATTGCTTTTACTTCCTTAATCTCTCGTTGAATATCATTAACAGAGATGCTGTTTGTTTTGTGGGAATTGAATGTTTTTATTACATCTTTGAAATCTGTTTTTTGTTTATTTGAAGTAGAAGTTTCTTGTCCTTTTTCTAAAATCATATCTTTTAATTTCTTTAAATAATTATCTTTTTGTTGAGGGTCTTTGACCTGATCAATCATTTCAAATATTAACTCATATTGATTTTGTTTTGTGATTACTAGAAGTTTCTTACTACAATTGCAAACACTTTTTCGCATTTGATCAGGGAGACAGTAACACGAATCTTCTTCTTCTGAATAATCAGAAGTTTCATCATTATCTGATTGAATATGATTAAATTGATAATCTTCTTTATCTGTTCCTATTCCTTCTTCATCAGAACTTATTTCAGAAATTATATTTAAAAGATGATTTTTTAATTGTTCGTCTGAAATTAATTCTTGTATCTTTTGCCTTACCTTGCAAGTGTTGGCATAATGTCCAGGTGTCTTACACTTGTGACATATTATTTTGTCTAGAGGGACTCTTTCTTTTTTATAAAATCTTTCTTTTTTCTTATAAAAATTGTTTTTATTTGGTTTGTTTTCGTCACTCATAAAATCTTTTTTTATCAAACTTTTATCTATACAAAATTCTTTTGTCAAAACGTATATGCTTGAAAGATTTGGTAAAGTTGGTTTATCCTCTTCTTGTTGTTCTAAATCATTTGTGTTATCACTAAAACCTTGTGAAGTATAAACTGGTTGGGCAACATTTTTATGTGTTCTAACTCCTTGAAAATTATGTCTATCTCTTTCAAAAATACTAAAAGAATTTCTATATATATATATATATATATATATATATATATATATATATATATGTATATATATATATATATATATATATATATATATATATATATATATCTGTGATACACTTCAAAATTCTAAGATTGTTTAGTAAAAAATGAATCTATAGTCACTTGTTTTTTGTTGAACTTCAAATCTATATTGAGTTCATCTTTAAATCTCCCCATTGCACTAAAGAGTTGGGGCGTTGTTTTCTCGTATTGCAACAAAATATTGTGAATAACAATTGTAAGCCTTTCCTGTCAGGAATAACAAAAGCAACCTACCATATCCATGCTCTTTTGTTGGCACGATGTTCACAATCTAGGCTATTCATATTGATATTCTTAAAACAACGTGGCTTTGCATACTTACCAATGATCCATAGAGGAATTTTTTCCGAGCCATCCTCATTGCAACAAATAACAATTGTAAGCCTTTCCTTGTACTGTTTCCAAACTTCAAGTTGTTTTGTTGCAAGTGAATGGTCAGCTTGTAACCTGTAAAACAAACCAGTTTCATCCATATTAAAAATATCTTTCATAGGAAATTGATCAATTTTTTCCCTTATAGACTCCAATTTCTGCTCCATGTCATGTGTGTCGACTAAGTCACTTTCTCCGAAACGGCGATGATTTGATACCATGCCTTAACTTGAATTTCTCAAGCCAGCCTTGTGAAAGTTTATGCTCTGAAGGATCATGGGGATACAAAAGCTTCAGCGCCTCAACCGCCTTCTCTATGATTAGCTCTTCTGTTATATTCACACGCTCTTTGATGTTGGAGAAACCATTCATAAACAACTTTCTCCATGTCCGGGTACTTGGCTGGTTTGTGACACTTGGAAGATCCACCTTTGTCAAAGTCAGCTGATAGGAACTCTGATGATCGCTTGAGAGTGTTTGATATTGTTCCTTGACTAACTTTCAAATTGAAAGTTTTGTCAACCCACTGTACCAAATCTTGTTGAGTGCATCCTTGTTGATCCCTCTTATACTCGCATAACAGTTTTCGTTGTTGATTGGTCATGGTTGATTTTTGAACACCTTCCAAATTAGGAGCCATAGTTGATGTGATTTTACAATTTTTCAATGGCCATTTTATAGTGATCAATTTCTAACCATGTTTAATGTACTACGTTGGTACCATGGACCAACTTTTTGGTACGATGAACTAACTTTTTACTTATTCAAAAACAATGAACTTGACAAATTCAATTAATTTGTGAATGTGAATTCATAAAATGTTAATTGGAACTTATTTTTCTAATTTATTTTTCATCTCTAACTAGTATACAATGTAACTAGTATATTGGACTTGAAAATTTAAAGGTCATACGTAAAACTTCTTTAAATTAATAAATTATTAATTTATTGATATAATAATATCTCGCTAAATTAATAAAATATCCCAGTTCCAACATTATTAATTTATAGAGGTTTTACTGTACTATATGCCGTATAATATATGGTATTACAATATGTTACATTCTTATTTCATACAAATTATTAACATTATTGTATGTAAAAGGTTGGAAAAGCCAAGAGCTAGTAGAAGCCATGATCAATCAGAACTAACGAGACAAGAGTAGTTTTGATCGAAAAAGCCATGAGCTAGTAGAAGCAATTGTAAATTTTGATAAATGAGAGGTGTAATTTTGCGATACACATGCATTTACTGCATTTGATTGGAACCACAATGCTCTTGCAATCTTCAATAGATGTTGGTGCTTTCTTTCCCATGACCGTTTTGTTGAGGTATCTCAACGTTTCTATGTTGCTCTTTATCTCTCGTTACCTTTTCAATTATACTAACACTCGGAGCCGCATTACATGCGTAGACACATTCTTATAATCTAATGCTTAAACAATTTATACAATTTATTTGTCAGCATAGATAAGTTTTAAGGATATTGCAATAGGAAAATAAACAAACCTAGCATAACTGTAACGCCCCGAATTTTATAAATACGAACTAAGAAAAATATGACTCGTGTTAGTTCGTGAGCTTATAAATTCGACGAACTTAACTTTTGAAAAATTAAAACATAGTTTAACGCCTTGTGCGTCCTTATACTTAACATGAAAATTCTTAAATATAATTCGTGAACTAGTCAAAATATGCAGCGGAACTTAAAAATCATAAAAACTTTGATACAAAGTTCTAAATACACGAAACTGAAAACTGTAAAGATGCTCTTGGTAGTGATCACTGCTCCGGCACGCTCCACTCCAAAGCTCGGCTTCAAACCTAAAATTGGTATTTAGAAAGGGGTTAGCCGTGACCACTGGCTGAGCAAGCTCCATGCACGTGCCATGACCTAAAGTTCTATCTTTATGTCTTTTAAATCTTTTAGTCTTGCTTAATGCAATGTAACACTAAGACCTGACTTGACCTGACACTTGAACTTGTTCTTCTTGAAAACTCTTAACTTGAACTTGAACTTAAAACTTATCTTGAAGCTTCTTAAAAACATAACATGATCATGAATTCACTTGGCATCGTGAGTTCTATCCCTACCATGGTGGCTATTCACGCCTCAGTCACTTTCGTGGCCCTATCCGTTGAATAAATAAAATCGATACCGTGACCTTGGTCCCTATCCGCTGAACATGAACATAACTGCGCCACAAATACCAGGATATTTCCCTACGAGCCCCTTACTTATCTTTAAACCTTGAAGCTTAATTTACTTTAAACCTTAACATTTTATTTAAGTGAATGCATGATTCTAAACTTTAAACTCATGAATAAATGAACTAAGGTGTGTGCATAACTTCACAAATTGTTCAATCAAGAAAAAACAGTGGATAAACAAACAAACCAAAAAAAAAGGAATGCACCACACTAATTGCCAGTAAGGGTAATGTACACAAAGTAGATAATACGTACTGCCGCTAGTTTCATTCAACAAACCGATCCAACAATCAAAATAAGAATGAACAAATGCTTCTACTTTTCAAAATATGGAAGTCATCAAACCAGGTCTATCTACAGCGTATGAACAATGCTCAAAACACATTAATTAACATCAGTACAATTGTTAGACAAGAAAAATACATATTTCTCCAATATAGCACCAAAGGAAACAATTGACCACGATATAATGCAATTAACACTGAACGGGAACATGATCATATCATTCTGCGAACATATACCACATGATACCCGCACATCCTGTTTAGTGACAACATCGCGCTTAACCATCCTGCCCAATTCATCACAAACAATAAACCTTAGCTAATCATGTTTCCATACCACAAATCAAATTTCACTTGCTCAATTCACATCTTAAATAATATAAGAACACAGTAACATGAAACTAGCCGTGTCATCAACTAAACATATTGGTTCCACCAGATTGCAGTCTTCCAACATAGAATAAACATAAATCTTTTAACTAACAGGAAATCGTAACGAAACTTACATACAACATAACTTATAATTATAACAATCAACATATAAACGTTAATGTGAGTTTTTGGGGAACTTGCAAAGATTACATAACATAGCATAGATGACAAATCACATAATCTTGAATGAAACTTTAGGGAAACTTCAATCAATTCCATATCGTAGCATAGATAATAACTTAAACACGCAAGGTTTACATCATACATATAAACATTTGTGATGCAAGTCCTAGGGGAACTTGCCTCGTAAAAGCCTTTGCAAAAACATCCACGTATGAAACATGAATTGTAAATCACCGTCCTAAAGTGGTCCTTGCTCCGTCCTTCATTCCTAACTAACTTCGTTATTTCTTTCTATTCTTGTTTGTTGGGGAGAACAAAGTGTGATAGATCTAGGAGACAAAGGGGTGTGAGAAGAAAATTGAAATGGACAAAGAAATGGGAAATGGCAGGAGTGAATGGGAGTGCTGGTAATTGTAGCTAGGCACAAACGAGTGAAATCAATAAGAACCTTTCACTTACTTCTTGTAACACAGAGAAATAAAAATGTGTTTAAATGTTTATGGTTTAAATGAGATTAATGAGAACAATTAGTGTACGTAGGGAATTTGGATGGTTCGGTTCGAGAATTTGGAGAAGGCTAAATCGTACGCTTTAACTAGTTCGTGTTATGACGCGATAATACGTCACTTGAATTTTCGGGTCGTTACAATAACTCTATAAATTGATGTGATGGATAAGAAACATATAAAGATATCGCTATCCTTTTAATTTAAGAAATAAATGTGATTCATTTTGCAAATAAAGACAAGGTAATTATAGTTAGGTCGAATATTAGAAGCCTCCATTACCGGTCATTTTTAACTTAATTATAAATTGTGACCAATTCTATTACATGATTGAGCTGCAAGGGCCAGATGTATCAGAACCTTAATATCTTCAAGAATTAGCTAAACACTTAAATCTCTACTGTTGTTGCGTTCAACTCATTAACCCGACAATCAATTTATAACACCAATTACATCCAGCCTCTGTCAATTGCTAAGAACAAGCACGTAGTGTAGGCCAACCAAAGAAGTAAATAACATTTTCCTAAAATTGTCGTCACAATGCGATGACATAGCATGAATTCCAACCCTCTAAATAATATACTTTCAATTCGAATGAGTATTACCACTTGATCCATCCAACCGTACTTCCCTTAGTGGTTTTAGCAGTCTATCTACAAAACTGGTTATAGTATATTTTTGCTATTCTAACGATCCTAATAATGATTTTGCTTCTAATCATAGGCTAGAAGCGCTCACACTCCGCTCTTGATTGACAACTAACAATAGCAATTAAACCGAAAATCAGATACATATTAGCCTCAAACCAGCTTTATCATATTACCTATTTAATCTTCAAACACACTGAATTCTTATTATAACTACTCCACTCTCGCAATCCTGGGTGGAAAATAATGAGAGACCAATCAAACACTTTTATTCATAAAAAGGCCAAGCATTTTTACATACAGTCCGACTGTATTTATAACTCTGCCAATACAATGATCAGACATTTAACTCTACTAATACAATGATCAGACATTTAACTCGCTAATACATTGGATCAGATTATATGACTCTACCAATACAGTCGGACTGTAGCATTTGGCCTTTATTTGAAAACACTGTAGGCCTTTTTTGCAAATTTAGGTGCAAAATTGGTCTATGGCACCAATTTTCCCCGCAATCCTTCTTTAAGGAATTGTATATCTGCAACCCAATAATAAAGTTGGGTTCAGGAAGGTAAAATTCATTTTTGGTACTCCACAGTGAGACATTTCTGATTTTGGTACTTCAAAGTGGCCACGTCCAATTTAGGTACTATTTATCAATAACTATTTATAATTTAGGTACTAAATGTAAATTAGATAGTGGGTGTGCAAATCAGTAACAAGTTACAATTAACCGAACTTCAATTTCACGTGAATTCGATTAATTGAAAGTCGATTGAAACAAAATTGATGAAAAAGCCTACAAAAAAGAATCTGCCGAGAAAGAATCTTTCGGCGTTTGACATTCGCTCGACCGTGCACATCATAAATCCAATTAGTACTTAAATTGTACATAGTTATTGATAATTAATACCTAAATTGAACGCGACCACTCTATAGTACTAAAATCGGAAATGTATTATACTGGAGTATCAAAAATGTATTTTACCCGGTTCAGGACCAAATAATCTCGTGGGCTAAATTGAGAGATGGGCTTGCAAGTGAAGCGAAACCCACCACGGGCATAAGGTCTAGAGCGCCGGGTTAAATTAATGGGCCTCGAGAGTCGAGCCCAGTGTGTTAATTGCCGATATATCTCAAACTACTCCACTCTGAGTCTCAGCTACGACACAGATCCACTAAGTAATGACAAACTGCAATGCGAAAGGTAGAGGAAAATTAAACTAAGTTTACTTGAGGTGTAGCGCCCCGAATTTTATAAATACGAACTAAGGAAAATATGACCCGCACTAGTTCGTGAGCTTGAAAATTCGACGAACTTGACTTGTTCAAAATATAAAACGTTACTAGACGCATTAAGCGTCAAAAGACTTGACATGAAATTCTTGATACTAAACCGTGAACTAATAAAATAATGCAGCGAAACTTTAATATCGTAAAAGCTTTGATACAAAATTCTAAATACATGCAACTGAAAATGGTAAAAGAGCTTCTGGTAAAGATCACTGCCCCGGCACGCTCCACTCCGATCAGCTGGGCTTCAAATACCTAAAATTGATATTTAGAAAGGGGTCAGCCGTGACCACTGGCTGAACAAGCTCCATGCACATACCATGAACTAAAGTTCTATCTTCATGTCTTTTAAATTTTTTAGTCTTGCTTAATGCAATGCAACCTTATGACCTGACTTGACGCGACTTGACTCTAAGAACTTGAACTTATTCTTCTTGAAAACTCTTTAACTTGAACTTGAACTTGAAACTTAACTTGAAACATCTTAAAACATAACATGATCGCGAGCTCGCTTGGCATCGTAGGTTCCTATCCTGGCCCATGGTGGCTATCTGCCGGCCTCAGGTCACTTTCGTGGACCTATCCGTTGAATAAATAAAAACTGACGGCCTCAGGACCTTGGTCCCTATCCGCTAAACATAAACATATCTGCGCCACAAATACCAGGATATTTCCCTACGAGCCATTTACTTATCTTTAAACCTTGAAGCTTACTTTACTTTAAACATTAACATCTTAACATCTTATTAAAGTGAATGCATGCTTCTAAACTCTAAACTCATGAATGAATGGACTAATGTGTGTGTACAAAAACGCATAGTACCACGTCATATCTCTGATAAATATACATAAGAATCTGGAAACATCAAGAGTAATCAAACCAATTCCAAGTTCACATATATCATGACAGGACACTGGTTCAACGGTAAGCTAGCTAAAATAACCAAAATCAAATTGACCAAAACAACAAGACATGCACGAGCACACACATGAGTAGAAACTCTAATACCTACATGTACCATATGTCACCATTAACTAGCAAAGTAATGCAAGAGAAAGAACAAGAACTAAGTTAATTTACTCAGCATATTCATGGCTATACAGTAACATATTATTAAACTCACAAGCTCTTAGCTGAAAGTAATGTTAGTCCACTTGAGACAAGTAATCCCACCAAAGTTTGTATAAGGCTAATCATACTCTGATTACCAAAACAAATCAAAATGATCAATCATGGCCTTCCAAATTCTCGACATACTTCCAACATTTAGTAGCAAAACCCAAATTGCTCATGTAATTAATTAACAACTTGAACTAGCATAAACTCATCACGATTAGGGATACAACAGAGATCATGTATCACAGCATATATTTCTCTATTGTCGATTCTAAATCATTACAAGACAAAGGTTCATTGATCATCAGATAAATTATACAGATTTTAAAACACATGAACATACAACAAGTAATCCATAAACATAACATAACCGAACTAAAGAATACTACGTGATGTTTCTTAGGGAAACTTACAATGATCACTTATCATAACATAGAATGAAACCTTAAGGGAACTTGTAACAAACCCATAACACATATACCAATTAATCACACAAGATTTACATCATACATATAAACATTTGTGATGCAAGTCCTAGGGGAACTTGCCTTTAACGCGATTCAATCAAGAGAACTCGAACACACAAGAATGTTAAGACGTGTCCAACCAAGAGCCAATCCCACGCTGCACTTTCTTTAACAATAGAGATAAAACTCTATTCTCTGGAAGACAAAGCTTTTGAAGACACTAAACTTTGGATTTGGTGCTACTGACAATCTTGCTAAACTTTGAGAATGATTTCATGAAATTGGCTGAAGAAGAAACATTGATAAAGAGAAGATAGTCTTCTAAACTTCTCAAACGGCTGAACATAATTAATTGAGGTTTTTAAGAAATTTAATTACATGATGGTTGGGCCTTAACAAGGAAAATTGGGCTCGATTTTTCAAGAGATGGAAATTTGGCCAACAATCGACGCTACACAAACTCCGCTCAAACGCGCGGATCGTGTTAAAACGTTTTAATTCGAATTATAAATTTTTGGGCTGTTCCATGAGAGGACTACATTTTATAAAATGAGCCAAAAGGCTTATATAAGGTACATCTAAAGAAGTAACTGACTTGGCAAAACCTCTCGACCATCAGACTCAATCTGTAAATTCAAAACTAATAGAATCCAAGTCAGAACTGCAATCTTTTATTTCTTCAAAGAAAAAGACTATTCTAATAGCAGATCTAATTACTTCATAAAAACTTAACTGCGACTTTAATAACCCCAAGGCCCAAATCAAAACAATACTGTAGCTAATAACATGAACACATTTACATGTATAAATCAGTAAACTAGTGATCTACAAGTCTACAACGGACAGAATACCACTCCCAATGGGTCTTAGCTAAGGTCGTGAATAGTGACGGTCGTGAGCTAAGGTTGATTTAACGACCACTGCAGAAGAAAAAAACTGTCCAACAGGTCGTGCTAAGGCCGTGAATAGTGTTTTTTAATTTTTTTCGTATTTTTTTAATATATTTTTTTAACTTGCTTAACATATTATAAGAGTGTTTAGAAGTTGAAATTACTCAAATTAGATTCTTAAAACTCGTTTTATAATTTATTGAGATTGAAATCAGGCGGTTACAAAACAACGGCGACAACAACAACAACATTGAAATCCTACTTGAAATGAAATGAAAGCACATAACAACAAACATAGAAGGAATCACATTTCAAGCTCGGACTAGAGCTTCTGCAGGATAGAAAGCTCCATCGGTGACAAGTTATCGAACCTGTTTTGTAGATCGATCATCATTTGGAACTTCCCCAACGTAGCAGCTTGATGTTGACTCTCAGCAAGCACTCTCACATCCTCAGACTTCTTCTTCTCCGCCTTCATTCGCATCACTTCAAGCTTCCTCTCCTCAAACTCAAGCCTCCGCGCCTCAGCTTGCTTCCTTTCCTCAATCTTCCTCAGTTTAAGCTCAAGTCTCTTCTCCTCAATTGTATTCATGCCTTGGAAGGATTCATTCAAACCGTCCATAATCGAGCTTCCACTCGACCCCCCCTGCTTTTGCAAAGCCTTTGCCTTCTCACGACCCATAGGGCGCTTCGATGCAGTTTCGCTCCCATCATCACTGCATTCCAAACCCCTTTTGGTACCGCTCCCACCACTAACCTCAACATTGATAGCCTCATCAGCTGATCCACCACCATATGCCCGAGGTTGCGCCCTGTAAGTTTTCACCCCGGCTGCACTGGTGAAATTCATGTGAGATTGCCACTGTGGATAGTGCCTCATTGCTTCCCAACAATGCATGTTATTAAACTTACTGCCCTGCCTCTGTTTATGTAGCTTTTTGGTCATGTTGATAACATCATCGTCATTGTAACCGCTTTTATCTCCAACACATCTTTCCGCATCATCATAAGGTGAGACAAAGTGGTTTACATCTTCTTTCATCCGAGTCCACCTACCACGTAGTGAATTTGCAGTTCGAGGTGTGAGATCGGTAAGAGGTTGGCCATCTCTAATGTTTTGCTCCCAGATTTCCTGAACTTCCACAAACATCGAAGTATACGTGCGGTTGGTGGCTTTCGCCGGATCCTCACTTAATGACATGAAAATCTGGATGAGAGCACGATCTTCCTCTTCAGAGTACGAACTCCTTGACCCATCTTTTTCTTCCTCTTTTTCCACGGTTGTGGCTGCCTTTTTTCCAGTAGGCTTGCGAGGTTTCCTTCCTTTCCCTTTTGTCGTAGGTTCTGGTTGAGTCTCCGGAACGGACTCCGGGATTGACTGTGAGTAACGGGGTGGATAAGTTGAAGAGTCTGCGCAATTCACAGAAGAAATTAAAAAAATGACTTATTTATACTTGAAGTCAAAGCACCTGGTATTATTGAACGAAAATCTGTACACCAAATTTTGGGTTTAGATCACAAAGGCAAGTCTCTTGGGTTGTATGGATTGTAGCATCTGGTCGTATCGTAGAATGAAGGTTCCGGTTGGACTTTGGGTGAGATGGGAATTTGGGAGTTGGGAGTGATACCATAGAACTCATTCAGAAATGCCGGTATTTTATCCAACATTCCTTGTTGAGTGAGCCATATGTATGTCGGATGCTCAAATGGATTTGGTGGAGTGGAGTTCGAATTCTGGGAGTTGGGAGTAGACATTTTAGCGTTTTGAGTTTAAGAAGTGGAAGATGAGAGAAAATTGAGGTGTGGTGAAATGGATTGTGAATGAGTTGTATTTATAGATCTCGAAAAAATATAGCCGTTGGTGTATTTTTTTTATTTAATATTACTTTACAAATTAAAAAAAAAATAAAAAAAATAAAAAAGGAGGGTGGGCCCATTGGGCTTCCCAGCCGGGACGGCTGCCCTGCCGTCCGTGGTGCACGACCACGCCTAAGGTCACTACCAATGGGGACCTACCAATGGGAGTGGTCTAATAGATGAGATGATTCAAGAAACTAAACACAAATCATACTCCATTTAATCAAAATCAACCAACCACACTCAAATAACCGGTACAAGGTTAGAGTCACAAATCTCAGCTACAAAATGAAACCACAAAAAAATCATTTCAATAATTCACATCTACCATATTCCTACATGCATATATGACACGTAATCGGCACATAAAAATACATAAAAGTTTGATTAAATGGAGCCTAAACACAATACGAAGCCCTCTACAGCTCTCAGAATATCGGGAAAAAAAAATTGAACTTGACTAGATGAAAACCAATCTCAATACAGGCAGAAAATCAAGCCGATAACAGATACCAACAAAGGGCTTGGCTAACATCAAAACACCTTCTCATTGTACTTTTTTTTTTTTTTTTGAAATTTCAAAAATCTTATTATTAATAATAAGAGTCCAGAGGAGCATAAGAAATGCTCAAACAACGCTACTTTCAACAAGAATTAATCAATGAGTTTTATATTTTTCTTTTAAAAATTTATGGGTCAACCCTACCCGCATGATCAATCCGCTTTAATAACTTTTGTAGTATAGTAAAATCCTTTGACTTCTTTTTATCTCTCCTGAATCCTACTCGGTTTCTCATGAGACCAGCTCAATTAGATACCATCAATTTTTTCACAAGAAATTGATCAAACCCATACTCTAATAAGGATACAAGGTTTCAGGGCTTTAACCAAACTACTTTTGCTTCCTCAAATTCATACTACTACACTAAACTGTATTAATAAGTTTATTATGATTCTCAAAAAAAAGAAAAAGTTTATTATGACAGTTTGAATGAACTCATATCTAAAATGTACAACGCAACATAGAACAGTAGAGACCAATTTCGAAACACTAATGTTTACATGGTACGAAAGAAAAGTGACAATAGGTACAGTATAAAGCGTAAATTGAGCAGCTGAAATTGACGATGAATGGACAAAAATAAAAGGTGCAAGTTGTATAAACTCATGAAACTTTATAAATATTTATCATCACAATTGTAAAAGTAAAAGAATTTTATAGAGCCCGTATTTCAAAGACCCCCATATATTAGAGAGTCTCGAAAGTATAACAAATAAACATAGACAATTTACCTTAAAAACTAGACAATCTGATTTTTTTGCGGGTCGACCCGGCCCAATTTTTTTTAAAAAAAAAAACTTACTCAGCTCATCAATATTCATCCAAATCCACATATGTTAATTTTTACATCAAATTGTCTAGGTTTATCATCAAATTGTCTAGGTTTATCATGCAGACATTAGTAATAGCCTATTTATCCAATCAAAACACAATATTTATAAAAATATACATGAACTTCAATTTCATTCGTCAGCCAATAAATTTCAATACACAAAATAATAAAAAAATAAAAAAATTTCAACCTATAAAAATACATGTATTTTCAAAAACATTTAAGACATCTACAAAATAGCTTTCTTCACACTCTTTACTTGTTCGTCGACCCCTTCTTGCACAACGTCTCAATTTTTTTGACCAATCAATTTCTTTGTTCGACCACCCTTTTTACGAAAACCTAATACATACAACAAAAACATTAAAAAACATACAATTTATACATAAACATAGACCATTTATACAAAAAACTAGACAATTTATACAAAAAAACTAAACCAACAACAACGAACATCATAGACAATTTCTACTAAAACATAGACCATTTATACAAAAAAACTAGACAATTTATAGTAAAACATAGACAATTTATAAAAAAACTAACCGACAACAACGAACAACATAGACAATTTATATTAAAACATAGACCATTTGTACAAAAAAAACTAGACAATTTCTACAAAAAAAACTAAACCAGCAACAACGAACAACATAGACAATTTCTTCTAAAACATACACGATTAATTTCTACTAAAACATAGACCATTTATACAAAAAACTAGACAATTTATATTTAAGCATAGAAAATTACAAAAAAAACTAAACCAGCAACAACGAAAAACATAGACAATTTCTAATAAAACATAGATCATTTATAAAAAAAACTATACAATATACAACACATCTATCTTTTTACAATAAACCAACAACAAAGAACAACATAAACAATTTCTACTAAAACATAGGACATTTATACAAAAAAACTATACAATTTTTTTACCAAAATATAGAAAATTACGAAACTAAAGCATATGAAACGCATGGATACTCATTCGAAACATGATATATATACATTCAAACTAACACTGAACAAACATAGATAATTTCGACTAAAATGTAGATCATTTTATACAAAAAAACTAAACGAAATTGGGAAAAAACATAAGTGACTTGAAAATCGAGGAAACGACAAGGTAATGAATTATGTGTGTTGAGTAGTCGGAGATTCGCCGGAGAAGACAACCGGAAAGCTTCGAAGTCCGATCAACAATTTTGAAAGTCGACAAAATGGAAAAACGAAACCGATAGAAAGGTAGATCGGTTAATGAGCTACTCAAATATGCAATCGGATTTAGTATTGGTGGCCGGACGACGGAGTTACGGCGGATTTAGTGGTGGTTGGATGGTGGTTTTAGAGAGAGAAAGAGATTGGAAGATAGAGAGATCAACATGAAGAAGGAAATGAATAAATTGAAATAAAAACCCTAAAAAATTGACTCTTATACTAAAACCGTTTTCGGATTCGGATTCGGATTCGGATTCAATTCTTTAAAATCCACCTTCAATCCAGATCCGCAAAAAATATTAAAATGAACAAATGTAAAACATAGACAATTTTTATGTGAAATTATATGGACGTTTTGGACTCTCACAAATGAGTAGAACTTTTATAAAACTTTGTAAATTTTATATCCTCTCATCACCAATGTACGTCACATCTACCTTATTTATATTAATTTAATACGAATTTTCTATCAGTAAAATGAAGTATTTTTCCTTACTTATATACATCCTTTGCTAGCATTATATTTACTAACTACTACGTTGAGGTAATAACATATGTTTTTGTTTGTCGAAGTATGTTAGTGTTTACGTAATTGATTAAAACCCAAACAATTCCTGATGAAACATCTGATACTTCACTAATTTATAGATTTGTTAATTATTCACTAGATCACAACAAACTCACAACTTACTTTTAAACAAATCTTACCCTTAATAATCATCATTCTCCGCAGTTTATTGGTAGTATCCCTCCCTGTTAGGTAGCATCATTGATATCCAACCTGCAGTTCCAGACCTCCATACCCATTACACATATATCCTGAACAACATATTTGATTTTCCCAAATATCCATGCAATCAAGAGAACCAGCCCTAACCAATGATAAAGTCATTGACAGTATTAGGCTCTCTCTAAACTTAGTTTATTGATTGATTAATACATGTTAATAATATGAAACGATATTGGACAATGATTTAAATTTGTCTGTGGGGACCTTAAGAAGACGACGACAATGACAAGAGAGAAAGCAGATTCAAAACTCAAAATCATACAATAACACCCCTTTTGGTAGTATTTTAATCGGCTTGGGCATCGATTAAAATGGATATGATTTTAACCGTGAATATTAACTGAATTATAATTGGGTTTTAAAAAATTGTGTTTGAGATGGAATTAAAGTTTTATAGGTTTTATAGGGTTGTTATATTGGATGTTTAAAAGTGAATTGATGTGGTTAATAGTTTTTAAAATTATTTGATTGATTTAAGGTTGTTAAAGATAAAATTTACTAATTGAATTATGAATAGTTGGTGATTAAAAACGGTTACTGTTCAACGGAATTAAAACCGCCTGGCAAACAGAATGAAAATGATAATTCGATTAAAATCGGGTTTTAACCGGTACACAAACACCCGCTCATTTCCCATACCAACTCTGCTTAAATGCCCCTCCCTTATTAATTTTCAGACATAATGGTATCATCCATGATCATTATAATTGATTCGTTATATTATTGTTAATAACTAATTAAAATTCAACTAGAATGACTAGGAGCATATGTTTTATAGTTTGCGATGAATACTTTTAAAAGTGTTAACAGGGTGGAGGTGAAGAGGCATAAGCATGTGCATCGAGGATGGTCAATCAGCTTGGAATCTATCATTCTTGCACCCTGTCCTTCGATTATTTTTTTGCCTACTTTGATGGATATTATTATCGGTTTCGATTAATATATGGATCACGTAATAACTCGTTGGTATAGTATCATCCGCTTGGCTCAAAATGCTAACATTATATCGAAATTGGACCCTATATGAAAGTCGACAATATTATCTCAATTAAGCGGTTCTATTAGATCAAATAAGCACTTCTTGAATAAAATTCCAGTCTCTGGGAACATTGAGTCGGACCACATAGCACAATCAATGGCAAGGTCCTTGGTATTAACATGAGTAACACATTTAGGGGTGGGGTTTGGTATGGGATATTGGGAAAATTCTGAACCCGATTGGGATTATTCCGAACTTTCCGATCCCGAAATTTCCGATCCCAATTAGGATAAATCCCGAATTCCCATATATAATTTTGGGACAGGATTGGGATTGATTTTGAATCCCAATTGGAATTTGGGATCCCAAATGGGATAATGAATAAATCAATAAATAATTAATACTACTACTATATATTACACATAAATGACAACTCTTTTATGATGCAATTTTTTTTCTTCTTTAATTATATCATTAAGATTGATGTTGGGTGATACTTGTTTATGTGACTATCCGTTGTATGTTGAACCTATGAAAAAGCAAACAAAACAAGTTAATTTGTGATACGAGTTGAATTCGTATTAACTTGTAGATTATTTGGTTTGTGCATATAGAGGTGTGTAAGTTGTTTTTTTAAAGTCATTCAAATGTAGGATTATGTAATTATGTTTAATGTAAGCTAGTATTTGTGAAATTATAAATGCTTGTCAAAATTTATCAAGAGTGTTGTAAAAATTCTTCAAAATATATGAGATCCCGAAATCCCGCCCGATCCCGTCCAAATTCCAAAATCACAATTCCGAAAAATTCCGACTTTATATGGGATGGGATTGGGACGTGAAAAATATGTCCCGGTCCCGAAATCCTAAAATCCCAAATATCCCGTCCGACCCCAGCCCTAAACACATCATCTGACTTGGAGATATCTCAAATTGGACAAATATCATATCAACATGACACATTTAGCACTACCTAAGAATCTCATGGTTTTGTGCTACTCCTTCGTCACACAATAAATGACACATTTGACTTTTGAGTAATTTTCGATGTCGACTTTTACCATAAATTGCTCTTAAATTTTAGCAAACAAATATTGTACAAATTTTTTTCATAAAAATATATTTCTTGAACTTTCTTAATATAACTTTATTAAAAAAAATCCAATGTAGTAAGTTAGGAGAATCTAGGTCAAAACCAACAAAAAAAAAAAAAAAAACTCAAAAGTCAAATGTGTTATTTGTTGTGGAGATGATGGAATAAATAATATGAAATAATTATCTCACCTATAAATACATTTGAGTGGTAGTGTTGCTCGATTCTAGATGGTAATAAAGTTCATGGATTGCCCAAGCTATTTCTCGATAGTCAAGTTCTAAGCGCTCATTTTACTAGTTAAAACTAGTTGTACTCATTTTTTAATATTTCATTTTCTTTCACTGTCCACCAAATTAGTAATTACTAAATGAAGTTTAACGAAATGAGAAAATAAAAGATAAAATACGGGTTTTATCCAATTTTACTGGTCAAGTAGATTTTTAGAGTTGAGTCGTAACTTGGTGATGCTGACATGACATGTTGGAGAGGGTTTTACCTGGTTTTAGAGGTAAAACATTATCGGAGATGGTCTTATAAGGTGTTCTAGTAGTTGCATTCGTTTAAATATGCCAGGTCGGGATTTAGAGTGTATAATATCATGTGCTTGTACCAGTTACATAACATATGCTTACATCTACTTCCTTTGCCCCGTTAATATGGTTCCATATTCACCTTATGGTTGTTGCGTTTTAATTAGTCCCATTCTAAAAAATAACAAAAAAAGTATACACCACAATACTTTTTTTTCATTCTTTATTATTTTGATCTTTTATCTCTCATAATTTATCTATTATTTATCATTTATCTCTTTAACAACAAACAATAAATTATTAATTTTATTAAAAACTGCGCTGAAAATAAATGGAAATGGATTAATGGGGGTGGAGTGAGTATAAAAACACTCACCCTGCCATCTCAATTCAACAATCATATTCTTTGGTGAAATTAATGTTCATTACATCACTTCCCGTAACTTTTACTATGTGACTCCTCGTGAAAAACCAATGACAATGATGGGGATAGTATTGTTCATCTCACCCTCAATCTAATAGCGGGACTCACTGCTATAATGAGGTCTGAAGAATGATATCAATGATCCCACTCACTGTCCGATAAATCGGCTCGAATCAAAACCACACCAATAATACCACCAATATGTATGTACAGTTGAAATTCAAAAAGTAGCTCCTAGTACAGTTCAAGATGAAGGTAACTCCGGACCCTACCAAAACTGAAAAGAGAGGAGGAGTGAAAAAAGAAGAGGAAAACTGGAAAAGGGAAAACAGTGGTAACTTTTGAGTTTTCACCACAAAGTCAATACTAGTATAATAAAAACTGGAGTAAGTATCGAGGTGGCTCATCAAATTATTTAATGTGTTAACAGCAGAGGCAGAGCAATTGAATTGAATTGATTGTCCTCCTGTGCCATCTTCTTGCGCTCGCTCCTGTTGTTTTCAAACCCGCTTCTCTGCTCTTCTTGCAGAGATCATAGATAGATAGATAATAGACAGATACAGAAAGAGAGAGAGAGAGAGAGAACAAGAGCATTATTTCATTACACAGGCTGTGGTTTCGCTTTTCTTGTTAACTCCCTTCTCCTAACTAACTCATGTCTTAAGTAACCCATAGAAATTCAACAGAGTGTTTCTCTTCTTGTTCTTGCTCATCATCTGGTCAAAGATCCTTTCTTGGGTAAGTATTAAGTAAGTAAAACTTGCTGTCATCAGTAGGAACTGAAGCATTATGAGATCAATTTGCAGAAAGAATGAAACTTTGCAAAGAGTAGACTAGGAAGAAAATCCTTTCTTTTCAGGGAGTTGTTTTTATTAACTTTACTTTTTCCGTGTCTTTTGCAGGAGGAGGAACAAATGAAGCACTTTGCTGTTTGAGCCGTGCGTGGAAACCAGTAAAAGTGGAGTTAGCCCTTTTCCTTTTTCTTCCCCAAAATTGCATTTTAATGCTCACTTTACTCGAGAACAAACCACCTTCTTCTTGATACTACTTATTAGCACTAAAGTTGGAATCGTTCACCAAACACAACAACAATGGATGCTTATGAAGCTACAAAGATTGTTTACCAAAGGATCCAAACTCTTGACCCAGAAAACGCCTCCAAAATCATGGGTATACTCCTAATCCAAGACCATGGTGAGAAGGAAATGATCCGCTTAGCTTTTGGCCCTGAGACCTCAATCCACTCTGTCATTCTCAAAGCCAAGAAAGATCTTTGCTTGGCCACTTCATCTTCTTCTTCATCTTCACCAAACAGTCCTTGTTCTTCACCTCTATCTCTCTCGAGGCAAAACTCCTGCAGACTACCTTCTCCACTCAGCATAACTACTAACAACCACTCTCCAAATCCATGGAGTAGTGAGGTCATCAATGCCAGCTCTCCCTCCACTATGAACCCATCTGCTGACCCTTTCTACTCCAGCTCTGAAGTTGTTGACTTGATTGATGAGCTTCAGCTCCAAGATCAGCTGTCCTTTTTGAATGAGGGTGGGAATGAAAATGATGCTGCTTTATGGGGTGGGCATAGGAGGAGCTGCTCAGTGAGTGATATTATCTCAGGAAGTGGAGAAGAAGGGTTTGGGTGGAAGCCATGTTTGTATTATGCTAGAGGCTACTGTAAAAATGGGACTACTTGCAGATTCTTGCACGGTGAGAATGGTGAAAATGGTCAGCTTGTTGGGTCTCCGAGTAAGCTTGATTTGATGGAGCAGGAGCTTTTGATGAGGTCTAAATCACAGAGGCTTAATGCTGCTGCTGCTCAGCTGATGGCTTCTAATAGCTTTCCTTATTCCAATAAGTGCTTGAATTTCCTTCAGCAGCAGTTTCCTGCTAATGAAAGCCCAAGGTTTGATTTTTATCTACCATTTTGTGGTTGCAATGATTACTTTTCCACTCTTTTTAAGTATCTGTGTTGTAATTAGTAAGTGTTTGGTACATTGGTTAATTAGGTTTAGCAAAGCTAGGATGGAAAGAGGTGAATTTGGGATGAACTGTTTGAATCCTGGATCAAGGCAGATTTACTTGACATTTCCAGCTGATAGCACTTTCAAGGAAGAAGATGTCTCCAATTACTTTAGGTGCATGCATTGTCCTTTTTCTTCATCTTGTTTGGTTTACATTTTTGGATATGGAGTGTTTTGAGCTTGATGATAATTTGGTTTGGTGTGTTATAGCATTTTTGGGCCTGTGCAAGATGTGAGGATCCCGTATCAGCAGAAACGGATGTTTGGCTTTGTTACGTTCGATTACCCTGAGACTGTTAAGCTCATTCTTGCCAAGGGTAATCCTCACTTTGTTTGTGATGCTCGGGTGCTCGTTAAGCCGTACAAGGAGAAGGGCAAAATCCCAGAGAAGCACAGGTAGAGAGCTTGCTTTTGTTGGTTTTCTGGTCTTGTTTTGGAGATGGAAAAGTATCTTGATCTCATCTGATGGTGAATTTGATTAATGCAGGAGACAAGGGCAACAGATGGAAAGAGATTACCCTGTATGCGGTAGTCCAACCGGAATGGATTCGAGAGATCCATTCGATCTTCAGCTCGGTAAATAATGTCTAATTACTCTTGCTTTAAGAGTAGCAGTAATGCTATGATTGATCTTTGGAAATTCATTTGGCTTGTTTGTGCATGTGCATCAGGTGCAAGAATGTTCTACAATACACAGGACATGCTATGGAGGAGGAAAATTGAGGAGCAGGCCGATTTGCAGCAAGCGATCGAGCTCCAAAACCGGAGACTGATGGGTCTGCAACTTCTTGATGTTAAGAGGAACAGTCACCACCGAGCTCTGTCTACCGGTGCTGTTATATCGTCTCCTACGTACTCCCCGACCTATTACAATCGCAATACTGTCTTTTCCGGTGGTCGAACCAGCCCAGAAGCCAAAGAAGGTTGATATTCCATTATGTCAATTTATCAACATTATTTGAAGGAAAAAAATCAAGTCTATGGTGTCAATTTTAATGCACATGAAAATTTAGTCTTGATGTCAATTTTATCAAAGTGCATATGCTAATTGTGGAATTAATTATGTTATTGCAGAAAATAGCTCAATGGCAAATCTAGCAAATCATGTTGCTTGTGAGGAGGATGTGATTGAGAAAGAAAGAGATGCTGCTTTCATCAAGGCTGATAATGCAAATGGAAAAAGAAGCCCACCAAAAGAAAGTGATTTTCAAGAAAGGTATTTTCTTTTTTTTTGGGTACTATTTGGTACTAGTAAATTAAATTGATTGGGTGTGACAATAATTGTGTTTGCTAGTGAGCTGTTCAACATGTTAGTTTGAATATTTGTATTTGAAACTTTTATCAATTTGGTGGATGTGATAAATGATAATCCACTATGCTGTCTTCTTCATCATTTTTCCCATGTACTATGATTCCGAAATGATTAAATCATTCATTGGATTCCAATACAGCTCGGAGCACAACCTCCCCGATAGCCCCTTCGCTTCACCCAAGGCCTCCGGTGACTACTTCACGGCTTTCCCCAACGACAGTTTTGATACCGAAAACAACAATGTCGGTTCCCAACCGTCCAATACGAGTACCAATAATCTCATAACTGGCTCGTCTCTGTTCAACGGTACTCCTTCGATCGACATGGCTCCGTTTAAATCTTGCTACTTCCAGGCACCAAGGTACTACTGTCTACTAGTCATTCTTGCAAGGACTTGAATAAAATCATAGCATGTTATGTTAGTACCAAACCTAACCATTTGTTTGCATGAATTCTCACTCTCTGGTGTAGGTTCTCTTCTGGTCATGAGACCATTGGAATGTAGTAATTTGAAATCCTGTCTGCCTTTTTCTCAACCATAATACAGGTAAACTAAACACTATGCAATTTATTGATTCCTAAACTTGGTTAGTTCTCCCTTAATTGGACAACATACATAACTACAAGAATATCTTTGGTACTTGGTTCTTTTATTGAGTTGGGTGCTTGCTCATTTATTAAGGTTGTCCTTTTGTTTGTGTTGAAATTTGAACAGGAAAGGAAGAAGCAAAGGTCAGATATTTGTAGATTACAAACCAAACACCACCAGTAGCACCACCAGTCCACCGCCGTGCTCCACCACCTCAATTATTGTAGTTTGCCACTGAAAACCACTACTAGTACTAGCAGTACTATACTATTACTACCAAACAAATGCATACATAAAAAAGGGGCAGTAAAAAAGCAAGTGGGCCAGCCATCCATTTTTTCTTTTTTATTGTTTGTTGTTGTACTGTCCTCACTCAGTCTCCTTTCACATCTCTCTCTAGTTGAAGAAGTTAAATAGATATGGACCACAAGAAAAGGGAAAAAAATAGTCAAAATAGTGAAGAATCAAGAAAAGAGCATCTTTGTGAAGTAAATTCACACTCCAATGAGGGGCTGTAATTTTCTTTTTACTGATGGCTTCCCATTGTAAAAACAAAAAACAAAAAAACCCATATTTTCTCGAGTTTTTTTTTTTTTTTTTTTTTAACTAGGAAGAAATGAAATGTGATGAAATCATGCACCTTGTATAGCAAAAGGTGATGTTGTGTAATGTAATGTAATAGACACTCTTACTACATATGTATTTATACTTGCTACTAGAGGAAGAGTTGTCTTGTGATGAAAAGTAAGGTTGAGAGATTTCTTTCTTCTGTGTAAGCATCCTTTTAACAAAAGGCCTAGTAGATGTTAGGTCAAGAAAGTGGCTTCTTTTTTGCCATATGATGATGATGATTATGATGATATATACATCTAGTTTTGTGATTTGTGTAATGTAATGTTGTTAATCATGATAATAGATGATAATGTTATGCAAGTTAAGTTAATGTTGTGTTTGATGGACCTACAATTAAGAAACTGTGTCTTGAAATATGTGTCTGATTGGTGTCTTTATCTGAGCGTGATTATGCACTGACTGTGTGTTTTCTTGATTTTAATTAAAAAGTTAAATTTGTATGTTCAAGAAATTTGTCATTTAGTTGCAGAGGGATTATAATTAAGTAGGGTCAGGGTCTGGCTCTTTTTATGTGGGGTTTGTTTGTTTAATGGGCTGGAAAGTGAAAGGAAAGAAAGGTCACAACAAGCTCAACACAACATCACATGGGAGCTGACAGTCTATACTGGCCCCTTCTCCGGCCCCTCAATTTATTTCCTTTCCTTCAATTTGTTTTTGTTTTTATAATATACTAACTCCAGTACATTAAAATCTTCCTAGCATGCTCCTTTCTCGTAGATTAAGAAATATGCATTAAAAAATAGTTTATGTGAGTTATTATATTGGTGAAGTTGTAAGTGAGTGATAAAGTAAGAGAGATTGAATAAAGTGATTATAAAATATGAAAGATAAATTATAAATAATTAGTTAGTGGGGTAAAATTTTTCCATTTATGGGTTAGAAAGTTTCTAATGGGATTCCAAAAAAAAGAAATTTAGGAAGTTATTAATGTAACAGAGGGAGTATTTAGATTCATACACATTTAGACTATGTTTTCGTCATCTGAAAACTCATTAATTTCAATTCAGATTCATTAATTCAGTTTTGCTTAATTATTTTTTATATTATAAATAAATTCAGTTTAGTTTCATTCAGTTCAGACGAAGATAAAAGAGCCTTAGTCCGATGATACAGTTTTGGCTGTAAAATACATGTAATTTGTGTACACAAATGAAGATTTTTTTTTTTTATAATGCCAAATATAAAATTTACAGGACGGAGGGATCTGAGGGAATACTAAACAAGAAACATCAAAATTCAACTTCGATTGAGTTAAATATTCATATTCTTCTTTTTTTATTATATCTATTTTTTTCATTCTTCATTATTTTCTCTTCAGTATAATTGTTTATTAACATTCTTTAAAAATTACGGAAAGGGTGTTAACTATCTCCTTCTCGCATAACTTAATTGTACAATTTATAATTTTGATAAGCTTACATAACTTCATACATTATTTAAAAAGAAAATATCGCAGCCCAACAAATAATAAATAATTTTAACTTTACACTTAATTTGTCACTAAACATGTACTTTTCGGCATCTTTTCATGCTTCATCATCTATTTTGTTATCAATAAAACTATCTATGTTATTAATTAAAATGTCTATGTTATTAACAAAATAGGTCTTGTAATATGAAAAAATATAAATGTTGATAACATATGTGTTTTGATTAATAATATCAATCATTTTCTTGATAATATAAATTCGTCACTAGATAAATTATCTAGAGACCGTATCTTAGAAAACTTACTCAAAATTATAGTTAACTCTAATACGCCTACTATGCAGTAAAGTTTTGAGGGGCAGTGGTAATATTTTTTACGCACATGGCTTGACTAGTTCACATGTGAAAGAAGGTCACATTTGTTCGGTATGGGCCTAAAGTACATGCATTTTTCCTTTTCCTTAAATCATGTAGTAATTGTTAATCATGACTAATCTTGTTGGATCATAAACTGATTTGCGCTCTTAATGATTGGTTATTGAAAGGACTTGAATAGTATGTTCCCTGTGGCTGTAGCTGTACTCCCTTCAACTATCATGAGGAATGTTTTAGCACTTCTAATTTGTGTGAAAGATATTTGTTTGATGTTTAATCTAATCTTTTGTCTTTCTTTTTCATGTGCTTTGTTTGTCTATTACTATGTTCTTCTACTTGAACACTATGTTGACTTTTAATAAATAGTACTCCTATTTTACATACAATTGTGAGTTTTATGTTTTTTGTTAATGCTCCGTCACGTTTTTCAATCTTTATCGTTCTATTTTAGACATAATTTTTGTCTTTGTATGATACTTATGTTTGATTAGAGATTGTTCGATACAGAGTTAAAATATTGAATTATGAAAGAATTTAATTATTTTAGTTCTTAGCCGAACACTCTCTTAGTTATCATCATAGTTCAGCGCTAACTTTCTTGACAGTAAGATTCAGTGAGCTTCCTCTCAACCGAGCATCTCCAATCCGTTCCTCTCGGCTAAAATGTTCAGGGCTAACTCGTACGAAACCCCATTACATGGGGAACTAATATTCTTTTTAGGTGCCAATTATGACATTAATGACATTGATTTTGGATTCCACTCACATGTACAATGACATTGATTTTGGATTCCATTACATGGGCTAACTCGTACGAAACCATTTCTATGAAAACTACAGTACAATGTCATTGTACTGTAGTTTTCATAGAAATGATTTCACTTGTGTGGATCAAATTAGCATAAGAAAATTAACCAACATTTGAATGTTTGGTCTGTCTTTTGGGACAATATTATATCTGAGACGGAGTACAATACAATTAACATAAATTGTATATAAAAAATACACAAAAACTCAATTGGAATTGAAAAAATTCAATTACATTTGCCGGCTGTTTGTTATACCACTATAATTGTAAAATTAAGTTAAATTTTTTTTTAAGGCATTTGGGATGAAGCTTAAAATCAATTTTTTTAAACTCAATTTTACTCCACTTAACAATTATATTCTCTTTTCATCGTACTTTTTTTATCTCTCCTTACTTTTTTCAATCATACTAACAACCTTGTACCAATCAAACAACATTAAAACCAATCAAATAACATTAAAAAAAGTAAATCCATCACTTCATTCTTACACATCCTATATAACAACCCTAAAAACTCTATAATATTTTAACTCTATTTCAAACACCATTTTATATAACTCACCTTTAAATCAGTTACTCCCTCCTATTTTTAACATAAGATGTTTTGGGTTATTTTTCATTTGACAAATATAAGATGTTTTAGGAGATTCTGCTACGTAATTCCGTGTTTTCATAATTTATTAGGCATCAAACTCATTGATTTTATTGTTTTTCATTTATTTTGTGTTGGACACTACAAAAGTTAAGCACATTTATCATCTTTTATTGGTGGATTTATTTGTTCAGGATACTAACATTTTTGTTTTAAATCAGTTACCAAGACTATTGATGAAGAGAGATTTGTCTTAATTTATGTGAAATACCCAAAACATCTTATATTAAAGGGCAAATTACATTCCCCCCAATAAATTTTCTAATAACATCGGGGGCCCTAGCATTTCAACAATAACAATTCTTAGAATGTTTGATGAATCAATAACAAAATGGCCCAAAAGTCAACTGCAATTTCCACCTTGTCGTGCCAGAAATGACGGGATATTAATAAAATGAATTTCTTCATTTTTCTTTCTTTCTTCTGAATTTATGCCTTTCTAATTAATCTGGCAGTTGGATTGTTATGTAATTAAAATGTTATGTGTACTAGTCGTTTGATCAACTGTTGGACTGTCTTGTAATATCGTTTATAGGGGATCATTATGTAATAAAAATGTGATGATTTTTTGAAAAAACTAGTCGTTCACTACAAGAATTATAGCATAGAACGGAAAGGCGACGATTTTATCCGCCTCACATGCGACAGATCCAAACGGGCGACGGATTCTATCCGTCGCCGTTCTTGACAGATAACTTATCCAAATCGCTCTGTGACGGATAAGTTTATCCTTCTGAGCGTTGACAATTTAAAAAAAAAAAAAAAATTTAGCGACGGATAGATCTATCCGTCGCTATAGTGAAAAAAAAAAGTTAGCGACGGATAGATCTAGATCTATCCGTCACTAAAAAAACCATATCTCCTCCACCACCTCCTTTCCTCCACCACTTCTCCTCCATTTCTCCTCTCCTCCTCCTCCCACCACCACCTTTCTCCTCCACCACCACCATCCACCACCACCTCCTCCACCACCATCCTCCACCACCACCTCCTCCACCACCATCCTCCTCCACCACCATCTCCACCACCACCACCTCTCTCCTCCCACCACCATCTCCACCACCACCACCACCACCTCTCTCCTCCCACCACCACCGCACCACCACCATCTCCACCACCGCACCACCACCTCTCTCCTCCCACCACCACCATCTCCACCACCTCTCTCCTCCCACCACCACCGCACCACCACCATCTCCACCACCGCACCACCACCATCTCCACCACCGCACCACCACCACCACCACCTCTCTCCTCCCACCACCACCGCACCACCACCATCTCCACCACCACCACCACCACCTCTCTCCTCCCACCACCACCACCACCACCTTTCCACCGCCCCCCACCACCCCGCCACCACCACCGTGCCCCCACCACCACTGCACCACCTGCACCACCACCGCACCACCTTTCTCCTCCCACCACCACCGCACTGCATTTAATACAAATTGGATCTGAATATAAAAATTGAATACAAATTAATACGATATCTGAATACAAATCAATATCTCGATATCGAATACAAATTGATATTTAATTAATCCGTATACGAATATAAAAATTCGAATACGGATTTTATTTTTTAAAAAAAAAATAGAAATGGGGCGACGGATAGATCTATCCGTCGCCCCATTATCAATTTTAAAAAAAAAAAAAATGGTCAATCCGTCGTCCAATCCGTCGCGAATTGGACGACGGATTGTTATCCGTCGCCACAGCTCCAGGGGGGCGACGGATTTTCTATCCGTCGCCCGATCCGTCGCCATAGCTGGGGCGACGGATAGATGGCCTGTAGCGATGGATCTATCCGTCGCTACAGGCCAGATTTTTTGTAGTGGTTAGAGGCCCTGTTTTTCCTTATATGTAAGCCATTTTTTGATCTTTTGATGGAATTCATTATCTTCTTATCTGAAAATTGTACTCTTTTTACTTGATTGTGAGTCTTGGTTATGGCTTCTTCAAGTGAACGTTCTGGAGCAATACATGAGGCAGATGGAAGAGATGAATTTTGTGTGAAATGTGGGAAGAAAACTGTTGTGTGCGTTCTGATAAAAATCCCGATAGAAAATACAACCGGTGTGCTGTGCATAACTTCTCCCATTGGTATAAAGAAAAAACAGTGCAACATGAAGGTGAAGATGAAGCTGAATCAAGGGTTGAAGATACAAGCATGCTACTAAACAACTTGATGCAGTCAAACCAAGCACTACAACAAGAACAGATGAATACCAACATGCTGCTAAGAGAAATGGTAGCTACTAACCAACATCAAGCAAGGATTCAAGAAGAGCAAAATTTAATGAACAAGCTATGTTTATGCCTACTTGTTAAGGCAGTTATTAAGGAGTAGGAAATGTGATGTATGAAGCTATGTAATGAAATCAAAATCTATGCAACTATGATGAAATGAAATGAACATTTTCCTTCCATTCAAGTTGCAAATTCAAGTAGTAGCAAATTCAAGTAGTCACACTTGCAAAACAGAATAATCCAGAGAAACTAGAGTACATAATATAGTACAAACCAAACATAGTATCCAAAATGTGGCCACACAAGGCTCAACCATAATCAAAAGATTCAAATGAGTTTGAGAAATGCAACCTTACTCCTGAGTACTAAACTGGGAGTAACGAATATCTTGAGAGCATTGAGCATTCTTCCTTGTTGTTTCTTTACTCCTTTTTTTCTTGTTTCCTTTCTTCTTAGTTGCCTTCCTTTTTCCTTTTCCTGCATTGGATGATTGTGGTGCCTACAGAAGAAATATAACAGTAATTAGGACAGGTATAGATCATTGAAAATGTGCAAAAGATTACAAATAAATCAAGAAACATACATCAGTAGATTGTTTTGCTTTCTTCAACAATGGACACTTTGCCTTGTTGTGTCCAGTTTGACCATAACTCCTACACTTGTATGTCTTTCTCAATCCAGTCTTCACTTTCTTTTTGGTGTCATGCCTAGCAACATTTCTTTTCCTTGCCACACTGGGCCTCCCATGGAGTCTTTTCTCGACAGGTGGTCCACATTCATCATCATTCAAGTCAGCTGGCCAGAAATTATGATGAGAAATTGGATTGATCATCATGTCATAACATCTCATGTAGTCTGCCTTTGTGTGGTTATTAGATATGAAGTTCTCGCCTTCCATCCTCATATGATTTATAGCTACCCAGGCATGTCTACAAGATATCCCTGTTACATCCCATCTCCTACAGTCACATCTTCTATTTTCAAGATCTACAACAAACCTGAAGGTAAGATCTTGGATTTCAAATACCATGCCAGCCTATGACAGTAAAGAACATCTCCTTGACTGTTGTAATGACTCATTCAACTTAAACATAACCCTAGGCATTGCAACTGCTTTATTTCTCATCCCTTTGGCTCTCCTAACAGTTATTCTTTTCATAATCTGAGTCCTAATTTCTTCAAGCATATTAAGGACAGAGTAACCCCTAATAGGATCAATCCAAGAGTTGAAAGACTCAGAGCAGTTATTTGTACAATGATCTATCTTAGGAGTTGTATCATAGGCATGCCTAGCCCACAAAGAAGTTTCAATGCCCATAAGATAATCATATGCTGCAGGATTACCTGAGGATGTAATATAAATCAGAAAAAATACCTAAGTTATAATCATGTATGAATTCTACATATCCAGTAAGATGTAGATTAAGAGTTAGTATGTTGTATTTACCTATCTTCATCTTGGTCATTGCTTTGTTAAATCCATAATTAGTATATGCTGTGACAGCTATCCAAAAGTATCTTCTCAAGTCTTGACTTCTCCATTTCTGCTTGAAGTTATCATAAATGTGCTTTGCACATTTTCTGTTGATAACTTCTGGTGCACATTCTTTGATAATCTCAAAAAATGAAGAAATATTAGAAATCATGGTTGGGACTGACAAATGACATTTGTTATATCTACTACCTTTTGCCTATCAGCCATGAAATGCCAATGTTTGTTTGCAGTAAATGGTCCTATCTTGTGTTCTAAACAAGTGAAGAAGAACCCCAACTGTCCTTGCATTCACTTTCAGTAATAGCATATGCAACTGGAAATATGCCTACACAGTTCAAGAAAATAGATATGTTAAAGCATGCAAATAACAAATACAGGTAAGAACATGCCATATTTAAACATAGCATTTTACCTCCATCAGGATCAACACCAACACAACTCAAGCAAACACCAGTGTACTTTTCCTTTATATGGCATCCATCAAAAAATATAAATGGACTGCATCCATTCAAGAAGCCTCTTTTTAGTGCATCAAGCCCAACAAAGAATCTCTTGAATTGTGGTGCCCTCCCAATGACTGGAGTCTTGACAAACCCAACTGTACTGCCTGAATTGGTCCTAAGTATCATCACTTCATTCTTGTGCACTAGCATGTATGCTTGCACTAGATCACCTCCAAGAATCTCCAATGCTTTTTGTCTGGCCCTATACATCCTCATGTATGGGACTGTAACACCTAGCTCATTAGTAGCCCACAGAACTAGAACTTTAGCCTCAGTCTTGGGATTATTCTGCAATTCAACACACACGTTGCCAACCAGTTTGAATCTGTCCCCTTATTGTTCACTTTCCTCAGACATCTATGCATCCCATTGTATGACTTAGCTGCAAAACATTTCTGATCCAAAGTTGAGGCATGAAGCCTCCATTTACAACCAGTTCCAGCACAACAAACTGTATACCTAGTTGAATCATTTTTCAGTCTCTTCATGTGAAACCCCACCTTGAGTGCATATTCTTTGACCCTTCTCAACAACTCCTTATTTGAAAATAAATCACCCACTTTGAACTCTTTATCCCATTGTTCATTTGTTGCATCAAATTCATCTTCAATTCCATTATCACACTCATTGGATGCCTCATAAGCATAATCCTCATCACTCCCTATGTCATTCTCAGGTGCATCATCATTATCAGGTTTTCTGATAGTCTTAGTTTTTCCATCATTCTCAGATACACATCACCCAACTGGAATTCTGAATCCTCATCCTCAGCAAGTTCAGTACTGGAACTACTATCACTTCCATCATCATCATTCTCAGATTTTTTAGTCTTGACACATCTTTTGAAACCTATGGCTTCATCATCTGAATCATATAAGTACTCAAAAGGAGGACAATCCTCCTCATATTTACCATACTCACTGTCAGAATCTACCATCTTCCCCTTGTCGTTGTCCTTAGTTGAAACCTTCTACGGTGAATGACCTTCATCTTGAACCACATTATCATTTTGATGCCCATTTGTGTCATGGTCTGAAGCTTGGGGACTGTATGAGGGTGTAGAACAGAGTTGAGAAGATCCTCAAAGGATAAGTCATTCATGTTTAATCCAATGTCTTCCTGATCTATCATGGTTTCAGTTTCAGGTACAAATTGAGGTGCATAAGGAGTTACTGGTGGACTTTGTTCATGGACAGTAGAAGGAGAAACAGGTGGAGTATTTGTATGGCCAGTTGGGGGAGAAGCAAGTGGAGTATTGGTTTGCACAATAGGAGGAGAAACAAGATTTCCATGCATAGGGGTGGGAGGTTTCTCAGTTTCATGCATTGGGGTGGGAGGTTTCTCCGTTTAATGCATTGGTGTTGGAGGTTGGAGGTTTTTCACTATCATCATCACTTGACAAGTTGGTTAAATCAACATAAACATTTTGTGGAAAAAGTTTTGGTTTAGTTCTTCTGTACCTAAAAGGCCTAGTTCTCTCAGTTGGTATTTGAGTGTTAACTGGAGGGTGATACAATTGATCAACATCATCATCACATTTACTAGCCTTATGCCCAGAAAAATCAATAGCCAAGGGCTCAACATCATCAGTTTCTATATGCAATTCAACTTCTTTTTGTGTTTTGTTTCTCTCAAACATCAATTCAACACCCCTATCACTTAATACCCCATACTGCTCAAATGAACCCTTAACATCATATTTCATAGTCCAAAACAGAGAGAAGTTGGCATGAACATCATCTATTACCTCTTTCATAACATCTTTCATGAGTTTAGAGTAGTTATACCTCTTCGTACATACATTGTAGAGTATGAACTGTTCCTTTTCAAAATGCATCCTTATGTTGAACAAATCATCACCTGTCAACGTAACACAACACAAAATGGTTGAGAACAAAGTAACAACACTGAGCAATTTCAAAACACAAAAAACGGCAAACATTCATTCGAAATTGAACTACAATAGGCATAATCGAATTCGTTTATATCATCAACTACACCATAACAACATCAAGTGAACCTCTGTTCTTAAACACATACTAACAGAAGACGAAAAGACAGTAAAGCTAGGGTTTTTCTGTCAAAATTTTGCAACACCAAGATTCCTTCCTTAGTCGATACCTTTACCAACATCATCTACCATACCATGCACCAGATATATACACGAACTCTAAAATTTTAGGGTAATTAAGAGATACTCACCTGCCACTGTTGCCTTTTGAAGCTTCGAAACCAAAAAATCTTGCACCTTCACCAAGCGCGATAGCAGACGATTCAAGTGGGACGCATAAAATTGAAGCTGAGTTTGTGATTATGGTCGAATTTTGACAGTAAGATTGAAGAGAATATGGTGTTGAAGAAGAAGGGTTGGTGAGAGGAATGAGACAATTTTCCCCTTTTTCTCTATTCTATTTGCCCTAATCAGTCTCTCCCCGTCAAAACATGATTTTCCACGTCAATGCTGATATATCCAGGTGTAAATTATTGTTTTGGCTGGTCAACTCTAAAATTCGATTTTGAACGAATCTGTTATTGATGAAATGTTAGGGTCCCGAATGAGTTATGGGTGGGATTGGTGTAATTTTCCCAATATTAAAAATAGGAGGGATACCAAACATCCAGTTGATATTTTCAATCAAATGTTTTATCTTTATCCAATTCCTCCCTAAGTATTTCCTACCGGCTACAAGTGATGCATGGTTTCTTCCATTCCAAATAATATTAGTTCTCCCATTTAAATCTCATATTTCAATATTGATAATCTTTTAATTTGTTACGTATAGAAATTTCAAGTTCTATATTTTCACAATTTGCTTTGCGTTAGGTCTCACAGACCATTATCAAATTCTTTATAGTGAATTATAGTAATATGATCATGGATCTGTGATGGCAACCAAAAAAGGCCAAATGTTATCCGGACCTGCTATGATGGCAGGGACGGAGCCAGAATATAAAATCGACTAGGGTGCACATTTAAATATTTTATTGTCAACGAGATGACAATTTCTTTTTAATTGGTATAAACAGAATATAACAAATTTAATGAAAAATAACATACAAAGAATGACCATTTTACCGGAAAAAAATTATATGTGTGTCCTATAAAAAAGAAAAGTAGAATTTCACACTTAAAAGGATAGGGCGAAATGACAAAATCACATGAAAATTATACTTAAAAAATTCGGTTTTTGAAAAAAGTGCCCTACCCACCTATAACATGGCTCCGCCCATGTATGATGGTATCTGGACGTTCAACTGCAGTATGCATAGAGGCTCTAATTTTAGGGACGTCTAATTGTTTTGTTCTTTTAGTCCAATATGTTTGATTCCGTTTAAACCGTACGTGTTTGTGATATTTTGAGTTACAATTTTAAATTAATTAATTTACACAAATATTATGAGATACGGTCCCTGGATAATTTATCTAGATACGGCATATGCTATCAATAAAATCACCCATGCTATTAATCAAAATGTCTATATTGTTAACGAAAAAAGTTTTGTTGTAATATGTAAAAGACAACAATGTCGAGAACATAGGTGTTTTGATTAATAACATCGATGATTTTCTTGACAATATAGGTCCGTCTCTAGATAAATTATCTAGAGACAGTACCTCAGGAGACTTACTCATTAATTTAACCATAAATTGTTATTAAAAGAGTAAGTCTCTTGAGAGATTGTCTAATTATCTAGAGACGGACCTATATTGTCAAGAAAATCATCGATGTTATTAATCAAAACACATATGTTCTCAACATTGATATTTTTTCATATTACAACAAAACTGATAACATATGACGTCTATACATAAGTTATCTAGAGACCGTATCTCATTAGACTTTGTATTAACATTTCATATCACTTTTATGTATGTGTATGATATTCTTAGTAAAACGTCAAAAGTTTTTTGTTATAACTGTAATGTTTGTCCGTCTCTTTTAGTCTCTCCATAAAACCGTATCTCAAAATACTTACTCGTATCCATGTTATTATATTAATAAAATTTTAGACTCATGTTAAAACTAGACACAAAGTACCTCGAAATATCCCAGACGGACCTTAAGGTCGGGGAGAATCTTTATGATATCATGGGGAGTACTTCTAACTTTTGAGATTGCATACTGGCCATCCAACTCAGTCAGAATTCCAGTACATGTAGCTGCACACTATTATACGGTTATACACTTATACTGATCACTGATTGACTCATTAAACCAAGTTAATCAGTAGAATTTACAGATGTGCACGAGAGCCACTTAGATCTCTGTTCTAAAGTTTCAATTTGAAGCTACTTAATTAGGTAAGTCACAGTTACTTTTGCGTTTTTCTTTTTCATACCTACACTCTTTTTTTTTTTTTTCTTTCTTTTACCTTTTCTACTCATGGACTCCACAATTCATGGTCACGCTCTTAACAACATGGAAAAACAAACAAATATTTACTCGTGGGGACGGTGAGAGTGCCATGCTCGAGATATTGCACAAACTTTGCTATTTTGTAGTAGTATTTGATAACTCAAAGAATTCGTACCGTTTGCTACATCGAAAGCTAAAGTCTCATTAACTTAAGAAAGCTCCAGTTTAGTGAAGATAAAACCTCTTAATGGAGAACAAAATACACCTGAACAGAACTACCCCCACCAAATCCCCCTCTCGGTGATGATACATGTCTAAGAATTTAAGCCCATGATAATTCTTCGTAGAGGCAGGCCTGTAAACCTAGTTGATATAATATCACCGGGCCAAGTGACGAATCCAAGCCCAGCAAATTGTACTCTTTCGGCCCATACTGGATTTCCACTATACGGATCCAATCGCAAATAACAAAATGTAAAGCCCAACAACAAATACAATATAAACTCCATCCCCATCCAAAACCTAGCAATATCTCTTCCATCTCACTAGGGTTTTAAGTTTAACCAGCAGCCAATTAACACACACAAAACAACCATGGCAGAAAGAGGCGGAGATAGAGGCAATTTCGGCCGCGGATTCGGCGATCGCGGCGACCGTGGTGGCCGTGGACGCGGCGGAGACCGTGGTGGTCGTGGCCGTGGCGGCCGCCGCCCTCGCCGCGAAGCAGAGGAGGAGAAATGGGTCCCATGCACAAAGCTCGGCCGATTGGTAAAAGAGGGCAGAATCAAATCCCTAGAGCAAATATACCTCCACTCTCTCCCAATCAAGGAGTACCAAATCATCGATCTCCTCTGCCCTTCTCTCAAGGACGAGGTGATGAAGATCATGCCGGTGCAGAAGCAGACTCGTGCTGGACAGAGAACCAGATTCAAGGCGTTTGTGGTAGTTGGAGATGGGAATGGGCATGTTGGATTGGGGGTTAAGTGTGCTAAGGAGGTTGCGACTGCGATTCGGGGAGGGATTATTTTGGCGAAGTTGTCGTTGATTCCGGTGAGGAGAGGGTATTGGGGGAATAAGATTGGGAAGCCGCATACTGTTCCGTGTAAGGTGACTGGGAAATGTGGATCGGTTACTGTGCGTATGGTGCCGGCTCCTCGTGGTGCTGGAATCGTTGCGGCTCGTGTGCCGAAGAAGGTTTTGCAGTTTGCGGGGATTGATGATGTTTTTACTTCCTCTCGTGGGTCTACCAAGACCCTCGGAAACTTCGTCAAGGTATAATTTACTCTTGTTCCTTAATTTAGTATTAATTTCTATTGGATAATTAATGTTGAGTTAATATGCTTTATTGGATGCATACATTGCTTGATTATATGTAGCTTAGTTCATGTGTAATTCTTGTCAAATTGTGTCTTTAATTGCCACTGAATATGATTATATTGTTTAGGTTGTTACTTTGTGTTAAGACTTCATTGGTAGTTTTGTTTGTGTATTGACTAGTTATGCTATGTTAGATGGACTATACGGAACTGAGTTCTTGATTAATGAGTCTTAACTATGGAGTATAGAATAATGAAGGACTGAGTTCTTGTTTAATGATCCTCATATGTGTTTAGTGTCCAACTATATGTAGTAAATTGCTGTGCCCTCATGCGAAATCAATCATTTTCATTAGGTTATTAATACTTATTAGCCGTTATCTGCCTGTAATTTGTTAACAAGCTGTTAAACTTGCCATTTATTGTTAACTGAATATAATACGTATGATACGCCTAATAAACACCGACCTTGACATGGTTACTCTGATGCCGACAATTACATGAAGTTTAAAAGGTGTGGCAAAAATACTGCCTTGGTGCACTCTCTGGACTTTGGTATAATTGACCTCCATGTAGATGCCATTGTTCTAATGGTGTGGATTCTTATGTGATTAGGCTACTTCTCAGTTTTTATAAGAAATTCGACAATGTGTTTTGCTTTCACCTATTCTCTCATTTCTCATATCAAGTCGTAATATGTCTGCTTAATGAAAAATAAGTTTTTGTGCAAGTGCATTTTAGCTTTGTGCTTGGGTCCTATAAGGTGTCTGTCTCTCATCCAACTAGTTTCCTTTTCTAGGTACACTGCATGATTCCCATGACTTTTTAAGTATGGAGACTGAACTTTTACAGTTGTTTAATTCTTCTTTTATTTCTTAGTCATCTTTTATTGCTGTTGTTTATTCAAGTCTTCGGTTCCTACCTTAATAAAATTCTGTTGTAAGTCCAATATCTCATAAGAAAGTAGCACCTACAAACTTGATGGTTTGCTGTTTTGGGTTTTGGTTTTGGAACTTGATTGTTGATCTGATTTCCATTCTGTGCAGGCCACTTTTGAGTGCCTGTTAAAGACATACAGTTACCTAACTCCAGATTTTTGGAGGGAGACTAGGTTCGTGAAATCTCCCTACCAGGAATACACTGATCTGCTGGCGGCAAAGCCTACTTCCAAGATCATGCTTACTCAGGATGAGCCAGAGGCTGTTGCCGTTCAATAGCTTAAGAAAGATCATGTGCAAGTTTATCCTGTTTAGAAAATTTTGTTATAGACTTCCTCCTGTTTACATTTTGCTTTTGATTTCATGAATCTTTGTTAAAATCACTTTGTGTAGGTGTTGAACCCTACATGTGTCCGTTCTACCCTTGACAATTGTTTCATCTATCGCCTGTGTCTATTAGTAGTACTTTGCTTGTTATTGGTATCCTTTCCTGAAGTTTCTAATGCCCTTTTATCAAATCCATGATATTTGGATACAATCTCAATTCGGTATGATCACAATCCAGTTATTGGTGTTTTCTAAGGAGCTGCGCTCGATCTTCTCATATAATGGAAGTTTGTTTGGAGGAACTGTAAGCAGTCCCTTTGTCTTAATTTGCTTAATGAAGCCACACCGGATAATTAGCATGTACACTTCTTGAGGTACCAAAGTGCATACTTGGGGTGCCAAAGTGTATACTTGGAAGATTATTCTGTAGGCTTGGTCTTTCAATTAGTTATAGACCGTGTGATCTCAAATTTGCCAACTTAAAGTCTTAAAAAATAACACAAAACAAGCTTTTTAATTCTAACCATGGTTAGTTAAGTTTAGTCATATATTAAATAACCTTATTCAATCTGGTTTCCCTCGTATCCATTTCTTGCAGCCATGAATCCCTCTAAATTTCTTTCTTTCTTGAAATTTAATCAAAATTTCTCAATTCCAAAAAATTTCTTTCCCTCGTATCCATCTCTTGCAGCTCGAGCAACTGATCGAAAAATTCCAATATATAAATGGAAAAACTTGATCTATTTTGAAACAAGCCATGGGATATGGGATATGATTAATCACCAGAAGCTGTAGAAGATTCACCTGTATTTTGCTTTTGATGTTTCTCCAAGTGTTGACTTTCTCCTTCTATTTTTTTCACCTCTTGGCCTTACACGTTAGGGGTCAAGTACTGGAGATTCATTTTCACCATTACAATGATTCTCATTTGTTGACTTCTTAGAAGAATGTGCATCTTGTGGAAGTACATCATTCTCTTTATCTTTGAGAAACTGATTCAACTCTTTATTAGCAGCTGTCAAATGTCTCCATAGTCTCGCTTCTTTATGAGATCGACTTTTAGAAATGATGCCATATGCAAATCGCATTGCACGGTGACTATAGAGAATATCAGGCTCATCAATTTCCTTTCCAGATTTACTTGTGCTGAGCTTAGCAATATCAATCGAATCCCTTACATCTTCCCGCCATCGCTTCACTATGTATCTTTCAGGAATTTTGTTAATAGTTTTCATGTCGAAAATTGTCAAACAGTGCCTGCACAAAATTCCCATCGACTCAAACTTTTTGCATGGACATCTTACTTCCAAGGTATCCATGTTAATAAATACGGTCTTTATCTTCTCCGGATTTGTTTTTCTAAAAACCTCAAAATTGAATTGAGATTCACCAAGAGAAATTTCATAACTGCCATAACACAAACAACTAGTGAGCTCATCCTCAAATAAATTGTATATAGTGTGAGTATATACTAGAGATGCATTTGATAGCAAGGGATTTCTTTTACAAACTCGTGGAACTCGTTTATGAGTGCAACAAAAATCTTCATACCTTTCGTTCTCACTCCACTTACCAAGTATTTTTTTCTCAAATGCCACAACAAAATCATATAAAGAAGTAGTAAGGTCAGAGATACCGTTTAGCACACGATTTGTACTCTCACCACGCGAAGTGGATTTTATTCCTGCACTGAAAACATCATTGTTAAACGTTGTGCTCCACTTGTGGCGAATCTTGTACAACCTATCCAGCCACTACAAGAAATCCGTCAAATAGCGACGGAGACTAGCGACGAATCGCTAGGTTTAGCGATGGAATGGAGACGGATTGAGCGAATTCGCTCAATCCGTCGCTACCCCGTCGCTAAAATAGCGACGGATGTGTTTCCGTCCCTAAATAAGTTGACCGGATAAAAAAAAAGTAAAATTAATTTTAGCGACGGATCGATATCCGTCGCTATTTAGCGACGGATCGATATCCGTCGCTAAAATCAATATAGAATCGGGCAGTCTTCTCCATTTTTTCAGCAGATTCATTTTCTTCCTTCTTCATTCGCCATTTCCAAATTCCGACCAAATATCGATCGTTCCGGGCAATTTTGGAGTCTTTTCGAAGCCTGTGGGACAAAGAGCTCGTGTGGTCAACAAATTTCATCTTTTTTCAGCTAAATCGAAACTATTTTGGCTAAAACCCTAACTTTGCCAAATTTTGAGATTTTGTTAATTTCGACTAATTTGAGCAATTGCATGTTTATTGTAAGTATGTAGTAGTTAGTTTAGCTTATATTATGTAGTGTGTTAACTTTGAGATGTTCAATTGATATATTGATTGTGAATTTGAATTTTTAGTATAATGTTAAGATGTTTGGAAGTATGTAGGGTTGTTAATTTGATATTTCGTATATGTAGTAGGATTAGAATGATTTAGTTGAGTGTTTTGGAACCCTTACTTGTTGACAAAATTGGAAATTTTGTTAATTTCGACTAATTATATCAATTGTATGTTTATGGGAGCTATAGTATACTAGCTAGTTAACTTTGTGCAATTGATATATTGATTGTGAATTTGTATTGTTAATTAGTATAATGTTAGGATGTTTGTAAGTACGTAGTAATTTTGATTCGATAAATTCGTATATATACACTAGATTATGAAGATTTAATTAAGTGTTTTGAGACTATTTGGTGATTATATATGCTTAGTTGTTGATTATTATTACTTTTTGTGCGTTAATATCTGTCAAATGTATATGTTTAATTTACATGCATATTCATGTATTCTTTACTAACACATTTTTTCTTGCAATTTCTTATATGCTCTTGCAGATGCCGCGCCAAAGGAAGTCGACATACCTTCCTCTCGGGTGTAGGGGTGCTAGTCCAGCGGGTTCTAGTAGTACACTAGCGAGTCATGGTACTAGTCCTCTCGTTGGATACGACATTGGTGGGAGCAGCAGCCAGTCTCAGGTACCAGAGACTCCACCGGCCTACACGGCACATGCTCTTGGTGACTACCCCTCTGACGGGTGTCCCTACTTGACGTTGACGGACGGTGCTACATTTCAGGGGAAGCTGGTGTTGTTCCCCAACAGCAGGAACAAGTAACTATTATGGATTTATAGAACATACACTTAAGATAAATATATGTTACATGATTTTACTAATGAATATTCGTTTCTTGTTTGTCTCATTGATAATAGGTTTTGGCCTCCGGATGCCTCGGAGGCGGGAGATGCCGGGACAGGGAGGCAAGAAGTGGTCAAACGTCCCGGACCGGATGAAGCACTTTTACTTCGACGAGCTGCGCGTAAGCTTAAATGTTACAATGAATGCTTTATTTGTTCTTTTAATCATTGTGTTAATGTGTGTAGTATGTTAGCCACTATATCTGTGAGTGGTATGTTAGCCACTAAGCTTGTTTTGATGTGTTAGTCACCATTCATGAACTTGTTGTGTCATTTGAGTGGTATGTTAGCCACTGAACTTGGGTGATATGTTAGTCACCATTGTGTTAGTCAATTTTAGGACAATTTGAGTGGTATGTTAGCCACTAAGCTTGTTTTGATGTGTTAGTCACCATTTATGAACTTGTTGTGTCATTTGAGTGGTATGTTAGCCACTGAATTGGATTGTTGTAGGAATACTACATTTGAGTGTCATTTGAGTGTTATATTTAAATTGTTATCTTTCTTTAAACTTGTGTAATTTTTACTTTGAATGGAATTGTTGTAGAAGGACTACTACATTCCCAATGCCCTGGTGTCCCAGTTGGACTCCGTTTTCGAGACTTTAGGGTCAGACATCTACAGGAAAATGGTCTACAAAATGAAGGAGACACGCAGGCAACCAACTTGGGTGGGGGATGACGAGTGGGCACTGTGGGAGACGTACTGGAATGATCCCTTCGTCCAGGATCAAGCGTACAAGAACAGACAAAACCGTTTGTCTGAGCCGCGAGATGGTACGGGCACTGCCAGACATTACTATGGGTCGCGAGCTGTTGTTACAGATCACGTGATGGAGGTTAGTAAATATGTTGTTTATGACTTGGAATATGATACATAACAGTTTTTTGCTTTCACACCTGTCAACTAACTACTTATTTGCACATATGTTTTTTTTAGGTCAATAGAGGACAGCCGAAAAGTGCTATGTACCACTTCAAGAAGGCTAAGCTGAAGAATGGCATCTGGGTAGCGTGAGGGCCGAAGCGTACGTTTCTTTCTTAAGGTTAACATGTGTATTTGAGTATTTTAAAGTGATTTCTAAAATTGCATCTCATTTCGTATGCAACCAACAATTGCAGAGTGAGGTCGAGAGGAGGATGATCGACGGTCATGAGCTGTCAATTGAGAGCAAGACCAGATCTTCTTCGAGGTCAACCCAATGGACAACATGGGTCGAATGTATGGATTGGGAAGTTTGGGCCCTTCCATGAGTTCTGGTAGCTTCTCAGTGTCTGAGGATCGGATCGATCTAATCTCTACACTGTGAGCGGGTTCAAGAGATGATGACTCCTCTCCACCAGGAAATAGCTGCGACCAAGGCAGCTTACGAGCAAGTGCTTGAGGAACAGGCTCGTATGGCTCAGCGGATGGACGCTTTGACCCAGATGTTCAGTAGTTCTTCCCAGTCTCACCCACCGCCTCCTCCCGATTATTCTTAGTTACATCAGACTTATTATGGACTTGTTATGGATAATTTGACACTATTTCACCTTCTTCTTGTTTCGGATAATTTATAGATAATTTATATTGTTTCGGATATATTAATGCAATTTAATTATTTCGGGTATATTATCTATGATTATATTATGTGAAGAAACAGGTGAAACGGAAATATTAAAAAAAAAAAATTTAAACAGTGAATTTAGCGACGGAACAAAATCCGTCGCTAAATTCACGAACTAAGGGCGAATTAGCCCATTGAATTTAGCGACGGATTTTGTTCCGTCGCTAAATGTCAACCGCACTAAGGCCGACCTAGTGGTAGGATTTAGCGACGGAACAAATCCGTCGCTAAATCCCGTTTCTAATTAGCGACTGATAAGTAATCCGTCGCCAATTCGGACGGATTGGTCAACGGATTAATCTGTCGTCAGTTCGTCGTTATGTAGCGACGGAATACTTATCTGTCGCCAAAAAAAATAGTGACGATTGGTTTGGAGACGGAGGGTTATCCGTCGCTAAGGATTTAGCGACGGATCGGCACAGTTTTAGCGACGGATAATTTCGTCGCTAAAACTTGTTTTTTTTGTAGTGAGCAAATTATTTTCATGAGCATGAAGATTCCGTATATCAGCCCATGTCTTCGCAAATTCATCAGCATTGTCACATTTGGAGTAACACTTGTGTAAAAGATCCAAAAAGTGAGAATTTTCCTTGAGGCTACTAAGGTGTGATGTTGCGTTCTGGCTAATGTTCCATTGGCATAATCGATGGCGAGTCTCTGGTAGCTCATTTTCAAACGCCTTTATAATTGCTTGAGCTTGATTAGTGAAAATGATTTTCGGTTGTTTCCGACCCATCATACTAAAAAAAGTCTTGAATAACAATTCAAACGACTCTGTAGTTTCCCACGATAGAAATGCACACCCTAAAATTACATTTCTCCAGTGATTATTTACTCCGACAAATACTGCACATTTCAGACCATATTTGTTTGTTCGATATGTCGTATCAAAGCTTACAACATCCCCAAAGTAATCATAATCCAACCTTGACTTCCATCTCTCCAAAATAAATTTGCAAGCCTACCATCTTCGTCCAACTCAAAGTCCCAATCCAACGTTGGATCTTCCTCTTTTTTTTTTGCGTCTAAAGTACGATAACAATCCTACAACATCACCTTCTTCCAATTTTGTTTTTCTCACTGACTGTAGATAGTTGTAGGCATCTTTTGGTATAATGGACACATTTTGATGACCACCACTCTCCTCAATAAAGTAAGAAATTCCATCAACCGGCTTTATTCCTGAATTAACAAATGTCTCCAGAAGATCTCCAGTAGACTTTGCTATGCGTCTATGTGATCTCAGATAATGCCTTTCACGAGGCAAAGCCATAATATGATTATGATTATCAACAAAATTTGAAACCTTCCACCTATCATTCTGTCCCTTCTCAAAGCTAATTTTTGCTTCACAGTTGGTCCCTATACCAAACTTATTATACGCTACTTGGGCGCTCGACTTCTCACTCTTGACACCTTCACATGAGCAAAAAAACCATTTCACCTTAAGAATCTTTGTCCCAGGAAAATGATATTGTTTTCCTTTTCGAATGTTGAATCCAACATAATATGCATACTGATTGTATGCTTCATAACATTCTTTCAGGTCCTCATAATCCCCATTTATCAATTTCTCCAGTAGTTCATTAATGGAATCTTCAACCAACAATTCTTTTGATAGCATATCAATGCTGTTAGTTGGCACATTTTGTTTCTCTAAAACGTCTACCTGGAGATCATCTGATTCCAAATTAATCACTTCTAAAGTTGACATTCTTGTTGGAAAATTTTAATAAGAAAGAAATATTAAAAAGGTCTGGTCTACCCAAAAGTACTTCATCGAACATGTAATATGCATCATAATAAGTATATAGAGTTTCTTAGAGCCAATCTAGCAAATTTCCATGACCATATTACAAACCAAGCAAGCTTAAAGATAAAATAGCAGTGGATAGTGAAGTTTGAGAATCATATACGCAGATATCTACTTCGTACCTATTGCGAGAAGATAGTTCAGTACAACGCGCGGGTAACGTCGAATGGCAAGTAGATTTCCGTCAAGAGTTTAGATTCTAGTAATATGAGGCATGGTGTTTTGGTCATTTGGCGAGAAGACATGGAGGGAAAACAAAATGAAGGGAATTAATCTATTGAAGGAGATGAAACGTCAAGAAAAGTGGTTTACTTTATTATTTTTACTTAACCCTGGTTAGCTAAATAAATATTTTACATTTTTGTTTAAATGGCTAGTGCTGGCAATTTGAGGCCACACGGTCTATGATTTAGTCATGGACTGAGCCTACAGTAGAATTTTCCGTATACTTGATATCTAAACATGTACTCTCTTCGTGTACGTAATGAAGCTATCTTAAACCAATAAACAATAAACAATGTATGATTAACATTTATAAACATTTATAACTTAAAATTATATGTCAACCTAATGTATGAAGATTTTTAAGGTGGTGGGAGTACGAATTTATGCCTGGTCAGTATTGCCCAAGGCATGGATATATGATTAACATTGTAGATTTTATAGCAGCAGTAGCTATTAAACCAAGAAACTGGTGCGACAAATTAAACCACATAATGTAAGTGTTAGTACAACACTTAATACATCATGAAATAGTGGTATAGTGTAGCATTTATAGAATGCACAATACAAGTGCAGTACTAAGGGCTACATGGGCTATCCAAACAAAGATTTTAATTAGCGCACTTGACCTATAATCTAAAAAATTAATCAGAAAACAAAAAGGCAATAATTAACTTAACCATGGCCCTAAATCCTAATCATACTAAAGCAACTAAAGATGACAGCTAGGAAGCTTCAGAATTCTACATGTCAGTCATCTTACACAAGACAAGATTCATGCCAGGATTAAGGTGAAAACAAACAATTAAGTATGCAACTAACAATTAACAACGAATCTCTGTTGACCATATAATCAGATCAAATGAGATGAGATTCGCAATGCTATAAATGTGAAACACTGACAGGCACTATACGACAATCCTTGCCATTATTTATAATCTAACTTGATGCTAAACTAAGATGAACGTAATACGACAACCACAAAAATACGCAAATATGAACTTCTGTCAAACTTAGTTCACCTAACCTTACAACTTTAACAAGTACTTCCAAACAAGAACTACAAGAAAAATGAAATTTCCAGATGTAGCATGCATTATTCAAAAGTCACTGCACAGGCAAGCAAGCTTTACAATGAAACAGTATGAACAATGAACAATACAGATGTGATTAGACGAATTGCACGAGCCGTGCACCTCAATTTACAGTTGAACTCGTAGTCGTGCCTCACTCAACAAACAATAATCACTGATTTCAAATGACTGCAATTTACAACAATGTAATGCAAGAATGGACCTTTCTGTGTATGACCTTTGAGTAAGATGTCAATGACTTCTATGATTTGCTCGTTCGAGTGACAAAACTCGTTCCAGCAAATCTACTCTCCCCAACTGACTGGTTTCTCCTCAAACTAGAGGTTCTATCTTTACCATTTCCAAGAACTGTAGACCTAAGACTCGCTGGAAACTTACCGCCATCAAATCTAAAACTCGACGTTTTCCTCTCGAACTTCAGTTCAATCTCCAACTCGTCATCCTCACATTGAAACTTCGACTTGCCATTAGGACCAGTCATCAATTCCAACAAATTACCCTGCAACCCCAAATCCGAATACACTCTCCTCGGATTCCTTAACGACCTCCCATCATCCTCACCCCTAGAATTCGCACTCTTCGGCTGAACCACCACTGGCCTCCCAACCGTCTCCACCATCAAACAAGGATTAACAAAACCATTCCAAGAATGAACCGGAACCAGCTTACTCAACTCAGTCAAGAACTCGACCACCTCCCTCATCGATGGCCTCCTCTCCCTTGACGACCTCACACATTTCGCAGCCACAACCGCCAACATCTTCCTCACTGAAGCATCCTTGGGCGGCAAAATCCTAGGATCATAAATCCCTAGCAACTTCCCTCTCCTAATCAACGGAATCGCCCAATCAACAATCGAAGGAGGCGAATGCGACACATCAATCGCCTTCCTCCCACTAATAATCTCCAACAACAATATCCCAAAACTAAAGACATCGTTTTTCGTACTCAAATTCTCCGGAGTCACATAACAAGGGTCTAAATACCCCATTGTACCAGCCGGAGGAGTAGACCTAAGCCTATAATCATCAACACAACGCAACGCTAACCCGAAATCGCCTAATCTAGCATTGAAATTCCGATCAATTAACACATTAGCAGACTTAATATCACGATGAATAACAGGCGGAATAAGCGAATGAAGCGTATCGATAGCTCTAGCAGTCTGTAAAGCCAATTTGATCCTTCTTCCCCAATTGGGCGGACGTGAAGTAGAATGCAAAACATCGTAAAGCGTACCGTTGCTCATGAACTCAACAACCAGCAACCGATCATTGGAATTGTTCTCGCTGTTGGTGAATCCAACGAGATTGACTAAACTCGGGCTTTGCAGGCCCGACAAAATGTCAATTTCGTTTTCCACCTCGTTAGGGTTTTGATTAGAAAGACTGGATTTTTGAGCTTGGTGGCGAGAGGGCTTTTTGATGGCGACAAGGCGGCCACTTCGGAGCGTGCCTTTGTAGACTAACCCATGAGATCCTCGGCCTAAAAGCTTGGTTTCGGAGAAGTTGTTGGTGGCCAATTCGAGATCTTTGTAGTTGAATTGCTGGATTTTTTTGGTGGGTTTTGGGGTTTGGGATTGGTGGTTGAAGGAGGAAGGTGATGGAGTGGTGCAGGTGGTTTCGGCGGTGGCAATTGATGATTCGGCTTTACAGGACAGATAGCCCATGATAATGGATGAATCAAGATTCAGTTTTTTTTTTGGAGAGTTTGAAGAAGGAGAAGAATAAATAGTTGGAACTTGGAAGTGAGTTGAGATTAATGGAAATGAATTGAAAGCTGGTTGGTTGGTGGTGGAATAACTGTGGATTGTTAATGAAGGAGGAGGAGGAGCTAGAAAGAGAGTTGACTACTGGAGATGGAAACGTTACATAAATGGAAAATGTACTGTACCAAATGTGATGTTGAATTTGCAACCTTCTTTTTGGTGTATCATGAAATTTTAAATTAAACATTTTGCTTGTCAATTCAATTGTTTCATACTTCCATGTTTTGTTGTCCAGTGCAAAAAATTCAAAGTGCTACACTCCAAATTCATAAATACTATTCTTCTTGGAGGAAAATTCTATGTAGGAGTGCTACAATTGGTCTACTTTTAAATCGACTAACGAACTTTTTATAACAAATAAAATTCTATAGGATTCTCTACGATTATAAACATTTTTTGTCAAATTTTGTTTTGTTTTATTCACCTTGGAAAAGAAATATAGTTTATGATTGATTTAAAACATCAAACGGGTGTTGAAATGTACAATTTGATTATAGTTGATTTATGGAATGTTAAGATGAAATATGTTATGGAAGATGACATTGTTGAGGAATCACCTCTACTTTTGACTATAGTTGATTTATGGGATGTTAATTAAGATGAAATATGCCATGGAAGATAACATTGTTAAGGAATCACCTCTACGTGCAAGTGGCCTTATAAGATATTGTTAAAAAACAATAAATACAGATATAGATTATATAGTTGAGTACGTTGGAGGGAATAGAGTCACAAGAATAGGCATAAATTAAGGTCGACCTTTAATAGATGATCATTATTCATTAACAATCACCTCTAGTAGCAAGTAGCCATATAAGACATTAAAACCAAAGTACACTACATTTCACATGAGGCACATCTTAGGGACACCATGCTACCTATAATTATCATTTCAGATATATACTTCATCCGCTCTCATAATAATTGGTACATTTAACTTATTTTAGGATTTTCAAAAATTAATATGAAGTAATATGTGATAGTGCATGTGTGGTAAAGTGTACAAAGTAAATGAAAGATGTGAATGTAATACCTTTTCAATATAGAATTGGTGTAGTGTGGTGTAACGACTCGACCACCAATCGATCGAAACCCGATACAATTCCTTTGGGCAAGAGCGGTTACGCGTGAATTTGGCCACACACATCACGCTAGTATGACACTGGTCGCTTTGGCCCGAGCTCGTACGAATTTGCTTTCGGAATCACCCAAAAACCTCATACTAGTTGAGAGTGGTGGTCTACTTGTATACCCTTCATCCATTTTATTCTTAATCGATGTGAGATGTTGAGTATTATATGTAATCGATATGGATAGTTGACTTTCATATGCCTAAGCAAGAGTTGTTGATATAACCATGCCTAAATACAAAACCGAACCTTTATTGAGCAGTTTTCTCTCTAATTTGCAAGTGAGTTAGTCCTCCTGGCTGATGCATTCAAAATCTAATAACATAGAGATGCTGATGCACAATCCAACGTATGAGAGATTTTTATTTTCATTGTTGTCTGGTTTTGTTGTAGCTAGTTGATGTTGCATCTAACTTATTTGACATGTGATGACTGTACTATTGGTAGTATGCATGGATTTCAAAAGGGTAGATTGGGCCTGAATTATTCTTCAAACAGACTTCTTAAAAATTGGCCATGTTGTCTCAAAGCTTGCTTGGATAGTTAGCAAAGAATAAGAATAATGATCTCATCATTATCGCCTTTTGAAGATTATCCATTTAGCTTCAGAATAATGAATTGTCATATAACTTTGATCAATTTTGCTATAACCAAATTCTAAAAAATCAAATCAAAGTCACATATCTAGCTACAAACATCATATATATATTTTAATATAAATATATTAAACATAGATACGATATTTGAATCCAACTAGTATCGTGACACTTATAATTAAATATATAATGTTGATCGTGTCATAATCAAAAGCTCGTAGCAAACCATATTGGAAATTTGCAAAACGAAAATGACTATGAAACAGGTCGTCGGTTGGGAGTGTAGTGAGATTCCTGAATATCGAAGTCACAGGAAAAGTGTTTTTATGGAAATAGTATATTACAATTTCAACGTTTCAATTAATGAGTTTGGGTGGATTTTGTTCCCTTACATTTTACTCATCTTCAATTTTGAAACAAAATAATACTACAATCAAGACTTTGCACGACTTTACAGAACATGTCCTAATTGATCCACTACTGAACTACATTTTTTTTTTCATCTTGATTTTGTCATTTCAGCTTATTCGCACCTAATCAATTAAGAATTTCAACGTAACTTCATTGGAATGAAGTATTGAAATCAAGAAACTTCTTAAACTTTTCTTTTCCTTTCGTGAGGTCGAATTCCATGATCTGGATTAAATGTACCATATATGTCTATTGAGTTTGATCGAATTTGGTTAATCTACTTTAATTTGTTCGCAGGAATATTCAAGTTATTTTGTTAAGTTTGAAGTTTAATGAATACGTACGTAAAGGGTAACTGATGCGATTTTTAACATTATCCAAAAAAAGCTGAAATGTACAGTATTATTCGTTCCTTTGAAGTTTGTTTCTATTGGCAACACTTGGAGAACTATTCGCGATTTTCCCTTTGATTTTGATGGTCCTGCATGTCATGTGACCTGTCACATCCAGCTCTTGTAATCCTACGGGATACATATGTATGGGAATAGAACATGAAGTAGTAGATATCTACATTAAACCCCATTAATTTGATCATATTGAGTTAATCAGTAATGGAACTTTATTTGTACTACAAAGTTGAAACATACATGCATTTACCGATACTTATAGCTAGTAAGCACATGCCCATCTTAGTTTGACCGCAGTTCAAACTAAAATCTCAAACTGTGCAAATCTTCATGAAAAGCGAAAGTCTCGATCTCCACTAGCAATACAATGAACATGTTCAAACCATTTCGATATAATGGCATGGAATTCATAGGGACTCATGATATCTTATGTGTTGTACGGTGTAACAATATAATTGAATCAATTGGTACAAATAGAATACGAACACATTAATTTATTGATATGTGTTATGAAGTGGTGTAATATAGGTAACTGCGGCGGTAGTTGAAGTTCAAACAATCTGAACCATGGGTTTTATTTTGATTATTTAACAGCTCCAAGACCAAGTGAAGCAGCAGCACTCAATCCCATTCATACTTTTGGTCAGATTTCAATGAAAATTGCCATTAAACAAGTGGAACTAGGTCCAAGTATTGTTGTAGTGTGCTTTTGAAGAAATAAAAAGGGAAAATTAGTGGTAGATTAATGCAAGTAAACCCAAAATAGTCAAACAACTTTATTGGTGCCACATTATAAGTAAGGTGGATTATCGTTGGGATCCAATACCAAATTACCAATTACTTACTCCGTCCCGGGACTAGCTTATCGTTTACTTTATTGGTCAACAAAATAAGGAAATTGATTGACTTGAATAGAATAATAATACAAAATGAATAAAAAGTAATAGTGGGTTGTTAAAGTGGAAAGTTAAATATTATTTAAACGGAGAAAGAATAAAAAATGAATAAAATAGAGATAGTGGGTTGGTAAAGTTGTAAATATGAGTGTTTTATGTGGGTGTTAGTCGAGTGGGGTTTACCAAAAATGATAATGGAAAGCTTTTCGTGAGACGATTAAAATAACAAAATCAGAAGCTTGTCATGGGACGGAGGAAGTAATAAACTGACCAAAATGAACCATGCCATGAAAATGGATTCTCACCATTTTTCTCAGCTCGAGAGAAATTTGTGCTTTCCCAATTCACTTTTTGCCACATATTGCGCAATTCCTATCGGCACATTTCTTGTCTTTTAGAACAGTGTGATTAGCTAAAGTTACACCACAAAGTTCATTATAAAGACAAAAGTGAAAATAAAGTTGCAGTCCTTTCAATAATGCAACTATGTTATTGGATCCCTTTGTATTCTCTTGTTAATTTTTCATAGTATTTGGTTCGCATGTTAAGTTTGTATACTTTACTGCGCGAAGTCAGAAGTTAGAAATAAACTCTCGGCCGGGAACATACTCTCTCGAGTAAACAAGGGGGTTGTTTTGTAAAACACTTTTGAAAATGTTAGAATCAGTTAGATTCGTCTAAATTTCTAAGATATTATTTAACAACACTTTCATATATAACTCCGTCCCTGACCCAGTTTAGAAATTGTAGGCAGCCACAAACAGTATTATTGGCAAAGAAACAAAAGCTAAGGACAGTAGCAAGCAATAATCACACACCAATGACTCGTGATACATATAAATGAGACCTGTCACTTAGCCGTTTGTGGTTAATAGTGAGGTGAACAGAGGAAAAATAAGTCTCATTATTTGGAATGCACTGTTCATAAATAGCTGCAATTCTCTTTTCTGACTTCTTTTTGTGATGCCTGTAATTCCATAATAGTCTTCATAGTTGTAAACCCAAGACTGCTATGTTTCAGATCGAACTCAAAACTTTGAAATAGGGTTGGCCCTCCCCAATAAGAGGTTTAACTGGTTCAACTCGTGACTCCAATTTCGGAAATTGACCATGTCACCTCTAACGCTTAGACCAAGCATTTATGTAAGGGAACAACGAAGTCCAAGATAAGTCTCCTACATTTTCTACAATGTTCCAGACCAAGAAAAATGTTATTCATCATATTCCAGAACTACCCGGTTCATATTCTTCATCTCCTTCCAGTAATTTTATGCAGGCCTAAACAGGCACCGGATTCCAGCGATTAGACATGCCACAACATGTAGGCTCTAGAAGACGCAATGTCTTTCATATTACATGATGAAGAGGTCAAGACGATAGTATAGATCATCTGCTTCGGCCCTGGAGTCAGGACACTATAAATTCATGTCATAACAAATATATCTCAGATAGGCTACTACTGTACTACATCTACCATGCAGTACAAATTCTTGCTGACTAACACCTTCGACGACAGATTCGACTCTAAATTCTCTCATGTCTTATCATTGGCTCAGTAAATTGACCCAGCAGACCCCAGGAATCGATGATGTTAAAAGCTTCAACCAGTTTTTCATAGACATGGTTACTAAGATTTCACACACTTTAGAACTTCTACATGCACGGAAGAATTATGTCTGCAATACCTTACGGATTCACCAAAGCACATGCCACATGTAATGTTACAGAAGCTATTAAGGAATAAATTTTCTGAACTAATGTGGTTGAGTTTTATCAATTTGCCAAAGCACCTGTGTTCCAGCTTCCAGGCGCGCGGTATTAAACATATGGTATTTAAATGAACAATTCTATTGTTACAGATTTCATATGAATAGAATTGAGCGTCACTCAATCGAATGTTTCAAGATTACACAACTACGTACAAAGCCAAGAAGGCGAACAAGAAACATAAAGAACATTATTGAGCCAGCTAACAGTAACAATCAAGAAAATAGAAGTCAGGTATATTGGTGAAGTACATCCAAGAAGTTCGGGATCCAGCCACTGAGATGAACTTCTGCATTTACGCGAAATGTAGTCACGTTCATACTTGGTGACTACATATCTGGCACAAAATACTACCTGAACACAGAAGATAATTTTTACGACAAGGATATCTCTTGCTAGCGTGTCCGCGCATATTCATGTTTCCTAATTCTTTTTAAAGGTGTCATTTATTTGGATATACAAGTCTGTAATTTTTTTCTTCAGATTAGAGTGAATACTTTTCTGGTTTGATTTCTCTCTGGATTCTATTTGTTTCAGATTAGAGTGACACATTACATGTACTTGGAAACATCAGGGATCTTGATTCTTGAATTGAGGTGTATTCTAATCATAAAAGAGCAAGAACATATCAACATACTCACATAGATGATGCATAAACATACTGGTCAAGGATACTTATTTCTATAAACGAAACATGAATCCAACTCCTAAGAGAGCTAGCAATTAATATGCTCAAATTGGTGACACACAAACATGAGGGTCAAAGATACATTGGCAATGCATAAACGAATGTTTCACGTATACAAATAACCTGTCATGGTAACAGATTTCCTATCCATGCCCAGCAAATATATATCATGATTCATCCATTTCGGTCTGGTTTCTTGAACTAAATCAGCTATCAGAGAATGAGGAGAATATTAGGGCTAGTAATGCTTCTCCTCAAAGATAAGCCAAAAAATCCTCCAAGCGCACAGTTCTAAATTCCTAACGGAGAGTTCAAGAATTTTATGTGATGCAAAATGATCTCAGTTAGAAAACAGAAGCTCACTGCAGTGCTACTGTAGTGTATAACCAGAAATTCCACAAATCCACTTACTGAGGCATGTTCATGCAAGATACTTCTTCCGCAACCTACATCCACGCCTTCTACATTAGTTGATAGAGAAACTGCCCATTCGTTTTGACATCTATGTAATACCAGACCCTCCTGCATCACCTTCTTTAAAGTAGGATTCCTCAGTGTCTTATCTCCATTCTTTTTTCGCGAAGTGCCTCAAAATTATGAAACTATCACTATTTAACATGGCATAGCCCATCAGAACAGAATTAACTTGACATGAAACTTTCTAATATCTGAAATAAATCCAACTAAAAACGAGATGAAGTTTTTGGACTTGTGAAAAAGACAAACTCTATTGTGGCTCTCATAGTTCTCAATTTTTCACCAATCTTGTTCTATGCATAGCATATGACAACAGCAGTTCGCTGATTCTGTATAATTACAAAGAATAATCATGGCATCTCCTACAAATTTCTGTGAGCTTAAATGCTAAATGTATGAACAAATGACCTATCTTTTGAATATATTACTAAAATAAATTACTACATTGTACTTCAACAACATAACTCACAGTTCTGAATCAATTAGGATCCAATTGCCAGTTGAATCGAAGATCAGTGCAATCAATCAAACCTTTCACTTGATTCAGAGCTGCATAGCTGTGCTGCAATAACAAAAGCTGAGAGTCGTCTGATTGCTCCCCATTATTTCTACTTCTTTTGCGAGGCAATTTCCTTGAAGTTATTTTCCATCTTGATTCAAATTCGCAAGCTGCAAACACATGATCATGACAATGAATCAGACATCCAAAGACTCACACACAAACTGTGCTATCTTAATCTAGAATCTAGAAATATCCGTGAGCAAATGTTAAAATTATGACTTTGTCAACCTAAAGGATGGAATAGTGTGATATATCACAACACCTCTCAACCATACTACGCGGTTAACAGATACATCAATGTACAAAATCTTCATATAAGGTACATAAATAGGCTCACTTAGTCATTTACCTTTACTTCTATTACTAAATCCTTCAACAAGACACGCAGAAATCCATGGCCTTCCAGCTCCGGTAGCTTTCGCACCTCCTTTCAGTTCCCCATTATGTTGTTTTAAGCTACAATAGCAGCATCACACACAGCTTAGCAAACAAACAAGGTAAAATGGAAAATCTATAACACAAGCCCGATAGCATTAGTAACTAATCAAGCAATATGCACAAATTGCATAAAGTCGTGATCTTTTTCCAGGAAGCACAAAAAAAAACATAGTTTTAATGATTATGTCAACTCTCATTTCTCAACCAAACACAGAGAAAAATGAAAAAGGGAAAGGGGAAAACAGAATATACCGGCGAGAGAAATTGTTTGTGACACCAATGTATGTCTTGATAGGTGGAGCTGTGGAGAGGATTAGATAGACCGTCCATGGTGAATCCTTGGATGAACATTTTGAAGCTTTTGATTTTCTCGATCTTGATGATGAGGGATTGTTGCTCAAAATTGATAATTTTGATGGGTTTTTGGGTAAATTTTCTTGATTTTGGGGAGAAGGAACGATTTTTGGAGATGCAATCGGTTTTGATGATCTGAATATTTCCGATAAGAGCCTCACCATGAGTATCGTTCTTCTTTCTTCTCTTCTAATGGTTTGTGCAAAAATCCCCTTCTTCAATTGGTTTCCGCTGAAAACCGTTGGAAGGTAAAGATCCAACAGTTAACAAAAAGTAACACTTAACCTTGGCAAGTGGCAACATTCTTTTGTTTAAAGCATTGTTAAATTTAGGCAAAGCTCCACCGAGGGCTATTTGTTATTGTTATGCCTATATCCTTATTCAATCTGATATTGCTTTGGTATGTTAGTTTTTGTGTTTAGGCTTGTGAAAAAAACTGGCAAAACTTGCCATCTCCCAGTCCATAAACGCATGACAAATCTATGATTGCTTGTTTGGGCTGATATGGCCAAATGATGCCCACCCTTTAAATTTGACACCAAGAATTAGACTATGCATGTTGATGTAGGGTAAATCCGGTTAAGTCAAAATGCCAAGGTTAAGGTCGAGGTAAATCGTACTAAGTCATAGGACCGTTCGATTCGCCTTAAGTCGTTGTGTTTAGACCATCATATAAATCCTGATAGAGCGGATCGAATAAAAACATGATAATATGACAATGACACAAGGATTACGTGGTTCGGCCAATGTGCCTACATCCACGGGAGTAACATGGTAATCTTTATTGATAGTGTTTAGTACAAGTATCGTAAGAGTCGATAGTCAATCTCTTAATGTGTTATGATGTTCCGAGTGTAGAAGTCCGAGTGTGGAAGCCCAAGTCCGAGTGTAGAAGTCCGTCGGTACTTCAGGAGTCCGAGAAGTGTAGAGATGCGTGGAAGGGTCCGCTTGCTTCGAGTCCGAGTTTAGAAGTCCGTCGGTACTTCAGGAGTCCGAGTGTAGAAGTCCGTCGGTACTTGAAAAAGTCCGTCGGTACTTCGGGAGTCCGAGTGTAGAAGTCCGTCGGTACTTGGAAGGGTCCGTCGGTACTTCGGGAGTCCGAGAGAGAGGGGAAGGCTGGAAGAGGGTCGGGCTTCGGACTCAACGTGATTTAGAGGCTGATCGAGCTCGGGCTCGGACCTCTAAACTTAGAGAGTGAAGTATGGAGAAGTTCATTCCCCCTCTTTCATGAAGAGTGGATGAGCTCCTATATATAGGTGAAGGCTCTTTGAAGTGCTCCCTTGGATGAGTGACAAGTGTACGGTCCAGATTCATCCAAGCTTGGGCTCATGGGCTTGGCCCAATTAAGTAGATGGCTTTGGATTGTAGTCCAAAGGTTAGGAGCCCAAACGTTGGAGTATTAGAGGATCGGCCTCTTGACTTTGGTGGAGTCGGACTCATTTGAAACCCAGGTTCGGACCTCCTTTGGGATTCGGGGTAGGACATTAAATCTTAGAACGTACTTAAGTCGCCTTAATCCGTCAATCCTTAGGTCGGACTTATTTGTACATATCATAAGTCCCCCCAGTTTTCAAGTATCTTAGTAGAAGATAGTTGAGAAATCATAAGTGTGAAGTCTTTCTTTGATGTGGCGTCAGACACTTTGGTTCCAAGGCTAGATGAGATGGATTTTCTTTGGGTATCCATCTTTGATGTGGCGTCGGAATACTTTTACCATGGTGGTTTTATTCACACCACCCTTTTAGGAGTTAGTTCGGACTCTCTGGGTCCGACTTTACCAAGGTGGTTTTATTCACATCACCTTTTTAGGAGTTAGCTCGGACTCTCTGGGTCCGGCTTTACCAAGGTGGTTTTATTCACATCACCTTTTTAGAAGTTAGCTCGGACTCTCTGGGTCCGGCTTTACCAAGGTGGTTTTTCTTTCTTCATCGTTTTAGGAATAGCACTCGGCTCAAGGTTTCCACGATGGTTTTCTTTCTTCATCGTTTTAGGAAGAGCGCTCGGCTTTTTAGCTCGAGGTTTCCACGATGGGTGGATGAACACTTCTTCTCAATCAGCTTGACTTCTTTTCTTGAAGGAACATTTCGATGAACGTTTTTCTGAGGAAAGTTGTTCAATAAGTTCCCCTGGTCGGAATATTACTGACTATCCTCCCCCCAAGTGCTTATTCTACCTTTTAAAGTGAAGTGAGGACTTTGAAGAATCAATCATAACTTGTCCGAGGACTGGGTTTGCTCGTATAGCTTGAATGTTCATGACCTTTGTCGAATGCGGCATTTGTTTTTCGGTTTGTGTAGCTCGGTGCTCTCAATTTTTGCCGGTCTTGAAAAATGAGGCGGAGCCCGAATATTTCACCGTCTTGAAAAATGAGGCGGAGCTCGAATTTTACGGATGGGGCGGAGCTCGACTTTTGACCTTCTTGAAAAATGAGGTGGAGCTCGGATTTTTCACCATCTTGAAAAATGAGACGGAGCTCGACTTTTACGGATGGGGCGGAGCTCGACTTTTGACCTTCTTGAAAAATGAGGCGGAGCTTGGATTTTTCACCATCTTGAAAAATGAGACAGAGCTCGACTTTTACGGATGGGGCGGAGCTCGACTTTTGACCTTCTTGAAAAATGAGGCGGAGCTCGGATTTTTCACCATCTTGAAAAATGAGGCAGGCTCGAATTTTACGGATGGGGCGGAGCTCGACTTTTGACCTTCTTGAAAAATGAGGCGGAGCTCGGATTTTTCACCATCTTGAAAAATGAGACGGAGCTCGACTTTTACGGATGGGGCGGAGCTCGACTTTTGACCTTCTTGAAAAATGAGGCGGAGCTCGGATTTTTCACCATCTTGAAAAATGAGGCGAGGCTCGAATTTTACGGATGGGGCGGAGCTCGACTTTTGACCTTCTTGAAAAATGAGGCGGAGCTCGGATTTTTCACCATCTTGAAAAATGAGACGGAGCTCGAATTTTACGGATGGGGCGGAGCTCAACTTTTGACCTTCTTGAAAAATGAGGCGGAGCTCGAATTTTTCACCATCTTGAAAAATGAGACGGAGCTCGACTTTTACGGATGGGGCGGAGCTTGAAGACTTGATGAATTGGACCGTATATGAGTTTGAGTTTATTGGTCCATGGGCTTTTAGGGTTCAACCCATTTGATCACACACACACACACACACACACACACACACACACACACACACACACACATATATATATATATATATATATATATATATATGCCAAACACTCCTCCTTGTAGAACTCAAAATCTCACCCTCCAATTTGTCTCGGTCTCCAATTTAAAAATCAGCTCCAAAATAAATATAATTAATTAGCATAAGTAAGGTGTAGTAGGACTTCCTACAATTTTCATATCTCCTTGCACAATTTCGAAAGGGCAGCTTCAAAACAAATTCCTGAAATAGTATGCCTTGGTGGTCCCAAACTCCAATGAATGGCGGATCTTTTGAAATATCAGTCTCGAAATCAAGCTTAGTGTCGGCCTCCTCCCCTTTTCAATCTCGAACCTCGGTCAACCTTAGTCCAATTTTTCCTCGGTTTCTCAAAGTCGGCCTCAATCTCAGAAAATAGCAGTGACGGTCTCAAACTCACTCTCGGACTTAATATACCTCCGAGCTCAGCCCCTTTTCAGATCACGAATCCCATAAAATGGCAGCCTCCAAGCTGCCTCTCTCTCGGTCCTTCTCCGTCTCGGATCTCAATGACAAGCTTCGGAATTTGGCCTTCATCAGTTTAATCAACAAAGCAAATCGGAAATTGGAGTAACAGATCTCGAAAATCGGAAATGGCGAATCTCGGCCTCCAATTCTCTCGGACCTTCGTGCTCCAATGGCCTCTTCTCGTGAACAGTAAACCCTTGTCGATCTAAATGGCGAATCTGTCTCTCTCTCGGTCACAAATCTCAACGTCGGCCTCTTCACGAAAATGTCAGTCTCAATCTCTCAAAGTTGGATCTCGGATCGAAGTGAATTCCAAGCTCAAATCTCGGGCTCCGAAATCAAGCTCCAACTCGGATCTCGACCCCGAACCGAAAGTCAGCGCCGGTCTCCATGGTCCTTCAATCTAGGCCCTTCATTCAAGTCTTTGTCATATCTTGAAAAATGGACGGATGAAAAAGTCCGAGCTTCATATTCTAAATGGGTCCGACCCGCAACTCCAGATCCGGCAAAAGATTGGTCCGAGACTGAGCTTGGATTTGGCGCCCAATATATCAAATCCGACATGTCAGTGGTAGTGGCAAAGTCTCACACCAGCTATGTTAAATGAAGCTTTTGTGTATACTTGAGATCAATTCTTTTAACTAGTTCGACCGGGGGTATGTCCTCGTGTAATTTTTGTAATGTGTCTAGCCGTCTGAAAGTTCTAGCTTTGGATTTATTTCTTGATTGGTTATCCCCTCGACCTGTGAGGGGGATTGGATCGAAACTTTTATTGATCAGAGATGACCGCCACTATGAATGCTTTTGCACTTAAAGATATTTTCATGACTTTCGATCATATCTCATTGTTAATATTTATTCTGTGTTTCAGACTCTATTTTTTCGATCTTGCTAGTGCTTGCACTTTGCACAATTTTAGTCTTGCTTTGTCTCCATCTCATCGAGTCGTCTAGGACTCTTGGGTCATAGACACTTTAAGTTGTCTTCTTCTTGTTGAGTATTTAGTCGTCAAGGACTTCCGGGGTCCTAGACGCTTTGAGTTGTCTTCTTCATCTCATTGAGTTGTCTAGGACCTTAGGGTCCTAGATACTTTGAGATGTCTTCTTTTTTCATTCGAGGGTTGGCTATTTAGAGGAGGACATCTTGTAGGAGTTGAGTTTGTCACCTGTTTGAACCGAAGGAGGAATGTCACTCCGTCCTGGGTAGTGGTCCGAGGTGGAGAGGGGGGCCTCGTTCCCATCTCTCTCATAGTGTTTGAAAATGATTCAGTTTTCATCGATTGGTCTGACTTTGAAAGAAGATTGGGTTCGGACTTGCTGGTTAGAGGGGCCGACGTCGGATGCTGCTGTCCTTAGACTTGTAGTGGCGGTGCCATGACTTTTCGTCCCGATTCCCACAGACGGCGCCAATATGATGTAGGGTAAATCCGGTTAAGTCAAAATGACAAGTTAAGGTCGAGGTAAATCGTACTAAGTCGTAGGACCGTTCGATTCGCCTTAATTCGTTGTGTTTAGACCATCATATAAATCGTGATAGAGCGGATCGAATAAAAACATGATAATATGACAATGACACAAGGATTACGTGGTTCGGCCAATGTGCCTACATCCACGGAAGTAAGATGGTAATCTTTATTGATAGTGTTTAGTACAAGTATCGTAAGAGTCGATAGTCAATCTCTTAATGTGTTATGATGTTCCGAGTGTAGAAGTCCGAGTGTGGAAGTCCGTCGGTACTTGGAAGGGTCCGTCGCACCGGAGTCCGAGTGTAGAAGTCCGTCGGTTCTTGGAAGGGTCCGTTTGCCGAGTCCGAGTGTGGAAGTCCGTCGGTACTTGGAAGGGTCCGTCGGTACTTCGGGAGTCCGAGTGTGGAAGTCCGTCGGTACTTGGAGGTGTCCGTCGGTACTTCGGGAGTCCGAGTGTAGAAGTCCGTCGGTACTTGGAGGGGTCCGTCGGTACTTCGGGAGTCTGAGTGTAGAAGTCCGTCGGTACTTGGAAGGGTCCGTCGGTACTTCGGGAGTCCGAGAGAGAGGGGAAAGCCGGAAGAGGATCGGGCTTCGGACTCAACGTGGTTTAGAGGTTGATCGAGCTCGGGCTCGGACCTCTAAACTTAGAGAGTGAAGTATGGAGAAGTTCATTCCCCCTCTTTCATGAAGAGTGGATGAGCTCCTATATATAGGTGAAGGCTCTTTGAAGTGCTCCCTTGGATGAGTGACAAGTGTACGGTCCAGATTCATCCAAGCTTGGGCTCATGGGCTTGGCCCAATTAAGTAGATGGCTTTGGATTGTAGTCCAAAGGTTAGGAGCCCAAACGTTGAAGTATTAGAGGGTCGGCCTCTTGACTTTTGTGGAGTCGGACTCATTTGAAACCCGGGTTCGGACCTCCTTTGGGATTCGGGGTAGGACATTAAATCTTAGAACGTACTTAAGTCGCCTTAATCCGTCAATCCTTAGGTCGGACTTATTTGTACATATCACATGTGATAGTTCAATTTCGTGTGGGCGATTTGCTAATTTGATTTTTAACCAATTACTACCCAAGCATATAAATTGAACATTGAGAAGGCATCATATGGATGATGTTGCCAGATTAATGCCATGAAGAAAGTAGGCATATCCATACAAAACGACCCCTTACTTTCCAAAGAGATGTTTTATCTAGTGCTTTGGGGATAAAGCAATATGACTATAACTAAATGATGAAATAATGAAGTCTCTTTAAAATTCATCATGAAAAATGAACTAGTTAGTCTGATAAATAAAGTCTCTTTAAAATTCATCATGAAAAATGAACATTAAAAAGTTTTTAATTTAACACTGTAATATAAGTAAATAATTTTGAAATGATCCAAACACTAATTGAAACCCGATCACTTTTAAATGGATAATGAAAGTACTTTCTCGCTCTCTTTATTACACCATCTATTTATATAATTATTCCAATTATTTATATAATTAGGTGCAATTAGTGTCCTTATAAATTATTATGAAATTTTACATGATTTGATCCGCAAGAAGTTATAATTCATCCAGATGGGGGTATTAACTTCCACACGTTCCTAAAATTCCCTCAAATTTTGGAGAAACTGTGGTTAGGAAACTTCATACACGAACCAAAAAAACATAATTTGAGAATTATCTTCCAAGCTCGGAGCTTATAAACCACAATGCAACTCTGCAATCATCACATTACAGTTCCGTTCTTGGTTACATTACATGAACTACTGCCACTACAAATTAAAAAAGGACAAGAGCCAAAAAAAACGGAACACTAACTAAGACTTGCCAAATTTTGTGATCAGTGATCCCCATATATCTAGCTAAGTAATTATATATAGCTAGGGTGTTGATGAACTTAAACTTCTAGAGTTCAACTGGAGGATTATGCCTGTGGAAAGGCAATTTGATCCGATGGATTGATCTCTGAGGCACTAGCTTGATGTTCTCACAGTTGCAAATCTCGACCATGAATCCATCTGGATCCTTGAAGAATAGCTGGTCAATTGCTCCACTATCTCCTTCTCCAACCGTTCTCTTCATGTACTTTATGTCCATCTCCTCCAGCCTCTTCACCATCTCCTCCATATCCTCACACTACATGTATATGCACACGATCATCACCCACATTAAACATCATATCAAAATAATCGATATAACGGCAAAAAAAGGATCTGCGTTTGACTGTTCATAATCTTAATTACTAGGTTGCGACGGTAACTTCTAAATGTGTTGCTATTTGCCTCCTAAATCAATTCAATTTATAGCGTATTTATTAATCAAAGCGTGTGATGTGGCACATCAGACAGATTTTTACCTTTATGCGGGTCTAATCATCGTATTAGATACTTTAAAGTGAAACTAGCTAGCTAATGTAGGTAACATAAAAATAAAATGAACCTGAAAGGAGATATGGTTATCCATAGGGTCCAAATTCTCCCTATCCTTCCTCGGCAGCTTACTCTCATCCTTGGACTGCACCAAGTGTATCCCAACACCATAGTTGAACAGCCACGCGCCGTCGAAATCGAGCGCATCAGGCCTCTTGATCTCAACAAAGCCCAGGACTTTGGTGTAGAACTCAAGTGAGTCCTTGACGGATCTACATACCCTGGAAACATGGTTCAATGCCATTAGAGGAACATTATTATCACCATCTTCATTACTGTTATCATCATCAACATCGTGTTTGTTAGTACTATTTTCATTCTTTTTTCCTCCACCATGAATCTGCATTTCATTGCCTATTTTCCCCATGTCTAGCTAGTTAAGTTAGCTATCTATCTATCTATCTGATCTGTAGCCGACTTGTCTAGGTGAGGTTACATGTGGTGAAGCTAGCTAGCAAGGTTATATATGTGCACATTTTAGTATTGTTATAGAAAAATATAGTTGTGGCGGCAGGAGATTTGAGAAGATGATGCGTGGCAGAGAGGGGATTTTGTAGTACGTGTAAGTTGTTGGTGCAATCCACAATAGCCAGCCTTCTGGACCTGTGGGCTGACTTCGTTACTTCACGGTGAAGTCATCAAAATTATTTTGGCTAACTAAGTGGCTAAAGATTCGTGATAAAGCGTTTATGACTATATTCCGAGCATCAAAGTTCATTATCCGAAGGTCGAAGCAATGAAATTAGATTCAACCCGCTCTAAGTCGTATAAAACACAATGACTATCAAGTTCGTAGGAAATCTAATTGGTTGATATGCAAAATTTTCGTCTCTTTGGACTTGTCATTCAATCTTTCTATCACATCAAAAAAAGGGTTGATTTTGGCATCGGATTTACTGCTAATTATACTGTTTGATCCAATCAAAATTCAACACCTGGCATCAACTTCATCTCACAGCCAAAAGTCTAATTCGTTCAGCAAAATACAGTTAACATCAATTAAATTATTTGATAGTATTAATTAATATAAGAATAGAAAATAATACTTAACAAATCAGAACAACAATTCCCAATCTCCCACCGCCTTCTTCTCCAACACCGGCATACTGCCGTCGGACCGCCGCACCATCCTCCTCTTTCGAGAAACTCCATCGTTCAAAATAATGAATGACTCTCAGCACCGAGTTTTGAGATTCCCTGTGCCTAGAACTCATGCAGAGATATTACGCATATAGTTCATTCCATTTGAGATCTGGTTCTTGCAATCTTTATGGCTTTTATTTATATACCAACAATGATGATAATTCATTGATTGTTGTAGATTGCAATTTTGGTAGTTGTCACCTCTTTATTACTTGGTTTTTAGCTAGTCTGCTAGTAAGGATTGTATAGCCTATATCAGTTCTCAGATTGGAGTTTTCAGCACAGGCAGACAATAACCTCTAAAGATTGGAGTTTTCAGCACATGCATCACAAGCAAAATAGACATACCATCAACTATTACACAGGGGTTAAATTGTGAAAAATGAATGACGGGACGCTGCGGCAGTCCGGCAGAAGTATGTCGGTGTTGGAGAAGAAGGCGGTGGGAGATAGGGAGTTGTTCTGATTTGTTAAGTACTATTTTCTACTCTTATATTAATTAATACTATCAAATAATTTAATTGATATTAACTGTATTTTGCTGAACGAATTAGACTTTTGGCTGTAAAATGAAATTGATGCCAGGTGTCTAGTTCTGATTGCATCAAGCAGTATAATTAGCAGTAAATCCGATGCCGTTGATTTTTGGGGGAAGTTGTTTTCCTGGCTTGGTGTGTGCACGTGCTCAGGAAGATTAACATGTAACAAGTAGGCCGATTTTTATTTTTTTAGACTTGTTTCCTTTTATAGTCATAATAATATCTATAGAAAGATCTTGAAAAAAAAAAAGTCCAACGAATTTATCATTTTTTGTTATCTATAATAGACACAAATATTGCATATGCACAAATTAAATAATCATTTCCCATTCTCATTCTCTCTTAATTTAAATCCAAATCACATCTCTGATGGTATCTTTTTTGCTCTACGTACCAATCATGTTCGGAAATATTCCGTTTTGAGTATGATGACTATCGACGATCTAATTAATCATGTTGTATTTCTCAAACCTACCCGAATCTTCATCCGAAGAGCTCCAAACAACCTTTAAAATCATTATTTTTTTTTTATTTTCTTAACTGACATATAATTTTAAAAGTTAATTTTTAGACTAAAGGATTAACTGGAAAAAAATGTTTTGGTGTCAACAATTATTTTTTATTTTTGTGGCCATATCATCTTTTGTCAGTCAAGGTGACAACTACAACGAGTGAAGATGTTTTGTATGGCACTTGAGCCGGTTGTAGATGTCTAGTATAGAATTGGCAACCACTATGTCATTCATTGTATTGTATAATCTATACCTTCTATGTTCTTAATAAAATTATTCGTCATAGACTAATTACTAATTTTGTCTTTATTGTAGATTTCAATTGAAAATGTAATATGGGAGACACACATCTTTTTCTCCGATCAAAATGTAATCATGGAAAATATATATAATTCAACACATCATGTTACATACAAATTCATGTCATGTTATTTATTTGTGCTTGGTATGCTGAATTAATCAAACATACATCTTATTTAATCAGTGTAGTATCATCGATGCATTCTCATGTGATAGTTTTCGTCGATTTAGTAAGGCTTTTGGCCAATATAGTTACCCGGAGGATCATAGCTGCAAATCACGAACTGCCATCCGTTAGTGCACGCGACTTGTGCACAACCAATTCGGAGTGTGTTGCGCCACATTACTTGTGTATAGTGTCCACATACCTTACCAGTGGCACATGTATTCGAAGGATAGTTATAGTACTGTTTCTCAGCCACCCACAAGTTAATAGCCGTGATACCGTTGAAAGTACTGCTGCTACCTTTGGCAAGGTTCTCGCCATAAGGCCCACCAGAGTGAGTGAGAGCGCAATCGCTAATCCTTTGGTTTGAATAATTCTGTGCATAGTTAGCGAGCGTGGTGTCCCAGGTCACAAGGGGGATAGTTGGACTAGTAGTCACGTTCGCACGAGCCTTGTTGTGCTCGTCAACGTATTGTTGGGGTGTACATGTAGCAGCATTCGAGTGGAGAATGAAAACGGAGAATAATGCGAAATAGAGAAATTTGTTATAGGAAGCCATCCTTTTTTTCTTATTTATGGTTAATTGTGAGTAATTGTGAATGAAGAAGAAATGTGTGGCTTGGGTTTATATAGGTAAGTTTTATGAAGAATTAACCATCAACTTAATTGTTCCTTGTTGGGTGCAAATTGCATGTGGAAAAAGGTGACTAGCCATTTTTAATCCAATTTGAGCAGCCTTAAGCTCTACTAAAACATCCACTTTGGGCATAAACAGGGCTTAAACTCATGAATTTGAGATAAAGAGATTACCTTTACTGAAAGTAGCAACTACGTGTATAGCTTAAGCTAAGTGTAGGTAAATTATTTGATCAACTTAAATGTCTTCTCTCAAATCGCCATCATATATTCTTCTTGAAATTAAATCTAGAAGAATTAAAAGTGATTTATCTGTAGTTGACTCGTGCTTTGTAGAGATAGTGACCACTTGTGAAAAATCGTGGAGACCAACATTAATTTTTCTCTCAGTAAGCATTTTAGGAAAATTAATATAATCATCAAATTCCATTAGAAAACATTTTAGGAAAATTAATACTCCTTCCGTTCCAAAGAAATCTTTCTATTTTAATTTTGACTGCGAATTACTCTTAAACTATAATAACTACTACTAACCCGTGGCGATGCCACGGTATAGTTTACTTTTAATAATAAATAGAAATGGAATGATAAAATAAATCAATCGAGAAAATACGTTAGTCAAATTTATGGGAACAACGTTGATAGTGGTGTCGGTCGGTAGTCCTTCTTCATCCAATATTATATCATTGAGTGTTTATTTATGATAACTATAGAAAATGTTAAAATAGGATACTACCGTACCCGACCTGTTAATTAGTAACATGTACATGTTTTTTTTAAAAAAAAATTGTATCCCTCAAACGGAACCAATATAATATACAAAAGTATACAACACAACCCACCAGTTCCCAACAACCTCGCAATGGCATCCGTCACCCCACCAAAGACACAAAAATTATTATTCTACAAACATAATTTCACATGGTACGGTTGTTTTTTTCACCCCCCGGGGTCGTTATGGAGATCAAGAAATTAGAGAGGAGTTCGAAGAGAGTTTCCACACCTAGAGATTAGTATCATATCCCCTCAGGCCTGTTATGGAGATTAAGAAAGTAGAGAGGAGTTCGAAGAGAGTTTTCCCACCTAGAGAGTATCAGATCCCCTCAGGCCCGTTATGGATTAAGAAAGTAGAGAGAAGATCGAAAAGAGTTTCCCAGCCTAGAGAGTATATGCAGACCCCTACCCCCCCCCCCGCGTGTCGCAGAACAAATGACACGTTTGCTTTTGGGCACGGAGATTAATGTGCAGTGTAAATGATAGTGGAAACAAATGCACATGGGTTGTAAATGTTGCAAAAAAAGGAAATGTGACATTTCTAGTGGGATAGATATAAATGGAATATGTGCAATTTTTTGTGGGACGAAGGGAGTAGTTTTTACTAACTTAATCATAAAATGTTGCGGTCGGGTCTTGTAACAAAGGTATGGAACGGGTTCGAGTATATGCCAGACCAGACCTGAACATCATTATTTCGAACGGGGTTGAATTCGGGTTGGATAGAACCCGTCCTTCCAACCAGAGACCGTAGAGAAGAGAACCGTAGAGAAGAGAACCCTTATACCTCATCCTACCGATCGAATCTTATACATAAAGAAAAGGAAATTAAAAGTATTCATATGTAAAATGTTGTTGATAGACATGTAAAGATCAATACACCACCAATTAGCTCACGTGTATCTCTTCTATCTTCTGGAACTGAAAAAAGCACGTCTAGTACACGATTCATAGAACATTGTTAGAAGATCAGTTGAAGGGACTATCAAGCATAGATCCAAAGGTCCTCCTAACTGGATTCATGCCCATTAAGAAAATTCATATTGAACAGTAAATCATACAAATTGGAAGGTATAAAATATAATTAAGCTTCATTGAATATGTAATATTGATTAATTGAGTCCGATAAAATGATTGGATTCATTTCACTATATTAAATTTATAACTAACAATTTGGAATCATATATTATCAAATATATAACCTTAATTGAATTTCATAAATACCTTTAAATGTAAAAAAAAAGATAACTTTGTCATGCCTCAAAAAATTGTGAAGCATACAGAAGACGGGCATCATAATTACCCCAAGTAATTAAAACATCCAAACCCATTCTTATATATAGGAGTTTGGTGATCTTCGATTTGGGTGTGTATATATTCATCAATTTTTTTTAATACCATTCTTATATGCATTATGTAAATATGTGCCTAAATTCAGTACGTGGGTGGCGATTTTAATGGGATTATGGGATTTAAAAGATTTGATTGATCACATCTATAAATAGTTACAAAGGTTAAATATCATTAGCAGAATTATGTAACACATATTAGATTTCAATTGTAAAGGTAACAGAACCAAATACACATTAACTTGGCATCAAACATAAATTTTCCTTGATTATAATTGTTTTGTAATTTATTAATCCAATAAAATGAAATAATTTCTCATATTGATTTGAGGCCAAAGCCCTATAGCTAGAATTGATAATAAAAACTGGTCTTTATAATATATGGATAGATCTCATCTTCACATTCCTAAAAATTGAAAATTATTTTTTTACTTAATTTATTTTTTACCTTCTCACCTCTTCTACTTTATTCACTATCTACTACGATTCTATTCATTATCTCTCATACATAAATATTTAGAGAAAATTCGAAACCTAAATTCAAAAATAAAAAGAAACGTATAGAGTTAACAAAAATTTTAATTCTACATTGCCATTTAAAATGAATTTCTTTTCACATTAATTTTGTATTAGAAAAATCCAAGTAATTAGATAGCGCTCCAAGTATCATTTATGAACATGTGGATCATGTGTGCTTTAAAGTAAACCATCAATTTTAGAATATAGTAGAAAAATATACTAAAGTGCCTAGAATAACCGAAAGTGCACAAATGGGATGGTTGTATGGATATATATGAGGCTAATCAAAATAATCGTATATTTTAGTTTTTCCAGAATGTTTGATGCTAAACTATTTAAAATGAGTCTCTTTATAAACGCTTGATGCTACGTTAATCATTTCTAATGTGTTTTAATGAGTCGCTTTTAATTTTTTTCAATACTGAAAAATGAATTTTTGAATTTCAAAACTGGGGGTTGCATTAGTAGATAAATAAATTTTAGTTTTGCTTTCACTTTGTAATGAAATGTAACAACCCAATTACTAATCGATCGAAATTAAAGACTCGGAGTTTTGATAAATGAAATTTCGAAAACAAAATTGCATCTTATTAAGAATGAATAGCATTCTCATTACTACCATCAATCTCTTTTTAATTTTCAGTCACGGTATTTCTTTATAGAAAAGTTCAAAGATGAAAACAAAAGGAGTACGATTCATGTGTTATACAACAAAAATCTTTTTCAGCTTACTATGTCACACAGAAAAATTCTAACCTGCAAGATGTAAATACATATATATTTTATATTAATAGTGTATAAAAAGCTAAACATATTCATTAACAAAATCAAAGTGATACAAAGTAGCAGCATGACCAGTAGCAAAATAAACTGAACAGCAAAAGCTATAAACTCAAAACCAAATATAAAGCAGCAGTGGCACAGTAACTATGGCATAGAATTTCACCCAGAGTAAATGCAAAACCAAGAGAGCCAAAGCCAATAGCATAAGTAGCAAAATTGTGGCAAAGACAATGGGCTAAGTGGTTTGCTTCACGCCGAATATGTCGCACTTGGAAGCCAAGTCGATGCCACAAACAAATGTCGTAGTTATAATTTATTCTTGATCGATAATAAACTTGACTCTATGTCTACACCATGATTCTGACTTCTCCATTACGGTTTCTAGCAACGGTGCAACCGAATTCGTTAGGATCAAATTGTGGGTTTGCATGAACATTCTTCGAGTCCATGTGCATGCTAATGGATGCATTAATATTATGATTGTTAGACCAATTCGAATTAATTCATAGTCTGCTATAATGGATGTTTAAGTGACAAAAAAAATTGAATGCTTAGATATGATGAACTAACCAGAAAAAAAAATGGTCCAAATATTGGACAGTACACATCCATTGCTAAGGAGAACAATAGCCGGAGCTTGACTTCAAATTGGATAAACAAAAATCCGGCTAGCCGTCATATCTTCAATGGAGTTGTTGACAGATCTACGTATCCTCGGGGGAGCTTGACCTTAACCATTGCACGTTGCTCCATTGCTACTGCCGAACTACTGAAAATAATCGTGAATGCCAATACGATTTATATGAGAATATTTGCAATCCATTTTGGTAGTTTAGGCTAGAAAATCGTTTCTCTTTGTTGTAATATCGTGTGTGTTGATTTTTTCCTATTTTAGTATCGTATTTTTGTGGCATGATTTTATTTATAAAGTTTCGGAATATTTGGTTGAAATTACTTGCAAATTACCAAGAATAGTGAATGAAGACTTCTGAATTTTGATGGCTAAAATCTCAAATCCCCTATATTGCCTTCTATATAATTGTTTGTAATTATTTAATATCAAATAATTTAAGAAAATTATAAAATTATTCTTGGCTTGAGTCCTATAGGTAGATTTGTGAATAGATAAATTGTTCTTAAATCTAGCCTAATATCTTTTGTTTGCATGTAAATAATTCGAAGATCTATAAGAAAATGTATTATGAAAATCATTCGACAATCTTTTTGGTAAATTGTATAAAAATATTTCGGAAAGTTCCATATATAAATTGATAGGAGGCAAAAAAGCAGTATTGATGTATGGAGTATGTACGGACGTGCGGAATTTTTTTTGAGGTATTGTTTTAGGCTCTGTCCCCTTCATCTGAAAACTCATTAATTTCAGTTCAGTTCAGAAGCTTAGTTAAATTTTATACTACACTTCAGTCCAATCAGTTTCATTCAGTTTAGTTCAGACGAACAGAAGAGAGACTTAGTTTCTTATACATATTAGTATTAAGTCTATTTATTCGGTACTTCCTAAATATTCTCAATACCAAAATTTGAGTTGATCAATTTAACTTGGCTAAGCAAGATAAATCAACTGTGTCATTTCTAAATCTTAACCTAAATTGGAAGATTCTCTATGGACTATTTCAAAATTCAAATTAATCGATGATAGTTTCGAATATACCAATTGCAGTCCCCCTACAATTAATAAAACAATATACTTTGAGCCACGTACAGTTAGGTAATATATGTAAGAGTGTTTTTTACATTTTGTAAATTCGAGATATAGATAATTAACATGGTCTCTATATAACTTATCTAGAAACGGTACTATGTTTTTAAGATATTCACCGTCTATGTCAATCAAAACGTTTATGTTATTACCCAAATATATTTAATTGTATATACCAAAAGATACTAATATTTAAAACATGGACGTTTTGATTGCTAAAATCGATAATTTTCTTAAAAACATAGTCTGTATCTATCTAAGTTAGTTGGAATCAAGAGCCTTGCTATAGATAATGAGGTTTCCGAAGTCAGGCCCAATTTGAACACATAGAAATGGTTGATGTTATAGTGTATAGTGTTAATTAACTTACTTTTGGTTTGATGGTGTATATTTGGTTGATAAATTCCATAATTAGATGCAAGCATGTTGCATAATTTTCAGGTGTATGCATTATGTAATTAGCTTTAATATACTAACTGCATACCGAATTTAGTGGGTCTTATTGTGTATGAGGAGATTTTTAGGGGATATTGTATAGTTGGTTGATCACATCCATAATTAGATGCAATCGTGTAGTATAATTTTCAGCTCTAAAAAACACGTGAAATGGGCCGACACTTGTTATTTGCATTCCTTAGGCAGACAACAAAAAAACTTACCATCATTATAATTGTTTTGTATTTTTTTTTATCAAATTAATTCAAAGAAATTCTCACATTGATTTGAGGCCAAAGTCATATAGTTAGAATTGAAAATAAAAACTTGTCTTTTAAATATATATAGATAAATAATTTAATAAAATTATATAATCCACTGCTGTTTAGTTTATTTAAATTTTAAATAAGGAGATTATGCCAAAAAAAAAAAAAAAAGTGTATTCGAAAACGGTACTCAAGTTTAAAGCAGCCGGATACATGCATATCATGACTTTTTTTCCCTCTACTTATGATTATTATCCAATTAAATTGAAAAGAATGCAATAGAAAAAGATGCAACAAACAGCTAAAATTCTCATAGTTGATTCTCAAAATCAGTAGCAAACACTCCTTAATTAAATAGCAAAAAAGTTAGCTTCAACACGAATATAAAAAAGTGCGACATACTTAAACTAACAAACTAATCAAATATAATCATGTGAGACATCATATTGCACGTAAATAAAGTGCGACGGACTCAAACCAACAAACTAAATAGTAGTCTCAGATGTGACCATCGGGCACATCATGTTGCACATAAACATTATACTCAACAGAAGCATCACCCGTCTTAATATCAAGCATGACTGTATGAGCAAACGCATATCCTCTCCCAAGCCTAAACACACCGCTACCACCAACAATTGGCATTTCTCTAACATCATCCATCACATGATTCCTCCCTAGCATGCTAATGCTACTTCCATTATACTCCCCTTCCGAAAACACAAATGTCACAACCATTAGAAGTGCAAAATCATTTTGCGCTGAAAGTGAGTACATTCCTTCTGCTCGCCCAATCACCTTGGAATCGCGTTCCACACTTTCAGTCAGAGCATCGTCTATCATGAATGTAGTTCCAAAATCCCGACCGTTGCCTAGTATTTTTACGGCTGTGGGGTTCTTTCCTCCTAGAACGTCTTGGAAGTAGAAATGGAGGTGTGTCGTCTTCTCTCTTCGAGTAGTTATCATGGATTTGGATTCAGAGTCAGTTGAGAATGAGAGAAATAGGAAGGTGAAGAACAAGTGAATGTAGGTAAAATTAGATAAAGAGGCCATTGATTGGTGGGAGTACTAGTAGTATTTTGTTAATCAAGGGTATGGTGTCCTAGACATTATATAGAGGGTCCTTTCTATACTACGTGTTGAACTGATGATCTGCTTAATTTTGCAACATATAATGATCATTTTTCTTGATTTGGGTAAGCAGCGTGTCACAAAGTCACAAACTAAGCTAGCAAGCTTTTATTTGAAGCCTTTAATTTGCAGCTTTGGTAAGTTTGGGTTTGAAGGAGATGATGATGAGTAATTATGAATGCTTCAATTCTACTCCTAATTTAATTTGGCAAGGGTACTAGAGGGAAATTTGTCTTTACATTTGGTCTGAGTTTCCTTTTGAATTTCACATAACATCATGAATTGTAGTAGTAATTCCACTTCGTTCTTCGATTCGGTTGTTAATTGAGTAACTTAGTGTGTATTAAACTGATGTGGAGTTTTCATGTAAGTCGATTTGAAGTTCGTTTAGCAAATGGACATAGTAACCCCAATAGGTTATGTTTAGAAATTTGATTGGTTGGTGCGGGCTAACTGGTGTTTGGTGGAGAAAAAGTTGGTAACAACCCAGATTAACCAGATGAGTTTATTTTTAAAAAAAGGGAAAAAGTTAAAATGTTTACCGTTATTCGTCTTTTTTACTTTATAACATACATACATATATGAAATTTTAACAAGACATTATTATATTAGTGACTTGTTATATTTAATTGGAGGTAAGGAATTTTAACCTAATTTGTAAAGGTATGCCCTACCTTTATTTTTTCCTTTCAACATTACACAAAGTCTTGGAAGAGACGCGTATTAGTGAGAGACATGAAAGAAGGATTGATGTTTTTAAGTATACGTGTAATATTTTAAACAATATCAGATTATCAGTAATATTTTATTAGTGTAGATTTTATATATATATATATATATATATATATATATATATATATATATATATATATATATATATATATATATATATATATATATATATATATGTTATCAATGTTTTTAGTAAAACCTCTAATGTTTTTTATTGTAAATGTAATGTTTATCCATCTTTTTCAGTCTTTCTATATATGCTGAAAATATTTTTTAGAGTTTTGTAGATAAATATATATGAGATCTAATAAAAATATAAATACAACTAAGGTTGTGTTCTCTTCGTCTGAACTGAACTAAACTGAACTGATCTGAACTGAATGGAACTGAACTGAACTGAACCGAATTGTAGTATAAAAATGAACTAAGCAGAACTGAACTGAATTGATCTGAACTGAATGGAATTGCAGGCGAAGAGATCAGAGCCTAATTCCACAAAATTCCACGCATGACTGAGAATCTGGTGGAGTTTAGACCATTGTGCTTTACATAATATATAAATAAGATTGGTGTCTATGGATTCGTCTTGTCGCGATGATCCGAATATATGTTCATAATATTTTCCATAGTTTTGCTGATAAAGTTATATGTGATTAAATAATAACTATATAGGGAGTTAACATACCAAAAATAAATTGTACACTTCTAAATTACTATTTTCTTTTTGCTTTAATTTTGTGAATTAAACTCCATGAAATTCAAAGAGACATGCCACATCATATTTTGCCTATGATATATAAGATTGGTGTCTATGGATTCGTCTTGTCGCAATGAATCCAAATATATGGTCAGAATATTTTTCAGAGTTTTGATGACAAAGTTATATGTGATTTAATAAAAACTATATATGGAGTTAACATACCAAAAATAAATTGTACACTTCCTAAATTACTATTTTCTTTTTGATTTATTTTTGTGAATGAAACTCAATGAAATTCAAAGAGACATGCCACATAGGATTTTGCACATGTGGCATGTCTTCTTGAATATATCACCACCTTTATTATATATATATATATATATATATATATATATATATATATATATATATATATATATATATATATATATATATATATATATATATATATATATATATATATATAGATTCTAAGCCCTAACGCAAAATCAAACCCTACAGAATCAATTCATCATCACAAAAATTCAATATGTTTTCTCCAATTAAATTAAAATCATTAATTCAACCCCCAACAAAGTCAATTCATCATAAAAAATAAAAGAGAAAATTTTACTTTACACACAAACCTTTCCAGCGAATTTGAAGTTACACATAAATCTTTCATTTTTTCCATTCGACACTTAAACCTTAGTCAACGTATCAAGTCAACACAAATGTCGGGACGGTGTTAGAATCGACCGTTAGAATAAATTTTATTTTACACTAAAACATTTTGGGCCAATTTGAATTAAAACCACGACCTTTTTTTCTTTAGTCGACACTAAAACGTTTGTCAAAATTTTGACCTAATACAAACCTTTGTTATTTGGATTATCCAATAACTTACTTTATATATGCAAAAGTTGTTGATAATTAGATTACTCAGAAGCGTTTTTTCTATGTAGTAGTAGTTTTGAAATGTTATTGCAGTGACTCTTGATGATATATACGGAGCACAAAAAGTAAGACCATTAGCTAAAGTGAGGCTCCGCCCCTGGGAGCCTCTATCATTTGTCAAAAATATTATACTTGTTAATAACAAAAAGCCAGAAAATGTATACGAAATTTAATTTGGACTTGCTAGCTACACCTTTGACTGGTTATTTATGATGAACATGATTAAGGAGTGTTACTATATATGCTTAATTAAATGTATGTAACAAACGGAAAAAAATTAGATGCCCAATAGAAAGGAAAAGAGACTCATCCATTACCTCAAACCCCCCTTTAAACCTAAAGTGTTACTAACTCCACAATGACCCTCTTTACCGCGTAAATACCCATTCACAATATCATGCAAACTGAACCATAATTATGAACTGACATGATAAGTAGTGGGTACAAAATATTGCAAAGGTTTTGGTGTATGAAAATATGGCTAATGGACACTTAATTTGAAAATTTTGACAAAGGTTTAGTGTAAAATTACACACCAAGTAATGGCACTAACGGCCGATTCTAACACCGTCCTGACATTTGTGTTGACTTGATACGTTGACTAAGGTTTAAGTGTCGAATGAAAAAAATGAAAGGTTTGTGTGTAACTTCAAAGTCGCTGGAAAGGTTTGTGTGTAAAGTAAAATTTTCTCAAAATAAAATAAAAAACCAACAACGATAACCAATATTTATTCTCCATCTACTTTAATTAAATTGAAAAACATCAATTCGCACTAACTCAAACTCTAATTGAACTTGATAAAAGACAATTCATTATCATAAACAATGATAGTATATCTTCATATATTTTTTTTCTATTATTTGTAACTAAATGTCATAATAACACGCGTAGCGTGTTCTCACATTCTAGTAGTTACATATAGTTATGATTAACTACAGGGTCGGCCTTGAGCCAATACGAAATGTTCACCGGAATAGGGCCTAAAAATTTGGAGGGGCCCAATTCGATATATGATCCAAGTAGGACATTTAAAATATGAAAGTAAAACTGTCGTAAATGACTAGTCTGTAATTTTATACTTCAAAGAACTATTGACATATTACGCATTTAGGCTATGTTCTCTTCGTCTGAACTGAACAGAACTAAACTGAACTGAATTGAACTAATTGTAGTATAAAAAACAACTAAGTAGAACTGAAATTAATGAGTTTTCAGATGAAGAGGACAGAGCCTTACACTTTTAAGAGTGATATATTTGGTATACATAAAATCAAAGTCGGATATGGACATGTGCGAGGAAGCCCTCTGTACACGGCCCAATAAAGTTAGGAGCCCATTTTATATATGGATTTCTACAAAAAGTTTATAGGTTTTTCTTTAAAGTTAATTGTTTGTTGGGTGAATTGAAAGACTAACTTAATATAGAAAAAGCCTTTTTTTTTTTTTTTTTGTAGTTCGTTAATTATGTATTGTTCTCTTCTGAAGTTATTATTTAATAATTTATGTTTTAGTATGTTTCTATAAAATTAAATTAATTTCTATGTAATGATTTATAAGCGTTGAATGATTATTTCGGATTATTGAAAAATTCATTTTTAAATCTTTTTATATATTTAATAATTTCAAACATTATAAAGTTCATTTAAATTATTCATATTTATTTAAGGTAGAACACTATTTTTTCACTTCAAACACGAGACAATGCAAACTCAGTTTTTAATTTGATCAATTTATTTTTTAGAACTTAATTTTTCGTTTAAAGATCTAACTTTTGCAACTATATTATGAAGTTTTCTTTCAATCTCCTGATCGAGTTCCAAGGTAAATGGCGGTATGTTCGCATCTTACAAGGTCGTATTTTTCATGTTAAGAATTTGTTTAGTCACAGGGCTAGATTATAAATAGTGGTTCTGATACGTCGCTTTAGTTATTTGTGATAAAATACTAAATTTGCACAAAGCCTCTAAACTTTTGAGTCGGTGCTGCATAAAATTATTTTTATATTATATGAAAAGTTTTTGTTTTTTTTATCTATTATTATTTGGAGCTCATTTAAAAAAAATTGCACTGGGTTTCAAACATAGTAAATAGAGTAGTTAATTTAATAACTGCATGTCACAGTAGTTAGGTATAACGAACTTTCTATTAATTGAAAGTATCTAAAAGAGGAAACTTTCCATTATTACTATCATTTAGACTAAATTAAGACGAAGTAATGATGCACTTCGAATAAGTTAAGCCAAACCTACATAATTTATGGATCGACATTTACAATGTGTATTAACTCGTAAGCGTGATCAATTTATATAGAGAGAATTGGAGGAAGAAAGAAACATGGCGTCAGGTATAACCGTATAAAGAAGGTGACCCAAATCGTAAAGCTGAAACAATTGGTCCAAAAGTGGAAGGCAAAAAGCTGCTCTGGCCGGTGATCCTCCAATCAGTCATATTCGTATCCGAGAACTCCTTTAGGTTGTGTGGTTGTGCTGGCGTTCGAGCAATGGAGGTTCGTGATTCCGGTTTCTTAACTTTTCGGTTTTCCTGGACCTTTTGCAGTCTGGTTGTAAGGAGAATATTGCTACTATTCTGCAGTCTAGTTGTAAGAAGAATGTTGCTACTACGTCCATTTTCTCCGCTCCTTCCCAATACTAGGGTTTATCACTATCATAATTGGTGTTTATGAGAGGAAGGAACATAATTTTAGTTTTATTTTTTCATTTTTAACCATCTCAAGCCCGCAGTTTTAGTGGTGGTTTGATGGCTATTGTCTTTCTTTTTTTTTTTTTTTTTTTTGTCAACAATAGCACCCTGAATCACATTGTTGTAGACACCGGCACTATGATATATTCAACGCTAAATTAACCAAGCTCCAAGTTGGCCCAAGATTGTAAATCAAGCTCACATATCAGCCCAAGATCGTCAATCAGGCCCACATTAAAGTGCTCTAAAGAGAAACTATGTCATTTTTCACACGAGAAACCCAAATTAATCCTCAACCATAGATCTAATATGCGCAACCATTAGATCTAATCCGCGTTTTATTTATCCGACAGATGTTGCTCGTCATCTTCTTTAACCTTTAAAGAACTATGTTGTCATTAAAAGGGAAAAAAAACTTGTAAATGTGTGCCTATGGAGTCTCTTGATGGAGACCCAAGAAATTAATTCATACTGTTATTGAGCAAGACTTTTTCAGTTAATAGTCACTGGAGTGAGATCCTGATGAACAAACTTTAGTTTATTATTACAATTTACAAACTTAATTGTGACTCTCCATTCATGATTACAAAATTAAGTTGTTAAGTATAAGCAATAAGTTTAATGTGTGTTTTAAATCCACCCACTTAATTAATTATAGGTTGTTTGACACGAAACTTTAACTTATCGGATTTTAGATGAATATTAACTAAATTTTAAGTTATGAAAAATTGTGTTTCAAATAAAGTTAAAATTTTATAGATAAAAGATGTGAAAAAATTGTGTTTGGGAGAGAAACTAGCTAAATGTAAAACTAAACTAAAGCTGTTGTTGAAACACGAAATGTAACGCCCAACTCTTTTAAAATAAAAATAAGTAATTATCAGAGCATGCTAGTGCGTCTAAAAGCGCGCACTTTAAAATTCGTGGTAATTTAGAAACTTTATAAACCAGTTCGCACTCGACGAACGGAGCATTAAGAACAATAAATGACATTCATTGGCTAAGAACATAACTTTTGTTGCAGAAAAACATAACAGTTTTGAAATTTGAAATTTAAAACATAATCTTGAACTTTGAATTCTGAGTATACTGAATCAACTTCGAGTTCGGTCCCCATCCACTCCAGCTCCAGCATTACCTGAGGCTCAATAGGGCAAGGGTGAGTACCTACTTGTACTCGCAAGTAAGTCATATTAAAACACATAATAAGCACATTCATTCCCTAGAAATCACATTGTGCATGCATAATTATAACATTAATATAAAATGATCAGTCATATTTCATACATAAGATATAATCACAACTTTCATACATTGATCATATTAATCGTCAGTTGTTTGTTCATTCATTGGAAGATGTCTCCTTCGTTCTTTACACAAATTGTGACGTTAAACATTGGACTTAGTATTCATACATTGGCATCATTCGTTACAAATTTTCTTTTGACTCAAGCTCTTTGTTGGCTTTAGCTAGAATCACTTTAGACATTCATTCTTGATTAGGGTGTCTAGGTAAGCTTCGCCTCATATTGATATACGTGCATGCTCACCGTATCAATATACGTAACACGCCTCGACTCTCATGTGTATACTCACCGTAGCAATATACGTAAAACGCATCGGCTTTCGCCTCAGCTCTCTTGTATATGCTCACCGTAGCAACATACATTAAACTTCTTGGCTCAAACATTAGAGTGTATATCCAACAGAGACACCTAGACATCCTTTTATTTATTCAACACTTTCAATCATTCATAGATTTAACTTTTGATTACGTGTCTTGTATCTTTCTTAGTAATTAGGAAAATACTAAAAAAACAAGCCAGGAAGCTTGCGTAGTTATTCTAATTCTTTTTAAGCGAATGTTATTGCTAAAGTATGCATTATCTCCTTACAAATTAATTTATTTGTTGCCAGCAACCTCTAGAACATAAACTACTTGCTAAAGATCATAATAATCAAGATCATCACAATAATTACATTAAAACATTCTAACCAAAACAATATGCACACGTTGCACATTATCAACCTCAATACATAGCTAACCCAAAATCAAATCATGCAGATCGATAAACATCAATTAGTTTGGCTCATAATTCCATTAACGATGTGAAATTAATTATAGCATAATCTTACAAAGTCAATCTAAATGCTCACTGTAGGAACTCGATTAAGGCTTTGTTCTCTTCATCTGAAGAGAACAGAACTGAATGAAACTAAACTGTAGTACAAAAAACAATTAAAGAGAACTGAACTGAAATTAATTAATTTTCAGATGAAAAGAACAGAACCTAACAACCATTAACCATACTCTAACCATAACCATCATCACATATATTATATCATATCAAATTTCATACACATAAGGATAAACATTACTGTATAGGCACTGGAATATAAAACACAGTGGGGTCTCCCAACATTAATCATCAAAGAAGTTTAAAGCTAAAACTTCACTTGCCTTGAATTAACGAAGACGGTTAGTGACCGAAGAAAAGCAGGGCTTCTGTTCGACATATAATTAAGGATGACTCGCACATCAAAACATCGATCCGTCCGGTGAACGTTTAGAATGGTATGTTAGGAACCCGCTGTCCAAAATTCAGCTAAATCTGACCGTTAATGAACCGGGAATTTATTTTAGAAAAAGAAAACATAAGTCGTTCAGCTGATGGTTTTTCTTTAAAAAAAAAAAAAAAGTTTAGGATAAGAACGGATCAGGTTGAAAAGAAGACTTTGTGATATTTAATTCCTTCTAAACTTAGCCCAATTCCTCTAAAACATTAAATGGGTAATTTCATGTAATTTACAGTTAATCCCGTCTAAGTTACATATGCAGTATATTTAGTAGAGTGAGAAAATGTAAGGGGACCCAGAAGGTAGAGCCAGCCAATAAAAGGAAAAGACGTAGCACTAAGAAACAGAAAGAGTCATGCAAGTACAAAAATGTGCCAAGAAAAAAAGGAAAAGAGGAGTATCAACCAACCCATGCAAAAAGGCAGTGCCGTTTCACTTCCAAATTTCTTCCCTTTTATATATATATATATATCCAAAACCCTTCGATTTCTTTCTCCATTGGGATAATTATTCTTTCCCCTTTCCGATTTTCCCTCTATAAACATAACCACCGAGATCTAACACTAATTTCCCCTCTTTTTTTTTTTTTTTTCTTGGTTCTGTTCTGTTACTGGTTTCTATTGTTGAATTTCAAAAAATGGGGAGAGGAAAAATCGAAATTAAGAGGATAGACAACGCCAATAACAGACAAGTTACCTTCTCCAAGAGGAGAAACGGCTTGTTGAAGAAGGCTATGGAGTTATCAATTTTGTGCGAAGCTCAAGTCGCCGTTATTATCTATTCCAATACCGGAAAGTTGGCTGAATTTGCCAGTACCAGGTATATTGTATTCTCAATTCAATTATTTATGGAGACTCAGTTGATTGATGTTGTTAATAATTAATTGCCAAGTTTGATTGAAATTGAAGTGATTTTAGTCAGTTACTTCCATGCGTTGTAGGTTTTTTTTTTTGGTTCATTAAATCTATGCTTGTCAGAATCGAATTAATGGATTTATGTTTGTATACTGCACTAGCTAGTATGTGAGAATATGTTTACTTTTCGTTGATTGTGTTTGATGGTGCTTATCCATAGATACTGTGATTGTGTTCGTTAGTCCTGGATAGGACTGGTAGTTTTATAAGCACATCTGATAAAGCTTTGTTTTCTCAGCATGCCAGAAATACTTGCGAGATACCAAGAGAGCATGGCGACAAATACAAGGGATAATGGTCGTGAAGTGGAACCAGCCCTCACGGTATGCTACATTAACTGAATTTTTAACCTTTCGAAGTGATTATTTCGATGTACGTGGAGATGCACATATCCTTAGTGCTGTTTTCTGTTATCCAGCAAAAGCTATATCTAGGTACTTGGATTGTTTCTTAGCTACATAAATGATGTACTGAGAGTGTAATACTCGTTGAGGAAATAATGTATCTGCATGGGTTGCTTTATCAATGCTTTTCGAATGATGTTATCTCTTGATCTCAGTGTATTAACTCCTTGCTGACAGTATTTTTTTGCTATAATTAGTGGCTATGTTCTATTCTTTGTCCTTTTTTTTTTTTTTTTTTTGGTTAATTATAATTGCTTGAACATTCATGTCATTTGATTTATGAGTTTTAATTGTATCTTATTTATTTGTTTTATATTTGACCATTACTAGGAGCCGAATGAGGAGGATGGTCTGAGAGAGGAAGTAGCAAGTCTCAAAGTAAAGCAGCTGTAAGATTTCCTCAAATGTCCAAATGCAATATTGTGAACTAATTTTCTGGAACACTTGTCTTAAACTTCTAATTGACTGTGATTGTAGCAGGTTGTTGGGTAAGGACCTCAAAGGCATGAGCTTAGATGACCTTCGTACACTTGAACAAGAACTCAATGAAGGCCTGCTATGCATAAAGGAGAGGAAGGTATTGCACTTAGACAGTATATATACACTTGCCATTTATGTAGTTTTAAGATAAATGGTTACTTCGTGTTTGACAGGAAATTCGTGTCGAGGATATAACTGTTTTTCATAATTTTGCAGGAGAAGATATTGGAGGAACAACTGGAACAATCTAGAGAAGCGGTACGGAAATTATTCTCACAGGCAAAACTTGAAATTTGTGCAAATATTTTATAACAGAATTTGATTTGCTATGTATTGCAGAGACAACAATTCATGATGGAGAATAACACATTACGCAGACAGGCATAGCCAAGTTCCTATTTACATTAATGTTAGATTGCTTTCCTTATCCTAAAACTCATGTCCAGTTTCAAATTGTCTTCTCAACTATAGGTTGAAGAGCTTCAAGGCTTCTCCTCATCTATGAGTAGCCCTAATCCACTTCCCGTTGTGTACAATGATGATGCAGCTCCAGCTGATGGTTCAGACATCTCCCTGCAATTGGCGTAATTTTCTTTTGCTTTATTTCAGCCCTTTCGTATCCCTCTCTGGAAAAAACTGCAATTCTAGTATCAATGGTTTTTTTTTCCATATTTATTCCTTGTTTGTTTCTGAAATGCAAATGTAACATGGCTAAATTGGAATCGTCTTGCACGTGGTTTTCTTCATATATTAGCGGGTTGATTACTATTTATAAATCGTTTTGCATGTGGAAATAAGCTTTTTCTCTTTTCGCTCTACTTAGAGGAAAAACAAAAACCATCCGAACTCTTGTGAAATGATTTTCTGATGAATTTATTTATATTCGTTGTCTGAACATACTCTTGTCACGTTCCAGGCTTTTTTTCATATTCGTTGTCTGAACATACTCTTGTCATGTTCCAGGCTTTTTTCTCCCAATGCCTATCCCAATGGTCGAAAAAGGAAAACCCCTGATGCTGAAATTCCACTGGTCAATCCTGGGAGTCAAATTGCCCCGCAACAACAATCTTACTCTCAGTATCCTCCTGCTTTGCAAGGACCATCGGAAATTACCAACCAAAGTAGTTAGTTTAAACTCCAAACTACACTCATGAAATATTTGAAAAAATTCTTGTTCTTGAAGATACAGGTTTATTGAGATAGTTCATCTGATTTCTTAGATTTTGAGAATAGTCTTGACAACTCTTATGGTGTAAAGTTACTCCCTTTTGGAAGAAGGAATTTTAGTTCAGTTTTGCCTATATTTTAACCTTTGCAGATGTTTCATATCTTCATTCATTTTCATCATTCAGAGGGATCAAACAAAAACATGTGCTACATGTCTATTTCTTTTGTGAGTTTACAATACATATGATCTACTTGCAGACTAATACATGTACAAATACTACTAAACATATGTACAGCTCAACTAGTACACTTCTAATGATTCATGTCTGTGAATCTAATGTTGTCCAGCAACTTATTTCTGGTAGCTAAAACTTCAGAGAACAGATTGCTTGCTTCTTTCTCTATTCCATCAACTGAATCCTCCACCACCTCCAAGCTCCTCTTCAATTTTCCGATAGCTTCATCGCATCTTCCAGTTAATCCACTCTCACTGACGATATCCACTGCACTATTAACCTCTCTCACCTCTACTGACACACCGTTCGCCTCTATAATCTCCTTGTAGAATCTTGAATCGAGGCCTCTTGTAAGCGAATCATCAGACACTTCAACAAGTTCGCGTATTTTCATGTACGCTTTAGAATCGCTGCACAAGCCTGACAGGACTAATCCAAGAGCCAAGAAACCGGTCTTCTTCAACACCATTAAACCTTTAAGAACTACACCTTCCTTATCAGTAGTCGGCCGCAACTCTTCAATTCCTTTTGGCCTGAAATCCTTTTTAGGGTTTACTGGCATCACTTTCCTGAAGTTAGCAGGGCAAGTCGAGTTCTTGATCATGCTGAGAGCATGCATAATCGAAACCTTGCTGCTGTTGATATGAGAAACAGAGGAGCTGATGGAATTTAGGATATCCAAGACGTTTAAGGTGTAGCTGAGATACTCCTCTGTAGCTTTCGCACCCCATTTGCTCATGGGGTAGTCGATTTCCGCAACCATCTTCGCAAAAGCCCTGTTGTTTGTATGTATCAGCTCAAAACAGTTGTGAAACCATGCCAGGGACATGACTTCTTCTGCCTCTGGTTTTAGAAGGACTTGGTTGATGGAACTGGCAATTTTCGACCTGAAATCGCACACCGCTTGATGATCAGACCGGTGATCATCTTCTAGCTTGAAGGGGAATTTGATGTAATGGCCTGGCCTTTTGAGTAAGACTCCCATTTGAAAGAGAAAATCAATAAGAAAGTTATGAGTTTGAGAAGAAAAGTTGTGCTTGTTGTGATGTATTTTGGTGTTCTGATCTTTGACTATATATATAAAAATAATGTTAGGTTGGAGGAAAATATGAATTTGCTGCGCAAGTGGGGTTTAAGTGTAACCGTGTTGGCATAGATAAGCATTAAGCATAGTTGAATTCTGTTCTGTCACAATCCCAAACACAAAACTGCCTCAGGTTTCAAGTTAGGTCCGTGGGTCTTTTCTGTTTCTGGATTACGTACGAGATCGTAGCTGCTAACTTCAAATGTGTACTGGCACTTTTTTGATTTTTAGTTGTTACTTACTGACCCAAGTCTTGATGTTGTTCAAGAGAATAAATCTCAGATATTAGTCGCAACTATATCTTTTGGATTCAACTCCTTCACAATATACAATTCTAAAGTTAATCGACGGTGAAACTTTTCTCTTTACGTAGATTTTCTCTTTCAACATATCTACATCGTGTAATTAATGACTATCTTAACTTTTGTCTTGTAGTGTCGATGGAACAATACAAGCTTTAAAGGCTTTGCAAGTCCTTTCGGTGACCATAGTGCGTGAACCTATTGAAACACTTGTCTTTCAAAGACACTTAATTTCTTCAGATTCGAGCGAGGTTTACGAGGAGATACTTCTCCTAGTCTTCAAATCTTGTGCGTCTTCCGATCTTTAATAAATGACTTCCTTCTTTGGATGCTTTGCTTTGTTCTTCAAAGATATAAAAATTACACTCAGAGACCTAACATCATATACAAGATTTGCTAGACTTATAACATACTCAGTAAACTTCCTCTTTTACAATGTTCAAGTGAACTAAGATTACTAGTTACCTTTCTGAGCTAAGATAAGTCATTAGGGTTACTGATCAAAATCTAAACAGATATTACTAACAGTCAAGATAACCAAGAGATGAATTTGGACCTGTCTGATGCGTCTGGATCGCATATGGGTCATGTTCCAGTAAACTCTCCTCCACATGAGAATGTCGAAGGCGAGTCTAATGATACGGAGGATTTTTACTCTGAAGAATCTGCCTGATACTTAGGAGGTCTCCCAGGATTATGAGGTACAGTCTGCTTCTGACCACGGGAACATGATCACTTGGGGTTAAATACAGACAGAAAAGTTAATTTGAATCCGGTAAAGTGCAAATCATGCCAATTAAGTACACCGCATTGAGAGAATAGGTTGTCACTAGATAAAATTTGACTCTTATGTATGTTTCTATTTGTCATTGTTCAATTGAATTATATTCGTTACGATGAGTCTCTAGGAAGGCATGCACTCAAAAAAATTTGGGGGAGGGGGCATTCCATTCCTGCATTCGTTAAAATTATATGAGACGGATAAAAATGATTTTTTTAAAAATTAGTTGGAGAGTCAAATATTGATATCCACGTTGGTTGGGTATTATAGTATTATGTAATGGATGGTACACGGTATTTGAATTATGAGTACCAGTTGTGCCAGTTAGCGTGATGTAGATGCTTCCCCGAAAGTCCGAAACCATACTACTACTACTACCGTACTACGATGCCAAATTGATAAAAAAAAATAATAATAATAATAAAAAATAAATTAATTAAAAAACTACGATGCCAAACAAAAATATTTAACATGATAATTTCGTTTTTCTTGTTTTTTTTTAACTGATGCAATTGCAATTAATGAAAAGATAAAGTTTGCAACGGCCTCACGTCAACAAATCAATGCAAACTTGGATTTCTTGTGAGACTTTCCCAAAGACTTCAAGGTAATATGTGATATAATTTAATTAATTAAGTTAGATATGGATTACGTATATACATTCAACTTGTATCGGTATTACAATTAAGATAGAGATATTTATGATTTTAATTAGTAAGATATTTCGGAGATACTTTATACACAATTATAGGATAGTTGATGTGCTAATGCGTGGCATGCACCCTGCACGCATTCCTTCTAGATCTCATTTAAAGAGAAAGATGAAATATCATAAATAATTTTCCAGAGTTATATTTGACCGTTTAACTTGACCATGTAGGTTTTGATTTCGGGCAGTAAAAATGTATATGGCGGTTACTTTGGCCCATAAATGTGTTCAATTACCCATGTAGAGGTCATTATAATCCAAAATTTCGATCCACAAAACTTGAAACAAATTGCAACCCACAAATTTTAGGGGGCAATTTGTACAAAATTACGAACTTTATGGGAAAAATCACAATCTTGCCAAATTTAAGAGGTATCTGTGTCAGCTCGTTTACAATTTACAACTACTACCATGATCTTTTCATCGTGTTACAAGTTACAAAATGGCATGATATGGATCATGGATGTCATCATCAGTTATTAAATTAACTGCATGTTTTAAATATATTATCAGGAAGCGATGACCATCCACATGACTTTGTTGATAAAGTTAGTCCGGAGAAATGGCAACAAGGTCCGCTAGCAATCCCAAAAGTACCGACAAATTTTATAAAGGATGAACTACATATACCTTGTTGGATAGTTTACACTCATTCAAGACATCATTAGTTAAGTACTAATTACAAGTACATTTAAGCTTAAAAACAATTAACCAAATTTATAAGCTATACCAACTTATGCAACAAACAAACATACCCTTAATAGATTTTCTGTTCCAAGTCGCACGAAGACGGACCATCTTCTCCAACCATTGGACGCACCCATCGCCATCCTCAATCTTCCATCACTGTCCCAATCGTGATTCGGCTCGACCCTTGACTTGATTGTTGTCCAAAAATCAGAAAGTAATCGAGAAGTTCCGGGCCGCCATTAATAACGACCATGAAATCTTCAAAGCTTTCCTCTGGACTTTGAATTAGACGAGTGACGATGGTCGTTTGTCTCCATGATCCCATTTGGGATGATGAAGTTCAACTAATTCAAATAGCAAAATTCAAATTCATTTGATAATTCGAAGCTTTAACATTTATGAGATATGATTGGATTTAACATGTTTAGAACATAGATTAGATTTAACATGTTATTGGATTTTGAGAAGTTCTAGAGAAATGACATGACAGTCCAACGACAGTCATTCCACTGCTCGAAGAATTCGTCTCTACTGGTCTTCGAATATGAATTTATAGGTAACTTACTGAACACAATATCGTTCTCTCTTACAAAACATTCTGTGATTGTTAACAAAACTAATATGAAAGTGTCACATATAGTGGGGATACGAATGGAAACCGCGACCAAGTATATCTGTTGATACTTCTTGGCATCCATGGTACTTAGCCGGAGTGGTAACTATTGACTTGCATTCCCATTTTCTTTAACTAGTTACAGGATGTTTGTCTCCCCGTTAAAACCCGGTTTTAATAGACTTATCATTTTCACCCTGTTTGTCATGCGATTTTAATCGCATTGAACAGTACCCGTTTTTAATCACCAACTATTCATAATTCAATTAAATTTTATCTTTCTACCTACTATTTTACTCTCACTTTACTTTTTCATTTATTATAACAACCTTAAACTAATCAAATAACATTAAAACCAATCAAATAATCTTAAAAACTCTTACACACATCACTTCACTCTTATACACCCTATATAACAACCCTATAAAACCTATTAACTTTTAATTCCATCCCAAACACAATTTTTCAAAACCCAATTATAATTCAGTTACTATTCACGGTTAAAACCCTGTCCATTTTAATCGCTTCACAAACAGTTTATCCGAAAACTCATTACTTTCCGTTCAATTCAGTTCAGATTCGTTCAGTTCAGTTCAGTTGAGTTGAGTTCCATTCAGTTTAGTCAAGTTATGTTCAGACGAAGAGAACAGAGCCTTAGTCTGTGAACCGTGACATTTAAAAGCTGTTTGAATTAATTGCAGCGGATCATGTTGGCGGGTACACACAGGTATACCAAGGGAAGTTAACATTCGCGAGGATCAGAGGAGCTGGACATCAAGTGCCAAGTTACCAACTTGCTAGAGCACTTTCCCTGATCATGCGTGCATTTTCTTGCAGGAACTGAGCTTCCTGATTCCTCAAGAAACATGTGACAGATACCAAGACTTTTTTTCTTTTCCTTTTCAAATCGGATCAAATACGCAACTATAGTGACATCATTGGATAGAGTATTGTAGTTCATCAAGCAATTTGTTCAATCTCTTATTTCGTTTTCATCCTTGTAAAGTTGTAATCAAGAAAACCAATTTAATGGAGAGTGGGTAAGTTTGGGTCTATTTCTTATTACTACTTCGTAACAATCAAACTAGAATTCGATCAAGATTCAGACTCATGATTAGTCATAAAGATATTTTTTACATGTTAGATACATGAAATTTGTATCATCCCTCACGTGTTTAATTTTAAAATTTAACCAAATATAATCCAAAAGTGTTTTTTTTTTATTTAGTGTTGTTTAACAAGCTGAATTCAGTCAAGTATCTCGACCTCAACTCAAATTGTAATCAAGCCCGAACTATAACTCAAGATACAATAATTAAGCTGGAGCTTCACTCATTTTATGAGGAAAAAGGAAGAAGAAAATTAGGTTTGCTAGGGTTTAGATCGTATTAGAGCCGTTTTATAACTTTCTTAGTCAATAGATATTACATAAATTTCAAACAAACAGACAAATTCTAAATTCCTTTCCAAAATGAATTTCACCTTCCTCCGAATCGTGCTTCAAACTAAATTCCTTTCGGAAATCTCAATTTCATCCACAAATTCTACCTATTCTCATTTCTCTTCCCAAAAGAGAAAATACTATATATCTTCCTCGGTAAGCACTTGTTCATTATTTTACTTAATCCGTAATCGAACTCGAGCTCGTTCTTCAAACATACATATATCGTGTAAAATAAAAAAATAGAACATTGAATCGAGTCTAGTCAAATGCTAGCAAGCTACCCTACTCAGCTCACAAAACGAATATCACCATGTGAGTCCGATCTCGACTTGACCACCTTATTGAACGAGCCGAAACAGTTCAATTTATCGACATTGGAACCAGAAGTGCTCAACCACCCAAAAACCGGACCCGTTCACCGCCTTAGACTAGCAACAACATCTGCTTATGCATTTTGGAACAAACAAACAAGGCCCAAACCCCCTCTCGATGGAGCTACATAGCTCGACGGCCAAGAAGCGGCGGCGACCGGTGGTAACCACCGCTGGAGCTCTTGGCGACGACACCCTCAGCTTGATATTCGCTTTTCTTGACATCCTCAGTCTCATTCGTTCCTCTGCTGTCTGCAAAACATGGTTTCTTTCCATTCCCCTTTTTCAATTTTTTCCGAATTAAAGCTTAACTGTTTAATCATAGAATCAATTCTAAGCAATACTAGTATTAGACTATTAGAAAGGTATAAACTTTTTATCAACAGAGAAGCATAAAATTCTGTTGATGTGAATAATGATTAAAAAAACACATTGCTCATTGATGTCTGTGTAACTTTAGTAACATAGCCTGGTTTTTTCTTTTTCTTTTCTTTTCCTTCTGTTGAATTGTGAAGGTCAAGGGTGATTAACAAACTTAATATGCTGCAAATCGAGCATCACAAGCAGCTACATCCATCGTCTGTTGGCCCCTCTGATGTGTCGAGTTATTCGCGAAGAGTTTTAAGTTTGCAGTTAGAGGAGCTTGCCATGAATCAACAAAGATTGTCTCTGCAACAGGGTCCCGTTGATATTTACCAGTGGAAAGCTCATTCTGTCGCGTATGTACTATGTAGTTCATTTTACATCTTTCTAAGTGACTTTTTTTATCTCTGATTCTTTTGGCATGAGTGAAAATACTCCCAGCATTTAGTGTTGGAATGCTTATATGATAAACAACGGCGGCGTAGGTATTTGGAGCTTAAGTTTTGTGGTGAATATGTAACAATCTGGTGATCTTTTTTATACTGGCTTCTCTGTAGAATTAGCAAGTGCAGAATGAAGATGGGCTTGGTTCTCACTGGTGTTGGTGATAAGGTAGGATCCCGATTTAGTTGTCTCACTCGGGGCTATATGGCTCTTACTTTTCTTCTTTACTGAATGGAATTCCAGATTGCCAGTTAGTATAAATAACTGAGGTGCAATCTACTTATGTGAATCGTGATCAGCTCATATATTATACTGAGAGTCATGATTCTCAGTACATTTGGCATAAACATTTACATTACTCCAATAAGATGAGTGTGTTTGTCTCCTGTTCTGACTCCACAAATATCCCTGTTCTTCCTGAGCTGTGGATGTCTTTATTCTTTACCTAGCCGAAAGTATAAATGTTTCACCCCTTCTTTAGGAAATAGCTGCTGATCCCGTATCCTTGTCTTTAGTCTTTACCTTGAAACTAGAAATAAATCAAATACTAGGTGTATCCCGATGGGGGAAAAAATTACGTTCTCCATATACGTAGCTCGAATGCTTCTTCTGGGATGAATTGAGTTGAGTCAGCATGTGCTTACGTTGGCATTTTGTTGTACCAAACTGTTTTGTGTTACCAAATGGTTGTTTTGTGCATGTTACGGTGTTTTTATCTCTGTCCTTGATGCTTGTATGGTGTGTGGATATTCAGCTAACATGATCAGCTCCAAATAAATATAGATGATGCGGCTCTGGTCTGCTGACAGCTGCAAATGGTTGGACGAATATTCTCTGCCTGATAGAGCTCCATTGATAGATTACGATTTCGATGAGGGGAAGGTAACTTGAATATGAACTGCATGCCTTCAAAAATTGCTTATGAAATACAAAATTATACAAGTATACGGCCTTGTTTTTCATGCATTTCCGGTCTTCTCAATCAAACTATTTTTCTGCAGTAGAATGTTGCTGGGTTTAGTGTGCACATAATTTATTAGTGGGAAGATCTTTACTTTAAAAACACAAATAGACACGGCATATCTAATGCCCCTCTGTGCCACTAATATAGACTCAGTTCGGATTTTGCACTTGGGATAGGAATATGATAATATTCATGTAAAATCATTTAAGTTTACACTTAATTTACTAATTGATCCTTTATTAATTGCACTGGGGTCTTTTCAATATTTTTAAAGGTACAGAATTGGATAGAGGTATTTCAAGAATGCAAAGTAGAAATGTGTCTTGATATACTAAAGTGCCTATTAACGGGGTGGAGGGAGTCAGGACTCAGGAGTTTGTGAAGAGATAAGTGTAAGCTTTCCTTCTGAAATTTCAATTACTCGGGATCCTGGTTCCATGTTTTATAAAGTCATTCTATATCCAAGGACTTACAAGATAAAAATTGTAATGCTTGATTGTAGAGACTAGAGTAGCTAGATGACCTTGATTTTTTTGCATGTTAACAACTCTTTGGTGAACAGAGTAGAAATTACCTGCATTTTATTTATGCAATGAGCTAAGTTTCTTTTCAATTAAATCTGATGACCTTTGGGTTTTGTTTGACTCTTCCTGTAGGTTGTGGGTCTTGTGGGTACCCGTATATGTATATGGAGGCGTATTGGATCAAGAGATATATTTTCGTCACGTGACGGTCTGTTTACTAAAGGACTCTGTATGCGGTGTGTGCTATTTTCTTACTCATCTTCTCCCTATCGCAGTGGCCTTAGCAACTTTACACATACATTGCAACAATTGTACACCAAGATTTGTAAAATAGGGTATCAAATGTGATAGCTGTTTGCAACTCCTCATAGTGTTGGTTCCACATCTCTGGATGTGTGATATTCAATGTGTTTCTGATTCCTATTTCCTTCTCTTTTCTTTTTCCCTTTTCTTTTTTTGTCCTTATAGCATGGATTATTTATGGTGAGTGTTCCTTTAACTAATTCGGGAGATTCTCCTTTTTTTTTCTTTCTTTTCCCTGGGACAGTCAATGAGAACTTGCATATATTACTCCTCATTATTGTTTCTTTTGACATTTCCATTGCTAGATGTATTATGATGTTTGCATGCTGAATTCCATACTTGATCTTCCTTCACTGCAGCTATGTAGACCCACTGGCTGTTGTTGGTAACGAGGACGGAAAAGTTCGTGTATTTGATATGTACAGCCGGAACATTTCACAAATAATCAAGTACATATTCTTCTCTCCCTTTCTGATCAGTTTTCTTACTTGCAGGAACTCATATAAAAGGCTACTGTTAGTGGATTCATGTATATTTATTAGTTACGGTACCTGATGTCGTTATCTTGATCATTGCATTATTTCTGATGCTTAGCCCCCATAATAATTTTTAGTGTCGATTTCTGCAAGGAACAATGCAGAGTAATTTCTTAAACTTTCTATTAGTAACAAAGTTATACATATCACATTTTGAAGTTACTAGCATCATCATAAATGCAACAGTCCTATATATTATGAGCTTTTTGTCACCAGATATATGAAAAGGATTACCTATATTTAACCTGCAGATTATCTATGATGAGGCTTGCTACAGTCTCACGTTATGGAGAAAATATCCTTGCCTGACATGTCTTTTTATATTTGCAGGATGCATGCTGGGACAGTGACATCCATATCTTTCACCGATGAGCAATTGATAGTTAGTGGTTCATCTCTTGGGAATATTGCAATATCAGATCTCTCTTCAGATCAGCAGGTCTCCACACTGGACACAAATAGTTCTGCAGGTTTTGTGTTTGACAAATTTTGGTGATTGTGTTTTATGTGTATCTAATTAATCAATAGCAGATGGGGCAGAGTTAATAAGGAATTTAGGTGATTGAGTTTAACTAATCCGTAACTTAAGTAATACAAACAATTTAATTCATGCAGAAGATGGTGTATTTGTGGGATTACAAAGATATGATACACCTTACTCAATCTAGGATACTGGTTGTGTTCTGCATTTCTGAAGTTGAGCGCTCGTACTCTAATGGTAGAACTTGTCTTTGCTTTGACCTTAGGTAAGATAGTCGACTCCGGCACTTTGTCCCATCTCTAGAAATTACCCATGTTCTGACCATGCTTTGGTTTATGCACAATTTGTAGCAGTGTCAAACTACTGCTAGTATGGTTGGGTAAAAACATTTGGACTTGCATGAGCATAATAATGATCCGGAATTTAAGCCCAGGCTGTGAAAATATAGTAGCAAACTAGGAAATCCAACCCCCCCTACAAATACATGAGAAGATGAGATGAGAAGTTCCCAAGAGACCTGAAGTTTTTCCAGTAGCAGTGTTAATTCAATTCAATCCTTAAATTAAATCCATTTCGTGGACTTCTTATAACAGGTATTCGAGCTTTGTGTGTGAATCCAAGCTCCAATTTGGTGTTTGCAGGATCAAGTGCAGGCTATGCATATTGTTGGGACCTAAGGTATGCATGCTCATTGCTCATTTATACTCGAACATGCCTTTGTCATGCATACTTACAAGTTACAACAAGGGATGAAATAGAAAACTTACGACAGATACAAGAGTTAATCTTGCTCAGTATATTCCTGCAGGACATTGAGAATGCTGTGGAATAGGCGAATCAGCCCTAACGTACTTTATTCTATGCATCACTTACGGAGTGATACATCAACACTGGTTGTTGGAGGAATAGATGGTGTATTAAGAATCCTCGATCAGGACAGTGGGGAAGTACTGTCAAGGTGCATCATTGGTGAAAATAGCAACACATCAAGTCGTGTTGCACAAAAGAATGGCATCATAGTTGATAAAAAGAATGCAGTAAGGCTGTCTGAAGACGATCGCATCGATCTGATGCCAAATCGACCTCCCATAACGTGCTTGGCCGTTGGAATGCAGAAGGTGGTTACCGTACACAATGACAAGTTCGTTAGGGTTTGGAAGTTCCGCACCAAATGACGGTATGTGTGCTTGAGAAAAAACATCGATTTCGTCTCATGTGTTTTAATTAGAACCTGTATGAACAATATTCAGTCGTTTTGTGAACGAATCAATATACAACTCATAGAAGAGTACATTCTGTAAGACCGAAATATTTTTAGATTTATCAGTTATGAACAATAATTCTTGAAATTTATGAGAACTAGATGAGCTAAGGCGATATGTGCAAACTTCATACGCCGATGACTGATGAGCGTATTTTAATTATGGAAATTGAACTAGACATAACAGTTTTTGTTAAGGGCAGATTAGAAGTGTATCAATTTCTAGTTTTAATGACACCTGTTTTAATACTTTTACACTGTCATTTAGAAAACTGCCCTGTCCATATATCAATTAATTATGGTATTGGGCTTTATTTCGTGTTCTTCTAGAACTAGTTTGATTAGAGACTTGTATTATCCACATGCATTGTTTTCTAGTGTGTCCAACAAGAGGCATTATTAGGCAACTTTCTTTAATATTTGAAGAAATTGTAGAGTATTTAACTTGAAATTTGTGGAAAAAAAAAAACCATAAGCTAAAACTCAAATACTAAGGGATTGTTTTGCATTGAGCTTACCTTGAACGAATTGTAGCCCATCACTATCGGTAAAGATTTTGGAGCAAGTCTCCTGAGAGACGGTCTTTAGATAATTTATCTAGAGACGGACATATATTGTTAAGAAAATCATCGATGTTATCAGTCAAAACATATATGTTTTCAACATTGATGTTTTTTCATATTACAACAAGACTTATTTCGTTAACAACACAGACGTTTTGATTAATAACATGGATAATTTTATTAATAACATAAGCCGTCTCTAGATAAGTTATCTAGAGACGGTCTCTCATGAGACTTTGTAAAGATTTTGTGCTTGAATGAATTAAAGCCCATGGTATTCACAGGTTAAACCATCTTCATAGCCCAATATTTTTAACTATATGGCAAATAAAAGAGCATATTTCTTAGTAAAAGATTGCGTAGAAATGCCGTAAGATCAACATTTCCATATTCTTGTTGTTTCAAGTTTCCATCAGTGATCGTGACCAGGGTTATATCTTAGAAGCGGTGAATAGTAGCTGCCTAGCTGGCATATTCTGGTTCAATTTGAAGCATGACCGAAAGTGATACAATACTCCCTCCGTTTCTGTAAAAGTGAAACAATTTTTCGTTTTGAGCGTTTCACTAAAGTTGTTACATTTAATTTTATGGAAATTAATTTCATTATATAATTCATTATCAACCACACATTTTTTGCCCCACGTGTACTTTTTCACTCAATTAATATTTTAAATTCATTCTTAACCACATACTTTTGGGGTTTGAGAGACTACACATTTTTCTTAAAAATTGTACAAATCAAAATTGTTTCACTTTTACAGAAACGTAGGGAGTAACAATTTTAGTGGATTAGATTAATCTTACTTGAATCTGATTTTGCTTTGGATTTAAAATTGGATAAAAACAAGATATAGAAATAATATCAACATGCTAAATTATTTATTTTTTATAGGACGGTAGAATCCCATTTCGTATCCAAAATTAATAGTTTAATAAGGGACACGACCCAAAGGCAATTTGTCCTAAGTGGCCCTAGTGGTCCTTTTGAATGATGATATGAAAGGAATCAGAGTGCCACCAACCAATCATATCTCACTATTTTCATTATTCCAATCCATCATCCAACCCATTTCTCATATTTCCACCACCAAACAAACACCTCATCTCCAACAATCTACTCCCATTTATGTAAACAAAACTCCCATGTCACTTCAACATCTTAATCCGGAAAATGATTTGTACATAGCATTTTTTGTTAACGCTAAAGGAGAGGTGCATTTCAGTCCGAATCATTGTCAATTTCAAATGTATATATAGTAGAACTTCTTGTAATGCTTAAAAATATAAAACTAGTGCTGGCTGTTATATGAAAAGATACTTTTAAACTAACCAATTATTATGTGGCTTAAAAACTAAAGAATAAGGGATCATTTTATTGCTCCTTCTCACCAAATGTAATATGCTGCTTAAAGCATTTATACGTTGTAGGTAACACAATGTGTAACTGTAATAAAAGGGGATGATATATGTACATTAATTTTAAAATTACGAAAAATAAAAACCTAAATAATCTAGAGCACCAGTTTTATCTGTTGAATCTTCGCGGAACCCTAGGAGTTGCGCCGACCACGTCCCGACCGGTGCTTATCATCTCGAGACGCTTCGGTATCGTTTGGTCGAAAAGCCTGTTTTCAGGATTCTCAGCATAGCAGACATAGTAACAGCTCACACAGGCATGGGGCAATGCCATTGCAATCCTAGTCTGCATAACACCAAATAAACAATGTCAATTACAGATTATTTAAAAGTATGATAAAGATATGATCAACTTGATAACATGAGCTAATTAAACACATTATTGCAAAATAATTGATAGCATAATAGAGGAGTTGCATGCTGACCATTAGGTAGCCGATAAAGGCGGCTAGGACTGCCAGTGTACTAATATAGCCTCTGTGCACGGTGGCTGTCCATGCGGTTACGACAATTGTACAAATCGAGCCACTGCAAACTCCGGTGAGGAAACAGATGGCGCTTGTTATATCTGAATCCACAATTGCTTCCATTTCTCTCTTCTGAAAGAGCTCCCAAGTGTCTTGCGAAGCCTTTACAAAGCTTTTCCCGTATGCAGCAATCTGGAAATTGTCATTGATCAGATTATACTTCTAATCAATTTGATACAATAAGAACAAACTTAATTGTTCAACCAATCAGGCACACAAGTGCAAACTTACATGAACATACGCCCAGCTATTACCGCGACTGAAAATGCAATCCATGACCTTGAGACAGCAATGTGCGCAAGAGAACATGAACTCATCTTCTCCCTCGAGCAAATTCAAACCCCTTGCAACAATTCTCAGTGCCTCAATCGTGGGCACGAATAGTGATCCAAGACAAGAACTCCCCAAGTTATTCGACAAGGCACGTTGAAAACAAAACTGAGTACTAGACTGCATTCCTCTCAAATAGTACAAAGCAATCACCCTACTAACCGTCACATTAGCCACATTCCTCATCACCTCAGCAGTCCAACAAAGACTCAAAACCAATACAATAATAACCACCGGAGGAACATAGAAGTTCAAGGACCCTATCACCGCCAATATCCAAAACGACATCCACAAGAATCCAGCACCAAGCATCCAGTAAGTCGGCTGATTCAGATCAGGAAACTTCGCCACTGGCTCAAGAGCCTTAATGAAAATCTTGGAACAAAAGCTCGTCCTTTGCGTGACCCAACAAGCGTAGAGACCATTACCAATAGCAAATGCAATAAAGATGACTCCAATGCCGTCAGAGGCAGGCATTTGGAAGCAAATCAGCAGTATCCCGGCCGCTAAAGTCAGCAAAAACGAGCTCCAGATAATAACATGCACCATGATCCTAGGCCAAGTCCTAACCAACTTTTGCCATATGAATGCTAATGTTATACTCAAACCAGAAGCAGCCTCAACCTGCGGCAGAAAGTACATCAACACCCTCCTTTCTCTTCTTTGAGCCCTCCCTTCTTCTAACAGCCCTTGTATTCCTCTATATATCAAAAACCCCACCAATCCAACCGCCACAACCATGTGCAAAACGAATAAAAACAGCGAAATCTTGTTCGTGTATCGCCTCGAATTCAATGTCACCACTACTGATTGCTGCTAAACAAAGCAAACACAAACATTCCCAATCCAAAATCAACAAATAATTCACCATTGTGGACTATTCTCATACATAAAGCAATCATAAAACATTCATAAACCATTCATAACTAAGAAGAAATTACTTGAGGGGTAGGTATAGAGCGAGTAGTAGTCTGCTCCTGCTCCTGCTCCTGTTGATGTTCTTCTTGAGGCAAATTAGACGAAGGAGCAGGCCGAAAAGGGTTTAGATTCGGATGAGAAATCGGAGAAGGCCGAAAAGGACGAGGAATCGGAGGATTAGGAGGATGAGAAAGAGATGGAGAAGCAGGTCTAACGCCATTGTTCATAACAAGACGAAGCGGATTAGTGCTGCTAAGACCCTGCATTCTTGACATATGAAAATCATCTGGAGGACGAATTTGCACTCTCTCTGCAGCTACAGGTGGTTCTTGATTATTCCTCTGCAAATTATTCCTACTTTTAGTAGTAAAGGTTTCACCTTTTTCCAAATCCCTCATCATTTCCTCTCTATTATCCTCCATTTTCGATTCTTCCTCATTTTGGGACACTACCTGTAACGTACAGAGCAGAAACTCGCTCAAAACTAAAAACCCATCATAAATTATTGAATCAAAACTCAAAGGGAGAAGCTTTTGACTTACGGGTTCGGTGGCACCCATAGGCGGTGGTCGGTGAGCGGCGCGTGGAATGTACGTGGGAGGTGGGAATTGGAATTTTGATGTTGGGTTTGTGAGGTGTTGTTAGCTGATGGTGTAAAATTGTAAATGGTGTTTGCGTACAGTCACCAAACCAAGCCGTTGTGTCGTTTTGCAATCTCCAAACCCAAAGCCATCATCTTCTTGGTCTAGTTGGTGTTTATTTTTCACAGCTTTTTAACTCTGCTTTTCGACACATGTAAAGCAGGTTTCTAACCACGCGCGGGTGTAGTGGAGCGTGGTTTTCACGCGTCCTTTTTACCCTTTCGTGTTAAATTTGTTTGGTAGTATGGAATTAATTGCAGGTTACTTACTGTCTTGGGTTTTGTAGTCATTGTACTTCGCTACCTATTGGCTGTTTGGGAATACACTAAAACCCATCAAATCTGGTTTAAAACATATAAAAATACTTATTTTAATTTAATTTTATTAATTTTAATCACTTTACAAACAACCGATAAATGTTTCGAAAATTCTTATCTTGTGTTGGGATTGGTAAATATTTGGTGTGTCATTCACATAGTCATGTACAAATTGAGACAATTTTGAACATAATGTCTCTAGGGATATCAAACTCTCTTTAGATAAATAATTTATATACCGATTTATATTATTAATGAAATTATTGATGTTATTATTAAAAAAGTCTTGTCAGCATTGGAGTTTTTTCATATAAAAAATGCATTTTGTTAACAACTATACAACATAGACGCTTTGACTAATAAAATCGATTTTCTTGGCAAAATAAGTCTTATTCAAGATACTCTAAATAAGTTATCAAAATGTTTTTGTTTTTATATATTTAAGTGAGATGAATTCAAAAATATTAATTGAATCCTTTTATTTCTTAATGCAATCATTGCTAGTTGCTAACTACACACGACATATGAAGGAAAAAAGTTTATACGCTGAAATTGCTACTAATAAAGTTTTTAGCATTTGAAATAAGGTAAAGCGATAACATAATTAGGTTCTAAATGTGCAATAAGAAGAAGTCAACATGCTAAATTACATAGGGTGGTTGGCGTTAGGTAGTAAATTGCAAAATGTATAAAAGTGAAGGTAGGAAAGTGCATTAATCCGTTAAGCAGTTTCTAGTGATGGTGAGGTGGGATCTGGTGTGTGGAGGTCCATGGCGGCTGGTGAAAGTGTGCACGGTTTTATTTATTTATTTATTTAAGAAACGTGGGGCTTTTATTCTGTCAATTCTGGCAAGGCATTTACCTTGTTTGCTTTTAATGCGACTGGGGATTTATCTTCAACATGATGCTGACCTGAGCTGATGTAATAAACTTTAGGTTTTGAATTATTTATTCACTCCGGCCCTCCATTTCAAAATAATCCCGTCTCGATTTCATCTTTCCGCCGACACAAGATTTAAGAGAGAGTAAATAAAGTAAGATAGATAATGATAGAATATGAAAGAGAGTGATAAAGTAGGAAAAGAATGAATAAAGTAGAATATAAATTTTCCATTTAAATGATAGAAATATGAAGTTGGAACGGACCAAAATGGAAGATGAAACTGAGACGGATGGAGTACATGTTATGTTTGATTTTAGTAATTTGGCCATTTAGTTGGGTTATTAAAGAAACTAACTAATGAGGTGTTATATAAAATAAAAGTAAGTTCGAGGAATAATATTTTACCAAGAAAGGTAAACAATACATGTGTAGTGAGACAAATATAAATGAAATACAAATCATTTGTTTTGGAACGGAGTGAGTATACTGTACAATTCCGCATGAAATACTATAATTAATCTAATTTTCAAAATCAAATCATTTTATATCGGCTCGAACCTATTAATTAACTTGAATCAATAAAATAATGGATGGTATTTTAAGTTTATCGAGGACTTCAATAAATTTGTGAAATTGCTAAAAACATAATACTAGGAGGGAGTAAAAGTATATTTGAATAGAATTTTCAACCAATCGTAAAAATAATTTAAAAGTGCGGTTGAAAAGTCTATCTACTTAATTACTCTGTTTGACTGTATAATAAATTAGAGCATTTAGTCACAAAATTCTTATCACAAAGGCACATGGTCAACTCGTTGTATACCTTCAACTGGAAAACGAAATCCCACTTCAATGTTCGGCCCGCCAACTACTACCATATAAAATAAAATTTTATGTAATATTACTTTTTGACCCATAAAATTTTATGTACATTTTTACGTTTATATACAACTAGTTTATAACCCGTCGAGTAGTAAAAAAATATTTATGAAATGCTACAATATTTACAACAACATTTTTGTAATGCGTCGTACCCTTGCGAGCCGTTGTCCGACCCTTGCGTATGATTTGGACTATTATCCAAGGTGATATGTTGGTATTTGTACATACGTATTCGTTCGCACTTTATCCCACTCGTGCGTAACGATAGACTTACTCATCCACCCTAAGATTACTCCTGCATGCATGCTTAAAGCTCTTATGGATGTATTTCCGAAAAGAAAGGTGCACATTGTTGGTATGAGTAGCGTTCTCGATCCTTTAAGCTCTCTGAAAATTTATCTTAAACTTTGGGACGTTACATTTTTAGTTGTCTCTGATGGACTCATCATTACACTAATTAAGAACGATAAATTTTTGCATGCGTTTATTCCATACATCACTTTTACCTCGATTATAATTATAAGAGTAGTGACTCTCAATCGTGCCATTGCACAATTTTAATGCATAATCAATATTCCTCAAAAGTTTGACCAATCTTTATCATGATCTGTGATAAGTCGCACCTGAGTAATTAATCGTATTAGTATTATAAGCTGAGAAGACCTTTTCCAATCAAGTCTTTTAAATGGATCGAGGTATATCCAACCCGTTGCGAACCTTAACGGTATCTATTTAAAATAATGGCGTACGGATCAGGTATACACCTCACCCGTTCCATGTTACCCACCAACTCATTTGTCAATCTGCCACATGTTAGTAAAGCAATCTACCCACCTTGATTTTATTTAAACCACACATCTATAGTGGCCAGTCTAATTTGTTAACAATACCATCTTCACCCGATCGTACTCCCCTAAAATTAGGGGTATTAAAAAAAGCGCACGCCAAACCATACCATGCAAAATGTCTGCCTCTTACCCCACGCGCCAATTATTTTCTTTAAAACATTTACAGGTTAATTTTTTCGTAACCTGTTATTCAACCGACGACAGATGAGCTGGTACAACTCTTCAGTCACCCGACGTCGTCAATATGTGAAAAAGAAAGAGAATAAATATATGTGTACATCCATAAATTACAATAATAAAAAATTATCTATATTAAATGGCATATACAATAAATTCAACAACTAATGATTTGCATGTTTTATTTAATATATACTTTATTCGTCCCGCAGAACTTTATACATTTGTCATTTTTAGACGTACTACAATACTTCATACATTACTAAAAAAGGAAGATACTCAACACCCAACCAATAATAATAAATCCTACTCTTGCACTTTTTACCACCTCTTTACAAATTTCCCACTAAAATTACACATTTTTACCATATTTTAATGTTTTATCACTTACTACTTAGTTTTTTTTTATTTAAACATTTATATTGTTTTTTATTTGAAGTTTTTAACTAATTATGTATTTAATTTTGTCTATTTTCACCCGTTTATCCGCCCCCTTGTTATCACCAGACCGCCATGCATGGGTTGAAAAACTATTATACCTGTCCCAGTTGTTATTATAGCCGAGAGCCTATAGTACTGGGTCGGTTTAGTTCTTGTGTAAAAACAACTTACGCCCCTCCATAAAACGATATGGGATTGCAATACTTTCCATTCCAAGACTTTTCCATTTTTATCATTTCTGTCTCTTACCTCTTATACTTTCTCCATTATTTATCATTTATCTCTTCCACAACAAACAACAAACTATAGACTTTCTTAACAATAGTGTCAAAAATAAGTGAGACACGTTTAACGGGGCGGAGGTATTTATATGTAAAAAGATTGAAAATGAGAAAAAAATTAATACGTAACAACTGGTAATCTAGTGTCAAAGTCTAATTTTAGAGGAATGTATGCATATTGCATATTATATGTACGGAACAATCACATATACCTCCCCTATTAGATTCCCTCTACTAATCTGGATATCATTAGTCGAACAATTACATCCAGGTCCATTAATCTATTTTTGGGTTGACTAATTGATAAGCTGAATCAACTTATTCACAAACCAAACATGCCCTTAGCCAAATCATTTGGAGTACCATTTCAATTCTAAACAAAATAGATTAAAAATACAAAGGGTTTGGTCCGTTTTTATTGAATTGAAACTGAACTTGTCAAGCTTCAGGTGGTTACAGACTTACAATATATCCCGGGACCAACCATTCGCGCATGATTCTAGAGGTGGCTCCCACCTCTATGATACCACCTGTAACGACCCGACCACTAAGGGCCGAGACCCGGTCCATTGGACTGGCAATGTTACTCATGACTGTCGTACACACGTCTCGTTGGTAGGATATTGTCTGCTTTGGGCCTGAACCCGCACGGATTTGCTTTTGGAATCACCCAAAAGGCCTCATAAAATAGGAGAGTGGTGGTCTACATATATATACCCTTCACCCCTTTCACTCTAAACCGATGTTGGATGTTGGGTATTACAACAACTCAACAATAGTCTAATTATAATGAAGGTGCGTGCAAGAAGGGAAACTGCCCTACTATCTGCTTCTTCCCCGATCACAATCTTGTCAGAATATAACCGAATAGATAAAATCCCTTTCTTGCAATAATATTTTAATTGGTTATGTTGTAGTTAGGGATTTCGAATATTGGTGAATGGGTTTGTAGCATATGGAGAAACTATTTTGATTTGGGGATGGTGGAGTTTTTGTAGATTGATGGAGTTGTCATTAGGGATTCCGTATCGATTTAGTGTGCATTAGATTTGGATTCAAGAATTGAACTCGAGACAGAGTTTGGTTGATGCTGGGATTCGATTTTGAAAACCAGGGACATAATTCAATGTTTTATGAACTTGAAAACTTTACCTTTTCAGAATTAGAGTTGTATGAGGGACTTGGATTGCAAAACCAGTTTCTTTCAATTTGGCCAATAAATAGTTTGTGACTTTGCAGATAAGTCTAGAAAAAATTTAAAAACCTGAAATTAAATTCACGACTATATGTATACATCAATGGTTCCACTTAATAGCTCCGTACTTTATGTATATATCAAGGGCTTCCAATATAAACATTAAACTCTGCCTTTTTTCCCCTCAGGTTTGGAGATTGATGTTCATGTGTCGGGATTAGTTTAGACGTTGGACGTGTGTTGGCTTCTCATTTAATTTCATAAATTAATTTTAAAATAAAACGATTCAAAATTACTTAAGAGGACACATGTCACATCCAGATTAATTTGGAAGAGAATAAAACGTGGAAATATGAGAGTGGACACGTGTCTAGATAATATAGGTCAGTCTCTAGATAAATTATTTAGAGATCGTCTCCCAGGAGACTTACTCATAAATAAATGGCTAGTTTTTGGATTTAAACATTTATTTTGTTTTGTATTTAACGTTTTTGTCTAATTAATTAGATTACACATTTAGTTTGGTCTATTTCACCCACTAATTCGCCCCATCTCTTATCACCTGACCTGCAATGGATTGTAAAACTATTTTACCCGTCTCGATTAAGTATATGATATACACACACACATATACAATAATACACACACACACACACGTATATACTATAGTAATTTTTTTTCAAAGTAATGATATAACCCAATAAAAAGCGAGTGGGAAAAGTCATTATTTGTGCCCATTTTTGCTCAATTTCGTAAAAACAGTACAAATCTCACTAAAATGATGAGAAGGCCCAGACTCTCACAAGAAGACAAATAGCGCGTGTCTCTCTGTTACATTTTCCATCACCTCCGATCCCTAATTAGACTAATTTGTAATACATATGTAAATTAGACTTTTGTTGCAAAAAACCAACATGTATCACTCAATTTAATTTTAAGTCCTAATTCAACCACAACAAAATTATCAATTTATCATAGAAAACTCAATCTATCTTCTCAAATTAAATTTCAATCCTAATTCAATAACAAAATTCATCATTAAAAAGTCAACCATAATGAATCTTTCTTCTCCACGTCATTCAATTAAATTAAAACAAATCAATTCACACTAATTTAAAACCCTAATTCAACTTCGAAATGTTCTCACATTTTAGTGTGTGTGTCTATATATACAGTAGAAACCCTCTAAAAGAATACTCTATAAATGAATAAACTTTCTATAATAATAAAAATTTACGGTCCCAACTTGTGTATAAATGCTTAAAAAACTCTAAGAATAAACTCTTTATAAGAATATTTTTTGTCAGTCCCAATGATATTACTGTATGAAATATATATCTATATATATATATATATATATATATATATATATATATATATATATATATATATATATATATATATATATATATTTGGTTAACATGAATCAACCAACCAATTATGTTAATAAACCATAAAAAAGTTGTTTAATTACTTTAACATCTCGAATATGGTGATTTTTAGAAACATAGTGACCAACTAATTACTTTATAGATTCAATAAGCACATGGAATTTAGAAAATAAAGAGTAACCGAGATGTTGGACTTTCATTTAGAATGGAAAATATTTACAAAAATGGAAAGAAATCAGAAATTAAAATGGTTGATTGAATTAAAAAAATAGATGCATATGTAAGCTAAATAACCGAAACACAAAGCAATAGAAATTGGCCAATCAGAATAAAAGAATAGGACAACATGGAATGAGAATCAACCAATCACAAAGCATTATTTTGCCAAATAATTAAATGATGTGGATAGATTTAAATGGCTCCAAACATTTTTTGCTTAATGTATTATATAGATTTTCATACATATTTATATTAAGTGTAAATGTTTTAGACGTAATAAGGGGATGGTGTTAAATTTTTCGTTAACTATTGTACATGTATCGACATTAGATTAATTCTTAAAAATATTTGTAAATTAATTAAATCATTTATGAAATGAAAAATATCAGAAAAATATTTAACCTTAAAAGCATGCATAGCGATCCCCATGGAATGTTAAAAGGCATGAGTTTGATTTTAAATCATTCAGTATTTTAGAAGGTTTGAGTAATATATATGTTGCTCGGTTTACCCATATTAACACATAGAGTGAATATTGACAATAAACTCTGTTATAAAATTAAACTTATATTTCCTATGTTCACCAATCGCTTTCCATTTTATTATTTTATCAATTAAATACGGAAATGAGTAATATTGAATTTTATTTAAATTGAAAAAATAATAAAGAATGATTAAAAATTGATAGTGGATGGATAGAGTGAAAAGTTAGTAATATCTAAATGAATAAAGAATAAAAAAATTAATATGAAGTAGACATTGGGTTGTTAAGTTGTAAAGAAAATGAAAATGTAGAGTTTTGTTCCGAAATATCAAAATAACGGAATAAATACAGAGTGATTGGTAGCGGTATACAATACCTCTATACGAGAAGAGAAGGCAGAAGTACATCCGGACCAGCGAAATAAATTTGGATGACTGTAATCCACCTCATCTTGTTCAATGTGTTGTACCTGTCAGACAAACAATAAACCCTTTAAAAGAGAAGAAGAAGAGCGACAATCTGCAAGTGCAAAATTCCTAAATAAGGGAGAGCGTACTTATATTTGTAAAATCAAATTCAATTGTAGTATTTTATTTAGCATTAGGTTCAGTCTTCAGCTGTTTAGCATCAAGCAGTTCTTCAGCCCTATCAAAAATATTATAGATATTATCAATTAAAACGTTAGTTTAACAACATCATTTTTTTCATACAAAAATGCATTTTGTTAATGGTATACAAAAAAATACATTTTGTAACAATATAGATAATTTAGGAAATTGCATATAAGGACCACTTTGTGGGTTGGATTTGCACAAAAGTACCACTAAAAAAAAGTCTTGCAAAAAAGACCATTCTATTTTTTTGAGCCATAATTTCTCCCAATTACAACATAACTTTCCATGAATGCTCCTCCTTTCTTTCTCTCTTGCACAAAAGGACCACTCAAAAAAAGTCTTGCAAAAAAAGTCTTGCAAAAAAGGTCATTCTATTTTTTTTAGCCCTAATTTCTCCCAACTACAACATGACTTTCCATTAATACTCCTCCAATCTTTTTCTCCAAGTCTACCGTACTGCTGTGTGTACGGAATTCATTTGTTCTTCATCGTTTCCAGATTTCTCTCTTCTCCTCTCGCATTTTTTCTCTCTCGATCAGATTATTTCACTCGTTTTTCCTGTTTTTCACTGTGTTTTTTGCAATTTCGACCATGGATTTCATTGTATCTCTCACGTTCAATGGTTTTAGCCATGCTTTTGGCATAAAACCTGGTTTTAAGTTTTCTGATCTTCTAGATGTTGCAATTTCGAAATTTAATATTAAGGATTTGGATTCGACTCAATTTGTTTATCTTATTGAGAAGAAAACGTTCATGCTTTTCACTGATGATGATATTGCTGCGATGATTGGTTTATGATCTGCTCACGGTTTAAAATATGTTGATATTACTATCCTTGTCGGATCTGCTGAGGTTGATGTTGTTCCTATTAATTGTGTTAATGGTAAGAGGATGTTTATTGGTGAGAGCAGTGGGAGTGGTGGTTCTGGATTGGCTGCTGAAATCAACTCCTCGTTGCATGAAACTAACAGAGTAGCCGCTGAAACCAACTTAGTTTGGTCATGAAACCAACAATGTAGTGGGTAGGATAGAATATGTTGGGTGGTAGCCCTAGACCGTCCTAAATCCTTATTAAGACCGTAGCTCCCGGAGGGTGTTTTCAAATTCAGTTGATTTAGGGGTTCACCATTCCCTTTAGGGTTTTAGAATTTTACGTTGAGTTTCTGAAACTTACTTTTTGTGTTATGAAACTATCTTATGTGTCATGAAACTAATATATGAAACTGACTTTTTGTGTTGTGAAACTATCTTATGTGTCATGAAACTAACATTTTTATGTCCTGAAACTAACATTTGTGTTATGAAACTAAGTTATGTGTCATGAAACTAACTTTTTTTGTGTTATTAAACTAATGCTATATTTCCTGAAACTATCTTTTTTATTTTTTGAAACTAACATGTGTCCTGAAACTAACTTATGAAACTAATTTATATGTCCTGAAACTATCTTTTTTGTTTTTCGAAACTAACATGTGTATTGAAACTAACTTATGAAACTAATTTATATGTCCTGAAACTATCTTTTTTGTGCCTTGAAACTAACATTTTTAGATCATCAAACTAACTTATATGTGCTGAAACTAACTTTTGTGTCCTGAAATTAAATCCTGAGATTGTAGTAACTCGACACACGAGTCTAATCCCCCACGGTTAAATAATATTTCCGTGATCTTTTGCTTTCCTGAAACCAACAGAAAAGAGTCATGAAACCAACATTAAAGAATCCTGAAACTAACTTAAATACTCTTGAAACCAACTCAAAGACTCATGAAACTAACATAACAGACTCTTGAAACCAACATAAGATTGATTAAACGCATGTACCCATGAAACCAACATTCTAGCAACATCCAGATCGTATCTAATCGATCGTTTTCTCTAAAACTAACATACCTAGCACAAAATTGTAATGAAACTAACTCTCTAGTTTGTAGAATTCAAAACACACAAGTGAATAAACTCATGTACCCATGAAACCAACATTCTAGGCATTTATATACTGAAACTAACCAATATTCTAGGCATTTTAAGAACTCGACACACGTTTTTAATCCCCCACGGTTAATTGTTGTTTTCGTGGCCTTTTGCTTTCCTGAAACCAACAGAAAAGACTCATGAAACCAACAGAACAGGCTCCTGAAACTAACTCAAAGACTCATGAAATCAACAGAACTGGCTCCTGAAACTAACTCAAAGACTCATGAAACCAACATAATTGAAGGTATATATTCAAATTCAGTTGATTGGGTTCACCATTTCCCTTAGGGTTTTAGAATTATAAGTTCCTGAAACTAATACTATTTTGTTCTGAAACTAACATTGTTGGCCCTGAAACTAACTTTAATGAACCTGAGTTACTGAAACTAATACAAATAATGCTGAAACTAATACTATTTTGTTCTGAAACTAACATTTGTTGGTCCTGAAACTAACATTCTGAGTTCCTGAAATTAGTTAGTGAACCTGAAATAATACTAATGATGTTGAAACTAATACAAATGATGTTGAAACTAATACTATTTTTTTTTTCTGAAACTAACCGTTAGCCTGAAACTAAGATTGATTCCTAAATTGATAATCGAGTGATAGAGAATTGAAATCCGAATTTTCTGTGGGAACTATCCAACTGAAACAAAAGAGATTTCTCAACCTTCAATTCAATTACCAGTAGTATCACACAGTTTGCCATGGTATGTCTCTTTGTTCGTTTTACTCACTTACCCCCAATTCCAATTTTCATCCATTCAAGTCATGACCTCTGTTTTTCTTTTCCATTCCACTCTGTGATTCCATTTCCAATGAATTCGTGATGTAGAAAGTTGCGCACTGTATCACCCATCCATTCTTCTTCTCTTCACTACAATTACTCACTCACATGAGTGCAAACAGAGTTTAGAGAGAGATTCAGAAATCCACACCGAATATGGCATCTTCTTCCACCGGACAATCGACAATGGCGGTTACCAATTCCAGCGTCCTCGTCCTCGTCCTCCTCCGGCGGTGCAACGGCGGTGTTGAAGCACTCGGAATCAGCAGCCATGGTGGAAAAATGAGAGGACGATTTGGTAAATAAGAAGAAGAGTAGAGTTGTTGTTTGGTGAAGAAGAAGAAGCAGATCTAAGATGATGAAGATGAAGATGTAGGTGAAAGTGAGGGGTAGTTTTGTCCACTCATATTTGATGTAAATTAGAATGGCCTTAGTTGCAACACTTTTAGCGAGTGGGCTTTATTTGATATAGTTTCACTAAAGTGATTTATATAGGTAATTCTCCCTAGATAATTTGATTGATAACATAGGTCGTTCCCTATATATGTAAAACCCCGTAATTTCAATAAGTGTAATTATTTATAAGTTGTTGTTTCTGTTTATTTTTTTGTTTTATATTATGTCCAAGTAATTATTTTGTATGTTAAATTTATTTTAGTTTTGTAGTTACCAAGTATTTTAAACTACATGTTTCTATTTGGGTAAATGTTTCTTCAGGTTTTCTACCGTCAGTCAAGGTGTCGCCCTGACTATTGTCAGTCAATGTATCGACATCTGACACGTGTCCGTTGCTCGGTATCGCCCTAAACCGTTGCTTTGTGTCGCCCTAAACCGTTGCTTTGTGTCGCCCTAAACCATTGCTATGTATCGCCTTCAACCGCTTTTTTTTTTTAAACTATTAACTTATTCCAAAAATTTTAATTATTAAAATTTTAACTCTCCTTCCCCAATCCCCACCACCACCCACCATCTTCTTCACCAACACCAACACCGCACACCACCACCAAAATCACTGCCGGAGCTTCCATGGCGGAAAGCTGATCAGTTATTTTTTTTTCATTTTTAAAATTTTTTTTTTTGAGCTTCCACCATGGAAGCTCCGGATCGGAGCTTCCATTTGTTTCCAAAAATACAAAAAAGTATAGTTGTTTATGCTAATCCAGTCGGAGAATAAGAATGAAAGAAAAGACTCTTTACATGTTAGCGTTAACCTTCGAACTAAACTATCCCGCGCGAACAAATCTTTGTAGGCATCAAAGGGTATAGAGAGATAGCTCCGGACCACACCACGGCCGGAGCTTCCGTGGCGAGCTTTCGTGGCGGCTTCCGGTTAGAGCAAAAATATATTTTTTAAATATTTTTAAATAATTTAAAAGCGGCGTGGTTGGAAAGAACACGTAATAACCTTGACATGCGACGAGCAACAATAACATGACACTTAGTGCGAAAGGTAACAGATTATTCGATCTCCACCATTACAATTTTAATCTAATGGATTAAAATTTTAACTAGCTTTTTAGTTTGGTTAGAGTTCTTCTTGTGTTGGACTTCTTGATCCTCTTGCCTCTTTTTGCCTTCGTTATTTATTCTATCACAACTCCAGTATCAAAACTAAAAAGCCTCTTCAAAAAATCTGATAATTACTGTTCGATTGTGGGTAAGTTCATATTCTCGTTCCTTGTTAGAGCTTTGCGGGGGGCGGGATTGAGTGTATTGGTTGTTTCGCCTTACTCTGTTTGATTAGTTTTTCTGTCTATGCTCTGTTTATTTTCGCATGCTATGTTTGCTTCTTTTGTTCGGGTAATCTGCTATGTTGTTTTCTACTCACAGTTTCGAACGTTAAGTCTTTTTCCAGAAAATATAACCATTGCCATTAGATTTGTTGTCTCCGGGTGGTTGCATGTATGTGCTTCGTGTTTCTTTGCTAGACGTCTAAGGATCGACACCCACCCTTCTAATGTTTCCTCTTTTGTATAATTTTTTGTATCTGCTAGTTCTTTTACATGTGCCGCATGTTTAAGTATATTCAGATGCGAAATTTGATCACATGCTTGCATGCCTCCGAGTGGTGATGACTTGGTTTTTGGAATCTGTTTATCATTGAGGTATTGAGTTCGAACCCAGATGTGCATGTTTATTTTTGCTTTTGTTTTTCCTTGTTCTTTTGTCAACAAAATTGTTAATTATCTTTGTTAATTATTCACTTGAGTTATTCCATAAAATTTATGTGATTATGTGCTTAATTGCTCTCGTGTGTTTTGTGTCGAGTTTTCTTCAAGTAAGTCGCGTTGGGTTTGAGCTAGGGAAGGTAGTTAATAGATTTAGAATGATTTCTTACTAGTCGGCATCTTCTAGTCAGGAACTCCGTAATCTGAGATTTTTGTCTCACACTCTTTTGTTTTCCTTCCTTGTAGACTCCGAGAAAGTTGGAGTACCGAGTTGGGTAGACGTTCAGCAACTAGAGTTAGAGTGGGGACTTAATTGGGATTTTTTTTTAAGTTTTAGCCACTGCTTTTGAAAATAGTGTCTTTCGCAAGTCAACTGTTAGAATTTTAGCTTCTCAAAACGCCCTTGTCTTTTAAAAAGTTAGTGTTATTTTCGGGGCGTTACAATATATGTTATCTAGAGACTGACTGTCCCTCTATAGACTTTGTGATGAATGTAATAATGATAACAATAATATAACAGTGATAAATGAAAACGCAAAGTATATGGAGAGACAGTCTCTAGATAAATATCAATAATATTCATAAAAACCTCTATGTTTTTAACAAAATGTATTATTTGTATATATGAAAACACACATATGTTGATAGCATAGACTTTTTTTTTTATTAATAAAATCGATGATCTTATTGACAATATAGACCGTCTCCCCGGAGAATAACTCAAACTAAAATCTTATACTCCAATTTGATGTATATCAAACACCAGTGTTGAGAATATAAACGTTTTGATTAATAACATTCGATGATTTTATTGACAACTTAGTTTCGTCTCTAAATAATTATCTAAAGACCGTATATCAGAAGACTTACTCTCAAGAAAGATGTTATATCAAAGGGACAATCATAAAATGAAGAGAAATTTTTTGTTTACACACAAACCTTTGGCCGTTTTTTGAGGTTACACACAAACCTTTTTTCTTTCCCACCCGACACCAAAACGTTGGTCAACATGTGCAGTCAACCTACTCGACTAGACGCAGTTAGTTATGTCCGTCAAAAGGCGTGTAATTCACGCGCCCAGTGAGGGCAAAAGGGTAATTTTGCAAAGGGAACCAATTTCCCTCCCTTTTGTTGCCGATTTCCCCTAAAAAAAAAAGCCCCCTTTTATAAAATCATCCCCAATTCTCTAACTCTAAACCCTAAAACGGCAATTCAACATTCTCAACAAGTTCTGGCAGTGTTCTTTCTTCTCGAAAATGTCGGGTGTTGATCCGAGACCAACGATTTGTCGGTGTGGGTTAATTAGTGATCGAATCACATCGTGGACATACATTAATCCCCGCAGAAGGTTTGAGAGGTGTCCGAATTTTGGAGTAAGTAGTAGTGTTAATTTTCAGTTCAATTCGTTAATTTTCAGTGGAGTTTGTTGATTTTGGTGTCCTATTTGTCAAATGGCGAATGATTTTTGTTTCGTATGTTGATATTCATATTCCCATGTTTTTGTTGGTAGACTGTAAGAGCATGTAGACATTGGGTATGGATTGACCCACCAATGTGCAGAAGATCTATCCAAATCATCCCAGGCTTGTTGAGAAGGATTAATGAGTATGAGGCAAGAGTTGGTGCTTTGGAGGAAGAAAATGCAAGGCTTAGAGGAAAAGTCCATCTTCTTGGTATGCTAGCTAAAGAATCTGAGGTTGGTAGTGGTGTAGCAGAGGAGGTGAAGAATGAGATCGACGAACTAAGTGCAAGGATTGAGGAATTGCGTATTCGAGTTGGATTTAACTAGTACGTAGGTGATGATGCGTATGAAGTAGGATAAATTAGGTAGTCCTGTTTATGTAATGGTTGATTTAAGTCTCTTAAGTGTTTACTGATGTTGTAATGAATTGCTTTTGTTGAAATGGTGTATCAAATAAGCATGTTTTTCTTCAAGATTGCTGTGTTGGTTTACAATTCTACACACTGAATTCTTTGCAAATTGTTAAACTCGACACATTAACCTTTGCAAATTGTGTCATTCGACACATTAACCTTTGCAAATTGTCTAACTCGATACATAAACCTTTCACATATTTTTGAGTTTACACCAAACATGTTTTGAAGTGAACATGTACATAACTTGTACATAAACAACCTGTAACCAACCAAAATAAACCTGTACATAACTTGTACAAAAACTAGATAAACCTGAGCAACAATAAACCCTTTCATAATGGAACAAACATGTAATTAAGTTATCCAAGCCATTAAGGCATATACCATTATCCAAGCCATTCAGGCATATTCCATTACATTTCTAGCAAAAGCAAAACTAGAGTATTCAAAACATGATCCAAGTCATTCAGGAATCAACTAAACAGTATGTTATCCACCAAGTCAACAAAATACTATTAGAGAACATTGAGCCATTAGCTAACTTAGTCAGTCTAGTCCATGTAAATTGACAAATCATTTCTGAGTTCCACCACCTCCAGTAACAGATGATTCATGAGTTCCAGAAATTAGTGCAAGTCTTCTACTCCTCCCTGGTGTATCAGGCTGCCCTATGTTGCCTGAGTTCTTACCAGCCACCTTGTTTGAGTTCTTGCTTGAGTTTTTGTCTGAGATCTTGCTTGAGGTCTTACTTGAGGTCTTGCTTGAGTTATTTCCATAAAGTATTAATGAGTAAGTATTAATAGTTCTTCAAGATTAATATGAAGACATGTATTCTAGTATCAAAACATTACCTTTGCAGCATGCCTTGAAGTTTCTTCATCTTCAGCAAACAACAACTGCCTCTTCCTAGGTTTACCCTGCATGACAATCAAACAATAACAATGACATTGTGTACTAAGAAATCCCTCAAAAATTATACTGACTTATACTGTAAAAATACATACCCCAATGTTAGTGTTAGTGTCAACAGGTTCTTCAACCACTTGAAAAGTGTAATCCTACTTCAAGGGGAGAAGTAGAAGCGCTGCCAGGTTGTTTCTTTCCAGTTTTAGACCTCTTATTCCCCTTTGTCTGCTGTTAACATCAACTAGCTAGTGTAAGAAACCAAACTTAATGTAAAGTGACTAACATAGTGTACTGATTATTACCTTAACTCTTGCTTCATCATCTACTATCCTCATCAAACATTCTTCATATATGTGTCCTGTGTCTTTGCAATAGGAACATTTTTCTTGTACCTTTCTTTTCTGATTCAATGACAAGCAAGTAGAGTTAGTTACTGCAAGTTAAACAACATAGAAATATGTAGTCATTAGAGTGTTTTTTGATTCTTACCTTGCCTTTAGCTGCAGCAGTACTAGATTCTGGAGGTAAATCTTTATTCAACTTCACACACCCTCTCTTGTTATGTCCTGCAAGCTTGCAATATGATCATTCCATGCCTTCCTATCCTACCAGTCTCTTCGTACTTTTGTAGAGCAAGTCTGGCTTTCAGTTCTTGAATCTCAACTGTGCTCTTTTTCCTAGTGTTATTCTTGGGCCTACCAGGCATTTTTTCAGGAATGGGAGGCAATAGAATGGGCAGGTCAGACCTTGGCCATTCAGATTTCCCTCTTAATGGAGCCATGACATTGGAGTATACTGCCATATATGTAGCCCTTCTATAGCAATCATCAACATAATCCTCAACTCTCTTACCTAGAAAATTCAAACAGGAGATTGCATGCCAACATGGATAGCCACTAATTAGTTGCCATTTTCTGCAAGAACATGTCCTCTTCACAACTGAGACAATCCATCTATCCATACCCCCACCATTCATTACAACCTCAAACTCATTGATCTTCTCCATTGAACAAGCAAGTGAATTCATTGCTTCTCACTCTGCCCAACTCCAGCTTCTCTCTAAGCTTAGGACATATATCACCCCACCATCCCTCACCCTGACTCCTTCTGACCCAAACCCTCTTCATTATGAGCATCATTATATCTTCAAGAATCTCAATTACTGGCTTGCTTCTTGGTTCCAAAATCATATAGTTGAATGATTCAGACATATTGTTCACACATATGTCAGATTTCATCAACATGACATAAAAAAAAAAAAAGTGAAACCCATCCTCCATCATAGAATGTTTTCCCATTAATGAACTTCCCATGGTGGTGCATTACAACTGTAAAGTTGAAGCTCAATGGAGCTGCAATAATAAAACAGAGCAAGCAGTCATTTTTTCATTCCAACCCAATATAAATACACTATTCTTGGAATGTATAAACTATTCAAAAGCATGTACAGTAGGGAGCATATGGAATCTTAAACTCCCAAAATTAGACAAGAAAACCTAGTGTACAGCCACTAATTCGACATAACTTGAATAGACAATGGTATTAAGCAACAACAACACACAACAAGCCAACATATCATTGATTTCACCAAAAAAAAAAAAAACTTTTTGCTTCAAAAACACAAGCAGTATACATAGAATGAACTTACCATAATCTGGAGCTCTTCGCCCTTTAGGAATCCTTGGACTGCATTTTTTTCAAGGCATCGCGATTTTGTGCAGAGAATTTCGATCGTCAGAAGCTAGTTTTTTGAACTTGTGAAGAATTGAAATGGGAATTTTGCCTAATTAGGTTTAAGTGTTGTTGGTAATAAGCTTGCGTTTTGCAAAATTACCCTTTTGCCCTCATCGGGCGCGTGAATTACACGCCTTTTGACGGACATAACTAACGGCGTCCAGTCGAGTGGGTTGACTGCACACGTTGACCAACATTTTGGTGTCGGGTGAAAAAAAAAAGGTTTGTGTGTAACCTCAAAAAAGGGCCAAAGGTTTGTGTGTAAACAAAAATTTTCTCTAAAACGAATAGTGGAGCAGATTAGCTGGGCGGAAGGAGTAATTTTTTTAGTTCATTATAAATTTTTAACACCGATATTCATAATTATAAAAACTCATAATGTTTGTCGGTACCTCTCTAATACCAGTCTCCCACGAGACTTACTCCCAACTAGGGGTGGGGCTTTGGTATGGAATATTGTAAAAATCTCGATCCCCATTGTGATTATCCCGAAAGTCCCGATCAAGTGGAACAATTCTCGAATTCCCATATACTATAATTTTGTTACGGAATTGGGATTGATTTTACATATGACAGAACCTAATTAGCTCCCTCAAGTTCACACTCCACAAAACACAAGCAAACAACCAAGTTACAACTTCAATCTAAATTTAATTCCTACTTCAATAGTTACGAGTTTTAATATCTATATATGTTAGTAAAAAATTATGCAAAACTTATGGGATTCCGAAATTCAGCCCGAATCTAAAGTATTGATCTTAACATGTCACGACTTTATTTGAGATAGGATTGGACGTGAAAAAATTACCCCGATCCCGAATTTCCGATAATGAATGCTCTAAATCCCGAATATCCTCCTCGACCCAGCACTCCTCCCAACCCAAAGGCTGCATGTGTATCAGAGAGAGTATTTTGGGAGTTACTTGCAAATTCAGAATAGAAGAGGATGTCTAATTGCAAAAAACTGTTATCCTAAATCAAATTGAAATTGCACAGACATTTCTAGGGGCTTCTGGGTTTTTAGGGTTTATCAGACGACAAATAATTTCCTGAATCTACAGGTGAGTTTCTCCTGAAATCCATTTTATGTATAGCTCGAGCTCATTCATAACATTAATTTGCACTCATGTTGTTTTCACTTCATAGAGTTCTGAATCCAATTTGTTTCCAGCACAAGTTTCGTTGTTCAGCCACTTTGCAACAACCCATTTCAAATCCCACAAATCAAGACTCCTTTATTTCTGAAAATTACCTGGTAAAAACATTTGGGTTTTCTCAAGAAAAGGCCCTTAGGTCATCCAAGCACTTGAAAATTAGTACCAATCGTGATCCGGAGTTAGTTCGAGTGTTCTTGGAGAATCAGGGTTTGACACCTGAGCAAATTGGGTCAGTGGTAAGATTCTATCCACAGATATTGAAAAGTGATCCTGCAAGAAACCTGTTGCCAAAGGTGGAGTATTTGCGGTCTTTGGGTATTTCTCAGAGTGAGGTTAATGATATTTTTGTAGCAGCACCTGAGATTTTTTCGAGAAGTTTGAGGGAGCAGATTTTTCCGACTTTTAGTTACATAAAGGCTCTGTTCGAGTCGAGTGGGACTAGTTTGGCCTTCACGAAGCGACTTGGTGGGATATTGGCTTGTCCATTGGAGACTCATTTGATTCCCAATGTTGAGACTTTGAGGGATGCAGGAGTACCCGATGCGAATATTGTGTACTTGTTGCAGAACCACCCACGGGCTTTTAGAGCGGATAGTGATAAGTTTAGGAAGGTCGTGGAGGAAGTTAAGCAGATGAATATGTGTCCGTCTCAGGCTAAGTTTATTCATGCTGTGATTGCGTTAAGGGCTATGAAAAAATCGACTTGGGATACGAAGGTGGCAGCTTACAAGAAGTGGGGGTGGTCGGAAGATGATGTTATTTTGGCATTTCAAAGGAACCCTCTTTGCATGACTATATCGACAGATAAGATAACAAGTTTCTTGAATTTTCTGGTCAATGAGATGGGGTTTCCTTCTTCTGTTCTATTGAAGAATCCAGGCATTCTTTCGCTCAGTCTGGAAAACAGAGTTAAGCCTAGATGCCGGGTTTACAAGTTTTTAGTTGAGAATGGTTTGATCAAGGAAGGTTCTTACTTCGTTATCATGTTAAGACTTACGGAAGATAAATTCTTGAACAGGTTTGTGCATCAGTATGAAACACAAGCACCTGGACTTTTGCATCTTTATCAAGACAAAATGGATGTCTCCAAGAGATAAATTCTCTTGATGTTGCATATGTAATTAATTGTTTGGTACGTTTGTTTTGAACTTGAAGTGTATTGTTAGTTATATGGTGATTTATATTTGGTCTTGAAACTTTGACTCTAGTATTTGGATGCATGTTTAAAGCTGATTGATTAGCATGATTGCATTCTCCAGTGTATGGGTGGGGAGTTTCATTGGTAGGATTTGTTCCCCCATGCACCCTCCTGGGTCTGCCCGTCCAGAGTAGTGGTGTGAACTTATTATTCAGAAAAATTGGAGGGACTTTGTCTTGCAGAATATTATTGATCTAATTGGACACTATATTGTGTTAATTAGTTACTATCAATTTTTTTTTACTGAGATTGGTGATGAGTCGTGATATCTTAAGCTCAATGCAATTGGTACCGTTATCCTGTAATAAGTATGTGCTCTTTTGTTAATATTATCGTAGCATGCACATGAGAGTGGGAAATATTTTGATCTTGTATCCTGGTTTTGGGATCCGTCTCAACCTACATATAATTGTATATACCTTTTCCTGCTTACTCAGCTGTGTTTATTCCTCTGCTTAGCTCTTTACTATTTAACCCTCCATTGTTATCTCTATCAACCTCTGAACCGAAATCAGCCTCCGCCACTGGCCTTGCATTTATAGGCTGATCAAGGTGCATCAGCATGGCTATAACTGGTGCACCATGAGTCCATGACTTGCAAAGCTGGTTATGTTCAGATGTTCTGAATTCTAAGACTGAGGTGCCCAGTCTTTCACTCTGCTGTGGAAGTGACTAGGCAACGCATCTGCTAAGCTAATTGCTGTTTCTCCAGTTGAAATTGTAATAACTCAAATGAAGTTACCAGCGCATAGCTCCAACCTCTTTGCTATTTGTTCCATCTCTTTGTCAGACAAGTACTTGCTTCATGAGGAGATGTGTACAGTTGAAGGCTTGAGTTTACTGAGATAGCCACTGGATAACCTCTGAGTCCTCTGGATTAATTTCATCAGCATCACCAACAAGAGGACCTCTCTCTCTCTCTCTCTCTCTTTTTTATTTGATATGTGACTGTTGTACTTCAGTTCAAAGCTGATGCTTATGCTTACTATAGAACAATCACACATGAATGTTTAAAGTTCCTAAAAGGGAATTCTACATTAATAATGTTTGCAAAGGGAAACCTCATAGGTTGTAATATTCTGCTATATTTCAGATTAATTCAGTTGAGGAATATTATTCGTTCTATCTGGTAGATGAACCTATATTAGCTTATGATGCATACTTTTACGGCTTTATCAGTAATCTGCGTCAGATTTTACTTCACATAGTGGTATTGGAAGTGGAAAGGGTTAAATTAGTATCTTTTGCTGTAAAAGTTTACGTCTTTGCTAATGCAACACCCATTTACTCACTGTTCTGATTTGCTCAGTGTATATCCATGCTTTGTGTGTGGTGTTTACCCTATCAGAGATTGGGGTGAAAATGCAGTGATAAATTGTTAATTACGAGCACCTGAAAATATTTTTTAATGATGTCAGGAGTTTGTCGTTCCTTGTCCATATGATATGATGCCTTGGCAGTGCAGGACTGTTTCCAATCCAAAGTTGAATTTGGTTGCAGATTCCTGGTTGTGTGGTATTGTGGAGGAAGTACTTGCTACTAACACTGTATATATCAGCTGATTTTAGAATGTTCTATTATTATGTGAGTCAATGTGTGTGATGGGGAATTTGATTTCTGGCTAATAATATACCAGTGTTGCCTATCTAGCCTATTATTGGTATTCTGCTACTATAGTCAAGAGTAATTGATGATGTTGAAGATGTAACATGCATATAACATTCTAGCATTATAACACATATATTACCAGTTAGCTTACATGGGGAAAAAAGTTCATCTACTTTGAGAACTAACTTGACTAATTGTATTGACTTTTGAAACATCATTGTTAGATTCACAAGTACCAAGAAAGTAGCAAGACATATCAGATTTCAAGAAGATGGTAGTAAGACACAACTTGTTTCAGTCTCCACTTCAGAAGCTGATAAACTGCATTCAACTGTCAGATGTGCTGATGTTCCAACTTCCAACATAACTTTCTGTGTCTCAAGGTACTGTTGTAAGTTAGCGAACTAGCAAGGTAAGGTGGATGCTCGGTGATTAGCTCGAAAACCACTCAATTTATGTAAAACCTGCACATGAAAAATAGGTGATTCAGTGACAAATGAGGCTTGAACCCCAAATCGAAACGTATTCCAACTTACAAATTGAGTATCTGAATGCGGCATCTAGTTTGAACATTGTCGACCTCCTCCCCAAATGTTAAGCCCGAACAGACAACCATTACAGGAATCGTCCCAGTATTCCACCCGTTCCCTACATATGCAACTCCGGTTCTCACCTCAGCACTAGCCCTCAAATTCCTGTTCCTGAACTCGTTTGCCAATTCCCCTGCTGACCTCTGATCCAAAATCTCGCTCTCTACACTTGCCGTAAAGTTCAACCTTGTCACATTATGCCTTTCTTGTATGAATCCAGGCAACGTCTCCTCTCCCAAAACGGCATCAGCATTAACAGCACGTATGGATATCCGTGTCGTTTCATACTGCAACCTCAGGTTCCTGTTTGGATTCCAGAGTTCCACCTGTATGTCGGACGATGCTCTGAGTGTGGGGCCTGCATTAGAGGGTGTGATATCGAATCTGTTTGAATCCAAGGACGTGAAATGGAGTTGAGGGACACGAGGCTGGAACCAGACGTAGAGAATGCCTCCTATGGAGATGAAGAGGAGGATTAGCATTATGATGGTGATGAAGAAGCAGCAGCAGAAAATTCGGCAGCAGGATAGGCCCGATTTCTTCTTCTTCACGGGGCGGAAGGAAGACGGGAAATTCGTGCCACGTTGTGGCAGCACGGGACGGTTCATTGGAACATTCGGGTCACGGAAACCTGGCGGCTTTTGCAACGGTTGTGGCGTTCCCATTGTCTATTCACCTGGACCAACATTGTTTAGATAAACAAAAACATCATAGATTCAATAGCAAGAAAATGCATATCAAAATCCAAGATTGATAATGCATAATAAACCAAATAACAGAACAGATGATAAAAATGTTACCAGAAACCGTGACTAATGAAAGAAGGTTAGGAGGCTATGAAAATGGAATTTTTCCTGCAATGGTTTGTCGATTGGATTATATTCAGAGAATGTGGATTTGAGCTGAATGGATTGCAACAATTGAGTCTTGGTAAAAAAGGATAGCTAAATGCGACGAATAAGTATAGAAATAGTCACAAATAAGAGACGGAAAAGTTTGTAATTACTAGTACACAGCAATAAATTCTGCGACATTTTCGTGATTTTCTCTAATTAAACTATCTTTGTCGTCAAAGTACGAGTAACTTGACTTTCAGATTTGGGGATTATATTGATGGATTTTAGGGACCAGAAAGATGGAGAAAAATAAGGTGGACCGTTCAAAACTCAGAGCTAACAAGAACTTCATTCTTACTCGAAATTGCCTGAAGCGTAAACGCGAACACAGAGATGAGGTATTGTAATAGTTGCATAAAATGTACTATGTATAACCAAACATGGACGAATGTGGCGAAAAAATCAGACAGCAAAGAACACTACACATTGATCAAGATGAATATATGTTTGGGACAAAAAAGAGTACCTAGCCAGTTTGCCAATTTACAACCATAGCAAGATTTAAAGCTTAACACAGCCACCAGAAAAATGTTAGGCTGACATGACAAAACTCGGAACAAAACAGGGGCAGAACTCAGGAACAGTACTTTTCTCAGAAATTTCTAGACGATCAAACAGCAGCCGTTAATAAAAACCACAGGCTTCCATTCGATTGGACTATTTGCAGACTATCAATGTGCAATATCAAGATAGGATAGCATAACTGCTACATCCAATCAGAAAAACTTGAGATGAGGATCAAGGTCATCAGAGCAGAAGGTAGAGGGTACAGCTGCAAGCTCCATTCGCCCGGTCCATTCCTCACCTGGCTTGATAGTGATGCTCCTCTCTATCGCTGCTCCATCCACGCAAAGCATCTGCTTGTATTCTTCATCACCAAAATCCGTCATTGCTTTTGATTTTTTATCCCATGGGTTCCAGACAGCTATACAAACATCAAAACATTCTATTTAGACAAATTTGAGGCTATGAGTTTGTGAAAAGTATCATGCTAAGAAGCAAGGTGATCGAATGATCATATAACACCCCTACTCTAAATTTCAGCATGGTAAAGCAGAAGTCAATAATCTTCATAGAAAAGGGGAAACCGTGATTACCAACATCAGGTAAGCCATCCTTCCGCATTACATATGTTCGCTTCCTCTCATGATCTAAGACAGCGACGCACTGAGAAGAATTAACATAGACACGATCTATCTGCAAAAAGCAAGAGAGCCAATCATTAGCTAAAATATACACAAAAAGTTTAAAATAAAAACCAAATATACTTATCCATCTATGCGTTAAGATTTTAAAATAAAACTTACAGAGCACTGTTTTCATGCATAAGAAAAGCTAAAAGACAGATGGAGTTGAATAGCTAATATAATTAGCCATCTATACTGTAAATGTCCAAGAAGGTTTACCTCTGATTCAAATGTTATGGCATCTCCTTGCTCTGTAAAACGTTCCTTTTGGATAAGATTATCTAGATAGTCCAGAGTTTCTAAGCCTTCTATCCTCACTTCACTGTGAACAGAAATAATAACCGTTGGTAACAGTAAGATGCAGACACAAATTAATTTAAATGTGACCTTGCAGATATAAATTAACTTGGTGCTTTAACATAAAAAATAGGACTGAAATAATGTAACAGTGAACAGAAATAGTAACAGTAAGATGAAGACGGATTAAATTAAACAAGAACCACTTCATGTTGCAGACAAAAATTAACTGGGTGCTTTTTTAACATAAAAAAATATGACTGAAGAATGCAACTCTTTAACTTTCGAATTACCTTATGTCAGAGACAGAAAAGTAGGTGTGGTACGCGAATGAGAAACTGAAAGGCTTCCCATTTATGTTTCTGATGCGAGATGTCAGTATCAAGTTGCCATCTGATGCCAAGGAAACTCGAAGACGAAATTCAAAGCTGATTGCAGGGTGAAATAGAAAATAAACTCAATTAGAAGTGCATGAGATTAATCATCCTAACTGGAACTGCAAGAAATCAAATAGGCCTCCACCAATGTAATCGAGTTGAAGTACCAGCTGTACTTCAAATTAGAGAGATGCTTACCCATGAGGCCAGCACTTTTGATCTTCTTCTCCTGGTTTGAGTAGTAAGTCAACGAAGGATTTGCCAATAGAATCATTTGGATGTAGAGGAGGAGGATTCTTCTCAACTGCCCAAATTCTGTTGCGTGCAAATCCATGCTGTTCAAGAGAACCATAGGTCCCAACCTGAAATATAGTTAAGATACAAGCAAAACAATTAACACCATTTCGGGAGAAGAGTATTATATATTCAAAATCCAAAAATGTACCTGTGGAAAGCAAATAGATATTCCCCCACGCATTGCTTTTGGAGACTTGAAGATAGCCTGCAAAATTCTCAGAAGATGAGATGGAAGAACAAACAAAAATCAAGAAAAAAGTACTCCAATAAATTTGAACAGACATTTGGGAGCAGAAGAGCATGTAATAGTTCAAAATCTTCAAGCTAACTATGATTTCAAGATGACCATAAATTTCCAACTGCTATTAGAGAGCAAACCATCTGCATTAATTGTTCATATGGGTAACAGCATCATGGCCAGATGTTCCGTGATAGTATTTCTCCTTTGCTATATTATAATACTAGCCAGTTACTCTCATCCCATAAGTAATTGAAGTTCCTTGAATAAAGAAAGTTACTCCAAAGAAATTGCAAAGCTATGAGATATCTAGGTTCAACTTATAGTTCTAATACAAGGGATTGGTAGCACAACATTCCTAGTATTCCCTTCACGATTTAATAGGGTTCAGTGAAATCTAATATTCATTACAAGCAAGATTTGGATAATGTACAAGATGATTACATGTTTAAAATATGATCGTCGAGAACTTAAAAGTACATGTGAGACTTTATCATTATCTCTATGCAACTCTAAATAACATAGTCGCCGCAGATACTATACAGTAATGAACTTTCCGTTCCAAAGGTTATCCTTAAAATAATTTCCATGCTTATAAATTTTCCTTTTGGTTTAACCACAGGAGATCACCTTCAACTTCAAGCCACTATAATCTCAAATGATTCAATCGGATTTAAAAATGGTGGATCCGTTTTCTAAATCTAATGGAAAAAATACCAGGATAAAGAAAGTTACCTTGCTGCTAGTAAATAGAAGTTCTTCACCTCTATCATTCCTCCATGAGATTACTTGACCTCCATGCAAACTAACCTGGATTTCCCCCACAAACATACAAGAGAAAGAACATCGATGAGTCGCTTTCCCCAATTGCAGATCAATCCAGACAAAAACGGTAAATCTCAATGGAAAAAAAAAGCAATAAAAGCAACCAAAGCAGGTGTGGAGTAACAAAAATCTGACACACAAACTTTAAGTAAGAAGCAGGAATTGATCTTACTCGTGCTGATGCGCCCTTAGGATTCCTAAGCATAATCTGCTCGATCCCATTCCAGTCTTTCATCACTTCCATTGATGCTCCTAAGTCCCAAACAGCTGCAGAATGCCCCATTTCTCAATGTATGAAAGTCGTAAATATATTCAATTCCCTTAACGCGTCCAGGCAAGAACAGGGTGTTTCCTTCCAAGATCCTTTAAACCGAATAACTTCGCAGCCTAAATATGAAAGAAATATTAATGTGACAGCTATTTAACAGTGCCACTTCCAACGAATTCCTTGTGGAAAATAGGTCAGCCAAGCAAAGAAAATTTAAGACCAATTTTAACAAATTTTCAATGATTCCCTCATCATACTCCTCATATTCTGTAAGTTCCTTGACTTAACACCCCCCAAAATACGTCACAGAAACAGCCCTTTAGCCACCAAGGATCCCTAAAATGTGTCTAGGGTTTATTCACCCCCTTCTAGTAACAACACTCTTAAAAATACCAGGGCAAAATTGCAATTAATCACACAAGATCAATCAAACATACAACGACACTGACAAACAAAATTTCAAGAGAAGTGATCAAGAAAAGAATATCAACACAATTCCGAGATGTCATCTGAATCCCTCAACAGAAAGAAGTCATACATATAGTGAGAGAATATGTAAAATGACCTGAAAAACTAAGCAGAGTGGAGAATGTTCCAGGCTGTCTCTGATAGATTTCAAATGAATAAAGAACCCCAATTGAGTACAACAACAAATGCAGTACGGATGCAATAAAGATTCAAACTTTGAGACGAAACATCCAGATTCAAGAAACCCCAATTGAAGAAAGGCAAGTATTGTTTAAAATCAGCATTAGAAATAAAGAATGGTATACATGATACAATACAATGTACGATGTTGTGATGCAGAGTGAGAGTAAAAAAAGGAAGAAATTGAATAATGCACTAATCAAGATGCAAAAAAAAGCAAGAATTACGGAGAGGCAAATAAAGAACCTGCCTGTATTATGCTAAGAAGAAGTAGGAACATGGAAACATGGAGGCTCTAAAATAATAATGAGACTCATGTGCAACTGGTGAATGAAGATGGAAAAGAAAGAAAGAAAGAAAATGGGGTTTTTGTTAATTTGATTTCTCTTTGAGTCCAAGAAAGGACACATCTGTACATGTACCTGTACGTCAGCTCGAATCGGTGCATCTGTTTGTTTGTTCGTTCCTAATTTTCCTCTTTTCTTTCAGGATCCGATGCACCAACAATTAATTGCATCCATTCTAAGCAAAAGTTGTGTCCTTCACATTCACAGTACAAGAAGAAGAAGAATACTACACGTACACACGCCTGAGAAAATAGCGTAACGGTGTTCTTAATATTAGTACTAGTTGTTTATTTCTTTTCTTTGTAAGGAAGATGATGAATGTGGTAAAATGCAACAATCATATATATATATATGACTTGTTTGATACTAGTAAAAAGGCCACCAAGGAAAACGTGAAAGTGACTGAACGAGTGGAATTATCGATGGAGATGATTTTTAAGTTTTGAATTTGAACATTTATGGATTGGATTGGACCCCATGAGATCTAAAACCAACTTCTTGCAACAATAGACAACTTTATACTACTATCATTTTGGTAATAGTACCTAGGTTTCAATTAGATTAAATCAAAACAAAATGGAGGGAGATATGTACAATAAAATATTAAATCTTCTGATTTTGGTACGGGGTATGCTAATTAATAAGGTGTTATTGTTTGATATTTTCGGTGGGATGAAATTAGGATTTGAAATCTGTTTAATAATTGTAATGTTCGAGTTTAGTAGAATCTACCATGTTCGGAAGTGTTAGCAGGGCCGGCTAAGGCCCTGTACGGTCAGCCCGACAACATAGGGCCCTATAAATTTGGGGGTCCCCAAATTTGTTATTTCCGTATATATACGATTATCTTATTATCTGCTTGTATAATATAATTGAATCTTATCGCCGAGTGGTTATGTTGGAGTGCTAAGGGTTTCTTTGAGCCCTTGTTTAATAGTTATCTTGTCCATGTTTTTTTTTTTCATATTATTTTTTCTAGTTTGGTCCCGTTTTCGAGTCCATTCATTTTCCCTTCCATTTTTCCAAATTCTTTTTTTCAACCAGTTTTATGTGGAGCTCCTTTTTATATATTTATTCTTTCACATTTTATACTATATCTTTAGTTTTCTTTTCTAAATATAAATATAACTTGTGCAAATATAATTTTTATTATATTGCTATTTTTCCGCATTAATAATTTATTTATTTATTTGTCTTTTCAAACTAAATTTTATTTACATTCAAAACAAAAATATTTTTTCTATTGTACCATGATGTGGGCCCATATTAAAGTGTGGCATAAGGCCCCTGAAATATGTGTGACGCCCCTGAGTGTTAGGTTACGTATAATAAGATTGTGAACATTAATTAAAAATTGCTCCTGCTATAATATTTGAACTGCCACATGATGTTTAATGTGTTTTACGTAGCCATATTAAATCATTTGGAACAAATCCGATAAACACGTTGAAGTTTTATGTTTTAAGATCCATAGAATAATTATAATAAGATAATTTGGGGAATACAAATTATCTTATCACCAGGAGAGCAATCCATAAGTAATCATCATCGGTCTAAGGATCGAATCTCGAACGATTAACTATCGGGTCATTATTTCTATTCTAAGTGTATGAACATCTCAAGTAATATTTTCTTTGACCCATGAATTATGTGCATACTAACTAAGTAGTAAATATTCTCAAAAGCACTAGCGAGAGTGAGAATTTATCACATCCAAAATATTTGAGGCGGTGGCGTATTAACAGCATAGGTATAAATGAATTTATACCTACATCATTCGATATATGAAGGTTGTTATTAGATGTTATAATGCTAGATGTCCATTATTATTTTCTCATTTAATCACATTGTAAATTTCTTTTCTTATTTTTTATTGTTTTAATTTCAACCACTTATGGGGGAAAGATAAGTTCATTATGTCCAAATCATTTTAAGAGTCTCTTAACGTGTTCAATTGAAAGAATAAGTCTTATATGATACCGTCTATAATTAGATTAACAAACATTATGGTTATTATTGAGAACTTAGGCTGTTTAGTTAAGAACATTGGTGTTTTTTATAAACAAAAAAATACATATTGTTAATAATATTTAATAATGATTTTCTTAAAAAAATAAGTCTTTCTATTTTTTAAATTAAGTATATACGATTTCTCATAAAATTTTATGATTTGAGATTCGAGAAAGCAAAGGTTCCAAGCTTGGAGCGTGAATATGCGCTCCGAGTGTGAAAACCTTTGAAGAATTACGTGATTAAGGGACATTAAAACTAAAAAAACATAGTACTATATACTATGAGATAATAGTACTATTTTGGAACAACAAATTTGTACAATGTAATGATATGATCATTTCTTGCTTGGCCCGGGAAAGGTGTGACATAGTATGGCACAACAACTCTAGAAAAAACTAATATCGGTTACACGCGGATACCCGCGTGACCGCGTGACCGCTTTATATACGTTACGCGTAATTTACATAATATAATTAAATGGAATTTCTTCAATACTTACATCACATGAATAAATATACATATTTAAATGCAATAATAGTTGGTTTTCAAATTCCAACTACCTCATTATTTTATCTTCTTTTTTCTTTTTAATATTTATTGTAGTGACTTATATTTTAGTGAAATAACTACCTAGTTGTATTTTTGTCTGGCACAAAAATAAAGGTGTGTGAGATAAGAAGATAATGCATGCATCGATTGTACCAACAAACATTTGCAATATTTCAATTTTTAATATATCCGCTCAACTTTTGAATTTTAAATTACACAACTCGCGTAGTAGATTGGACATTACAATATTGATACATTCTAAAAAAATAAATAGATTAATATATAAGTGAGAACTCTCAATTTTGTTTCAGAGATGGTTAAAGTAAAAGTAAGTAAAGTAGAAGTTTCTACATATAATGATCCATGCAATTTTTAGTTTCCATTGGAGAGTTTGTCCTATAGTACGTGCTAATTGTTTTAATAGTAGTACGGCCCACAAAGTCTCAATCAAAAACAGTAATTATCTAAAAACGATATATAATTAATAAGACCATACATGTATTTAATCAAAATGTCTATGTTGTTAACGAAATAAGTCTTGTTGTACTACGAAAAAATACAAATGTTGAAATCATATGTGTTTTGAATAATAACATCGATGATTTTCTTGATAATATAAATCCGTCTCAAGATATTTTATCTAAAGACCGTCTTTCAGAAAACTTACTCTTATAAACCAAGGAAGTTCATAAATGTTTTGCAATCGGTTTAAAACTTGGTTGAATCGATGATTAGGTTAATTTTTAAAATTTTGATTGTGATTTTAATGGGGTTTAGTTGATTGTAAAAAATAAAATAGGTTTAGTATTATATTTGATATTTAAATTTTAAAGTTTTAAGTTTTGGAGTTGACAATAATAATTCAATTTGGGTAGCATATTGTAAACTGGAGAAATAAACAAACTTTTTTTGGCAAAGCTCAACTCGAATTGAGAAAACTAAACTTGAATCGATATCCAAACACACAGATAGATTCCAATGAATAGATGCACTGTTCTGATTTTTGAATAAAAATATATATATTCCCTCCATCTAAATATACACAGTAAATAACAACTTGCTCGTATTAACTTTCTTTTATTCTAAAAAAAGACTTTCTTTTCAACTTTTTCAACAAATAATCATATTATACCAAAAAAATATATAATATAATTACATTATGAAAATACATCGAATATATTTTTCTAATGTAAGTTTGTTCTATATATATTTAGTGTAATTTGAAGTAATTTGTGGTTAAAAAATATTTACATCCAATAATTCAAAGCTAGAATTAATTTCATTATTGAGATGACGAGTTACTATAGAAAATTGTCCATTTTCACCAAGGCCTAGCCCACCGGTCTGATATGTCAGTTGTGTCATCCAATCTGCTCAGACCCAACCATCTATCCATCTATCTATATATATTAAAATAAAAACCATTCAACCATTCTAAAAGGGTCACATGTCATCAATTATGTGGAATTGATGAGCATTCTCATTGGGTGTGAAATGTCTATGTGGCAACCTCAAACAATTTTCATTCACCAAAAATTCAAAATAATCTTTCTGCATTCTACAATACACGTTTTTCCAGAATACAGCTTAACTTAGCTGTTATGTGTACAAATATGGAAAGACAATAATTACAATATACAGTTTAAGTTATTAGTGGAACAAACTTGGAAAGCTCATAATAAAGACAATACAATTACATTAGCAGAATCAAAAGAATTATTACATTCCGATTATAACTACAATACAAGGGTATTCTGCTCATAATTACTAGGGTTTGCATTCAATTCAAAGTTTCGTCCGACTTTGTGGAAGCATTCGATTCGATACACTGCTGTGAAGGTGAAACTCTTTTTTACTTCAGCATCTAAGCTTTATGAACATCGCTTCTTCAATTCATCAATTTCAGTAACTTATGTTATTCTTGCATTATACTCATCTTGCAGGAAATCCTACATAACAGACCTGTTAAGCAGTTTTGATCCAACAAGGTACGCTATTTAAAAGTTTTGATCCAACAAGGTACACGTGAAGCAGCATTGCGTGAAATCAAGGAGAGAATTAAGAAGAACAAAGATGAGAAGAAGGCCAAGAAGGCTGAAGATTGGAGGCGGTGGTGTCCAAGCAGAAAGGTAGCAAGGGTAATGTTCCCAAGGGTGCTGCACCCAAGGGCCCTAAGATTGGAGGCGGTGGTGGCAAGCGTTAAATTTATTTTGCCTTTTGATTTTCTGTCACAACTTCTACATGAAGCATTTTGGAGCATCCATATTTCTATTTAAGTACGTTTTGAATGTTAAAAAAAAAAAAAAATCATGTTTTGAATGGACGGATCATGTTTTGTATGATAAGCTGCAATAAAAACTACAATCTAATCTAAACATTAATGCAAATTTCTGGTTCTGATTCCAGACATGTTTCTATTTTCAAAATTCTGCATAGTTTTTATAGGACTACCATTTGCTATTGACTACAACTAAATCATGTTTCTACTTTCAAAATTCTGCAAAGTTTTTATAGGACATATTTTTCTGCTTTAGATAGATGGTAGACTAAATCCAGTGAGCTATTTTTACTAAAGTGACATACCTCAAGGTAAACAAATAAAGCACAACGAGCTAATTCTGAGAGACAAGCAGAATACATTAAAATGAAGTCCTGTTGAGCTTGACTATTCGAATTCGTCGCTGCAACTCACTCTTCCAATAAATTCAATAACAACATTAAACCAGAAAACCCTAAATGTAAAAAAAACCGCAATGTAAAAATTAAGAGAAAGGTATAAAATGTAGCAAAAGACAGGCAACTCGATAGTAAATGAAAAGCCCTAAAATTTGGGGGAAAACAGCCAAAATCGAAATCGTTTCAGTTGATTCAAACGAGTTAGCTCAGATCTCACATCATCATAGCTTTGGGATTCCGAATCAATTCATTAACGAGATGAAAGAACCGATTCAGCACATAAACATGAGAAAACAAAAGGATGAAGGGCCTTTAGGATTTCCTTAATGGTAAGGCCACACTTAGGCATCAGGTTTGCTAGCAGTAAACAAAGGTGATTTCAAGTAGCTTAAACGATTTAGGAAGATCTGAAATCATCATAGGATATCAGAACCGATTGAAAATTTGGGGGAAAAAACTCTGACTTCATTCTAATCCAGCTAAGTACTTGCTATTTACTTCTAATAAGTAATCACCTACAATACAATCCCCTCAAGTAACTCCAATGCAAAAGCGGAAAAAAAAAAAGAAAGCAAAGTGATGAAAAGATCTAAATTCGAAACATGCATAATTCTAACGAGTTAGCACAGATCTGAAATCATCATAGCTAAATTTGGAGAAAACCTAAGTTCATTCGACCGGATTGAAATGAACCTGGAAATCGAATAAAAATCATCACAACTCAGATCTGACATCATCACAGCTTCGGATATAACAATCAGAAAAACTACCTGAGTACGAAAAAAGAGAGGAGATTAGGATGAAGAAGAAGAGCCTAGAAATGATATAACAATCAAACAAACTACCGAGTGCGAAAATAGAGAAGAGAAATGAGAAACGAGAGAGAATAGGGAAAAAGAAAACAAGCCGATATCAGAATCTGATGTCTCCTGATATTTGTTGCTATACATACTAGGGTTTCAAGGAATCCTTTTAGTTCTTCCTAATTCCTTCGATCTAATTCGCCTTAAATCTTCTTAACACTTATTTAGTTTTATTATTTATAAATCTACTTATTATTTATATATCTACTTATTAATCCTAACATTAATTTAGTTTGTTATTTGTGGTACAATGACTTAGTCATGAGTCTCAAACGCAAAATCAACTTAATTCGTCTGGACCTAATTTTATCTTATCAATTCTATGTATATACTCATTTTTTAGTTAATCATAATATATTATTAAGTAATAAACTAATCAATCCTTTAATTAGGAAATGTCAAAACCCGGAGATGTCGTACAATTATCATCAGTTACTAAGACGACCAGAATGAGAAGCATTGTGGTCCGTGAGCTGCACCGTTGGGTTCACCCGGACAGGTTTAAGAAAGAGGGACTAGAATTATTCTTGGTCGATAAGGAGGTATTGATATGAATAATTTTTTCAAAGCGATTAATTTAATTTACTTTAATATTATTTGACATTATTTAATTAATATTTTTTTTTTCAGGGAACGAAAATTCAAGCGTCCATCCCCCCCACTGTTTATGGGAAGTTCTAATCTGAATTTTCACTAGGTTATGTGGTGAAAATATCCAATTTCACTGTTGCTGAGAACTTCCCCACCACTACAAAAAAATTCGTTGTTTAGCCGTCGCTAAACAATGGCCGATCCGTCGCTAAGGGTTTAGCGACGGATAAAAATACCGTCGTCGTTTTTGGTGTAAAAAATCTTCTAACGACGGATAACCTATCGTCGCTAAATAACGACGGATAGAGTGTTGACTTTTTAGCGACGTATAGTTATCCGTCGCTAAAAAGCTGATTTTTTTTTTAAATTCAAATTCTAGTTGTCTTTAGCGACGGATAACTATCAGTCGCTAAATAGGTGGTTTTTTACATTAATTTGCAGACGAATCGACGATTTGGGGACGAATCGGATAAACCGACGATGATACAATTAATCGACAATTTTATACAAATATTCAATACGGATAAATCGACAATTTTATTAACACGAATAAACCGACAATGATACAATAAATTGGATCTGGACTAAAATTAATAATACGGATATATAATACAATACAATATTTAATAATACGGATATACAATACAATACAATATTTAATAATACGGATATACAATACAATACAATACGGATCTTGACCGAGCTTGCAAGATCTTGATCGGATCTTGATGGTGGTGGTGGATTTGGGCCGATGGTGAAGGTAGTGGATCTGGGCAGTGTGTGGCGTGGTGGTGGAAGGGAGCTGCGTGGTAGTGGAAGGACAGTGGAAGGCGGTGCAGCCTGGATGGTGGTGGAAGGGTGGTGGAAGGAGGAGGATGGTGGTGGAGGCAGTGGTGCGCAGTGGAAGGAGGGTGGAGGATGGCGTGGTGGAGGCAGTGGTGCGGTGGAAGGAGGGTGGTGGTGCGGTGGAGGATGGTGGTGGAGGTGGCGTGGTGGAAGTGGTGGTGGTGGTGGTGGTGGAAGGAGATGGAAGAAGAAGATTGTGGTGGAGATGGAAGATGGAAGAAGAAGATTGTGGTGGAAGAATGGTGGCTGCCGAAATTTTAGGGTTTCTTTAGTGACGGATATTGATATCCGTTAACGACGGATAACTAATCCGTCGCTAAAATTGATTTTTTTTAATTTTTTTTAAATTTTGGTCAACTTATTTAGGGACGGATATAATATCCGTCCCTAAATAACGACGGATATTTTGTATCCATCGCCAAATAGCGACGGGAAAATATTCGTCGCCAAATAGCGACGGATTAGCAACGGATTTGAGACGGATTGAGCGATTCGCTCAATCCGTCTCAAATCTGTCGCTAAACCTAGCGATTCGTCACTAGGTTTATCCGTCGCTATCCCCCGTCGCTATTTGACGGATTTCTTGTAGTGCACGACCCAGAAAGCAAAGATTATGCATCAGTACAAGCTGGCATTTGGTCAGGCGACTAGAGTTGCTGAGATGCCAAACGATATGGATATTCCTAAGTTCAACTTCGGTTTCATTCCATTTCTTCACTTTGCCGCTGATGAAAAAAACCCTAGGGATCCCCCGTCGAACATTAAAATTGAATATATGTTTGGTAAGTTGATTATAAATAATTAAAGTTATGATTTCTTTTTTACTTTCTATTTATTCGATTGAATGGTACGTGTTTTAGATGTTATTGGAGTGGTGTCCACACCACTAAGTGAGCCCGAATACGTACCAGCAACCAAGGGAACTAAGTTGGACGTCATCATCACTAATCTTGAGTGAGTTGTTTTTAATTATTTTAAATTGATTTATAGATTGTCCGCTTAAAGTATGATAAGTACATTCCCAAATAACTTTTGTTTCTTTATGTTATGCTTAGTGGTCATAAGCTTCAGTGTGTACTGTGGGGGAGCTATGGAGATGAACTTAGAAAGTTTGTTGATGGTCGAGTTGAAGGAGATAAAGGATCAATTGTTTTGATTCTTCAGTTTGCCATGATATCGTCTTTCAGAGGTAAATTATTTGATGTTTATGTCAACCAAATAACATTTTCGCTATTTGTATATACCAACACTTTCACTTTATAAGTGTACTCACGTTTAGTTTTATTGCAGAACAACACCGAGCCCAGACGTGTAAACATGCTACTAAAATGTTTTTCAACTTGGATTGTCCTGAGTATAATGAATATGTTGTCAGGTATTTCAAACTCAAATATTTATAAAATGTTGTATCAATTTCATTAATATATCAGCCTGCTTTTAGATGTGTTTACTTAGATTGACATTTCTTTTTTCAATTTTGTTAAGGTTTAGAGATGAATCTTTCGTTCGGAGTGTATCCACACACACTGATAACAAAATAGACAACATGGGGTCTTGGATAAGTGCATCGGGTGATTTATCTATTCTCGATCTCCTCTCTAATGATAAAGTTAGTAACTAAATTCCATTTGAAGTTAGTACTTAATTTTCTATGTTTAATAAGGCAGTCACTTAATAATTATTCTCCTACTTCAATTTAACAGCCTGGTGTTTACAACATTCTCGCGACGATTGATGAAGTAACGCTTCCAAATGACACTTGGTTCTAAGGTGCATGTGATAAAGCTGGTTGCACGAAGGGCACTGGAAGAAGTTTTAAACTTGGTCAGTCGTGTCGTAAGTGCAACAATCAAATTAAGGAACCAGTGCGTAGGTAGTGTCATAACTTGCTATTATTTGTATGGTGATCTATTTAATTTGTCTCTTACTTGAGTAATTAAAGATATAATTACAATTTCATATTCCTTAATTTTGATGGAATAAGAAGTGATAAGCTGAGGTCTTTGTGTAATTTTCCATTCACGTTACTTCTACATTTATTGAGTTTGTCTTACTGCCTTCAATTACACATTTCTATTACACAATATGCAACATCACCATTACATTACTCAGATATCAAAATTTACTTTTTACATAAGTACTTCTCATAAAATGAAGCATATTTTGAGAATCCAACATCTGCTATATCCTACACAACTTTCTAACCTATTGTTGTTACCTAAATCAAATATCCTTATTGAAGTACATTCTTAAACTTTTGTGACATACTTCTGATCATATTTTAGCTTGAACAATCAAATTAAGAAACCAGTGCCTAGGTGATGTCATAACTTGCTATTATTTGTGTGATGATCTATTTGTCTCTTACTTGAGTAATTAAAGTTATAATAAAAATTTCATATTTGATATAGGTTTAAATTCAACGTCAGTGTTTATGATGCGTCTGAGAACTTTGCAACATTTGTATTATGGGATAATGTGGTTGGGAAGCTCCTAGGAAAATCTGCTAAGGAGGTTCATGATGAAATTGTTGAGGTAACTTTAGATAACTTACTTATATTAGTAAAATTCGTATAGTTGAAAATACCATTTCTTTTACTTACTTATTCGTTAACCAATGTGTATTGGGATGGTGGCGACCTAGCTCAAATACCATCTCAATTGGATGCTTTGCTGGACAGAACCATACTCTTCAAAGTTAATGGAATAGCAAATTCTGATGATGGTGGGGCGTATGGGACCGACGACAAGGTAGTCGTCGTGGATGATGATAAGACTTTCACTGTGAAAACATTTACTGAAAATGTAGATGTTATTGCCCAGTACAATAATATGGTAAGTGCCGCATTTAGAACATAACTACGACCTATTATGACTATTTGTACTAAATATCCATAGATAATACTAATTTACTATTTCTTTACTTATTCCAATTACTGTAGGAGGTTGTTTCAAAATTCCATAACACTGATGTTGTAGAGCCAGTGAACATCAAGGAATCGGTATATTTTACTTATACTTTTTGTTCATTATGTGGTGTGTAAATACATAAAGATTTTCGATAGTGAAACTTAGTTTGCCATTATATTTTATAGGAAGTTGAAATTGAACTTGAAGATAGCTCCACAACTGAGAACAATATCAACACTCCTCAGAAGGATTTGCTTGGTGATGGAACAACAAAACGTTCCATTGATGGTGAAGATTACCAACTGTCAATCACCAAGAAGATAAAGACTGAAAAGTGAAGAGTTCTATATATTCCATTTTCTCAGACAATTTTTATTCACTATTGACTTTTGTTTGCTGGTTTTTGTTTTGAGACGTCTGTTTACGCTTATGAACTCATTTTATGATTGGATTCGTATGACTGGTTTTGAAATCATAAGTGTTGAGAGATTTAGACCTTACTTTTTAAGTTTCAATAAGTTTTAAAGTGTTTGTTATTTCTATATCTTACAGTTTTGTGATAAACAATATGACGAAACAACTATTTTCGGCCACGTAAATGAATAATTATATGATTTTTTTCGATTAGGTGTTTCGTTGGTCGCCAAGCAGATAGTCAACTGTGTTATCTCTTCCTATTGAAATTCTTAGAGTCATAATCATTCGTGTTGCAAAGGATGACACAGAGTCTACAGTTTTAATTAAGTTGAGGTAGTTACTCTACTTCAAATACAAATCTAATATATTAAATCTTATGCTCCATTAACTCATAGCCTATCATTTAACACTCCTTTTTTATGGACGCAACTATTTTCTAATATTTTCATTACCCAGTTGTAAGTATCTAAGCTCGCTCGCTTCAGAGCCCCTCGTTTACCACTGGATGAAGCTTCCACGATTCTCTGGTATTAGCCTATCTGCATCAGAAGTCTCTTTGCACTTTAAATGCCTCAAGTACAACAATCCAGAGATTTTATACCGTTATGCGGTGGTAATATTTTTTCCTCGACACTACTTAAATAATTATTTTTGGTCAAAATATTGTTGATATACATTGAAATCCTAATATAGACTTATTACAGACAGATTTATTCCTGCCCAAATGCTCATTGAAAAGGCCAGATCCTATGGACATGAAGAGGCTAAGTACCTAAGATGTTTCATTTTACTACTGCACCCTGATGATCTGTTAGGAATATCTATTTAGATTTTGATCAGCAACCTAATGACTTATCTTAGCTCAGAAAGGTGGTTAGTACTCTTGGTTCACTTGAACACTGTAAAAGAGGAAACTCACTAAGTATGATAGTCTAGCAAATCTTGTATAGGATGTTAGGTCTCTGAATGTAATTTTTATTCTCTGAAGAAGACCAAGAAGAAGGCATCCAGCAGGAAAAGTTCAACAAATTTGAAGATCTGAAGACTGCACAAGATTGCTGAAGACAAAGGTTTTTCAGATACCTATGTCCAGATATCTTGAAGAAACAAGTGTTTCAAAACACAAGTGTTGCAAAAGATATCTGAGAAATAAGAGGTTTCTGAAACGAGGAAAAGTGCCCACATATATCTACACTCAGATACCTTAGATAAAGATTATGTTTCCAGGAAACAATATATTTTTAACAAGTGGTATCTGGAGTTGTGATAGTCTCTGGAAAAGGACGTGCAAGGCTTCAGAAAGCATGCATAGTTCCGTTGGCACTACAGGACAAAGTATAGTACAGTGCATTAAATGCGCGGACAGAGATGTCTGAACAAAAACGGTAGCTTCTGAAGAAGAAGACAAACCTACTACAGTACTATACTCAGATATCAATAGTTTGAAATTGAGTTAAGCCTAATGGATACTATTCAAAACGGCACTCAAATTCATCTATAAATATCAACACTTAGACTGCTTGAGAACACACACAGAACTTACACCTTAGATCACTGAACTTATATTGAATATTCTCACAAGCTCTCTCAAGAACACTACTTACCTTCAAGCTTTGTGTTGCGACCAAAGCTCTTGATTCTAAGTAGCACAAAAGTTATAAGTGTCTTGATCCTTAACAAGCATTGTTATTTGTGAAAGAGTTGAACTAAGATTTCATATATGAGATTCATTCTCTTGAACACTTATCATAGACTTGGGTCAACAAAGAATAAGATACCATACATTGCAAAGTGTATTAAGTATACTTGATTCATAGAGCTATCTGAATAACTGAATAAGTTATTAAAGAAGCTCACCTGACAAACTACCTTAACCAACACCTTAATCGGCGTGGAGTACAGGAAGTACATAGTTTGGGAAACTAAGGAATAACTCCAAGGTTACTGAGCATAGGAAGTACTTAGTCTGGGAAACTAAGGAATAGCTCAAAAGGTTTCTGAGTACAGGAAGTACTTGGTTGTGAAAGCCGGGGAATAACTCAAGGGGAACACTTGGTTGGGAACCTAGTGTATTTAGGAATCTAGAGAAGATACTTGCAAGGTTACCTCAATTATTTGTCTTAGCAGATTCTAGGTCTGAGAAAGGCCGAAGTGGATTAGTTGAAGGATTACGCCACCTTCAGATACCACTATAAAAAGACTTGTGTTATTTACTTTCTGCAGTCTATTACTTGCTTTATTTATCTTGCAAAGTTTTTACATTTAACTTGCTGAGCACGTGCACTTATCACAGAAAAGTCTTCCGCTCTCTGAAATTAAGTATCAGATATCTTCACAGATATCTGAGAAACTGTGTTTATCGACAAAAGTTTTAAAAGACTATTCACCCCCCCTAGTCTTTTACTTTGTCGTTATCTGGACCAACAAGTGGTATCAGAGTAGGAGGTTCCCAAGCCTTCTGCACTGAACCTAGATCCCAGATAAGTGCCCACTAACTTCTTTTCACCTACACTTGATTTGTTTGTTTAGTGTGTTTGTTGCAGGATGTCTTTAAGTGACGCCCCAATTCTCAAGCCAGAGAATTATGAGAAATGGAAGAACAACATGATGCTCCACCTAGAAGCCATCAGTGACGAAATGATCGACGTGATAAAGAATGGCCCAATAGTCATTCAACAACTCAAGCAAGTCATAGAGGTTTCTAATGGTAGAGACAGAGAACCAAGCGATGGGTCTTCACAGACAGATGCGTCAACTAGTGGGAGACCTGCCAGTCAAGTTATTTACGAACCAAAGCCCAGAGAGCTCTGGACATCGGAAGATGCCAAGAGAAATCGATTGGATGGTCAGGCTCGTAATATCATCATACGTTCTACTCCAGAGCACATACAGTGTAAACTGTGGGGTGCAAAAACGGCAAAAGTGGCCTGGCAACTGATTGAAGAAATCTGTGCCGGCACTGAGAAAACGAAGGAAAATAAGTTCGAAGTTTTGAAGCTCAAATTCCAAAATTTTAAACAAGGTCCCACAGAGACTCTTGAAGAACTAGATTTCCGGTTTTACAACACTTGTGAGTGACATGGCTGCACTTGGTGAAAGCAATAGATATACCCAGTCAGAAAAGATTAAGACTATTGTGAGAAGTCTAAATCATAACTGGGAGCACACAAAGTTTTTCTACTTTAACCAAGGAATGCTAGATATCACTCCAGTGGAACTTTTCTCTCACCTTGCCACCGTTGACTATGAGACAACTCAAAGAGAACAAACAACTGAGAAGTTGCAGAATGTTGCTCTAGTTTCTCAAGGAACTTCTGAAAAAAAGAAAGGCAAGGAGGTGACTGAGGATGCTCTTGCTTTAAAGCAAATGGGAAAATATGTCAGTCGAGAAATTGAGAGAAGAAAAGCCTGAGAGAAGCTGAAAAAGCATCTAGGCTCAAACTATCACCAGTACAAAAATATGCAAAGCTCGATGAACAAGCCGGCTCAGAAAGCATCAAGTACTGAGGAAGCAGAAATCGGAAATGATATCTGTTTCTATTGTCAGAAACCTGGTCATTTCAAGAAGGATTGTCCTACCTTCAACAAACTTAAGACATGTGACAAGAAAGATAGAAGAATCTTCAAAAGAAGTCAAAGAGCTATGCTCACTGAAGAAAGGAAAAAGATCCAACTCCAACTGGATGCTCTAGACATTGAGTCTGATTCTGAGGATGAAGACTCAGATGATTCCACACTGCCTTCTCCAGAAATGTGCAGTGTTTCTCATGAAGTAATTGACTTTGGACAAAAGAAGAAAGAAGTGTGTGGAATGGCTGAAGAGATCTTTCCAGATATCTCCAACATTGAACCTTGTCTAATGGCTGATGAGGTAACACATACTTCCTGTTATACTTATGAAAGTGATGAAGAAGGAATTAAAGATCTGGAAAATCTCAGAAGAGAACTTGATCTCTACAAAAGAGAATTTCTAATGGTCCGAGCTAGAGCCGAAATTCTTGAAGAAGAAAAGAATTCTCTTGTAAAGGAAAATTCACAAATACTCAAGATATCTGAGAAAAAGGATGCTGAAAATGCATTTCTCAAGGCTCAGATATCTGAGACCGAAAAGTCACATAAAGAAACATTGGCCAATCTTCAAAAGAAATGTGAAGATCTTCTTTCTGAGAATGAAGAACTCAAAAAGAAAGAACTATCTTTTCAATCTTATGCCAAAGCTAGTGACACTCTTACAGAAGTACAATCTTATTTAAGCGATCCTTCAGAAAAGAGAGGACTTGGGCTGGACACACACACATATAGTTCTACCACTCTGAATAAGAGTGATGAAAGACGAACATTTGTCAGTGCTCAGCAAGGTGATTCCCAAACAATCTACGGTATCGGTCAGAAAGCTAAGGTTGTTGACAAAGGAAAGGCAGTTGCGACCAAGCCTTTGTGGGAAAAACAAGTCCCAAGAAAAACTGTTGGGAATGTTTCTGAAAAGAAACATAACACTGAAAAGTGTTATCACCCACAGTGCTATGTCTCTCAGAAAGGAAAAATTGCAGGAGCTGACAAATTCTCCTATGTCACATTTTCTGGAAAGAAAATAGATTATCCAGAGACTAGCAAAGCTGCTGAGAAAAGATCTCAGATAGCACCAGGTGCTCGGAATGGTATTGGCTATAAAGCCATCGGGAAACAACTTGCTCATGAGTACCAACAAGAGCAAGAACGATGGTTAAAGGCTAGAATTACTCACAGAAATTATCATAAGTGGAAAATGAATCAAGCCACTGAAAATCTGAATGCCAGGGCTAGAAGAAATCTGTCTAGGAAAGGTAAGTTTGCTGAGAAGCAGACTCAGAAACCTGGCAGGTATCTGAAAGCACCAAATGGAGCACCAAGGAACACACCAAGGAAGAAAATAGTTCTTAATAACAATGATACTAATCATTTAACTAAAATTCTTCCTTATGTTCCTGTTAGACAAAAGAATGTTCCTAAGAAATTCATTCAAAAATGGATTCCTACTGGAAGATTCTTTAGTCCAGATGGTTCCATTGTTGGTATGAGAACCTAATCTCCTGTTTCCTGTTTTGTGCAGAACACTCTAAAGACTAATTCAAAGTGGCATTTTGATAGTGGATGTGGGAATCACATGAAAGGAGACAAAGCAAATCTGATTGACTACAAAAAGTGCAATGATGGACCAATTATCAGGTTTGCTGGAGGAGATGAAAATCCAACCATAGGTTTTGGCAATTTGAAGTTAGGAGCCCTTACAATTTCTGAAGTACTTCATGTAAAGGGATTGAAATATAATCTACTAAGCATTAGTCAACTAGTAGACAAAGGGTACACTGTCAAGATCAAGTCAAAACTACGTAAAGTGATTGACAATGAGTCAAAGCAGACAGTCTTGGTTGCAAGGCGTAAGGGAAATCTTTATGTTGCTAATTGGGCATCCGCCACAACTGAAGAATGTCTCATGGTGAGTCAATCTGGCCACACTGAATAAAATTGGCTATGGCATAAAAGAATGAGTCACTTGAATTTTAAAACTCTGAATAAGCTAGCCAAGAAAGAGATGGTGGTTGGTTTACCCAAAATGGCATATAGAAAAGAAGGTGTATGCTCAGCTTGCCAAATGGGAAAACAATCCAAAACATCTTTCAAGTCTAAAACTAGACATTCCAGTGAAAGGCCACTGCAAATGTTACATATGGATCTTTTTGAATCCTCTGTAACTAGTTATGCAGGAAAGAAGTATGGTCTGGTTGTTGTTGATGATTACTCAAGATTCACTTGGGTTGTCTTTCTCAAACACAAATCTGATGCAAGGGTTGAGATACCCAACTTGCTGAATAAGCTCGAAGTCATGAAAAATAACAAGGTATCTGTAATCAGAACAGACCATGGTACTGAGTTTGTGAACCAATATATAAAAGAGTTTTGTACTTGCAAAAGTATACAACATCAACTATCTTCTGTAAGGAGACCACGACAAAATGGTGTTGCTGAAAGAAATAATAGGACCCTGAAAGAAGCAGCAAGAACAATGCTTGCTGACACTGAAATAAGTGAAATTTATTGGGTTGAAGCTGTAAACACATCATGCTACACTCAAAATAGATGTCTGATTAACAAACACCATGACAAAACTCCTTACGAGCTTTTCATTGGTAGACCCCCTAGTATCAAACATCTAAGGGTGTTTGATTGCAGATGTTTCGTTCTTAACAATGGAAAAGAATACTTGAGAACATTTCAACCAAAGGCAGATGAAGGAGTATTTCTTGGTTATTCTCTGAATAGCAAAGCCTATAGAATCTACAACAAAAGAACGCAAAAGATTGAGGAATCTGTTCATGTAGTATTCTATGAAGAAAACAAGAAAGTACTCTTGAATGATGATCTCTCAGATAGGCTCAAAGAACTGATGATTAAAGATTCTGAAAAAGGATCCTCATAAGGAAACAATTCTATCATTCAAATAGAGGATGAGTCTGACGATGAAAAGCAACCTATGCTTAGTAACAGCCAGATGACTCTAAGACATGATGAAGAATTTCCGATGAGAATTCCAGAAATGGAACAGGTTACTGAGAACCTTCATCATAAAAAAGTAAATGAAAATGAGATTGCTGAAATGCAAGATTCATATATCTCTAACACTGAAAGAGTGTCAGATATCCATGGCATTTCCCATGTGTCAGATATCTCAGATACTGCACAAGTATCTTATCAAGATCATATTGATTCACATTCAAAATGATATTGATCCTACTAGTTCAAAATCCATTATGAAATGGATAAGAAATCATCCTGCAAAGGATGTGATTGGTCCCATAGACCAAGGAGTTAGAACTAGAAGAGCAATCGCTGAAAATGCAAATTGTCTCTATGGATGTTTCATCTCAAACATTGAACCAAAGACTATAGAAGAAGCATTAAAGGATCAAGATTGGATCTCTGCAATGCAAGAAGAGTTGGATCAATTTGAGAGAAACAAAGTCTGGAAACTGGTTCCATTTGTTGACGGAATATCTGTAATCGGAACCAAGTGGGTTTTCAGAAACAAAATGAATGAGTCTGGTAAAATAACCAGAAACAAAGCTAGGTTGGTTGCCAAGGGATTCACCCAGACTGAAGGACTAGATTTTGATGAATCTTATGCACCAGTTGCAAGATTGGATGCAATAAGACTCTTTATAGCCCTTGCAGCTTATAATGACTTTACAGTTTATCAGATGGATGTCGAGAGTGCATTTCTAAATGGTGAACTTGCTGAGGAAGTCTATGTTGAGCAACCACCAGGTTTTGAAGTTTCCTCAGAAAGTAGGATGGTCTATAAGCTTCAGAAAGCTATGTATGGGCTGAAACAAGCTCCAAGAGCATGGTATGATACATTGGCCAGATACCTACTAGAAAGTGGTTTCAAGAAAGGAGATGTTGATAAAACACTCTTCACGTTGAACCATGATGGGAAACTACTTTTAGTTCAAGTATATGTTGATGACATCATATTTGGATCTAAAGACAAGCAACTTTGTGAAGACTTTGATGAACTCCTGAAATGTAAATTTGAGATGAGCATGATGGGAGAATTGAATTACTTCCTAGGGCTGCAAGTCAAGCAACTCAATGATGGAATATTCATTAGTCAAACAAAGTATGCAAAGGACATGCTCAATAAGTTTAATCTAAAGCCTTCTGAAAAGAATGCTAAGATACCAATGAGCATTGGAACCAAAATGACCTATACTGAATCTGACAAGAGTGTTGAAGAACACAAGTATATGAAATTGATTGGATCTCTCATGCCTCACCCAAGTAGACCTGATATTCAATATGCAGTTGGAGTGTGTGCTAGATTTCAGACAAATCCAATGCAATCACACTACAACATTGCTATAAAAATATTGAGGTATGTAAAAGGTACTGTAGAAGTTGGATTGTGGTATCCAAAAGATAGTGGATTGAGTTTGGTTGGCTATTCAGATGCCGACTATGTTGGTCATTGCTTGATAGAAAAAGCACCTCAGTAACTTGTCAATTTCTTGGTGCTAGATTGATATCTTGGTTCAGCAAGAAACAAAATTCAATTGCCACATCTACCACAGAGGCTGAATATATTGCTGCTGGGTGTTGTGCTTCACAGATATTGTGGATACAACAACAACTCAGAGACTATGGACTCAATGAAGAGAAAACTCCCATTTTCTGTGACAACACAAGTGTCATTTTCATAACTCATAATCCTAAGTTTCATGCAAGAACAAAGCACATTGATGTTAGACACCACTTCATCAGAGACCATGTTGAAAAGGGCAATATAGAGATACTCAAGATTGGCACTGAAGACCAACTTGCAGATATCTTCACTAAGCCACTACAAGAAAGTAGATTCTTAGCCTTAAGACACAGTCTTGGACTAATGGAGCAACCAAAGAATTGGAAAAGTTCAGATATCTGAAGAAGATATCAAAGGAGAGAGAAAAGGAATCTGGAACGGGTATCCAGAAATCAAAGGCTAAAGGGTAAAATGGCTATTTGAAGATTTCTGAGACGGGTACTCAGATATCTAGATCACTCAGTGAGGGGGAACACAAAAAGAGAATAGTACAACTGTCTACAGTTAACTACTATCTTGAAATTTGTATTATTTCTATCTTTGTGAAAAACTTTGAAAAGACAACAAGTATATAAGATAGAATCAAATACAAACAGTGTTCTCATTCACATAGAAACGTGATTCAGATAGCTAATAGCCAACATTCATTAAATGGGCACAATTACAATTGTTAATTGTGATCATTGCTGAAGAAGCAATGGTGACCCTTGATGAAATGGGCAATTGATCTTTACGGCAGAGATTAATTCTCGGTAAATAGTGGACTGTTAAAATTCCGACATGGCCCACTATGCATTTAATGCCGAACAAACTTTACCCACGCCTGTCTGCAATTCACAGATACGTATATACAAAACCAATTTGTATGTATATGTTTGTCTGAATTTCGTTGCTATATATAAGGATTTTGGCAAAACAAATTACTTTCGCCTAATCCAACATTCAGACTTGCACAAGAATAGCAAAAACCATTCTTCAACCTCTGCAAATTTCTGTTAGTTTTTCTGCAAAGAATCACTAATCTCTCAATCTCTTTCAAACTTTCAAAACACTTGCACTATATAAAGAGATGGCTCCTAAGCGTTCGTCTACCCGTAAACCCGATCTTCTAATCATCTGATGCTGAAAAGCAAGCACCAGAGCTGGTTATAGTGAACAATCGATTGGTAGGAGACTTTAATCCCGATCATTGGACTTCAAATCACAGAATAATTTGGGGTGGTGCCATGATTGAGGAATACCTCACGGCTGTTGTTGAAAATCAAGCCGATAGAAAGCTAATTCTTGACATGCTTGAAAAGGCACAAATCAAGAATTTTCTATCTGCTCTTCCTAGTGGAATTTCTTCACTGGATGTGTTAAAATTCTACAATAACTCCAGGATTATATCCTGTGTTTCTGAAGGCACTGCAATAGTGTCTATAAAAACTAAAGTCCAAGGAAAGGAAATCCTTTCGGACTTAACAACTTTCTGTAAGTTGTTTGATCTTCAAAATCTTGGAAAGGATTTTGAAATAGACACCAAGGATGATGATCTCCTTGAAGGTGTAAAAGCAATATGTCTGATGTGTGTGATCTTGAGAAACCAGATACACCCACTGATTTCAAGCTTGCTGACATCAGAACCAGACATCTGCTGGTTCATTGGGATGTGTTGGCATGCATTCTTCACAGATGCTTTGATGGTCTACAAGGAGGTGCTAACCAGATAAGCCAAGAACGCTGGATGATGATGTTCTTGTGGCAACAACAAGACAAAATGCTGGAAAACCCTTTCAATTGGGGAAAGTACGCCTTTATGAAGTTTGTGAAGAAGATTCAAGGCTTTGAGCCTAAAATCACTAAGGGAATTGCTGAGCCAAAGGCCACAGTAAGCTATGGTCTAAAGATATGCTACTTGCTGGAGAAGCTTGGCATTGAGCTTAGAGAGAAGGCTGATATAGCCAACAGTAACCTACTCTACAAATATGAGTATACGAACTTGATGAAAAAGGTTATTGGATCTCAGAAAGGTTCCAAGAAGTGAAAGACTGAAGAGGTATCTGAGGGAAAGGTTGCGACCAAGAAGCCCAGAACTTCACGAAAGAAGTCTGCTAGCAAATCAGTAGACACACCCATTGAGGTTGTCGATTCCTAGATACCTGCCGCCACTGCCGATGAACTCATAAATGCAGATGAACCCATCAATGCTGCAAAAGAGTTATCGGCTACTGAACAAGTAGACTCAGCAAGAGAAAGTGCTTTCAGAAATGTTAAGACTATTGCCGAAAGCCTTGCTGATGAACTCATCAATGCTGCTAAAGAAAGTAGTGATAGATACCAAGCCTTATCTACAGAAACTGCAGGGATTATGGATCAATCAGTTCCTAATGCTAATGAGAGCTCTGACGATGAAGATGATGAATTAGTCATCTCTCAAGTCCTAGAAAAATCAAAAAGGGCTAAGGTTACTGAAAAAGTAACTGGTGTAGAGGTATCTGAAGAAGAACCTACACCACAGGTTGCTGAACAAGCACCTGTTTCAAAGGTTGCTGAAAAAGCAACTGTGTTCAAGGTCACTGGACAAATTACAACATCAGAGCAAGAGAGACTGAAAGATATTGAAGATGCTCTGATGAGTGATAGCTTAGTATTGGAGTATACTGCCATTGCCTCAACACTTAACAGTCTGTCTCAGGTACAACAACCACAACAGCCAGATGTGAATACTGCTGAAATGGTACTTGAGTTACATAAACCAGCATCTTTCATTGCTGAAGAAAATCCTGCAAAAGAGCAGGTTCCCCAACTCAATGAGAGGGATCAAACAGAGGCATCTGCTCAGAATGATCAACTAGGGGAGGCAACTGAGTTACATACTCAGGAAAGGTCTGAAGTACCTGAAACTTCAAATAAAGAAGCTGAAATGGAACAACAAGACCAAAACATAGAAGGGTCACAAGTTCCAGAGACCAATCAGCCTGACACTACTCAGGTAGCTGAATGGTTTAACTCTCTGCCTGTGATAATTTGTTTTTATCAATCTTGTTATTTAATAAAATTTCTTTGTTACAGACTGAATTAGAAACACAAGAACAAGAGGAAGCTGAAAAGCTTGCCTCAGAGACTGAGAAGGGGGCTACCACAACCTCACCTCTTAAGGAATCTAAGCCTGTGCTACAGGTGATAGAGAGTTCCTTAAGATATTACTTTTCAGATATTTGTTAATACACTTAATTAATTAAGTGGATGTTTCTAATAGGCTCCAACTGAGAAAGAAGAAGATAAGGCAGTAATGCCAGAAAAGGACCCAGAAACCGTCAATGTTTCTGAAGAAAATGTCATTGAGCCTTCTAGTGTGAAGGTATATGAAAATCAGTGATAAACATTCTTCATTATGGGTTAATTTAAATTCTTCTCTAATTACTCAATACTTTCTACTTACAGGCTCATTCAGAAGTAGAAGTGCAAGGGGAAAGAGTTGCGACATCCCCTGCACCCATGGAAATTGATGAAGCCCCCAAGGCAACATCACCAGAAAGACCACCAGAAACTGAGAATGTTTCTGCGAAAAATGATTCTGTGCCTCCTGTTGAGGAAGTAAGTGGAAAACTCAGAATTCATTGAAGCTTAATTGCATAAATTCTTTCATGACAATTTCCTAAGTATTGTGATAATTTTAATTCTCAGGATCAAGCAGAAAGAAAAGTTGATGAGGATCAGACTTCCAAGTATCCACCTCACAACAAGATATCTGAGGCACCCCCTGCCTCAGTAGTACAAGTCTCTGAGCCCGATGTACTCATTCAGGCTCAAACAAGTGCCACTAAGGTCCCTGTTGATGAGAAAGAGGACCTGCTTCCTTTCTTCAAGGAACACACTTTGCCAAAGCATCTGAAATGCTTCAAGAAATGGCAAAAGCTCCGATGCTCCGATCTATCTGAAATCTTAAAGGTGATTGATCACCACACAAGGAGAGCACGAGCCCTTGACTTGGAAAACTACGTCCATGCAATGTTCCCCACCGAGCAATATTCTTTCGGAACATTGATGGATAAGGATTTTGCCAAGGAAGTGGCCAGAAAGCTGATCCAAGCTTTCAACCAAGCGGATGGTCAGACCAGACTACAGATGGCATTCAAGCCTACTTTGCCCCAGACTATACAATACATACCCTCTGAACAAGAGGAAGTTAATGGGCAAACGGTCACTATTCCAGAAGTGATCAACCTGGTCTCTGAAGATGAAGAAGAGAAGGAAACTGATGAGAACAATTATGAAGATCCTCCTTCTGACCATCACAAGGATGAGGATAAGAAAGATGATGATGATGCCCCTGCACTAGGGACATGAGGGATTCCACAAGGAAACAATGCCTCAGCTACTGAAAAGCACACTGAGAGGACATCACAGCAATCCCCTCCTCCATCTCATAAATCTACCCATCCATCCCCCCAACACAAAGACACTACTGAACAAGTAGTTGATCACTCTGAGGAAACAACTCGGAAAATATCAGACGCACAAGCCAGAGTTGCTCAACTCAAACAACTGTTGGAGGAAGAACAACAACTACATCTTCAACTGGAAGAAAAGATAGCTGAATCCAGAGTCAAGCTAGACAAACTTGACGAACAAACACGCAAGGAAACGCAAGCTTACTCTGAGATTAAAGAGCTACGGGAAGTTGTTGACTATATTACTAAGGAGTTAGATGCTGAACAAGCATTTGAAGCAGAGCATGATGCTAAAGCTGCATCTTCACCAAAGAAACCATCCTCCAAAGGTAAGAAACCCATATCTGAGATGGTTGCCGCTTTCAGAAACCTTGATGAAGAAGTACAAGAGGATGAAGATCACTAGGCTGATGACTCAGATGATGAAGAAGATAGAACCTTGGCAGAACATGCAAATGTTCACTTAGGAGTTTCTCACCTAAAGAGAAAACTGATAGCTCCTCAAAGCTTCAGTAAGAAACCAAATCTCAACTCCCATGATTACATGGACAGATACCAGGTTCTGGTAACTCTAAGAAAGGAGTTGTCTCAACAAAATAAAGAAGTAATTTCATTAGTCCCTGCTGAAATGAAAAAGTTCACTGAGCTAATCACTCAAAGAACAACAAGCTTGGTCATTGCTCAGAGAGACCTAGGCATGGTAAGGGATGATGACAATAATCTTGCTGAAAAAGCCCTCAATGAGGCTAGCTATGCTGCTGGAAAAGTAGATGCTACTCAAGGCCCACTGGCAGAGCTCACTGCTAAGAATACTGGTCTTATCAAACAAAATCAGGAGCTCAAGGCCACTTTGGAACAACTGGTTGCTGCTTACAACTATCTGCTAGGCAATTTTAACTCCCTTTCAAAATCCTTTGTGATTCTTAGTCAGTCAACAATGACTAAGGGGGACGAATTTCAAGATGCTCAGAGAGGAAGAGGAAGAGGAAGAGGAAACAAAAGAAAATTTGAACAACCACCTCTCAGAATTAATGAGCCCTCCTCCAGTCAGACTGCTCTACAGATAGTGGCCACCACTCAGCACCTTCCTGGAAAAGGAATGACAACAAGGGCCAGAGCACAGAAACCTCCAAGGAGTACCAAGGCTCCAAGGAGAAGACAAGTAAGAGGGATTGATGAGTCTTCTGAAGAAGAAGAAGGAGGAGGAGGAGGAGGAGGAGGAGGAGGAGGAGGAGGAGGAGGCCAAATCAAATCCCTGGGCAATGAAGAAGGCTGCAAAACTCTCACAAGAATTAATCTTGATGATGATGATGAAGAGACTGATGAAGATGAAGCTCCTATTCACAGAAAAAGAAAAATTGATAGCCTAACTGAGCCCATAGCTGCAAAGCCTTTGGCAGCTAAAACACCCTCTGGAAATACCAAGTCTATCCAGGGTGGTTCTTCAAGCAATCCCCCAAGGGAGAATTCAAGGCAAATGAGGAATAAACTAAGAGCTGAAAGAAGAAAAAGTCAACTTCCACTCAGGATAGAAGAAGCCAGAATTGAGTATGTGAAGACTGGCAATAACTCATCTGTCTACAGGTGCATTAATCAGAAGAATGGCTACTGGATTCTGGAACTTAAGCATCTACTGGTAAATTCAAAATTTCCAGAACCAATTCATAAACAACTCATGGCATGGAGAAAAGACAAGCCAATCTTGATTAACACCAACCACATCAAAGCCTGGTTGGATTTTGAAGTAATTAAGAGAATAGAATCCATGAAAAATGACCTCTCTAATGAATGTCCTTATGGAAAGCCAGATGATGTGCACAGAATTCCCAACGTCACTGGAACAGGCACAAGAGCAAGACTTGTTGTGGAACCCTATGAGTCCTTCTACTTGACTGAAGATCAATACAAGGGTGACATCAGATATCTGAAGATCATATATGAATACTTCAAGCTATCGAATATCAGAATCGAGCATGCCTGGAAGTGGGGAAAGTATCTGTGGGTCAAGCACTTTGCCAAGAAGAATCCTACCAAAACCTACAAGGGAAGTCTGTGGATTTGCCAGAGACACAGAGATGATTGTCAGAACACTTCTCTATGACTATTCTGATGATATCAAAAGGTTTGGTGATAGGAAATTTGCAGATTGATCCATGGAACTGCTTTTGAAGACTTGAAGTGTTGAAGACTAGTTTATTAGGATGTCTACTTGGAGCTTGGTTACTCCTGTTGTCCTAATTTAAACTATGAATTTTGTATCTTGCTGACTGAGCAGAAATTTTGTTTTATCTTGTATTAAAGTTATCTCTGAATTTTCTTTGTAACATATCTGATGAACCTACTCTCAGATATCAATTTCTATAAAAGATAACATGTCAGCAAAGATCACACCTTGTGATTTGGTTGATGTTTACTTTCTGCACTTAATTATACAAATTGAAAAATCATAAGAAATGATTAAGTGATGGATTGTTTCCTCATCCAGATTTGTAATAGGTTAGATAGTCATCGTTGACTGATCAAAATGGGGGAAATTTGTTAGGAATATCTGTTTAGATTTTGATCAGCAACCTAATGACTTATCTTAGCTCAGAAAGGTGGTTAGTACTCTTGGTTCACTTGAACACTGTAAAAGAGGAAACTCACTAAGTATGATAGTCTAGCAAATCTTGTATAGGATGTTAGGTCTCTGAATGTAATTTTTATTCTTTGAAGAAGACCAAGAAGAAGGCATCCAGCAGGAAAAGTTCAACAAATTTGAAGATCTGAAGACTGCACAAGATTGCTGAAGACAAAGGCTTTTCAGATACCTATGTCCAGATATCTTGAAGAAACAAGTGTTTCAAAACACAAGTGTTGCAAAAGATATCTGAGAAATAAGAGGTTTCTGAAACGAGGAAAAGTGCCCACATATATCTACACTCAGATACCTTAGATAAAGATTATGTTTCCAGGAAAAAATATATTTTTAACAAGTGGTATCTGAAGTTGTGATAGTCTCTGGAAAAGGACGTGCAAGGCTTCAGAAAGCATGCATAGTTCCGTTGGCACTATAGGACAAAGTATAGTACAGTGCATTAAATGCGCGGACAGAGATGTCTGAACAAAAACGGTAGCTTCTGAAGAAGAAGACAAACCTACTACAGTACTATACTCAGATATCAATAGTTTGAAATTGAGTTAAACTATGGATACTATTCAAAACGGCACTCAAATTCATCTATAAATATCAACACTTAGACTGCTTGAGAACACACACAGAACTTACACCTTAGATCACTGAACTTATATTGAATATTCTCACAAGCTCTCTCAAGCACACTACTTACCTTCAAGCTTTGTGTTGCGACCAAAGCTCTTGATTCTAAGTAGCACAAAAGTTATAAGTGTCCTGATCCTTAACAAGCATTGTTATTTGTGAAAGAGTTGAACTAAGATTTCATATCTGAGATTCATTCTCTTGAACACTTATCATAGACTTGGGTCAGCAAAGAACAAGATACCATACATTGCAAAGTGTATCAAGTATACTTGATTTATAGAGCTATCTGAATAACTGAACAAGTTATTAAAGAAGCTCACCTGACAAACTACCTTAACCAACACCTTAATCGGCATGGAGTACAGGAATTACTTAGTTTGGAAAACTAAGGAATAGCTCAAAAAGTTTCTGAGTACAGGAAGTACTTGGCTGTGAAAGCCGGGGAATAACTCAGGGGGAACACTTGGTTGGGAACCTAGTGTATTTAGGAATCTAGAGAAGATACTTGTAAGGTTACCTCAATTATCTGTCTTAGTGGATTCTAGGTCTGAGAAAGGCCGAAGTGGATTAGTTGAAGGATTACGCCACCTTCAGATACCACTATAAAAAGACTTGTGTTATTTACTTTCTGCAGTCTATTACTTGCTTTATTTATCTTGCAAAGTTTTTACACTTATCTTGCTGAGCACGTGCACTTATCACAGAAAAGTCTTCCGCTCTCTGAAATTAAGTATCATATATCTTCACAGATATCTGAGAAACTGTGTTTATCGACAAAAGTTTTAAAAGACTATTCACCCCCCCCCCCCCCCAGTCTTTTACTTTGCCGTTATCTGGACCAACATGATCAAAGTCAAAGGGATGAAGGAGCAAGACAACTTCTATCATATCGTCAAACAAGCGAGGGAAAGAAATATATAGATGATTGTCGAAGAAGACTAAACTACAAGATTTGTATCATGTGCCCAGCCATTCCGCAGTTCCTGGAGCAGTCACATTGTAGAACTCACATACCATATCGAAGTGGAGTCATGAAGTCATGTTCCCATTGCAATGCCAATGAAGAATTCGAACATTTGTTTGACAACACCAACTGGTCCAGAAGATGTCCATTTCGTTTGGAAAAAATATGACATAAGTATAAGTTTAGTCACTAATAATAAACAGTCTATTGAATAAGTCAGTCATGTTCGAAAGACAATTTAGAGCTCTTTATTACCAAAAATAAGTTCTATTTTATATTAACATTGTCCACCTGTAATCAAACGTATTCTTCATTTTAAAGTAATATGTTCAACTAATAAGCTAACCAGAATCATTCTCATCAGTCATCATCAAACTACATTAGCTAATATCAACTTTTCCCTTTAATTCCACATACAAAAATCAACTACTCGGAAGCAAGCAGGCAGCAGCAGAAAACACAAATTGACAACAAAAGCATCAATAATAAGCCTTAAACGAAATCATATTGATCTAGCCATACATTTACTTATTACTTATTTCAATTCGTTTCGCGATTCAGGTTTAAGGCTTACAGATGAACAGATCCATAACTTAGCCTTGCTTGAAATTGAGAAGCTATTGAAAGCAAACTGTAACAGTCTTGCCTTTTTTGAGTCTATGCAATGCCAGATGAGGCTATAACTGACAACGCCACGAATCAGTTTATAGTTTATGAGATGTCATACGACAGAGATGCCATGAGATCGGAATTCAACGGACTGTACCCATGTTTGACTGACGAGCAGCGTAAAATTTACGATAAGATTATGGATGCAGTTGACGGGGGCAGAGGTGGTGTGTTCTTTTTATACGGCTACGGTGGTACCGGCAAGACTTTTATTTGGAGGACGTTGTGTTCTAGCTTGCGTGCTAGAGGAGATATAGTACTTTCAGTAGCATCAAGTGGTATTGCATCACTCTTGCTACCTAGAGGTAGGTCTGCTCATTCTAGGTTTGGTATTCCTATTAAGTGTCACGAGGAATAACATGCAGGAAGTTGAAGCCGGATTCTGATGTCACCGGCTTACTCAAGCAAACCAAACTTATAATTTGGGATGAGGCACTAATGACCAATAAACATTGCTTTGAGGCACTTGACAGGAGTCTAAGAGATGTTATGAAACGTCCAGATGATCCTTTTGGTGGCTTAGTAGTTGTATTCGGTGGAGATTTCAGGTAGATTTTGCCAGTTGTTCCTGGTGGTAGCAGATATGATATTGTAAATGCCTCTCTATGCTCTTTGAGACTGTGGGATTCATGTGAGGTTCTTCAGCTCACAAAAAATATGCGATTGCAGGTAAACTGTAAAATTCTCCGTTACTATCATATGAATTGTTCCGTTATAGTGTACTTTTAAATTTAACACCTTTTCTTTTTTTTCTATTTAGTCTGGATCATCAGCTGCTGAGGTTGGTGAAACTAAAGATTTTTGCAGAGTGGATACTACAAGACTGTGATGGGGTTGCAGGAGAACCCAATGATGGCGAGGTAGACATCAAGTTACTTGATGACATACTGATTCGTGAAGTAAGTCATCCTATCTCCACAATTGTAGATTGCACTTATCCTTCCCTTTTGGATCACTTAGCCGATCCAACTCTCGATCCGGAATACTTCCATTACCGTGTTGTTCTTGCACCGACTAATGAAATGGTCAATGAGATCAATGACTATGTCATGTCCAAAATGCATGGTGATTATATGGAGTATTTGAGTGTTGATAGCATAAGCAAGACCAGTAGACAATGAACTGGAAGAATTATTCTCAGTAGAATTCTTGAACACTATTAATTGCTCGGGCTTACCTAATCATAAAATAGTGCTTAAGCTTGGATGGATGATCATGCTTTTGAGAAATATGGATCCGGCTTCTGGGTTGTGCAATGGAACAAGGCTCATAGTCACTAATATGGGGAAACATATCATAGAAGTAAGAATCATATCTGGAATGAATGTTGGTAGAAAGGTTTACATCCCTAGAATGACTATGAGCCCATCTGATGAGACTAAATTTCCTCTAAGATTTGATAGGAGACAGTTTCCTATATCCTTCTGCTTTGCAATGACGATAAATAAAAGTCAGGGACAGTCCCTCTCTCATGTCGGTCTCTATCTACCTTCTCCTGTATTCAGCTACGGACAACTATATGTTGCTCTCTCTAGAGTTACAAGTAGAAAGGGACTGAAAGTACTAATATGTGATAATGAAGGTAAGACGTACGACACGACAACAAACGTGGTTTACAAAGAAGTTTTCGATAAGTTATGAGGTAAATTTATTTTATCATATACATTAGTTAAGATATATATATTTTCATTACTTTTTTTATATTTCTCAGTTTATAATGTAACTAAGGGTATATCCTTATACTTTTTCAGGTACAGATGGCATAATATGAAGTCAAGTCTTACCCGTAATTTTTTTAGGTTTTACTCATTGCAAAACTATTATTCCTGTACTTCAACAATTTGTTATTCTTACAAACTTTGGATCATCATTCTTATGGATTGTTTTTTTACCAACCTTACACATAAGTTCCCTATCAATTTTAATAGTATCATCTATTTTGCTATGACCACAAACAAAAGTCCTGGGCAATCTCTCGCACAGGTCGGCCTCTACCCCCCGCACCTGTATTCAACCGTGATGAATTACATGTTCTCTCTCTCTAGATTGCGAGGAGAAAGAGATTCAATGTATTTATATGCGACAAAGATGTTAAAACACATGACACAACATGTTCATTAACTTCGACATTTTATTATACGATATATTCATTTCTTATTTTTACTTTTGTCTTCATGCCCCGTCGAGTATCGACGGGCCATTAACTAGTTTGATATTAAATATTAAAAAAATTCAAATGAGGTAATATAATATTGTAACTTAAAGAATCCTGGATTAATATAATGTTGTAACTTGATCAGCGAGTCGTGAGTTAATATAGTGTTGTAATTTAGAAGGTCTCTTTTCGAATTAAAATTTTGATTGTTACCGGCTTGTGAATAAATATTAACGCCTATTTTTTTAGTAAATATCCTGAAAGACGGCTATAATCTAAAGAAAATCATCGATGTGTTTGTGTTTTTTCAAATTACAAAATACTCATTAACAACACAAACATTTCGATTAATAACATGGATAATTATATTCACAATATAAGTCCGTATCTACAGAGACTTTGTGATTTTGCATTGTTTAATAATTTATAGTTGATAGGATTTACAATGATATTGAAGTTTGATGAATCTAATTAGATTGTTCACGAAAAATATTACTCCCTCCTTCCAAATAAATCTTTCCATTTTACTATTCTGCGGTCAACTGTCTTCGACTTTGAATGCAAATTATTCTTAAACTATAATAGTAAATAATTTAATAAAATCATATAATGAAAATTTAATTACTATTATAGTTTAAGAGTAATTTGCGGTCAAAGTCGAAAACAGTTGACCGGTCAAAGTCAAAATGAAAATATTTCAACCTGAGGGAGTAATAAATTCTACGAAGTTGCTCGCACTTTCTAACTTTTTAAAAATTTGATGCTTTCATGCTCACGCTTTCACTTTCATGGCTCGCGCTTGCTCGAGGTGATCAATCACCAGTACAAAGAGGGCTCCGTTTCTAAGAATTTGGACTTTAATTTTCTATTTGAAACTCAAAAAACTATGAATACCGGATGTAAATTTCAGCTTCCTCACCTTTTTTGCTGCTTGTTTTGATATTGTTTGTCCTCTATTCTCTAATGTTTGGCTGTAGTTACTGTCTTACTGATTATGTCATAGTGGTTGCAATTTCAACTTCATCGGTTACTAAATCTGGTTTCTTCTGCATGCATTGCAAATTTTGCAAACCTCCATTTCCCTTCAAATGTTAGGTTCATAAACCAAAATCTATCCAATGTTCTAGTTTCTTTCTCAATGAACGTGTCTAGCAACCTGCATTTCTCTTCTACCTGATCTTCAATCTCAATGCAACGTGTTATACATGTGTCCTTCGTTCGCGAGCAATGTGCTTTTTTTCGCCCCTATTTAATCCGCCCTTCTCCTTCACAATTTCACTCAGATACACACACTGATCTAGCTACATATACTAACATGGCTTCTTTTTCGCGCAAATTACAAGTCTTGGTTACTTGGATGGTCCTCATGGCAATGCTGCTCTCCAAGACTAATGCAAACTGTGCGTTTCAAGCCATTTTCAACTTTGGCGATTCCAACTCTGATACTGGTGGTTTTTATGCCGCTTTCCCTGCTCAGTCATCTCCTTATGGCATGACTTACTTCGGCAGGCCTAGTGGCCGAGGATCTGATGGCAGGCTGTTCATCGATTTCTTTGGTAATATTATACTATATTATCTTATTGCATTTACGATGCTAATTTAATATGGTCATGTTGCTGAATTTACTATGAATGCAGCTCAAGCGCTTGGATTGCCATTTATAAGCCCTTACCTGCAGTCGATTGGATCTGACTACAGGCACGGTTGCAACTTTGCTACGCTGGCTTCTACCGTCCTACAGCCGACCACTTCTCTGTTTCAAAGTGGTGTTAGTCCTTTCTACTTGGCAGTCCAGGTTAATCAAATGAAGCGGTTCAAGGCTATTGTTGATAGCTCCCAAGGCAAGAATTTTTTCCGCATTTACTAAACTTTTCGATAAGTCCATAGATAGATAGTCCAAGAAAAATGAATGCATGTTGTTGTGAATGCAGGACAAAGCAATCTTCCACCTTCAGATATATTCGGAAAATCCCTCTACACAATCAACATTGGCCAGAATGACTTTACTGGATATTTAGCCTCTTCCGGTCCAGGCGGAGTCCACCAGATTGGGCCTCAATCAGTTGCTGGTGTCATTAGCGCCATCAAGGTACGTAAATGAAAACGTGACTGTTTATTTTCTTATTAAACTGCTAGAACCTGTCACAGTCTATGCCGACTCACTCCAAAATTGTGCAGGAACTCTATGGGATAGGAGGGAGGACGTTTATGGTGTTCAATCTTGGTCCTGTTGGCTGCTACCCTACTTTCATAGCCCAGTTTCCTCACCAAGGTTCTGACTTGGATGGATCAGGCTGTGTTGCGACCTACAACGAAGCAGCAAAGATATACAACCAGATGCTCAAGGATGCAATTGCACAAGTTCGACAAGAACTTCAGGACGCCAATGTGATATACGTGGACACACACTCGGTCATGCTAGAGTTCTTCCAAAATCCTACCGCACATGGTTTAACTTTAAACAATCCCAGCTCAAATTGGCTTCAACTTTTACCACAAAAAAATGTCACAAGTTTTCGCTAATTTTATACGATTTGTTTATTTGGCAGGGATGCAGCATGGACCCGTGGCATGTTGTGGATACGGAGGCGGTCAATACAATTTCAACAAGGATTTCTTTTGCGGAAATGAGAAGGCTTCAGCGTGCAATGATCCCCAAAACTATGTGAGCTGGGATGGTGTTCATTTGACGGAAACAGCTAACAAGCTGTTGGCATCTGCCGTTGTTACCAGCTCCAGTTATTTTGATCCTGTCTTTGCCCTGAATCAGTACTGTGAGATTCAGCCAATCGGTTGATCAATCGTTCACCCTCACCTGTCAATAACCGCAGACTAGTTATCGTCCATCTCGTGAATAAAATAATAATAATCATGATGTAGCAACAAGAGAATCAGTGTGTATAATGTATGCTCATCATTGAAATGTGTAATGACAATCCTGTCTTTTTGGATTCCTGCATCCTGTTATAAATCATAAATGCAAGCAGATACTTCCGGGTTTCCTTTTTTAAACTCAAACACGAAACCGTATTTAAGGCAATCCAAATCAATATTGTTGTTGGCAGATGTTACACAAACAGATTACAATTACAATATCAAGAAGTATCTTTTGTGGTTGACAGATAGAACGAAAATCGGTTTCCATTGCCTTCTTTTGATTTTAAAAGCTGGGATAAAGTTTGCTTTAATGCTATATTCAGGAATGACTTACAGATACAGCTAAATATGCAGTTCCATTTTCTTCACTGATTATGTCATTGTATTTGGAAGTTACCTGGAAATCCAACAGAACCTTCTGCAACCAGTGTTGAGATTTTTCCTCTGCCAAACTACTTGTGAGCAACACCTGATTTTATACAAGTGGCAAACATTTGTAAACAAAGGTAAAAACTGTACTATTTCAGTAATTCATCTCTGTCAAAAATCCAGGGAAGGGGTAAATAAACTTTTTCGTAGAACTAATAAGCGCCTTGTAAACTGCTTAATTGAGCAGCGTAAATGTATTGATAATCGAAAATGAATCGAAAAGTAGTAGAAGAATTACAACAACTCTGTTTATAGAGAGTTCAATCTACCTAACTAATTGTAACTGTTAAGTACAAGTAATAGAGTAAAATGTACTACTAATTGATGTTGCTAACCTAACTCGTGCAGTACACAATACATAGAGCTGAGTACAACTCTTTTCCTTAGCAACATGAGTTCGATTCTTCCTGGTAATAATCTCACATGCCCAACAAATACGAGAATCCACCTGAACGATAAAACTCATTTTCGCAAAGCAATGCTACGCCTCACAGTCTTTTAGCAGTGTGAGAACTCAATTTCCATATGGATCGTTATATAGTTGCTAGTCTTTATGTTTCACGCGCCACTGCTATATATGTACTGTAGCGCCCTGATTTTTTAAAAATACGAACTATGGAAAATATGACTCGCGCTAGTTCGTGAGCTTGTAAATTCGATGAACTTGAATTATGAAAATCTAAAACGTTACTAGACACTTTGGGCGTCAAAAGACTTGGCATGAAAATCTTGATTCTAAATCGTGAACCAGTAAATAATGCAGCGGAACTTGAAAATCATAAAAGTTTGAATACACTGTTTATAAGTCATGAAACTAAAATGGTAAAGACGCTCTGGTAAAGATCACTGCTTCGGCACGCTCCACTCCAAAAGCTCGGCTTCAAATACCTAAAATTGATATTTTAGAAAGGGGTCAGTCGTGACCACTGGTGAAAGCAAGTTCCATGCGTCATGACCTAGTTTCTATCTTCATGTCTTTTAAATCTTTTAGTCTTGCTTAATGCAATGCAACCTAAAACCTGACTTGACCTGACACTTAACACTTGAACATGTTCTTCTTGAAAACTCTTAACTTGAACTTGAAAGATTTCTCTTTAAATGCCTTTGAAACATAACATGATCGCGAGCTCACTTGGCATCGTAGGTTCCTATCCTGGCCCATGGTGGCTATCTGCCGGCCTCAGGTCACTTTTGTGGCCCTATCCGTTGAATAAATAAAAACTGACGGTCTCAGGACCTTGGTCCCTATCCGCTGAACATGAACTAATAACTGCGCCACAGATACCAGGATATTTCCCTACGAGCCCCTTTACTTAAACATGAACTTGAAAGCTTTTCCTTACTTTAAACTTACACCTTATTAAAATCTTATTAAAGTGAATGCATGATCTTAGACTCTAACTCATAAATGAATGAACTATTGTGTGCGAATAACATTATATATAGCATAGACAGTAGGCAAAGATATGCAATACAGTTCCCAACACTAACAATTTACATGTAACTGGGGAGAACTAACCCAAATAAACATGGACTATGATAGCATATATTGGTAACATGTACAAAGATGACTGTATATTATATATGAGGCAACCCAAAATAAAACAATCACCCCAAATCAACTAGAGATCAGCGAATGACAATCAATAAAGATCGAAAGGTTAATTAGATGCAGTGCATCCTTAATATCACCTTTCTCATATATTTTAACACCAGCATACATCATGGAGATAACAAAGTAAATTTCTCTTTGGAGGACTTGCTTCTATAGAATAGAAACAATTGAAGCAAAACAACTTAACCAAAGCAGAGGAGTCGACCAAGCAATTACTAACTAGTATGTATAGTTGCGTTTACATGGATCAAAGCAGACTGGAGTATATGACCGTGACACTGGACCGAAGCACTTGCATACTAATCTCCATCATATGAACACATAGAAACAAAAACTAATCACATCATCATACTTTAACAAATAATACATAAATTTGTATGAACTTTAGGGAAACTTGCATACACCATAACTTATAACTCTAATAATCAACACATAAACATGAATGCAAGTCCTAGGGGAACTTGCCTTGAGAGAACAAATACGAAAGGAGTTGAAAACGGAGTGGAAATCAGCTCTTTGTTCGACAACAGATTCTGAATTACTGGAACATCAACAAAGCTATCCGTCCGGTGGAAGTATAGATAGGTTTGTTATAAATCCGATCTCCAAAAATAAGCTCGATCCAACGGTTAACAAACCGGAAATCGAGTTTAGAAGTTGGCTTCGCTTGGCAGAAAATTTACGCGCGAAAAACAAAGTTTTTACTCAGGTTTTTCTTTGAAAATTCCTAAGGTTTTTGGGAGACTAGGGTTTTGACAAAGGCTAAAAGATGGGCTCACAAAAGAATATTGGGCTTAACTTTAAGGAAAACAGTTTTGGTCCAAAGACTAATGTTTTACGAACTCCGCTTAACGCACGGTTCATTCTAAAACGTTTAAATTCGAAATACGATTTTTTGGGCTGTTACATGTACACTCTATAATGTAAAATTTCATTACATTGTTCAATTGAAGATTTTACCATCACCGTTTAAGATTAATTCGTAATCAAAGTTTAACTGCAAAAAAGTCAAAACTGGACAACTGACTTAAGAATATGGAGTACATATACATATATGTGTGTGTGTGTGTGTGTGTGTATTAGATGCATTAAAGAGAAGAAAAGATGCAGTGGAAAGAACTTAAACAACACACGATTTATAGTGGTTGGGTCACAACAGACCTACGTAGTCCCCAAGCGTTTACTATTAGGTGTTTTCACTAACATGTCGAGCGACCTTACAAAACCCACAAGCACTCAAACACACCTCGTATTCCCCTCCTGCGCGCTCACGTACGTCTAAGCTATCCCCAGTCTAGTGACTCGTACTAAGGAGCAAAACCCACTCCCTTTTCCCACTCGCTAACAACTCATAAAAACTCAGATTACAAATGATGAAAGAATGGAAATCCCTCACTGTGACTCGTACTAAGAGAAGTAATCAAACTTAAAGAACAAACTGAGTATACAGGTGAAGGGAATTATTTCGAAACACTTGCTCAATTCTTGCTTGATTGCTAGTAACTTTGCTCCAGTCTCAAATTCTCTTGTGTTGTACGAAGAAGTTGTGTAGATAGCAAATATATATTTCTTCCATCTCTTAGAAAACGATTGCAGAGAGTTTGTTCCTACATTTTCTCAATTTTCCTTAACCAAATCTTCCTCGAAAATCTGCAATAAAATCACAACAAACAAACCTCCAAAATAGTCAACCAATGGCATATGTAGAAAATATTTAAAGAATTCACAGCCTTTAATTTAACTTGTTTGTTAACATCATCTCAAAATCGACTTTTCGGGTCAGCAATCTTACATTTGGATTTTAGAGATTAATTGTAGTGTGGTTTAGTCCAGTATCTATTTCAACAAAATTATAGTGTTGTACTTGGACTATGATAGATACAGAAAGTAACAACTACTAATGACTAATCAAGAGGTTAACCGTAAATTTCAGGTTTCTCACCTTTTTTGCTGCTTGTTTTGATGTAGTTTGTCCTCTAACGTTTGGCCGTAGTTACTGATTATGTCATAGTGGTTGCAATTTCAACTTCATCGGTTACTAAATCTGGTTTCTTCTGCATGCATTGCAAATTTTGCAAACCTCCATTTCCCTTCAAATGTTAGGTTCATAAACCAAAATCTATCCAATGTTCTAGTTTCTTTCTCAATGAACGTGTCTAGCAACCTGCATTTCTCTTCTACCTGATCTTCAATCTCAATGCAACGTGTTATACATGTGTCCTTCGTTCGCGAGCAATGTGCTTTTTTTCGCCCCTATTTAATCCGCCCTTCTCCTTCACAAATTCACTCAGATACACACACTGATCTAGCTACATATACTAAACATGGCTTCTTTTTCGCGCAAAATACAACTCTTGGTTATTTGGATGGTCCTCATGGCAATGCTGCTCTCCAAGACTAATGCAAACTGCGCGTTTCAAGCCATTTTCAACTTTGGCGATTCCAACTCTGATACTGGTGGTTTTTACGCCGCTTTCCCTTCTCAGTCATCTCCTTATGGCATGACTTACTTCGGCAGGCCTAGTGGCCGAGGATCTGATGGCAGGCTGTTCATCGATTTCTTTGGTAATATTATACTATATTATCTTATTGCATTTACGATGCTAATTTAATATGGTCATGTGACTCATGCTGCTGAATTTGGTATTGTTTGGCTATGAATGCAGCTCAAGCGCTTGGATTGCCGTTTATAAGCCCTTATCTGCAGTCGATTGGATCTGACTACAGGCACGGTTGCAACTTTGCTACGCTAGCTTCTACCGTCCTGCAGCCGACCACTTCTCTGTTTCAAAGTGGTGTTAGTCCTTTCTACTTGGCTGTCCAGGTTAACCAAATGAAGCGGTTCAAGGCTATTGTTGATAGCTCCCAAGGCAAGAAATTTTTCCGCATTTACTAAGCTTTTCGATAAGTCCCTAGTCCAACAAAAAATGAATGCCTGTTGTTGTGAATGCAGGACAAAGCAATCTTCCGCCTTCAGACATATTCGGAAAAGCCCTCTACACGATTTACATTGGCCAGAATGACTTCACTGGATATTTAGCTTCTTCCGGTCCAAGCGGCGTCCACCAGATTGGGCCTCAATCAGTTGCCGGTATCATTAGCGCCATTAAGGTACGTAAATAAAGCCGCTGACAGTATATTTTCTTATAGTTGCTAGAACGTGTCACAGTCTATGCTGACTCCCTCCAAAATTGTGCAGGAACTCTATGGGATAGGAGGGAGGACGTTTATGGTGTTCAATCTTGGTCCTGTTGGCTGCTACCCGTCGTTCATAGTCCAGTTTCCTCACCAAGGTTCCGACCTAGATGGATCAGGCTGTGTTGCAACCTACAACGAAGCAGCGAAGGTATACAACCAGATGCTCAAGGATGCAATTGCACAAGTTCGACAAGAACTTCAGGACGCCAACGTGATATACGTGGACACACACTCGGTCATGCTAGAGTTCTTCCAAAATCCTACAGCACATGGTTTAACTTTAAACAATCCCAGATCAAATTGGTTTCAACTTTTACCACAAAAAAATGTCACAAGTTTTCACTAATTCTATACGATTTGTTTGTTTGGCAGGGATGCAGCATGGACCCGTGGCATGCTGTGGATACGGAGGCGGTCAATACAATTTCAACAAGGATGTATTTTGCGGAAATGGGAAGGCTTCAGCATGCAGTGATCCCCAAAACTATGTGAGCTGGGATGGTGTTCATTTGACGGAAACAGCTAACAAGCTGTTGGCATCTGCCATTGTTACCAGCTCCAGCTATTCTGATCCTGCCTTTGCCCTGAATCAGTACTGTGATATTCAACCAATCGGTTGATCAATCGTTCGCCCTCGCCTGTCAATAACCGCAGACTAGTTATGTCCATCTCGCGAATAAAAAAATAATAATCATGATGTAGCAAGAAGAGAATCAGTGTGTATAATGTATGCTCATCATTGAAATGTGTAATGACAATCCTGTCTTTTTGGATTCCTGCATCCTGGTATAAATCATAAATGCAAGCAGATACTTCCGGTATTTTCTTTTTTAAACTCAAACTCGAAATCTTATTTAAGGCAATCCAAATCAATATTTGTTGTTGGCAGATGTTACACAAACAGATTACAATTACAACATCAAGAAGTATCTTTTGTGGTTGACAGAGGGAACGAAAATCGTTTTCAAATTTGTCTTCTTTTGATTTTAAAAGCAAATTTGTCTTCTTTTGATTTTAAAAGCTGGGATAAAGTTTGCTTTAATGCTACATTCAGGAATGCCCATCCTTAGTTGTTACAGATACAGCTAAATATGCAGTTCCATTTTCTTCACTGCTTATGTCATTGTATTTGGAACTTACCTGGAAATCCAACAGAACCTTCAGCAACCTGTGTTGAGATTTTTCATCTGCCAAACTACTTGTGAGCAACGCCTGATTTTATACAAGTAGCAGACATTTGTAAACTAAGGTAAAAACTGTACTATTTCGGTAATTCATCTCTGTAAAAAATCCGGGGAAGGGGTAAATGTTACTCTTCTTCGTATAACTAATGAGCGCCCAACAAATACACGAATCCACTTGAACCATAAAACTCATTTTTGCAAAGCAGTGCTCCATTCAGAGATGGGACCCCCAGTACGCCTCACGGTTTTGCAGCAGTGTCAGAAATCAATTTCCATGTGGACCGTTACATAGCTGCCAGTCTTTCTGTTTCACCACTGCTATATATATACACTCTAATAATGCAGCACACAAAAGTTAAGTTAAACTCAACACCTAATCCAGATTTGCACTACATATTCCAATAACAAGAGAAAAAGGACAAGCAGTACTGAGCCAGACAAAAGATTTCACTATCTATGAAGACTACTGGGAAAAATGTTCACTTTTCAACAATGCCAGGCTTGAAGGTTTTTATAGTGTTAGTGGTGGTGGCATTAGCGCCTAGCAGCTATGCAAAATGCGAATTTAAGGCGATTTTCAACTTTGGAGACTCCAACTCTGATACTGGTGGATTTTACGCTGCTTTCCCAGGGGAGAAGCCACCCTTTGGCATGACTTACTTCAACAGGCCTACCGGGAGAGCAACTGATGGCAGGCTCATCCTTGATTTCTTAGGTACTGTATGTATATTTTACATATTAAGTGTTAATTTCTTGAATTATATTGTATTAATTGACATGTTTAGTCTTACATTTGGAGATTAATTGTAGTGTGGTTTAGTCCAGTATCTGTTTCAACAAAAGTATAGTGTTGTACTATGATAGATACAGAAAGTAACAACTACTAATGACTAATCAAGAGGTTAACTGTAAATACAGCTCAAGCCATAGGGATACCATTTGTGAGTCCATATCTGCAGTCAATTGGATCTGATTTCAGACATGGTGCCAACTTTGCAACATTGGCTTCCACAGTGCTTCTGCCTCAAACTTCCTTGTTTGTTACTGGAGTTAGCCCATTTTCTCTAGCCATTCAGCTCAATCAGATGAAACAGTTCAAACTCCAAGTCGAACAGTTTCATGAATCCTCTGGTATGAACTTAATCTGCAGTAAATTATATACACTTGTTCACAGAAACACCACATTAGTTACAAAACTGAATTAGTATCATAAGTCATAATGTATGATTAAGAAGTACCATGATTTTCTTCTGCAGGAAAATATAAACTTCCTCGACCGAACATCTTTGGAAAATCCCTCTACACATTCTACATAGGCCAAAATGACTTCACAGGAAACTTAGCATCTCTTGGCATCAGCGGAGTGAATAAGTTAGTGCCTCAAATAGTTTCCCAAATTGCCAGCACCATGAAGGTAAACCATGACCAACATGGAGACTCAAGTCTTTTTCCTGTAAGCACAAGTACATACTAATACCACTTATCTGCCTGAATTTTCAGGAGCTTTACGAATTAGGTGGGCGAACATTCTTGGTTCTAAACCTAGCACCAATAGGTTGCTACCCTGCATTCTTAGTAGAGCTGCCTCACAATAGTTCAGATATCGACCAATTTGGGTGCATGATCTCGTACAATAAAGCTGTAGTTGAGTACAACAACATGCTGAAAGAAGCATTGGCACAAACACGGAAAGACATACCCGATGCTGATATTATATACACAGACATCCATGCCGTGATGCTTGAATTGTTCCAGCATCCCACATCTCACGGTAAACTATAGTCTATACCTTAACCTTTAAAACATGAAAAACTATTTTCTATCAACTTTTTCCTAAGAACTGATAACTTCAAGTTTCAACATCTTTTAAAAAAGTAAGATCCTAGGTTTCTGACTTTGGAAAATTTCACAGGGCTCAGGCATGGAACCAAAGCATGCTGTGGATACGGGGGCGGTGCCTACAACTTCAACCAGCAGGTTTACTGTGGTAACACGAAGTTAATCGATGGCAAGAATGTGACAGCCAACGCATGCAAATACCCTCGGCATTATGTGAGCTGGGATGGAATTCATGCCACAGAAGCGGCAAATAAGCGTGTAGCTTCTGCCATTCTAAAAGGCTCTTACTTTGATCCTCCGTTTTCACTTCATGAGTTTTGTGACATTCAGCCAATAGGTTGACCATTGTCTTCACAAAAGCACAAATAAGATCGAATGATCCTGATATAATCCTTCTCTCAGTAATCTTATAACTACAAAAGGAATGCTTAACAGCTACTTAAACTTATTCAAACAGAAGAAACAATACAAACTGTGCAACTTGATTTGGAGTTTTTGTCACTGCAATGTTTAGACTTTGGTTATAAATTACACTTCAATGATCAAATGTAGGAAATAAATGTGTCTTTATGTGAATGAAATAGCCCTATATTGCTATAAAAAGGTACATGAAAAACATCAATCATGACAAAAGAGCATTGTAGCATCACAATACACTGTGGGAGTGAAGTAGACTGGCCTTGTGGTCACGAGTCATGCGCTACTGAAACACGACATCACTCCTGCAATTCGTCCTACACCTTACAACTTTTTTAAATCATGCAATCAAATCAAATTCACCCAGATGAAATTTATAACTATTTTTTTCACAAATTGAACATTTCCAATCAATCACACACATATTCAGGAAAAAAACCGGAATATTTTCCTTTCTCCGTGTTACATTGTTAGTAAAGGAAGAGGGTCCAAAAGCTACTCAACATCCATTTGAATAATACAACTCAAGTTTGAAAAATCTAAGCTCGGTTCAGAAATAGGACCCTCATGTTCACAGTTTAGCAGCAGTACTGCAGCTCACTATTCGATTGATAATGGCCTTATTGGCCTGGTGGTCCGTTACAGGCCTGACGGTCCAGTACTGACTCTAATAGTGCATCACATAAAGTTAAGATTCACCTCAACTTCTTATCCATATCTATACTACACACATTACAAAACACAAATCCCAATAACAAGAGAAAAAGGACAAGCAGTACATTTCCTTATAAGCTATGAAGACAACTTGAAAAATAATTCCCATCACAACAATGTCAAGCTTGATGGTTCTTCTAGTGTTAGTGGTTGCGGCATTAGTGCCTAGCAGCTATGCAAAATGTGATTTTAAGGCAATTTTCAACTTTGGTGACTCCAATTCTGATACCGGTGGATTCTACGCGGCCTTTCCCCGGTTGAAGCCACCCTACGGCATGACTTACTTCAAGAAGCCTGCTGGGAGAGCAACTGATGGCAGGGTTATCCTTGATTTCTTAGGTACCAGTGTATTAAAATACTTGCAGTTCTAATTTTTTGAAGCATATTGTACCTAAGCACTACTAAAAACATATTGAATTTGTGTATTTAATGCTGTGATAATTTTAGCTTATATATGTGATTTATATTTGCCAACAATCACTCATACATACATGGAGGCCCATTTTTTACATGTCCAATGGGAAAAACTCCCAATCCTGTGTTTGCTTGCAGAATGACCATCAATCCATGATCATGAATCGGGTTCCACGAATATATAGTACTTGTACTGTGATATTCAAGAAGTAAGAACTAATCAAGATGATAATTGTAAATGCAGCTCAGGGAATAGGAATACCATTTGTGAGCCCATATTTGCAGTCAATTGGATCTGATTTCAGACATGGAGCTAACTTTGCAACAGCCGCTTCCACAGTGCTTCTGCCTCAGAGTTCCTTGTTTGTTACTGGAGTCAGTCCATTTTCTCTTGCCATTCAGCTCAATCAGATGAAACAGTTCAAACTCTTAGTTGAGCAGCTTCATGACTCAGGTATGGATTAAGCTGCACTAAATATACACAGATTCGCAATATTCATGCTGAAGTGGTACTTTCATCTTTTCAAATTCACCGCAAAATGTCTGCGGAGGCATCAAGCCCCTTTACATGCACCTTCACTAATACGCATTTTAACATGATTAAGAGCTATGATATGCTTTGCAGGAACTAGTCTTCCCCAACCTGACATCTTTGGGAAATCCCTCTACACATTCTACATTGGCCAAAACGACTTCACAGGAAACTTACGTTCCCTTGGCATCAGTGGGGTGAAAAAGTATCTACCTCAAGTAGTTTCCCAAATTGCTAGTACCATAAAGGTAAAATATGCAAGATACAACAAACTGAATCTCTCATGCTGCAAATATAAGTACATATTAATACTAGTTTTCCCTACGAATTTACAGGAACTTCACGGATTAGGAGGGCGAACCTTTTTGGTGCATAATCTAGCACCAATAGGTTGCTACCCAATGTTCTTGGTGGAGCTACCTCACAATAGTTCAGATATCGACCAGTTTGGGTGCATGATCTCATATAACAATGCTGTCGTTGAATACAACGCCATGCTTAAAGAAGTATTGACACAGACAAGGAAAGACATTCCAGATGCAAATGTTATATACACAGATGTCCACTCTGTGATGCTTGAATTGTTTCAGCATCCCACGTCTCATGGTACCATATACCGTTAAAACTTTTAAAATTTACCAAGCATATGCCTATCAGTTTTTCTAAGAAATAATAATTTTCACACTTTTTAACAGAATAAGTTTCTGAGTTTTTTTTATTCTGGAACATTTCACAGGTCTCAAGCAAGGAACCAAAGCATGCTGTGGGTACGGAGGTGGTGCCTACAATTTCAAACAACACGTTTTCTGTAGTAACACAAAGTTAATCAATGGCAAGAATGCTACAGCCACAGCGTGCAAAGACCCTCAACATTATGTTAGTTGGGATGGAATCCATGCCACAGAAGCGGCAAACAAGCGTGTAGCCTCTGCCATTCTGGAGGGCTCTTACTTTGATCCTCCTTTTTCACTTCACAAGTTCTGTGACATTCAGCCAATCGGTTGACCTTTGTCCTCAAATTAAATAAAGAACAACTGATCCTGACAGGATCAACTCAGTATATAATCATTCTGCGCCGTACTTTTCTCATTGCAAAAGAAGGCTTAGCAGTGACTTGAAAACATGTTTTAAATAGAAAAAATAATACAAAAGGTGGAACTACCTTGAATATGTTTTTGTGTCACTACACATGTATTGACTTTGCTAATGAATTACAGTCTGTGGGAAATAAAGGTGTCCTATGTGAATAAAATAGCCTTGGATAATAGTATGAGTTGGGTATCTTGCTATACATGTCCTCATATGTCACACCAATTTGTGCTCAGTTTTTAAAATGAAAGCAATGCCCCCAACAACCAATTCTCTCAATGTTTTTTGTTCAACTTGGTAATTGTTTTGCTTAACATACTTTTAAAATATAACACAAATCAGTAGTTGAGTTATCCTTCTCAGTCAATGGAATTAACAAATGCATTTCCAGGACTACAATTTATGTGTATTCCACTATGCAACATAGTTGGTGCCAAAACAGCAAGATAATAATAGCCAACTGGCCTGCATATTCATCAGATAATATATGCACAAGATAACTTTCCATTTCATCAATTTGAAGTCATAAAAAATGTTACTATATTCATTTCCCAAAGAATCAAGGGAAGAAAAGGCAAAGAAAAAAAAAAAAGAAAGAAAGAAAAGAAAAAAAAATGTAAATTCTGTTAAGGTACATAGTTATTTTCAAGAACTGGTTGTGTTCTGATACCTGAAGCTGCAGGCATTCTACTTGTACCGATCCAAGTTGAGTCCAACGCTTCACTTCTTTCTGACTCTCTTTCCATTCTTTGAATCCTTTTATGTTTTATCAACTTGTATGTCACAACTCCAAGCACGACAAGCAACACCAATGCAAGAACTCCCAGTGCAATTGCCAGCGCCAATATCCACTTCTTCGATCCCTTCTTCAAAGCAATGATCGGCTCATAAGGCACCACAACTGAAATATGCCCCAGACCCCTTGCGTGACAAGAACTTCTGGCAGTCACATTGCTGAATCTTACTGTTCCATTAGTGCCAAAATGAACACATCTAACTCCATCAACCTTATGCGAAACATTATGAAACCGGACAATGATGGGGTGATCCTCTGTAGTATTAAGTGCCACATCTGGATGATTAGTCGAGCTAGAATTCGAATCATAGGCTAGCAGGCCTAGTACAGGGGCAACAAATTTGTAATACGGCACATTGTAATAAAACGACGACCAGTTGCCAAGATTTTGATACACAATATCAACTCTCCTTGTAAAAGGCCATGGCAATATCCTCGGTGGGATTTCAAAAGAAGTGACATTAGCCCCATGTAACCATAATCCACGAGTTCGAGTCCGAAGAACAGAAACTTCAATACCAGACATATTCGAAGGAAGTGAAACATTGTACAACATACCAGTATGAGACTTAGACAAATTCTTGAATGCATAATCATAAAGAACAGAATTCAACGAATCACGAGTATACATATTCCCAGATGCATCAACATTAGGCCATGGAATCAAATACAATGTAATCCAAACAACAACAAACCAATTTCTACTACTATAACCCATACAAGATTGCAGCATCACCATCATCAAGACTGACCTTTTACACTCGCACTACTCAACAGACATGCCCAAACACCAAATCCCACATCAAGAATTCATCAAATCAGATCGAATCTCGTAAAAAGATCGTATCTTTGGCAATTTTACAATGTGTGGATGAAGAAAAAACGTATGTGCTGCAGAGTTAAGATGAAATCAAGAAAGGGATTGTTGTGATTGCAGGCTTTGGAGACAGAGTGTGAAAGAAAGATTCAAAAGGGAGGCGAATTTACATAATTGTCGTGATGTATTTGGACATATGAGCATGGAATTTGGAGAAGCTGAGGTTACAGATGCAGCACTGGGATGAAACATGTTTTGTTTGTATGTATTGTCATGGAGATGAAGAGACAGAGTAGTATTATTAATAGTGGTTACTTACTTGCAGCAACTGTAAATTAGTATGTATGTATGAATACAAAAGAGTGTGTGTGTGTGTGGACATATATATGAAAAATGGTGGCGTCAAATGGGAGAAGAAAAGGGTGCCATTTGCCAACGTAACTGGCGGCTAGGCTGGCTGGCATAAGAAGAAGAAGAATCTATCAATCCTTTTTGAGTTTTCTTGCTCTTGCTCTTGCTGGCTAACTTTTGCTATAGTTTAATTAATTGTTAGGTCATGCAAGTATAATCTTGTATAATAGCATGAGTTGGTGTATTTTTATACTTCTACACTATTCTTATCTTATATTATTTGAAGAATATTGTGGTTGGTGTGGGGGAAATTTTGGAGAATAAAGAAAAGACATGTAGGAAAATGTGGAAATAAAATGGATTTTTCTTCATTTTCTTTTACTTTCTCTTGTTTTTTATTTTAGATACTCGTAACATATCCTTATTTTCAATTTTATATACTCGTAATATAAGTGTAAACTCTTTATATCATATTAAAGTATAGATAACAGAAATATATATTTAGTGGGCGTATGGAGCATTTAGGAACGTAACAGGTGACTCCTATAGATAAAATTTTTCATTCATGTAGATATCTATACAACCTGGGGCATTCTAGTCCCAAATTACATAAAACGTGGTACCATTCAAAATTTTGAAAAATAGTACTATTTTAAGAAGTGCATAGTGATGCGTCTTAACATGATCACTGTGTTGTTTCATGAGAACGCATACGACATCTTAATAAAACATGGTACACCATTTGCAGATGAATCTACAACGGTTGGCCACAATTGCAATTGCAACCATGTAATTGTAATTGATTTATTAGGTCAGATTATGGTTGTTAGTATTGCTTGATGCTATGGTGACCCAATCGATTGCATTCCATAGAGCAGTTTACAAAGATTGCCGTAACAAGCTACAACTCCATATATAAACAATGAAGGACCGAGAATATTTTTTTTATAGAGAAAGAGAATCTTTGGAATAGGTATGACCTCTCAACATAATGTGATGTGAATCCAATAGTTGTCATTTTTAACACATATTCTAACTTGCAATCATTATTTTAAATCTTGAACCAATAGAGCGCATTCACATTTGCCGGATAACCAAGTTTGGGAAGCAAAGTTGCACCTGCCAACATTTTTGTCCACACTTCACATTTTATAAGTTTCTTGCAACCTTTGTAAAAGGATTTTGCCATCTTGCAGAAGGCAACGCATATCAAGTATGGTGAATACATGAAGTTGAACGATTTGCGTTACATGTTTATAGCTAATGTTATTGAACCTTTCACAACACAATTCATTGAGTTCGCTCAGACTGCTGAACTTTCATGTCCAACTGCATCCCTTGATAGCTAACAGGAGCCAGGAGGGCTCTTCAATACATAAACTTATCCGACATTACAATGATACGGAGGAACAATAACATACCACGTCGTTACATCCAATTTCACCCAAGGTGATAGTGGGGAGTGGGGACTAAAAGACGGTCACATTATAATAGCCAACAAGACAAGAAACAGTACATATTCAACATACTGTAGCATTTTTGCAGTGAGCAATTCAAGTAAGTTTTGACAATAATGAGAAAATGGTAGCTCAATATTATTGCATCCAGATAAAGCTTCATAGCATTACACTCCAATATTACAGATTAGTAAACCTTTCACCATGTAACTTCAAGGTAGAAAGAACCCAAGAGGTAATAACATACTGTGAGTCACAACTCGCATGACACTCCCTCTAAAGCTTGTCAATGTCCTCGTCCTCAAACTCAATGTAATCATCACCAGGCCCATCATCCTCGTCATCAAGATTGGCAACACCTTCATTAAGCCTAGTGTTCTCTGGCAGCTCACCATAGGCCTTCAATAACCTTGCCTCATCAGGCATATATTTCAGGATCACATCAGCCTTATCATCCTAGAACATCAAATCAAGAAATGCAGTATATTAGAAGTCCGAACCCGTATTCCAATCATCAAAAAACGATTCATCACTTCCAAATTCAAGACTTGAATCTCCCATCGGCACATAACCAGCTCTTACAGTCTTACTTGTGAAATGAAAGAAAAACACATCTAGTTCCAGTACTTGGTGTTAAGAGTTAACTATCCCAGGTTCATTGAGTGTTTTAAGAGTCTATTATTTAAAGATCAGAGCTTTGTTTAGTAATCTACAGCAAAAACTCAAGAAGATCTCCAACAAAGTGGACTTCACTCCAAACTACCAAGCTGCTCTCTTGTTCTCGTTCAAGATCCACACCAGGTACAAGATAAGAAGTTAAGAACACAAACACTAGAATAATACAGTTCTAAGCTAGAAAGACAGCTCAGGAATCTCTCAACTAAACACAGAACACAAAAAAGAGGGGCGCAAAACACCAAAATTCTTCTGATACATAACCAAAGCCAAGCTCAAATTACACAAACAAACAGAACAGAACAGAAGCATACAACTAACTAACAACTAACAAAAAAAACCCAATTGAAACCAAGCAAAATCAAAAGCATAAAAAGCAAAACAAAAACAGATCTGGAAATGAAAAATATATACCTGATAATCACGGAGACCGACTAGGATGATATCACCGGCAGCAATCCAGACCTTCTTGTGCATCTTGCCACGGATATGGCAGAGGCGCTTAACTCCGTCGATGCAAGTAGCTTCGCATCTGCCATTTCCGAGCATACGCTGAACCTGGGCGTACTCCTGTCCATCTTCCTTGAAGACGAGCTCACGCTTCTCATCATCAGCTTCGTTCTTACCTCTCTTGCGATTCTTACCTCCCTTTCCCTTGTTCTTCGGCATCTTCTCTTCTTGCTCAAAACCCTAATTTCACGCCCCTTTTGGCTTCTACTTGCTATTCTTCTTGTAAACTTTACAGAGAGATGTTTGTTTCCCAAACAAACAATAGGAAACGAAAGGAGTTTTATTTCGTTGGTACTCTACTAGTCTACTTTCCAATAGCGTGAGGTTCACGCAATTCAGTCGGTTCTCTTTTGGGCTTATTATTCCGATCCATGTACTTGGACCTCTTGCCACCAGCCCAATTTCCCTCTTACTTGCATCAACTTTGCGTAAATTACTAAATTCACAATCTTCCCAATGTTGTCCAAGTGTACGGAGTATGGCTAAACGAGATGATAAGGTGACACAGTGATAGAAACTTGTGTAGAATAGTTTTTCAAATCGGTTACCTGACCAGTCATGTGATATCATCTCGTGTAGGGACTAACAAAATGTAGGTACATCATCTTGTTTGGACTTACAGAGTAACCGTGTCCAAACATATTGTTTTAGTCCAGCATGCAATACTCACTGTCAAAATATTCCAATCATCATGTTTTACTCTTCTAATAGAGCAACATTGCTGTTTCCACTAATCAAGTACCAGCTAATTTGGCTCAACGTTGACTGTATCCAGAACTTAGGCAGAAATGACTGATATTGTACTAGTACATTTTCTATGGTTCAAATTTCAAACCACAAGCATTTCACCAGTCAACCTGACCCAGATGAAAGAGTGGATCCATTAAAGTAAAAATGTCAGCTTGGAGTTACCAACAATTGCAGACAATAATTTGGTGATTGCAAAAGCAATCATTAACCGTTCAGGCAGGGGGATCAATCTCAGATTGTGTACACTAAGCTTCCATTGGTAATCACAACCCGTGGCGTCCATGAATTTAGTAGCTCATACTTACCTCGGGATTGGCTTTTCTTAAATCATTAGGAAAATGTACAATCTGTTACAGAAAGTTATGTGATCCCAACACCTGCTAGTGTGGATTTGTTCCATTCCAATTACTCTCATTGCATTGTCTGGTTCTTGGGTTCTTCTAAAATGGCTCATATAGACCTAATACATGCCCGTCGATGCACCTCATGGCTGCAACCTGGTAAATTTTGCAATAGTAAATGATGTCAAGTTTTCCATGCAAATACTCAATCATGAATACTGGAAAACATGTTAATGTTTTGGAACATAATTTGCAATTAGAACAGGGATTCATGCTACCTTCCCATGGACTTCATACTTGATAGGACCATCGAGTTCAGCACCTAAACCCATCAACTTTGTCACGGTACTGTTGATGTCAGTTACTGAAAACGATAAGAGGGATGAGTAATCCTTTTGATCAACTTGGGTCCTGAAAACAAGATGACAGTTCATTAGTGACTGAGATAGAGATTGAACTCATACAAGATAGTTGCAAAAGCAGGTACCTACTTATTCTCAGTTCAATGAAGTAGTAATATACAAAGTAATAGTTTCTTTCAAGTCCAACTGTTATGTGTAATACCATACATGTATCATGTTCCACCAGAGGGATGGTTGCTGCAACTCAGAAAAATTAAGAGGAACACCAGTAGTTATATATGAGCACTCTACAAACATCTGATTTATTATTTTCACAATGAAGCTAAGAATTGTGAAAGACTTGTCAACATATCCAATGCTCATAAAAAAATTGGCACATCATGAGTCGTGCTTCTAACAATGATCAACGACCAGGAGTCTTTAGCAAGCAAGAAACTACAATAGTCATTCGTTCACACAGACATACCAGCTCTATAGATAAACAAGAGGAGACTTGTACAAACCACCAGCACTATCAAGGATGAATGCTGGGGTAGATATGCCAACAGAAGTACATAAAATAAAACAATCGTGCCATGTCATCTAAGATAGTTTCAATGTGAGTTACCACATCACTATTAAGGTATGCTCCAAATACTTACAAATTAAACACAGATGCTCGCCTTATTTCGCTTCCATGTTCAGGTATGAAGTTCCGAAGAATTAGCTAGATATTGTATGCATGTAACTTAACACAGCTCTCTCAGTCAAACTAGTATAGTTTGTAACTACTTGACAACTATGGCAGAGAACGCAAGGTACTTATACGCTCATTATTACACTGCTGTACAATCTTAAAGATTTGGATTACTAAATTTCTAATGTACCAAGATTCAACCATGGTAGTTCAAATCAAAATGGTACCATATAAACGTTTTAATTTACATTAAATACTGTAACTCATATGCCCTCAATTTTCAGTACATAACTCCCAGATTACCAGTCCAGGAAATCAAACAGAACATACTCACACCAAAAACATTAGTACAACGGAAGAAAGAACAATGAGGCGTTTACTCCCGCAACAGGACAGGACACAGAGACGTAGTAAAATAAGCAGAAAGACTGCCATTGAAAAAGAATCATCCAGCTTAAATACGACCCGGTACATAAATTAAGATTATAAAAGATACTAATCAGTCCCAATTCGACAACCTAGAATTACAGCAGCACAATGTATTCAATTCAGTGTGACTGATTCACTGAAGCTAACTGCAACTGAACTATATATGTATAGGAACTTCACAAAACCAAAAAACCTAACGGATTAAAATGTGAAAATTCAAGAGATTCATCTGACAGATAGAAGCTGGAAAGGGCTCAAAATAAGAAATGAAAGCAGTAATAGAAAGGCACGCACCTAGGGGAAGGGGAATGGAGAAGAGCGAGCTTGAGAGGGCCAGAGTGAAGCTCAGCCCAACGAAGGCTACAGATATCGACGGTGAATCCGAGGCCCTCTGAATAGAATCGAGCCGCTTTTGGTACGTCCTTGTGCAACTGAATTATATGCCTGAATGCCACCGCCATAACCAGTAAACCACTGCCGATTGGCTTCTGTAAATTTCAACTATCGATTAACCGAGAAGATCACTTTGATTCTGTATTGAAGAAGAACCATGTGCCCTAATTGGAATTCGAAAATATGTTCATAAAGTTCGTCAAACGTTTAATGGAATTCGACGAGATCCGTGTGCGATTTAGTCGCCCTCCATTTGGGCTTGACCAAAAGGAAACCAATTGATGACCATGGATGGGCACCGAGCTTCCAATGCCTAGACTCGCATAACATCCCCACCACGTTTTCTTGGTCATTTTTGGAAAATAATCATCTCATTAGGCGAATCAAGACTTAAGAAGGATTTTACTAATTCAAATACTTGATCATAATGTATAAGGTGTTCGAGTCGGATTCAAACTCCAATAGGAATTCGTTTTTGTTTATCAGGTTGAATGATTTTATCTTGATATGGTCCAATTAAATTCGATAGGTTCAATTCAAGTATTTATGTACTTGATAACAAACTTGACTCAACTAAAACTCAAACAAATTAGTCAAACTCGAGCTAATTATTGACTTGAACTTGAACTCGATTATTCCTCCTAAAGGGTGCATTTGAAAAGTTTAAGGTGAATTTCACATAAGTTTACTTTATTTACTTGACCATCTTTACTACATTTCATTTTTTTCATTTCATGAAGTAGAAGATGGCAGTCTAGTTTCGGTTATGGAATGTTCTGAAACTCGGGATGGTAATCGAACCAAGCAACCAGACGTTCATACTACAGAGGTGCACATATCAGATTGCTCAACATCTGATGAAAATTGACAAAAGCTCCAATACTTGTCATCCTCCAAGTTCAAGTTGAAGCTATATGACAAAAAGAGGGGGAATGATACAATATAAGCAAGTACTACTACTAACATCTCCATTCATGCAATAAAAATCAATCCATCGATCTTGTTCTAATGAAAAAGGTCATGCTATGTTTACATGAATGGCCGTCTAGAAAACAAATCAAGCATTTGCAGATTCAAGAAGTGGCGAAATTGTCTGGCAATGAAATGAACATCATATAGTGACACATGAAGTCAATACGTAATGTATTGGCAGAAAGTATTGGACCAAATATGTACTATATTTCAGTATAACCTGGAATAGGAGCAACAAAATCAGAAGTTTGAGTTATAACACGAAAATGCTGAAACGTCTTAAGGAATGAATCATGCCAGAAAAATATGCATGGCTCCTCTATATTCAACATGAACTCGTGTGGTGATTAGTTATATATACAAGATAAATTTACTCCTGAAGAACAGTCTGCATGTGATTCGACTGAATATTTTCCTACTTCCTATCCTACAATCCTTTGCAATAAATATGAGAAAGTTCACTTGATTGATGCCTTTTTAAGTTGATGTGTGACCATCAGACGCGCTCGAAGTTATAGATAAGTTTTTCTTGAAAACCTGCATTGGAAATTAAATGGGGAAAAAGAAGCATGAATACGAATCTAAAATAAATCGATATCTAATTCCAATGCAAATCATGCTATGACGATAAAAAGACAGAGAGGACCATTATGAAAGTCAGTCAAGGCTTACCTTCCTAAAGTATTCAAGTTCGTTCTTCATTGATTCATTTAAATCCTTAGATAATATTTGTTCTACCATATCCGAAGACTGGTTTTCTCCCTCACCCTCGCTGAGTACCTGAAGATGACAAAACTTCAGATAAAATCCAGATATTTAATCCTTATTGCACAGAGTCACAAAGATAGCTGGCTCAATTTGCAGTGTTCCTAATACATTCAGAAGTTGCAAATCTTTTTGGTCAAAGAACTTTCAGGAATTACTTCTTCACCAGACCCCTATAATATCATATCCATTTCCATGCATCACCTCCAGAAGACGTTACTGTAACCTAGCCCATACTAATGTTTATCAAACTGGGAATGACGAATAATAACTTCAATCTTTTTCCTCAGTTTGTACAATAAAGCAAACATATTGCAGACTTACTCTAACCTCATAAATTCGTGGAGTGTGTGTGTGTGCCCATTTGGGTGGGATGTGAATTACCAATTCAAAGCCTGCAGTTGAATGTATAAGTTCCATGACTTGGACATTTGCAGGAAAACATTGCTGCAGTTTAACTGAGAGCCGCAAAATTGCACACAGAATTCTGAACTTGTGCTCCATACTCTGGGCAGGAAGAATAAAGTATCAGTAAACATGAAAACACATCAAATCATATCATGTTCACATGAATTTCAGGAGTAGTCTGGATACCTTTTCAGTAGAGTCACCAAGAGCTTCCTTTTTCGGAAATTTCTTTCTGTGATGTTTTACAAGCAATCCTAGTAGCTGAAAATTTTAAGATGTCATTAAGCATTTAAGAGTAACCTCCTAGCAGAGAGAGGACATAATTACACAGGCTGCAACATACTTGAATCTCCTGTGCAGTATAACCATGGAGATGATTTCCATTCTGCAAAGTGGCAGCTTAACAGTATTAGCAACTAGCAAGGAAACTAAAAATATCTTGTGCTAGACCCATGTTACACATATTAGAGGATTTCCTACCATTATAATGCGATAAGATTGCTTATGGTAACCCTTTTTGCCAGTATGTAGCCCAATATTGTGGAGCAAACTAGCAGCTTCAAGGCACTCAAGGTCCCTTTCGTTCAAGGACATCAAAGAGTCATCACTAGCACGCCCATTATCACAAAGATCATTCGAATTCCTCAAACCTTCAAAAATATCCTGCACAATCCAGCCTAATAAACAACAAAGAGACATAATTGCTACAAAATTACATTAAGTTGCTCAGAGGATAATACTCACCCTTGCAATGACTGCACATGCAGTACCAGCCTTCATTCTCTTGTTATTACTGAACTTGGAAGCCAACCTGACAACAGACCTCCATCGAGCATTAACGTTCAAATCAAATCCTTCATACACCCTCCCCAACATCTCCGTAATAACACCTTCTCCTAACGCATACCCCGAAACCTCAATCTCCTCAATCCCAAGAATCTCAAATATCTCATCAAGTAAAACCGTTCCCGCCAAAATAAACCTCGCCCGATCCTTAAAAAACTCCGCCATCCTCACCTTCCCCTGCAGCCCCATCTCCGATTCATCACCCAATCTCCTCAACAAACACCTCAAATCCTCCCTGCCAAACTTCCACTCCCTCTCAACAAACTCATCAACCACTCCAACACTCTCCTCCACTCTCCGCGTGTATCCACTACACACAGCCTTCTCAATCGCCTTAATCGTCCCAGACGAACCCACCACCGCATCGATCTTAAACTCCCTAACCCTCTCAACCAGCCCCGACGCCACAATCACATCCCGAATATGCCTCCGCATCTCACCAACATCACTAAACTGCTGCGTCAGAGTAACATGACCTAATTTAAGCGATTGAGCAAACAACACATTGCCTTCGAACCCTACGGTAAACTCAGTAGATCCCCCTCCAATGTCAATCGCGAGAATCCTAGAGGAGAAAAGGGGTAAGAATTGCAAAATCCCTAGGTAAGTAAGGCGAGCTTCCTCCGTACCCGATAGGGTTTCCACCTCGCACGACGATCCGAGTGATTCGTTGATGGCGTTAACGAACTCGGAGCTGTTCGACGATTCGCGGACGGCTGAGGTGGCGACGATGCGGAGGTGGGAGGGAGGGAGGCGGTGGGATTGGAGGTAGGATTGGAAGCTGAGGAGAGCGGAAGTTGAGCGGGTGAGAGAGTCGGCGGAGAGAGTCGGCGGAGTGGCGGTGGAGGTGGTGTCTAGGCCGAGGAGAACAGGCTTTTTGAGGCGGTGGAGAGTGAAGAGACGGCCGGAGGAAGGGTCGGCTCGGGCGAGGGTCAGCTTGAAGGAGCTTGTGCCCATGTCTACGGCGGCGAAGAGGTGTTTGTTGCCGGTGGTGACAGGTGGCAGAGGGAGATTGGTTGTCATCTTTTTCTTTTTTCCACAAGGAGAGTTGGAGTCGTTATTCATTGGTTTTTTATTCGATTTTAGCGGGTAAGTACCAGAAGTACCTGAAATTAGAGAGTCCGTGATTGTAAAGATACTAGGATTTTACTCCTCAACAGACTCAACAGCATAAAAGATGGCGACTCGGTCTCCCCATACCTTTTTTATAAAACGTTACAGTTATATTCAAAAACATTATAGAGTTTTATTATGAACATCAGTGATATGAATATACGGAAAAACTGACATAAAATGTTCGTTCATAAAACATTATTGATATTGTTTAACTTGTTTTGCTAACGGGACAAGCATTATTACAGCTCAAGCAATGAGATTCACGACTCGGCTAACATGTTAAACAACACTAGTGAGAAATTACGTTTGAAAAATTAAAATTAAGAGAGCACAAGATTTCTTCATTTTTCGCATAATAGAACAACCTTTAAAATTTATCTTTTTCATAATAATTTGTTTTTATAGCGTTCAATTAAATTATCAATACACTCTATAAAATATGTTGACCGGTGCATGTATACACATGTGACCAATTTTTTGTCCAAGTTAAATGTGTTCATGGTTTGTAATTTAAATGTGTTCATTTTGAGTCTAACCTTTCACACTTTTGAGGTCATACATGGTTATCTCCAAGCTTGCTATACCATTATAGTAGGAATTTCTTGTACTCCCAATACCATTATAGTAGAAACATTGGCCCTCTCACCGGTAGTTTTTTACCTATATTTATAGAGGGTTTTTCCCTCTATAAAATTTCGGTGTCATTTTTACTGCCTCTATTAATTACTCCTAAAGCGTGAGTGCATTTCACATAAGTTCAATTTATTTCATAAACCATCTTTACTTCATTTCATTTTTTCATTGCATAAAGTAGAAGATGGTAGTCTAGTTTCCGGTTATGGAATTTTCTGAAACTCGGGATGGTAATCAAGCCAACCATCTGACGTTCAACCAAGTCAATGCGGGTCCACGCGATGGTTCGACCAGGATGATGTGCTAGTTGTGCAGAGCAATCCATACCAGTAACCAAACCATCAGAGCAGAGATGACATGTTAAGTGATCAAAATTTGTAGAACACTGGATATACAGAGGTAGTTGTGACTTGTTGCTATTTGTACAAGTCAAATAGCATATCAGAACTGTCCAGAGCTGAGCTTAATGAAAACATTTAAGAATATCTGAAAACCTGTATAAGATTAGACACTTTTACCTAAATAGCCGCTTCATGTTGCAGATTGTACAGCTTGCAATGCACCTCTGGAAGTCCTGGCGCGAGATTGCTGGCCCTCTAGCCTTGCTTCCAGTAACTTTGCCTGTAAAGTATTCGGTCGAGCCACACTTGAGCAAGACCAAGATAAGTCAGGATCTGCTGGTGTTATCTCTGAGTTCCACTTTTTAACAGGGCTGATAGGACCAGCAAAAATGGATGTATCAAAAGAACCTTCCATGTGGTGGTGATGACGATGATATACTTCTAATGGTTTGATGTTTAAACTTCCAGTGCTTAATTTTCTTGATTCTTCAGCAACTGACCGCGTCTTCTTGTCTTCAACGTGTTCTTCTGACTGCACCCTTTTCTTTCTAGGAGTCAATTTTGTTTCTTTCAAAAAGCTACCAGGACGACCTTGCTCTTGTTGTTTGGTAAATACACCATCCTCAGATCGTATCTCTCTGTGAAATAAAGGATTATGAATAGCAGTACCGACAGAATCATCTTCATCTTTCCAATTCCAAGGAGCGCTTCCTGGCTCGTTTAAGGACTCTAAAGAATGCATAGGCAGTTTACTTCCACTAGCACTATGCTTGTTCAGAAATTTACCATCTGAGGAACTTCTGGATTGTTTATCTAGGAGAAAGGTTTCAATTTCAGAACTTAACTTGTCAACAGCCGATGGCTTTTCTACATCTGCCAGCTTCATCTGCATTCGCTCATCCAACCATTCTTCAGACATGTGAAGAATCAACCGGTCGTGGTCCTCTTTACCGATATAATCACCTGATTTATGCTTCATAAGCCGTATCTCCTGTACGCAATCGATTACTCCTTTGGCAAACTCATCGCAGAGGTCTTCTCGCAATCTCCGTGCTCTCGTCTCCCTCTCAAGTTCTCTCAAAGCATAAGAATATGATGACTTCGTCTCTGAAAGCTCCTGAGCTAGCTTATGACACAGCTTCTCTGATTGCCAGCTAATGTTTCTTTCATCTGCTAGCTCCTCTTTCATGGACTTAATAGCAATTTTTATCCTGTCGTGTTCCTTCTTATTCCGAGTAACTTTATCCTCCGTGATTTGCTTCATCAAGTTATCAATTTGCTTAAGGTCTCTTTTCCGCTCTTGCAGAAGCTCTTTAATCTGTGTCTGAGATTGGTCCAGTTCCTTTTTCAACATTTTTACCAATGACATGTCCAAGGCATGCTTCTCTTCGAGGCTCCAAATTCTGTTGAGAACTTTGAGTAACTCGGCAGATGTCTTGAGGCTATAGTTAGATTCCCTAATTTTACCCTTAGAGCCCACTGAATTAGCTGGTGACATCGTGTGACTATGGCGACCCTTCTGCCAGATGCAGTACACAAACTTTAGTATGAGACGAAGTAAGAGTGGATGTGCTAGGCATAATGAGGAAAAGGGACAGTTGCAATGATTCATAATGTAAACTTCAATATTATCATATGGGATGGGTAAGATTATCAGACAAAAGCACATAAGCTAATCGAGAAAAGCGAAAACATACCTCCATTGAACTGCAGTAACTAGCAGGAGATAGAGGTTGCTGAGCTTGGCCAACATTTTTTACTCTCTGATTGTGTTGTCGTAATGATGCTGGAATTTTCTTTCTCAAGTCAGTGTTATTTATCTGTCAGATAAGAGGACTAATATTAGCACCTGATCTCAGTAAACCAAGACAGTAATTACTCTACAAATTCTTATGCAAATACCAAAACAGCAGCTCTTAATGATGCACGATTCACTTTGTAAAAGGTTCCTATGCATCAAATCATTCGTGAGTCATAAACAATGATGCAATATTCTTTTTCTGCTCCCGCTACAGGCCATTATGCCCTCATGTATTTGACAAAGCATTAAATCAATGCTTTCGAGAAAGAGCTCAAAACCAACTCACTTTATACTCTAATGCAACAAGCTGAAAGGCATTGTTGAAAGAAGTGTGTCTAAAGAGGTGCCCAGATGAGATTGCACAACATCAGATGAAAATTGACAAAAGCTCCAAAAATTATCATCCTCCAAGTTCAAGTTGAAGCTATATGACAAAGAGAAAGGGAATGATACAATAGCAATCAATCCATTGACCTTGTTCTAACAAAATAGGTCATGCTGTGTCAACATGAAACCGCGATCAAGAAAACAAATCAATCATTTGCCGATTCAAGAAGTTGCTAAGTTGTCTGGCAATGAAGGCCACAGAACTGCAGGAGACATGATCTGGTTGTTTGGCACTTGTAGCTTAATTATTGTGTGGTTATAACTTATAGCATGTGACATGACACTTGATAACAAAACAAGCACACCTCGAGCAAGGCATTTCATTTGTTGATACACATACACACTCCAGCCATTCCCATCAATAGTAAAATCTATACACGCTATGCATTAAATCATTCTTATCAAATCAGCACAACCCCTCTCCACAAACCTCCAGTCTACATTATAAGCTATTTGCAAATCTGAACCCTCTTTCACAAACTGAATCACAACTATTTCGCCATCAGAAAGATAAGAGCTCACAACAGAGAACATCATCCCAATGTACACCGCGGACTGGATTAAGTCATAAAGATTAATGAGCAGGCACCGAGATTAAACCGAAACTAACAAAGTACACAAGATATAAACCAAATAACATGGAATTCATTGCACAAACTCTCAAGAAAAGATAAAGCTAGTGTGCAAATCACCTGGCCTTTCAGAGTACTAGCTAAAGCTATAAACTTGCACATAAACACCAAACCTTGAAACAACAAACCCAAAATCAAAAGCTCCAACATTTCAAAACAATCTAAGATCAAGATTCAAGATTTTACCATCTCCGGTGCATCATCATCATCATCCTTCTTAAGAAGTTTACGACCGTTCATTCTTTTATCCGGCCTTGAAGTGTTGAGAAGAGGGTGTACCTCCCACAAATTAGCACCCAATTTCCTAGCAGAAAGACTAGTATTACCCACAGTGTCGGTGGAGTACCTTTGAATAAGTGAGCCATCTGGCTGAATTGACCCAAAATCCCATGTTGGTGGAGGCGTGCTACAATTTCCCTCCATTTTACCCAACAAATTCCCGCCTCTACTCAACTTTTCCCCAATCATCATCAACCCCTTTTCTTCTTCTTCACTTTCACCGTCCATTTATTGCTTCTCTTTCTCTGACCAAAGGCAAAGCTGTAGTTTTTATTCTCTTCTGAAAGACAGAGGGACAAATAGACAGAGACAAAACAGGAGAATAGCAGCTGAATAGATACACGTTGCTGCCAGCCAAATTGATTTCAATTTTCACTCACCGAACTGTCTCAAAATAAAAAACAGCCATCAAAATTAAGTCTTTTGGCTTCTTCTTCTGAATGAGGAGGAGAGAAAAGATCTCGTAGTGGTCCAAGAAATTTTCAGCCTTACAATATAATTATGGTAATAATGATAACAAAAGGCCCCCTCATGGGTTTCTTCTTGGCTGTCTGTGGAGATCTTTCCCCTTTGATTTCATATGTACGATAGCTTTTACACTTTAATTCACGGATTCCACCAGTCAAGATTTGGTTTGGTTTGTTTTTTCAACGCTTTAATTGCATGCTTGCTCCTCAAAGGAACACGAGGGTGTAAAGTGAGAGGATCTATGGCAGATTGTGAATAGATGATGATGGCTACTGTTACGAATAATGTGATTTTATTGAGAAAAGAAAGAGTAATATAGTCCTGTTCCGTGCTTTGGCTTGTATTAGCCTATGGCTAGGTGCGTGCTCACTCTAGAGTCTAGACTCTACTGTGGTGATGATGAAGGGGGTCTGTGTGACACGTGACACGTACACGTAACTCGAGTTAAAGGCCCATTTGTCTTGGCCTCTTGGGCTAGGCAATCACCTATCCTCGGACGCGGTCGAGGCAGTGACGGATCGGTTGGTCACCCAAATTATTTATATTTTTTAATTAAATATTCGACGTGTATCTTTCATAAAATCGCGAGACTTCACATACGTTGTCGTTTTATATCCGCATCATAATTTTATATATTACTAAAAGCTACCTCGCACCCAACAAATAATAAACAATATCAACTTTACACTAAAATTATACTTTTTGTCACTAAAAGTACTATTTTTCCCACATTTTCTATATTTTATCATTAATTTTAATTTTCGCATAAAACTGTACGTTAACCCTAATGTATGAAGTTCTCCGGGAATGAGGGAGTAATAGTTATAACGATATTAAGAATTTTAAAATAACGAAAGTTTATTTAAAAATATTTTTTAGGAGGAAAAATTGATTTTAAGTTTGTGAAATTGGAATTTTTCAATATGACATGGTGATATTTTGAGAGAATGATGTATCATTGATACATTAAATTAATTCCAAGCATCAGATGATTTGGGTCTTTTTACAATATTTTCATTCTAACATCATTTCAGTTCATATTTCTTCTAAATACACTACACTTATGATAGTTCATCTCCAATCGAAGTCCTCATTCAGACTCCGCGTTTGCTGACTTGGAATTGTAGTGTTGGGGTCGTAAAATTAAGCAATCTAACGGCATTGTGCACGACTTGCTGGTCCAAGTCGATACCAACTATGCGGAGTAGGATATGATGAAGGATCTTAAAAATTAGAGTAACTATTAATCAATTCGAGTTGAGCTTTAAATTGAATCTTAGTCACCATATATATGTTTCAATATCCATGTTCAATTCATTTAGCCAAAGGTCAAACCACAACCTATGAAAAAAACACCATTTCATAGGTACCTCTCAAACTGCCACCTTTCGATTATCGAAAAGTTGAAATTTTGTGAATTACTGACTCCTAAACTTTGCCATCCACATTTCGTATGGGTTATGCATATGCTCCACATCAAGATTTGAGTCTCCCAAATGTTGATAGATCTAAAATAGTAATTGTGCAATTGGGCCTAACCTACTAAGGATTAGTAGAAAGTATAATTATCGTCAGATAAGCTGTAACATTCCATATCGGTTAAAAGCGGTTGTGGTAAATAGTATATATGTAGACCACCACTTTCCTATGGTATGACTGTATGAGGACTTTTGGGAATACCAAAAACAAATTCGTGCGGGCTCCGATAAAAAATGGACAATATCATACAAACGAAACGTGTGTGGGTCGTTACACAAGCTTTTATATCATGCATCATGGCTTTTAAACTGCGGAATCCGATAAAAAATGGACAATATCATACAAACGAGACGTGTGTGGGTCCTTACACAAGCTTTTATATCATGTATCATGGCTTTTAAACTGTAAGATCGATCATCAATCAATGTCCGATCCAAGATGCTAGAGAGTGAAACGAATGCTATATGCATTGGAATAGTGAGTAGCCACTTCACAGTCTCTGTTCTCTTTTTTTCTTTTTTAAACATATTACGACAGACTATTTAGCGCCCTGAATTTTTAAAGACGAATTAAGGAAAATAAAAATCGCGCTAGTTCGTGAGCTTGAAAATTCGACGAACTTGACTTATAAAAATTTAAAACATAGTTCGATGCCTTGTGCGTTCTTATACTTGGCATGAAAATTCTTAAATATAATTCGTGAACTAGTCAAAATATGCAGCGGAACTATAAAATTGTAAAATCTTGCAATAATATATTAGTCTCGAAAATCGTTAAACTGAAAATAGTTAAGATGCTGGTAGTGATCACTGCTTCGGCAACGCTCGCCACTCCAATCTGCTCGACTTCAAATACCTAAAATTGATAATTTTAGCAAGGATCGGTCATGACCACTTGACTGAGCAAATTTCATGCACGTGCCATGACTTAAAGTTCTATCTTCATGTATTTTAAATTCTTTAATCTTGATTAATGCAATGTAACCTTAAGACCTGACCTGACTCTGACTCTTAACACTTGAACTTATTATTATTGAAAACTCTTTAACTTGAAACTTATCTTGAAGCTTTATCTTTAAATGCCTTAAAACATAACATGATCGCGAGCTCCCTTGGCATCGTAGGTTCCTATCCTGGGCATGGTGGCTATCTGCCGGTCTTAGGTCACTTTCGTGGCCCTATCCGTTGAATAAATAAAAACTTGCGGCCTCAGGACCTTGGTCCCTATCTACTGAACATGAACTAATAACTGCGCCACAAGTACCATGATATTTCCCTACAAGCTTATTTACTTATCTTTAACTTGAAAACTTATTTTACTTTAAACTCTTAACATTTTCTTAAATTGAATGCATGATTCTAAACTCTAACTCATTAATGTATGATTCTATATGTGTGATTAACATCACATATAGTAGAATATTAACATGTGTAGTTCATACTGCCATGTTAATGCATACTGCCATGCACTCTAATCAACCAATTTCACAAGAAAGCAAATTGTACAATTCATAGATGACTGACCTATGCGATTTAAGATCAGACAAATAAATTCACACAACTGACATTTAAACTACCTCAAAACTAGATCGGTTCTAGCATATCAGCATGTAAAGCCGTCAAAACATCATCATCAACATATATCACAAATTAACCATTTTATAATCGCGTATGAGATTAATCCTATGAAAACTTAAATACACCATAACCTATAATTCTAACAAATAATACATAAACGTGGATGAACCCGGAGAACTTGCATCAATTTCATATCATATCATAGATAACAATCAATCAAATAAATGTGAATGAGCCTTAGGGGAACTTGCCTTGAAAAAACAAACAAGAGGGACAAGAATTGAAAACGGGTTGGAAATCAGCCCTTTGTTCGACACCAGAATCTGGATGACTCAAAAATCCAAATAGTGATCCGTCCGGTGAAAGTATATAACAGTCTGTTATCAATCTGCTCACCAAAACTCAACTCGATCGGACGGTTAACGAACCGGAAAACAATTTTAGAAGATGACTGCGCCTGGTAGAAAATTTGTGCGCGAATAAAGTATTTTGCTAAGGGTTTTTCTTTGAAAATAGATGGGGTTAGATCTATAATGAACTTGTTAAATAAAATGGACTTGGACTTTAGATAAGTGACGGGATGGATAAGGCTACAAGGCACAAAACTGGGCTAACAACGCTTTACGAACTGCGCTTTGACGGTCGGTTCGCTTTAAAACGTCAAAGTTCGAAATACGAATTTTTAGATTGTTACAACCTAAGTCGTTTTTAGAATTTCAAAGATTATTTTATTACCTCTCTAAAGTTCCAAAAAAGATGTTTTATTTTTCGATAATGCTTGCAATAATAGTTATACATTCCTACAAAAATTCAAAAAATGAAAACCAGAAAATCTATAAAGAGATTACAAAATTTAAGAAACTCACAGGTAAAGATTCTTTTATTCTCCACTTTCTTAAAGTAGAAGAATAAAATTGGAACAAAATAAAGGTTTCAAAATAAGGCTCTGTTATCTTCATTTGAATAGAATTTATCTAAACTGAATGGAACTGAACTGAAGTGTTGTATAAAATTCAATTAAATTGAATTGAACTGGATTGAAATTAATGAGTCTTCAGATGAAGAGAACATAATTTAAGAGGCTACGACTGAGAAAGTGAGAATTAGGCTTTGTTCTCTTTAACTGAAAACTCATTCAATTCAGTTCAGTTCAGTTCAGCTCGTCTTCAGTTCACTTCAGTTCATTAAATTCATATTATTATTGTTGTTGTTGTTGTTGTTGTTGTTGTTGTTGTTGTTGTTAGTATTATTATTATTTTATCATTTATTTACACACCCGATCTCTTGTACGAGAAAAATAAGAAAATTTATCCAATTGAGTTATTTTCAACTTTTTTTTCTTTCTTTCTTTTTAATACGAATTTTAGTAGATCAATGAAATAAAGAGTATAGTTACAATTTGAATTACCCTTATTTTCTACCGTAAAATGTGAGTTAAGATAAGAAACTACAGGAACCTGAGCTGAGAGTACCATACAATTTGGTTCACATACTCTGTACGTACATCTCTAACAAAAATCCTACATGTTCTTTTGTTGGAAGATATCAGAACAATAAAATTAAACTCAGAAGCTAACGTTGAGTTTTTTCTCAAACTTAACAAATAAAAAAAACAAGTTAAGTCAAACCAAAGTCAAACCAAACTCTACAAATAGTTAGAGTTTGTATATATACACACACACAATTTCTTAAGGTTTGAGGTTTTGGAGGTAAAATTTCGACTTTTGGAGGTAAAATTATGACTTTTGATTTCCTTAGGGTTTGGAGTTTTGGAGGTAAAATTCTGATATATTGGAGGTAAAATTAAACCACTAAACATCGATTTGTAATCAAATATACTTCCGGTCCATTATTAACTTTCTAAGGAGATTTTTTTCCCGAACTTAAATCGTAAATTACTTGCAAATTACAAAAAAAAAAAAAAAGTATAAAACAAAGTTACGTTAATCAAATATACTTAATTTATTTTCATAAAAGTTGAAATATGATTATTGGGACACGAAAGTTGAATAAGCAGTTTGGAAAATGGAACAAGGCTGGAGGCTCTGGACAAGAAAGAGTGTTGATGTAAAGTTGTTGGCACGAGCTTGTGCATGGTTTATGGACTAGTGATTTTGGTTAAGCTTTTAATTATTTTATTTGCCGAACATTGTCCATGCTCTTGTAAACGTTTTCAAGTTGTAATAAATTTCACCGATTAAAAAAAAAAACTAGATAAGGACAGTTTGTACGACGATTAAAATTCGATTTTAATCGAGTTATCATTCTCATATTGTTTTCCACGCGGTTGGTTTTAAAGTTTGTTATACAATAATAAATAAAAAGGTAAAGTGACAGAAAAAGAGTAGGAAGGGTGTGAGAAAGATGACAAAAATAATATGTTTTTTTTTATTATGATTATATATATCATCATATAATTGTTATTATTATTACAAAATAATTTATTCAGTTCATTTCAGTTCAGTTATGTTCCATTCAATTCAGTTTAGAAAATTGCGAAAGAGAAGAGATCCTAACTCCCACTACCTTTCATAAGCAAGAGAAAAAGGAAAATTCAGTCGAATTTATGCCATACCAAATTGAAGCTCAAATGGATGGTCCCACCCAATTATTCTATTCCGATCTATCTTCTTCACATTTCACCGTCTTCTTCTGCATCACATCAACAGATCCGATCACCACTACCCAAATCCGCCATTGATAAACCCTCCTAAGCTCAATCATCCAATCCAATTCCCAAACCTGAACCAAAATGTCAGCATTTCTGTACCAGAGACCTCTCCGCAACACCCTCACTGATCCAGAAGAAGAGCTATCCCCTCAATCACTCCAAAATCACCAAAAACCCTCCTCCTTCACTCTCACCCGCTCCACCGCAATCCTCCTCCTAGCTCTCCTCGTCACTCTCGGCATCCTCTTCCCTTACCTCCACTCCCCTTCCTCACTCCTCTCCTTCACCTCCACAGCCTCTAACTCCAAGTGGCGTGCCTATACCCTGCCCGATGCGGCTGCTTATGTGGCGAAGAACAATACGGTGATCGTTTGCGCGGTCAGTGAGGCTTACTTGCCGTTTTTGAATAACTGGCTGATCAGCATTGTGAGACAGAAGCAGCATGAGAAGGTGTTGGTGATTGCGGAGGACTATGCTACGCTTGAGAAGGTTAATCGGAGGTGGCCGGGGCATGCGGTTTTGATTCCGCCTGCGTTGGAAGGGGCTGCTGCGCATAAGTTTGGCTCTCAGGTAGTTTTTCCTGTTTTGCTAAGTTAGTTGCTATTGTTCATGGTAAAATTTCAATTCCTGGAAGTAGAGGTGTTTTTACAGTAAGTTAGTTATTGGACGATATGGTGTACGAGTTTATGTTGATAGAAGTATGCTTCAATTTAAATCACCAAGTCACTAAAAAGAGTAGGAAATGAACCGGACAATTATACCTGGAGAATGATAGTATTGATTGAAATTATTAAAATTACAAGCCACTGTGATACTGTAGGATCATGTAATACTGTTAGCATTGGCTTTATGAGTTTATTAGAGTTTGATTGTTGTTGGGGGTTCATAGATCTTTTAGTGGATTGCTTGCTTATTGTGTAACTCAATCATGTGTGTTAAAGTGATTGTTAGCTTATTTAGGGTCTTGGTGGTTGGAAATCGGATGGCCTTTGAGCTTGGCAAATTTAGGAATTCTATTAGGTGACTTTCAGCTGAGTTGGTAGTAGAGATCATACCTTATCAGCAACTTTAAACCTCGATAAAATTAGAAGTTGATCCGGAAGGGCTGTCCTGGTTAAGTGGATAGATCCCAATTGAGCTTGAAATATAACTGATCACTTTGAGAGAATGGGGTTCTGGTGTTTCTGGGGATGCTGTCCGATCAAGGGGGTAAACCAGTATGTCTGTGTGTGTTTTTGCTGCGCCTATATAAGTAACCCCGGACTCTTCCAACAAACCCGTATGTAGAGGGATCGCTTTTCCTATCACAGCCATTTTTTTTTTATTTTTTAATTTCTTATGTTCATTACAAAGTGCTCTTTGGCCTACTTTATTTTAACAACGTATTTTCAGGTATGAAGTTATTTTTGCTGTACTTATTTGATTTTTATTTGCCTTTCAGTAAATCATCCAACTATCATGTGTTTCACTTTACCCCTTTCTATGGATAACCCACCCTTGTTAGTTGCATCATGCAGGGCTTCTTCAATTTCACATCGAGGAGGCCCCGACATCTCCTTCAACTCTTGGAGCTTGGATATAACGTTATGTACAATGATGTTGATATGGTATGGTTGGCGGATCCCTTCCCTTATCTGGAAGGGGAGCATGATGTGTACTTCATGGATGACATGGCTTTTGTAAGTACAGCAAATTATTCTGTTTTACCCTGTAAATAATCTATTGTTAGCTTCCAAAGTACATCTGCAAACTCTATCTTCATGGTTTGTGGAATGAGTTTCATCTTCTTTTGTTGTAAGCAACAAAGCCATTGCTATTGGAAGCTGTACTGCAGAGCTACAAATAGAATTGATTAGATTCTTTCCTCCCTAATATGGCTGTAATAACTTGTGGCTGGAAAGTAGAAAAGAACTCCATCAATCAGTACTTTATTTGGCTACTATTCATGGTCACATCTGGCTGAGAAGCAAGTTTTCAACTGAGAAGACTAACTTTATGCTTATCAATGATGAAAATTCTGCCCTGTTATTCTCAGGTCAAACCTCTGGATCATTCTCACGAATTGCCACCACCAGGAAAAAAGGGCCGAACTTACATATGTAGCTGCATGATTTATCTTCGCCCCACCAGTGGAGCAAAATTAGTTATGAAGGAGTGGATTAAAGAGCTCCAGGACCAACCTTGGTCCAGAGAAAAGAAAGCTAATGACCAGCCTGGCTTCAATTGGGCCCTGAATAGAACTGCTGGGCAGGTATATATAGTATAATACATTCAATTTCTGCTATTTCCAGCAATCAGTCGATGGACACTATCCTATGAACTAGCATCTGCACCATCATAGAATTTGTCTAGAACTCTACTTGGGAATAGATATCCACGACATCTGTTAACTTTTCCTGACTGAAAGTTTAGAATTGTAAATGTGCAATCTGAGTAAATATGCTGGCTATTAGCCTATTATAGAAAAAGATTTGTTCTTTTTTTCTTCAAGCTGGCATAGTTTCTTTTCTCCTCTGTGTTCCTCTATTAATTTTTGGATATATAGTTCATTACATTGTCTCTTTGAAACGAATTTCATACAGTCCAAAAGACACCTGTTGCCCCGGCGGGGGCTCTTCCTCCACCTTTAGTATATGATGGTGAGCTGGTAAGGTGAAATGAAATTCCAATGTGAAAAGGAATGATTGATTTCTTTTTAAGTTTCATCTGTTATCAAGCCAGCTACTTATTTTGTCCTTGTTTCTATTGTCATGTGCTTGCTTAGCATCTGATTTTGGCTATTTCAAACCACCCAGCTGCATAAGACTTCTTTGCAATTGTAACATTTCATTTCAGGTGGACGTGTACCTACTCCCTCAAAAAGCTTTCCCCACTGGAGGTTTATACTTCAAGAACAAGACGTGGGTAAAGGAAACCAAGGGAATGCACGTTATAATTCACAATAACTACATAGTTGGTTTTGAGAAGAAAATAAAGAGATTCCGTGAGTACGGTCTGTGGCTAGTGGAAGATCATGCCTCTGAGTCCCCACTTGGCACAATAGAATGACTTGTGAAAGCTGCATCGAAACTGCTTTTGTTTGGATTACATACAATTACCTATTCCATGAATGACGCCGGACGCTTCAGAAGTTGAGCTTGCTCTGACAGATACAGATATAAAGGCAAATTCTGAGGTGGGAATTCATGGCAGCAGATGGAAGAGCAAGAGGCAATGTTATGTTTATAAACAGGACCGTAGTTAGATTAAGCATCTAGCATGTTATCAGCCAAGTCCAATCAATATTTCAACATCCCCTGTGTATTCAAGTTCTTCCCTGCTTACATAATCATACAGTGTTGTGCAACATGTAAATCTTCTTCGTTGGAGAGTTTAGAAGCTTTTGTGTATCTTGAAAAATAGACATTTTAACAAAGAACATGCATTGTCTTTTGCTTCTTGTTGCAACAGCAGAATTCTGATGTACCTATAATCCGTTGTAACTTCATTCCTGCGTTGTTTGAAGTGTATCTTTTTCTCTGTCATTTTTGCTCCATGAAAATGCAGATTGGATAGATTTCTAATTTCGTCATTAAAAGCATAATTTAGCTAGAACAAACATTGAGGGGTGAGAGTGAGTCCATTGAGGACCGTCCTTGGAAAATTAGACCCTAGTTGAACCCGGGAGGGAGGGAGGGAGGGAGTCTAGTTGAACCCGGGAGGGAGGGAGGGAGGGAGTGTGTTTTTAGCATTGCAGGCCCTTACATCTGTCATGTATACTCCAGTACTCCACTATGATAGTGATTCTCCTGGTGAAAAAAATTTCCATTCATGAGATAGACACCGACAGTACTATCTAAGAGAGCTTTAAACGTGTAAACTATTGGATTAGTTGTAAATGTCATCAATGCAACTGTTCCCTTAACCTTAAATCTGTACGACCATTAGGCTCTGGTGTCACAATTTTCAACACAAGGCTGAAATTTGTCAGATCATCAGCTAAAATGGAATTTATGGATTTATACAAGGGATCTAATTTACAAACAAAGGGAGGCCTTAAAATTTGTAAATGGTCCACTAGACCACTACGCTTGAGGTTTGGAGTTTGAACTATTAATGAATTTTGAACTAGACATATTTTATCACAACTCGCCTGAAATTTTCTAAGAAAACATACTTTTACCAGGTTCGCTAATAGGTGGACCGTGGGAGTTCAGGAGTTATTTTCTACAACAGATTAGAAACATTGAATAGTAATAATCTTTCTGGGAAATAGTACTATAAACATATACGCAGAACATTAATGGTTCTTTTTTTTTTTTTTTTGGTATTAACGTAATTTAATGGTTGATACACCATAAGTCAATCATTCCATTTTGCCCGTCGGTTGAGGTTTTATTACACCAAAAAATGGGGTAAGAAATAGATAAATTCAAGACTTTATTCCTTAAAAAATAATGGACTGTTTTGGACGGAATTTTAATTGATGTATAACTGATGAATAGTAATTTAATTTTAATTGAATTGTGAAAGTTTGTGTTTTATATAGAGTTCAAAATTTTATAGTATTTTATAGATTTGTTATAAAGGTTGTGAGTTTAATGGACTCTTGCCTCGATTCAAATTTAACCAACTAGCTGTTGTGGCCAAATACTAAGTTGCATAGTTACTCAATTAAAATTGACAATTAGTTCTAAGCCAACAGGTATCTCCCTTCCAAATAAATTTATATATTTTTCATTTTTACATGTTTATACAAACTTAGTTAATATAAAAGGAGATTATTCCACACATAACAAATAATTAAAATATTAATTTTACATTATAATTGCAATTTGTTTACACACAATACATCAAATTCCACATTTTCCTCTTTTATCATTTATCAAGATATTTCACCTAAAAATAAAAATAAAACAAAAAATATTTCACCTAAATTTACACGCCATGCCCATACTAATATAGCTATTCGGAACCGAGGAAATATTAAATCTTAACCAACAAACTTTCCTTATAAATAATTAAATTTCTTTCTTAAAATCACAATGACATGTTACAATATGCCCTCATAGTACAAGCCCATTAAGAACATCCTGCCATGCTAAATATGGAGATAATTAAACAATTAACCCATTCCAAGTGATACTTCTTTCCTTAACTGTAACGATATTCTCCACTGCATAAAAATATAATCTAATCTATTATTACCGTGATTATACGTTTTAAACCATACCTTAACCTTTCAAGGTCTGATTTTTTTCTCTTACAATATCTGGGGGTATTAATTAAATATATAATCTCATAAATCAAATTCTCCCCACCCCAAATTAAAATTAAAATGAGGTTAATTATATTAAGTCACATCACAATTATTGAAAGATAGACTGATATTATTATTTATAAGTATAATAGTTTAAACAGTATCAATAATATTTTAGAAATAAACATTTTATGATGTTAGTAAATATCCATTGTGTATTTTGATATATATATATATATATATAAAATTAATGTTTATCGGTATATTTTCAAAGGATGTATATTAGAGTAAATTAAAATCATAAATATATCCAAAAGTGGTTAAAGATTTTGATTGATTGTGTGAAAGAAAAGAAAAGAATTGAATTTATGTCTAAAACCAGAAAACTGGATGACTGGTATTTCATAACTACTCTACTCTATATAAACAAAGTTGTCTGCTTAACTTAATCTTCTAACCTACTCATTAACACGGACAAACATTTCCGATTGATAAAAATACCTTCAAAGATTCACTGTATTCTCACTTTTGCCTCTTTCTCTTTCCCAAAAAAATCCTATCTTTCATCCTATACATACACATATGTAATGAATGTAGACTTTTTGTTTACTTGTGCAATTACAAGCTTTGACAGATGATGAATTACTGTTGTATGTACCCACGCTAGCTTCTTTCATCTTCCATGTTATGATATGACCTTAATCTAATCTAATCTGTTTCTCTCTCTACTTACTTGCAGCTGTCTCTTTCTCACTCTCTCAAGAAACAGCTAGACAAACAAAACCCATCATTTCTTTTTTCTGATACCTGCCAAAAACTGGAGCTTGCTGCTGCTAGTGAATAGAGTGATGTAACTTTCTGTTGATTGAGTTGTTGATTTTTGATGGGAGTGTAAAGTAAATGGGTTCGATTGAGAGTGGGCTGCCATTGAAGAGGGATCTTCTCCATTTGCCTCGTTCTGCATCGATTAGGAGTACTAATGGGGTTTTGGGTCAGAGGAGCAGATCAAGATTTGCAAGATTGGTGCTTTTCAAGAAGGTTAACTATCTTCAGTTGATTTGCACTGTCGCTGTGTTCTTCTTCTTTGTTTTCCTCCTCCAGATGTTTTTCTTGCCTGGTTCTGTGATGGAGGATGAGAGGAAGTCGGATAAGATTCGGGATTTGTTTGGGGATGTGGATTCTTCGGATTTGTTGTTCTTGAAAGAGCTGGATTTTGGTCAAGATGTCAACTTTGAGCCGTTGAAGATAATGGACAAGTTTAGGAAAGATTGGCATGAGGTCAATGTTAGTGTTGGTTCAAGAAATGTTGTGAGATTTGGACATGTGAAGCCCAAGCTTGCCTTTGTAAGTTGCTGCTCAGATTGATGTTCTTGAGTACCGTTAGTGTGTTTTTAACTTTTGATAGTTGTTATCTCGTTTAATTTTTGGGTTAGTAGCTTGTTGATGAAGCAGCATTGTGATTTATGAAACAGGGTGTTTTTGTTATTTTGTTGTAGGTTTTTGCAGATCTGTGGGTTAGTCCTTATCATATACTAATGGCAACTGTTATGAGGACTTTGCGGAACGGATATGAAATTGAGGTGATTTTTTTGCTTTTTGAGTGTTCTCACTTTCATCATTGTGATCATTATCTTTCCTATCAGCTTTTTTATGTTTTTCATTTAGCTTCGTGGCAGTGTTATAAGTAGCTCTCTGTAGTTCACAACTCTTATAGTAGTCTGGATGAATGTCTAGGATGTGATATTGGTAACTCTGATAAGTTATGTTCAATGTCACTTGGAGTAACATGTCGGACTTTCATCAAAGCATATGGACGCTTATCTCAGTGACATGGACTTATTTATGGGAGTCTCGAGAAGTTAATGCATATTCTGCACTATGGCAAAACTCAAAAGATGATGAGGACATCAAGTTAGGATGACAAACTAAATATCATAAGAAAGCATTGTTTGATTTGACATGTAATCTGTTTCATGGAGGGGCTAATATATCATCTGTGTATTTTTGGTTGTTGAATATATGTAGATATCACATGTTAGGAGTTTTTGACCAACAAATTAATGATTAAACATTATTGTTCACAAATTACTCAGTGTTTTCTTTATGAATATCTCAAATGAATATGAATGGAACTCATGAATGATGTTTTTGATACGTGCAGGTATTTTCACTGGAAGATGGTCCTGTACACTCTATCTGGAAAGAGCTGGGGGTTCCTATCAGAGTAATTTCACCAGATGAGAACATGAAGTTCACTGTAGATTGGCTAAAGTATGTGTTCATATGTATTCATTTCATTATGTGATCTATGTGCTTAATATATGATGATTGTCGATTGAATGGTTTCAGAAATAGAATTATCCTTCTATTTTACTGCACATTAGTTTAGCCTTTCAGTTTCTGACATTCTTTGAAATAGCTTATAGTTTATTTTCATTTCATATTTTATATTATTATTAATATTATCTTTTGTTTTATGAAAAAGCAATCTCTGGGAGTGGCTCTTAGAAGTACATTACTATTTGTTTTCCAGTACAAATCCATTGGTATATTTTTTATAATATCCAGGGAGTTTCCGTGGAACGGGGCATAGTTTTTGTCAATGTATTCTGAATCTAATCAATTTTACCAACAAACTTGGACTGGTGCTGTTATGTCCATACTTATCTCATTCAATGTAATTTTTTATTTTATTTTATTTTAATATCACGTGTGATAAGCTTTCATAAAGTATTACATATTTCTCGTACTGTGTGAGTTCTAGTTGTATGTGCTCTTGTCGAAATCAGGCAGGAAGTATAGCTATGACAAGTCTAATGATTATGTTAATCTGGTGCAGCTATAATGGCGTACTCGTCAGTTCTCTTGAAGCACTGCAGGCCATATCTTGGTAAGCAGCATCATGTCATAAGTTGATCTATTGCTACAGCGTCCTGGTCATTACCTTCTCATTGCTCTTTTGACAAGTCAATTCCCTTCAATTACAAAATAAATCTTGTCGATTTTCTTTGTTTCGGATTACCAGTAATATAATCTACGTTTTGTGTGACAATATCCTTTGTCATTTGATAAGATTTTACTTGTTAAAGCCTTATGCAGGAACCTTTTAAAAACATTCCTCTTGTATGGACTATCCATGAACAAGAGCTTGCCGCTCGCTTGGGCCAATATGTTTCCAGTGGGCAAAGTGAGATTGTCGATGCCTGGAGAAAAGTCTTCAACCGACCGTCTGTCATTGTCTTCCCCAACTATATTCTGCCGGTATTGCTCAGTAGATTGTTGATTGAGTGTTGTGCTCAATACTTAGACAAAATCTCATTTTCTTGGATTAGGAAGTTGATCTAGGGCTATTTCTCCTTTCCTCTAACTCTCATACTTAGCTTTGGGTAACTGCACGATGGATCTACTATTCCATTCCCCACCAGTTCAAACTTGTAGTAAGCACCAAGCCATGTATATGCAGATTTCCTTCTTTTCACTGGTGGTTATCGATTGTTGTGGTAAAGTTTATGATGTTAAATATGTGGCATCATAGTTTAGCACCTGGGTGTAGTTAATATAAGTTGAATTAGTTTATGGATACAGAAACATGATCCTGATAAGAATGATTGGGTAAAAGTGTACTTCATTGTCCTATTAAATAGAAAACAAGAACAATGCACTCCTCTTATCGCATTTCATTTTTCTTGGCCCACCAATAAATTGCACAAGCTCTATATTTTATCAGTATTTCAACCAGCTGGTAGTAAGGCCCTTAATACACCGCCCCTTGCCCAAGTTGTTAATGTAATTGCTTGAATGCTCCCTCTGCATGAAATTGAAGATTTCATTAACTAAATGTGAATGAGTTGTGATTCTGAAAAACTGAACACGATTCTATACAAACTTGTTGCATGAGAATGTGCCGGGACAGCTATTTGATCAATCTCTCTTTTGCTATGCAATCAGATGGCATATTCGTTGTGTGATCCTGGAAACTTTTTCGTCATCCCGGGCTCCCCTGAAGAAGCCTGGATGGCCAGTAAGTTAATGGTTGCACCTAAAGAAGAACTACGTTTGAAAATGGATTATAGACCTGATGACTTCGTGGTGGCAATCGTGGGAAGTCAGCTACAATATAGAGGTCTGTGGCTGGAACATGCGCTTGTATTACAAGCTTTGCATCCACTCCTGGCTGACTTTAGAGATTCAAGTTCACATCTTAAGATCGTCATTCTTTCTGGGGATTCTGCTAGTAACTACAGTACTGTTGCGCAAGTAAGATTAATTTTTTTTCCCAAGTTGATAGACAATGTATATCTGATAACAGTAGATCATACTCTGTTACTGTGTGAGACGGAATATGCCTCTGTTTTAACTAATGTATCCTAATTTTGCCACAGACCATTGCGCTTAACTTGAAATATCCAGAGGAAACGTTGAAGCATATCTCTTTGAATGTGGATACAGAAAATACACTAAGTATTGCCAATATTGTGGTATATGGTTCCTTTCTTGAGGAACATTCTTTTCCCGACATTTTACTTAAAGCCATGTGCTTGGAGAAAACTGTTATAGCCCCTGATCTTCCGATGATTCGTAAATATGTAAGTACTTGCAATTTTTTTAATGAAATTCTCAATGTTTATCCATCTATCTGCCTGCCTTCTTGGTTTACTGCTTTAGTCACGGCAAACTAACTGTCCAACAAAACAGGACAAACTAATGAATAATTTGACTTAAATAAGAATTTTGGTTATATTTTCTTATGCTTAATATAATTACATTTAAAATAAATATATGCATAGGTTGGTTTTATGCCTTCTGAATTCTTCATGAAATTCTTGATTTTTTCTTTTTTTTGCTACACAAGTCACCTCTCAATCTTTGTAACCTACTAACTCGATTGTTATAATTTAGATTAGTGACAGGGTGAATGGCTATCTTTTTCCGAAGGAAGATATTAGAGTTCTAACACAAATCATGTTTCAAATGGTGTTGGATGGAAAACTCTCTCCTTTAGCTCGTAATGCTGCATCAATTGGAAGGAATACAGCCAAGAACTTGATGGTTTCTGAAACAGTTGAAGGATATGTTTCACTATTAGAAAACATTCTTGTGCTCCCATCAGAAGTTAGCGTTCCTTTGTCTGCCAAAGATATTCCTATAAATTTAACAAGCGAATGGGAGTGGAATCCTTTTGAAAATATTCCCGCCAACCAATCCACAATTAAAACCAGGAAGACATCTCTTGAGAGAATTGAGAAGGAATTCAATCACAGCCACAGGGAGAATTCTATGTCTTTGACTTTGTCAAATGATTCATTCTCATATGCCATCTGGCAAGAGCAAAAGATAATAGACATCGCCAATGTGAGAAAAAGAAGAGAGGATGAAGAGGTACGTGGTTTTAAAATGTTTTCCCGTGTTGACTTAGCACATGCATGGTTTTGGCACCGGTGTCTTTTTTTATTTTTTTATTTTTGTTTGTCTCTAATGCAGCTGAAGGATAGAACTGATCAACCCCGTGGAACATGGGATGACGTATATCGAAGTGCAAGAAGGGCTGATCGTTCATTGCATGAAAGAGATGATGGAGAACTTGAGAGGACTGGCCAACCACTATGTATATATGAACCTTACTTTGGGGAAGGAACCTGGCCCTTTTTGCATAATATTTCCCTCTATAGGGGGCTTGGACTGGTGAGGACTCTCTCTCAGTACCCAGAACTTATTTATTCACTAACATGCCTATTTGGACATATACTCAATTGTGTGTCTTAGTGGAATGCATCCCCACTAACGATGTCAGCACAGAAAGTTTTTTGCCTGTTTGATCTTTTATTAGATGGTTTATCTGATTTATACACATTAATTCTGGTATGCAGTCCACGAAGGGTAGAAGACCTGGAGCTGATGATGTTGATCTGCCTTCTCGTCTTCCACTATTAAGCAATAGTTATTATCGAGATGTTTTAGGAGAATATGGAGCCTTCTTTGCGATGGCTAATCGGATTGATCGCATACATAAGAATGCTTGGATAGGATTTCAATCTTGGAGAACTACAGCTAGGATGGTATGTGATCGACCTACTGTTCTTTATGCTAATTTGATATCATACTAGGAGAGTGTACTTTCTCAAGCAATGCAGTTTCATGTCTAATAATAAGTGCTTCGCAGAAATCATTGTCTACGACTGCTGAAAGATCATTGTTGGATGCTATCGAAGCACGGAGGCATGGTGACACTCTGTACTTCTGGGCACGTATGGACTTGGACCCCAGAAACCGGTTTAAACAGGATTTTTGGTCATTCTGTGACTCTGTAAATGCTGGGAACTGCCAGTAAGGCTTCTCCTCATTTTCCATTTTTATGTAGCTTACAATCTTTCACCTGTGAAGTAGAACACTTTAATAGGTTCAGGAGGCCTTTGATCGGTTCATACTGTGAATTTCGCGTCAATCCTAGTCTTGCTAATTACTTGACATCTTCCACAACTACTCATCTTATTCTGCAATTGTCTCCTTATATGTTAGACTTAGTTTGTGTTCTACATTGCTTGTTTAGATTTGCTTTCTCTGAGACTCTGGAAAAGATGTATGGGATAGACCATAAGTTGACTTCTCTTCCTCCGATGTCTGCCGGTGGAGGCACATGGTCTGTCATGCACTCCTGGGTTTTGCCGACCAAGTCCTTCATGGAGTTTGTCATGTTTTCAAGGTTTAATATTTGTGACAAGTTTCTTGATTTATTGACTTGTATTATCCTTTAAGGGTACCTATTTGTTTTGCAATATATATTAATTTGTGAATCTTTTCAACTTCCAGGATGTTTGTGGATCAACTTGATGCACAATTCTACAATGATCACCACAAAACTGGGCATTGTTACCTCAGCTTGACCAAGGTAACTCTTGTTTCGAATGTCAAACTTTTTCATTACTACATCCAGCCGTGCTATATTTATTACCTAAAACACCCTAGCATTTAAAAATTTATCCTGCACAAATAAGGCATCCTCCCCCAACTCCGAAAGTTTTTGGTGCTAATAGACCTAAATCAGAAAGGACGGCTTTGGTCCATGTTTCTGGAAACACTTTTTTTGTAATTATAGAGGTGTTTTGCACAAGTTATGCATGTATGACATGGGAAGCTCAAGTGTTTTGATCTGATGTGTGAATTACCATCATTGTTATAAGCAATGCAAAGTCTGGAAATTTGTTGCTCCTACTATTCTTTTAGTGATTAGTTCGACATGGTTTACAGGACAAGCATTGCTACTCTCGTTTGCTTGAGCTACTAGTGAATGTTTGGGCTTATCACAGTGGAAGAAGAATGGTGTATGTGGATCCTGAGACAGGTTCTATGCAAGAACAACACATGCTGAAAAGCCGAAGAGGTCAAATGTGGATCAAGTGGTTTCAGTTGAGCACTCTTAAGAGCATGGACGAGGAACTGGCTGAAGAATTTGATTCTGAGCACCCCAGCAGACGGTGGTTATGGCCGTCAACCGGAGAAATTTTCTGGCAAGGTATATATGAAAAGGAAAGGAGCATGAGAAACAAAGAAAAGGAAAGAAAGAGACAACAGAGTAAGGACAAAATACAAAGAATTCGGAAAAGAACCCGTCAAAAGGCTTTAGGGAAGTATGTCAAACCTATTGCAGATGGATCTAACTCAACTAATATCTGAGTTTTTTTTTGCCTTGATGCACATTACTAATCAGCTAATTCTTTGGACGCTATTTTTTTATTTTAATCAGAGTGAACGGCTTAGGGATCAAATTTGTCTTGAGATGTCGTACCGTATGTGTAGTTGGCATCCCCTTGAGGTTCGGTTTGTTCAGGTGTATACCGATTCTTTTTAAGTTATTTAGACTTGTAAAGGTAGCTTTGGTAGATGACCTCCTGTATCTAATGAACTGTGTTGTCTGTACGATTTGTTAATGAATTTGTTGAATCATCGAAAACATTTATAGATTTAACCATCGGGTTTATTTGGTTTATTTTAAAAAACCATTGGTTGGGGCATGATTCAGTTAGAATGACTGTAGATATTCGATTCTGTCATATATCCTACTCCCTCCGTCCTGAGAACAGTAGCCCGGTTGATTTTGGTGAAGTTTTGGGGTGTTTCAAATGATTTCAGAAGTACAGGGATCTATTTGCAATTACTGGAAAGGAGTTTTTTGGTTGTTGGCAGTTTGTTACAGAAACGCTTTTTAATTGCGTTCGTATTCTTGCATTTTTTTTTATCTCAATCGTCAGATCATCTCAAAGCAGTTGCAATCCAAAGGTTCTTGTTACTTTGATCGTTGGCTTTCTTCTTCAGCTATAAAAAGCAGAGTACAGAAGCTGTTGTTCATTATCATCATCACAAATTCGTCACAATTCTGGTAGATTCTCTGTGAGTGAGAGCGGTTATTGTAGCTGATGTTGGGAGAATTGTAGTTAGAATTCAAGCTGTAATTCCTTTCAATTTCTCTGTAATAAAGCTGTGTAGTTGGAAGAATACAAAGTAATAAAATCGTTGATTCTCCGTGGATGTAGATTGAAGTGATTCAATCGAACCACGTAAAATTCTCTGTGTGTTTATTGTTCGATTGTGTTTGTTATCGTTAAAGTAGTTGAATCATTGAGACGTAATTGGATCGAATACTTAACAATTTTTAAGTCCGTCTTGATCTGGATATTGTTCTTTACAACTAAGGGAGTACCAGATGACCAGCAGTATCGAACGTTATGTCGTTAGGCAGACACATTTCTTGCATCAGAAAAGTCTTCACATCTTTTACCTTCCACAATTTTTTTTGGTATCAAATATTCTTTTAGACTTGCACGGTATACAAACATGCAAAATTAAAAGTAGAGCATATCCTCAAGATTAATAATGTGTGCCTGGAGGAACTTTATGGAGTCGCTACACGTCCATAAGTGTCACTTGAGATCGGTACGGAACATTATCTTGACATCCATTATTGATTAATGCTTATGAGTTATGATAGGTTGAAAATGAACGATTTCAATGACATCCACCTGCTCTGATTTCTAATGGTTCCTAGATCTATAGTACTATTATTATCAAAACAAAATACTCCGAAAGATATTTTGGACTTCTTGATATTTCATAATGAAATGCATGCCATTGGATTCTCAAAATACTTTACTAGAATTATTCGGGTTGGGCACTGATTTTCAATTTCGTGTTTTGGGAGATATTCCAGTGTCCAAATATGTGCAATGTGACATTTAAACTTTAAAAGTAAATTTTAAATACCACATACTACACATCCAGATAGTGGAACACGAAATCGGAACAACTTGTTGGTTAAATTAAGGCTCTGTTCTCTTCTAAACGAGCAGGCGAAATAATCTGATCAACTGAATCGAATGAAATCGAATTGTAGTATAAAAACAATGGCGAGCAGAATCGAATGAATATGAAATTTGTTGGTAAAATTAATGAATTTTCAGATAAAGAGAACAAAGCCTGGCCCGAAATGCATATCATCCATGATCCATCATCCTCAACAATAAATACACACCTATCTTAGCTTGTTCTTCAACATTCCACACCAAATTAGAACACTTACTAATCTACACAATCATAATGGAATTCTTACTATTACTTGCTTTACTATGTACTCTGTACATTCTTACTCTTACATTTGCCATTTTCAATAAGAAACTCAAGAAAAGTTCAGTACTCAAGCTTCCACCAGGTCCAAAACCATGGCCTATAGTTGGTAATCTGAACCTTATAGGTCCAATCCCACACCTATCTCTTCATGTTCTATCCCAAAAATATGGCGAAATCATGCAACTCAAGTTCGGCAAATTCCCAGTTGTCGTAGCATCCTCCCCCGAGATGGCTAAACAATTCTTGCGCGAACATGACTCCGTGTTATCCTCTAGGCCAGCCCTTGCCGCGGGCAAGTACACCAGCTACAACAACTCAGACCTGACATGGGCCCCGTATGGTCCATACTGGCGACAAGCACGCAAGATTTTCCTCGCTGGAGTGTTCAATGCAAAGACACTGGAATCCTACAAGCACATCCGCATTGATGAGGGACAAAGCTTTCTAGGCCGTCTACATGCTTTGTCCGGTAAACCATTCACGATACGTAAGGAACTAACGCAGCATACCCTCTCCTCGATTTGTAGGATGGTGATGAGCAACAAGTATTTTAGCGACGCAGGGAATGTTGATGGGGGATCAATCGTGAAGTTCGATGAGCTCCAGGTGATGGTGGATGAGTGGTTCGTGCTAGGTGGGGTGCTCAATATAGGAGATTGGGTGCCATGGCTTGGTTTCCTGGATCTACAAGGGTATGTTAAGAGAATGAAGGATTTGCATAAGAAACTTGACAGGTTTAATGAATATGTAATTGATGATCATCAAGCTAAAAGGGCAGGAAGTACTACAGGTTTTGTTCCAAAAGATGTGGTAGACTCGTTGTTGGAGCTAGCTGACGACCCTAATAATGAAGTTAAGCTGTCAAAAGATTGCATCAAGGCTTTAGTACAAGTGAGTTCTCTTTCTATTGCATTTTCCTATTATTTCCATAAAAAATCCCCTGCATATAAATGTTTACTTTTCTCTGTGTGCGTAGAATCTGTTGAATGGTGGAACAGACACCTCAGCGACTACGGTGGAATGGGCCATATACGAACTAATCAAACAACCACGGATAATCGAAAAGGCCAAGGAAGAGCTACACAGGGTCATCGGTCGAAACAGATGGGTGGACGAAAATGATTTCTCTCAATTACCTTACCTAGAAGCTATTATCACAGAGACATTAAGATTACACCCCCTTACAACACTACTGCCACCACATTACGCAATTGAGGACTGCAAAGTGGCAGGCTACGACATACCAAAAGGAACGACTGTCTTAATCAACACATGGAGTTTAGGAAGAGATCCCGACTCATGGGATGAACCACGGGAGGCGTTCTTACCTGAAAGATTTATAGGCAAACAAGTCGATTTGTTGGGAAGCAATTTCGCTCTATTGCCATTTGGGTCGGGTAGGAGAAGATGCCCGGGTTATAATCTTGGTCTTAAACTTGTTCGAACAACATTGGCTAATTTGATTCACGGGTTTAACTGGAGATTGCCAGAGGGGATGAAGGCTAATGAAGTCTGCATGGAGGAGTTGTATGGACTGACAACACGGCCAAAAGAGTCACTTGCCATTATCATGGAACCTTGTCTGGATTTACAGTATTGATTGACCTGCATGATTGTATTAGAATTTCAAGTACTTATGTTGAATCAATCTTCTTCCTTTACAAACTAGAGGCATATATGCTTGCTTGAAATTGATATACTGCAATGAATAAATGAGAACCAGTTTCATCTCCTTGACCAAACAAACAGAAGCAATTCAATTATGATCCCAGGCTTTCGTTTGGTTCAGTTTGCATCAATCTGACTCTAATGAGATGAATCTAGTCCGTGTCATTCATTCATCGAAAACTGCTCTCTGAGTTACTGACTAATTAAGCCATAAATGATGCGCAACCAAAATAATCAGAACGCTATCGCAGGACATAACCATAAGTGCTTAAAGAAGATCAATAAATAAGGGGCAAGGAAAAGACAACAAAACTCATCAGAGTGGCATAAAATAGAAATGCCATATTGTTCTTAGACAATTTCCAAGAACCACAAACCAGCCAGCTGTTTAGACAATCAGGCCATCAGAAGTTTCCAGGATGCACATGCACCTGAACGACTTGAACCGTTTCATCTGCCCACAAACACACTTTTCCCACTCCTGCCCGAACACTATCAGTACCTTGGAGCTGCACAAATTGCATATGCAACTAAAGTAAATAACAAACATAGAGATAGAAACTAACAGGAATTGGATGTTCTTTTTCGAAGTGTATATTAGGCGACGTATATGTGGAAACTTTTTCAGGCTTTGATCCGTGGATGCAAAATAAATCAATACCAATAGTATAAGTGATTGAGAAAATATCTCATGTATACCCGTAATATATCGATTCAGTTGGTTTCTGGTACAAAATTCAGAATCAGTAGAGTTAGGTTATGTTACCTCCACCAAGCGTTGCTTCAGGTAGACGTTCAATAGAATACTTGCGGCTAGTGATGTACATTATTGGAACACCAGGGACCTGAAATCGACCATCACATAATTAGCTAATATATTTGGCACATCCATTTCAGGTGATCTACATTACAAAATCAAGCATACCTTCCGTATTCTTCGCTTTAAGTCTCTATCACAGGTTGCAACAATATAGCATTTGTGCTATGTTAACAGATAGAGCGTATCAGTACGTAATCACATGGCATCACAATTGTAAGTTGAAATCACAGAGTTCATGAAGCAACCTTCAACTAGCAAAGGTACAGAATACTTGCAATTGCAAGTACCATAAATCAATTAGGGAAAAAAAAAACACGCAGTCGTCATACCTGTGTGACTCTACTAACAAGACAATCATCGGCATATGTTCCCTTGTGAGTGCAAGGAAGCCTTACAAATCGAGGATCCTTGGCAGTTCTGCATGTATATGAAAAAGAAGCAAGGAATTAAACACTATAAGATCCCTTGCCAAGAAAAATGAATTCGGACTAAAAATAGTCATCAGGCACTACTCGCAGATCTTGCATCAAAGGAGGTAAATAAAGAAATCCACAACTGAATTATTTACAAGTTGTGCTTGAGTCTAAGCAAAATCATCCTCCAAAAGTTACTCATATTTGTTGCAATTTTGAAAGCACTAAGAAAGAAGCACCATAGTCATGCCTAAACCCAATGATTTAAAATAAAAAAATAAGGATCCCAAAACAAGTAAATGCCGTTTGAATTGTCTCGCTAGTCTCAAGAATTGGATCAAACTCAAGAATTGAAATCAAATTTTAAACGATCACAATATTAGAAAAAAGGAACTCAAGTTGTATCAGGAATAGAAGCTCATGCCTTAGAGCGACTCGGTACTTCTGACCCAACTTCTCAAGTTCAGCCATGACACAGTCTGTTATACAAGGTGTGCCTGCACAGAAGCAAAGAGAAGTCAGCAATACAGACTTAGCTCCCGATAAGAAAACTGATACATGGATAGCAACAACACTTGGGTGAGATTCAATGTTCGAAGGAAAACAGCATGAGAATTATCTCACATTTGCAGGAGTCTAACCAAATACCCTAGATCATTTAGTAATGCGGCAACGCAAGGTCTAATACACATGCAAATTAAAAAAAGATCCTTGAAAAGAAGTATCCGTGATCTACATTATAATCTATAGGGTGAGAAGCGCAAAAGGGAGACATCTCTGGATCAAACAGAAGGACATGGGGAAGGTGAGTAACACATTGGTGTTAAAACATGAAATAGCATAACTTACACTTTGCATATAAGCAGTCCATCATTGCTTTCTCCAAATCCAACTGCAAAAAATGTGAAACATTCAAATGAGTATATCACCACTGAAACAATTGCTTAATTATAGATGCACGCGGCGGAAGAATTACTACTCCCCCTGAAAATATACGACATTTTGCAATCCCCACCTTAAGTATTTTGATCCCTACCCATATCTAATTAATGCAAGTTGTTGAATATCAGGTTAGTTGGAGTATTTTATTGGCTCAAGACACTCAATTACCTTGAACTAAAAGCATAAATAAGGGTATTTTTAGAATATCTAGTCTAGGAGTAGCATGTGAAAATGCTTCAACGTCTAATTAAAAAACTGGAGTATTTAATAACAAAGGCTAATATTATATGTTGCAAAAGGAGAATGGAGTGAGTTACATACAAAGAATTAATACACCAATATGTTGCAGAAAGAGAACAGAATAGGTCACATACTAAGAGAGTGAGAACTAATACAATATTATGTAGCGGAAAGAGAATCGAAGAAATCACAAGCACTGACATTCTTCATTCCTCTAATTCCTAAAGAAACTAAGATAAGTAATAATATCACCATGCAGCGCAAACTTTCAATTCATTGTACCTGTAATATTTGGCTGTCTCTCAAATCGGAAAAATTTACGCACGGATAGGATCACAATTTGGACAAATACTTGGAAGATCACAATTTATTTTTCCTCAACATATGACTAATTTAAAACAACTACTCTGGCAAGTTTCGGAAAAAAAAACCTAAATTATAATGTCCAGGCCAATAATCCATCACATGAAAAGCAGCTGAAAGTACATCTTAGGGCTTACAAATACTCCGAGGGACCTCACCTAAACAAACCTCTACACAATCCACTCCAGTAGTTCTTATAACGAGATCATTCAGCATTACACCAACACCATGTGAAAATGTGAATGTGGATTGCAGAATGTGTCATTAACAAATACTACTATATATGAATAAATAAATAAATAAATAAATAGTACAGTAAAACATAAGAAAGTTCAACAACACTATGGCTAACTAGGATGAAGAAATTGAAGCACTCACTTTATTTTGGATGGAGAAATTAATGAAGTTAGTATCAACCAAGACAAGATACGGCGGCCCCAGCGCAGTATTGTGAGAGAAGTATAGCGCAGACGAAACTTGAGGTCTGCATAACAAATATCAAATTCAACACTCAAAAAGACAAAAAGAAAAAACTGAATCAAAACAAAATTATAGTACAACTTTACATACATATACATTTATTCAGAATATTCCTGAATCAATTTAGGAAGGAAGAATCACGACACCGCATGTTACATAAAAAGCATTGAAAATATGTAAAAAGAGTACTAACACATTTCTGGGGAGCTTATTCTGGGTGAGGTCTTTCTTGTTCGGGTTTAACACTTCCTCTTTGTGACTGCAACAAGAAACAGATCAATTAAAGAAGTATTAAGTATCATTAACAAATCGACAATAAAAGCAGGGAATTTATTTAAAATAAGAGTAGAAACAGAGCAGCTTACTGTTTAATCGCCTTATGAGTAACCATGTTCTTCATGACAGCAAATTTGGGTGCTTTCTTTGCCTTTCCCATCTTACTAGAATTTTATTGCTTGGTATCGGTTGTTTATCAGCTAGCTAGGCAAGGAGGTGTAGTAAACCTAATGAAATTAAGGAGAAATAAGGTGAAAAAGTGAGTGGGTAAAGATGAAATCAGATAAATTGATTGTGATGTAAGACGTGGAAAAGGGGAGAGAGCAAACCGAGAATCTAAATTGAGCTGCTTTATTAGTAGTAGTTATTAGTGGTGAAGCCCTAGAATTCCATTGATTGTAGCAGAAGGACTAGTTTGTGCGACAGTAGGGGAAGATACTCAACGATTTGGTACCCTAAATTTTTTACTCTATACTTCGTTGTTTTGTGGGGATTTTTATTTTCTCAAAAGTTACAATTAAAATTACACGCAAAATCCCCTAAAATTAATGAATTATTACGTAACCCTATAAGTTACTAAAAACACAAATTCTCACTGTCTACACACTATATTATAAATAAAAATCATCCATATTAATCAAAATTATATTTGCCTAATATGATAAAATATGAGTGTTGACAACATAAACATTTTAATTAATACTAACATTGAAAATTTCGCTTATAAACTAGGTTCGTCCTTCATGAAACTTACTTAAAAAATGAATGTGAAACCCCCAGCCGTTAGTTTTAACGGTTTCCGCTATGAGGTACAGTATGTTAGATGCGACTGGGATGTTCTATTACATAATCTTATTCCAAATTATTGTAAAAAAGAAAAGAAAAGTAGAGTTATTAAAAATGCACAAAGCCCCTTAGGTTATTATAAATTCCGCCAATAACCCTTGGGATTAATACAAAATATACATCATTCAAAGACGTATTGTAGTGGACTTGTGTGTGCGTGGACTCATTAGTCCAATTTTTCTCCATTCGACATATTCAAATAATTATAGTTTCAATAATTAAAATACTAAAAGTCTACTATTTTTTTCCTCATTAAATTAACAATAGAAGTTCGATGACACACATCTAACCAACAAACTTTTAAATTATAATAAATCAACCCTGACACATTCAAATTTTAATAAACAAATCCCTACTTTTTTTCTTTTCATATTTTTAGCACTTCTTCTTCCTAATTTAACAAATTAAAAATATGAAGATGTATTGATTGAAATTCGCTATTATCAACTAGACTGGCAAACCGGTCTATCAAGGCTACGGTCCAATCCGAAATCCACTAATAAGTCCATCTTGGTTGGCTTCATACATGGGCTGGACTCCAAAGTTCGGTTAGCAAACCCACCTAGTTGAGTCATCCATCCAAGCAATCCACATGCTACGTGGGTCACTTGACCTCACCAACCTTCCAGCTGGTTAGCAAGCTACTTTGCTCGTCTAGCCTTGCCAGCCACCCAAGTGGTTGACGAGCTAGCCAACTTACCTTGCATGACTGACCATGCCAGTCTAACAATCTAACCAACTCGCATTGCTTGACTGACTCAGTCAGTCAGCAACCGACTTGACATAGTCCAACCCACTAAGAGACTCCTCACCCGAAATAGAGGGAAGATGGGTATAGACTCTAACGGGTCGAAAGGCTATAAAGGAAGGCAGGTGGAAGGAGTAACTCATCTCATACACACTACGAGGAACCCTAGCTATTACTCTGACGCCTCCATCTCTATCAATCTATCAGGCTATCAAGTTATCAACCATCACTGATCATTGTCTTCCACCATCATCTAACGTCCATCAGTCATCTGTCACCTTTCGCCACCTTACCTCACCATCCGACGATAGCCAACTAGCCACCTCCAGCAAGGTCAGCTAGCCTATCGTTGGTGTCCACCCACACTCTGCCGAACCGTCAACATGATAAGTCGACCTCCATCATCTCTCTCTTTCTCTCTCTGTTACTCTATTCATCTTCTATCAGCTTACTAACTTGAGCGTCGGAGTCCATACGGTCGGCACCACACCGGTGTCACCTTGGTACCTTACGTCTCGTTTGCTCTTGTTGCCTTGCAGGTTGTCGGTGCCCCCCAATTCATTAACCTAATTTGATTGTAGATTTCTGAGCGTCTATAGAAGAAAAAAAATAAAAAAGAGAGCTCCAAGGAAGCTCCGATATGGAGCGTCTAAATCTCAATAAAGATTTAAAACTTTTGGGAAGCTCTATTTTTTAAACATCAAGGAAGAAGGGTTAGAGTCATGAACATATAAAATATTGGTATTTATTTACTAGAATGTGAAAGTCTTGTGGTTGGTATATTAGAATTTAAATGTTTCGAGTTAAATATGTAATCAAATAAAAAAAAGAAAAGGAAACTAAAAGGTGACCATTGTTTTCTTCAATGTAATTTATTAAACATTAAGGATGTAAGCGTTCACTGACCATTTTAAAATGGTGTCAGATGTAAATCCTTAAAAGAAATTTAGTGTATAATATTTCTTTCCTGAGAATTCGATATAACATCGATGTTAATATCTTGAGGACTGGTCACCCAACACTTCATATTTGTACCCTCATACTAAACTATAACTTAGATACTACTCCCCGTTATAAAACAAATGACACATTTGACACTATGAACATAAATTACTCTTTTATAATACTAGTATTAAATATTTTTCGTATGGAACTCAGGTGTAATAGACTGACCACTAATCAATCGAGTTCCGACCATTTGGGACGTCGCAATTACTCCTGGACTAATCTCTGCGTGATATGCCAGCCTCAATGTACCAACATATCTTTTACCACACAATTTGTCCTCACTTGTATGCAAATCGAGAGAGTTTCCAGTTAATCAATCATCATAGAATTACTCTAGAGCAATTACGCCTGAAATTCTTATAAATAAATTTTTGAAAAGAAACGTACACTTTATTGGTATAAGGAGCGGTGCTATTTATTGTTGAATTACTACAAAAATAAAAATCGTTATGAATCAATTTTCATAATCCTATCCAGACAATAATAGTTCCGAATGTAATTAGGCATTTGAAATTATCCAAATATCTAAGGAGACTTATCTATCCATTTCCAATCAATACCCTTCGTCCTCCTTCCGACCATTCTCACTCGTCCAACAATGATTTTTCCCCATTTCCAAACAAAACCATCTTCTTATTCTTCTCCTCCGAATATTCGCATCGCAAAGACCAACTCATCTAACTCCAAATTGATCAATTGAACCACCAATTTCCGCCCCATTTCTCCTACCAAATGGCACTCTTGATTCAGTCACCGGATATCTCTTCACTGGCCGGAAGGGATGTTCCAGCTAGAAGAGCTCTTCCGCCGAAGATTCTCACCAGGAGGAGTGTTACCTTCAGGGTGAATGCCTCTCATTTGGACAATGAGGTTTTGGGATTGAGAGGTGGTTGTGATGATGATGATGATGATGATGATGAAGGTGATAACTATGAGGTCAATTTGAATTTGAGATTGTTGTACGGACAGGTGAAGCAGCAGAATGAAACGACGCCGTCTCCTTCGTCCAGGAAGAGGGAGGAGGATGAGGAGGTCAAGAAGCGGGAGTACTATGTCAATACTGGTTACGCCATTCGGACTATCCGAGAGGAGTTTCCGGAGATTTTCTACAGAGAGCTCAGCTTTGGTATCTACAGGTATATGGAATGGAGGAAGTTTTATGTCTTGTTGATTCATCATTCCACTATTTTCGGTTCTGCAGGTTTTTAAGCTTCTAATTGATAGTCTCCTTACTTATATGAGCTCATTGTGTGAGATTCATGTCCCAACATATAGTGTTTAGGAATGTTTAGCTGTTAGTTATAGATCAGAATGTCTAATGAACTGCTGCGAGTTATGACTAGCAGTAGAAATAGTTGGATATGGAGGAACACGGAAGGTTGTAATTTTTAAGATTGCGCTTAATCGAGTAGTTGAGTTTTGGACCTGTTATTGGGTTGAATGGTGCGTAAGAATGTCCTACTTTTTTCGGCTAGGGATTTTAAGTCAGCATTATGATCTTAAAACTGATAAGTGCAGCTGAGGTTTTTATTGGTGAAGGGTGCGGCACAGAATCTAATTGCTAGCTTGTTTCTTGCTGTGACCGTCAGCTTCTATTACTATTTTCTTGTCAATGTGAGCATTTTATACTTGTTGTTTGTGGTAAAATGGGAGTTGAGAGGAGGCTCTCGTATTCATTGCAGTGTTGCTGGGAGTAAAAAGGTTATTGTCCTTATTAATAGTGGTGTAGGCAAAATGTTAGGGCCCATTGCTTTGTTATCTGAAGCCCACACAGTGGAGATATATGGGAAATCATAGAAAAACATGTGAAGAAGATTGTTTAAGTTATGAGTTATCTATAGGATGCAGATGAAGCTTCGGACTGTAGTTTTAGTTGGTATGCTTGTTCTGGAAAAACTCACACATTAAAGTTTGGTTTGAAGTTTTTATGTAATATCTATTACCTGAATTACACAGACCATGTTGCTGATTCTGCACGCATGTGCTGCCTAAATGCTTAACTAGATGCTTATGCATATTCTGCTTCACATTGCCCTTTTGCTTACCACTAATAGCTAGTATACTGATGGGACTGTTTGATACAGAGTTCCATCATCTGATGCATTATAATCAAGTTAAGATGAGCATATGAACTGTATGACACATTTTGTACTATTTGATTGGATTCATATTAAGAACGATAATACATGTGAATAGTAAGATTAACATCGTCAATATCCATGATGTCTTTTATAGGGATGATATTGTCTTCAAGGACCCGCTCAACACTTTTGCTGGTATTGAGAACTATAAGTCAATCCTATGGGCGTTAAGATTCCATGGAAAGATCTTCTTTAAGGCCTTGTGGGTTGACATCGTAAGTGTGTGGCAGCCTTCTGAAAACATGATAATGGTTCGCTGGACAGTTCATGGCATTCCACGAGTTCTATGGGAGGGTCGTGGCAGATTTGATGGTACCTCGGAGTACAAGCTTGATAAGGATGGAAAGATCTACGAACACAAAGTTCACAATATTGCAATGAATGGGCCACAAAAGTTTAAAGTACTAGCAGTGGAGCAATTCATCCAGTCAATTGGTGGTTCTTCTACACCGAAACCAACTTATTTTGAAATGTCAACCATGTCCGCGAGCAATCATGTGCCTCTGGAACTCTCTGCAATTAAACGCTACTTGACATACATTATCACCAGTCTGGGATCTGATGCTGAATCATGAAAAAGTATTCTCACGTTTGTACCATGTTCCCTGAACTTTTTTCCCGATATTGAGTGCAATTGGACATTAGGACTTGACATGAAACCTTTCAGGGATTTATACAGTGGATGGCGCCCTTAAGTTAGTGTACAGTCCCTGGTTCCCTTGGGTTCCGGGTAAAGTTTTGTGCCTCGTGAATTTTGAAATAGTGGAATATGTAATGTATGTGTGTTTAATAGACACTTAATATCGTCGATCCAGGCAGTCTGCGACTGCAGATATTGAACTCTCTGTACAGCTTATACATCATACTTACTATTGGTTGGTAATGTAAATAAAGTTGAGCATGAATTGATATGGCTTGGAATAGTATTTCTTGCTGTGGCTGTTGGGCAATCATTGGAAAGAAAAAAGAAATCGCAGTTTGCATGTACACTCATCAGGAATCTAGATAGTACTTCTTACTTGTTTGGCTATGCTTGTGGAATTGGTTTATGCCTCTCCATTAAGGCTGAGCATTTGCATTAAAAAACGCCAAGAACAGCAAATCGAGTTCAGTGTTGCTTTTTTCGTTGATTTCTCTTGTAGAGTTCGGTTAACTGACAAGAATCACGCCTAGTGAACCGTGGTACAAGATTCGTGATAAGAAAGGTAAGGCTCCGGGACCGGGAGGTTCTGACATTTGATAAGTTTGGGGATAATATTTGTGTGCCCTGGTGATGATTATTGACTGTGTTGCGATTGCAAAGACATTTCATCAGAGCACAGCAATCCAGCCAAAATTGGAGGCTAAGTATAAAACTGAGTGCTATTGTGTTAGAATGAATAAAAACAACTTAGAGCACAGCAAACAGACAAACTCAAGACTCTGAATATATGGTGACACAGTTGCTGAGACTCCGTGTGCGTTAAGGAGCATCGTCAAGCCTTATCTTTAATGAAAAATGTTCAAGATATCAGTTCAGATATATTGGAACTGAGTGACTGTTCAGCCACTCTTAATCATACAGGAGACAAAACACTAGCTACATTATGTTGAGCAGACTAGACTACACTACAGTACTATAAAAAGGGCACACTAGAAGTCTAGAAATATTATCCCAAACACAGCTTGAGCTCACTAAATCACAAAGAAGCTCGAATATTGAGACTACTTCCCTCCGATGGATCTCAAGAAATCGTTTTCTCCAATGTTTGTTCCATTGGTGATTCTTGCGCTAATGGTTGGTTCTGAAGCTGGTGGAATCTCGATCTACTGGGGACAAAATGGGAATGAAGGGACTCTGGCCGATACCTGTGCCACTGGGAACTATGAATACGTTATCCTGGCCTTCCTTTCTTCATTCGGTAATGGTAACAAACCACAGCTCAACCTAGCTGGCCACTGTGACCCATACAGCAACGGCTGCACCAGCCTGAGCTCTAACATAACATCATGCCAGGCTATGGGAATCAAAGTGCTGCTTTCTATCGGAGGAGGTGCAGGCGGATACTCTCTCGTTTCCACTCAGGATGCAAAGCAACTTGCTGGTTACATCTGGAACAACTTCTTAGGTGGAGAGTCCGCATCTAGACCTCTCGGTCCTGCAGTTTTGGATGGAGTTGACTTTGACATCGAAACTGGAAATAATCAGCACTGGGATGAACTAGCCACGTTTCTTCACGGTTACAACAAGAGTGGTAAGAAGGTGTACTTAACTGCAGCACCACAGTGCCCGTTCCCTGATGCTTCACTTGGAAAAGCTTTGAATACCGGCCTGTTTGACTACGTTTGGGTTCAGTTTTACAATAACCCTCCTTGCCAGTACACTTCAGGTGATGTGGCAGGTCTTGAAAGCGCGTGGAAAACATGGATATCATCTATTCCTGCTACAAAGATATATTTGGGACTACCAGCAGCACCTGATGCAGCTGGAAGCGGTTTTATCCCCGTGGCAGACATGACTTCGACAGTGCTTCCAGCTATTAAGGGCAGCGACAAGTACGGAGGCGTTATGCTTTGGTCCAAGTATTACGACGACGAAACTGGATATAGTTCTTCCATTAAGAGCCATGTCTAGAACTTGCTGTGTTCAGTTATGTATGTATATAAGTCTAATACTACTATGTATTGTGTTTTTGTGTATCATCCTGTCAATCATATGAATTTAAACCAGAGTATAATGTATATATTGTGTGAAAAGAATTGAAGAGCCAAGAAAGTGCTTAAAAATCTCTATACAGTTGAAGAAAAGAGTGCATAGTATATTGAAAGTTGACAATGACAACTTCCAAAAGAATGTTAGACAAAGTTTATAACAAAATGCAATCCTACTGAAAACTGTTTTTACATGAAACCATCAAAAAGAAACAGAACATGTAACCTAATTTTAACTTTGGCCTGAAATAGTTTTACAGAACAACCTTGGCAATCTTCAACCATGAGTGTTAAATGCTTCCCACACCAAGTTCTTTGGAACCGGAGACGAAAAATCCCGAGCCTCCAATGCAGCTGTCCTGAGTGTCCGGAGCGTCCACTTATTTGCCTCGAAGAATGACAGGCTCGTGTACGGCAAATTATGCTTCTTGCATAGTTCTTGAACCACAGGAGCAATACTCCTCAATTGGCACCTAGGCAACCTGGGGAACAAATGATGTTCTAGCTGGAACTGTAGGCCCCCAAAGAACCAATCCATCCAAGACGAGCACGAAATGTCAATCGTTCCACTTGTCTGCTTCTCGAACCAATCGTTCCCCTTTGGTTGTCCAACATACACATTTGCAGCAAAATGGTTCAGGGTGAACTGCACGTGCTGGATCGAGGTGACACAGAAACTGACCAGAACAAAAAGCACCCTTTCGGTCCAATTAGGCAAGCATGATACAAGGAGAGGGAACCAAGTCCAGAAGACAAGGATCCCCACAATGTTTAAGGCTCTGTCAGGGACCTTTCGGCTGGAGAACAACAGCAAGAGCGTCTGCACGTAAAGATTGATTCTTGCAACACACATAACGGGATAGTAAGTCAAGTGCTGGTAACTGACAAAAAACCTCGCCACGGGATCAAACGTGAGCTTCCTCCCGTAGAACCTGGATGTCAAGGATTTAAACAGTTTAGAGGAAACCGCAAGCATCGGCAAGTGTTGAAGATCAGGATCATAATCCAGGCTATTGCAAGCAACATGATGCGCGTTATGCGTCCACTTCCACCAGGCAATGCTGATACCTGTCAGGCAGTTTCCTGCAAGAAGCTGCATGACTTTGTTATATCCACGGCTCGTCATTATATTATAATGACCGGAATCGTGTCCCAGGTAAGCCACCTGCATCCACGCCAACCCCAAAACCGCACCTGCCAACATATGAGCCAAGAAGCTCTCAGAGCACAACACACCATAGAAACAGGACGCGAGCAGCAACGAAACAAAGCAGAACGAGTAAATTGTCCCGTGTCCTTTCTTCTCAAACAACCCAGCTTTCACAAACTGAGACACAAGGTTCCTATAATCCTTAGACACCTGAGAAACCTGGAAATCCTCCAGGTAGTACCCGGTAAAGAACGGGTCTAGATGCTTCCACACTGAACCCGGATGGAAAGCAATGAACGCGTCAGTGACATCCTGACCTGCCAGGTTCAGGATTGGCATGTCTCCACCAGGGTGCTGCTTGATCCAATCTGTGACATTGTAAACCTTGCCCTGGACAGATAACCATACATCGTCCGGTTTGTTGTGCTTCTTGAGCTCCTCTGATGTTATGTACTTCTTGTTCTCAGCAGCAGGATCAGACGCCATTGTTGTTCGTGGACAGTTCGAAGAATCGAATAAAAGATTGAAATTTGAATTCTCCCTCTTGATTGGAAAAGGGAGAATCAAATTCCTAATCTACTCCTATATATCTTTTTTGGGTTTTCTGAGATTTTGATTGATTTGTGATTCTTGTTGGTGATGTTGTTATGTAGTTGGAAAGGAGAAAAGAGAGGTGTGTTTGTTCTTGAGCGAAGTATGTGGAGAACGGGTTGTGTTTGATGAGAGAACGGATTGTACGGCCTACTGGTAGATTTTTCAACTTGGTTTGACTACCATTGGATTAATTGACTCACGTTCTCTTTTACTTAAATTAGAGTTCTTGTTGCCGAGAAACTCAATAAAGAAAACACAAATTCTTATCGGGTACTAAAATCATTTATGTTATTAATCAAAACGTCTATATTGTTAACGAAATAAGTCTTGTTGTAATATATATTGTATATGGTGTCGGTTAGATATGGCATGACACACCAGATGAAAAAAATACCAATGTTGAGAACTTATGCGTTTTGATTAATAACATCCATAATTTTCTTGATAATATATTATATAGATCTGTTTCTAGATTATGTGTTTTGATTAAGAGAAGGTCTCCTAGGAGACATCCCCTAGATAAAGACATAAAAACATACTTTCTAATATTACATATTAACCCCAATCAAAAACTAGTTGCCAAAAACATCCCAACCCAAGGGCCAAAAGGTGGGTCGGACTATAGTAATACGGGTCGGTATAAATACACAAAACCATCAGCTAAAACCTAGCTTTCACGCATTTAATCTGCCGTTTTCTCGTTCTTCTTTCTAGCTCTTCTTTCTCTCTCTAGTTTCTATCACCGGAAAACGGTGAAAACCACCGGTAAAATCGTGAAAACCACCAGAATTCAGCCGTGAAATTCATCGATTCATCTCGCCATTGAAGATTGTGCTCTCACCATTCTTGATCTGCTGTTATATCTTCCGAAAATAGTCAAAAACGTATATACTAAAGGTTCGAACATATTACTGTGATTTTTTTTGTGATTTGATTGAAAAATAATGCTACATAGTTGATCGATCGTGTTGTTACACTGCTACGTATTTGTTTTCATGTTTTCGTTGAGGATTTAGCTAGATAGTTGATCGATCGTATGTTTTCGTTGTGATTTTCAGTTGTTGTTGATCGTAGATGAAGGTTTTAGTATGTTTTCCTCGTGATTTTCACTAGTTGTTGATCGTGGATGCCGGATTCAACTGGAGCAAATTCGACAACTGAGGTCGCTGATGTGCTTGCATATGGATTGGATGTTATTTTCATTCAAAATCTGACCACAATGATGAACTCAGATCTGAAAAACAAGGTATACAACGTTTCTATGTTTTTTTCGTATATGTTCCATGTTCTCAACGATACTACCCATGTTCTCTGGAATATGTCATATGTTTTCATTTAAAACCTGACTGTCGTTTTGTGCTCTGTTTTTTTACAACATCATATTGAGTTATGTTTTTTTACTGTATTTCATATGTTCTTACGTATATATTTTATCTTCTCACCAATATACCACATGTTCTCATCAACACGCACTAGTTTGCTATGAAATAGTTGCTCAGTCCGTGAGAAAATATTTTTTGCAGCGTAGTCCATGTTCTCTACCATTTTGCCTATGTTCTGTGTAATATACACTATATTTGCTATGAAATAGTCGTGCTATATCCATATGAAAATCGTATTTGTAGTATACTCCATGTTCTCTACTATTTGATCCATGTTTTATGTAGTTTGACCCATGATTACAATATGTAGTGGTTGATCTGTTATTTCCATGACATTCCATGTTCTCTGCTATTTTATCCATGATTCCTACAGTTTGACCCATGACTACAATGTAGTAGTTGCTCTGCCATTATGAGCAATTTGTTTGCATGACATTCCATGTTCTCTGCAATTTGATCCATATTTTTTGCAGTTTGACCCATGATAACAATATAGTAGTCGATCTGCCATTATGAGTAATTTGTGTGCATAACATTACATGTTCTCTGCTATTTGCTCTATGATTTCTGCAGTTTAACCCATGATTGTAATGTAGCAATTGGTCTGCCAACATGAGGCATTTGTTTGCATAACATTTCATTTTCTCTGCTATTTGAACCATAATATCTGCAGTTTGTTTGATAAGATAGTTATGTCCCTTGCAGGTATAAAAAATGATGGTGTTGCACGTTGAAATTTTTGCAATTTGTGATTGGCTGATATTAATGCATCGAGGGGTTATTTGTTGATGAAGGTTACTGAATTCATCAACTTGCAGAAGAAGAAGAAGAAGAGGAGGAGGAGGAGGAGGAGTTATATGTTCCTTTATTTTTGCAGATGTATGAACACAAGTACAACATGATGTAAATGAATGGTCTAGGTTTATTTTGAATATAATCTTGTTTTGGATCGTGGTTTATATGTTATTTCAATGTTATTTATAAAGCCATGATCTCAATATATTCATCCATAATCTCAACATATTCACCCATGTTTTTAATATTTTCAACATTTTATGGAGTAAAATTTGTTGAAGTCATGTTATATACTTGTAGATTAAAGACCATTCTATCTGCATTTTTTATCCATGTTCTCACGATATTAATCCATGTTCCCAACATATTACACCATGTTCTCACGATATTAATCCATGTTATCAACATATTATTACTCCATGTTCTCAATATTTTCGCCCCTCTTCTCACCATATTAAACCAACTTCTCAACATATTACTACTTGTTCTCAACATTTGCATCACATGTATATCAAAAAACATAAAAACTAAAATTATGTTCTCAACTCTTCCATCCATGTTTTCAACATATAAAATCATGATCCCAATAGACAAGATACATTCAAATGAAAACTGGATCACTCAGTTACAGGTTGTACTATGATCATCTACGATAAAAAGAAACATAAAGATCTATTTCTTCTGCATGTACTCTCCAGTCCTCCTCTTGATGTCTATCAATTAAATTCAGGTTCATCATCTTCTCACTCCATCTGGTCATCTACATCATATAAATCAACAGTCTTCGCCAGACATCACATTACTGCAAATAATTTGAGCGCTCAGCACCATCCTTTTCGACATCTACAAAGAAGACAAATCTATCTTTTCAAACATATCACCTATGTTATCAAACAAACAACCCATGTCAACAACCCATAGTGGATTTTACATAGAACACAAGTAAAAAATGAATAATACATAGAACACAAGTAAAAAATGGTGGAGAAACATGGACTATGTTACATATAATATTTTCACACGGACATGGCAACTATTTCTTAGCAAACATAGTGGAATCTTAAGAACATGGGGTATATCGGTGAGAAGATAGTACATATACATAAGAACATATAGGGCGTACAGTAAAAAAACAGAACTCAATATGATGTTGTCAAAAAACAGAGCATAAAACGACAGTCAGGTTTTAAATGAAAACATAGGACATATTCCAGAGAACATGGGTAGTATCGTTGAGAACATAGCACATATCGGAAAGAACATAGAAACGTTGCATACCTTATTTTTTTCAGATCTGAGTTGACGATTAAGATTACGTTTTGAATTAAAATAAAGGAACCTATAACTCCTCTTCTTCCTCCTCCTCTTCTTCTTCTTCAAGTTGATGAATTCAGTAACCTTCATCAACAAATAACCCCTCGATGCATTAATATCAGCCAAACATAAATTGCAAAAATTTCAACGTGCAACACCATCATTTTTTATACCTGCAAGGGACATAACTATCTTATAAAACAAACTGCAGATATTATGGTTCAAATAGCAGAGAACATGAAATGTTATGCAAACAAATGCCTCGTGTTGGCAGACCAACTGCTACATTACAATCATGGGTTAAACTGCAGAAAACATGGAGCAAATAGCAGAGAACATGGAATGTCATGCAAACAAATTCCTCATAATGGCAGAGCAACTACTACATTGTAGTCATGGGTCAAACTGTAGGAATCATGGATCAAATAGCAGAGAACATGGAATGTCATGGAAACAACAGATCAACCACTACTTTGTAATTATGGGTCAAACTGCAGAAAACATGGATCAAATAGTAGAGAACATGGACTATACTACAAATACGATTTTCATATGGACATAGCACGACTATTTCATAGCAAATATAGTGAATATTACACAGAACATAGGCAAAATGGTAGAGAACATGGACTACGCTGCAAAAAATATTTTCACACGGACTGAGCAACTATTTCATAGCAAACATAGTGGATGTTGATGAGAACATGGGGTATATTGGTGAGAAGATAGTATATATACGTAAGAACATATGAAATACAGTAAAAAAACAGAACTCAATATGATGTTGTAAAAAAACAGAGCACAAAAGTCAGGTTTTAAATGAAAACATAGGACATATTCCAGAGAACATGGGTAGTATCGTTGAGAACATGGAACATATACGAAAAAACATAGAAACGTTGTATACCTTGTCTTTTTCAGATATGAGTTCATCATTGTGGTCAGATTTTGAATGAAAATAACATCCAATCCATATGTAAGCACGTTTACACCTAGCGAATGCATAAACCAATCAACTAAAACAACAAACAAGCAAGCAAAACGAAGACAAAAATACCTTGATCAAACCCTAACCAACACAAAATTAAAGAAAAACACCAAATGATGGGAAAAATGAAAACGAATACAATAAAACAATACTTACAGTGAAGTTTCGAATCAAATTGAGGACAAACACAACAAGATCGGACACTCAAAGTAGTTTCAAGAAAAAATAATGGTGATTTGCAGAGAACTCTGGGAAGGAAACAGTAGAAAGAAGAAAAGAGAAGGAAAAAGAGAAAAGATCGATGAATTAGCCAATATACAGAACCCGGTTGTCAAAGTCGGGTCTCTTAATCTGGATCCGCGAGAAACTACTCAAATTTGACATGTTTTGTGGTAAATTGCAAAAAGACCCCGTCTTTATGTAGAGACCGTCTCCCATGAGACTTTGTGTGTGATTAATAACATTCATGATTTTCTTGACAATATATTATATAGATCCGTCTCTAGATAAATTATTTAAAGACCGTGTTTCAGGAGAATTACACTAAGAAAATCATTACAATGTGAAAACGGTAGAATTAGGAAAATTGATCTGCTCTTGTCATCCTTTGGAACCTGTTTTAATACAAAATTTCTCAATTTGAAATTATATTGTTTACAATTTACAATTTCACCTTTTCGAAAAATAAGTTTGGTTTGGGTCTCAACTTGTTGAAAGTTAAGAGGGTTGTATAAAGTAGTTACAGGTTTTCTATCGTCAGTCAAGGTGTCGCCCTGACTATTGTCAGTCAATGTATTGACATCTGACACGTGTCTGTTGCTCGGTATCGCCCTAAACCCTTGCTCTGTGTCTCCCTCAACCATTGCTCTGTATCGTCTTCAACCGCTGTTTTTGTTTTTATTTTTTTTTATTTTTTAACTATTAACTTCTTCAAAAAAATTTAATTATTAAAATTTTAACTCACCTTCCCCAATCCCCACCACCACCGCACCAACACCACCACCCACCACCAACAACGCACACCACCACCAAAATCGCTGCCGGAGCTCCGGTGGAAGCTTCGATCTTTTTTTTTTTCTTTTTAATTGAGCTTCCGCCATGGAAGCTCCGATGAAGCTCCGGATCGGAGCTTCCATGGCGCTCCGATCTGGAGCTTCCATGGCGTGGAAGCTCCAGATCGGAGCTTCCATGGCGCAAGCTCAATTAAAAAAAAAAATAGATCGGAGCTTCCACCGAGTCTCAAGAAGGGCCGAGCTCCAGATCACGGCGGAAGCTCCGATCAAAGCTTTCGTGGCGGCTTCCGGTTAGAGCAAAAATATTTTTTTTAAAAATATATTTAAATAATTTAAAGCGACGTAGGCGGTTGGAGCAACACGTAGCGCAACACCTTGTGCGACACGAGCGACACCCCATGGCAACACTTAGTGCGACAGGTAACAGATTATTCGATCTCCACCATTACAATTTTAATCTAATGGATCAAAATAGGTGACTGACGTTAGTCAGGGCGACACCTTAACAACGAGGTATGCAAGCAAAAACTTAAGGGATGCAATTAAATAAAGAAGTTGATGGGGTCTCTAAGTGATAAACCAACGAAATGTGGTTGAAGTGTAATTTTGATATTGTTGAGGGGCTTATGTCTAATTGTCCCAATTAAATTGACGAAAGAGGTGGTCTTAGGAGAGACCAAGTTTAGAGAGAGACCTAAGAGACTAACTTTCAGTAATTATAAAACTACCCCAAATGAAAAACTAACTACTAAGACACCCCAACCCAACTAAAAGCTAGCAACTGGTCAAAAACGGATCACTGTATATACCAAATATCCATCATTCACAATCACAATCTCAAAAATCCAAAAACTTAAAAATCAACATTCTCCTCCTCCAAACAAAAACCTCCGCCATTTTCGCCGGAGATCGGTCGGAAACCGCCGGAAACCTCCTGAAATCAGCTAAATCTCACCGGAATCTATGGAATCAAGCTCAACAATGAAGAAATCAAGCTTGAAATCTTCTCAAACATCACCACGAAGGTTAGCAAACATTCAATCTGGCTTATGTGACCTAGTTTATATGTTATTGATGTTTATTCGATCTGATTTACATGAAAAATGAATTGATGAATGGTTTTTTTTACAATTGTAGTTCAAATTTCGATTCAGATCTTAAAATCGCGTAACTGTTTTTTCAAATGTTCTAGCTAATATGTGTGATGTTTTGATATTTTCGGGTAATGTTCTTGCTTATATGTAGGATATACAACTGAACAGAGTACATGATGATCTGAGTCATGACTACAATGTTCATGGAAATGCCTGTAATGTTTTCATAATTATGCCGTATGCAAAATGTTATAATTATCTTCTCATTTAGGTTAAGAAATAAATGTTGTTGGTTATACCCTCGATGTTAGTGCTTATATAATCAATGTTATCACTTATATATCATATGTTCATGTGTTTAACTGTTCTCATCAACGCCAAATTTGGGATCAACTGATTGCAGAGGTTATTTCATTTCAATGATGATAGGCTTGGATTTCAAAGAAGAAGAAGGACTTTGTACATAGAAGATCATCATAAAAATGATGGAGATAACAATGCAACCAACGACATAGTTGACGAGGCAAATGAAGAACGTGAGGAAACTCAAAATGTGATAAAAAGAAAAGTCCATGTATTAACTTATGTTGTCCATTTTATATCAAAACAATGTTCTTACATATTCATATATGTGTGAAACTCCATATATATTACGATTTTGAGAAATGTATTTCCGTATTTGTGTAATGTTCTTATCTATTTGGGTAATGTTCTTATTTATATGAGTAATGTCCAGAGTATAATGTTCTTAACTATGTTGACAGTGTTCTCAACTATTTGAGTAAAATATTACTAGGTATATGAGTGATGACCTAAGGTATAATGTTCTTAACTATATTAGTAATGTTCTCAATTATTTGTGTAATGTTCTTAGGAATTTCTATAATGTTATCAGAAACGACATTTTATATATTTACACAATGTTTTTATATATTTAAGTAATATTCTTAACTATTTAAGTAATGTTAACAGCATTGTTGAGTTAAGTAGAAACCTTACATGAATAATCATGAACATTACTCAGTTAAGTCGGAAACTTATCCAATCAACGAAGAACATTAACTCAAATCGAGTAATTGAATATGACATTAGTGTAATAATATGTTATTGAATCTTCAATCTTTTCATCTATTAAAGTAATGCTCTTACATATTTAAGTAATGTTCTTAACTATATAAGCAATGTTTGTAACCAAGGCTGGTAATTTGACCCGCGAAAATGAACTGGCCTGACCCAATGACCCGCAAAAATGAATTGACCGACCCAATGACCCGCAAAAATGCAAATAAGTGTGGTAAATTGCAAGCAAGCCCGTCTTTATAGTCTCTCTATATACTTAGTCTTTCCTAAGACTTTGTGTTTTCATTATTGATGAGTATATTATAAAAATATTTTTCTTGTATTTTACGATGAGGTGGTCTTAGGAGAGACCATCCCTAGAGAAAGACTAGAAAGACATACTTTCATTAATTATATATTAGCACCAAACAAAAACAAAAGCACCCCAACCCAACCAAGGGCCAGACGGTGAGTCTTTGTAAACGGGTATACGGGTAACTATATATAGCACAACCCAACCTACATTCCTCATAATTCTCCTCAAAACCCTAGAAAATATAACAAGCAAAAATCATCTCTCTAGAAATCTACCTCTCACCGGAAACAGCTCGAAATCATCGGAAACCGCCGGAAAACAACTCGAAAACCTCTATCTAGACGTGATTTCTATGTAATCAAGCTCGGAAAAAGCTCGAACTCGCCGAAAAAAAGCTCAAAAACGGCCCAATCTCACCGGAAACAACATCATGAAGGTACGAACAACTAGATCTCGACATAATTTATGTAAAATCGGTGTTTATTTCGCAATTGTAGTTGAAATTTCAAACCGGATCTGAAAATCGCGTAATTTTTGTTTCAAGTGTACTAGCTAATCTGTGTTATGTTTTGGCTTATTTCTGTAATGTTCTTGCTTATATGTAGGATGTTCAACTAAACAGAGTACATAAAAATATGCTCGAAAATTGGTGTTTCTACTACGATTGGGTTGTTTATCCACCGATCTACTCAAAATATGCTCGTATATAAGTTTTAACAATGTTTTGATTCAATATTAATTGATGAATGGATTTTTTCACAATAGAAGTTGAAATTTGAAAACAGATCTGAAACAAATCGCGTAGAAAACCGTTCAAATGTTCTAGCTAATTTGTACAATGTTGTGTCTTATGTATGTAATGTTATATGTGATATGGAGCATGTAATACGTGCAATGTTGCTAATAATATGTGTTATGTGTTGTCTTCAATGTTCTACGTTATTCGTGTAATGTTATTAACGTATCTCTGTAATGTTTTCGTAAATGTGCAGTGTGTAGTGTTACATCAATGTGTTATGTGTTGTCTACAATGTTCTATGTTATTTGTGTAATGTTCTATACGTATCAATGTGATGTTTTCGCAAATGTGCACTGTACGCTGTTACATCAATGTTCTATTTGTTTTCTACAATGTTGTACGTTATTTCTGTTATGTTCTCAACATATGGCTACACTGTTATGTTCTCATCAACGTCAGATTTAGGATCAACTGGAGAAGGACATTGTACAGAGAAGATGAGCATAAAATGATGGAGATAACAATGCAACCAACGACATAGTTGACGAGGCAAATGAAGAACCTGAGGAAACTCTCTAAATGTGATAAAAGAAAAATCAATGTATTAGCTTATATTGTCTATTTTATAGCAAAACAATGTTCTTACATATTCATATGTGTGACACTCCATATATTACGATTTTGAGAAATGTTTTTCCATATTTGTGTAATGTTCTTAACTATTTGTGTAATGTTCTTATTTATATGAATGATGTATATAGTATAATGTTCTTAATTATGTTGACAGTGTTATCAACTATTTGAGTAAAATGTTATTAGGTATATGAGTGATGACCTAGGGTATAATGTTCTTAACTATATTTGTAATGTTCTCAATTATTTGTGTAATGTTCTCAACTATTTGAGTAATGTTCTTAGGATTTCTATAATGTTATCAGAAACGATATTTTATATATTTACACAATGTTTTAATATATTTAAGTAATGTTCTTAACTATTTAAGTAATGTTAACAACATTGCTAAGTTAAGTAGAAACCTTACATGAATAATCATGAGCATTACTCTGTTAAGTCGGAAACTTATCCAATCAACGAAGAACATTAACTCAAATCGAGTAATTGAATATGAATTAGTGTAATAATATGTTATTGTATCTTCACATGTTGTCATATATTTAAGTAATGTTCTTACATATTTAAGTAAGGTTCATAACTATATAAGTAATGTTTGTAAAGCGCAGTAAATAACGCATGAAACGAAAATGACCAATGACCCGCGTAAATAAATTGACCGACCCGATGACCCGCAAAAATGTAAATAAGTGTGGTAAATTGCAAACAGGCCCGTCTTTATAGTCTCTCTATATACTTGATCTTTCCTAAGACTTTGTGTAGACGAAATTTGATCAATAAAAAAAAAAAAAAAGGAATAAATTTGCTCATAATGTTTACTTCACCTTATAAATTCACTCATGGGTTCCGATAAATCAGTGGGTGTTCACCAACTCAATGAACTACTATCAAACAAAATAAATTTACAACACATAGACAGGGGCGGATATAGGGGGCAGGGGGCGTTTCCCCATTAAAATTTGGATAAAAAATTTTATAGGTGATATTTTCGAAAATTTTAAATCTTGTCCCCCCTAACCCTCGGAAAAACCTCATATATGTAATTTCGCCCACCGAGGTTGAAATCCTAGGTCCGCCCCTGCACATAGACCAATACGGCTCTGTTCTCTTCAACTGAAAACTCATTCAGCCTACCCATTCGATTCAATTGAGTTAACTTGGTTATATTTTATACTACGATTCGATTCAAGAATTTCAATTGAAAAGAACATAGCCTACATTGTAAAAAAGTGAAATATTCATTTCTTAAATCACATATTTCCGAAAAATCTTATTAGTGTTCCATTTTTCTATGTCAACTCCCAACCATGTCACAGGTAAAACGAACAGACAGAGCTTCCATATTATTGTTGGTACACATTACATAATCAAAGAAATCGATCTATACTTTATTCTAGTTAGCACCTCCCTTTGCTTGATCCTAATCTGCTTCTGTCACAAACTTGTATTTTCTCCAACACATAGGGACCATCTGTCTGCTAATTTTGCTGTTAGCTTCTTCATTTCTAGTACCACTTCTCATTACAAAATAAGCTGAAAACAACAACACCTTCCATATTTCTCTTGGCTGTTTCTCAATTCAATAAACTCCCTCTGCATTATTGGTGGTTGTAACAGCATGGGCTTCTTTATCTTCATTGTTTGGTCTACGCCCCGTATATACATCTTGGTACGGCAATTAATTCGCTAAACTGACCGATGATTTTGTGCTTACACAGACCCACAGTCTTATAAAAAATTGCACAAATTCTGCTAAATCTTGGCACCATGTGTTTAACAACTCTTGCTGCTTTGATTGCTTTAAACTTTTAAACAAACAATGTCGCCTTCAGAGCCGCATAGTCGATGGCTTATGCTGTTATCAGTTTGCTTCAGTCTTCCTTAAGACCTTCTAGAATGCAAGATAGTTTATATCCTAGTAGCATATCAAGACAACTTAGCTCATGTTTATCAGATTAACAACATTAAGATTTGTTAATTTAGTTACTGCCTTGACCAGCCTTATATTTTTCATTCAAAATGTTTAATGTCCTTATCTTCTGGTAAATACAACACAGCCTTTCTGTTCAAGAATCAAGATAACTCTATCTTCAACGATTTATCTTCGTAAGTTCTCCAGAAGAAAATTTACAGGTTTCATTTATGTAAGAAAATGTGAGCAACTACAAGCTGTAACACCAGATTTATCGAGGTATAACTCAAACTTTTGCTTGAAAACAATATCAATCGAACCACAATGGACCAGAAAAGGCTATTCAGGATTCTTGTCGGATCAAATATGGTACAGGCCATGTGGTCTTGTTGTTGACATAAATATAAGAACCACAGAATCATTTGTATCCATAGAAGTGTACTGTATAAAACAAGCTCTATCTACAGTGGTCAAATCGCAAACGTAAAGCCAATTCACGTGTGTTTCCAAGCCAGTTTAGTATATAAACCATTCCTGTCTAGTTTCCATCTCAATACTCCATATTATCATCTCTCTATTGATTCAGTATGGAAAATTCCAGTCCATTAGCCACTGATAGTTTTTCATACAGTTGGTTAACAGAATCGAAACCATCTTCTTTTGATAGCCTTCCTGATAACCTTATATCAATACTACCTCAAACTTCCTTTGAAAAACAACAGAATTTCAACTTTGACATTTCTGTTACAACATCCCCTTCTGCCTTTGTTCATGCTGATGAGATCTTCTCCGATGGCCACATCATGCCGATTTATGTTAAAAGATCGAAAGTCCAGGCCTTAAAAACTTCCACTTCTATGCCTTCATCACCTTTAAGTACATATTATTTAAGAAGTCAAGAGAAGTCCGAACCGGCGAACTGGAAAAGATCATCGAAAAGAATCTTGCAGAAGTGTTTCAGATTTGTGAAGCCATTATGTGAAACAATAAGGCCATCCAGGAAAAGCAATAGAGTCGATGATCTGGAACGAAAGGTCTGTGAAGTTCAAACCTTGAGCTGTTCTGTGTCACCAAGAAGAAGTAGAGCTTATTCAGCTGGTTATCAATGGGATGATGTTGATAGAAAGGGCAAGAAAACCGATCTCTATAACGGGTTGCAGAAGGCTAAGAGTTGGAACTATTCACCCCAAGCTTCGCCACTGATAAGCCCATCTCATGCCAGTACTAATCCTTGGTCAGCAGATGCTGAGAGCTCAATCCATGAAGCAATTCTTTACTGTAAAAGATCATGCGAAAAGCAATTTTGATACTTTCTGCTCATGTGATGTAATTTTTATAGACTACAGTTACATGAGATATCTCAACATTGTACATTTGCATGGTTTAGTTGAGCAGTTCAGTTACCAGTTTCCATTTTCAGTACTGCAGAATTTCAGAACATAATATTTTGAGACGATGATGTTTTTTAGGCAAGTGAATAGTTTCTGATCACACAGGGCAATAGAACAGGACAGGTTTGGCATTTTGTTTAACGACATTGCGATTTGTTTATAGTATATGAGGCCATCACATGTTTCCAGTTTCACATTTTGTTCTTTTGTGTGGAAATTTAATGTTGTTGGACTTATGAAGATGCCTAAAGATGTTTGGTCCACACTGCTTATGGCTGTGGTGATAGTAATTTTAGAATTCTCAATAATAAAACGCCGTATGAAACAATATTGCAAGGAGTAGCAGCAACTGGCGAAAGCTAGATTAACCTTCTTTTTCGCGTCACTGATATTACATGCATATGTGGAGGATTTGTACTATGAATTCGCCAGAACTGCCATAGTGCAGCACAATTATTACCTCGCTTGCCAGATACAATATCAAGATCTTCAATTTTACAGATAGAACTCTTAGAGTTGGTATACAGAAACAATCAGCAACATATAGGGTCCATGAGACGATCGACGTGCATATGCCTGAAAATCTCCATCTATTTTTGTTACTATCTGCTAACTGCGCGCTATATTTTTCTTGTATCTCTACCAGAGATAAGATTTGAATTGTATCTTTGTAGCCAAGAGTAGGGGACCGACCAACACTGTATCGCCTTGTCCTCGCTAACAACTGTTTTATTCCGTTCCTCAACTAATGTGACAGAATAGCTAGGCATGAATGATTCAGGCCAAAGAAGAAAGAAGAAAATTCAAAATTTTGAATTCTCAAGTTGCTTGATTCCAGATTCCCCTCAAAATAGGGTGACAAAGTTGGAATTTTTCTGAAAAGTCACTGCTATAGTTTCTATAATGCAGTTGGTCCTATTTGGGGAGAAACTGTAGGCTATTCGGAAACTCTTCGAGTAAAGATGCTTGAACTTTGAAGTCTTTACTAGCGCTCCTAGGCAAGCTTTTCGTAAACACTAATGAAAATAACCGTGACTGGCACAACAAGAAGCTTTTTAAGCAGCTAATTATGGCTTTTGCTGACTATGTACAAGTAGTATAAGCAGAAGTCGAATATCACAATCTGGTGTACTTTTATAATTAAGTTGTGTAAGCGCTTAACTAAACCTGCAGAAACACCATCTGATATATGATGTTCTTTTTGAGAAGCCATCACAAACGCATCATGAACAATCACATAAGAGTTACAGCGGTAACGTTGCAGATTACCTGCTAAGTACCTGGACTCGGTAGCCAGTGGCCCCTGGCAGGCACTAGGAGGTAATTGGCAGAAGTAAAAAAATGCCAAAAAATCAAGAAAGTCTAAAGCAAACAAACATTAAAGATAGAAATTAACAATATCAACAGCCCATTCATCGTGGAAACAAAGACATCTCTTGGCTGAAACTAGGGGACCAGAGACATGGCTAGGTAACGCCTGAAACAGTGATCCCGAATACTTTTGTCTTCATTATGCAATTGAAGTATGGACTATTGAGCTTCTGTCGTTGAAGTATAAATGCATCATGTGGGGGTGTTTTTCTTTAGGTTCACTGCATTGCAATTTGCAGCAGCTATCCAATCTTGACGAACTAATGAAAGCAGCAGCAGCTAAATGTTGGCAAAGTTAATAGTGCACGTCAGGCGGATGCATATGCGAAAGTTAACACCAAAAATGAAATAATCTCAAGGAACTTTCATCGTCCACGAATATTGGGACCATTGTTTTGTCCTAAACTGTTGTGTCACATGGACTTACTTGTGATGAAACTGAAGCTGAACCAGGATGAAGAAACACAGACTGGCACCAAGTTATCAACACGAATGTGTATGAGTCGGACCCGGCTATTTAATGAGAAAATTTGTTTTTTTCCTTCCTCCTAAAATGAAGGGCCTTATTGTCATACCCACGTCGCCTTGTCCAGTGTTCAAGATATGGGGAATTGAAGAGTCCGGCAACTCCGAATCATAAGTCACACTGCTTCGAAAACTCAACATTCTGAGAGGCTAGCATTTGTATCATTAAGTACATAATTAAAAACCCTGGCTGTTCATATTAATTAGCCTTGCCAAATCAGAAAAATTGTACCACTACTATTCATATGATGCAAGATGCAACAAAACTTCATAAGATTGAAGTACAAGTGTACAACTATTAGTCATGAGTATAGGTGGCAACAAATGGTGAAATGTTCGTGAAAATCTCAGTCCATGTTCCGTTCGAGTGACTGAATCCGACCACTAATTTTGTAATGTTCGACGAACATACCACACAAACATTCGCCAATGCTCGGCTCGTGTCGACCCCTACGAGTCATGCTTAGATTGGTAATTTGCGTCAACGCCCAAAATATTTCCACTCATTGGATTTTCTCCTCAAACTTTTTCCATTTCTGCACCTTGCCCCCATACTAGAACATCTGTTTTCTAATCACTCCATCTCCATCACAAAACTCTGCAAATACTGAGAAAAGAGAATGGAGCTTCTAGCAGCTATATACAGAACAGAATCACCAGACTCCATCATCAAACAGCTCTTCATCTCCAACTCAAACTAAATTCCTCAACGAATTGAATTCTCTTCTACTTCCGGTGAAAGCTAATTCATGAATCAGATGAATCTACCTCCATACAATTCGGCCTTTCCACCATGGGCCCCACCTCCGCCGCCTCCTCCACCTCTACCGCCGCCTACCGCCTCCTTTTGGTCCGCCGCGAATGTGCGAAGCCGTCTCAAAGAGCTTCATGATACTTTGAACCTCGCCAAAGCAATGCAAGTATAATCTAACTTCAATTTTTTTTTTTTTTTTGTATCTCAATCTAGTGATAAACCTATGGAATGTAGAGTAGTAGCTGATAGATGCTGGTTAATCCCTAATTTGTCTCGACGCTTTACTTATTCGCAAGCAATTGGAGTTAATTGTTTTGATATTCGACGAATTCCTTTTGTGCATATCAACCCTAGCTAAGCATTATCAGTAATGATATGGATGTTGATTTTAGGTTTACTTGCTTAATTGAGCTGAATCAAGTAGCTTGGATCATCTCTCTCTCCGAAAAGAAAAGTAGAATGTTTATAAATGTCTAATGCTCAGTGGTGCATTGTCGAAATTTATATGGAATTTTCTGTATTGTTAGTTCTTTTTACAGCAGCATGCTTGATTGATTAATCAAGTGATGTCCAAGAAGTGATTTCGTTCTTAGTTTCTATAGTTGTTAGTGTTGAGTCCGGTGCTAATATGGACAGGCAGAAGGAGCTTGAAATGTTGACGAGGATGAAAGAAAAAGAAGGGGTGGTTGAAGATGAAGATAAAAAGCAAGATGGAATGTCAACTGACACGTTCTCGAGAGTTATGAAAGACAATCGGATCGATATGAGTTTTCAAGAGTCTTTGGCGATCAACTCTGCGAATGCCATAATGTCAAAACTAAGATTTCAGATGGAGCCATTCAGGGTTGTCACGGACGAGAAGACTGCGTGGGAGGAGAAATCTGCTGTTGACAGATTAGTTGATAAACTCAAGAAGAATAAGAGGAACAAACTTTGGCAGAGGAGGAAGAGAAGGCGGATAGCCGAAAAGTTGGCTCAGGTGGGAAAAATATGCTGTGCTGCTTCCTGGTTCTCCTTTACCTGAGCAATGTATGTGTTGGATTTGTGTCATTTACTTCTTTCTTAACGATATAGGAGCGTGAGCAATTCAATCTGGTGGATAAAGAGGCTGATGAATGGAGGGCCCGAGAGATTGCTAAAGATATTGCTCAACGCAAGGTACTGAGTTTGTAACATATATTTTCAGTTTGTATTTGTCTTGTATGAAGTTATTATGGAGTCAAATTACATGGTTCCTAGGCAAGAAATGTTGATGGTTGTAATTTGTAAGGTTTCAGTCATCTTATTACATATGAATCTTATGATCCCTTTGAGGTATTATTCTGCAGGTAGAAAAGATGAAGGAAATAGCCAAGCTTAAGGCAAAAGAAGAGAAACAGAAACTGGAATCCGAGGTGAGCACTTGAGGAATTTGTAACACCTTTTCTTATATCATTGAATGAAGTCCAGATCACTAGAAAAGCCCCTTTTGATCACTTTGTATTAGGCATCCATGATCATTGTAGTTATTTGGTGCCTGCAAATGAATTGTAGTTCTACTGTGTAACTTCAGATTTCATAGCTTGTAGTTCCAGTTACATTAATGCATACAATCAAAAGTACGCAGAAAATCTGGTCACATATGTAGTTCATTCCGAACCACTTGGAGCAATTAACTTGTGCATTTTGTATTTTCTAATATGATTATGTGCCAATTTACCATGATTTTATGGTTTTACCGTGAACCTTATTTTAGGTATACGTGAACTTAAACGAACTATGAATGAAAGGCATAAATGTCTTCTAAGAAAATAGTTTGTGTGCACGATGCAAATTCCTGTTTATATGTATGTGCATGTGTAATTTAGTTGAAGCTTTAATCTTCTTGAAGTCTTCATTTGACCATTTAGGTGGAGTTACCAGTTACTCCATCATCTCTCTTATACTTCTACTACTTTAGATCCGTTTGTCCTTTAAGATCTATTATTGATGAATCGTACAACTATCAAATTTCAGCTAGAGCTGGTGTTGATTGTCGAAAAGCTGCAGGAGTTGCGATCGATCAGAATAGATAAATTGAAAAAACAAGGTGAAAATGACTTTCTTGTTGGTTCAGGCTAGAGAGAAGCTGCATAAATTTATAACTACAAATACTTTCTGCTTTCTTGTGTGATTCATCATAGTAGACATTGAATTACTGATTCCAATCGTTATGACACAGGTCATTTTTTCCCGGAAGAGGACGACAAGTTTCTTGAACGCGTTAGAGCTGCAGTTGAAGAAGAAGAACGTCAAGCGGTGGCTGCAGCTGGTACAGACGCTGCAAAAGATGCAATTGCTACTGCTGAGGAATCAAGAAAGCACATCCATAGACATGCACTTGAACCAGAGGTTGACCTTAATAGCAGAGACAGAGATGCACAACATGAAATTCTCAACAGTGAGAGTGCAAGGAAAACAATTGCAGAGGAACTCACGACAAAAGAATCTGAAAAAGAAGAATCGGGTGCACTTGGTTCTAGTAGTAGCAGTGTTTATGATTCTGTAGCTAATTTACCCTTGGAATTTTACCATTACTATCATGGAAGCAGTACTGACTTGGGCACACTTATTGAGGTAATATCTCTTGATGCAGTTTCTTTAACAATATACGTGCCTTACCATCAATGATAAATACAGTTGTTCTATCATCCTTCACGTGATCTCCTAAAACAGCTATTTTTTACTTTATGAGATTGTAATCAAATCATTATACAAGTATTAAAAAAAATGGTGAAAAATAATTTGGTGTTCATAGTTTCATGTATAATAAATAGTATTACCTGCATATCTGCTGGTTTAATGTATTTTGTTTCTTCCATGCAGGTCAGAAGAACATGGGATGCGTTTATAAGACCTGGAGGAAGGTATGTAACTTGCGGTTTTCTGGATCAAGTTCTCATAATATATTGGTTTATGGCATTTGTCTTCATTTTATGCTTGCTCTAATATCTATAGATTGTGGTTCATGATGGAATTTTTGTTTAGTGAGTAGTGACTTTCAGTTATCATGTGTGTAGTTAAAAAGATGAGAGACTGGTTGCATTAAGACTAAGTGATTATTAGAGTCTCTAAGAAATGCATTTTATTTGCTTGGAGAGACTTTTCTACAGTTCTTCTATGTTATTGCCCAACCTGCTATTGCCCCACTGCTATTTTACCATTTTTTATGCTCCTGTTGTTCAAGCCCTCGTAAATACTGCAGCTTCTCTACTTACTAGTTTCTAATATCATTCACTTTATACTATTGTCCGATCTCTGCAAACTAAAATTGTGTTGTGATCATAAAATTTTAACTCGAACCAAGAGGTCCTTGCATTTAAGAAGCTTAAATATGGTTATAGCTGTATTCTCTGTACTGATAAAGACTTGATCCTTTTTAAGTATGATAAAAGTCTTCTACAAAAACTGAATAAATCATGTATTAAGACAGATTCTATCTTTAAATGTTCTAGTTTATGTTCTCATTAGATTCATATCTCATGCTTGTTATGTCATGAAACTTATTTGCAGCCGTATACCTGGGCATTGGGTTCAACCTCCGCCTCCATCTGATGAGATATGGGCATCCTACCTGGTAAGACCTAAATAATTCTTCAGTTCTTGTAGAAAGATGGGTTTTCGAAGGAGTTGCACATGTAGATGTTGAACTTGTTTGTTAGAACCGGAATTGGAATGATATGCAAAGAAGGAATTACATTATTTCATATGCAAGTCTAATGTTCAGATATTACGTTCTCGTCACTCTTTTTTTTTTTCCCCTGCATGTATAAGTTCTATCAATTTTCCGGATTTCCATATCGATATACATCTAAAACATCATATCATGAAACTTTAAAATCATCATCTACGCAAATTGTACATGCACTTGTCGGGCCAATTGACGACAGATGTGAAAATTATGATTATTATAGTGATAGATTGCAAATATAACTGTAATAATAATACATGTAACATGAAAAGAAAGCTTAATTTTTAATCAGAATGAAGAACCCAAGAAGTGTGAATTATCATCTGAATGGTCTAGGTGGCTTCTCTAGGACAGCTGAAAAGAACACCTCGGTTTCATTATTCTTGTCCATCTTAGGAACAATAACCCACTTATGCTTCCGATACCTTAACATGTTAATCACTTCCAGATATGCATTCAAGTCCTCTTTCAAGCAGAAGAAGCTATCTATCCATAAAAACCCTCCCGGCCTCAAAGCTCTGTCCCAGTCATATAATACGAAATCCAACAAAGTGAAATCAATCCAACCGTCCAGAAACCTTGTAGTGTGAATCAAATCCAGTGTGTTATCAAAGAAAGGAAGGCGCTGATTGATAGTCAAATAAAGTGGGACTAGCCCACGGAGCGCGATCATTTCACTAAAAGGTGCCCCAAGATTGATAGAAGCCGAAATGATAGTCACATTATGTTCTCTCATCCTTGCAGCAAAAGTACCAGTCCCAACACTGAAATCCAATCCAATTCTTATCTCTCCAGGCTTCAGACCTAGAACATCAGTTATCATGAAATCTGAAGTTAAGTTGGATTGGGGATCTTGATAAACCGGTTGAATCCATCTGGGAGATTCATGATCTGTGAGATTGAAACAATCTCTACATTTGAAGAATCCCTTGCGCTCAGAATTTCCAGCTAGGCAAGTGAAGTTCTTGCATCTATACTGACTCCACCGTACATTCCGGTCATCCGGCAGGGTCCACAAGGACTCGTTAATCGGAAGAGGCTCTGTATAGAACTGAGGACCCTTTGCAAAGCACCGTCGTCTTGGTAATGGATCACAGCCATGAACCATCAGTTTCTGTGCTAGTTTCCAATCATCGTTGCAGATATCGCCTATGTCGTAGTCCATATACTCTTCAAGCTCTTTTTTCATCACAAAACATGAGTGGCCAATGCTTGTAAACGACCCATTAGCCCCCATGAAGTTCTGCTTTCCCAATCTGTTTGGCTTGATCCTTGTATACTTTCGAATTTCTTCTGTCAAGAAATACTCCTCCGGTTCTTTAAAATGTTGGATAGACCTCGAGCTGTTTTCGTGGAAGATTGGTTCCGTTACTGCTAGAAAATCATTCACTGACTCAATGAGCCCCAAGATATCCGCCAGAAAAACAGCGTCTTTGGACTCCGAAGATGATTTGTCTGGCAAAACTTTCATCTGGTCAAGTTTTTGTTGAATCTTCTGGATGACAATTTCAACAGTTTCTTTAATCAGTCTGTCATTTGTGCTGCCACGAGGAACAAAGTTTCTGGTAGCACATGAAATATCAGATACAAGAAATGATCTGAATGAATACGTTTTTGACAGAGAGGCTATAGAAACCAGAATGGCCAGAGTACCAATAATGATGATCAATTTGTTGATCCCTCTACATGATCCAAGCGTTGGCTTAGGCATCTTTCCTCAAGAAGATTGATAGATCTCTAGGTTTCAGTGTTATAGCAAATGTACAACTTGAATATACAGCAGAAGGCAGAAATTTGAAGCATTGATTAACAAAGAAAGGTATGGAACTAAAAGATTTAACTGAAAAGCAGAGTTTCTGGAAGTACGGATGTGTTGAGATTGTGCTTGATTAGTAATAGTGTGATGTAAAAAATTAGAGCTATTATCTTTGCATGGTTAGTTGTGAGGAAGCTTTGTTAAGCAACCTTAATGAATTATTTCCATAGTCAACCCTTCTGTTCTGGCTTAAATGAAACTTGTGATCCCAAGTAAAGACGCCATTTCTGAGTTATAGATCGAAACCTGCACATGGTGTTCCCCAGTGAGGTGTATATATGGTCAGATGAGTTGCTTCTGTACTAAGTAGCTTCAGGTTTACAAACCTTTTCTGTAGGATTCATTTACTCTGTTTGGTTTTGTAGAATATGTTTATACTCTCTCCATAACTCTTATATTCGCAGTTTCCATGTCTCTAACACAGACGGTTTGATGATGTCTGAACAAAACAGAAAGATTCGCCCTACCAACTTCAAATACTTTGCTCCAGAGGCAAACTGAAATGAGAAAAACATAATCCAGGAACGGTTAGGCAAGGTAAATCTTCGCGGGATATGCTCATTGCATTATCTCCATTAGGGTGTCATGTCTTTCGTTTGATATGCCTAATTAAAGTTGGATGAGTCATTGTTAAGTGGATGATGAAACTATTACTCCTGAGGAGGAAAAAGTTGAATTATTTGTTAGTCAATTGTGGGCTTAAGTTTATGAAAGCAACGCTTATCTGCAAAGTTGGGCATTAACTAACAACATAATTGATTTAATCGTATAAACATTTGCTTAGCCAGAACTTTATTCCATCATTCACATGGAAAAAGTTGGCCTGCCCATTCTAGCATTTTTCAACGTAAGAAAATCAACTTTGGTGAAAAGAACAACATGAAGATTTTGATGGGAAGTGGCCAAATTAGTGACAAGTTTGACAAATTGGTAGAAGATTTTGTGGTTACAATCGGTAGAAGATTTTACTGTTAGAAATCTTTCACTTTGTGTGAGAGATGTTTAATCTTGTTAAGGTGTATGTTACACATGGTATACTACTTTGACAGTAACTTGAGAATCTTTCATGTTACCTTTTATCAAACGGCCGTTGGGTCAAGTGGTGAGTGGTGAGGGGTTTGAGTTCGCTTAAGCAAGGTCTCTAGTCGAGCCTTGTGAATGTAAAAATATGCCACTGGGAGAGTCGCCCCCTCAAAAAAAAGCTGGATAACCGAGTTGTTAGTTGATTATCTAGATTTAATTTAAGCTGATTTGCTCTATATAGTGTAAAACAAATCAGCTTACTGAAAAGATACTACTATCTGTGCTATAGTTTATAAGCTACTTGATAAAATTGCGCTAAGTAGAGCCAATATCTGCCATAGTCTAGCTTATTTCTGTTTTTTACTACTATAATGTTCAGCATATTAATCACATCAAGCAAGGGCTAATTCATGAATCATGCCTCTCATTTTATTACACTAAGGTTTTGTACAGTACAAAATCTCAGTATATATATAGTATAGGAAGTAGAAAGTAAACAACCCGTGTACAATATATCAATCACAATACATGAATATACTACAAGAGTGGTAATGTGGTAACTGTAGAGGATCTTTTGCTACTAGGTTTCTATGCACACAGTAAGAATGTATGATCCCTCTCATCTCCCAGAAAGAAAAAAAAAGAATATGTTTCTAGAGCCTAACCCTTCTTCTACACCTCTGTTGCTGAATTGCCTGACTGGTAATATTAACAGTCACAGTGCAATTCATAGTCACTGTCACATGCTTTGTAATCACCATCTTCACCCTCCCGCCTACCCGTGTAAACGTGCTCATAGTCAGCAGGCTCGAGTTTACATCCGAGACCAACTCCGGTTGTGATAGGATGCGATCCGTTATAACATCCACTGTAATATTCATTCTCATCGTCCTGCGAGGGCGTGCCCTCCCGGGCGGTCCATGTGCCTCCCCTATCACCACATCACGGTAGTACAGCGTTGTCGTTGTGTTTTGGTACCTGAATGACGCGTAATTAGGGTTCTTGACCGATACATCTGCATTTAGCGTCATGTTCGTGCCCGGTTGGGGAACCTGCGTACCGCTGACGAGTTCGAGCCGCTGGACCGTGACTCCGTTCATCCGAATAATGGGATCCTTAACTCTGAACACCGTGAAGATTAGGATTACGACGACTATGGCCTGGATGAGGAGAAGCGCAGCGACACAGCTGAAGCATTTGATGCAACGTCTACGGCGGTTCTTGGTGGAGACGGTGGTTTCTTCGTCATCGCTGCTAGTGGGGCGTTCGGAGGCGGGGGCGAGTGGCCGGACTTGCTCTGAAGTCAATGCCATGGTTAAGTGTGTTTGATTTTGAGTGGTTGGGGGTTAGTGTTGATGCTATTTTTGTTTGTAGTAGTGAGATATATATAGACATGGGTTGGAAAGTTCTAAATGTGGGGCTTGAAATTGTTGAAAAATGATGCTTGCCAAATTAATTTAGCATCCGTATGCTTTGACTTGTTCTGTATGTTTTCTACACTTGTTCAGTCTGAATCCACTTCAAGTTTAGCTTTATTTCTTTTGACAACCCTAAAATTTCTATCAGTGCAGCTACCATGTCATGCTTGTAGATTCATTTTGTGGGAATACTGAGTTGACACCCAAATATTACTCTAATAAATCACTCTCAAAACCCCATTACTATTCGGACCAAATAAATTGTGTCGAAGCCAATTTTAAACATTTTTACCCCTCTATAAATGAAATTACTTAAAACTAAATTAAGATTAAACCAATAAATTTATAAATCTCTAGCAATCTATTTTTAAATAGCTCGAGCTCAACCGAGCCGAGTCCGAGCTCGGCTCGTTAACAAAAACAAGTAAAAAAGGGGCTCGAGCTCGAGTAACATGTAACGAGCTCGACTCGAACTCGAAAAAATACAAGCTTTAACGAGCCTTATCTATTAAAAATATTGAAAATATGTATAAAAAATACTCCCTCCATTTCAAAAAAAGTGTTACATTTTGACTTTGACCGGTCAACTGTCTTCGAGTTTGACCACAAATTACTCATAAACGATAATAGTAAATAATTTAATAAAATCATATAATAAAATTTAATTACTAAATTTTCATTATATAATTTTAATAATTTATTTATTAATACCGTTTAAGAGTAAATTATTAATTGACAAGCTTGACCTGTAATAGTAAAATGTAACACTTTTTCTGAAATGGAGGGAGTATAAATTTATTAAAATAATTAGTCTTAACGAGTTTTAACGAGCCGAGCTCGTTACATAAACGAGAATAATATGATACTCGAGCTCGGCTCGTTTACCTTATCGAGCGAGTCGAGCTTGAGCCTTAACGAGTCGAGCCGAGCCGAGCCCTCGTTAAGACTCGACTCATGTAACAACCCTCTGTACCAAAATGATTTTATTTACGATAAATATGTTGGTACCGATGGTCAATTTTACGAAAAGTTATTTACGATAAAAACTGTTGATACTAATATAATTATATTTACCATAAATATATATATAAAATTTGATGGTTGATGTTGGAGATTGTATGTATGTCAATATATCGCTGGAAGTTTAACTACTATAGTATTTGTTGGGGGATGAAATACTTACTCATTTCAATTACACAAACTAAAGTATAATAAGATACGGTGTGTAGATAATTTATCTACAGACGATTTATGTTTTTAGAAAAATTATTTATGTTATTAAATAAAATGTCTATATTATTAACGAAATTCAACTCTTTTGTAAAATGAAAAAACACCAATGTTGAGAACATAGACGTTTTGATTGATAACATAAATCAAAACTATGTTGCTAATGTTATAAACTATTTGTGTAATATTCTCAACTATTTGAGTAAAATGTTTTTATGTATATGAGTGATGATCTAGAGTATAATGTCTTAACTATATTAGTAATGTTCACGACTATTTGAATAAGGTTCTCAGCTATTTGATTAATGTTTTTATCTATTTGTCTGAAATGACGGTTCATTTATAATTTTGTCTGAAATGGATCCGCTCATAACCCGCGAAATTATATAACCCGACCCAGCAACCCGCGAAATTGATTGGAAGTGTGGTAAATTCACATATTTGAGTAATGTTCTCGCCTATTTGAGAATGACGGTTCATTTCTGATTTTGTCTAAAATGGATCTGCTCAATAACTCGCGAAATTTTATAATCCGACCAAACAACCCGCAAAATTAATTGGAAGTGTGGTAAATTACAAATCAGTCCATCTTTTTAGTCACTCTAATAAGTTGGTCTTTCCTAAAACTTTATGGGATTAATAACACTGATGTTCTTAGTATTAAATCATGTTAATGTTTCTGATTAATGATAATGTTTATCGGTCTCTCAGTCTCTATCTTTGAGTTTAAAACTTCGGATGGGGTAGATGGTCTACTTCTAATAAACTAGAATCATTTCCGAACAAAACGTTCTTGCAGTAAGAATTTATACTTGTTCGTCCTGAACCTGTTCATCCTATAAAAATTAATTTCCGACTTCATCCAATCCCCATTCAAGTGTGTCTGAACTTGCAAGTTTACAACGTGTGAACTTGTGAATCATTCAGATTTCAGAAAATCGTTGACTGAAAGCGCGTTGCTGCAATCTTCAGGTTTGAACAATAATTTTGTAGCATCTCCACTTCATTTTCTCCCGTGACCAACTTAAATTTAAGTTCACAAAGAATGCAGATGGGATTAATTCACTGGAAAAAAAATACTATGCTTATTTAAATGGTGCAACACGCTCTAACCACTTCGGTGATACTTTACTTTGTTGTACTAACAATTATACAAAATGCTTTACCTGTTACACGGTATAAGTTACAATATATAAATCACCATGAGACACACATTAAGATGTAACATAGATTAAACCGACCATCACAATGATACCGATGGATAAAATTCAAAGTTACTTCGTGTTACTTTATGAACTGCATATATTAGTATACAGGCGTAGTGAAACTATAGTGCAGTACAAAATTTACTAAGAACATAGCATATAACAGATCAGAACATGTCTCTGATACTCGGGAGCTTCATCTCGCCCTTGTGTGACAAGGGAATAGTAAAGTTCCCGATAACCGGAAGATCAACAACAAGGCATAGTTCGAGCAAATAGTCAATGTCCCAATCTTTAGCCATATCCTTTACTAAGCTCACCACCACACTATGCGGAACCTTGATCCTCACTTCCATAGTCGTCTTATCGTTTCCCTTCAACGAACCAGGATCTGGAACCGTACCCGAAACAATCACCCTGCAAAAGTGCTACTAAATCTCAAACCAATGCATATGTAAACTGCTCTTGATCTTCTATAGAAATGGATATATCTAATCGGTTATTAATTACTCCATTTATTAGCTAACAACTATCTGGATCCGTTGGTGATTAGCTATAAACTACACCAATCATGTATGAGTTAGTTTTGATAAGTAGTAAATTGCTAACAATTGGCTGATCATTTAGTGGTTTTGACACTCAATTAAAACCTTGAATTAGGAGAAAATTTAGGTATTTCTTGATTTTAGTTGCGTGCCAAACAAAATATTACTTCTTCTTCCGTCCCGTGTTTCTCATTTTTCCAGTCATCTTCACCGCGAATTGATTTTAAAAGGCAAATATAAATGTTCAGGACTAAAGTTTCAGTGATTGACCATTTTACATTTGTAGTTAAAGTTGAAGACGGTCAAGAAAATTCAACATGGAAAACAAGGAACGAACGAGATGGAGGAAGTAGTTATTATCTACCAACTAAATTATAAGATAATATATCCCTGTCATCCCTCCGTCCCGCAAAACTTCATATATTTGACCGTCCTAGCAACTCCATACATTACTTCTCGACCACCCAGCAATGATAAACGAGTTTAACTTAGAAAAGAGGATATGCAAACCTATTGGCGCTTTTGAGAGTGTAGGTGATGTCGCAAATAGGAACAGAGACATCGTAAGGATTGGTGACACAGAGGTTAGCGACGTAGTCGACTCCGTTGTGGTGAACGTCCTTGAGATCCATGTCGGTTATATCCGCCTCCGGTTTCTTCATCCCAGCCATATGCTCCGACACGAAATTTTTTGCCTTGTCCATCAAATCCATTTTTTCTTCTTCAACTTTTCTTTTGTCAAGATATTTAAGTATCGGTGCTTAATTGGTACCCTATAGAGAAAAAGAGTACTAGTGCTTGAGGGATAACAAATCCAAACACTCTTATAGTAATTATTATTGTTTGAGATTTTGGATAGATAACAATTTGGATACGTAATAGCAGCAAGATATCCTAACACACACTCTGGACACGTGGTAATTTACGATGACTAACGATCTCGATCGAACTTTGATGTCATGTATGTGTGCTCCACGTAACAGGACATCTGTTTTTAAGAACCGACACCATTAGGACAGAGATACTATTGATCAATATTGCATAAAACGGGGAAAATTCTAACTTAGACCGGATCTATCAGTAGACCATGTGGTTGAAAATAATCTAGATGACTTGGAGAATAATTTTAAATTCATTCAATTCCATTTTCCAAGGGATGTGGTTTATTTCTAACTAGAAGGTCATAGATCCGGTTTATGGAAGAATTCAAGAATCATCGGCATAAGGTAAAAAATCCCTAAATTTTAATTTTCTACAGAATTGAAAAATAGAGAAACCCTAAAAATCAAATTAACATTGTGCTTACGCTATTGGACCCCTTATGGCCTTATCTCCCATAGCTTCTATCTACACTGAGAAATCCGAGGAAATGGTTCATCCGTCGTCGGTGGTCGAAAAATTGAATGATTAACAACTGAGTCGATTGAACAATGGGTGAGAGATGAGAGAAAGTGACAATGGATAACTTTGTTTGCTTACTTGAATTGATATTTACTGAATTAAAACTTTGCACAGTAAACTAAATGAATGTTGAGCTACAACTACACAACACACCAATTGATATTGAATTGGTTATGTGTGACGGTGTGTGGTATTAATAATCAATGCTATTCTTTAATCTCAGTCCTCTATTTTGTTTTTATTCCCTTTTATTTAACTCCTAATTTATTTGTAATATTAGTGTCATAAGTCATAATATATTAATATTAATTGGGTTACATTTTTGAGTAATTTTTAATTTTAATAATTTTAGATTCCGAATATATGGAGAAGTATTTCAAAAAAGTTTATAAAAAACCGCATTTGACTAATGTGATTTTTCAAAGTCGAATTGTACAAGTTGTATTACCTATGGTAGAAATTGATCCGACTTTGGATCAAATTAATACAGAGGAGCCATAATATATTATATGATGACTCTGGTTTTTAAATACTTTCATTTGATCCAGGAAAACAACCTTCATTAACTACTTATCCACCTTGCATCCGTAAACAGGCCGCAATATTATTCTGAATAAGAAATTTGATAGTTTACTTGTAAGACATTTTGCAGTTTTATTTATTTTAAATCTTGCTACCCCTGACCAAAATTTTCTGCGTTCGCCCCTGTTTGTAGCTTATGTATTACCTATGGAAACCATGATCGATTTTGGGGTATGTAGCTGAGTTTATTGGTAAACTGAGGTCGAGTATTTATTTACTTCAAAATACTTGTCGGGAAACGGGAACTTGTTCACACCACATGCTATACTATACTACAAATTGTAATTACGTCCCTACGACCTACGTAAAATTCTTCTAAAAAACAACCTTTTTGCAATTTAAATGAAATTCATATCCCTCACACTAGAAATTGTATGCCACGCTCATTTTATTTATTATAATGTGACGTAAGTTTCAATTATTTAGAAAAATAATGTATTTTACCGTATAAAATATTTGATCGTGTAAGATATTCTACATCTTAGGAAGTGCAACCTCATAAGTTTAGGTGAAGTCTTGTGAAGGTTTAACACGAGGGTCTTCTGGTATCCCTGGCTTGGGATGGAAGATGTACGTGTTTGAAACCCATAAAGATGGTAGATGCATCGTCCTCTTTAGTACAATTATTACTGGTCAAGTAGTAATAACACATTCTTATTTATATTTGTTTAGATATGTTTGGAAGAAATGTAGTACTGTAAATGATGTATGATTCATTCACGTTTAGACTCAGGAAGTCTAAGATGTAATTAATAGAAACATCAGGATATATTCTGGGACTTAATTAAAGTACAGTGACTAAATTACAATTTACTAAAAGTTGCAATTACAACACTTGAGATTGTATTTGCTTAGGATATAGTATAGATAAGTGTCATGTAGATAATGCCTTCAACTAAAAACTCTTGAGAATTAAAATGGGCCTTGCAATTTCGAGTCATTGGCCACATAGAAGTGTCTATCACATACGAGAAAATTTATTACCTAAACCAAGTCTACCATTATTTCGTAGACCATGTGGTGGGGAATGCTCCACATCACTCCACATAAACATAAAAGTGTGGGACATACACATCATCAAGTAGGTGATGTGAAGCATTCTTCACTATATAGTCTATGAAATAATGGTAGAACCGATCTAGTCAATAATTTTTCCACTTACGGTCACCATAAGTATCTCTTCTGTGACTTTTATTGTTTCTACGAGCTAAGATATTCTTTGTAATGGCAGTATGGCACAATGTTAATAATAGGTGTCTGAGGTCTGCACTTCATCACTGAACTTCCATTTTTAGACTTTTGAGTTAGTATGCCTTTGATCGAATAAACCGGAAATTGTTAGATGATTAAATCTGGAAAAAAAGCGTTAGTGTAAGAAACGTTAAACTAAAACGGCAAAGTTACGTATTTACTTGAATTGAACGTCAACTTCCATAACCGTTTCCTTGACAGTTGACACCATTTCACATGAATGATCCATATGGAATTTCCCCCAAAAAAATTGTTCTTTCACCGATCAAAACAAAATCTTAAACCCCTTTTCTTTTTTATTCTTCTTCAAATTGTATGTGATGTGGGGTAAAAATGGATAAGTCGCTAGTTAGTTCGTCGACGCCCTAGATGGATGTAGTTCTTGCTTGAACGATGATATTAGTTAGCGGAAGTCGAATAGTACTTAGTTCAAGTCGCCTTTACTTTGATTAAATTCGTGACTTCGCGAAGGTCGGAAAGTGTGCGTACGAAAAAGTGGACCGAGGTCGAGTCCGTCGGTCCTCTGTTGCGTCTGTCGGTCCTCGGTGGTGTCCGTCGTTGATCTGTGACAAGAAAATAAGGGGTTAGACCCTTTTGGGCCGGTTTGCTTAGGACAACCCGGTACTTAGATTCAACTAGTTAATAAGTCGGTCGACTTTTCAATCTAGGACTTAAAAACTTCGATAGTAGATTTTGGAAGTAGTTGCTTACCGTTTATGAGGAGTAGAGGCCTTGTATTTATAGGCAAGATTTGTTATCATCCTCTCTTGGATGAGTCAGAGTGTCTGATCCGGATTCGTCCATGCTAGAAGTTGGGCTCATGGGCCTTTAATGGGCTTGGCCCATTTAAGTTGATGAGGTTTGGATTGTAGTCCGAAGGTTGAAGTATTGGAGGGTCGGCCTCTTGATTTTGGTGTAGTCGGACCTTTAACTTTGGTGAGGTCGAACTCACTTGATAGCATTGTACCGATATGATTAAGTCTTCTTAGTTCGGGAGTAGGACTTAAAGGTACATATCAGTATGTATAGTTTTATGAACATAGGAGAATAAGCAAATTCAGGAATTTGAAGAACATAGCTTTCTTCCTGGATAAATTTTTATTTCGGTTAGTTTCTGTATCTAGACAATTTTTTGGGATGTTATTGTTAATGATTTTCGAATTGTATGATTTGTATTAAGAGATTTTCTTGATTTATGTTTGTTCATTATTTTGGGATGGTTAGATTATGTCTGTTTTCTTGAATTTGTTTATATAACTAGTAAATCTTGATTTTGATTAGATTAGATTAGTTCATGAAGAAATCTTGATTGATGAATATTGAATGAATAAAGAAATGATGCAGAAATTTATAAATGCTCTGTTTGAGATATTGAATGAGATTTTTGCTCGAATATAGGGGAAGTAAGGATCATGAGCTTGGAAACGGAGGTGAAAACAGTATTCTTACTTACAGCGATTTTGGTGATTCGGGCTTATGCCGTTGACACGAATCCAGTTTTCGACCCGTGTTCAGATGCTAAAATTCAGAGGCTTGATGGTTTTACATTTGGCCTTGCTTTCTCGTCGAGGGAATCTTTCTTTTTTAATGGGACTCAGCTTTCCCCGTGTGATGGACGCTTTCTCCTCTCCAGAAGCACTGCTAAGTGCTAATCAGTTAGCTATTTTTAGGCCCCGGGTTGATGAGATTTCACTGCTCACCATCAATAGCAGCACATTCAATCCGGTATATCATTTGTTTAGTTCGCGTAGATCTTTGCTGTTTTCTTAAATGCAACAGATGCACTCTGCGTTGCAAATGTTCTTATGTATTTATTTTTACTTTGTTCTCAGACTTTAGCTGGTGGCTATATGGTGGCATTTGCTGGTCGGCAATATGCAGCTCAATCGAATCCTATCTTCGTAGCAGATAACAACAACATCGTAACCAGTTTTACCCTGGTAAATCCACCAAATCCTACAGCTTCAATATGCCCGTGCTAAGAATATAATGCAAACTAGGACTGAGTCCAAGTTATGTTTTGTTTTAGGTTCTTGAATTCAGCAAAGGCACCCTCCAAAACCTGTTCTGGAAAAGGTTCGGGTGTGATTCGTGCTCTGGGGACACCTTGGTGTGCCTCAACCACACTGATTGTGTCGGAGATCAAGGTGCAGTGGCAGTGGGAGTCTAGTAGCTGTAATGTAGGCGTACAGTTAGCATTCTCTGGTACTGACAAGAATGACAATGCTCTAAACACGTGGTACGAGGTGGCGAATATTCAACAATACTCCTGTTGGGGTATAAACCTCTCAACACCAACACTACCACTGCAAGCAACCTAATCCAAGCTCCGCCTCCAACTTGAAGTCCGATAAGAGGGTTGTCCGAGAAAGAGCACCTGAAAGGACTAAGGTGGGGGGGGGGGGGGGGGGGTTAGAATGGGTTACCCGGATTGCCAAGGTCAATCCGGTAAGAGGTTTCACTCGAAGGAGAGGTGGTAGCTCTCAATGCAATAGTAATGGGAAAGGTATTATGTTCCAGAACACTTAGGGATTGTTGCTTAAGTATTGCTTATCACTTACCTTAAGGTCTTGGACCTTGAGCCGTATTTATAGTTATCATATACTCATGAGGTAGCTCATAAGATGGCCTTGATGTCGATCCAGATTTGGACACCAATGCTACCTTTGGCCCATGGCCCATTCTTGAACATTAGTCCAATACCGATAAGTGGGTGCAGGAGGCGGTTTGGACCTTTTCCTCCGAAATCTTATTCCGCCTGTTGGGTCCGTGTTGGTCCCTCGGACAGATCTGTCTGCTTGGTTGATCTGCCCTCAGGTGACTCTGGATGTCCGAGCCAAGAGTCTCACGGAAGTATCTCAGTGGTTCTGTTATATACGTTTGGTCTTAAAGTAATGGTGGCGTCCGATTCTCTCAATGCGGTCCGTTAGGCATCTCTGTACTGACATGGTCAGGTTTGGAAGTCCTTTCCTTAGCCAGCTCGGACTAGCTGTGGGGATGTAGAGACCTCAGCGTACTGGTCGATTCACTTTGGGCGGACCATGTGAGGTCGGACCAGTACTGAATTGGCTAGTTAAGCCGTGATGCGCTTTAGGACATGCTCTATAACGGATTGGACATATTTCAGATCAACATATGTCCCCGGTTTCCAAGTATCTTAGTAGAAGATAGTTGGTAACTATGAGGATCGATGTGTACGTGGAGCGTTCGATCGTTAATTAAGACAAAAAGGAAAAATCCTTTTTTGTCGTGATCCGTCGTCCGTGTCCTCAAGGATTCAATATATCTCCTTCCCCCCCCCCCCCTTTTCCGTCTACAGTCCGAGTTATCGCATAACTGGGACTGTAGAGGAAAAGGTATTTGTATCCGAGATATATGTGTCCGAGTACGGTTAGGATCTGATATAGTTGTCTGGAAGCTGTCCGTTGGGCCGATTGTTGAATTTGTCCTCTTCGTAAGCCCAAGAGGCCCAATAGGTTGTCAGTTCGGCCCACGGGAGAAAGATCCCGAGTAAAGAGACGCGGCCGTTGGATCAGGACGACATCAACGGTTGGGGTTCCCAGTCCGATTGATGTGACGTCATCCGACATTAAATGCGTCTTGTCGACCATCCACTCGCGAAGCGGTACAACCTTTGGATTGGAGAGGATCAACGGTTGGGATTCAAATCCAAGCAATGTGACTCTTGGCTATCCCATATTGCCCTTATAAATAGTTAGCCCATCAGTCATTTTCACACTTTTAGCAATCTCGAAACTCAGAGCAATCCTTAAGCAATTCAAACAACGCAAGGTCGATCCGAGCAACTGGGACTTGTAAGACTTTTGGAACATCAAGCTGAGATCTGCAACCTCGGAGCATTACCCAAGTTCGATCATCCGCGGAGCTTCCCTGTTTGAAAATTAGCAAGTAAGTATCCTCCTTTGGCCTTGTTTAAGTTGCCTGTATTCGTTGTACGCCTATTGCATGTCTAGTGTAGCTTCCCTTGCTGCTTCCGTAACTATGGCTGTTTTCAGTAATTGGCTCTTGCGATATCTTTGGTCTAGACGTTAGTTGAAGTGTTTCTGCTGCATGCTCATAATATGCCAATTTTCCTCATTGATGCCTTGTACTCTTATTTGATAAGTTCCGTCCGACACAACCTGTCTTGACAATGCATGTTTACTTGTAAATCAGTATTGATTGTGGTATTTGCCCATAAGTTGTTTCTTTCGTCATCGTGCCATAAGGGGCAAATCGTGGTGCCAGTGGCACAGCTGCGCGTGCCTGGGTCTTGGGTTCCCTGTCCCTCTGTGTATAGAGAATCTTAGGGTTTAAACTTTTTCACGGACCTTTGGACTTAATAAGACATATAAATGAACTCTCGGACAATAACAATCATCATTTCTGATCCGTTTCCTTCTGCCCTAGGATGTCCGGGAGCGATAGTCAAAACGTTCGCGAGGTGCGGGATTATCAGGATGGAGCAGGTTCGGGCGATGCATCCGTGGACGTGATCGTGTCCGTAGGAGACTATCTCGTGGATGTCCTTTCTTCCAGAGATTCGGCGCCAGCACGGAGCCCATGAAACAGTTAATCCTCCGACGGACAGGTCAGTGGTCGAAGGCGGTGTTGATGAGTCGAGAACGTTGGTCCAATCTCGGACTATAGGCGGTGTGGGAGGGCCTATAGATCCGAATGCGCTTCAACTCGAACGGGCAGGTGACAGCGGGCATGAGGCTGATGACGTGGAAATGTTCGAGGCCGGAGTGGAGGACCGTGTTCTGGTAGAAGCAGGTCCGTCCAAGCCAAGCACGTCCGAAAGACCCGATGGTGTCCTTGAGGACGAAGAAGATGGTGAGGAAGAGGAAGGTGAGGGCGAGGAGGAAGAAGAAGAAGGATCCCCTGTCACTCGTCCCTCTAGACGATCCAGTCGGCGGATTGCATTACATCCTGCTGCGCCCGTTCAGTCCAATCTTCAATTAATCGAGGGTCGTGGTGCAAAAGCTGCCCGAGTCAAGTTCCCGCGTCCTGCGTCCGCTGTTACCATAGTGGATCAATTTGGAGAATTAAATGTGGACGGGCTTCTTCCTACGTGTCCATCCAGGGTTAGAGCGGAGGACATCCCCGAGTGGAGGCGGAAGTGGGAGATCCCTGATTCCGTTGAAATCATGATTCCCGAGCCCGGTCACGCCTTTTATAATCCGCCCGCCGGGTATATGTGCGTGCATGAGGTGGCCTTCTCCTGCGGATGGAAGATCCCCATTGCTACAGAGCTGAAAAACATCCTGAACCATATTGGTATAGGTCCGAGTCAGGTTATCCCCAAGTCCCTGGGTAACCTTATTTGCTTTGTAGTTTTTTGTAAGAAGAAAGGGCAGCCTGTAAACTTTGAGAATTTTAGGCAGCTCTTCCATGTCTCGTTCAGTCCGGGGAATCCACTATTCTATACTTTCATGAATAGTAAACCTTACAACTTTATCTCGGACTCCATCTCGTCGTTGGGGTCGAAGTGGTGGGACAAGTACGTTTTCGTTCGCATGGCTCTGAAACCAGGAGAGTCCGAGAGGCGTGAAACGATGGGGCCCTTACAAAGTTTCGAGGAGAGCATCCGGATGCGCCCTCTTCCAAAGAATGTGGCTCCGTGGGTGGCGGCAATCCACAAAAAGCATGACCCACCTACTTATCCGTTTCACGGATTAATTTGTCAGCCACTTCCGTACCTTTGCGGACTAACCGGTGAAGTAGATGTGGGAGGGAAGACGGACTTCAGTAAGAATCCGTTGACTGGAGACTTTGGCATTTTTTTCTTCTTCATTATACTCTATTTTGATCACAAGTTTCCGCAATTCCGATAATCCTTCTTTAACCCGCCTGTTTCTAACGCCCTTGGTTTATTGTGCAGCTCACTGGTTTGACTACATCATGTCGACTCTCGGAGAGAAGAAGAGGTTGCAGAGGGAACAACAAGCTTTGGAAGTCGCGGCTGGTCAAAGGACCAAGATCATTAACACTTCCGCGGGTCTGCCCATGTCGGATCCGAAGAATGCTGCTGTGTTCGCCGCCGAAGAAGAAAGGCGGAGCAAGGCTGGAGAAGACGCCCAGGCCCTGGCGGTGCCTGATAAGGGTAAGGCTCCTGCTACGCGGAGCGCCACTGCCAACACTCGAGCTCCACCCCGAGACGTGCTTATGCGGGACGCCATCGTCTCGGGACAAAAGAGGGCGGCAAGCTCGGAGGCTCCTGCTGCTGCGAAGAGGCAGCAGTTGTCCGCTGTCCTTCCTGTGGACCAAGCTGCTCTGGACAAGGAGTACGAGCGTGCTTGCGGACTCCCAGAAATGGAGCGGGTTGGCGGGCTGGATGCTCTATACCAGCGGGTAAGTAATCTGTCCTTGGTTTACCTGTTTTGTTCTTAATGTGATACAAATATAACTTGTATCTACTCGGGTGTTTCCCCAGCTTGGGTGTTTCATCAAGGCCATGCAGTGGAAGGCCAGTGAACGGGCTACCATCGAAGAGGACCTTCACAAGGCTGTGGCCACGTCCGCGGATGAAGCGGAAAAAGCGAAGCAGCTGGAGATGAAGCTGAAGGAGAAAGAGGTGAACTTCCACAAGCTGAAGACCAGTTGGGAGAAAGTCAAGGCGGAACTCGACCACCAGGAGAGGTTAAATCGATAAGCGTCTGAGCTTTCCTGGATTTTAAGAACTTCCTGGTCGGTGGCCTCCAATATGTCCGTCTTTACGCCGGCCGTGACTTCTTGAGGTCTGCTTCTTTCAAATTCCTGACATCGGACAAGTCGGATGCCGCCCGACTGGATGGGTTTGTGTCTGCGATCGGACAGCTGCAGTCCAAGGGACTTCTTCCACCAGACTTATTTGAAGGCGGAGGATTAATCCTTCTGCGGATGCGAGCGTGTCGAAGTGCCCGTCGATAGTGTCTCGAATGACGGTCGCATGTGAGTTCGTGGGCGGTCACCGAGGAAGGCGAAATTGAGATCCGGAACGGCGGGCCTTTCCTTCCTAGGTTCGTCCCGGAAGCGCTTCTGAAAGTGGGCCTTGTACCCTTTGACGATTATCGAGCTTTCCTGCAAAAGTGGTTTGCCCTGCCTTCCCGCGTTCTCGATCTTCCCGCTGATTTCGACTTGTTTGCCACGCCAAGCTCTTCTGCGGAAGCCACCAATCGGCTGGTAGGAAGTTGGTCCAAGCCGATCAAATTTGAATGAGAAGTCTGGAGTATGCCCCGTTAGAAATTCTGTATTTGCTAACTTTTTCTGTTGTATCTGCATCTTTTGATAATTCGGAATATCCTTCCACATTATGACAATGTTCCGTATTTTATCCGAGGAGATGAACCTCCTACGCTTTCGAACGTTTACTTGCTCTCTTCTCCGTTCCTTTCTTTATCCGTCGTTTATAAGCTGAGTTATTATAAATTACCCATCTCTTAAGAGCACGGACCACTGGAGGTGGTATCTGATGTAGAAATCAGACCATCATCTTTCCGATGCTCGGACTGTTCGCCCCTTGGGATGCGAGATTCTTCTAGAAGGAGGAAGGTGAAATAGTCATTATGACTACGTCCTTTCATCTCCTTAGTCGTCGGATGATCGACAGATGGAGAGATCTGAAAGACTCGTTGCCACTATAAATAAGGGTGTGGTAATTCTCCTTTTTCACCATTGTACCTTCCCTCACTCTTTCTTGCATTTTATCTACTTTTGTATCCAGCGGAAGTCGGTGTTCTTCAGAATGTCAGAATCGGGCGATGAAGAGTATGGTCACTGGGTGCACTGTGCTTGCGGGCACATGCATCCGCCCATCTATCCGGGTACAGGCACCGCACAAGACCCTATTGTCCTGGATTTCGAAGGCGATCCCCCTCAATGTCTAGGAATAGCTAGGAGATTGGCTGAGGAGGAGAGGGAGCGGACGCTGAGGCTGATCCATATGAGGATCCGTGCGCAACAGCGAGCTCGTCAGGTCCAAGGTGGAGGCTCGGAATCCCAAGGCTCGACTTAGGTGCAGTGAGGGAGCAAGGCGGGGTATGCCCCGTGGATGCATGTACTTTTCTTCGGACCTTTTCATATTGTTCCTCTATTATGTAAATGTTCGGATAATTTTGTTTATAAAATTCGAACTATTTTTCCTCGGATGGGATCTCCATCGTTCCCTTTTTGCAGACCTCGTCGGATGATACTGACGCATATATTTTTTGCAAAAAATGGCTGAGAAACTCGAACGTAGTTGATGGGCTTGTTTAGGCTTGGTTGGGTAAACCCGTCTGGCCCAACACTGTTCAGCCCAAATGAATAGTTTAAGCCCATTGTCGACGTCGAAGATCTGACGTGTCGGACACCCATTGGTTCGCCATTTCTATAAATACTGCGGATCCCTCTTGGCCTTAGTAGTGCAAATCCAACTTCCACTTTCCAAATCTACCCAAAAGCACGAAGATGGTTTCTTGAATAGTTTCCCCCTCTTGACTCCCGTCCACTCTCAAATCGGCATTTATCCTGAGTTTGAGAGTGGAGTGGGTCTAGAGGGGAAAATCGTTGAAGATCGGTTCACCGAAGAGCATAGATCTCAGTTTGAATGTATATCTGCCCGTCTCCTCTACTTTCTTCCAACCATACTTTAGTGGTTCAAATCTCTCTTACATTGGAAATGGTTTCCGAATTTCAAGAGAGTTTAAGTTTCTAAAGCCGGCGAGGCGGAAATCTCTTCCTGTTTGCACTTTGTTTTCCCTGGATACGGGACTTGCATTCCATGTTTCGGTGGTGTTCTGAAGGATTCCGCATGCTTAACCGTTTTCTTGTGTGCAGGTAGATTGAGTTCCTGGTCTCCGCGGAAACCAGATCTTTGCGCTTTGACACGGAGGAAGCTTCTTCTACGGGGGACGATCTTTGCTGGGAGATGACGTATCTCCAGAGACATTTTCTGCCTTTTTCTCATAGCGTCCGGATATCGATCCGTGATTGCAAATTGTACATACAACATTAAGTGTAATTCGTCTATGTATGAACGAAATCTCTTGCTTTCTTTGTAGCTAATCGATCATTAGAAATCGAAAGATAGAGGTTGTATTGATTTGACGGAAATTCAATTACAACTTGGGGGCGCTATGGCCAATGACAAAAGGTTCAAAAAGGAAACAGAACTGACGGAGTTCCGTGTAACAGATGGTTGATATTGAAATGATCAATCGACATGATGGAGCTCCGCGCAATTTTCTTCAAGCATAGAACTTTTGGAGATTTCTAGCATTCCACGGACGCCTGAGGAGATGTCCGTTCTCATCTTCTAATACATAACTGCCATTTACATTGGCCCCAATAATCTTGTAGGGTCCTTCCCACTTGGGCTTGAGTTTTCCAACATTGCTCAAAATGTCGGCTCGTCGGAGCACTAGATCCCCGACTTGCAAGTTCTGTTGTAGGCTCGGGCGGTTGGCACACGATACCTAAGGATATTCGCCATGCATTAGACCTTTTACAAGCATGTCATTTCGAATATCCGAGCTTCTCGGTTTGCCTTGTCTTCGAACTCTTGGATTCTCAAAGTCTCTACAGCAATCTCGGATGGTATGACTGCCTCTGAACCATACACCAGGGAGAAAGGAGTTTCTTTGGTCGCAGTCCGTGCAGTGGTGCGATGCGCCCATAGAACGCCTTCCAAGTCGTCCGCCCAGCTTTCTTGCGAAGTTCTCAATCGCTTCTCAAGGATCTTGACTATTGTTTTGTTTGTGGACTCAGCCTGTCCATTGGCTTGCGGGTATCCAACAGATGTAAATCGTTGCTCGATTTTGAAGGACGCCAGACCATTCCTTGACTATGTCACGAGGCTGGGCACCATTGTCCGAGACGAGAATCTCGGTCAAAGCGAAGCGGCAGATGATATTCTTCCGGATAAAGGTCCTTTTCGACTACGTGTAATGGTCGCAATAGCCTCGGCTTCTACCCATTTGGTAAAGTACTCCACAGCTACAATGAGAAACTTCTTCTGCTGGGTACCCCTCGGAAATGGTCCGACAATGTCGATACCCCCACTGATCGAACGGACACGCTATGATTGACGGAATCATAGGGTTCGTCGGGCGATGTGGGATGTTTGCGTAATATTGGCAATCCTGACATCTCCGGGCGTGGTCGGCGGAATCTTTACCGATGGTGGGCCAATAATAGCCTTGTCGTATGATTTTATGGGCAAGGGTCCTCCCGGAATGACTCCCGACTTAGTTGTATATCTCTTCAAGCGATGCAGCTTCTTGTGGGTTCAAGCATCTCAAGTGGGTCCCGGAAAAAGATCTTTTGTACAGATCATCACCCATTATAAAATATCTGTTTGCTCGGCACTGCACACTCCTTGATTCTTTCGGATCGGCCGGCAAAGATCCGTCCTTGAGATAGTTAAAAATGTCAGTCATCCAGTTTTTCCCCATATCAAGTATCATGACCGTCGAACTGGAACTCATGACGGATGAGTCAGTGATGGTGTGTAGAATTACTCTCCTTGTGTCCAAAGCCGCTGTAGCGGATGCGTATTTTGCCAAAGCATCGGCTCTTTCGTTCCAAACTCTGTCAAACTTTTCCAGGGTGAATTCCTCGAAGTGGCTGGCCTCATTCTTGAGTAGCTCCAGATACTTGATCATCGAAGGACCTTTTGTGGCAAAGCTTCCTGAAAATTGGGCCTTGACAAGCTGTGAGTCCGTGTAAGCTTTGACCTTCCGGGCTTGGAGAGACTTGGCCAGTCGTAGCCCCATTAAAAGTGCCTCATACTCGGCCTCATTATTCGTAACTTTGAAATCCAGGGAAATCGCATAGTCGAGTTCCGCGCCTTCCGGGGTCTTAAGGTAGATTCCAATTCCTCCCACTCTTCCAGTGGAAGAACCATCGACTTCCAATGTCCAAATATCGGAAGGAGGTTTTTTGATTTGGAGATCTCCTGCGAGCTGCTGAGGTTCCGCTCTTGGTTCATCCCCTCTAGTGATTTTCGTTCTGATGCTATCCGAACTGGGATCTCTGGGATCATCATCAAGTAGAAACATTTGATTGACCCGAGTTTCCCCCTCTGACCAAGGGAGGGGCCGATTGATGAACTGGGCTTCCTCAAGGTTTTCTGGATTGAACATTGGAGGGGCTGGATTTCGGACTATATGTTTGGTGATTAAGCACTCGAACACTTGCTTGTCAGGGACTTTCTCTGAATCCTTCTCTGGGTAATCCGCTAAGAAGTCGGCGAGGACCTGAGCCTTTTTGGCTGACGGAGCCTGGTAGCAAATGTCGTATTCGCTGAGCTCGATCGCCCATTTAGAGAGTCGTCCAGATTGGTCGGGCTTTCCTAGGACCTGTTTCAAAGGTTCCGTAGTTAGTACCACTATTTTGTGAGACTTAAAGTAAGGTTTTAACCGTCTGGCGGTGTAAACCAAAGCGTGTATGAAGTTTCTCGATCTTCACGTATCTTGTCTCCGCCCCAGCAAGGGCTTTGCTAAGATAGTAGATCGGCAAATGCTCGTTAGCTTGAATCCGTATTAGGACGGAACTCATTGCCTCTTCCGTAATTGCTAGGTAGAGGTAGAGTGGTTCTCCTTCGACGGGCTTGGAGAGCAGTGGAGGGGAATGGAGGTATTCTTTCAATTTTTCGAAAGCCTCGGAACATTCCGCGGTCCACACAAAGTTCTCTCCTTTCCGGAGGGTTTTGAAGAACGGAAGATTCTTCTCAGCTGATCGGGAAATAAAGCGACTTAAGGACATAAGACTTCCTATGAGCCGATGTACCTCATTGAGGGTTTTCGGGTGTGGCAGATCTAGGATCGCCTTGATTTTCTCGGGATTGGCGCTGATTCCCCTTTCCGTGACCATGTATCCGAGGAATTTTCCTCCCTTTATTCCGAAAGTGCATTTTTTCGGATTCAGTTTCATCCCATATTTCCGCAGGATTGAAAAGCAATTGTTGAGATGCTCAATATGCTCTTCCTCAGTCTTACTTTTAACGAGCATGTCGTCTACGTAGACTTCCATCGTCTTCCCGATCTCGTCTTTGAACATTTGGTTTCTTCAGTCCGAATGGCATCACCTTGAAGCAGTATACTCCTCCTGCCGCGAAGAAGGTCGTTTTCTTAACGTCCTCCTTGGCCATCCGAATTTGGTAGAAGCCTTGGTATGCGTCCATGAAGCTCAGTAGCGCACATCCGGAGGTAGAGTCAACCAGTTGATCTATCCGTGGCAATGGGTATGGATCCTTGGGGCAAAACTTGTTCAACCTTGTGAAGTCATTACACATTCGCCACTTGCCTGGCGACTTTTCGACCAAAACAACATTGCAAACCCAGTCAGAGTAGCGGACTTCCTCGATGTGTCCTGCCTTTAGGAGTCGATCGACTTCGGCGGATATGATGGCATCCTTGATGGGGCCAAAGTCTTTCCTTTTCTGTCGGATGTATTTGACCGAAGGATCCATGTTCAGACGGTGAACTGTAACCCGTGGGTCGATTCCTTTCAGGTCGTCGGTACTCCAGGTGAACACATCGCTGTTTTCTCGGAGGCAAGCGATGAGCTTCATCTCTACTTTCACATTCATTTCGGTCCCGATCCTTGTTTTCTTCTCGGGATCGCCAGCAATAATCTCGATCTCTTTGAGGGTCTCATGAGGCTCAATTCGCGTCGTTCTAGGAAAATTTTCCTTCTGGCTTCCTACGCCGACTTGTGAGTTCTCCTTTCTGGGTGTAAGGATAGTGGGCGCGTCGGGAGTCACGGTGACTGTTAGCACGGGAGCAGACGCCCTTCTTGTGGACATGATATAACATTCCCAAGCTTCTCTGACATTTCCGAGCTCTTGTCCGACTCCGAAGGCCGTTGGGAACTTCATCCTGTTGTGGAGAGTAGACGAAACAGCTCGGAACTGGTTGAGACCTGGGCGTCCGAAGATGGCACTGTAGTCGAAAGTTTGTTCAACCACCACGAAGCGGACTTCTTGTGTCACCCTTGCCGGAAAGGTACCAAGAGAAACATGTAACATGATACTTCCGAGGGGTCGTACAGTTCCTCCTCCGAATCCTAATATGAAGGTGTGCACTCTGCCATATCGGACTCTACCTAATGCCATCTGATCCAGTGTCCTCTTAGAGATGATGTTCGAGGAGCTTCCGGTGTCAACCAAGATCTTATTCACTCGGTAGGTTGCAATGGTCAAGGAGACCACCAGTGGGACATCTGGGTTTTCGATGTCTTCTCCCCCTGCCGTAGGAGGAGGAATTTCACTGTCATCGAATGATAGGGCGTTAGTGCCTGGAATTGCCGGACTAGCATATGCTCGGTCGTTGTTTCGGAGATTTTGCGCGGTGCGCTCCCTTGCGTTCCTGCTATCTCCCCCCGTTGGTCCTCCCGCAATAGTGTTGATCACCCCGCTGTATGGGGCATTTTCCATTTCGATATCGTCAGTATATCGGTAAGAACGTTGGTCGGATGGGCGGATAGTTGGTTGGCGGAGGGCAAAGGCAAGGAGTGGGCGGTGGTTCCGTCATCCTCTCATCTCTCCTTTGCTCATTCTATCTTGTCGATGCTGATTCGTCCTTATAGATATGCTCCTTCAATTTTCCATCCCTTATCGGTGTTCCACTTACATCTTGGTGAATGCAATCATCTGTTTCGTGTCCGCGACACTTGTGAAACTTGCAATAGCCTTTTGCGTTCTTACTCTTACGGCCGCCGTGAGGGGGCTTAGGCCATTGGACGTCCAGCTTCTTCTCAACAATAGTTGCCAAGATGTCGGATCTTGGTCTGTTGAGCCGGGTATAGTCCGCATATCGTCTTGGCGGACTTCTCTCCCTGTGAAAACCTCTGTCTCTTTGATCCCTTCTTGAATCGAACTTTGCCGGGCGTTGGTCTTGCTTCACCGGATCCTTCGCTTTCTTGGAGCTGGCTCTTACTGGAACATTCCTTCTGTAATCTTCTCCATACATCACTTCCTCACAGATGTCTTCTAAGTACTTTTCGCTTCTTACTTCTTGACTTGAGAGTTTTCTTCGGAGTTCCGAGTTGAGAGTATTAGCATACAGGTGTCGGACCCGTTCTTTAATACTGTGTGGCTCAACCCGAAGAACCTCCGTGTGAAATCGATCTAAGAAAGTCCTTAGATCCCCGTGCTCTCCCTGTATAACTCCTGCTAGGTGCTCCACGGTACGTTTTCTCCTCTTGGATTTGCCGAATCGAGCCAAGAATTTAGAAGACAGATCCGCGTCTGATCAGTCGATTTATTCGGCAAAGAGGTGTACCAATCCATGGCAGTCCCGAAGAGAGTGGACGAGAAAGTGAGGGCTTTAGTGTTGTCACTCATCCCTTTGGAATCCATCTTGCTGTTGAAGCGTGTCAGGTGACCCACGGGACAAGCGTCCCCATAGTAGTATTCCAAGTTTGGAATCACTTGGTCCGAGTTCCTGTTTCTCTCCTTCTCTCTCATGATACTGTCACATAGGGGATTTGGCGCGCTGGTAGTTATCTGCTCGTGATCTTTTACAAGACGTCCGAGGCTTAGAATTTGAGATTCTAAAGCCTTTTGCTGGGCATAGATCTCGTCTGCCATCATGATCTCCCCTGTCCTCGGATGCATGGCCACATCCGCGGGAAGTTCGTTCATGCGGGCTCTTGGAATTGTTTCCGCCACTTGATCCCTGTCCCTCGGAGGCACTGGGAATGGAACTTCTGGATGTCTATTGTTCACGTCTTGGCGCTCTCTACTTACTTGGTGGCTTCCTTCCCCTCGGATTTGTGAGGCTGAGGCCCGCCTGTCCAATAGATCTCGCAAATCCTCCTGGGGTTGCTGATCTCCTAATCTCTGCTGGATTGGACGTTGTCCGTTCCTAGACAATGCTGGCTCTGCCTGAGGAGGCGTAACCACTGGCGGAGTGGCTTGTTGCGGAGGAGCATTGTTGGATCCCAGGCACCCTTGGATGATTGTTAGCAGCCTGTCAAACTGCACCTCGCTCAATCCAAGGTCGTTAGTTCGGACAATTCGTCCATCAGGCATCGTGAATTGTTGGGGTGCGGGTGGGCCTTGAGCTCCTGTCGGAGAAGCTCGGGCCGCACCTTCTTCTGAGGAAGGACTGGCTGTATGTCCCTCGCTTGGATATCTTCCTCTTCATTGCCTTACTGCGTCCCCGGGTGGGGCGTCCATGGCGCGGTGGTGGAGTTCTTAGTTCCGTAGTACCAGCTCTCGCTGTTCGCCTTGTTCTTGCCATTGATTTACTCGAAACGCGGATGCTTTTTGTAAAGTTTCCCACAGACGTGGGTTCGATTCCCACAGACGGCGCCAAAATGTTGGGGTATAAACCTCTCAACACCAACACTACCACTGCAAGCAACCTAATCCAAGCTCCGCCTCCAACTTGAAGTCCGATAAGAGGGTTGTCCGAGAAAGAGCACCTGAAAGGACTAAGTGGGGGGGGGGGGGGGGTTAGAATGGGTTACCCGGATTGCCAAGGTCAATCCGGTAAGAGGCTTCACTCGAAGGAGAGGTGGTAGCTCTCAATGTAATAGTAATGGGAAAGGTATTATGTTCCAGAACACTTAGGGATTGTTGCTTAAGTATTGCTTATCACTTACCTTAAGGTCTTGGACCTTGAGCCGTATTTATAGTTATCATATACTCATGAGGTAGCTCATAAGATGACGCAAAGTGTACGATCCAGATTTGGACACCAATGCTTTATTTGGCCCATTAGTGAACATGAGTCCAATACCGATAAGTGGGCTGGGAGGGTAGTTTGGACCTTTTCCTCTGAGTACTTTATTCACTTTGTTGGGTCCGTGTTGGTCCCTCGGACAGATCTGTCTGCTTGGTTGATCTGCCCTCGGGTGACTCTGGATGTCCGAGCCAAGAGTCTCACGGAAGTATCTCAGTGGTTCTGTTATATACGTTTGGTCTTAAAGTAATGGTGGCGTCCGAGATTCTCTCGTACGGTCCGTTAGGCATCTCTGTACTGACATGGTCAGGTTTGGAAGTCCTTTCCTTAGCCAGCTCGGACTAGCTGTGGTGATGTAGAGACCTCAGCGGACTGGTCGATTCACTTTGGGCGGACCATGTGAGGTCGGACCAGTACTGAATTGGCTAGTTAAGCCGTGATGCGCTTTAGGACACGCTCTATGGCGCCCTTAACGGATTGGACATATTTCCGTATCAACAACTCCCTCGTGGGACTTTACTTTGATCTACGAGACACTTTAACCAGTCCGTTCATAAGCCTGTTCTAAAGTGACATGAAAAATTATGAGAAACCATTTCTTGTATGTCATTATTTGTTGGGTGTGGATTAGGTTCATTTTTTAGTATTGTATAAAAAAATTTGGGACAACTAAAAATGACAAATACATAAAGTTATACGGGACGCAAAGAGTACCTACTTACTCCACCACAAAAGTTGAAAAAGTGTGAAATTATTTTTTTTTAGGAAAAGTGAAAAGGTTAATGTGTATTCAAAACCCAAACAGGTCTGGAACAAACAAAAATAGCTCGTTTTATTAGTCGAGCTCGATAATTAATATCTCTGGTCAAACTCGATGAATGAGATATTCGGCTCCACTTGTTAAAATCAATACTTGCTGGGAAAAGTGGAGAAACTATCAAACATCAAGAAATTAGTTTCTGATTGATTGGCAGAGAGTAGTTGGTAGTAACTTCTCTGAGCAGTGATTCAAATACTCACTCTTTTTATAGTTTCTAAAAACAGAATTCACCAACAAAACAAGGGCGTCAAGGATTTGAATAAAAGGGGTTATCATCCACGAGCAAACTTTATTTAATAAAAGGGGTACTAAGCTGCTAAAATAGGTGATAAGTTGCTGGCAGGTGCAAAGATTATTATTACATTCAAATATCTAATCAGATTAATACAAAACCTTGAAACTGACAACACCTCATCGTGACAAAAAAATCATGCTAGCACCTCTTCACCCTAAATCTAAAGATCTTACATTCCGCTTCAAACACTGTTTGAATGATGCTTAAAATAGCTTGTCATTGCATAGACTAGAGAAGGGTACATTGTCATAGTTCATTGCATAGCTATAACACTGAAGAGGGCCAGACATTAGTCGAGGATCATTCTGTTCAAATATTCAGCATGCTCGGGAAAATACTCCAATAATTCATCTTTTGTCACCCATACGAAATCGTCACACTTTCCAATGTTGAACTTGTTTTTCTCAATGACTTGAGACTTGAAAAAGAATCGCTGACAATAAAATTATAATGTTAGACAAGATGATTGTTGATGTTCAGCAAAACGTAACACCGGATCGGATAGAAAGGTGTCCAGAAGAGTACCTTAAGAGATAGGTTAACATCATCCGTCCCTGAAAAAGGTATAATTATATGGCCCATCGGAGCATTCCCAACAAAATAAGTGTCGGTAAGATCTCCAATCACTGAAGATAAAGCAGATTCTGCACACTGAAAGATATTGTATTAGCGCTAAGTTTTTCTAACATTAACACTTCTAAGTCGACAAATTTCATAGACGACAAGGTAAACTCAATATTGGACTACCGATAAGTTTTTCTGACATTAACACTTCTAACTAAGTCAACAAATTCCATAGACTGACATAAGAAACTCAGGAAACCAAGAGATAAGGTTGGAAGCAAAGTTACCTTGCGCAATGTCAGTTCAGATTCATAAACTTTCTCAGGGAAATGCCAGACCGGATTCCCGTTCGAACCATATGCAGAACCATAGAGAAGAAGATAAAGACTTCTGTCAAGTGCTCTCTGTAATGACCTACAAACCCATTTAATCATTCCTACAGTACAAGAAGGTATAATGAATTCTAAAATATACATCAGCCCACTTCCACTATACTACTTGTTATTACATGTTCCTACATCCACTTTCGCTGAATGAAAATAAAATTCAGGTAAACTGAACGAAATTGGGAGTGAGAACATGTGTAACATACAAAGACTGCCCCACAACTCTTTACATGGAAGCAGCTTAGAACTGCATATAAAAATATGCATCTCATAACTCGGTCTAACATCTACCAGGGGGGTCGAAGGGACAAATGAAATAAGTTTAAAACAACCATTAAACAGCTCAAAGGGCCATTCCATTAGCAAGTGATTCAAATCAAAGAGGAATTAAAATAATATTAAAGGATATATTTCAAATCACCAGGACGGAAAAAAAAAACAAAAACTGCCTTGGACAATGTTAACTAGATCCATATTGAGAAAGCAATATACACCCAAAATCTATCGATATAAAAATATAATAACAAAAGAGGAAAAGTAAATTACTTTTTATCATTGGTCTTATCTGCCTCTGTGATGCGTGGAGCTGGTGTATAATCAAAATCAGTGTTCTCTCCTTGTCCCCTGGAGAATTTGTAAATGACACAAAGCCATATTAGTAATTGATATGGAAAACTGCACCAATCTATTCCCAAAAAAGAAAGTTTGAAGAGGAAGTAATGACAGCTTATATTGCAATTCAATTCGTTATCCATCCATTACATTATCCGAACATTTGAATGGCAGAAAAGACCATTATCAACTTGGTTGACACTTATTGATTCAGCAGTTTATCGTGAGAGTAAAACTATACAGAGCATGAGACATAGGGATCGCCCACCTGGTGTCAGATTTTTTAAGGAAAGCTTCGGGGTATTCCACTCGATATTGTTGATTCCATCGAAACCTGAATACATCACCACACATCATCAAGAAATTAAGTGAGAACATCAAAACCGATACCATTCATACGTGTGCAAAGAAAGTAACTACGTAGTATTAAACTATCAAACAGTTTCTTCATTCAAAAAACAAAGAAGAAGCAATATACTCACATCGATAACCACTCCTATCATTATATGTGCTGAACTACTGTACACTCGTTCCTTTTTAACACGGAGCTGCTCATCAGTCATTCACAAGGTACTTTTTCAGCACAAAATGATTACCTAATTATATACCAACCTTGTCCATACACCAGAAGATAAATCGGAAACATATACTTGGACCTTTTATACATTTTTCATTCTTGAGAACATTATTTTACTGGTATACACCTACCTAAGTATAGAGCATGACAATGCAGTTATCTTGTTATGACATGTAGCAAATATTGAATGTAAAATTAAAACAAAAGAGCATATACAAATTATAACTTCCTTGCTTTTTCTTTTTAGGAATATAACTTCCTTGTCTCACATGTTATTCTTCCATCTGTTTCATGTTCTAAACAATAACTATGAGCAGAATGTTTAGCTCAAACTGCCTACACCAATATAACGCAGATACAGAAATTGAGTGACACTCGAACAACCAAAAACAGATTTTAGATAAAAATACACGTGCATGCTCTGATACTGGTTCGCCCAAGATACAAGCTACATATCAATCCATTTCCAGCACATAAACCTATTGTAAGGCATTAGATACAGTATGCTTGGGGCAGACCCACCCTAGACGCAGGGGTGAGCTCCATCCCAGGTAAAAAAAAGAAGAAACAAATTAGTGTTAAATTTAGATTATTTTCGGATTAGTCCGGGTTTGAAATAAAATTTATACGTATATCAGCATTTTCTTTAACGAGCAAGTCTTTTGGGAGACGTTCTATTAAACAGTAGGGTTATTATTGAGAACTTAGGTTGTTTAAGTAACAACATTGGTGAACATCTATCTTTTTTTTAACAGCATCACTCGCTCTATTTTTAAATTGACTAATTACTATAGACAGTTGCCCACAAGACGGCATTTTCCAATTAGACCAGGGTAATATGTTTCTCGGTCCGTCCCTGCACATAGCTCCACATAAATCTTCAATGGTCTCAAACGAATCACCGTAGCATAAATCGCTCACCTCGGCTACTTATTTACACACACATTCGACTAGAGTAGCTAAAACTAAAGCCAATTAGTTTCACCTGATTAATACTGAATTCGCCACCAATCCTATGTATCTTAATAAACTTAATGCAAACATGATTGTATGATTCTATCCATCTAGACCTTAATAGCATACAATAAGCATGGAAAATCAAACTAGAGAAACACAAGAAAGAGCAGGAAACTTACGAGAACTCCTTAAAAGCATAGACAATGGGATCCATTTTGGGAATGATAACGGGATGCCTCTCGAACAGAACAGATGCTACAATCTTATCTCCGGCGGTGCTGCTCTTCGTCGCCTCCGCCGTACAGAATGCTCTGGCGGTGGCCGGAAAACACCGTCGTAGAGAAGCGATCTTCCCCATTTTCGAGCTCATGGAGATGGAGGTCGACTGATGATGAACTGAGGGTTTTACTGAAATCAATACAATAATTTAAATTGCTGACCTAATTCGCTCGAGGTAGATGACGAATTCACGTCCCGCGCTCTGACTTGCGAATTGAGAGCGGGATTCGTGATTTTATAAGAATTACTATAGCCGCACTCACGATTTTCTTCTGTTGTTTCTTCTCACAAAATGTGAGGCTGTGAGTAATGGAGGATTATTGGATGATGGAGAGTCGTTAGGTTACTTAGTGGGCCTTATTGTTTCCCCAGCTCTGGGAAAATGCTTCCCAAATGCAAGCCAGCAAGGATATAGAAGATTGATCGAAAATGTGAACTCGTCGGTCCAGCCGAAGGTTGTTGGATGAGGAAAAAATTCTATTTTGATATAGAACTTGCAACGGGTATCGGTGTGTGGTGTCCCCTATACTATCTTGCAATTATAGCAGGGTGTCAATGCTTAGATACCTTATTGTATTTTCACTTGTCCAATTGATAGAGCCCAGGCCGAATTGTTCAATTTTGCGGTCGCTTGTCACCAGGTTTTCACTATGTTACACTTGGCATTATGTAGATCCAAAGAAGGAACTTGCAGGAGTTAAAGATCCAGATCAAAAGGAACCACATAGGATAATACTATTAATGGATCATTAACTTGTTGGCTACACTATTTTATTACATAGGCACTCCAATGGTACCTCTCATGTTCACTCAGTCTGAAGGAAGAAAAAACAAACCCTTAGGGAGCAAAAACAACATAACGCTAAAGGCAAACCAGCTTGTAAGGAACAAAAGACCGCTGTTGTTTGATGCAAGACATAAGAGTGAATGTTATGTTGAGCTAGTGACTAGTTAAGTTGAACCAGAATCTCCAATCCAGGGACAGAGCATAACCGTCACCACTTTCTTCTGGCGCTCATGTCCATCAGTACTCATAAACAGTTGACGGAGAAGTTATTCCTTGAAATAACAAAAGAGATTTCATTCATGCAATCACGTGCTTGGGAAATCTTCGACTAGTTTGCAGTATAACTATCTTGATTCAATCTTCTCGGCTGCATCAGCTGCTGCATCACCCAAACCCATTTTCTGCAACTCTTTTGTGAAACCATCGATATCTGCAGCACCAATTTTATATGGGCTGTGTTCTGAGCCAGGAAAAGAGCCCGTTGTCGCCTCTTTCTTGTATTCCAAAAGAGCACTGTTGATGATATCCCCAACGCGGGCATACTGTTTACAGAACTTTGGAGTAACCTGTGATGCAAATAACAATTCCAACTCAGCCCAAAAGGAAAGGAAAGAAAAATCATACATCCCAAGATTGTTGTGGAAAATTTCCTGAAAATGTCAATGTGAGAAAACAATAGTTGAACCTTTGCATGGTGCGGATGTTGCATCATCCCAAGAAGATCATGATACACTAGAACCTGCAACAAAAAAACATGAGCGCTGTCAGAGAGCATCAAATGTAAGCAAGATGGAGCTCTACATGAAACCAACAGGATAAAATTATATTTCGAAAGGCTAGCACAACAATTTATGTGCATAAAGTTAACAAAACTTGTGATACATTATTGAGCAATTTATTAGCTTTCCCACGTGGAAACCTCAAGAAGAAAACTAAAAACCTGACCACTGCAAAAAGGTCCAGCACCAATGCCAATGGTGGGGATCCGGAGAGCTGATGTTGCTGCAGCAGCTACAGGTGCAGGAACACATTCCAACACAACAACAAAACACCCTGCTTCTTGTAAAGCTAATGAAGTTTCTACAACCTACAAAACTATTATGGGATCAATTAACAATCATACAGAAGTTTTCACTAGCCTTACCAAGTTTCGAAACCAGTTACCTTTACTGCACTATCAACATTTTTCCCTTGAGGCGTAAACCCACCAAGTACACTAATGGCTTGAGGAGTCAACCCGACATGCCCGATCACTGCAATCCCAGCTTCAACAATAGCTTTAGTTGCTATAATTCTAGAAGGTGCCCACCCTTCAATTTAATTGCATCCATTCCTCCTTCCTTCAAAACCCTTACAGCGGTATCCACTGCCTGCTCATAATTTGAAAGAAGAAGCACGATCATTCCAATTTTACAAATCTACATTCTAAACTCGGAGTGCCTTCAAGTGGCAGATAAAATATGCTCCATGTCAACTCAAAGTTCCTATCAGCAGAATAATCATAACCAGCAACATGGAAACGTAAAAAAGAATAATACATAAAGGCTCTTCCTAGGAGTAAAATTATAAAGTTACAATCATGCAACAAACCAAGCATATTGATGACTGTACCCACCTCCTAATGGAGATTATCACCAATTTTTGTGTGCAACAAGACTAATTCATATGAAAGTTATGTTGGGGGGTGGGATGGATTCTAAAGAAAAAAAAAAACTAATCCACTATCTTTCAAACTTCGTATTCAATTCAATCCAATTTGAACATGGGCATGCCAATCTTAACTCCGTGGTTGGATTGTACCTTGCTATTTTAGAACCATTATCAGTAGAAATGACAAGAGAACAAAACTTGAAGTATATGGTTGTCATATATAAGAAGCTTTAACAACAATGCATCTTTTGCTAATATTACAATTACATATCATATAGTACAACATTTTCATACTCTTTCATAGAAATGGTACATGCTTATAAGCAGCAAAATGATCTCATACTCGTACTGTCGTACATGAATAAGTCATACTCACTTCGAGTGATTATCAATTGAAATAGTCAATACCTAATTGATACTAGACTCATAACTGCCAAACGGAAGGTCCCCGACAAGGAGAGGTGTCTTAGCTCCACGAGACACAGCACGACAGTGCACAAGCATCTCATCCAATGTAATGGGCAAAGTAGTGTTGTGACCATGAACCACCATAGATGCAGAATCACCCACCAAGCATATATCAATTCCAGCAGTGTCCAAATGTACTGCTGACGGGTAATCATACGCTGTCACCATGGTTATTGGCTCACCTTTCCAGTGCTTCTGGCGGAGGTGAGTGAGTGTCACGCTCTGGTTGGGGTTTTGTGGCTTTGGTCCACCATACACACTGTTTTCCGGCACATTGCTCATGGACCGGATGTGGAACCTCTTTTTGATTGCACAATTGCAGATGATCCTGGAAACTGAAGAGATCATTGTCATTGAAATATAGGATAGTTTAAAGATAGCGAATGTCCCGTGTGTGATGTGTTTATATAATGTGCCATGTGAACAAAGTAGATGATCAGTGGTTGGGATCTGGAGTGAATTTGGTGGACCTTTCACTGAACAATGTTGCTTTTATTGTCCAACACTTGAGTAAACTAGATAAGGTACCAAGTATACATCCATTTACAAAACAAGCAATTAACTACAACATCTAAACCATCAGTTAAAGCTAGAAACATTACACAGGTAATTTCATCATTATAAGAACAAAATGCTCTAAGTGGTGTGTTTTTCCTACTTAGCTCACTCAAATTAACAATCTACATAAGCTCCAAAATTATAGCTTCATCATTCACAAACCTTTTAGCTATGGGTAATCGCTAATTGAAGGGAGAGTATGGGTAATCGCTAATTGAAGGGAGAGGGAGAAGAGAAGAGAAGTAATGCGTACGAGAAGTCCGGAGAAGTATGGGTAGGAGGTCAATTTCCAGAATTGCCGATAGGGTCCTGTTGGAAGGAGTAACATGAATTCTTGAGAGAATTAGACCGTGCAAACGACGCCGTTCTTCCCATTGGTTTCTGCAATCAGAATTAAAAGTGGAAATAGTGAAGAACACACTGCATCAATTCAAATTTCAAAGCGAATGCTTACCGTTGGCGATTACAATTCCCTTCAATAACTCCCAAGTCCAAATGCTCTGATTCTGGGATTATTAGTCGGATTGGTTTCAGATACCTTCGGTATGCGAATCATACTCCACCTTCCAGTTTTATTAAATTGAACGTCGATGCAGCTTTACTTTGCAACGTGCGCGTTGTGGGCATGAGTATGGTGGCCCAGACCAATGCCAATCATGTGATTTATTGGAAGAGCGAGGTGGTGCATTAACCCTTGTCCTCGGAAGTAGGAGAATTGGTGGTCTTGAGGACGTCGATTCAACGGGCTTTAGCAAAAAGCATGTCATGATATTGTATTCGAGGTTGACTGCTTAGCTCTGGTGACCCGTTTCCATAACGACACTCTGAACAGTCTTTGATAAGTCCGATGTTGGTGTATATTCACATTCTAAGTGCTTGTTTTTCTCCATTTAAATTAGACATAGTCGTGACGAAGGCGCATACGTCAGATGTGTGTTACTCCGGTATTGCTTATTTACAAGACTGCCCTTGGGTCGTTTCTTGAATTGATAACATAACAGCTCCCACCAGCAAAAACCCTTACAACATGAGATTCCTCCATAAACCCCTAAAATCTCCGCCCTCCGCCGGCGCATATCTCCGCCACCTATCCGCCAATCTCCACCCAACACCACTGCAAAACCCACCTCAACCAAACTCCACCACCACTACCTTCCATCAAACACTCACCTTCCTCAAAACATCCCCTCCCGATTCCTGGTCTACAGACCCCAACCTCCCATCTCTCCTGTCTTCCCTCACCGCACCTTTCATCCTCAAAATCACCCGCCACCTCCCAAATTGCAACCATGCCCTCCACTTCCTCAACCACCTCAAATCCACCGCTACCTTCCCCGATTGCCTCCCTCTCACTTTCCAGGCCGTCATCGAGCACGCCGTTCGCGATTACCCCGATGATTCGAGCAAGCTCCAGGAGCTTTTTTCGCTTTCGAAACAACAAGGTATCCCTCTTTCTCAGAATGCATCAATTCTGCTTGTTAAAAGCTTTGCACGGTTCGAATTACTTCCAGAAATGATGGCGGTGTTTGATTCGGTTGATAGAGAAAAGAGGAGTACGCAATTGTACAACTCGGTTATTGCTGGGTTGTGGTGGCGGGGGAGTGTTGATGATGCTGTTAAGCTGCTTGATGAAATGCTTGAGAAAGAAACGAATACCCCGCCTGATTTGAACACTGTTGATATTGTGTTTTCGAATGCTTTTAGGCGAGATTTGGGAGATTCGGTGTGGAGGAGAGTGAGTGATGATGAAATTGATAAGATTATTGCTGGTTTTGGTCAGCATGGTGTTTCACTGAAGGGAACTTGGTTTATGAGGTTCATTAATACGTTGTGTAGGGATGGAGAGTTTGACAAGGCGTGGGACCTTGTACGTAAGGTGATGGATTCGGGGTGTGAGGTCGATGCGTCTTGTTGTAATGTGCTTTTGACGGTGTTAGGGCGTGGGTATGATTTTGAGAGAATGAATTTACTTATGAAGGAGATGAAGGAGAAGGATATTAGACCGAATGTTGTAACTTATGGGATAATGATTAAGCACCTGTGCAGGGTTGGGAGGGTGGATCAGGCGTTGGAGGTGCTTGAAAAGATGAAGGACGTAGAATTTGGAGTGGAGCCTGATGTTGTTACTTATAACACTTTGATTAACGGGCTGTGTAAAGTTGGAAGGCAAGAGGAGGGTTTGAAGTTGATGGAGAGGATGCGGCTAGAGACCTCTTGCATGCCTGATGTCGTTACTTATAACTGTTTGATAGATGGGTTCTGTAAGGCTGGTGAGATTGATAGAGGGCTTGAGCTTTTTGACAAGATGAATGCAGAAGGCATGGAGATGAATGTAGTCACATTTAATACATTGATCGGTGGGATGTGTAGACATGGGAGGGTTAGCAGTGCCATGGAGGTTTTCAGACGTATGGGAGAGAAGGGTTTGAAAGGCGATTTGAGAACTTATACTGTGTTAATAACTGCTTTCTGCAATGCAGACAACATTGAGAAAGCAATGGAGTTGTTAGCTGAGATGCAAGGTAATGGTTGCTCTCCAGATGCCATTGTGTACTATAGGTTGATTTCAGGTCATAGCAAGGCTGGAAGAATGGATGATGCTTCTTATATTGTTGAGAAGATGAAAGAATCTGGATTCTGCTTGGATTTGACCAGTTACAATGTTTTGATTAATGGGTTTTGCAGGACAGACAACTTGGATAAAGCTTCTGAGATTATCAAAGAAATGGAAGATAGTGGTGTGAAGCCTGATTGTATTACATACAATTCTCTGATTTCTTTTTTCTGCAGGAAAGAGGACTTTGCACAAGCCCATAGACTGATGAAGAAGATGATTGATGATGGTCTCACTCCTAATGTCATTACGTATGGATCATTAATCCATGGATATTGTTTGCATGATAATCTGAAGACGGCTATGAAGTTATTTAGAGACTTGACTTCTTCTTCAAAGATTACACCAAACACAGTAATGTACAACATGCTAATTGATGCTTTATGCAAGGCCGATGATGTAGAAGGTGCCATTTCCTTGATGGATGATATGAAGGATAGGAGGGTGAAACCAGATAGCATAACATATACTGCTCTTTTCAAGGGCCTGCAGCAGAGGCACTTGCTCGAGAAAGCACTAGAGTATATGGACCAAATGACTGAAGAAGCATGTAGTCCTAACTATTTTACTGTGGGAATTCTGACAGATTGGCTTTCTGCAGTTGGTGAGACCGAGAAGTTGAGGAAGTTTTTACAAGGATACAAGGTTTCTGGTGCTCAGGTGTAGAGTGATGATAAAAGGCAAAGGCTACAGCCTTTTTTAATCACTTGGCATTGTTATGGAATGCAAGTATATTGCTCCATCGTGCTAGGACTCGAGTAGAAAGGCAGAGGTTCTTGTTGCATCGAAAGAAGAACCTTAAACGCTTGAAGGTCTTTCCATCTCAAACGGATTGACACCATCACACTCATTGCTGCCTTTAGGTGGAGATTTCAAATTCAATATCGAAGCTCATAAATTTGCTGTGGAATTCGTTGTATGACTTGTATACTAATCTAATTGTATTTTTCCTTTTTTTTTTTTTTTTGGTTGAACTGGTTTTCTCTTCCAGCACTGACCATCAGTAATTTCTACATTATGCATTTTACCAAAATTTGCAAAAAAAATATTGAAAACCTTCAGCCTGTTTGGTATTGGTATTGAGTTAAAATTTGCAAATCTCTATTAAACTGTTGCAAGTCTTTAGGCATGAAATTTAAATGCTAATTCTTTAACTCACTTCCAACTTTACTAAACAATTATTTTTATCTTTCTACCTTACTATTTCTCTCATTTACCTTTTCAATTATACTTACGATCTTAGTACCAATAAAACAACATTAAAACTAATCAAATAACCTAAAAAATACAAATCTATCATTTCCTTCTTATACATATCAATTCTTTCTTACAAACCCTATATAACAACCTTATAATTCTTTAACTCTATCCTAAAAATCATTTTATTTAAAACACTTAAAGGTTACCATTCATCATCAGTTAAATTTTATTTTTAACTCAATACCAAACAATCCGACTAACTAACTAATCAGGTTGTCAACTCTAGAATTATCCCACTTTCAATAAGGTATACGCCGTATAGGTTAATAGAGAATTATTTGCAAGCAGAAAAATTAGTACATGAAACATCTCTTTTTCTTCACTTATAAAACTCTATTGCAGCCAAAGCAGATGATCAGTAACAGGCCCTTTGTGCAGCCCGGACTATATCTTTAACATGTGGGAGGCTAATCTCGCAAGATTCGCAGCATAGGACATAGGAACATCAGCAGCAGCAATCCTTTGAACATGTGCATCAAGATATAGTTTATACGTAATTTGAGGTCAAATGATAAAAAAAGTTAACCGGTTAATTGTTTGCCTTACACAGATAATAATGTCTAAATTAGACAGTAAACTTAACAAAGCGTTACAAAGCTTTATAAGAAGAAGTCAGCAATGTGATGGGTATTTTCTATACGTCTAGTGATTGCAAGGTTTGTATTTTTTGTTTTAGCAATACCACTAATTCCCAACTCCAGTACTAAAAAAAAAAAAAAAAAAAAATATCCCAATTCGAAATTTGCACTCCCGCCTTGTCCCGCTATAAAAAATTTCAGTTTACCGCTATTCTCCGAAACATAGAACAAAATAAAATTACAGACACCATTCTTCCAGAAATGCAATTCTTCTGCCATGGCTGGAGATGGAGGTCACGGAAATTCCTTGTTTACGAAAACCATTTGCTCAATCTGCTACGAAGATCTGAAGCCCATTGTTGAAGATCTTCAATCCATCTCCGTTTGCGGTCACGTCTTTCACGAGCTCTGGTAATTGATTTCCCCAATCCAAAACCCTAGAATTCGTTCTTTACCATTTAACCTATCGATCTGTTCCTGAACTTTAAATTTGTGATAACATTGATTTTGGTAGTCTCCAGCAATGGTTCGAGTATTGCCCCAAAGGCAGGAAGAGGAGTTGTCCTGTATGCAAACAGAACTGTACAAATGCGAATGTTAGTCGGCTTTATTTCCAGTCTGTTGGCGATTCGAATGAGATTCTATCGCAGAAGCCTCCGGAAGATAGCGGAGAAGTTCATGAGGAGTTGAAGAATGAGGTTTGTAGATTGGCGGGGAAATTTAAGGCACTTGCTTCTAGTTTTGAGTTGCAGCAGAATGAGCTTAAGGAAGTCAATCATGAGGTAAAATCGATTGCGTTTTTCTATTCTCATTTTTTATTTGGAGTAAATGTGGAATTGTAATCAAGATGTATACTGAAGTTGATTGATAGCATTTGCTTGAAACTAGTTCAAGGATTGCTAAATATTAACCGTTTGGTGCTAATTTCTACCGTAGTTGGTCGTGACCAAGGAACAGCTAGCTATAGAAGTGAGGCTGAAAAATGAAGCTCTAACTCATAAGGCATCAATTCAGCAGTTGCTTCGTGTGAAATGCGAGGTGAATTGTTTGTGCCTGTTCCTATCCTAGTACTGTTGAAATCTTATTCTTGTGGCTGTCGAAAGTATTTTTTGTCAAGGGTCTAGAGAATGGAACTTTGGGTTAATTTGAGTCTATCTTGTTACAGGAACTGGAGAAATCTACTTCAGATTGCAGGAGAGCACGAGAGAACAGCATGGCTTTGGCCAAGGAACTTGCTGCATTTAAACTGTATGTGAACTTGCTGTGATTATTTTAATAACTTAATATGCTTGATTTTGATTTAACTTATCATATGTTTTATTTGTACTTTTAATTTTGATCCAGAGCTTCTGATTTGAACTTGGAAGAAGATGAGGTTATGAAGCTTGCTTCATTAGGTCGTGATGCTGGGAGCAAAGAAACAGCTGATGTCTTGAGAAAGTCTTTGATCATCCGCAACAGGTTATCATTTGCATAACAAACAAGGGAACATGGATGGCATATTATTCTACTGATGCAAGTAAATAGTTATGCAGAATGAATTCTTTGTACTATCTGACAAAGTATAGTATAATAAGATTCGCTGATGTGAGTTGTCATTGATAAGATTTATTCGAGGATTGTTTTTTGGTTCTATATCAGATCAGAAACTACATGAGTAACAATATCATTTCAGATTAATGGCTAAAGCTATCTGCTATTCACAATTAAGGTTTCACAAAGCTCCTGTTTTTTTAACAAAAGTACATAGAGAATTGCAGTATCCAAGTGTTGAGCTTCTGCCTGTCCAAATCTTTCCATTGCTGAAGTAATTCAACTCACATGTGCATAAGATTTCATTTGAGGGTGTACTAGAGAGTAGGGACCAATCTGAATCCACACCGTGACACTTGCATAAAACTGGAGTGACCTGTCAGTTTCAAACCAATTTTTATTTGCGTTTCTCTATTGTCACTCAGTACTTTATGTTGGATTGCTTGACAGGAGTTACAAGGAATTGATGACCAAGTGCAATACTCTTGGAAGAGGAGAGGCTCGGTGCATTCATAAACTTGAGAAGGCTAATGAGAAGATAAAGAAGTTGAAAGTAAATTGAAGCCGAATCCAGATCACATGTTACTTTTTTCAGTTTCAACGTTGAACATCCTAACACACATTGCATTTCCTTTTTGTAGTTGAGGGTACAAGAATTGGAGACTGCTGCAGAAATGAAAGATAATGAAGCTTTGAGAGTATTAAAAGATCAAGATTGTAAATTCAAAGCCAACTCACCGAGAAACACATTGAAGCGACCGGCAAATCAGGCTAGTTTTGATGAAGCTTTTGAAATGCGAGATAACTCATTTTGTTCCAAGAGTGGTGAACCTGTCAAGCGACTCAAGCCTACCATTGAGAGAAGTACGATGGACAATATAGTACCTCCAAGTACTTCTGACCAAAATGATCTGGAGAAAGGTCCAATTCTAATACATGAGGACAAAGACGTCCTGTTCTCTTCTGCTCGGGTTACAGAATTCTCAAACAAAAGAACGACACCTTGTAGTGTTAACTCTGCAGTTACAAAGAGTTGTCATGCCTTGAGGCAAGATGCCACATCTGATGCTCAAGATGCAATTAAGATTCTGAAGTCAGGTAGTCAAAATGGTATAATGAGCTCTCAAGAAGTGAGCAATGGTGTTGAGGCAAATACATCATCTGCCGGTTTAGATGATGAAGTCATATGTTATGGTAGCGTGAATCCAGTTGACAGTTCACTTAACATCAGAAAAGAGACTGGATTATCAGCTCCACTCACCAACCCAGGTAACCTGTCATTTATAGAATATGGAAGACTATTACTTTTGCATTGTATTTCCTTCGGTTCATAAATCTTGATGGATGTCAATCGATTTCTTGTTCTATGCCTAACTAACAAAACTATCAAGGTCTTGCTTTATGGTGGTGCTCTTAGTCTTACTTTTAAGGAATTTCTTTATCTTTATCTGGTTTTTTCAGGTGGCAACTGCTTCTCTGGCGGCTTACTGGGACCTGATGGAACCAATTGGCACCTGGGAAAATGGTGCAAGAAGGTTCCCAACTCCGGATCAACAAACTCAACTGGTGAATTAATATCTGTTGGAGCTGATGGTAGAGGCGGTAGAATCAAAGTCATGAGAACACTTGATCGACCATTAGCAGTGAGTCTTGGTTATCACATACATTTGTGAGCTCGTAAAATGTTCAGAGACTCAGATACTAATTTGTATAGTTTTATATCTTGCTGCAAATTCAGCTTGAAGAGATGCTGTTTGGTGAAGTATTTATGACCTGTGTCTTCTTTCGTTGTGCAGGACATTAAGAACACTCCATCACTGGCAAAAAAGAGCAAAACTGGTGCTAAAGCATTCAGGGAGCAGCAACAAGGTCACTTGCGAATTGATCATTTCTTTCAGAAGAAAGGTCAGTGACTCAAAGCTAAACTTGCCAGTCCTTTGAAACTGTGTAATGCTATAGGTTCCTCTGTTGTCCATTTCAAGAGATGAATACTTGATCTATCATATTCATCCAAACTTTTCTTGGGAAATTTTATTTTAATTTTTATTCCTGGTATTAGGCTTATTAGCTAGCAAGAATACCAAAGTGATTTTGTCTTGCATATGATACTTCATGTAAATGTACCCTCTGCTCCACTTGAATGAAAGTTTTGATAGTACTCCTAATTTGGAATGAGAACATTCTAGGATTGGACATACTGTACTTCATGGAGATGGAGTATTTTCAATGAAGAATCAAGTCGCATATGACAAAGATGACATTCTTTCATGATGCTGCCTCATTTGCATCTCAAATTGATCTCTCGAGATTATCGACACTCCCTAGGTCTTAGATAACTACTCTTTCTTTAAATGCCTCAATATTACATTTACTTTCTTTTCTTTATTCATTCTCATCTAGTCACAATTTGACGTATTTTGATCAACCATTTTAGATTCTGTCATCAAATTAATTTGAAACTATAAAGGTAATTTGTGTTCAAAATCGTTTAAAGGTAATTTGTGTTCAAAATTGAAAAAAGTCAAAATGTAAGGTTTTTAGTGAAATGGAGTGGTACGTCTTTACCCTTTCAATTTACCCTTCTCATAATTTACCTACTTCCATGTATACTAACGGTTGTTGATTTAAGTGGTAAGGGACTTGAGTTTACTTAGTGGATGTAAAAAATATTGCTGGGAGAGCCGCCCCCTAAAAAAGGGCCCGACAATGCTCGGTTGGATTGGTCGGATGTAGCGGATACGAACGAGAAATTGAAAAAAATAAGGAACTTAACAAACTCAATGAATACAATTATCCGAAGCCTTAATTCAGACACTAAAGTTAGTGAGGTTTTTGTGTGAGTTTCTACCTTCACCTCCACATGTGTAGCTTTTTCTATAAAATCATACTCACCAACCAATCGGTTCATGTTGTTATTAGATTTCTCACCACCAGAAATCCTAACTGTATGATCTTACCCTTGCTATAGCATTGGAGGCTTTAACTTTCCATTATTCGGATGTTATGATCCCACTCTCATTCCATTAGAATCCAAGTGGTCAACAAAGCCGAGTACCGTAGCGCCATTGCTTTACCCTTTCAATTGTGGAGTGGCTCACTAATAAAGCTACACGAAGTTTCCTCACATAATCACTTGTATGATAGTAATCAAATTATGTCGCCTGATTCACGGTGGCTAATTTATAATATTTGATAGAGAATAAATAATATTATAACTTTCGGCTTCACTACGTTCTCCATGGTGTTAATGCAAAGGTAGAAAACTATGTCCGAAAACCAACGTTCTTAAAAAGGAATGTGAATATATATATATATATATATATATATATATATATATATATATATATATATATATATTATAATCACCATAATTGGAAGGATTCCGTCAGCCATTAAGCATTTGAAGTAATTAAACAAATAATTAGTACTGTCTGTGATAATATTAACTACTATAACCTTTTGATTTGTTACATTGACCATCACTAATCATGCATGCGGTGCACATTGCACGATCTCATCTCGCCTAGTATTCCATAACTAGATGCCCTGCTCCATGCTCCACGTTGCATTTTCAATACCAAGCCGTCATTCGGTCCAACCGGTTTTATATGGTCCGTTTATTATTAGATATATATGGAGTGATCTTGCGCGAGCAGTGACCGGCATTTGGTAGAATTTGGACCTGTCAATGACTAATTCTAAATTACATGCTTATAAACCGCGTACACTGTTATAACGTATAAATTTTATTTTGCACCACTGCGATGTAAAATGAAATTTACACAGTTATACTATATACACAATCTTCCCCTGCTAATAATATGTTGGTTGATTTTTTTATAATATTACCACAAATTACTTTAAAGTTATATAAGTAAAATTAAATTTAGTTATATACTTTCATAACATAATCTCATCAAAACGTATGTTCGTTGTAATAGGTTAATAATTTGTAGTTAAATTCGACTTAGAAAACGTCAAAAGACACTTTTTTCGTTGCGGAAGATGAATATTATACTCCCTCCGCATCGGAAAACTTTATATATTAGAGTTGACGACTTGATGCATAGTTTTATGCGAAAAGTTAAAGTAATGATATTATAAATAGTGGAAAAAGTGTACTTTTAATGACAAAATGTGTAATTTATGTGTAAAGTCGATTTTTTTTAATTATTTGTTTGTTGTGGGGTAGCTTCCTATTTTAATAATGCATAAAGTTATATGGGACGGATAAAAATAACAAATGTATAAGTTATGCGGACGCAGGGAGCCAGGCAGTATCAAATTTTCTAAAACACTTATGATACTAGTACTAACCCGTGGCGATGCCACGGTATAGTTTACTTTTAATAATAAATTGAAATGTGAGAATTAACTAAATTAATAAAAAAAAAAAGATAGTCAAAACTTCCTGTAGACAACGTTGGTCGTGGTGTCGGTCTGTAATCATTCTTCATCCAATCTTATATCATTGAGTGTTTATTTATGTTTAGAAAATGTAAAAATAGGGTCCAACCATACCCGACTTGTTAATTAGTAACATGTATATATTTTTTTACAAAAAAATCTATCCCTCAAACGGAACCAAAATAAAATACAAAAGTATACAACACAGTCAATAGGGTTGTTCCCAACAATCTCGCGGTGATATGTGGTCACCCTACCACACACACACAAATATTATACAAATGTAATTTCACATGTCACGGTTATTTTTTCCAACCCACCGGTTCCCAACAACCCCGCGGTGGTATGCGTCATCCCACCAAAAACACAAAAATTATTATTCTACGAACACAATTTCACATGGTACGGTTGTCCCCCCGGGACCCGTTATGGATGAAGAAAGTAAAGAGAAGATGGAAGAAAGTTTCCCCGCCTAGAGAGTATATCGGACCCCCAGCTTCTATGACATGTTTTCCAATGGCAGTGACAATCAATCTCATCCCATTACATAATTCGGCTGATTGGTCTATATTCCTGAGGAGCATAATAGGACAACCAACTTTCAAACGAATAAGGTGATTCGGTATACCCGATGTCCTAATAGTGTTAAGGAACTCGACTGAATACACATCTTCACTATTGACCATATCATCCTCATCAGGACATATACTATCTGAGCTCATGAACTCAGTGGCATCTCCAGGAAGTAGTGACATGACGTAGTCATTAACCTCCTGGACAATCTCATTAGTCGGAGCAAGAATCGCCCTATCCTGGAAGTACCGACCATCACCGACATGATCTAAGATCGAAGGATATGTGCTCCTGACAATGGCATCTATTGGATCAGAGGCATCACGAATTAGTATATCATCAGGCAACTCGAATTCCACCACCGTCATTGCTATCACCAACTTCACCGTCTCCAACTCGCAACAACCAATCGGCGAATTCCTTTATTCTCTGAATCTCGGCAGGTGAGCCGCTTGACTGTTATACAGAATAAATAAGGAAAACCATGAGTAACACCTAAATGGGATTTTATATATGAATTAGAAAACCACAAAATGACTCAAACCTGAAGGCGCATGTTCTTATTCAACCTCATAACACGACATGAACTCCATAGTCTTCTAGATGAGCACAGAGAAGCATGCACTATGTCCTGCCGACTACCTTTTGGAATGACCGGCAATATTTGTCTGAAATCTCCACCAAATACGATTACCAGTCCACCAAATGGCTTGTCAGATGGTTCTCCATAGTCTCTCCTCATAATGTCTCGCAAACTACGATCCAATGCCTCGAAACAAAACCTGTTTGTCATTGGGGCTTCATCCCATATAATCAACTTCGTCTTCTTCAACAATCCCGTAAGGTCAGATCCGGGGACAATCCTACTACACATGGTTGTCTCGTCAACATTCAAAGGGATGTTGAATCTCGAGTGAGCAGTACGACCTCCAGGTAGAAGTAGAGAATGAGAACTTAATGCATTAGGGTGGACGCGTAATTTTAGGTGAAAAATTAAAATAAATTAATAAAATATAATAATGCAATTTTTTGTCGGGCTGAAACCGTCAATGTTCAAGAAGTATCAACCTTCACCAACATGATCTAATGGCGAAGGATATGTGATCTTAACCATTGCAGTGATTGGGTCCTATGCATAAGGATCTCTTCGAACAATTTCATATGGACCTCGTCGTCATTTGTTCCATTGACTTTAGCTCCCCTCCAACACGTAATAACCATAAGTTTCCTGATGATTTCAACCTTGACCTTGGATCCACCATAATTGTAAAATAACAAATATAAGTACATATTAGAGAAATTCACTCACGTCTTTTAAATGATCAAGGAGGAGCGGGCATGATATTGTATTTGCTACCTTCAAGATAATCGGTTATATATGTTTTAAGTGTCCAATAAATACGACAACTAATCTCGAATGGTTTCTCATTGACTCACTTGCACCTCTCATTAATTACCTCTCTAACATTACGATTGAGGCCTAAAAAACAAATTATATTATTCAGGGAGGCCTTATCCTGTGGCAATGCAACGACATAAATTGCATTGAGTATAAAAAAAATGGAAGGCAATACGGAGTAGAATTTAATAACGCAAACATAACGCTACCTCCAAATTTTGTTAAACACCTACTTGAAAACCAAAATAGCGGTGAATTCAGTTCATGAGTTAAAATTATAAATATTATTCTTAAAGTTGAGTTCCAAGGTTACAAATATAAATTTTTTTTGAGTTCCAAATTTGGAATCCTTTTTTTGAGGATTTTACCACAAAACGTGGTTTACCATTCAAATTAAAGTTTTCAAGTTGTAATTATCTCATTTTTAAAGTTGGTTTATACATCGAATTTAGTTGTCAAGTTCAAATTACGTACCTCATTCTTAGAGAATATTTCCATACATTGTGGTTTACCCTTTCAATAAAGTCCTAAAGTTATAATTACCTCATTATTAGAGTTGGTCTGAGTTCCAAATGTGCAACTAACTATTCCAAATAATGAGATTTACCTTTAAATATAGTCTCCAAGTTATAATTATCATATTTTTGTAGTTGGTTTGCTCGTCAATTTGAGTTTTCAAGTTAGATTGACCACATTTTTATACTTGAGTTTATATATACTACCAATTGAGTCGAGTCCATAAGTTGGATGTACTCTTTCTTTAAATAAGTTCTTCATATAGCATGGTTTAGTCATCGAACGTAGTCCCCAAATTGTAATGATAACAATCTTAGAGTTTGTTTACCCCTCTACTTGAGTTCTCAAATGAAATTATCATATTCTTAGAGTATTTTACCACATAAAGTGGCTTACGTTTCTAATATAGTTTTACGTTAAAATGATTTCAATCGTAGAATATTTTTACCGTTTGAAAAAAAATTCCTAATTCGGAATTATCTCATTGTTAGATTATTTTCAAATAGCATGGTTCATCCTTGCATTAGAGTTCCCAAGCTGAATACCAATTGCGTTGAGTACATAAGTTGGAAGTACCCTTTCTCTGAATAAGTTCTTCATATAGCATGGTTTGGTCTTCGAATGTAGTCCCCAAATTATAATTATAACAATCTTAGAGTTTGTTTACCCCTCGACTTAAGTTTTCAAACGAAATTATCATATTCTTAGAGTATTTTACCACATAAAGTGTTACGTTTCTAATATAGTTTTACGTTTGAATGATTTCAATCGTAGAATATTTCTACCGTTTGAACAAAATTCCTAATTCGGAATTATCTCATTGTTAGATTATTTTCAAATAGCATGGATCATTCTTGTATTTGAGTTTCCAAGTTGAATTATATTATTCTTACAGTTGTTTTGCCCTTCAAATGGAGTTCTCAATTAAGAATTACTTCATTCTTAAAGTTGAGATTAACATTTGATAATTGAATTTCCAAGTTAAAATTATCTCATTGTTAAAGTGTGTTTACCATTTGAATTTACCCTTTGAATTGAGTTCTTGAGGAATTTATGTATTTCTTCCAATAATTTTATCATATAGTGTGGTTTACTATTCAAATAGAGTTCTCAAGTTGGATTTATCCCTTTTTTTTACTTGCTTTTAACTTCAAATTGAGTTTTCAAATTGCAATGATCCCATTCTTAGAATTTTGTTTGCTTTCACGTTGAGCTTCCATGTAGGAACAATCTAATTCTAAAATTTGAGCTTACCGTTCGAACTTATAAGTTTTCAAAATTTTTTTATCTCGTTGTTATAGTTGATTTGTCATACGAATTGATTTCCCTAGTTAGAATTATCTCATTTTTTTTAGTTGAGTTTACTTTCGAATTAAGTTCCTGTGCTTGAATCATTCCTTCATTAGAGTATTTTTCCCATATAATATGGTTTATTACCCGAATAGAGTTTCCAAGTTGTAATTATCTCATTCTTATAATTTGTTTGACCTTGGAATTGAGTTCCCACGTTCGAATTATCTCATTCATAAAGTTGAATTTTACTTTTCGAGTTGAGTTACCAAGTTTGGATTATCCCATTCATAAAGTTCGTTTGCGCCTCGAATTGAGTTCCTAAATTGAAATTATCTCTTACTTAACCATATCAGATTTTTCAAAATCGACCCCTGCTAAATGGTCTTTTGTTTAGATTAGTACTCACATTTCAAACAATTACAAATGATTCCAAAATTATAATGTAGTTTGAAACTAATTACAACAAACCCAAAAAGTCAAAGATTATCTAATTTTATTTAATTTTATAATAATTTTTTCTATTTTAACTTTTCTTCTAGCCTTCTCCTATAATTTCAAATATTCAATACTTTTTTCTATTTTATGCTATTCAAATATTCAACACTTTTTTTTTCAATTTATATCTTATAATTGGTGTCTATGGATTCATTTCGTCGCGATGAATCCAAATACATGTTCAAAATATTTTTCGAAGTTTTGCAGATAAAATTATATGGAATTTAATAAAAACTATATATGTAGTGAATATACTAAAAATACAAATAGTGGAAGTTATAAGGTGCATTGCACTCTAAAGAATAAAATGTTCCATGACTTATTTTTCAATTTTAGAATTTACACAACCAATAGATCTCATTTAACAATTTGATTTTTTATTTTAATATATAAATAATTTATTTAATTAATAATAATATATAAGATTGGTGTCTATGGATTCGTCTTGTCGTGGTGAATCCAAATATATGTTCAAAATATTTTTCGGAGTTTTACAGATAAAGTTATATGTGATTTAATAAAAACTATGTATACAGTTAACATACCAAAAATATATAGTAAACTTCTAAATTACTATTTTCTTTTTGATTTAATTTTGTGAATAAAATTACATGAAATTCAAAGAGACATGCCACATAGTATTTTACTTGCATGGCGTCATCTGGTTTAAATTTGTCTTTCATAATATATAGATAGATTCCGTTAAATCAAATTGTATTTCCTATGCTTTTGTTTATGTCTACTTCAAATCGGTCGGACCGGTCTGATTCTTTAAACCATAGTTTCCCACGTTTATTAAAAGGTGAAGATATTTAATTAATCTAAATGCAATCAACCTTGCAAATTATGTAGCCTCCACTATCAACTCATATATTCCACTACCAACGATTTATATAGTTCACCTTGATTCTATTTCATTAATGAATAAACTATCCCAATCACTATATATACGTGTACCCAAATGCCCATCACTAAATTAATTTATTCAAGTACCCAAATACCCCTGCAAATTAGCAAGCTCTTCGACCACCAATTTAACATGGCAATAACACTCACATCTCTCTTCTTCATTATTCTCCTAACTTCTCTTACCTTGAATCCCACATTTTATGTTGTTGAATCACGACATGTCTCAGACAAACCAGGTCGGAGGGTCAGAATGATGTCAAGTTCGAGATCGACCTCCGAAATTGGACATGGGTTTAATGGCCATGAGGAGATTGTTAGTACTATTTGGGTAAGTGAGAAGTCTGGCCCAAGTCCTGGAGATGGACATGGATCTGGTCCAGGAGGTCATCCCTAAATCCGGCCCAAGTAGTCTATTGCTATTTAGTTTGCATTCAGGAACTTGTTTATTCAGCCCAACTTCACATATTTTGCACTTGGCCCAGTTTAACTTTATGTTCAAATTTCTATTCGTAATACACAAAATCTTGGAAGAGACGTGTATTAATGAAAACATAAAAGACGGATTGATATTTTTAAGTTTATGTATAATGTTTTAAACAATATCAGTATTGCTTTATGAGTGGAGATTTTATATCATTTTTATGTACATTTATATAACCGATTTTCTTATTGAAACCTCTAATGTTTTTATATATAACTGTAATGTTTGTCAGTCTCTCCATAAAACCGTCTCTTAGCAGACTTACTCTTTGTAATATAGAAATATTATTTTGACTGGTGCCAATACATGACATTTAGTTTTTTTTATATAACTATACAAATATTTTTGTGGTAATATATATTAAATTAAAATTCAAAGTTTATATATCTTTTATCGTCATGATATATATTCAGCTAAATAGTTATCAATTGGGCACTTTGTTGTATGCTCTACTCATGATATCCTCATGTTCTTATTTATGTAGTCCTCGGGCTGAACTTCAAAATTCTTAGAAGAAACAGATGTTTTGGAATTTTCCAAGACATTTTCATATTCTTTGAAACGTTTCTAACGTAAAAAAAGTTCCATGCCCATTTCATCCTAGTGGGAAAAACCAAGACCTTTTAATAACTTTCTTTATGTTTCAATAATATTTTAAACCATATTACTACATAAAGTTTACGATCTACTTAAGGGTTAATGAGAATGTGTGTTTCGCCTATTTCACTCTTTCTTGTAGATATTGTTGATTAATGATTAAGTGTTCGGAAAAACTTATTTTTTGTAAATACATTTGAAAAACAAATGTTGGATGAGTATGTGAAGCAGCTGTTTGAGTGTGAATATATTGACATTATAAGAGTTGACTCGATTGATAAACAATAGAGATATAAACTAAATACATCTTGAACTTTATAAACATTAAACAACTTTACAGCTTGCTCGAATAAAAGTTGCGACAAGACAAGAAAATCTTGTAAGGAAATGTTATCTATATGAATTTGACTCAATTGACAAAGAGTAGAGATATAAATTAAATACATCTTGAACTTTGCAAACATTGAACAACTTTACAGCTAAGGCGCTGTTATCTTCGTCTGCAAACTCATTCAGTTCAGTTCAGCTCTGCTTAGTTATATTTTATACTACAGTTCAGTTTAGTTCAATTCAGTTTATTGCAGACGAAGAGAACAGAGCCTAACTCGAATAAAGGTTGCAGTGCAGCCATGTAAAATAGCATTAAGGTTAGCCAAGACAAGAAAATCTTGAAAGGAAATGTTATATGAATTTGACTCGATTGATAAAGAGTAGAGGTACAAATTAAATACATCTTGAACTTTGCAAACATTAAACAACTTTACAATTGTTCGTATAAAAGTTGCGGCAATGTGAAATAGTATTAAGGTAAACGAAGACAAGATTTTCTTGAAATCCTTTCTCATGATAATATTGGAAAACAGCCAAACATTCGAGCCCGATTGAATTGATATCCTAGTCTAACTTCGAAATGGACTCCTGCACAAGTATTTGTCAGTCAAGCGTTCACATATACACAATAATGACACCAAATTAATCATGTGGAAAAGATAGTAATTAATAAAGTTTATGTTGTAAAAGTACATTTATTTCTTTTTATAAATATAATCTTTCATAATTTTTATGATGTAATTTGAAAGTAATTTATGATTGAATTTTGTAAAAGATGAATTTTATATTTGCAAATGAACATTCCCTTTATTTTGTATAATTTTAATGAACTAGTGTGATTTGTTTGTTTTTGTAATATTTTAACTGCATTGTCTGATACGTACATACTCTACAATCTAGATTTCGTTATCCTTGGATTTGGTAAATTTTAATTCACAAAAAAAAAAAAAGAATTTTTTTGATACAATTGCTGAAAGAGAAGCACATATAATCGACTTGGTCCATCTCAAATCTTCTTTTTATTACCGACCACAATGAACAGTCATACAGACAAGAATCTAGTTGGTCGATTTTATTTTCTATATCTAACATTGATTTCTTTTTCTTTAGTCATGTACTACCTCGCATTGAAAGTCAATTTAGGAGTAACATTTGAGGTGGTGCATGCTAATTAGACTATGTACACTTCGCCTGAACTGAATTTATTTGTAGTATATAAAACAACTAAAGTAAATCTAAACTGAATTGTATCAATTAATAATGTTTTAGATGAAGATAACATAGTCTTAATCAACTAAATTTCATTCTAAGTAGCATATTTGAAGTACGTACTTTCCAATTTCCCCTTTCACAACAACACATCGGTTAATTTTGATTTGCCGATCAATTTTCTATTCAAAATATTGATGTGGCATTCGGAGATGGATGGACGTATAACTTTTTACCCTCAAAATTGAGCTGAGTTCCTCATGTTGTATTTGCTTGTTGATGCGAAGCATTTCTTATGTTCATGTACCTTGTTGAAATTATTTTTAATAAAAAAATTAGCCGTTTAAAATAAATCCCTATATAATTACTTAGGTAGCCTAATAACACGATCACAATTGACAACTGAAATGGGAAACATCCTGGTAGTATTAGTTTGTGTCAGTGTCACGTACTCAACTCAAGTTTTGATCTTAATTGGCCGTGATATTTAGAAACGCAAGCAATTACGATTTGATAGACACGGTAGTAATTATAATTATCTATACTATATTCTTTTGACGCACGAACTAACAACGTAATTTATTATCTCCTATTGAACTTGACTAGTTTGGTTATTTTCCAGAGTGTTGAACGTTGAAACCGACTTTTCTCTCGGAATTAAGTTTTCTCTTATTTCCGAATTACGCTGGTATATATCCCAACTATATACCAACGCAGCAAGTTACGACACACTCATACTATTACATTATTACTCCATTTTTTACCAAATGAGCCAAAGTACGTAGTATATGTCACTCGTCAACTTATATACTTCCATCTTTACTTTTATCTCATTTTCACAATATTGCTTAGTCCCCAAGACTCCAACAAACCAATTCAACGATTTCAATATTCCATCAACACTATATATAGCTAGCCAGCTTATACAATAAGTATTGACGTGGAAGAAATATAATGGAGATTAAGAGTGACAAAAATAAGCACATTTTGTCGAAAATTGCGAGTAGCGATCAGCATGGAGAGAATTCTCCTTATTTTGATGGATGGAAAGCTTATGATACCAATCCCTTTCACCCTCGAAAGAATCCTACTGGAGTTATACAAATGGGCCTTGCTGAAAACCAGGTAATTAATTAATAATTACGTTATACTTCCTCCTCCGTTCCATTAGAAACAAGTATGTATATATATGTATATATATGTATATACATATATATATATATCATTGTATGTAAATAAATTTTGGTTCAATTATTGCAGCTTTCAATGGACTTGATTGAAGAATGGATCAAGAAAAATCCTAGTGCGTCAATTTGCACTAAAGAAGGAGTTGATGCATTTAGGGACAGTGCAATTTTCCAAGATTATCATGGCTTACCTGAATTTAGAAGCGTACGTATATACTAATAATTACTTGAATATATACACTTCCATGCTTCAAATTTTGTCTATACTACAGTACCGCGCTGTAATGCCTGACGATATTTTACCACAAATCATCATGAGGCACTATATACAACATTTTAGCTAGCTAGTATATAAACTAATTAAACCATTTATGTACGTACATTTATTTCACACTGTTTGGTCTATTTGCTGTCTCAGGCAATCGCCAAGTTTATGGCGAAGACAAGAGGAGGAAGAGTGAGTTTCGAGCCGGAACGTATTGTAATGGCTGGTGGAGCAACCGGAGCTAATGAGCTGATAATGTTCTGTTTGGCTGATCCTGGAGATGCCTTTTTAGTCCCTACACCTTATTACCCTGCGTAAGTAAATTCCTTAAATTTTTTAAACATCAAAATGATCATTTTATTGCACAAAAGTTCCAAGAAGTAAATTTTTTATTGTTTCAATAAGTACCATTAATTTTACCCACTACCTTATTGTCTAACAGTTAGTTTTGTTAAACATGCATAGTCGCCAAATTTCCGCAATTATATATAATTACCAGCAGTATATATATAATTTGTATTCTAGCTGCCAAGACTGGTACCATGATAAAATTAATTTCATATAATCTGAAGGCTACAACTTACAGAAAAAAGTCATGTGGTTCAACATGAATTAATACTACTCCATGTAACAGACCTTACTTAGATGATTAACTGAAATTCTCAAATTATAGAATGAGGAGAGATTAGAGAAGACATTGACTATGTAGATACTTGAAAGTCAGCATATATAATTAGCAAATTTCTTATAATTTCAAACCTCGTTCTTTTGACTACTTGAAAATTCAAATTAAATCATGTACATCCAACAACTACCTTTACTAACTTGACCTTGACCTAGCAGTGTATATGTAATATAACCGCATTACACAGGAACGCTTATGTCATTATATTTACACATACTTGCATGTTACATAGTTCTTCAAGTTGAAGTTTCCACACATGTCAGAAATTTTTATTACACATGACTTATTTCGTCTTTCGTACTGCAGGTTCGATAGGGACTTGAGATGGAGAACTGGGGTGCAGTTACTACCCGTTACATGTCAAAGCTCCAACAACTTCCAAATTACTAAAGAAGCCCTAGAAGAGGCTTACGAAAATGCCAAGAAAGCTAATATTCGAGTTAAAGGTCTCATTATAGCCAATCCCTCGAATCCACTTGGTACAACGATGAACAAGGCCACATTGAGAAGCTTAGTGAGCTTCATAAATGAAAAGCAGATTCACCTCGTTTGCGATGAGATCTACGCGGCCACTGTCTTTCGTGGCCCCAAATTTATTAGCATCTCGGAAATCATTCAAGAGATGGAGTGTGACTGTGACCTAATTCACATCGTGTACAGCTTGTCTAAAGACATGGGACTCCCTGGATTTAGGTACCATATCCTCCTTTGTCCATTATAGCGTTCTCATTTGAATTTCAGTGAGAACCTCGGTAAACTACAAATTACTCTTAAAATAGAGCAAGAAAATATGTTATGAAAAATATATTATGAGCTACTCTTTTACACTATTTCTATCAACCATGACAGGGTGGGCATAGTTTACTCCTACAACGACGCAGTTGTAACCTGTGGACGAAAAATGTCAAGTTTCGGCTTAGTCTCATCCCAAACCCAACACTTGCTCGCCTCACTACTATCCGATGAAGATTTCGTGGATAATTTCCTTTTAAAAAGCGCGACAAGGCTAGAAAACAGGCACGAACACTTCAATCAAGGGCTTGGCCAAATTGGTATAAAATGCTTGGAAAGTAATGCGGGGCTCTACTGCTGGATGGACTTAAGACACCTACTAAAAGAAGCAACATTTGAAGGCGAAATGGAGCTATGGCGTGTGATCATCAACGATGTGAAGCTGAACGTATCCCCTGGAACCTCATTCCATTGCCATGAGCCTGGTTGGTTTCGGGTTTGCTTTGCGAATATGGATGATGAGACTGTTGAGGTTGCTCTGAGGAGAATCCGGGTGTTTGTGGGTAAAGGGAGAGAGCAAGACAATAAGAAGATTAAGGCTTGGGAAAGGAAAAAACTTAGACTAAGTTTTAATTCTAAAATATTGGACGAAACGATTGTTTCGTCACCTCGGATTATGTCGCCACATTCACCAATTCCTCAGTCACCTCTTCTTCGTGCCAGGACCTGATGATTCACGAAATCTACAAGTTTTCATTTCCATTATTAATTGAAAAGGCTTATCATTTCATAAACATGATGTCATTTTGCGACGTATTTTATTTACTACTGTAGCATTAGGTACGTGCTCCATTAGTGGTTGAATTTGGTCAACCAGATTATTAAGAATTTTTTTTACCAGAACAATGAATTGGTGCCTATTGGGCCCATCTATTTAGTGATTGTAACCCATCGAACTGAGAATCGTTTAAATGGGCTAACATGCTTACCCGGTCCATTATCATTTACACCGGTGTAAACATCTTGTTTGACGAGTAAGCCTTTCCGATACGCTCTCTAGATAATCTTATATTGAGACGGATATATATATTGTTAACAAAATGCATTTTTCGTGTATGAAGTAAAAACCTATATTAATAATTTAGACATTTTGATAAACTACATGAATATTTTTACTAACAACATTTGCCCATCTTTATATAAATAATATAGGAGAGACTGTATTTCAAAAGATTTTGTGAAGTATATATACCTTTTATCTATTTCTGAAAACAAATTCACCCAAAGTAGTTTATACGCCAAACTAATTGAAATTTGAACAATCCAATTAATTTTGACTCATTTAAGAAATTGCAGTTATCCCCACTAAATCTAGTAGTTCATTTCCCCCCTTTTTCCTTCATGATCATGTATTTACCGTACTACTTAAAAACTAGGGTAGATTAATTTATAAACCATTCATGTCGATTTTGTTTCCAGATTTTTTTTTACGTTATAATTTCAAGCTACTTCGTGTAGTATATTTAAAAAATAGATATAGTATTTTTTTTTTTAGATAGATAATTCTCATAAAATAATATCCTTACATAGCCATAAGATCAATCCAATATCCAGAACCAACAATAAGTATGAAATTCATATTATTACAGACCATAATAAATCTTAGCTAAAATTCGTCATCACAGAACCATAAATAATCTTCCAATCCGACAATCCAATCCAACACTAGGCATCGCCTTCGGAAGATTCGACTTCACCTTCAGAGTTGCCTTCATCTTCATCTTCAGCAGAATAGTCATCTTCAGAAGAAGATTCACCTTCACCCAAGGTACGAGGACAATCACATTCATCATTCTCCAGCTTTAATTTACGCGACTTACATAATCGAGAAACCCTAACATTGTGGGAACAAGCTGAGCCGTTCCATTGACCCTTTCCCTTCCACTGTAGTAGAATAGTTCAACTTCACTTCTACAACATATATGTACACGCTTTCCACGTATAGTAGCCCACAATCATTGCTTCCTCATCTCCAAATCCGCCTTGTTTTTATTCAAATCCTGAACACGGCTAGCTGAGACGGTACGTCTACATCCTCGAGCGGTCATGTTCTTTTCTTCTTCTACTGATTTGATCTGATCAGACAGTCGGACGTAATTCACGATATCATCGTGAATACGAATCCGGTTTGATTCAGCCATGAAAGAAAGATATAGTATACGATAACATTTTCAATTCAATTTAAATAGTGAAAAATTCAAGTTTGATACCTTAAGCTGTGACGCATCCGTTTTAGGTACCCTTATTTGTTAGAGTCCAATTTAGGTACATTTCGTTACTTTGTGTCCAATTTAAGTATCTTACCCAATAGATTTCAAAAGCTTTTCCCAATAGGACTTAAAATGTGTATGGACTTTAAGTCAAAATAACTGAATATGATAAGTCAGCCCATTAATTTTTCGACTTTATTCTCATATCCCTTCAAAGGATATGATATCGTCGTTGTCTTGTTTCAAGTCAAACCCAATTTATACATCTCATGTACAGTAGACTGAATGTTGCATTACATTTGAATTTCAAGATATATGTGCAAGTGTCTAATCTCATATATTAATGCAAAATAAATACAAGTAAGCAATTTGTATAATATGATTCGTCTTATTTCAACTATCGAAATACGACTTATTACAATCGATATTTGCTCTACGGGCATAACTCTACCAACAATATTCTCATTATTAGGTTTATGAAGTTGTGTCTTATATTATGAGTGTCATGCTACATTGCTTGTTTGTGGTTTCATACTGCATTTTGTGGAATTTGATTCCATTGTTTTTTAGCATTCTATCGTCTATGGTTTTTTTAGTAGTAAAGTTTATTATAACGTTGTTTCTAGTGTCAGTTTGTAATCCCACTAATTCCTTCACTATTTAGCAACGGATCTTTCCATAACCAGATGTGGAATTCGATCGACAGTTTTAGGTTGGTTTGACTGAAACTCTGGTTCATGATCCGTCGTTTTTTTTTTCCGGCCTATGAATGTAGAGACTGGATTATAAACCGTCCACAAATTTTTAGCTAACTAGTGATCGACAAACAATTCCATCGCCCCAATCAAGCGATAGGGAAAATTATAACGACGCCTCGAAGTCCATTTCCATTTTCGTCGCCTGAATTGTTTCTGTCGTTATTTTCACCTATGTACATCAATTTTCTTGTAGTGGCATTATATGTAAACATAATCTAAATGATTATTAGAGTACTTCAATGATTCTGGTGGCGATATGGTCGTGATCGATTATTCAAACTTGTAAGTTTAGAGTTTATAAGTGGAGGATCATATGCCAGTTTCAACAAAGGCATGTGAGTAATTTTTTATTTCTTTCTTTCAAATGAACTCATCTTATTTTCCTAAATAACAAGGATTCATATTGCCTTATATATTTATATCGTTGAGTGGCTTGTTGCTCTTCAGTTTACCTAGGACTTGTTTCCTGTTTCCTGAGCACATCTACCTTAGTTTTAGCTTGATCTACCTCTACATTCCACTTGTCTCCATGTGAAACAACACTTCAACTTAGTGTGTTGCTCTCTTCTACGAGAATCTCCTTTTTTTCTAATTCTCGGGTTACTTTTCTTGCCTAGGTTTACGACGAAGGTCTCTGTTCTTTTCAACTTGAAAGAAACACGAGGAAGATTGCAATGTAAACATCCACAACACAATGGTATATATGTAAACATACTAACTTCTAATACCTAATACTAACTTCTAATCCTAATCCTCTAATACCTGTGCAGGCTGGTGAGGATGTTGGGCATGGTGCAGAGTAGACATAGCTTGGAAGCACGCAGCCAAGCAGGCTTGAGCAGCCAGCTCTGCCGTAGGTTTTGAGACACCCTTTTTTTTTTTTAATTATTTTCTATCTTTCTTCTTATTTTGATACCTCAAGTAGTGGTCATGGATGTTTCGACATGTAATTAGGATTTCAATGTGACTTTTATCGGCACAAAAAAATCACCTCCTGATTTTTAAATTTATGCGCTTCTCACTTGTAGTAGTTTATGTTTGTAATATTAGTTTAACTTGTGTTATTATGTTAGGATGTATTGTCTAAACTATTATTAATGAAAGGGGCGACACTTAGTATTATTAAACAAGTGTGAATGTATTCATTCGAATCATAAAACCGTTACGTACAAGACAAAGTGATACGATTACAACAAATAACATTGAAGTCTTAAAGATAAATAGAAAGCAAGATAAGAGTAAAAAGGAAAGCATACAACAACAAACTTTTGGTTCAGATGGTCTTCCTCCAAATGTGTTTGATCAAGTCCTGTGAAGAGCATGGTGATTGGTGAGTGAATTTGTTATGCATGTACTTCCTGACAACCATGTATTCCTCAATGGAATTGATGACGAAACTTCGGCTAACAAAACCAACGTCGTAAAATAGCCCATGTACAGTCGCCGCCGTATCTTTACTATACTCTTTCACATACTTCTCATAAGTCTTAAGTTCAAATATTTGTGCTTCTCGTCCACAACTAGGGCCGGATTTGGGCTGTGCAGGGAGGCCTCCTGCACAGTGCCCAAATTCTATAGGGGCCTCAGCCCAGATCGTTGGCCCATGTATGCTATATATGTGCTCTCTCTCTATCTGTGTGTGTATGTATAACCTAATTTTCAGCTCTGTTTACGGTAAACATAACCCAGAAATGGAAGAACAGCAGAAAACCGAATCATTTAGCAAACATTAATCGCGGCGCTAATCGAAACCTTCCAATTGCAAGTCGAAGTTGAAGCTACTTGATGTTCTCACTTGTAAATTAGGTCAAATCTTCATCCTTCTCGAAGTACATCTTGATTTCCAAACTGAATATTCCCGTTGCAAAATATTTCCTATGAAATTTCAGTTCACAAGTATAATATTTCCCAATATATTCTATCTCAATTCCATATTGTTTCTTCAATTATTTTGTTCTTCATCTAATTTTCATCGGTTCTTTTGGTTTCACAAAGCTTAATGGGGAATCAGTCAATTATTAGTAACGCGAATTGGGCGTTCGGCAATTCCAGATTTTCTGTTGTTCAAGGTGTGTTGAGTTAGTGACTAGTGAGTTTGTATTTCTCTCTTAATGTTGATTTGGCCTTGCTCTGTTTCTAATTTCATGTATCTTGTTTTTTAGCTCACTTGGTTGTTCTCTCAAGTTCTTGGTGCTTAACTTTGTTTCACATGCAGTTTTTCTAAGTTTTGATTCTGCTTTACATTATTGTTTGAATTGGTCATGTTTCATATATAGATGCCTGAAATTTAAGTTCTGATTCTGATTTGGTCTTCTCGTATTGGTGAATTATGTAGATTGGTGACATGTTTATTGTTTTAGTTGGGGGATTTTTTTTATTAGTTTTGATTAATTTAGGTTTCTATAATTAATATTGTGATTTTTTCTTTGAAGGATACAAGGGAAATTTGAAATCTTATGTGTTCTAGAATGTCACAAGATCGGCTTAATGGATTAGCAATGATAGCAATTAAGAATGATATGTTGGACACAATTAGTAAGGGTTGATTGATGATTTTGATTCAAAATGCATTAGAATAGTTGTACTTTTTAAGTGATATTTTTGAAAGTTTATATGTAATACTTTATTGGAGAATAACCTTTGAAACTTTTTTTTTACACTTATATATAATCATGAATTGATTTTTTTCTTTCTATATTATCTTGGCCCAATTTAGAACTTGGCACATGGCCCATGTATTTCTAAGTCGGCCCTGTCCTCAACAATCATGTTATGCAGACACATGCATGCATTCATAATTTTACTTAGCATTTATCTGGCATGGGTCAATGCTGGATTGCGAATTATTGCAAAATGTGCGTGGAGACACCCGAATGCGTGCTCCACATCTTTTTGGCACACCTCTTGCTTCTGTGCGAACTTGGATTCCCTGTGAGTGGTAGGATTTCTTTTATGGATTTGACAAATGTTGACTGTGCTGGATGGATTGTGTAATCATGACTGTTAACTTCAAAGTTCACATAAGACGCAACCCCATCAAGTAGATCATCGAACACGGGTGAATGTGCCACAACATTAAGATTATTCATCTTGCCGGATACTACAAAAAAACAAATGTCGTATCCATGTATCTTGTGATGTAACAGCTTTTGGCATAAGCTTCGGGGTTCCACTTTTACCTTGGATTTGACCTCTCCATGATGTAGAGTAGTTCTTCCATTCCCAATACATACAATCGATAGATCCGAGCATGCCTGGAAAGCCTCGTCCAGTATTGATGGCGATAAGACTTTGAACATCTTCATCGTTGGACCTCTGCATCAAACAGAACAGTGCAACAACCGCATCACAAAACTATTCTAGTGCTGTAAAGGCAGAAGTTTGGCTTAGCCGAGTGTACTTATCCACTGTGTCGGCGGCTACACCATATGCAAGCATTCTTATTGCTACGATGCATTTCTGCAAGTTTGATAAGGCTGGTTTACCAAGAACATCTGAGCCAGAAGTGAACCAAGAATCGTATGTCGTCACTCCTTTAACTATCCTCATAAACAAAGGGTGACACATCCTGAAACTCCGTCGAAAGTGCTTTTTAGCGTATGTTGCATTCCCGTCAAAGTAGTCCTCCATTAGTAACTTATGTCACTTTTAACGCTTTCGGTAGACGTATCGACGTGTATGCTTCACTTCCTTATTGGGTGGATAAACGTGGTTGAGTATTTTATGAGCTGATGCAAAGGCTATTTTCATAAAATCAGTAGCCATGTTTGAACTTGTTGAACCTGTGTACAAAAAGTTGTCTCTTTTGGATTCAAATTCGGAATCTTTCATTGAGGAATGGAATAAACATTTTTGGTTTGAAAATGAAAACCAAAAATGGAGAAATTGGGAGGATTTTTAGAGTTTGAATTTAAAAAAAAGAAAAAAGAAAGAAGTGTAAATTTTGAGGTGTGTGTCAAGACTGGACTCAATTTATAGAGTTCGAAAAAATATGTCCATTGATATAATTTTTATATATTTTTTAAATTCAAAATATTAAAAAAGAATAGAAAAAACATTAAATGTGTCTAGACCACTCAGGTCCGGACACACCGTTTTGGGGCTAGGCCACTGGGGTGTTAGGAAATAAACTACAATATTATGGGGATTCCAGATGAAATAAGAAAACCAGGGACGAGAAAGACACAAAATTGATTATCCAGTTCGTCAATAACTTTGACTACGTCTGGGACACTACCAAGCCATGATTCCACTAAACAATGAGATAATTGTAGGATACAACTTTAACTACAATAATTGACCAACTGTCTCTACTCTATCAATGTCTAGGATCTACTAATAATTAGCTAATTGCTAAACTGTTCTAGGCTATCTGCTCTCAAGCTCTATAACTCTCTGCTAATTATTGTAGTAGTTATACTATATTACAAAGGCTCATGGGTATATATGTGTGTGTGTGTATGTATATGTATATATAGGATTGGTTCCGTGCATGGATGCCAAGTCCAATTCGGATTCTGCTAGTCATGAATTAGAAATCTACTTAGGGAGCCGTTCTCTAAGTTATATTAGAACAAATTATGGCATATTAACATAACTTATCCCTCTTAATATAATGTTTAATAAAGGTTATTTATTAAAGGGTCAAGTGCATTAAATCATGCTGGTCCGGTATTATTGGCATATATTAATCTCCCAAAAAATGGAGAGATTGCACTACAAAAAAACCAACGTTTAGGGACGGATAAATCCGTCCCTAAACCATCAACGATTCGTCCCTAATCCGTTAGGGACGGATAGGGACGCCCGTCCTTAAAACGGGCGTCTCTAACCCTTTAGGGACGGATATATTTTCCGTCCCTAAATAGGGACGGATGTTATCCGTCCTTAATGGTCAAAGACCAGTAGAGACGGATAATATCCGTCTTTAATGGTTGTGACCACTAGGGACGGATTTATCCGTCCCTAACTTAGGGACGGATTTATCCGTCTCTAAGGTTAGGGACGGATAAAAATCAACGGGATGGTTTAGGGACGGATAATATCCGTCCCTAAACTGGTTTTTTTTTTTTATTTTTATGTTTTTTACATTTCACCTGTTTTACAATGTAGTCGTAGATAATATACCCGAAAGTGATAAAATTGCATTAATTAAAATAGAGATTCGATAAAATATCCGAACAAAAGACTAAATATCCGAATAAAATGAATAGTGTGAAAAGTATGTATCTAGAACAATGTAAGTACATGAGCATCTAAGAATCAGGAGGAGGCGGTGGTTGTTGGTTCGCAGCGAACATCTGTTGTGCCATCTCATCCATCCGACGAGTGATATGAGCTTGCTGCTCTAGAAGTTGATCGATCGTTTGCTTGAGAGGATTCATCAGCTCATTCACCTGCTCTTGAGTGTAGAAATTTTCATGTGATGAGGATGCCTGCTGCGACACGGAGAAGCTACCACCGGGTGTCAATGAAGGGCCCAAACTGCCGAGCCCATACACTCGACCCTTAGCGTCCATCGGATTAACTTGGAAGAATATTTGGTCCTGCTCTCGAATTGTGAGTTCATGACCATCGATCATCCTCTCCTCCATAATCCGCTCCACCTCAGTCTGCAATAGTGTAGTGCATACGAAATGAGATACAGTTTTAGGAAGATACGCTCGAGCCATAATATACACAAATATAAATGTGAACCTTAACAAAGAAACATACCCCAATTTGCTCGGCCCTAGGATCAGTCCACATGCCATTCTTCATTTTTGCCTTCTTGAAGTGGTGAAGAGCAGTAGTGGGCTCCCCGGCATGGAGCTGAAGAACATGCAAACAAGTAGAAAGTTGTTAGAAATGAAAGCAAAAAACATAAGTACAAATCATATTGCAAGTCAGAAATAACATATATACTAACCGACATCTGACGGTGCATAACAACTTCGCGACCCATAATGATGCCTGGAGGTGCCTGTACCATCTCGCGCCTCAGTCAACCGGTTCGCTCTGTTCTTCTCCGCCATGTCCATGACCAAAGGATCTCTCCAGTACTCCTGCCAACGTGCCCACTCATCATCCCCCATCCACTGCGGCTTTACCCCAGAGGCTTTCATGTTGCAAACCATCCTCTTATAACACTCTGACCCAGCGGTCAAAACAGCCACGGTTGGGGAATGAGGGCATTAGAATGAAGTAGTACTTCTACAACATTTCCATAAGTAGCAAGCCCAAATAGATTAATGAAAGTGGAATTTAAAGTAAACACAAGTGGCTAACATACCACGAAATCAGCACAACAAGTTCAGTAATGGTGACTAACATATCACCCAAGTACAGTGGCTAACATACCACGAAATCAGTACAACAAGTTCAGTAATGGTGACTAACAACATATCACCCAAGTACAGTGGCTAACATACCACTCAATCAACACAGTGTGAAAGAACAGTGACTAACATATCACTCAATTACAGTGGCTAACATACCACTCAAATTGTCCTAAAATTTACTAACACAATGGTGACTAACATATCACCCAAGTACAGTGGCTAACATACCACGAAATCAGCACAACAAGTTCAGTAATGGTGACTAACATATCACCCAAGTACAGTGGCTAACATACCACTCAAATTGTCCTAAAATTTACTAACACAATGGTGACTAACATATCACCCAAGTATGGCTAACATACCACTCAATCAAAGACAACAAGTCAAAGAACATGGATAAAGCTTTGTAACATTTAAGCTTACCCGCATCTCATCAAAATAATGATGCTTCATCCTCTCGGGGCGTAGACCACTTCTCCCTCCTTCACCCGGCTTCTCCTTCAAGTCTTATAATCTTACCAAGATTTTCGAGGCACCCGTGTACAAAGCTTTACAAATGAGATAGACATGAAACAACCTTTATTAGTATATTCATGTAATATTTAGTAATTATCTGAAGTTATGTTCTACAAATGCATAATACTTACTTCTTCCTGTCGGGAACAAAACCGCTTCCCATTCCAACTAGCGGGTGTCGAGCGGTGTAGGGACACCGTCGGAGGATAAGTCGGCAAACATGGGTGGCGTCCCCCACGCCGAGCTGGGAGTCTCAGGCACCTGTGACTGTGAACTCCCGCCAATGTCATAGCCCCCCGAAGGGCTACCCGCATCAGGACCACCACTAGTACCACTAATGGCCGGTGGACGGTATGTGGACCTCCTATGCCTCGGCATCTGCAAATTCATACAACAAGTGTTAGTAAGAAAGACGAGATGAATTTGCAGGTAAAACATATATAATAGACACTTAATAAAGCATATATTACAAGTTGTAATCAAGAACCACCAGTATACACATACCCTCGTCCTCCTCGCCCGTGGTTAAGTCTACATATTGGTCTTCATGCAGCTCAATGTACTCATCAGGAGCATGTACAACATTTCTCGCTGTTTCATCAACAACCTCTTCTTGGTACGAGTTGGTAATTGAGTCGTCCTTCTTAACGTACTCTACTCTGGAGCGGGCCCGTATATGTATCGCAGCCAACCAGTCTGCCTTGTCACGTTTCAGGCTTGGATATTCAATGAATACCACTTGGCGTGCTTGAGTAGCCAAGATAAACGGTTCGTACTTACGGTACCTCCTCCTATGGTTAATGTCAACCATCTCATACTGCTCGTGCTTCCTCGTACCAGATGGAGTAGGATCATACCAGTCAACATCAAACAGAAAGGTTCTTTTCAAAGGCAAACCGGAATATTCAAGCCGCACGATTCACTTCAACTTCCCGTAGAAATCATACAAATCAGATAGATCTTGCCCACTAACACACACCCCTGAATTGCTTGTGGCCTTGCTCGTGTTAGATTCAACCGTGTCGAACCTAAGACCATTGACTATGTACGATGAGAATGTGGAGACCTTTCTGTTTGGTCCCTCCGCTAGAGCTACTAAGTAAGGAGATGTGATGTTGTTGATAGGATCTCGGACATACTCCTTGAACGAGGTGGGAATTACTTCCAATTTCGCTTCAAGTTGTGACTCAATCTCATCATCTGTCAATATTGGATTCTTCTCCAGACAACGCTCTTTGAACTCCCTGTGGACACGATTGGTATGCATGATTAGTTAACTAGTAGTTAGATATTCAAATTCATGAAGCCCCTAGTAAGAAAGCTACTCACCCAGCAAATTTCACCATAAATTCATCAACTTCAGTACAGTTCGAGAGGACATAATACTGGGCTGCCAACATTTCCCTATCATTCAGCCATGATGTATTTTTCTTCCCCATAGGTCTCCCTGAGACCTAAAATGTAAATAGCATCATCATCATCCTCTTGAACTTCGAATGTGTCTGCGTTTCGAGACGACCTAGATGCCTTTGTGGGAACGTGGTCTCCAAAGTAATAGGAGCAGAAGGTTGCAGCTTCCTCTCGCATGTATGCATTGGCCATCGATCCCTCAGGCCTACCTTTGTTGCTGACATACCTCTTCAATTTTTTCAAGTACCTGCAATGCATATACTTTTGGGTAATATAATGTGACTTTGGAAAATTCAGACATTTGAATTGAATGATTGTCTTCATATATTACACACCTCTCGAATGGATACATCCATCGATATTGAACCGGTCCAGCAAGCCTCGCTTCGTGTGGGAGGTGAACCGGCAAGTGTTCCATAGAATAAAAGAAGCTCGGTGGGAAGATACGCTTGAGCTTGCACAGAATCAATGGTATGTTGCTTTCAAGGTTTGCTAACACTTGATCATCAACCACCCTTGCGCATAAATTCTTGAAAAATAAGCTCAGCTCAGTGAGAGCCATCCATACAGGTTTAGGTAGCAATTCTCGAAATGCAACCGGGAGAAGCCGCTCCATAAACACATGACAATCGTGGCTCTTCATTCCATACATCTTCGTCTTCTTCAAATCCACACATCGGCCCAACTTTGAGGCATAATTGTCGGGAAACTTCAATCCCCTAACCCAATCAAACAGCTTGTTCCTAGATTCAAGATCAATCGTGTAACATGCCTTGGGCCTTGCCCTTCTCATTCGCGTTGTCAACTCAGGCCTTTTACACCATGTATCCAACTCGGCTCTAGATTTAACGTTATCCTTTGTCTTTCCGAGAATGTTACAAATCGTGTTGAAGCAGTTCTCGAACACATTCTTCTCAATGTGCATGAAATCCAACATGTGACGTATAAGAAGACTGCTCCAATAAGGCAAGTCCCATAAGATGCTTCTCTTCTTCCATCCACATTTTTTCTCAATTTTCTTGTTATGCTTCTCCCACCCAAGTTCAGTCACTTTCATAAGACCCAGCCTATCAATCTCCGCAAGTATGTCATGCACGAAGAAGTTGTCTGAGGGCCTTTAATCTCTACTTTGTTTTCAAGAATTGAGTCTTGTTCTTCCTAAACGGATGGTTCCTTGGTAGAAACCTACGATGTGATCAAACCAAGATTCTTTCCGCTCTCCTTGATCAATGCATCGGTGTCCTCCAAACAATGTGGTCAAGCATGAAAACCCGCATTTTTCCTTCCAGATAGCATTGAATAAGCAGGAAAATCACTCATGGTCCACAATAGTGCTGCTCTCAATGTAAAGTTATTCTTCGTTGACACATCATATGCAGGGATACCATTTTCCCCAACTCAATCGGCTCCTTAATTAAGGTTTGCAAGAACACATCCACTTTTGTCTGGATCGGTGGCCGGCACCAACGATCAAGAACATGAACGGTTCCTTCATGCACTCACCGGGCGGGTTATGCGGTGTCGGCATGATCGCCAACAAGAGTACTTCCGGTCACTTCCAAACGGGTTAAAGCGATCCGCATAAAGCCCCAAACGTACATTTCTAGATTCGGCGCAAACTCCGGATATGTCTTGTCGAACTCTTTCCATGCCGTGAGTCGATGGGTGCTCCATTATACCCATCGCATCCGCCTCCCTTACTCTCTCCTTGTGCTAACGCATTTTATCAAGCACTTGAAGCGTCTGACCTCTTCAAACGAGGTGCTAGAGGGAAGTACCACATTTTCTTATGTGGGAGATTTTTCTTGGCGTTTCTTTGAAGCCCTCCTTGTAACGCTTATAGCGGTCCTTACCACAAAACTTGCACTTCAAGAGATCTACATCCTCCCCAATAGATCATGCACATATCGACAACGATCTATGGTTACCATAGGCAACCCGACCCGTGATCTTTTCTTCGCTTGGTAAAAGTTGGTGGGTACTAGGTTTAGTTCGGCAACACTACGATAACAATTATGCGTAGTTATTGAAGCTCACTTGATTGGCCACCTCGGCCTTACAACTCATTAGCCGAGACAACAAAGACAACACAGTGTGCTTCTGACACCCCGGCCAAATTGGCTTCTTTGATGATTCCAACAAGTCAAAGAACACCTGATCCTCGGAATTCGGTGGCTCCTCCACATCCCGATCGGTGTCCATGAACTCGGACCGCAACATCATACACCATTTGCTCAATCCTCTCATGATCGGGATTAGCATCGGATGTGGACGTATTTTGAGTACTACCCATCACATTTTGCTTCCTTCTTTACGCTTAGGAATACTCCATAGTCCATGACGGTATTGATTCCTCACCATGATAACACCATACCTCATACTCATTCTGAACCCTTACGTTTCAAGTGCTCGACTACCGTTCTAGGAGGCAAAAATTGTCTATTCCTACATTTGTTCGCATTGCAAGGGCACTTCATCATCCCCCGACTCAAACAAGTAGTCTGTGTAAGTGCAAAAGCAATGAAGGCTTCAACCCCTTCAACAAAACTAGATTGAATCTGCCATTAACAGTGCGACGGTACATCCATGAACGATCGGGATTCATAATTCAACAATTAACCTACGTCTCAATTTATTAGATTTATAACATTTATACAATTACGTATTTAGTTTCATTACAATTACAATTACATTTTTAATTATGATACCGTAACAATTGGTAATGAATTACATGCATTTTACGATTACAATTCAATCCCACTGGTAGTTATAACATTTATACCATTACGTTTTTAGTTTCATTACAATTACAATTACATTTTTAATTATGATACGGTAACAATTGGTAATGAATTACATGCATTTTACGATTACAATTCAATTTTATAGTAGTTAAACTTCCATATATCTATTAACATTACAAACTGTAGATGAAAATATTATTGATTGTTTTTATGTTAATACTCCAAAATTATATTAAAATCACCAAAATCACCAAATTGTCTCCAAACACACAATTAAATCTTCATAATCCTAGTACGTATACGAAAATAGCTAAGTAAATACTCTACACACTTACAATCATAGTAATATCATACTAGCAATCCAATTTCACAATAAATATATCAATTGCACATCTCAAAACTAACTCAATACGTAATATAAGCTAAATTATCTACTACATACTTACTATAAACATACAATTGATCAAACTAGTCCAAATTCATAAAATCCCCAAATTTTAAAAAAGGGTTTTAGCCAAAATACCTTCAATTCCGGGGAAAATAACGGATGAAAGTTGAAATTGATGCACAATCCGAGCTCCTTGTCCGACGAGCTTCGAAACGAGACCAAGATTGGCCGGAATCGTCGAGATTTGGCCGGAAAACGTTTGGGAAGAATTGGGGAAAGAAAGGAAGAAAGAAGAAGAAATGTGAAATGAGAGGAATATGCCCGTGTTCTGTTATGAACACTGGCTTTTAGGGACGGATATTTATCCGTCCCTAAGCCGTCTCTACAATTCGGGATGGATAGATATCTGTCCCTAAAAAAAAAAAAATTTGTTTTTTTCCAGGTCAACTGTTTTAGGGACGGATAAAAAATCCGTCCCTAAAACAGGGACGGATTACATAATCCGTCCCTAATTAAGCACGGATTAGGGACGGATTATGTAATCCGTCCCTAATTAAGGACGGATTAGGGACTGATAGGCCTATCCGTCCCTAATCCATCCCTAAACTCGCCGATTCGTCCCTAAATTAGGAACGGATAATATCCGTCCCTAATTTCCGTCCCTAAAACCGACTTTTCTTGTAGTGTTGATACTTATAAGAAAGGATTAAACATATCACCAAATATAATTGGTAGAAAGTTAGCAATTAGTGATAAATTTACCAATTATGGGTGCAAATTTGTCACAATATTTCTAAAATAAATAGTTTTTGCATAAGATTTATAAGTGTACTAAACGTTATAATAGTTATTTTAATATCCTCAAATCCTTCATGTAATCTAATCCAACACTAATCCCATCTCCGATACAAAAGAGCTCCTAGAAGTAATAACTTGGTCCAATAGGAAAATAAAAAGGGCTCACGTGAGCTAGCGCTACTAATTACCTTTCCTTAATTAATTAGGAAACAAATCCTTTTCCTAATCTAATTATGTTTCTTCTCCACTCCCAACATGGGGGCCATCACCAAAACGATTGGGCTGCGGCTGGCTGCGTGACGCGGCCATTGCAGGTGACCTTTCCCATAGAAGACGGTATAATGGGATGTCCAAAATGGCAAAAGTGGAAAGCTTATCTGGACAGATGGAGTATATATCAATAAGATTTAAGCGATTTTGGAAATTCGTTGATGAGAACTTTAATGATAAGCGTGTTGAATAACATATTTGAATCTGGACGAGTTCGATTGAATGCACAATTTGCATGCTTCTCTTGTACTATTTGTCTCCGTTCCTTGAAGTCTAAGTGAAACAGAAAGACTACTAGTTATCAAAAGAATAACAGATTTGAGCCCCTCATTTTAAACAAAAGCAGTGATGCAAGAACATGGACGGTCTGGTAGGCCATATTTCCAAAGAAAAAGAACTAGTTGATGTCCATAAATGTGGATTGGTATTAGTATTTGTCATTCCATCAATCAATTTTATGAAAGAAGAGTTTAATCAATTTGCTAGGGTCATCTCATCTCATCTCATCTCCTATGGGATCAAGAAAAGGACACAAGATTCACTTCTATTTTAGTACCTTCCAAATGGACAAGGCCATTTGCCTAATCATCTAGGCATTGCGTGCCACGTCACCGGATTATATGGACCATTTGTCTAGATTATAATAAAAGTAATTTTATAGTTAAAAATGTTTAGGGATCGATAATCCAAAAATTGCAGTTACAATCTTACCCAAAACATTATGGATCTTATTGAATCGCATTTGTAATTCTTGAAAAGGGATGCATACTAATTAAGTTCCCGATGTGCACTAACTAACTTACACGACAAAATTAAGTGATTTCGATAATTGAGACAATTTTAATTGAGGTAAAATGATGAATAGTAACTAAATTTTAATTGAGTTGTGAAAATTTTGTGTTTGTATAGAGTTAAAATTTTATAGGTTTTGTAGGTTTGTAGATTGTGTAAGAGATGAATGATTAGTGTAAGTAAGATGTGATTGTTTGATTGATTAATAATTAGTTTTAAGGTTATTAAAATGAATTGATTGGTTATATTTAGTTGAAATTTGTTTGGTAGTATGATGGTAGGATATAAATAATTAGTTAGGGTCAAGGAATAAGGGAGAGAGAAGGAGGCTAGAGAGGGAAATAGTAAGAATTTTAATTGAGTTGCACTCAATTAAACTTTGAAAATTCATTTGTTCAATTATAATTGAGAAATAAATACTAGACCAAGCCCACTCAATTAAAATTGAGCTATAATGCTATGCCAATCACTCACATAATATCCTCTTTCTTGAACTGTAGTCCCAAATAATTGCATGGCTTAATTACTCTTTCCTCTACACCAAAGAGAACTACGATGATCTTCGAGTATTTGTCTTCTACAAAAAACACTGCGTATTTTGCAAGTTCTTATCACAAAGTATTCTAACAATCGTGATAAAAGTGTTTAAATCATCTAAGCAATATAAAATGCGAACGTCGTATGATTGAAAACTCTACCTGATGTGATGTAGGTCTTGAATCAATACGACCAACCTTCTTTAAGCATCTTATAGAACATAACTAAGTACCTAACTGTATACTTGGAAAAGAGTGAAACCACAACTAATTGGGGACACAACTAAATGTAATTTCATGTACAGTTAATTAGATATATTGGGGACACAAAACTATTGCTATAGTTTCCATGAATCAATGCAAGTAAACTTAAAGTTTAAAGCAGTTTCCGAGAGGAGATGCAATCAAAATACTCATGAGTTAAAGGTGTGGTCGGGGCGGAAAGGAATAGTGGTATCAAGTTGAAAAAAATAGTTCCAAACGAGTCACGAAAAGACGCCAGTCATATTATTATATAGTAGTATATTGTTTTTAATTATATCTAAGGAGAATATATTTATACATGGATAAGACAGAACCATTGCTTTCAATAGTGATGGAAAATTTTAGAACTATACATTATATACTTGTGATTATGTTTGGAAGTTTGATTTTAAACTAGATCGCATGAGTAATTAGTTATGAATAGTGCAGAGGCAATTCATTTAGAATGTTTGGACTTTTAACAAAGTTTATAAGGTATTATTGATATGTCACATTTTAGTAGGATCGTCACTGGCCTATACAATCTATGTATTAAAGAAGTTGATTAATTATAAAATTTTACCTTCTTTAGTTATATATTGATACATTTTACTACTAAAATATTAACTATAGATTTGTATATATAGAGGCTTATCCCTAACAAATAATTCAATTCACTTACTATGAATTCATATCTTCTATATGGTATCGAGCCAAAAATATGTCTCTCACGTGAATAAAAATTCGTGTCGTTCAATTACTCAGTGACATCGATCGTCATTCATCACCACCTCACCTTTTTTTTATAGGAAGTGAATTGAATTATTTGTTAAACATAAGCCTCTATATATATAAATCTATAATTAGTATTCGAGTAGTAAAATGTTTTAATATATAATTAAAAAATGTATAAATTTATAATTAATCAACTTCTTTAATACTATTAAGTGGTATAGGCATATTGCTTTTTGAGGTACAGATCAAGACCACAGCTTATATAGTGTGTATGTTGGTGACCAAAATTCACCTTTTTCAAATTTGTGGTACCTAAACCCTAGAATCCCTAGTAATTTTGCTACTAGGGATTCAGTGTGCAAATTTCACTTGGATTCTTGGCCGTCAAAATCCTAAAAGAGACGCCTAAAATGACCAAGTCTTCACACAATTAGCCACCATGGTGTGTGCTATATACGACTTTCTATAACACCCAAGTGTTGAAATTTAAATTGCCGCCAGATGCAACTGATCACTTCTACGGTTCTTGGAATACATACTTATATCTTAGTCTTAGCACAACATTATTATTATTATTATCATTATTAAACTTAGGACAAAAAGTCAATAACCAATCCCATCAGAAAGCAAAATGTCTTCAGCACAATCCATCAACTTATGGACCAAATTCCCAACCCAAGATTTTGTTCTATAACATTTTCGGCTTTCTTTTTTCTACTACCTTTTGATCCTAAAGTATACAATTTTGTATATTTTGCACCTTATAGTTTTGGTCAAACATGTAAAGTGCCCCGTATTATCCGAGCCCGAGCTCGAAGCCCAGCCGAGCTCGGAGTCGTTATCAACTCGAGCAATGAGATACGGAATCGTTAAACCTGTGTACCCAACAAATTTCTTTCTACAATTTTGCCATTTGCAAGAAACAAAATAAGCAGTACCTCGAGCTTCATGTGCACTAGAGAGAATATATAAGGTGGCTAGCGATGCAACTTTGTCCTGTCACAATTCAATTATCATAGACCACAATTTGCTTACATTTTGTCTTTCGTGACGAAACCAAACAAGCATAGTGATCAATTTCACCACAATGGTTTTCAACTTTCCAGCGCAGCTTTCAGCTGTAAAGCAAGCTCAAGTACACTCCAACAAAATTATGGCAAAATGATGTGCAAAATTCATTTTTATTAACCTTTTAAAGTTATCTACACCACAAAACCCATAAAATAGCTAGTCTAGAGCATAATTACCTTTTTGCACCACCATATATCCACAATGCAAAACAAAGAGAGCAATTTAGTTTTAAGTCTCATAAGATTGCTCATTTAGCATATGGTGCACGCGTTCGGGTTCTCTTCCATGCTTTGATGCGCATAGTAGTAGTTGTTCGGGTGTGGGTAGGTGTTCATAGGCGGGTAGTACGGCCTGTACTGCATTTGCATCGGCATCGGCATCGGCATTGGCATTATCCTCGGAACCACGAGCTCTGGCTCAGGCTTCTTCTCCTCAGCCCCCTCTTTTTTGGGTTCCTCCTTCTTACCTTCTTCCTTCTTCGGTTCCTCCTTTTTCGCTTCTTCCTTGGCAGGCTCGTCCTTCTTCGCCTCCTCTTTCTTAGGCTCCTCTTTCTTCGGCTCCTCCTTCTTTTCCGGCTCCTTAGCTGGCCCCACAGAGATGATATCCGCTGGCCAATTCTTCTTGCGCAGCTTGCTTACCACGCTAACGGGATCCACACTTCCAATCACCGTGAGCTTCTTCCCTTTCACATCAATCGCGATTTCATCAATCCCTAAAACAAACAAACAAACAAACATCAATCCCTAAAACAAACAAACATCCCTAAAACACCAATGCTGCAATCATACAAATTTCACCCAACACGAAACCAAACCGAACCAAAGTATGAAACATATGAATCCAAATTCGGGGCTGACCTCTATTCGTTTGAGTAATCTTTACATCCATTGCATAATAGCGACCTTTACCTAAACGACTATGCAATCTCCAAGCTATTTCAGCCCCATAAGCATCAACTAACTCGAAATTTTGTCCTTAAATAATACTCTCTGGACCCAATATGACGAATAAACATTCCTACTATTAAACAAATACTAAACCACATGAAGATAGTTGAGTCTATGCAACCAATTTTGTCTCATACAGACCTTCATCAAGATAAGAATACAAATGTCCTAATTATTAAAAATTAAGTATACATAACTTACAAGCGCCAATATAAACAGAGATAGGGTAAATTGAAACAAATGAAAAGGTAATTTCAGACTGATTATTGTCAACTTTAACCTGTGTGGTAATAAAACAGGGGAATTGGCAAATTTTACAGAGCAGTAAAATTTTAATCGATGCAGTAGGCGCAAATGGACAATTAATAGAGTAGAATTTAAACCTGGAAGAGTAGAAACTGTCTTCAATGCTCTTCTTTTGTCGGTGTCACCTTGTATTTCCAATTTCAACACAAACTTCTGCAAAAGTCAAAAGCAAAAACAGAGATTTACAATAAAATTGTAAATAAATCAAGAAGATTCGAGAATGATCTCACTTTTTCTCCAATTAAACATGCATATAGACACAAGAATCCCAATTTCCATAAAAGGAAGATGAATGAAACAGCAACAGAAATGACAATAAAGACTCAAGAAAACAGAGCAGCATGATTACTCTTGACCCACCGAGGGAATTTGTTTAAGGAATCAGAATAATACTGAATTTGGACTCAAAAGTAACAGACCTTTTGGTACAAACCGAAAAGAATGCATTTTTAATCTTAATCTTCGAATAAATTGGGATCAAATAAGGAATTGGAAACAAAACTAGAGATTAATTCACTGTGAACACAGATCAAAACATAACTAGTATTAGTAATCAGTAAAAATTGAGAAAGAGGAGAGAGTGTACAATCAAACCTTCATTTTCCTTTTTTCTTGAGGAAATGGTTCAGGCTGAAAAATGCAGTATGAAGATCAGATAACTGATAGAGGAGAGACAAGGAAAAGAGAGATTGAAAAGGGAGAGTGAGAAAGAAGAGGAATTAAGTAGGAGCTAGCATTACACTCAAGAGATATTGCAAGAGTAACCCCCTGGGTTATTCCTAATTTGCAAACAATTGGGATGTGTAGACAATTGGGATGACCCACACAAAAAGGCATGCGAGGTGCTGCCCACCTCTACTTTTTATGGATCGCTTTCTCAAAAATTTGCGTGACCAAAATGCAATTAAAGAAAAGCTAAGAGATAAAAAGGAAAATAAAATAAAACTGGAATTTCAGTGCACGCATCTTTTGTTCATGAGATGTGCATACAGTACAGGCGGACTCTCCTCCAAAGGCTGCTTGTGAAGTGCCTTTCCATTTCTTGCGTGCTTGTAATATTAAATTAAAACTTATTACAATATAATACCGTATTCAAAAATACGAGATAACATCATACATTATTTAATTATAAAAACCCAATTAACTTGTTCTACCGAACTAAAATTTTAAGGCAGGTCCAAACAGTTTATAGGGATCGAGAACGCTACTCATACCAACAAGGTTTACCTTTTTTTTCGGAAATCCATCTATAAGAACTCCAGAGTTAAGCGTGCTTGCTCTGGAGCAATCTTAGGATGTGTAACCAATTGGAAAGTCTTCCGGTTCGCCCACGAGTGAGCACAAAGTGCGCGGGAAAGGACATATGTTGGTACAGTGGGGCCAGCATATCACCCAGAGAGCTGTCCATGAGTAACCACGTCGGCCCAAATGGAGCGTTTCAATTCAAGTCCAAACAGTTTAAAGAGATCGAGAACGCTACTCATACCAACAAGGTGCACCTTTCTTTTCGTTAATCCATCCATAAGAACTTTAGAGTTGAGCGTGCTTACCAACAAGGTGCACCTTTCTTTTCGGTAATCCATCCATAAGAACTTCAGAGTTAAGCGTGCTTACTTTGGAGTAATCTTAGGATGGGTGATCAACTGGGAAGTATCCTGTCACGCAGTGTGAGACAAAGTGCGGGAAAAGACTTGTTGACAGTGGAGCAAAGATATCACTCAGAACAGACATGAATCGCATACCAAAAGGTCGGGGCTCGATCGATTAGATGGGTGACCAACTGGAAAGTATCCGGTTATCGCACGAGTGAGGACAAAGTGCGTGGGAAAGGACTTGTATTAGTGCGATTAAGATATCACCGGAAAAGTCATGAGTAACCGCACCTACCAAAGGGAATGGCTCGATCGATTAATGGTCGGGTCGTTACATTTGTATAATAAACTTATTTCTCCATTTCGGAAAAATGTGACATTTCTTATTACTGCGGTCAGCAATAATTTTCGTGTTAATAATTTACTCTAAGCGATATTAATAAATAAATTATTAAAATTATATAATGTAAATTTAGTAACTAAATTTTTTATATGATTTTATTAAATTATTTACTATTATCGTTATGAGTAATTATTAAACTCAAAACAAAATGAATCGTCAAAATGTAACACTTTCTCTGAAATTGAGGGAGTATTATAATTGCATTATATGCATTTATAAACTTATAGCGTCTGTAATTAAATACGAGATGCTTGATCTGGTATTTTGTAAAAGTTTATCCAATTTAATTAGATTATATCTTAATCTAAACTGCTCTTTGCTCAATTTATGACTATACTCGGAGCGTGAATGACACGTGCCACGTGGTGGGCCAGGAAGGATGACACGTCACGCCAGAATTTTCTGCATGCAGCTTCAGGAGGAGTTTTCCGTGCTTGCTTTTTGTGTGCGGCTGGTGATTAATTTCCCATGCATGATGCATATGCAATACTCCCTCCATTCCATTAAAAAAAAATTCATAATCGTTTCATTAAAAACATTCAATTTACTTTTATCAAAACCCGTTATTCCCATTATTAATATTTTAATCACTCTCTTTCATATTTTATCAATTATATTTCTTACTTTTTACCATACACTTATTATTTTATCTATATAAACCATTTTTTTAATAAAACTTCTTTAAAATTATGCAAAAAGTAAATAACAAGAGATCTATGGAACAGAGGGGGTACTATTCACTTAATTAGGGATGAGCGCGGGTGGGTGTGGGTGGATTTTTACGAAAAATCAAACCGACCCACCTATGACGGGTGATTATAATTATAAACCGAGGCGGGTGAAATATTTTTCCAACCCGCGGTGGTTCGGGTGATAAAAATGCCAGGCGGGTGGCGGGCGGATTGGCGGGTGAATATAGATAAAAATGGATGTAGTAAAAACTTGCAACTTGTGCAAAAGTAGATGTGCAAGCAAAAAAAAAAAAAAAAAAATAGCAACAAAGAGCATGTTCTAAACAAAGAGGGTAGTGATTCTTTTGAAGTAGTTATCCTTCTTTACTTAATTTTAAAGATTTTCACGCAGTAATGGATGAAATGTTGACCCGAGAAGTTGCCAACTTGTGTTATTTTGCTTGAATATATGACATAAGCTGAGAAGAACGAATGGTGAGTGCAAAAATGAAGATGAAATAGTGCTTAAAGAGAAGAGTTGTAGGCTCAATTAAATTATATCTATACTCAACGATATAAGCTAATATGCAACTTCTCTAGCCGATGGGTCTCCTTATACTTAAATTCACAAACATATACATACATACATACATTAAAATGGCATGTGGGTCGCGGGTTGCACCCATCCATCCCACCACCCATTCACTAATGGCAGGTGAAAAAAAATTAACCCACCACACATTTTATAAAAAAAATAGTTGGTGGGTGCGGGTGAAAGACGGACAGTTTGCGCGGGTGAATCGGACGGGTGGGTTGTTTGCACAGCCCTACACTTAATTTTCTGGTTGGATTTTCGTTTTCATATGGGAGTAAAGAGAAATGCAAAATATGATGCAATACATTGAGGGATTGTCAAGGGTTCTTCTCTTCGTCGAAAAACTCATTAATTGTTCAATCTAGATTCATTCAGTTCAGTTCAGATTTACTTAGTTGTATTTATACTACAAATAAGTTCAATTCAGTTCAGTTATTTTCAGATGAAAAGATTAGTGATTAAGTACCATATAATGTGATATTCTTCCGTCCTAAAAAGTTATGTATGAAAAATAATACTATACAAGTCTCAAACCAGATATGGATTTTGAAATACTCATGATCCAAGGAACTCACTGTCGTTTATAGTTACCCTCTGGATGTGCACTTCCCCGTGCCTTGTAAAGTAGTCTAACTTGTTGACTTTAAGGGAGACAAATTGAATTACTCCCTCCTTCATTCGTTTCATTAAAAACTTTTTAACTTTTTTTTTTATAGTATTTCGTTAGAAACTTTTTAATCCAAAAAAGTAAAGTGTTTACTCCACTAACAATTTCTTTATTATTTCTTTTTCCTACTTTATCATCATTTTATTCACTCTCTCACTTACTTTATCACACACTTAAAACTTTATCAATATACTACTACTCACAAACTAATATTTAACTAATTCTTCTTGAACTAAGAGAAATTGACTCCTAATGAAGTTTTTAATGGACCGGAGTGAATAGTAAAGATCGAATTTCACCTCGTATTCACCAAATGGGACTAGGCCTACCATTTTGACCAAACTAGACACCAAATGAACCTAGGAGGTGCGTGTACTTAAAAATTTAAACCGCTGCACGTTTTAGCGTCAACGACAGGCTCAATTGACAATCTTCCCGACTTCAATTCGTTGCGTCGAAATTGGCAGGTCTAAGGACATCTTTGAATTTTGACTTGAAATCATTCTCTTTTAAAATGTGTTTTTCTCAAATTGGCAGCATGAGAGTCAAATTAAAGAAGTGAGAGGTTCAAATGTATAGAGTTTATCCGGGTCTTTGGCATTCATCTAAAACAGACTTATTCATCTGTTAAAATGTTTTTGATTATTTATTTTATATCTTCTACAGTAAAAATTTTAACTCAATTTTTTCTCCATTAAACAATCATCATTCTATTACTACCCTACTTTCACTTCATTTTTACTTTTCCAATCAAACTAACAGTTTTAAACCAATTAAATAACTTAAAAAGTATAAAACACATCAATTCCTTCTTACACATATCACTTTATTCTTACACACCCTATATAACAATCCTATAAATTTTTAACTCTATTCTAAACATCATTGTTTATAACTTACTTTTAACTCAGTTACTATTCATTAACTAAATTTTTTACTTAACTCAATTTTTTAACTCTATACCAAACAACCAGTATGTTATTAGGAAAAATTAGACAACACACCCATTAATCTCACTTCTCACTATTCATAAGGTGAAAACGTATTGATCCCAATATGAATAGCGAGGAGTGAGATTTTTTTTTTTTTTTGAATCAGTAAAAAGTTTATTGCTCAATAATCACAAGAAGTGCTACAATTACATTAACAATACTCCTTACACAGAAACCAGTGTATACTCTCCCCAATGTTAGCACAATCATTCAAACCAGAAAACACAAATTTCCTAATACTCAGCACATAGGCAGACTATGCTTCCTCACCAAAACACCTCTCAGATGCTAGCAGTAGTCAATATCTCCTTTGGATAATTCTCCCACTCAGCCAAACCATATGAATGCCGAATTAAGTTTCTACACTTAAACCAGAACCATAAGTTCTGTTTGATAGCTTCGAATATATCAACCGGAGAAGATTGTGTACCTTTAAAAATCAGATCGTTCCTTGCTCTCCGTATAAACCATAAAGTACCGTGCCAGACTGCTATCCATTCCTTCTTTGCTTTGACCAGTCCCGAGTTTGCGAAATTTGCTAAAGCTTCTTCGACATTGTCAATTACCTGGAAATTGAAATCCAGCCAACTCTTTATCTTGGTCCACACAGCAACAGCAGCTTGCATTGAAAGAACAAGTGAATTATCGATTCTTCTTCCTGATCCTCGTATAATTTACAGCAAATGGCTTCCTCTATGTTTAGCACTCGCCTTTTCCTCAGATTCGGTAGCGTTGCGATACGATCCAGTACGACTCTCCACGCAAACGAGTTCAATTTTTGCGGAGTCCATCTTATCCAGATCACTTTTGCCCAAGCCTTCACCTCGTTTCGCACTCCTAAGTCCCTTTCTCTTCTGCTGTTAATCTGCTTGTACCATCTTTCGCCGAGTATAAGTTTCCATCCGCCTTTGTCCACAACCATTTGCCCGCTGCGTTTCCATTGAATGTATACCTATTCACAATAGTCATCAGATCAGCAATTTGAGATTCTTCCCAGACAAATAGATCCCGCCTCCACTTCCAAGAACCACTACACACTCCGTCATTCGACACAACTCTCTCAGCAACTAGGCAGTCCTTATCCAGCTCAAGACTAAAGAGTCTTGGATATCTATCACACAACTTCAGCCCTTCCCCTACCCAGACGTCTTTCCAGAATCTAGTAAGTTTCCCATCCCCGGCCTTTCTCACCAAGCCTTCCTTAAATCACTCGCTACACCCGATTAACTTAACGATATCCCTCCACCAAGAGGACCAATTTTTACCTCTTACTTTCTTATTCTTACCCACTTCTATTGCCTCAAGTACATTCCCATATTTCGACACCAACACTCTAGCCCAGATGGAATTAGACTCACATAACAAACGCCACACCCACTTCCCTAGTAGCGCTACATTGAAACTCTCTAAATCTTTCACCCCAAGACCTCCCATTTCTTTAGACTTGCATACCACTTCCCATTTAACCCACGACACTTTTCTTTTCCCACCCAACAGACTCCCCCCCCCCCCCCACAAGAAAATGACATTGAATTTGCTTTAAACGGGAAAGGATTGAATTAGGGGCTTTGAAAAAAGAAAGATAGTGAATTGGTAGGGAAGTGAGCACCGCTTTGAGTAACACCAACCGACGAGAGAAAGTTATTCTCCCACACAACCAATCTGCTTTCTAACCTTTCAATCACTTTGCACAAAATTTGCCTATCACTTAATTTTGCGCCGATAGGCAGTCCCAAGTACATGAAAGGAGGTTCACCCACGGAACACTTGAGTATACTGGCCCAATTATTAAGAACTTCGCCTTCCATGCCAATTCCAATCAGACAACTCTTCATGAAATTTATCTTAAGTCCTGAAAGCCACTCGAAGCACCGCAAAACACATTTTAGTACACCAATGTTTTCCTTTGTCGCCTTCCCAAAGAAAATTGAGTCATTGGCGTATTGTAAATGTGACACTACTACTTCCTCTTCTCCAACTTTCACTGGTTGAAATTCACCACTGTCACAAGCCTTTTCCATCAAGCGACTCAAACCCACTGCAGCCACTAAATAGAGAAAAGGGGACAACGGGTCTCCTTGTCTAAGGCCTCGACCAAGTCTAAAAGATTTAGTGTTGCTCCCACTTACAAGAACCGAGGACTCCGCAGTTGACACACACTCTCTCATCCATCGACACCATTTTTCGCCAAACCCCAACGCCTTCAACATTTCCATAAGAAAGTTCCAGCTCACCGAGTCGTACGCTTTTTCAAAATCAACCTTGAACATAAATAATTTCCTTTTTCTTTTTCTAGCCTCATCAACCACCTCATTAGCCACCACCACGCCATCTAGAATGTTTCTATCCCCCAAAAACGCAGATTGGTTTCCAGATATAACCTCATCAAGCACCCTAGCGAGACGCATCGACAATACTTTTGCCAGGATCTTACACCCCTCCAATAAGTGAAATTGGCCGAAACTCTTCAATAGCAGTTGGTTTTGCAAATTTCGGAATGAGGGTAATAAATGAAGTATTCAGTCCCCTGACAAGTTTGGCATTAGAATGGAATTCTTCAAACAGCACCATCATATCCCAAAATTCACGGAAGAAAAGAGAGGCAAATCTGTCTGGACCTGGGCTTTTATCCAGCCCGCAACTCCACACCGCACTTTTAATTTCTTCTTCTGTGAAAGCCTCCTCCAAATAATGTACACTATTCACGCTTAACTGTCTGCCTTTCATCAAGTCCGGCAATGGTATAACCTGGTCATCTTGTTAGATATTTTGTTAGAATATCTGTTTAGATTTTGTTCAGCAACATGATGACTTATCTTAGTCTCAGAAAGGTGATTAGTACTCTTGGTTCACTTGAACATTGTAAAATAGGAAAGCCACTAAGTATGATAGTCTAGCTAATCTTGTATAGGATGTTAGGTCTCAAAATGTAATTTTTATTTTATGAAGAAAAGACCAAGAAGAAGACATCCAAGCAGAAAGCTCAACAACTTTTGAAGATTTGAAGAAAACTGTACAAGATTACTGAATCTGTTATTCAGATATCTTAGCCAGATATCTTGTAGACGCAAACAGTTTCAAACAAACTGTGTCACAAGAGATATCTGAGAAATGAGATGCATATCTGAAAACAAGGAAAGTGTCCACATATATCTATTCTCAGATACCTTGAGCATTAACCACGTTTCTGAAAGAGAAACATATATTGCAAACAAAGTTGTTTCAATCAATACAAGTGGTATCTGAAGAATGAAGATAAGGACGTCTGAAAGAATCGCATACAACAAGTCTACGTCTGATGCATAGTTCCGATTGACACTACAGACAAAAAGTATAGTCTGATGCATTTAATGCACCGACAGAGATGTGCGAGTAAAAGCGGTAACCGAGAAGAAGACAAAACCGCTTTCTGATTTATACACACATATATCGATAGTTTGAATTTGAGCCTAACGGATACTATTCAAACGGCACTCAAATCCATCTATAAATATCAACACTTAGACAGCTTGAGAGATACACACACACATTGCATATGCTGAAACATAGAACTCTGAACATTCTACTCTCTCATTGCAACTTACTTATTATCAAAGCTTACTGTTGCGACTAAAGCTTGTGATCTTGAGTAAACACTGAAGTTCTAAGTGTCCTGATCCTAAACAAGCAAAGCTATCTGTGAAGGAGTTGAATCAAAAGATCAACTATCTGAGATTCATTCTCTTGAACAGATATCATGAGACTTGGGTCAGTAAAATCGAACTAGCTACCATACGCTGTAAAGTGTATTAAGTAACTTAGTTCACAGAGCTATCTGAATAACTGAAAAGTTATTAAGACGCTCATCTGACAACTCAAACCGAAACCAACACCAAAATCGGCGTGGAGTACAGGAAGTACTTAGTTTGAAAAATCAGGGAATAACTCCAAGGTTACCGGAGTATAGGAAGTACTTGATTTGGGAAACTAAGGAATAACTCCAAAGTTTTTGAGTATAGGAAGTACTTAGCTTGGGAAGCTAGGGAACAACTCAAAGGTTTCTGAGTATAGGAAGTACTTGGCTGAAGAAGCTAGGGAACAACTCAGGGGGAACTTTTGGTTGGGAACCAACTGTTCTGAATCTTAGAATAGGATTTTTGTAAGGTTATCTCAATTATCTGTTCTAGTGAATTCTAGGTCTCTGATAGACCGAAGTGGATTAGTTGGAGGATTACGCCACCTCCAGATACCACTATACATGCTGTGTCATTTACATTTCTGTATTTATACTTCAGCAACACACACACTTATTAACTGTTTCTACACTTATCTTTATTAAGTCTTCCGCACTCTGATTCTAAGTATCAGATATCCATTCAGATATCTGAGAAATATTTGTTATCGACAAAAGTTTTAAAAGACTATTCACCCCCCCCCCCCCCTCTAGTCTTTTGCTTTGCCGTTATCTGGACCAACACATCTCTAGCCTTAAATAATGCCTCAAAGTGATTGTGTATCCCATCTTTTACCTCGTCAACACCCTCGAGCCATTTTCCTTGAATTCTCACTCCCCTCAGGATTTTTGCGCGTCCTTTCCGTTCCACACATTTGTGAAAAAACTTGGAGTTGGTATCACCCTCCTTTACCCACGTGTTCTTTGCTTGTTGAAAGCGAGTTTGGTCCCTCATTTCAAGCAGCCTGTTCAAGTCCTTCCATGTTTCGCACCTCAATAAAACTTCATGCTCTTCCAGTTCGCCAGTCTCCATCTTATTGTCAAGCTCTTGCACCAGCCTCGATTTTGTTTCAATCTTCTGCTCTATATTTCCAAACTGCTCTTTGTGCCATTCTTTGATCTTATCTTTCACCAACTTCAGTTTCACTTTAACTTTAAAGCCACTCCAACCATCCACCTGGTGATTATTCCACGCATCTTCCACCAACATTTTGAAACCATTCTCTTTCAGCCATGCATCCATTCAAGAATTTGAACGGTTTCGGACCCCAGTCTTTGACATCTTCTTTTAACAAGATTGCCGCGTGATCCGACACCTTCCGTTTTAATCCAAGGCCATTTCACCAACCACTCGCTTGAAACTAGGAATCTATCAATTCGACTACAACTCAGACCATTTTCCTTGTACCAAGTGTATTTCCGTCTTGCTAAAGGAAGGTCCACCAAACACTGCTGATTAATGAAATTATTGAAGTCGGTCATTTCTCTTTTCCTGCACGACCTTCCTGCCACGCGTCGCTCATCCTCACTTTGGATAGCGTTGAAATTCCCACAGATGCACCATCTTTCATCTTATTTACCTATTTTTTCCGCCAGCATATTCCACACTTCTTTTTTTTCTTCAACCTTACTCGGAGCATACACATTGACGATATTTACTCGACTTCCTTTCTACAACCCCGCCACCCCCAAGAAGCCATTTTCGCCCCATAACTCAAGCCTTTCGAACACATCACTATCCCACACACAACACAGACCTCCAGCAGCACCCACAAACCCACTGAACACCCAACTACACTCTCCTTTGCCCCAGAGTACTTTTGCAAATCTTTCGTCAATATAATCCATTTTTGTTTCCTGAATACACAAGAAATCCAGCTTCTCCTTAGACACTAACTCTTTGACTACGCTTTTTTTTCACCCTCCCTCCCAAACCTCTAATGTTGAAACTAGTTATCCGCATTAGAAACCTGATTCGTCTCCTTAACCATCTCCTCACGCCCTCTGACCTCACTTTCGGAATCCCTTAAATCCCATTCTGCAAATTGATAAGTCACCCTCACCTCATTATTCCCCTCCAAAAAACCCAAAGATTTACCTAAATTCCACATTTTCTGAGCTCCAACCTCCTCTTTTTGCATCAATTGACTGTTACATGCTCTAATTTCGCTATCAGACAAAATCGTCCCTCCATCCAACACTACTTTCCCGAGACCTTCTTCTATAGCCACACTCTTCACTTTCCTTCCTCTTTTCAACCTCCTCACAACTCCCTGTTGCGAATTGGCCTCCAAGGATCGGCCATTCTCCATGCCAGCTTGAGACAGAGCTTTGCTTCCCATCTCAATTGTCCTTTTCGTTATCTCACTACAAGAATAATCGGATTTAGGGACGGATTTTCCCTAAATTAGGGACGGATAGGCCTATCCGTCCTTAAATAGGGACGGATTGACTAATCCGTCCCTAATCCGTCCCTGTTTTAGGGACGGATTTTTTATCCGTCCTTAAAACAGTTGACTAAAAAAAAACTAAATGTTTTTAGGGACGGATAGCTATCCGTCCCTAAAAACCCTATACAGCGGGAAGCATTGCCCTTTCTTCCTCATTTTCCTTCTGCTTTCTTTCTTTCTTCCTCTCTTCTCAAATTCGCCCCTTTTCATTTCCGGCCAAATCTCGACGATTCCGGCCAATCTTGGACTCGTTTCGAAGCTCGTCGGACAAGGAGCTAGGGTTGTGCATCAATTTCAACTTTCATCCGCTATTTTCTCCGGAATTGAAGGTATTTTGGCTAAACCCTTACTTTAGAAGAGCGGTTCCGTTTATCAATTGGATGATTATTGTTATCGCTGTGTACGGTTACCTGCTTAACTGATTGAAACGAAAACTTTCCGAATAAGGAAAGCTTTTTCTATGAATAGGAATAGTTGGCTAAGAAGCTGTTTCAGAGTTCTGATTTAAATGTGATTCTGGTTAGTATGTATGCGTCTTACCAGATAGTCGTTTTAAGCAAGCATTGATCATGTTTTGTTTAGGTGCACGACGTGATAGCATTCATTTCTTCTTGATTGATTTATTAATAGCTAATTGGCCTTTTTATGATCATATCAATATGTTAATCAGGGGCTTTTTTGTTGTTAATGTGTTTCTTATGATTGCGTCAATGTCTTAACTGTGGTAAACAATGAGGTGAAAAGAACCAGTAGCTTTTTTTCTTCTTTTTTTGGGTGATTGCATTATGCTGCACTGGACTTGAATGTTGTTGCTGCTTTCATTGTAAGGGGATTTCCTTATCTGTTTTATCATTATTTATTCTATTTACTAGTTAGAAACTAAACTACCTTAAGGCATCTTGACGTGAAAATGGTGATCTTAGGTACATAGCAACAGCATCTGCTGACCACACTGTTAAAATATGGAATGTAGATGGGTTCACACTGGAAAAAACTCTAGAAGGTATAAATTTAACAATTCTGAACTAGGTCTTGATAATGTTATTCTTTATGAAATGGTAATTCATGTTGATTTAATAAAATTTTCTTTGCCGCTTCGAGAAAAAGAAAGCAGGAGTATTAATATTGTGGGTAAATGATTTTCCAGGACATAGTCGTTGGGTGTGGGACTGTGTCTTCTCAGTTGATGGTGCCTTCCTGATCACAGGTATGATGTTAAAATTTAGTATTCAGAAAGTTCACACAAATATTTTGTTTGGCATAATTGCTTTAAACTAAATTACAGAGAAAATATTTGTTTGTCAATAAACCCAATTGATAGAAATCGACTTAGTGGCTGCGTGCACTTATCAAGTACCTATTGCTGGGTCTTTAGAGGCTGGGTCTTTAGGAACATGAGGAGTGCTCCTTCAGATTTTATAGTTGCACCAGTGTTAATCAATATAAGCAATTACCGTTGTATTATATCTCATCGGAGCCTTAAAAAAATGTGACTTTTCACTGGTTGTAAGTTACTTTTGCAGTGTTTGTAAATATGATTTTTGGCTTTGACTTGTATTTTAGCAAGGCGAATAACTAAAAGCCATAAAACATCTTTCTCAGGATATCCTTACAGTTTTTGTTAAAGACTTCTGACACAGATGATATTGAACCACAAAAGAATGTTTATTTTTTGTTGCAACATTCTGATCAACTAATTTCTTGCCAAAGTCGTGCTTATAGTAAGGCCGTGTATGTCACTTGTGACCATCAACTTGTAACTCTTTGAAAATTCCGCATTGCAGCTTCTTCTGATTCAACAACAAGATTATGGTCCATGTCAGAGGAGAAGAAATTAAAGTCTACAACGGCCATCAAAAAGCAACTGTCTGATGTGCTCTGCATGATGGTACCGAACCTTCATGCTAATTCTGGAGTAGTTGCTTTCTTCTAAGTCGAACAATCTGCCCCAGAGCTATGTTTCTTGCAAAATGTTGATCTTTACGAAACATGTGGCAGAGGGTCAAAGTTCTTAGTAGCTTTCTCCAATTATATATTGTAATAGCAAGTGAAATTGGTGATCGAACACTGTAAATTATCTATCTTTCGTGATCCAGTTTGTATGTGTTGGATATATAACAGAAACTAGCCTTTCTTCAACTAATTAATATTTATCACTTTCGGGTATATTATCTACGACTATATTCAGTGTAAAACATGTGAAATGTGAAAAACAGGAAAAAAATAAAAAAAATAAAAAAAATCCAAAAAATGCAGAAGGCCATTAGGGACGGATAATGCCTTTGACCATTAGGGACGGATATTTTATCCGTCCCAATTTGGTTAGAGACGCCCGTTTTAAGGACGGGCGTCTCTATCCGTCCCTAATGGTTTAGGGACGGATCGGCAGGGGTTTAGGAACGGAAATTCGTCCCCACACCCGATTTTTTTGTAGTGTCTTTTGTGTCTCAAGAGTCTTCATTTTTTGAATTTTGTGTGTCCGTTTTGCAAGTGAGTCGATCAGATGGTAGAGATTAAAAGGGTCCTCAGACTTCTCTGTTTCTACCGACAAAGGTTCATCCTTATCCTTCAATTCTTCCTCCTTCCTGTGTACATCATCTTTGTGTTGACTAAGACCAATCAAGTAATCATTACAGTCCATCTCGCCTCCTTCCATATTACTAGGTTGAGTCTCTTTTTGGCCCAATGTGGTTTTATCAAGATCTAATCGACTTGGTGGACAATTGGCAATTTTCGCACACTCCGTTGGTTGGCCCAACTCTTGGCCCAAAATCAGAGGCTCAATTTCGTCTCTTGCTTCCATTCTCCCCATACTAATGTCCACTGCTTCACTCTCCTCACCTTCCAATCCCAATAAATGTGTAACAGCCATATTTGTTCCTTCCAATGCATCATCAACATTCAACCGCTCTTTGTTTTTATCCATATTGCTCTTGATTAATCCAAGGTCAAAATCACCTTCCCAATCCTCATGAGTAAACCCTCATTAATCTCATTAATCATTTGTCCGTTGTCATCAATGATGCAATTCAAATCTACTGTCTCTTCGACTTCTTCATCGGAACTGAATTCATCCAGTTCCGACTCCTCTGAATCCGGTGGATCTCCCACCATTGAAGCAAAATCCGAAGTGTCTTCGTTCCTTATTATACCCGCTTCTAACACATGGATTGGATGAACCGTTTCCCACATTTTAATCTTGAAGCATCGATTAATTCTGGAAGAAATTGGAGTATCAATAAGGATCCAACCCCTCCGTAGCTCTTCTTTCGCAATTGTTCTCAAATCGACTTCGATAACTTTGCCTAACTTGTTTCCCATTTTCTTGAACAACTGAGGACACCAACCATGCATAGGAACTCCATGCACGTCTAACCAAACCCTTCTTCGTCCATCGACGTCTGACTCTTTCCACGGTCTAACAAAAGTGAAAATCAAGCTCAACCAACTTGGATCTTCCTGAATTAGTTTAGTCGAGACTTCCTTTGAATTGCTATCCAATAACCAAAGGACATACGATACTTGAATGACTCGAGTAGAGCAGTAATCTCTTGCTTGTAAAAATTCAACTACATCCTTAGCTCCTACATCTTCTTTCTATCCGCAGACTAAATAATTCTTCACCCAAGCCACCGTCTCCTTTTCCGGCCTAAATATGAAATCTACACTGCTCCGCCCTACCTTCGGACTCTCCTCCACCTGTTTTGTCTTCTGGCCAGCATTCATGTTTCTCTTCAATTCCTTATTTTCCACCTCCTGATTCTCCTCTCTTCCATCTTTGGTTGCTTCAAGATAGCTTACTCCTTTTTCTACATACTTCGCCTCAACCAAATTCTTCTTGGTTGCCTGCACCCGCTTTCCATCATCAGAATTTCTACCAAAACGGGCATGATTAGCTAATATTTTATAGTTTCCAATCCATAATCCCTTCAGATCCATCAAGATAGCATTCAAATCCATTGCTTTGTCGAACCTAGCAAACACGAATTTTCTCCCATCTTTGTTTCTCTTATTCGGCATGAACACATCAATGACTGGCCAAAATTTCATCAGAAGTTCCTTGACATCCACAACAGTCCATTCAATCGGAAAATTAGCAATATACAGTGATTGTGCGTTTCCCACCAACTTTTCCACCCATTTTGACTTCACCTCACCAACTCGTACCTCTGACGATCGACTAATTAATGTTACCTTCAACGGGAGTCACGGGTATCCTACGATGGTCTAAGGTTAACCGGGTAGAAAAGGGAGGCCTTTGGCTATGGAGGACAACGGTTGGTGGCCGGTGAGCGGCCGGGAACCTAGGGTTAGATCTATGGTTTCTCTCCCTCGCTTTGAGATTAATAATCACATCCTTAGATTCTCATACACTCTTTTCACTACAAAAATCAGTGCATGGCGGCGGATAGATCCGTCGCAGACAGAGCTATCCGTCGCCTCATGATCGGCGACGGATAGAAATTCCGTCGCCCCACTGGAGCTGTGGCGACGGATAATAATCCGTCGCCCAATTCGCGACGGATTGGACGACGGATTATCATTTTTGACCTTTTTTTTTAAATCGATTATTGGCGACGGATAGATCTATCCGTCGCCCCATTGCTATTTTTTTTTAAAAAAATAAAATCCGTATTCGAATTTTTATATTCGTATACGGATTGATTCGTATCCAATTTGTATTCGTATACGAGATATTGATTTGTATTCGTATACGGATTAATTTGTATTCGAATTTTTATATTCGTATCCAATTTGTATTCGTACGGTGCGGTGGTGGTGGGAGGAGAAAGGTGGTGCGGTGGTGGCAGTGGTGGTGCAGTGGTGGCAGTGGTGGTGGCAGGGTGGTGGTGGTGCGGTGGTGCGGTGGTGGTGGCAGGGTGGTGGTGGGAGGAGGAAAGGTGGTGGTGATGGCAGGGTGGTGGTGGTGGTGGAGGAGACGGTGGTGGTGGCAGGGTGGTGGTGCGGTGGTGGTGGGAGGAGAGAGGTGGTGGTGGTGGTGGTGGAGATGGTGGTGGAGGAGGAGGAGGAGAGGAGAAATGGAGGAGATGTGGTGGAGGAAAGGAGGTGGTGGAGGATGGTGGTGGTGGGAGGAGAAAGGTGGTGGTGGGAGGAGGAGGAGAGGAGAAATGGAGGAGAAGTGGTGGAGGAAAGGAGGTGGTGGAGGAGTTATATTATTTTTTTTAGGCTTTTAGATCTATCCGTCGCTAACGTTTTTTATTTTTTTTATTTTCCGGCTATATAGCGACGGATAGATCTATCCATCGCTAATTTTTTTTTTTTTTTTTAAATTTTGGTCAACGCTCTATAGCGACGGATAACTTTTATCCGTCGCCAAACGGGGCGACGGATCCAATTAGCGATCCGTCGCTACAGGGGCGACGGATTTTCCGTCGCCCCTTTCCGTACCGTTACAACAGAATTCTTGTAGTGTTTTAAGTGACATCTTGATGTATGTTTGCCAAACAAAACAATTTTGCTCGTCAAATTGTGAAATTATAGGCAAAGAACTCACTCAAGTTTGCTTGTGTGATTTGCACCTTTTTTAATTCTGTATAATTACCATATAAAATTTGCATGTTGTAATCATAAGATTCAGATTCGGCGTGTTCCCCCTTGGAAGTCATACTTCGTGAAAGTGCAAGATATAGTAACTGTTGTTATAACAGCGATAATAGTTTACTATCAATGTTTGTTCAACAGTGATTGTTCTGCTGATGCACTTTATTTTCTATTAATTAGGATTTTGCCGTTATTCACTAACTTAACCTAGTTCCACGATTTTAGTTGTCTGATTGTGTTATAGGAACAAGTTTGTAATGAATCGAAGAAGGAAGAAATAAGATGAGAAGAAAGAAGGAAGGAACAATCTTGAAGATATAAAGAAGGAAAGCAATTTGTTGAGGAAAGGAAATCTGAGAATAAAAGGGAAGATCTTATACAGGGCAACAAGATCTTTGAAGCATATCTTCTGGACGTTCAAGACATTATAAATACAAGAGATGGTTCATTGTTTCAAACACGCAAGAACAGGCAAAGTCGACTAGTTTCTTATTTACTCTTTGTCTTGTATTTTGTTGAACTTTAAGTTATATTCTACACGTTGAGTGTGTAACCTCGATACCTTAGTGTTAGCTAGGTGAGTATAATTGGGATAGTTGTTTTGCTATTCCGCCGTTTAGCTACTACAGTTTAAGTTTTCAGTCTGTGAGATTAGCTTTCGATTCAAGAAAACATAAACCTAGTTTTTTGTAAATCCTCTTTCGTTGATAGCTGGATATTTCACCTAAGGCACGGTGGGTATATTTATATACCTGCTAAAAAGTTATTTTGTTCTTCAACACTTACATTTTGATGTTGTCTGATATTGTTGTGGAAGTTATGTTCATCACTGTTAAGTCGAGTTACAGACGTTGTTGACTCAACAATGACTGTCACTCTGCGATTTACAAATTCCAGATCCACAGATTTATTCTGGTCTACATCGTTACATTCCGTTGTGTTCTAATTGTTTATTATGTTTCAGTTGTATTAGTGTTAGAACAACATTGTTCTTAACAGTGATCTTTTTAGCCGGTCAAAATCTGTGTCATCATACTATTTGCTTAACATTGTTTTTAACAGAGTTGAGTTAGAAGTACAAAGTCCCGATACTTTAATTCTTTCACTTCGTGTCATGTATTAGGAATAACTCGTACAAAACTTAAAATTTTTAGGGGTGAACTGTGCCATCTATACCTTCTTACGGTTTATTCAATACACAATATGATAGTTGAGTATAAAAACTCCCAACCTTATAAGCTAGCTTACAAAAATATCAGTTTAACCATTCATCTAATCATCTCCCAATTTCAACTCGTTTACCAATTAATCCTCCTAACTAACAACTAAGTCTCTGTTCTCTTCAACTGAAAACTCATTCAGTTCTGCTTAGTTATATTTTATACTACAATTCAGTTCAGTTCAGTAAATTTCAGTTGAAAAAAACAGAGTCTAACTTAATTATCGTTGTTCAGTTAGCTTACATAATTTTTTGAACAAAGATTTACCAGTGAATGTACTATGAAATAAAAAGTTTGGTTGCGTTACGACAAATACATTTTGGGACTAATTTGCAATTTTCTACCAGCACAGGAGGCAAGATAGAAATCATAGCTTGGCCATGGATGTGGTTTCTTATCCAAAGAATCAGACCTGCTGTTGCTGCTGCTTTCACAGTAGTACTCTAACTCTTCTTCATCATCATCATCCTTCTTCTTGACCATCAAAAACTGAAACAAAACCAAAGAAATCAAATTTCCAATTTAATTCACTACTTGAGAGCTTCATCAATGACAACAATTCTCCCATCACTTTCCCGCCTCAAACTCCTCTCCCCAACACCCCTCACAACCACCATTTCTCTCCCCTCACTCACCTCCCATCTATCCTTCTCGCCCAAACCCCACCCCTTCCACCTCTCCGCCACCGTAGACACCCACACCTCCGCCACATCACAATTCACCGATTACGACGAGGAAGAAACCTACGGCGAAGTTGACAAAATCATCGGAAGCAGAGCAGTGAGCTCCGGCAATGGAATGGAGTACCTAATCGAGTGGAAAGACGACCACGCCCCTACCTGGGTCCCATCCAATTTCATTGCAAACGACGTCGTTGCCGAGTACGAAACGCCCTGGTGGACCGCTGCCAAAAAAGCCGATGAAGCCGCATTGCAAGCCCTAATTGAAAGCGATGATGGAAGAGACATTGACGCGGTTGACCCGGACGGTCGGACCGCGATTTTGTTTGTGGCCGGGTTAGGTTCCGAACCGTGTGTGAAGGTGTTGGCTGAAGCAGGGGCTAATGTGAATGCTAGAGATAAGGGGGGATTGACTGCATTGCATATGGCTGCGGGTTATGTTCGGCCGGGGGTTGCGAAAATGCTGGTGGAGTATGGTGCTGATGTGGAGGTTGTGGATGATCGGGGACGGACGCCGTTGGAATTGGCGAAGGAGGTGTTGAGGTCGACGAATGAGCTGCAGTTTGCGAGGAGGTTGGGGTTGGAGAGTGTGATTAGGGTGTTGGAGGGGGAGATTTTCGAGTTTGCCGAAGTGGAGGAGGTGTTGGAGAAGAGGGGGAAGGGGAAGGATTTGGAGTATTTGGTGAAGTGGAGGGATGGTGGGGCGAACGAGTGGGTGAAGAGGGAGTTTGTTGGGGAGGATTTGGTTAAGGATTTTGAGGAGGGGTTGGAGTATGCGGTTGCGGAGAGTGTGTTGGATAGGAGAGTGGTGGAGGAAGGGAGGAAGGAGTATTTGGTTAAGTGGGCGGATATTGAGGAGGCGACATGGGAGCCGGAGGAGAATGTTGATCCTGATTTGATTAAGGTGTTTGAAGGGGGAGACGTACAAGTGAGTTTGTGAAACAATGTTTTGTCGTGTTGATGTTGATATGTTCCTTGTGTTTAATGTTGCATTACATTTGGAAGGTTTTGAGTGCAATGTGGGTTGAATTCTATGTTCAAAGTGGCATTGTAAGGATAGAGTGTAGTTGAGTATTGATAGAAAGTTCTGCTTGTTTAGTTAGTCACTGAATTTTCAGAAGCTAACCATGTGTGATGATGGAACACAGCTCATAAACGTTGTGCGTGAATTTTTGAGATTTGGGTTGATAAATCATGAACATGGAAGACTAGTGGTTCCTTTTCTTTCTTAGCTGATCAACTACTGAGTTTGCAATATGTTCTAAATGTTGGCCTATTAGTTTTTGATAATCAGCAATGACCATGTAAAATCAAAGAGTATTTGCCTGTTCTGGATATATTCAAAGTAGTTTCTCTCTTGAGAGTTGGATTCTTCAACATGTTAATCCCCACTGAGCTTATGGTCTTGGACATTGCTGTTTTTGTATGATAATCTTTAGGCTCCGAGCTTCTCAATTGGCTGTACTTTATCATGCATTTTACTCTTCATGTGAAACTATGCCCAAAATTCTAACTTTTTTATCTTTCCTTTTTATTGAAGAAAGGAGCAACAGATAGTATAACTTATGACTGGCCTAAAACCTTGTAGTTTAGTTACACTCTTCTGAACAGTCTTTACAAAACCTTATTTTGCTGTTGTTTCCATGCAAATGTACTTGGGTATTTCACATCTACAATGGACTATTAAACTGTATTATTATTTTCCTGCAGGTTGTGGATCCATCACCTTAATTCGTATGTGAGAAATACACGAAGTGTTCAGGCAGAGCATTTGTACTGTAATTTATGTTTGTAGGCATACTCCATACCCTTGTACTTTGTAGACAGTTTCTTCACATATGCAGACAAAAAGGGGGCTACTTTGTTAACTTCACTGTCAATCTGATCTTCCCTAAATCACGTTACAGCAAATATTGATTCATGTCACAAACTCCAGTAGCTTTGTCAAAAGATCTATGTAAGCTCATGCATAATCCACATTCACTTCCTAGGCTGTAAATGTCATCCAATGTCATCAAAGAACAAAAGAGGAAACATACTTACTGGACTGCTTCCTGCTTAAGAATCCCCCAAGCGAAAATCAAACTCCTTGGTCTGATGAATTATCTTTTCAAATATATCTCTGCAGCTTTCCAGATTAACCATGGCTTCCAGTACTTTATCTTCCAAGATAACGCGAGATGTTGATGTCTCTGCCTGTCTCGCTTGTCCATCGCCAGGAGAAAAGATCATCTGCGATATTTGTTCTTTTCGGGCCTGCAATTCGTTCTGTCTGAACTCCAAATCCAACCCAGATATGATGAGCCTATATACATATACAACTTTGTTCTGAAGATACCTGTACGCCCTACTTATCGCCTGCCTCTCAACCGAAGGGTTCCAGACTGTGTCGAGTAACACAACCCTTGAAGCTCCAATCAGATTTATGCCTTCGGAGCAGGCTTTTTCCGATGCAAGTAGAACCTTTGCTTCGCTTGATGAATCATTTAGTGAAGATATCGACGCTTGACGTTGCTTCTCGTCAAGCTGCCCGTCCATGTATAGAATTTCTCTCCCTTCTTTCCAAGAATAACGAGCCTCGAGATGCTTCTTGATGAATTGAAGGGGTTGGATATATTGGCTGAATATCAAGACTCGCTCGCCATATTCAGTCGCTAAATAGGTCAGATTCATCACAAATTTTAATTTCACCCCTGCATCAGAATCGGACTCTATCTCCTCCAGCTTTGCCTTGTAAGGAGAGAACAGCTTGTTGTTTTCATGCAGCACCATTGAAGGGTGGACCGATATGAGGGACACAAGATGAATCCTTTTCAAAAAATTTGATATCCCATTAGCAACTTCAAGTATGGTGCCTTGCAGCTCGTTCGGGCGCAAGTAAACTAATGTGTCTCTCAATCCAGGAAGATTTTGTTCAAGTAGACTTCCTTTATGAACATGGACAAAGGTATTGAGCATGGACCGGAGCTTCTTTAGCCCATCTGCTGTATCAGTGGTCACTTGTTTCCAGTAATTTTTATCTAGGTTGAGAAACGTTGGATCAACCAAGCAGATTGTATTCTTAAGCTCATCGAAATTGTTCTGGAAGGGAGTCCCGGACAGTATTATGCGTCGCTGAGTCTCAACCTTCCTCAACGCCTTCCAGATACGACTATCACCATTGCGTGGGGTATGCCCTTCATCAAGAATTAAGAGTCCTGGCTTCTCAGCCAGCTTGTTCCAGATCTCATCGTGTTCTGCCTGTCCCTTCTTCCTGCTTACTCCAGCAAGTCTTCCAAACAGGCTGTAGCTGATTCCTAAAATACCTCCACTGATGATCCAAGAAGACAACTTCACTAGACGAGCATCGTCTTTATTCATTCCCCCAAATCCTACTATTCCAGCCTTCTGTTTAACCATTTGAATTTCACTGCTAGACAAATCCTGCTTGTTCAGATTGTGAAACACCAAATCAGCCTTCCATTTAGTAAGTTCGGTTTCCCATGTATTGAGCACACCCTTGGGAGCTATGATCACTGGATGACACTTTGGATATAGCTTAAAAAATGCCTGAAGAAACACTATGGTCAGTCGCGTTTTGCCAGTACCAGGAGCATGTGAAATTATGCATCCTGTTCCCTTCCCACTATCGCAGAGAGGTCTTTTCAGCTTATCGAGTTTGATGTCTCCAGCTATGTTTTTCCACATGAACTCAAAAGCTTCACGTTGATGAGGAAATAGATCTCTTTCAACTCCAGGAACCAAGTCCCACACCGTGCCTTTAGCACGAGTTAAGGATCCAGGAGGCCCGTAGGCAGAATCCTGAAACTTTAAATCATCAAAAATTGAATCTGGTGATTCATCAAAGTCTTTCCTGTTCTGACTCCTAAAACGTCGCATATCCTGCACAAGGGTGCATATGCAAAGGCAGTTAAAGAATGAAAATTAAATTTAACTTGTTCATTTGTTCTACAAGTAGAACAATGTAAAAACATGCAGTACATACTCAATTACTCACCCAATCTGGCAGGATATCCTTTATGGGCAAAATTATCTCACCACAGAGTCTGCATACAATTCCTATCTGCTCATCACGAATAGTCTCATGCTCCCCTCGACGACAACATGCTGCCGGACTGTTGTCAACCTCTGCATGCACCGTGTCTTCATTTTCTGTCTGAAGATCAGCAGAACAGAAACTAAATTAGCGTGTGTACACAGTAGTTGAATCAAACAAGAGCAAATTAAACCTGATAAGGTTCAAAGATTTTACTACAAAGTTTAGAGCTGTCAAACTTCTTGAAATTCCTAATAAACATAAAACATTCAGAGACTTTTCAGAAAGTTTAGAGCTGTTTAAACTTCACAAAATTCCTAATAAGCATCTTAACAACTTAATTAACGTTACATGACACCACACCAGCAATTAGGTAATTCAATCTAAGAATTGTAAAAAAAAAAGAAAAAAAGAAGCGGAGTCTATTGAAAGCATTGCTACTACAATTTAACAATTATAAGGAAGCAAATGTACCTTGGGTAAATTGGCATAATCGTCAATCTCGGATGCACGGAGAGCCAATTGCATATCAAGCCAAAGGGAATCAAGCTCTTTTTCCTGTTCTGACTTTTCTGGTGGAGGATCCACTTCATCCTCGAACCTGAACTTCAGCGGGAGGGGCTCATGAACTGGAGCAGTCTCTTCAACAGGATCATCCACTGAATCTAGTGACTTCACTAGCATTCTTATTAAGTCATTATGTCTAGCAGCTCGGGAACTTTTATTCTTAGACTTCCCTACTTTATTTTGAGTGTGTCTCTCCCATCTAGAAGTTCCCAACTCGTCGTCTGTGGATGACGTATCGTTACCTTTGAACTTGTAAAGTGGGTCTGGTTGATCATGCCTAACATATCTTCTCTGCCCACTCTCCCCAAACTCGACCTGAATACTTAATCCACAGAGCCTTTTCTTCTTAAAACCACTATCTAGTCTCGATTCATCCATCATTTCATCTATATGTCGCACATCATGACTCTCTTTCTCAGTATCAATTCTTGACCTCTTTGAACCACTTAAATTGAAATCATCACCTAAAACCTTTCTCGCCTCATCCATCATATCATCGACTTCTTGCACAACAGGACACACTTTCTCCTTATAGAGTCCTGGCGGCCCCTTTGTATGACTGGATATGTTTTCACTGTCATCAGTTTTAAGAGCAGACTTCTCCTTCTCTAGATGACCATTGCTTCCTTGGTTCTTGTAATCATGGCCAACTCTATCTGAATTATGTCGAAATTCATGACCTAAAACCTTTCTTGCCTCTTCCATCACATCGTCAATGTGCACAACTTCAGTCCGTTTCTCTCTAACAGTTCTTTGCCTTTCTGATAATTTCTCGCCGTCATCAATGTTTATGACAACCCGCTCATTTTCCTGAGGATAATTACTTCTGTAAACCTCCTGACTGTTGTCATTTAGCAGCTCAAAACCATGTTCATTCCTCCCAGGCATTTCCTCGAACTTCTTAGCACTGCTGTTAATGACAACTTGTTCCCTTACCTGAGAAGTATTACTTCCTTTTTTCTTATTATAGCACTCATCGCTGCTGTCATCACGTTGTAATCGCTCAAAACCATGGTCATTCTTCATGCACACTCTCTCGCCCTTCTTCCCATTCCTATGGTTTTGCACCTCAACCATGTCAGTTTTCTTCTTCCCCTGAATATCTCTACTACCATCTCCATCAAAATCATATTCAACGTCGTCATCATCACTTCCAGAAAACGTTGAACCCGAACCATTGGACTTCAACGACTCTTCTCCTTTGTAGTCCATGTCATCACTGTCATCGTCACAGCTTGATTCTTCTCCCAGTAGAGCTTCTAAATCAGTGGACTCAAGCGACTCATCCGGTTCCCCATCCGAATGATCAGAATCAGAAGAATTCGGCAAAACATAAGCCAAACCATCATCATCCTGGGGATTTTCATCTCCACTCCTCACCTTTGACCCGGAGCCACTATCAAAATCTCCCTTGCCTTTCAAACTAGAGAGATCAAAATCTGCGCCCAAATACTCAACTTCATCACCACTGTACTCCCATGTACTTAAATCCGTCTTCCTACTACCATCCACATCACTGTCACTCTTCCATACCTTCTCCTCTTCCCCATTCATCCCAATATCTCCATCAGACTCCACACACCCAACACTGTTATCCCCTAAATCATCATCATCCTTATCCTCTTCACAGCTTGACCCTATAACCACAACATCTGAATCCACAGGCTGATCCGAACCATCTGAAGCAGACGAGCTACACATACCTAAATGAACACAATCATCCTTCACATGATTTTCACTCTCATCACTATTTCCCGACCTCAAATCTCTTCCCTTTTCCGAACTATCGCCAGTCGAAACACGCGTCACACCCAAACACTTGACCACAGGAGCATTTTTTATCTTACCAGAAACCAATTTCTTCTTCCTGCCAGAACTAGATTTACTACCATTCTCCTCAATTTTCCACTCACTGACACCCTTTGAACCAGAACAATGTCCTCTATCCCTCCTCATACCCCTTGTCATACGACCCTCAAATTTACCGTCACCAACTCGAGAATTCTCAACTCTAACATCAACATCTTGATCCAAACAGACCTTTCCACTTCCTAAACACTCGGAAACAACCCGACTTTCAAGATTCCCACAACTAGTAGTAGTACCCTCCTTCTTCTTCTTAGCATTGAGTGTTTCCAGTAAATGTTTGTCATACTGACTTCTTGTCCTCGGTCTACTACTAGTCATTGGAGTTTTATCAACATGCATTTTGTGTGTAAAGAAGAGCTAAGTACTAAAAATCAAGAATTTGTTGAAGAAATTCAGTTCCTTAATAACATCAAGAAAAAGGAAGGAGCTTTTTCACTTTTAGGCAAAAGGGTGGAAGAAACAAAATGCATGTGAGAAGAATCATACCTCGAACATGACGTTTAGGCCAAAAGTATGCACTATGCTGTGCAGAGTAAGTTTTGTAGAGCTGGTTAAAGATTTTGAGCAGAGGAAGAATGTAAAGAGACGGAAAAGAGAAATTGGTGTTAAAGCAAGAGAGAGAGTGAGAAAGAGAGGGGTTTTGGTTTGGTACATGGGATTTCTTTTAATTTTGTTCTATTCATGAAGAATAATTTCATTGAGTAGATTGAGAGGGATAATCTAATTCGTCAGTCACAGGAGATGTACATTAAGACAATCCATTAATGTTTATTTTTTAATTTTATTTAGATTAATTTAATGACGATGTATGTATGGATTCATGTATGGGCCCTTTGTGTAACGGCTAATGATGTGAGTGAAGTGAATTGAATAGTCATGCTAAGCTAGCAGGACGTTTGGATTTCCTGTTTTTGTTTTGCCCATTTTCCCATATGCATACCACTAACCGTGTCTATACCTTTTCTGTCACTTCCAATGGAAGTTTTGGGGTTTTTTTATCATTGAAAATTATTTTGTCAGAAATTATTTAGATAATTTAGTAGTGACTATTGATAATTTAGATATTAGGTATATCATGATCGTACAATGTATTGTATATGTTGCATTGTATAAGATATAATCTTTAGTAGATCACTACATCATGCAACACGACATAAAATTATAAAAAAAATCTTTCAATGAATACTGATTACCAGCATCAAAGAAGTATACTAATTTGTATGGTGAATGCACACACCATTATCATAATCATTGTTAAGTACATGCTTGTCTGAATTTTAGCTTGTGATTCATTCATATAGGATTAGTTCATGCAATTACCCGATTGTGGAAAAGAATTAAAGGCAACTAAACTATGAAGCAAAAAATATTACTAGATTCTTACCCAATAAGAAATTTAACACAAGGAAACTAAATAAAGTTATAGGTTGTAAAGACGGATGAAGAACAAGAGAAGATATATATAGATAAATTTAGAAATATCTTCCAATTATTTCCATAGATCATGTAGTAAGATTCACTTCAGAATACCGTTTCAAAAACTTTAATTTTCAAAAGCTCGAATTGTTCCATGTATTTGAACGAAATTTGCTTGCATATGGTTGTAGCATCACATATTGTAGACCTTCGAATGGGTGCTGGTGGTCTAGGAGGCTCACATCCAAATTGAACTAACTAGATTATTGGACCAAGTCCAAAGTTGTAAACATCTTCTAAAACAATTTTCAAGCTCATAAACATCAATCGACCATAAGATTACAAATAAATTTACTAAAAACAACATGTATCATGGAACTAAAACAAGAATAAATACGATTCGTAACTCATGAAATGTGATATGAAGTATGAACTACGTGAAATTAAATCACCTTGCATAAAATCGACATTTTGCATACTGCATACAATGCGTATTTACTTTGCATAAGATTTTATGTTCGGGGGGAGAAGAACTGAAGGTGAACATATGCTTAATTACTTTACAGTTTTCACTTTCAGTTCCAGATATACGATGCGTATTCACTTTTCTTTATTCATGAGATTAATAGAAGTTGATATATTTTTCATGGGAAGTGAATCGGATTTACCTTTTAGATATTTAGATATTAAAAGTTTGGGTAACAATAAATTGATAATATGGAGGACATGAAAGAAATTGTAAATCAAAGTCTCACTATTTCTACGAAATACGGAGAATTTAATATTAAAAATAAAAGTCCGGGTAACAATAATAAGTTGGTTAAAATATACTCCCTTTGTTCTTTTAAGGGATTGTCAATTTTTTTGGCCAACCATAATTAATTTCGACAATAAATTAATAATATAATATTTTATTAGTTAATAAAATTATATTATGAAATACTCCAGGTTATGTAAATTTGATAAATTTTTGTTAATTTGTTCTTGATTTTTATGACATACTCCAGGAGTATTAGTTCTTAATTTTTGTTATGTAAATTTGTTAAATTTTCTATAATTATAGTTTAAAAGTAATTTTTGTCAAAATTGATTATAATTGACTAGAAAAATAGTCAAACGCTCCAGGTTTAAAAAGTACACATGGTGTACAATATATAAATTGAGTGGATGTTGAAATGTGAACTTGAAATAAATGAGATAGGTTGGAATGGGTGAAATGGGAGTTAATGTGATATGACTAGACTTTATAATGGGTAGGTGTGAAGTAAATGAATCAACTTTTTACAACATTATTATTACTTTAGCAACATAATGTTTATTTTTTGCAACAATTGTCAGTCCATCTTCAATGGGTCTTATCTCTTATGGAGTAACATGAGGCTTATTATCAGATGCAGCACCTCTCCAGCCGCATCTGATAAGACAGAAACTAAGACACATCTTATACTAGCATACGGGTTTTATAGTTTTTTTTCTTCTTTTATTTTTATCCTTTTACTTTTCTTTTCTTTTTTTTTTTTTTTTTTTGCTTTTCTTTTATTTTGCCTTAATTTATTTTGTTTTTACTTTTCATTTGTTTCTATTTTGTTTGATTTTCCTTTATTCTTTTTTTTCATTTTTCTTTCACATTTTCTTTTTTATTTATGTAGTATTTTAATTTCATGTAATGTATCTTTTATCTCAAGTATTGTAATTCATATTCTCAAGTATTGTAATTTTTGTAATCAAGTATTGTATATTTTTTACTACCATATATTGTAATTTTTTCAGTTTGTATTCATGTTATTTTAATTAATTAATGACATTTAAAATAATATCAAGTATGAAGTTTTAAAAGAAATGGTAAAATAATAGTGTAGTTTAAAAAGAAATGGGATAAGTGATTTTTTTTTTTTTTTTGGTATTATAGAGTATAAGGATTGGAGATTAAGAGTTTGGTTGGGTTTGTTGTGAGTGAAATGATGACAGTGGTAGAGATATGGTGATATAGAGTACGAGGGTTGGAAATATCCTTAAAATAGCTATCGCAAAGTTGCAACAACTATGTTTTTCCCTCACAGATTCAACTCTAGTGCTATACATTGTTCGGAGGGATTTTGGAGAAATGAAAAGAAATTGAAGGAAAATCAAATCCATTGGAAAAATGTTGAATGAAAATCAATATTTTTCCATTTAATGTTTGGTTTGGCAATTTTTTTTTGTTTTCGAGATAAATTTGTTAATTTTGTTTTTAATTTTTTTCTAAATCCTTTATATTTTTTTGGTACATTTCGGGTTTGTTTTTGCTTAACGTTGATTATTTTGATAGTTTGAGTACAAATCACCGTTGCTCTATGATGACCATACAAATTCTTTGAATTATCATTGATCAAAATAGTGTAACTTCATCGACTAGCACTTTAAGTTGATCATTAAAAGGTGAAATAATTAGAAATAAAATTATTAGCATTATTACGTAACACGATTGAAAAGGGTAATACAATTTAAAGTGATTCGTGCAAAACAATTCATCTTTCAAAGTCTAGCCATGGGTTTGATCCAGAACTAACATTGGATGAGCACAACGTATAATTAATGAATGCTCGTTTTCCATGTCGAAGCATGACATATGACCAACCATTTGTGTTGCTTGGCGCATGTTGTCGCTTAGCATAATGGGGTAGATGTGCCACATGGCTAAATACCTAACAGTTAGATCCTGTAATTTTGGAAGGTCGCCATGTGATACCACTTGTTACAAATCCAACTCTGAATGAACAAAAATGTGTCGCACGCGTGTAGTATAAGAAGTTATGAGTTGCACACGTTGTTGACTTTTAGTTAATTTCGAAAAGCAAATCCGTGAGCCATTTGATCCCGATCATCCAAGTTGATATCAATTACCGTAAGATGTAAAACTTATAAATCGAACACCATTGCGCCTCACCTGAACACATACATCTCCACATTTACCATTTTTCTTTTGTACATTTTCATCTTAAATAAATTTGTAATGGACCGTATATACCTATATTTTAAAATTCGGGTCCGGCCGATCGGACCGCTAAACCGGTATTGAACGGCCCAAATAGGGCTAAAAAATCGGCCTTAAGCCGCTGCCCCCAAAACCGGGTTGGGCCTTTTTTTTTTTTTTAATTTAAACCCACACGTCATGAATTTAGGAAGAAAAGTATTAAATAAAATATATTTAATTTATATAGTCAAGAATAAAAAATAAAGAAAAAAAAAAAATAGGGCATCTTTTTTTCCTTCTAATCAGTCGTGAGGTGCAGAACTTTTTTTTTTAAATTAAGGGCTCTTTTTTTTTAAAAAACCTTAAAATCCCTTCGATTGAGAGGTACTAGTTAATTGTTATGTATATTTTGAGTTTTCCATTGGGTTTACACTTTATAATGCAAATCAAACATAAAATCCACATTTGTTCTATTTATTAGTTATTCATTTTGTTGGTCAATATATATATATATATATGTATATGTATATATATATATATATGTATATATATATATATATATATATATATATATATGACGTCATACCGGCTCTATCCGGGTGAACCGGTCCGATCCGGTTGAACCTTTTTTGGAGGGTGGCCGGCTCAACCTCCGGTTCCGGCTTTTAAAACATAGGTATATACTTAATTAAAAATAGGCAGAGTTTATTAATATTTTTTATAAAAAATACATTGTTAACAAAATGCACTATTTTATTGTCCCAAAATCTGATCAATTGTTAACCACATTGCAAGTTGAAAGTCAAACCTAATCGAAACGTTTTCCATATGAACACAATCTGCGAGGAGTCTCTTGGGTATATTAAGTGAGAAGAAAGCGTAACAATTTGATGTAAATTACCGAAACGTGAAAGAACATAACTTTGGAAACACGTGTATCTTCACCATTTGTTCACATACTTTGATAGTTTATCTAGAAGCTCGTTTATTTTAATCAATAGTATCAAGTTTTCTGTCTCTGACCATTTCCAAGAATAATTAATTGATACGTCAAACTATAGTCAAGATAGTTGCATACTGACATAATGAAGAACAAATAATACAGAGAAAACTAAGGTCCATAAAACTTGCATTTTTATCTTTAAATATTACTCGAATTTATTCAAGTTTGTTTTCTCAAAATCCGATATAAATCTAGTATATACTCCATACTATACAATCACCACGACCAAAGTTCGCATAATATATATGATTCACAAAACTAATCAGACTAGCAATATGCAACTTATTTCCAAGAATCCATATTAAAACTCTAAAGTTGAGCATGATTATTTTACATTAATCTTGGAATTGGTGATACGGAGAAGTTTTATTATACAGACATGACTGAGGATCAAGTGTATTGGAAAGTGCATACACGGCTTGTTGTTATATGGGACATGTATGCCATTTGGAGAGTAATCATTAATAACCGTACTGACCCACATGATCGTACCTTGGAATTTGGATTTTAATAACCATAGTTGCATTTAAGCAGAGGTCATTGCAACAATTCAAGTGTTAAAAGCCTTGTAATACTCAATAGTACCAACAAGGCAAACTTATTTTCTATTTTAAGGAATCCAGTATTAAGTCAGGAACTATAATTCAATCATGTTTGATTTAAAGTAATCTCGGAATAGGTCCACCGATAATTTTTTCAATCAGTCTACGAATAAGTAAGGGTTTATTGGAGCATACTACTATTTTAGCTTCGCTAGTATAATACTCGGAAAGTATGTATCAATAACTGCACCATCTCAAAAAGTCATCCATCCATCAAAACGTGTATTGGGCTTATAAATTAGTACTACTACAAGTCTACAACCAAATTTTAGTGCATAAATGTATCTGTTTCTGGGTGTGCCTAGGATATGCTATAGCATAGGAGCATCACAGTTTTTCAAACAAATGGCGTGATCATGTGATGCCGACCAAAAAATCATACTACAGCAAAAGGAATTCCGTTAAATTACATAGAAGCGTGCTAGTGAAGTTGTTGAGTGAAAGTCAGTAGTCATATTAATATTATGGGATAAAACCTTGCCTGTCAGACTTGAAGTTGTGATCTTTGAAAATTGTAGCCATTCTGTCACATAAGTCATAGAACCTTCTCCTGTAACTTAAGAAATAGTCAATCATCATCCACAATACTTATATATATAGCCACGCTTTCTTGTTTGTACATATTGTATACAATACAGACAGTTCATACTTGCACAAAGGAACTAACTGCAGAGATTAGTACTATTGTTCTTCACTTGCTGAATTGGATATGGGTTTTTCCAGATTTCAGTTTGCTACTGCAATCTTGTTCATAGTTCTACTACCGTTAGCAGCCAAAGGAAGTGGATTTCCTCCTAATCCCTTTTTCAGTATGCAACTTCTTTTCCTCCTCTCTAACATTCGGTTTAGCTCCGGTTCTCGCTTATTCGCTTATCGTATTGATAATTATGTAGTTTATGAACACATGTGATCTTGAGTTTGAATTTTGGTGAGGATATTTTTTTTCTAAAAGTATAATTCACAATGATTCATTCAGATATATGATGAGAATTTGATGGAATCATCAATCATGTATAGTGGATATGACTATTACTTGTTTGGTCTTTGTAGCATGAGTGCACAAGTCCATTTATTGATTGTTCTAACATTTGCTGTATTAACTTGTGGACTCAGATAGTAGCAACATATGTGAACAAGTTGAGTGTGGAAGAGGAACATGTGAGACTGATACTGACTACCCTTACAAATTCAGATGCGACTGTGAAGATGGTTGGAGGCGCACTCGTCTTGCTGAGGACGACGAGGATCATCTAGAATATCTTCCCTGCATCATTCCCAATTGTACGTATACTTGCAAACTCCGAGCAACCAAAATACACCATATTGCAGAATAATTTCCAACTCTGCATCACGTCAACGCCTCTGTTTCGTGGGCGAATTTCATATTATGCTGTATCTGATGCATAAATTTACTGCAGGTACACTGGACTACTCGTGCATGCCAGCCGCACCTCCGGTTGCACCACCACCACGCAACATGTCAGCCTTTGATCGTAATTTTCTAACTCTTCTCAGTTCTCTCGTGTCATATGACACTCGTGTTTATTATAAACTTGGAGTTGGTGAGATTTGTTGGAAATGAGTATATAAAATAGTCCGGTTTGTTGATGTATTTTTTTGTTTAACTGTTGGTCAGCTTGCTATTATATCTACTGTGGGGAAGGAACTTGCATGCTTAACAGCACATCTGCCCACTCCCACTCGTGCCAGTGCAGGCCTGGTTACTCCAATCTCCTCAACATCACGGCTTTCCCCTGCTACAATGACTGTATGTAACATCACTCTGCCATATCATCTTATGAAAAACTAGCTCGTTTTTATTTATTTATATTTTTCGATGATTTTTATAGGTGCTATTGGTTCTGAGTCGTGTCAGAGACTTGGCATCAGACAGGCAAGTTCGACTACAAGTCCATCTTCTAGTGATAGCAATCATGGTAAGTGGTAAAAATTTTGGTTTATCTGCTGGTTTCATTGAAGTGAGCGATTATATGCTGATTCTGTGAAACCATTATGCAGGTACAGCAGTCTCATTAGTGATGTTCAATTGGGTGGGAGTCTTGCTACTATCTTCTGCTATCATCTTCTCTTCTGCATAGAGTTCTGTGATTTTCAGTTTGTGAATTCATCCATATATGTAACATATAGCTTTCTTCTTCAATTTACATGCATGTATCCATAGTGAGTTTTGTATTGATTGGATTGTTCTGGATTTGCTCAGTCAGACATTGAGAATTTGATATTATTGAGGACCTATTATGTACAGTGATATAAATTTACAATAAATGATGAGTTCTGTTAGAGATTTCAGCTATGATTACATACAAAACTTCTGTTCTTTTAATGCGAAAGAAGTTGGTTATTATCTGTTATTTATCCTGTACTTTGTTAATGTCATAAACATAAAGAGGGAAAAGACAGCATACGATTACTCATTTCCACTTTATCAAACTTGGGCCATATACTCATTTCCACTTTATCAAACTTGGGCCATATACATAGTGCAGGATTGACATGGTAGCTGCTATAGCTAGTGATCATTCTCAAAGTTCACATTGCGGTGTAAGGCTAAACTTGAAAGGCATGCGACTGACCTTATGCAGATGAATATTGAGACAAACAAGAACTTTGAAAAACAATAAAATGGCTCAATTTGCATAAGCGTAGGCTAAATTAGCGAGATGACTGTTAAAGTTGAAAATCAACATGAAGCAAAGTTGAGTGCTACTGTTATGCAGCAAATTTACAAAGTGATAATGTTACTGTAACTGATGATACACGACAGTATGACATACATATTAATACAACACATCATTTTAAACAGTTGAGGAAAACAATAATGCAAAATGCATAATCATGCAAGACTGTACAAGTTGTAACCCAGGCGAGTTATTTAAGCACAGGACACACAGGTCTACAGCATAATAGCTGAATAATTTACCCGATTTTGTGGAGTTCTCTGAAGTAGCGGAGTTTGAGACTGAAACCAAGATCAAATTGAGCTTATGCAAATCCAACTTGCCTCTCCCACCTTAGATCTTCGGAGAATTTTGCAATTGCAGCTCGAGGGTCACCATTTGAAATAGACAAGTAGTACGCTGCAGTTCCATCATCAATATGCATGCTCCTCTTCACCGACTCCAACACCTTTTTCTTACCTCTGTCTGTGTTCATCCTATTAAAGAGACTAGTAAGATTGTCCGGACCACCATCAAGGTACAAGACTGCAACCTCCCTTTTTGCATGGGTATCCAACTCTATGTAGCATGTGGAGTTGATGAGAATTTCTGATTTGCTCACCGGGATCAACAGCCTCTCCCTTGAGTATATCCCATGATCACTCATCATGTTGTTCAAGCGCTTTATGTCCATTACCTGTCAATTTTCGAAAACAAAGATACAAAATGGCTGTTATCTATGGGCAGGGTAAAGCAAAAAATCGAAACAATTGTGGGTTGCAATGTTTTTAAATCGTGCAATTCAGACATAAAAAGATATCAATACAACAGCATGCTGATAAAGTGAGGCCCCAACAGATTGATTTGTGGCTAACATCACATTCTGAAAAGTAGCTGATTAAGTTCTCATCAAGCACAGCAGTTTTCACTTAAGTGGCATATGGATCTCAATTACTACATAAATCCGAAAACTGTAACAGCAACGCTAAAGGAAAACGGATTTGGTACTAAGAATGAATGATATTTTTTGCTTGGGCTTACAGATGGTGGACAAGCAGATGAAGAAAGCAGTGGGTACTGTGGGTACTTAAATGCAACAGAAACAACTTCTAGGCCTAATTCTGTTCCAATCCAGGCTGAGTGCAAAACATCATATCTATTCAAGCACATGCACAAATAGAAAGGGAAAGGTGGACATATAAGAATGATACAAATATATAGGCCTCACTATCTTGATGACAAATTGACAACAAAGTAGATGACTCAAGGAAAAGTTTTCTTTGGCCATCTCATACTAAACTTCAAAATTGAACGGCATATTTGCAGGTTACCATCACTGCCCCTTCACTAAACTACAAAACAAGGATTAAATTAACCTCTAAATATTGGACAGCATAACACACACTCACGCCCTCTTAAAGCACGCTACAAAAGCCCATCAATCTCTTATCCCGTATATGAACTCCGATGACATGGTATGTTTTCACGATCACAGTATAGGATCATCACTTCAGAAATAGTAAAGAAGAATCCACAAAACGGAATTTAGCACCTTAAGTCTATTTTCATATTATTAGCCAAGAAAGTTGAACTTGTTCCCTCAAAATGCCTTCAGGAACTAGAAGAAGCCAAAACACTCCCAGGGATTCAAAGAATAATTTATTTAGACACACAAAACAAAACACATCTTGCGCAAAATTCCTGCATATAAGAAAATAAAATGTCTACTATTTCGGAGCTCAGTATAAACATCATCCCAATCAACTCTGATTAAGCTACCGCACCGAACACAGACAAGTTTGTCAAATATAATTTGATAGCTTGAAGAAGCCAACACACCAGGCCCGGCCCTGAGTATGTACGGGCAGCCCGCCCGCTCAGGCCCCCTATTTTGAGGGGCCTCAATTATAAATTTGAGACTCTATATATATATCCGTGTCCATACAATGACTAAGCATTAAAATCTCTGTCTCCAAATGGTAAAGGTCATATATAGCTTATGAAAGGTTTTGTGTTCAATTCATGATGGTGTAAATTTTTTTATTTTATTGATTTTGAATATTTTTTCTATTATTATTATTAATTTTTTTTTTAATTTTTTTTACGGGCCCGATGGAAATTTTTGCACAGGGCCCCCTAAATCTCTAGGCCAACATTGCAACACACACTAAGATATACAGACATACAAAACTAGTGCATCTAAAGCAAACTTCCTACAAATCATCAAATAGACGTGCTCACTACTTCAATTCACAGTAAAATCATACCAATCAACTCTAATTATACAGTAAGCAAGCTAATTGCACAGAACACAGACTAAGCTGACGAAATTCGAGAAACATTTCAACATCAACTCTAATTATACAGTAAGCAAGCTAATTGCACAGAACACAGACTAAGCTTACGAAATTCGAGAAACATTTCAACATCTACCTGAACTGAGTACTTAACAGCAAGGCTAGCAACCGAATCCCCACGGAAAACTCTGTGCGAAACAGCAAACTTCGTGAGCGAATTATCTCTCCAGAAGCTCCCGGAGCTAGGGTTCCCAATCACATCCCGGAGCTTCCACGGCGCCGCAAAGGCGCGAATCTGCATATCCCGATCAGAGGCCACCGATCGCCAAAGGCGGCACACGCTGGCGGAGCGTGCTAAATCGGCGATCGATAGCTTCTCGAGAATTGTACGAAGCGTGTCTTTGCATAGGAGAGCAGAGAAATTGGAATTCATCGGTGAAATTGTGGCGTGAGAGGAGTGGTTTGAGATGATCGGATTGAGTGGCTCGAGTAGGTCCGATGAATTTGCTGGTGGTGCTGCGTCTTCTTCGTCGCCGCAGCAGCCCATTTGGGGATGCGTGGTTCGGTTTGTGCCTTGCTTTGCAATGGAGGTGAAGATTTGTTATCTTCTTCCTTCCAATTTAATTTCTGATGTTACGTTCCATCATCCCTGGAAAAGTTATATTTACTCCTTAATTATTAATTAAGGTTTTCATTTGATTTTTGTTAAAAAAATAATAATAATTTGATTACACATTAATTTTAATTATAAATTATTTTAAAATTATAATAATTATATATATAATATAAATTTTTAAAAATTTATTCGTATTATGATTAATTTATAGTTAGATGAAGTTGAATTAAATGAGAATCTTAATCCGGACGGAGTAAGTATCTTGCAAAATTGGACACAACTAGTCATATTTTTACCAATTATAAATTAGTCCAAAATTCTACTAAAATAAATTTTAAAATCTTGAAATGGACTTGTATTAGTGAGGTACTGATATTTTTATACTTCTACAAAAGTCTCGTAAAAATATTTGAGTTTGCTAGACAATAGAAAAATAAGTTCACAACTAGTAATAACAAGAAGATTGTGACATGCACTCGGGGTGGAAGGGGTATAATTTTCCTACTTACTCTGTTCCGAGAATAGCTTCTCATTTGGTAGAGAAAATAAGATATATGTATATAACTTTTGAACAAAAATACAAAATGATGCTTGTGGAAAAATTGATTTGTAAAGTTGGATGAAGTAACGTTAGTTGACAAAAATTTAGATAAGAAGTTTTGTTTAAGAGGCTAAAACGGAAAGTTATTCTCTGGAGGGATGAAGTATAATTTAGGAAAATCTAGAATTTTACAAAAATTTGACATATTTTTAAGTTTTAAGTATAATATTTTAAACTATCGATAACGTTACTCAATTAGAAAAAGAAAACAAAATTTTCAATACACTAGCAAAATTTTGTTGGTTTCCGTTGGCACAACAAACAACTTTTCGCGGCCCCTGGGAGAAGAGTCAGAAGACAGTTGCACTATTTCCTGCGTCGATATCATATTTCAAACACCAATTTTGCTATTAGATATTCTTCTCTTTGCTGGACAGGAGTCCGATAACATGAAGCAGCTGAGGATCTAGGCAGCTCGTCTCTTTTTGTTCCTTTTGTTCGAAGCACTGCCTTCTGGCTTGGCTTTTCTCTTAGCTTCCCTTAAAGCCTCTCTCTTCTTCTCTCTGCAGATCAACAGATAAACATAAACAACAAGAGTAAATAAACTCAACAGATACAAGGTCATAACAAGTTGATTCCTTCATATGGTGCTTTTATTCATGTACCTATTGTTTGACAGTTCGTTTCTCCATTTGTCTTTGACAACCCGTTTCGGCCCCTTCCCAGGTTTAAATTTTGGCTTCTGATCATTTCCTTCACCGTTGTTGTCACTAACGGTTGCAGCCTCTTCTGCAGGTTGAGATGATTTCTTCCCTCCAGGTTTACCGGAGTCATTGTCAAACTTTCTGGTCCCTTTTGGAGCAGCGTATGTTTTCTGAATCTTTTGCTGATCATTTCCTTCCCTGTTGTTAATACCATTGTTTGCAGTCACTACGGTCCCTTCTTCAACCTCTTCTGCAGGTTCATATGAATCTGCAGTGTGCTTCGTCGAATTACTTATTTTCTTCAGCTGCAAATAAAATAAAATAATACAGAATATGAATAACAGAAGCTGGTGAGAAATAACTCCAATCATAAACAGAACCCCGATATCGTGATGATAAAGCAGACCTTAGCAACAAAAAATCCATCCATGTTGAACTTGTGAGGATAAAAGCGTCTCGTCTCCTTTACTGAAGGATGAAAACATTGCCCTCTAAAGCTTTTGAACCTGAAATTCAACAGAAGACAGTCAGATAATAAAATAAATAATATTACCATCCCCCTGACAATAATGTCATGAGCTACATACCCTTCACACCCGAAATCAAGACCACAAGGCACAATTTTCACATCCCTCTTCTTAAGTGCATAATCAACCACAGCTTCATTCTGTAAAAGTATGAGTTAAGAATGTGGCAATGGAGGGCATGAGATATTTAATAGTAATCTTTTATAGATGTTACAAACCTCCGCGACCAATATCGAACATGTGGAGTATACTATAAACCCTCCAGATTTTGAGTTGGCATCTACCATATCTATTGCCGCAAGTATTAATTGCTGCCAAAAAATATGAAGAATATCAGAAGTTGGTAAAGAAATTCACATTTCTGAGACCCCTCATGGAATTCACATTACTATTTCTGAAGCCACTGAAAATCTATTCATCAGATAGTGTGTACCTTTTGGAGATGGGCACTATTTTGTATATCTAAAGCACTTCTAGAGGTTTTCACAGATTCATCTTTTGATATGACCTGCATGACGCATAAACAACAGAATGTATTACATATTGTCGCCAAAACAGACTTGCATCATTCAAAAATGGAAAGTAATGAACGCTAAGTGATTATATACCCCAGTGCCACTGCAAGGTGCATCCAACAGAACCCTATCCACCGAGTTGTTCCCCAAAACTTTGGGTAGCTGTAAGTGATTGAAAAAGATAAACAATGATCAGTACTATGGTCTCCCAATGTAGACTATCACATAGTAGATTTGCAGAACACGAGAAAATGAAGCCGGTGTTTATAATAAAAAAAATACAGCAAGTACTCAGGATATTTCTAACATTTGAAAAATAAAATAGTACTAAGAGAGAACCATATTATGTAAAATGATTTCACAGTAAGAGATAAGATCATTAGGTGAGCACTGAAAAGACAAACTAATTGCTCAATAGCAATATACCAAAGATAGAAGCACAATTAGGCAAGATATTCACCTCCCTCCCATCGTAATTACAAACAACGGTGTTTGTCACCCCCATCCGGTGTAGGTTCGCAGTGAGCGATTTGAGCCTTGACTCCTTCATCTCATTTGCATAAATAATACCTTTTCATAGACCAGAGAAGATTTCATTATTTACGGAATGTGCATGCTGACATGGGTAGATTGAATATTAAAGAGGAAAAAAAAAGGTTTGACGTGTATTTTTTAATTTGATAACATGTCCGAGAATAAATATGGAGTCAAAAATGCATAACATGTGCCAGTAAGTATATCTGAAATAATGGAAAGAGCGTTTTTGCAGAGAATTATTCTAATCGTGAAAAATCCGAGTGGAGCAACTCACTGGAAAAACCTGCTTTTCTTAAGCATTAAGAGAAACCACTTTATACTAATGTTAATTGGAAGAGTGCCAAACATGTGGTGGTGGTGATGGTGCAGCTTTTCCTAATGTTGAGAAAACAAGTCTTTCCCAAAACTTTTACTTTTGTGTGATGCAGAAGAGTTTTAGATTTTGATCTTAACATGACAAAATTGTGGAGTGAAAAAATGCATGACAATAACAAGATGTATATCACAAATGGTTTTCAACTGTCTAAAACTAAATTTGTATGTGAACATAATTTTTTCATAACAGAAATGCTACAAGCGTTAATGACTTAATTCTACGTAGTTTAGCTCTCGATTAGTGTCAAAATATTAGGAAAACAAGATGTTCTTATTTATATGCAAAAAATATTAGGCAAAAAGATTTATAAACCTCCAGAATGAGTCTCAAAACATTTGGTTTAAAATGGCAATGTAAGTGAAACCTATCAAACATTTTTAATATTAAAAAAAAAATGGATAACCAAAAAGATTCTCACCAGTATTTTTCATAAGAGCAGCAATATAAGTAGTTTTACCCCCTGGTGCAGCCCTACAAGTGTACAAGTTGAGTCAGGAGGAGAAGCACGTAAACAGGCAGCTGATTGTGGATATATGAACTAGAAGTAATTATTTCAATTTCCAAATTAGAATCGAGTACAAGCATAAACCCCCTAATGTGGAAAGCAGTTGATTGTGGAAACATGAACTAGAAGTAATTAGTTCAATTTCCTAATTAAAATCAAGTACATGCATAAATCCCTTGTAATGTGGACAGCAGAATAGCAGATGACCAACTTAGTGGTAACCAAGGATCCAGGGCTAAAATTTTACACTACTCTTATCTATGCACCACTGCGCACAGCTTCAAGATAACAATTGGTCTTTCTTGCTAAGCTTTCTTAAACAAGTAATGATTCGCGGTCAGAATCCTGAAAAGAGAGATTACTTTTAGAAGGACAAAAGAAAGGGCAGTTGAGCTCGTAGTTTACTTGTAGATTCTAAAAACCCACCCCATCCTATAAGCTAAAATGGTGAAATTGGAGATGAAATTGCAAGTATTCAGATTCCCTAAATCAATATGGCCCCACCAAAAAATTAAGGAATAAGAGTAAATCATCCTATTCCTTGAACCGGAGGAAACATAATTTTAGCAACAAAATGTGTGCCATATCTCCACAAAATCTGATAGTTTGTAATGGATTGGGTGACCCATTCCGTATAATAAAATAGGGAACCTGTAGTTATAATAGGGGATAACTTAAGAGTAAATTTTTCAGGTATCTACCTAGGAAGCCCCAAGGCTGATACGTATACTGATACGAGGATACATGGGGACGCCAAAACCCAAAAAAGTAGGATATGGATATGTTTGGTTAAATTTTTAATATATTTAATATGTAAACTAAAAATCATATGATTTTGGTAAATTAATAAAAAAGTAGTTTGTGAGATGTTTTATATTGAAGAAAGTTGCTAGTGGATGTTAAAGTATGAGAGGGAGTGTATGAAGAAGTGACAAAGGAGGAAATAGAAAGAATAAATACATGGTGAAAAAGTTGCAAGTGGATGTTTAGGAAGTTTCTAATGGAAAGTGAGGAAGTTTTTAATGGAATAGAGGGAGTATAGTCAAATATGGGTTTTGCAATATATAAGGCAAATGATCCTGAAGGAAAAAAAAAAAAAAGAAAAATAAATCCAATGCCAAAGCCTCTCAAATTGAAGAAATTTAGTACAGACAGGGAATAAGAGAATATTACAATTAATGTAACGCGGTAGAAGCTGAGAAACAGAAATCGAACTTTGTATAAAAATGCAAAGTCAGATAATGAAGCGATGCAGGGAAATATTGTAGATACAATAAAATAAAATAAAATAATAAAATAACAAAATCAAAAAAGGTACTCACGCAACATCAACAATTTTCTCCTTTTCCTTTGGAGCAAGGGCCATTACTGGCAGAAAAGAGCTCGCACTTTGAAGCTGCAAGAACATATAAATATTATCTCTAAGTATTACAGTTAGATTCAACTTTTGTCAAGTCTGACAACTGATTATACCATATAATGACCAGCCATATACTCCGGAGTGGCACCAACAGGAACTTGTGAATCATATACTTTCAAACCTACCTGCAGCATACACAGGCATTATGTATTGTTCACGTAATCGATCCATCAATTGTGGACAGATTGACAAATGATGCACAGAAGCCAATAATTTGTCAAAACGATATAAAAAGATTTAGACTCTTACTTTAGACCACTTGCCTATAGGATCAAGATTAACTCCCCTGTTCAAAAGAACACCAGCCAAGTCCCTCCTACGAGTCTGAAACCAGCAAACTATAAGAAATTAAATCTTTTTTTTTTCTTTTTCCTTTTTTTTCTGTTGAAATTGAGATTAAAAAAAATTAACGCTACCTTGAGGGTATTAGAACGAAGACATATAGGACGCGGCTTCTCAAAAGCTTCAATAAGTTCCATAAGTTCAACAACTGGAAACATCTGAACCGAGATTCAAATTATACTGTTAAATACCACATCGAATTGATACCAAGAAACAACACAGAAAGTAAACAAAGGGCAACTATACAGAGCAAGAAAAGGACCTCTATTAAAGCTTCAATCAGAAACTCATTGTACCCATAGTATGAGCAAAGATCCATCTTGAGCTGATCAACATAATCCTTGCGTGTTGGTGGGTTATCACCCTTTTGCCTGAGTTCCACAAAATTAGACAGAACCCGGACAACTGAAAAAAGTTACCACACAAGACCAGTCAATTAAGAGCCTAAAAACAGCCAACAGAAAACCAAAAAAATTTACAAACAGACGTACTTTCTTTTATCCTTCTTTGCATACTCGAAAGATCAGGTGGGCCATTTGCTTCCTCTACAAGCTCCTACATTATTAAAAATAAATTTTAGAAACACATGACTAGTTTCATATATCGGATAAAATGTTATCAGCTCTAAACTTGATTTGATCAATAAAGTTGCATAAGAACCTTCTCAGTTGGTAATCTGAACTCATCATCAGCTTCTTCTTTGATGTTCAGAATCCATTCATCATCGGCATCACGTTTAACATCAGCATCTTCCTTTTGAAGTCTTTTACTCTTCTCCTCAATATCAAGCTCATCATCAGAATCCGAATATTCATCAGAACCTTCCTGATCTATAAACAAAGCATGCATAATGATCAAATATTGATTAGACAAATCAATGCTAGATGACATAAGGAGCAAGGGAAGGACAGTACCTTCTTCGTCACCTTCGAAAATATCAACAGGAGGTTGGTCATCATCACTGTCTGACGACATATCATCTGAATCAGAACCCACTTCATTAATCTCTTCTTCCTCTTCACTATCTTGAGAAGCTGCTTCTTCTCCCGTGCTCATATCGGAATCAGTAAGAAACTCCTCTTTTTCCGGTTCCATAGCCACTTTCAACTTTTTCCCCTTCTTAGAACTCAAGTTTAAATCCTCTTTTTCTGGTTCCCTTGCCAGTTTCAAATCATTCTTTTTTCCCTTCTTTGAACTCAAGTTTGTGTTAACCTTTTTCTTGTTAATTTTGGGACCAGCCATTGATTAGTTAACCTGTGAGAATGACAGCAAAGACACGAGATGATAAAAGATTTAACTCACTACCTATAAGTTTCATTGAGCAAACAATGCAACAAGAACCGTAACAACACAGCAAAGTGTTCTTCACTAGAGCTACAGGACCTCAAATTTGCCCATATGCTTCAACACATGAGGCATTTGGCATTTATGTTTGTGCTAGAAAATTCGGATTTTGCTAGCTGATAAATTATCTTATGAACGACTACAATAAACTTATAACACTAAAATGAAAGGAACAGCTGTTTGCAAGACAAAACGACAAAAGGCAGATATAAACAGAACAGAGAGAGACTGGAAACAGCAAAAAGACCACTATGAAGGAACCTAAATTAGATGTCATATGATTGGGCAACCAAGCAGAATTACGAATAGGCATAAATTACAACGCATACATGTAACTGAGAAGAACTAATAGATACAAAGAAAATCAGAAATAGAAAAAGACAAATGCAATGCAAAGTTTTAGCTCCACAAAATTGTTTGTAGTTTCTACTACTAATACAAAACAATCTGTACAAAAGGGGAATACAGGAGGTGCTTGAACTTACAAGTACTGGAGGTGCTTGGAATTTCCCAATCCCCAAAAGCTATAAACAACAGAACGTACAAACAAAAACAATACATCGACTGTTAATTACTTGTATAACTAAAAATAGGATTGGCGGTGATTCATACCGGAGCGTCGGAGAAATGAGAGCAACCGCGATCGATGACTGACCGGAGGCCACGTTAAGATCAGAGAAGAAGGCGTGAAGGTGTGAAATGGGTCAGGGTTTATTGGTTGAAAGGGGGTTTAGGGTTTATGGGTTGATAGGTGAAGTGAGGTGAAGTCCCTTATTTTGCTTTTTCATTATAGGTTAGTGATGTAATTAACTTAAAATTAATGGACTAACTTGTAAAAAGAAACACTAATGGTCTAAATTCAAATTGGACATGAATATTTTAGTGCAAAATTTTACTACAGGTTTTAGGTGTAATCTAAATATGTAGTAATAAAAGTGGTGATATATTTCAATAAATAGGCATGTCAAATGTGTAAAATACTATGTAGCATGTTTTTTTGAATTTGATAAAGTTTTATTCACAAAATTAAATTAAAAATAAAATAGTAATTTAGAAGTGTAGTATATATTTGGTATGTTAATTGTATATATAGTTTTTATTCAATCACATATAACTTTATCTGCAAAACTCTGAAAAATATATTGAACATATTGGATTCACCGCGACAAGACGAATCCATAGACACTAATCTTATATATTGTTATTAATCAAATAAATTGTTTATATATTAAAATAAAAACAAATTGTTAAATGAGATCTATTGGTTGTGTAAATTCTAAATTTGGAAAATAAGCCAAGGAACATTTTATTCTTGACAATGCAATACACTTTATAACTTCCACTATTTATATTTTTAGTATGTTCACTACATATATAGTTTTTATTAAATTTCATATAAGTATATAACTTTATCTACAAAACTTCGGAAAATATTTTGAACATATATTTGGATTCATCGCGACGAAACGAATCCATAGACACCAATTATAAGATATAAATTGAAAAAATAATGTTGAATATTTGAGTAGCATAGAATTTTGAGATTGCACATATGAACTAATAATAAGGGTAATTACTGGTAATCTTATATTATATAAAGGTCAGCTTTTATTCTCTCATCTACATATGCTAGAGGACCGAGAACGCCTATGGAACTTTATCCTTTTTTTTTTTTTTTTTTGTATTTTTAACCCTTCAGTATGTTCATTTGGAAGTTTGTATGATGCCTTAAATGCGATATATCCTTTTTTATTGCATGTGTATCGTCTATGAGATGCTGCTAATTAGTGCATGATTAGTGTGACATAAATTGTGTCAATTATCCATGCCACATTTCCGGTCATCCATAAAAAAATGTAACTATCCATCCATATATGATTGTGTTAAATCGAGGGCAACATTTATTATATACAGATCAATCGTGTTAAAAGATTGATTAATGATTAATGTGATTGCTCTCTATGTAACAAGTGTTGATCTCGATTTAACACTACACATGTTAGACCATATCTTCAACCATATCTACTCTCAAATTCAACAAATTTGTGGAATTAACACAAGTTAAATCTATTTTTCAAAAGGTTCAATATATTGAAAACAATAAAGGTTGTATTATATTGAATTTCAAATTTTCAAATTATATTTCTTGAGCGGTGTTGCCACTCTTAATTGTTTTTCTGGTAGATTAATGTTGCGAATAATTTGACATAGTTATGGATTTTGTGTTATTTATCTCATTAAATATTTTGGCGTTTCTTCCCTTGATCCATAAACTGATTAGTGTTGTTTAGCCGACTCATCCGTCTCCCTTTTTCTATGGAGAGGTTTAGATCAAATTTACATTTAGCTCATCCTATATTCAACTTTGCAAAATCTCTCGGTCTCTTTTATTTATGTCCAGTCATGTATCTGTACTTTATGAAAATTTAAACGAAAATGATATAGTCTAGTAACAAAAGTAGGCTCATAACAAATTTGGAAACTCGATTCGACTGGTAAACTCAACTCAAAGAATGAGATAAATCCAACTCATGAACTGAATTAGATAATCAACAAATTTTCCAATTGAGTGGGCAAACCAACTCCCAATATGAGATAATTCCAAACTGGGAACTCAATTCGAATGGTAAACTAAACTCGACAAATGAGATCATTCGAACTTGGAAAATTAATTCAATGTGGTGAGTCATAAGGTGGTCGAGTTGTAAGGGAGTTGTAGGTACAAGCGTGTGGGGATTGGATCGAGCGCATGTGGCGTGATTTTCTCCGAAATTGAGTATTATTTTTTCAAATGGAGTCTTGTGTTCTCTGAATTGAGTTATTAGATAGTTATTTATCATCGATTGTAATCCTAATGAAGTATGTAAACATGCAATGTAATATCCAGAAAAAAAATATATATATAACTTAATGTGTAAAATCAACTCTAAGAGGGATATAAATCCAACTTGGGAGCTCAATTTTAAAAGAACTCAACCAATTGAATAATTACAATTTGAATATTATATTCCAAGGGTAAACAACAATATATTAGAATCCATTATAAAGAACGGGGTTATCCCAACTCGATAACTCAATTCGAAAGGTAACAAACTCTAAGAACAAGATAATTGCAACTTGGGATTCTATTCAAATGGTATATATGAGAAAAATAGTCCAGAAATGGAATAATTTCAATTTGATAACCCAATTCGAATGTTAAGTTAACTATAAGAATGAAATAATTACAACACGAGAACTATATTCAAATAGTAAATTACACTATATCAAAATATTAAGGGGTAATTATACTAATTGAGTAGGATAATTACAATGGAGCTCCGTTCCTCCACGAAAGCTCCGATCGGAGCTCCGAAAAATATTGATGTATCTATTTTCTTTTTTTTCTTTTTTTGTGGTAATTCGTGGTGTTAGAGTTTTCGTCAAAATTAAAAAAAAGTGGGGGAGGAGGTTGTGGTGGAAAATTGAAGAAATGGTGATGGGGAGTTTGGTCGAAGAAGGACAACGTTGAAATTTGTAATGTAAATTAAGTTGAAAATATAGGAGAAAACTAAAATAAAAGTTAAAATAGAAAAAATCATTATAAAATTAGATAATCTTTGACTTTTTGGGTTTGTTGTAATTAGTTTCAAACTACAATATAAATTTGGAATCATCTGTAATTGTTTGAACAGTGAGTACTAATCTAAACAAAAGACCATTTAGCAAGGGTCGTTTTTGAAAATATCTGATATGGCTAAGTAAGAGATAATTTCAATTTAGGAACTCAATTCGAGGCGTAAGCTAACTTTATGAATGGGATAATCCAAACTTGGGAACTCAACTCGAAAAGTAAAATTCAACTTTATGAAAGTGATAATTCTAACGTGGAAACTCAATTTCAAGGTCAAACAAACTATAAGAATGAGATAATTACAACTTGAAAACTCTATTCGGCTAATAAACCACATTACATGGGAAAAATACTCTAATGAAGGATTGATTCAAGCACAGGAACATAATTCGAAGGTAAACTCATCAACTCAAAAATGGGATAATTCTAACTAGGGAAATCAATTCGTATGACATATCAACTATAACAATGAGATTAAAAAAAATTTGAAAACTTAGTTCGAACAGTAAGCTCAAATTTTAGAATTAAATAGTTCCTACATGGGAGCTCAACGTGAAAGCAAACGAAATTCTAAGAATGGGATCATTGCAATTTGAAACTCAATTTGAAGTTAAAAGCAACTCTAAAAAAGGGATAAATTCAACTTGAGAACTCTATTTGAATAGTAAACCACACTATATGAAAAAATTATTGGAATAAATACATAAATTCCTCAGGAACTCAATTCAAAGGGTAAACACATTTTAACAATGAGATAATTTTAACTTGGAAATTCAATTCAAAGGTTAAACTCAACTTTAAGAATGAAGTAACTTAATTGAGAACTCCATTTGAAGGGCAAACTGTAAGAATAATATAATTCAACTTGGGATCTCTAATGCAAGGATAAACCATGATATTTGAAAATGATCTAACAATGAGATAATTCCCGATTAGGAATTTTGTTCAAACAGTAAAAATATATTGCGTGTTGGAGGGGGGGCCGAAGTGATGGAACAAATGACGACGAGGTCCGTATGAAATTGTTTGGAGAGATCCTTATGCATAGGACCCAATCACTGCAATGGTGAAGATCACATATCATTCGCTATTAGATCATGTTGGTGAAGGTTGATACTTCTTGAACATGGACAGTTTCAGCCCGGCAAAAAACTATATTATGTTTTATTAATTTATTTTAATTTTTCACCTAAAATTACGCGTCCACCCTAATGCATTATGTTCTCAACCGGGGTGGATGGAGTACATAGATAGTTTCAACTAGATAAGAATATTGGGTATCAACCCATTGGGTCCTTAACGGGATTAGGTCGGGTTGTTTTCGGCCCGTTTACAAGCTCATATAACAGACTCATGAACATAAATAAATTTAAAAATCGAGAATCTGAAAACGAGTTTATTTTGCCTTATTTTCAAATGGGTCAGACGAGTTGATTTTAGTAAACCCCTATCCGATGATTTACCTGTTAATAATTATCGGGTTCAGGTCGTATGCATGCAAATGACCATAACCATCAGGAATCAACCTTTTAGTTTCAAACGGGTTCGATTAAGTTGGACCACCTGGGAAAATATAGAGTAATTCAAGAAACGATGATTCTAAAAAAAGAAAAAAGGAAACGATAAGATTATGGAATCTCATTGGTTGCGCTTCTATTTGAAATCAATGTCAAAGAAGGAACACCATATTACACTCAATAATTAATTGACATTTTCACCAGATTACACGAACTTGCTACGGGCCATAACCAACATTGTCTACAAGCAAAGTTCTTTGCACCCTTTAAGGTACAAATCATTATAATGCTAACTCAGGCTTCATTTGGTTCGAGGAAAAATTGGAAAAAGAAAAATAATAGGTGAAAATAAGATTTTTCAGAAAAAATGTGTGTTAGGGAAAAAAATCTTTGCTTATTTTGTTATCTGCTGAGTTTGAATTACAACTAATATAAAAAAAAACTTTTTTTTTTGCTTTGCAATCGATTAAATTCTACTATGGGGATGTATTTTCATTAGTTTGAGTACTCTAATCATGTCGATTGAATTATCCTCGTTCTATTATATTATTAAAAGTAATTATTTAGTGGCATCGTCACAGGTTAGTACTAATATCAAATAAATAAAGTTACTTGTGTAATTGAAAGTGGACGAAAAGATTTTAATTCAAAATAAATTTTTTCTCCTAATATTTTACTAGCACTATGTAATATGTCATGTGTGTTAAATCGTCAAGAGAAAAGGTAAAATAAATATTCGAGAAGTTTAAGATTTTGCCTGAGGGCCATTCTATAGGTACTTGAAAGAAACTCACTTTTATATATTTTTTAATATGCATGCATAGTCTTTATTTTATGTTATTTATTATTTTGTGTGCAAGTTTTCAAGATCTCTTTTCACTTTTTTTATTTTCTTCGGGAGAAAATAAAAATGGAATAGTCGAGAAGTTTAAGAGTTTGCCTAATGGTCTTTCTCTGGGTACATGAAAGAAACTCGCTTTTTTAAAAAAAAAATTAAAGATAGCTTTTATTCCAATAAACGTTAAAGTACAATCTCTCATAAGTCATAACAGCAAGTACCCAAGAGACCGTCTAAACAACAAGATAAGTAACAAACTTTTTACAAGAGAAAATCATATGCTTATCATGGAGACATCTCCCTATCGACCTTTGCACAACTTTTCGGAGAAGAAGATGTAATTCACAAACCCCACCCGCAAAAATGCGTTGGTTCATTTCAATGCAAATAGCATAAAGAAATTTGGTAACCAGAACTTTCAACAACCAACTACAAGACCGCCTTCCTCTAACCAAACGGACCAGTTGGGGAACTAAGTCACGTCAACACCCATGTAAATGAGGAAACCTATACCAGTGCAGCAAAGCATACCATTCATATTGGATCTATGGACAACTGGAAAAATATATGTTCAATATCTTCATTATCCACACCACAAAAACACACATCGAACATCATAAATAGCAACTCCAAACTTAAGCAATCGATCACGTGTAGCCAGACGACGACACAATGTGCTACCAAGATTGGAAACTCGCTTTTATATTTTTGTCAATGTGCATGTGTTAATCTTTATTTTAAGTTATCTGCTATTTTGTGTCGGAATTTTTTTTTCTTAGAAGAATTTATGTGCAACTTTCCAATATCTCTTTTCACTTTCTTATCTTCTTCATTAATCTTTACTTCTATACGTATTACTATGTTAAAATTTTAAATTGAAGAGAGAAAATAGATAAATAATATTTTTGTGTCCAAACCAATGCTGGTTTTTTAATATAGATGCAGACTAGTTAATGGCCCGTCGATACTCGACGGGGCATGGAGGCCAAACTCAAAATAAAAAATGAATATATCGTATAATAAAATGTTAAAGTTAATGAACATAGCGTATCATATGTTTTACCATGTTCGTCTTATATGAATACATTGAATCTCTTCTTACTGGTAACCGTAGAGAGATAACATGCAATTGTTCACGTTTGAATACGGGTGAGGTGGTAGAGTCCGACGTGTGAGAAAGATTGCCAAGGACTTTTGTTTATGGTCATTGCAAAATAGACGATATGGGGAACTATATTCTAATCAAAATTGACAGGGAACTTCGTCTTGTAGAATGATCTAACCATCACAATTTGAATGATAAACCTTTTGGGCTGGGTAGACTACCGATATTATATTTGCCTCAATGATATGCTTTCTAACATTAGTAACTATGAGCTAGACTTGTTCCATTTTACAATTCGGTAGTTTGATCTATATATCTGATAAGCATTATCATGCATACGCTTAAGGATGCTATAGTGAAAATTGGTATATTTAAGGTGGTTCAAAAAACAATATATAATATGAGGATCATAATTTGTAAGAATAACAAATTCTTGACGTACAAGAATAATAGTTTTGCATTGAGTAAAATCTAGTAAATTACTGGTAAGACTTGACTTCATATGAAGGCATCCGTACCTGTAAAAGTATAAGGATATACACTTAGATGTATTATAAATTGAGAAACATAAAACATAAATGAAATTATGCAAGTTAACAAATATATATGAAAAAATAAATTTATCCCATAATTTATCGAAAACTTATTTGTAAACCACGTTGGCTGTCGTGTCATACGTCTCACCTTCATTATCACATATGAGTACTTTCAGTCCCTTTCTAATTATAACTCTAGAGAGAGCAACATACAGTTGTTCGTGGCTGAATACAGGAGAAGGTAGGTAGAGATCGACATGAGAGAGACCATCACGACTTTTATTTATCGTCATTGCAAAGCAGACAGATATAGAAAACTGTCTCCTATCAAAACTTGGAGGTAACTTAATCTCATCAGATGGGCTCATCGTCATCCTAGGGATGAAAACCTTTTGACCGGCATTCATTTCAGATATTATTCTTACTTCTATGATATGTTTCCCCATATTAGTTACTATAAGCCTTGTTTCATTGTACAACTCAGAAGCCTGGTCAATATTTCTCAAAAGCATGATCATGCATCCAACCTTAGGCACTATTCTATGATTAGGTAGTCCCGAGCAATTAATAGTGTTCAAGAATTCTACTGAGAATAATTCTGCCATTTCACTATCTACTGACTCGGTCTTGCTTATGCTATCAGCACTCAAGTACTCCACAGAATCACCATGCATTTTAGACATGACATAGTCATTAATCTCATTGATCATTTCATTAGTCGGTGCAAGAATAGCACGGTGATGGAAGTATTCCGAATCTATAGTTGGATAGGCTAAGTGATCAAAAAGGGAAGGATATGTGCAGTCTACGATGGTGGAAATAGGATTACTTACTTCATGAATAAGTATGTCATCAGGTAACTTGATGTCTACCTCGCCATCATTGGGTTCGCCCGCGACCCCATCACCGACTTGTAGTATCCACTTGCCAAAATCTTTAGTTTCACTAACCTCAACAGCTGATGACCCGGTCTGAATAGAAAAAAAGGTGTTAATTAAAAAGAACAACATAACATAACAATTCATATGATAGTAACCGAGAATTTTTACAGTTTACCTACAATCGCTTGTTTTTTGTGAGTTTTAGAACCTCACATGAATCCCACAGTATCGAAGAGCATAGAGAGACATTTACAATATCAAATCTGCTACCACCAGGAACAACTGGCAAAATTTGCCTGAAATCTCCACCAAATACCACTACTAAGCCACCGAAAGGATCATCTGGACATTTCATAACATCTCTTAGACTCCTGTCGAGTGCCTCAAAGCAATATTTATTGGTCATCGGTGCCTCATCCCAAATTATAAGTTTGGTTTGCTTGAGTAAGCCGGTGACATCAGAATCCCGCTTCAACTTGATGCATGTTGATTCCTCATGACACTTAATAGGAATACCAAACCTAGAATGAGCAGTCCTACCTCTAGGTAGCAAGAGTGATGCAATACCACTTAATGCTACTGGAAGCACTATATCTCCTCTAGCACGCTGGAACACAACGTCCTCCAAATAAAAGTCTTGCTGTACCACCATAGCCGTATAAAAAGAACACACCACCTGCCCCGTAAGCGCATCCATAATCTTTTAAGTAAATTATGCGCTCAAGCGTGTAAATTCCATCGAATTTTGATCTCATGGAATCTCTGTCGTATGACATCTCATCAACAATAAACTGATTCGTGGCGTTGTCAGTTATAGACTCATCTGGGATTGGCATAGGCTAAAAAAAAGCAAGACTGTTGCAGTTTGCTTTCAATAGCTTCTCAATTTCAAGCAACACTAGGTTATGGATTTGTTCATCAGCAAGCCTCAAACCTGAATCGCGTAATGAATCGAAATAAGTAATAAGTAAATGTATAGCATTTTCGTATTTCGGTAAAATATAAAATTTACTAACAAATTACCAGGATTATGAGAAGTTTTTTACCTGATGTATAGAATGTTGTCAGATAAGAAGTTACATGTCTTCCTCCATACCTCCTCTGGTCTTGCCATGCTTCGAGAAAGAAGAAGCATCGATTGTAAAAAGATGACGAAGGAAACGTGCTAATCCCCAGTGACTTGCCTCAGTAATTCCACGGACATACTCCCCGTCATCTGTTAGTAGGCCTAAAGCCACACATGAGTCCTTGCAGGTCTCGTAAACAACATAGTTCACTGTTCTAATATCCTGGAAATATATTGCATCTCTAACATGATTCAACATAAGTCACATATAGTACATATTTTCAAATGCCATCGGCACATCATACATCCTTCCAACAGCTTGTGCCTTGGTTTTCCTACGGGACCACTTCTTCAGGCCATCCTTCCAGTAATACTCACGGGGCAACTTAGGATACGTCAATTTCCTAGCTTTGAATTGACCTTGTTCACTCAAACCATTCAAGAAACTTGGTTTATGGCGAAGGTGATCAAGATCCGGCATGAAATCTCCATCTCTGAAAGGTACCCCCTGCTCATCCTATAATGTATCTAGAATTAAAAAAATTCTCCATATTGCCTCACATGCTGAAACATATCGGCAATCAGTATGCCTCTTAATCTCATCATTATTATTTATGTCTATGAATGTCACACCCGCTCCGTCCCTTCCTTTCAACATGTACTTGAACAAATATTTCATTGAAGCCCCACCTTTATAGTATTCTATGTTAATGTGAGATTGGTAATTCAGGAGCAACTGAGCATTGTAAGGGACAACAAAAATGTTTAAAAACGTCGACTCATATACTAAGTTCGACAACAAATAAATCTAGGTTTACGACAATAAACTAAGCATAATATTTAAGTAATATAAACCTACATGTTGTCAAGCTGAACTCCATTTATATCAACGATGTGTCCCTTCTTCAATATATGTGATATCCAGCATCGACAACATAGGTATTTTCGTTGTAGCTATTTGGAAAATGTTTGGAGCACATGTTATCCTCCATGCATGGAGAAGTAGGTCTAGCCGGACCACATGGTCCGTGAATCATATGGGTTGACACTACGTCGTACAATTCTGGATTAGTATCATTGTCGGGTAACTCTGCACATATGTAGTCATCAATGTTATTTTTAATCTTCTCCTCACCCGCCTTATTCAGGATTACCAAAATATGAACATGCGGAAGTCCTCGCTTTTGGAACTCAACGGTGTATATGACTAAAAAAATTCATAGTAATAGATATTATAAATCATTTTTGGATTTCATAGAATATAAACATGTGGAGACAAAAAAAAAAAAAAAAAAAAAAAAAACCCAACTTACATGCTTTTGGTTTTCCAAACATATGTCCATCCTTTATATCACTGATCAACTCATCGAGTTTCATCTTGAAGAGTCGACATAAGATATCAGGCTTGTCTTCATGTCTCAACCCAAGACTCTCAACATACCTTGTGATCTTCGACCACTTTGGATTGCATGTAAATGTTATGAACAGTACGAATATCACCTTACTTGTATATAGCCATAGAATCCTGGTACATCTGCATGTACCATCTAGCACCCCCTAGATAAGATGAAGGCAGTATGAAGAGACTATCACATGATGTAGGATCATATTCAAAGTTATCAACTTTGCTGGCAATCTTCTTATAAGATTTGTATCTAAGCTTTGGTTGATTGTGACGAATCCACTGAAGTCTTTGTGACTCCATCATCATGTAGGAATCAACAATAACTGTTGAAACAATCTCCTGCCAAGTATAAGCTGGTGACCTTCTCCCTCCCTCCCTGTGTTGAATTCTGAATGCTAAGAACTCCCTAAGTGTGAAATCTGGCCTCATACTGTATGTAGTTCTGGGTATCTCTCAGATACTGACCATATTACGCATACGAACAATAGTGGGTAATGCAGAGGGATATATATAGCATGGAAGAAATTCATTTATCCTTTGCAAATATCCAGTCGACTTCAACTCAACCATGATATCACTCTTATGCCTCACATTCTCAATGTCTCCTTCAATAATGGCAGCAAACTCTGATGCAGTAGGTAAATTATAGGTCCGTCCATCCTTGGCACGTTTTGCTATAAGCTGCAGACTAATATATGTTGAGTTATTAAGAGCTATACGATCCCTAGCCATCCTATATGTTTTGGCATAAGGATTATATTGGTCGACCATATCTTTGATGCTGACTGTTACAGAAGTGTCCAAACCCTTCCCATCACCACTGACATACATGCATATATACAAATTTACTTAAATGAACTAATTATCGTGTAACATTATTATTATAAAGAATTTTATTAAACAATATATAGATATTACTGGCACTAACCCAAGAGCATTGATTTTGTTCTGTACTTCGTGCTCAGTGTCATAGATGTATAGTTGAGCAAACTTTGGTTCTTTTCCTTCGTCTGACAACAAAGAGCCAATTTTGTGGAAATTCTGACCACCCATCTAGAAACAATAAGGACCCCGACCTTTGTTAACCTCTTTGTCTATTTTTCCACCCATAGAAGTAAAAGAGAACATCATGTTATATGCCCATAAGTTCTCAATGATACTCCGACTATTCTCGTGTCTATCCTCTAGGAGATCACTTAACAACTGAGGTGGTTGTTGAAGAATTGGAAGCTTGACCAGACCTCTCATGCAACATAGGGTGAACTTAGGATTCTTTTTTTTTGATTAGGTGGTCTCCTTTCTTCAAACCAGAATAAAACACCACAATGTTCATATTTATACTCTGGATCACCCTGTCCAAATACGTTGCACATGCATGTGGAGCAATAATTTTATAGGAGAGAATACAAAATACGTAATTGTCATCCATTATCTTATGTTTGCAGAAATAATAAGGGTTATTACATTGAGCCCCATCGGAGCTGAAAATCTAAGAATTGGACATGTGAAATGGATTGTATTTTAACGTTCAAATGTTGGAGTTGACCTCAGTTAGAAATTGGGACATTTTTACAATTGAAAGAATATCAATGGATATTATTTGTTCTTTTTCTTAATGTAATGTAATGTAATGGGTGTGCATTAGAGACTTAATTGTTCATATTTTGGGTTGCAATTTATCTTCTTTGTTATTGTTTGTTAACAATAATAATAATATGGGCAGAAATATCTTTTCAGGTATTAATTCGAGTTGTGGTCGAGTTTGTGTGGACTAAAATGTAATTTTATTTTTCTCGTTAATTGTCATCTATTTTTTACTAATGTGTAATTACAAAATCTAACATGATGTAGGAATGAAATTTTAACAATTAATTTGTATATCTTTGCATAATCAATAATGATTTTGATCAATGTCACATAAACCATTTTCGCACCAGCTCCATTGGTTTGGATTTACCATAATAATAAAATAAATTATTTACCATCGAGTATCTATAATTCTAATGGATACTAAATGTATCATGTTGTCAATTATGTGTTCAACGTCGTTGGCAAAATTTTGGAGTTTGTACTTTGTTGGGCAACAATGTTCCAATTTTGTGATCATTTTAGCCACCTATCTTAAAGCAATAAGTATATTTTCATTTATTGATTTCCTTGTCTATTTTCAACCCATTGAAGTAAATGCGAAGATGTTGTTATATGCACTAATAATAGAACAATTATATAAACTGAGTATCTACTGGATAAACAAATAATACTTGTAGAACATATTTCCAAATTAGTATAGTTCAAACCAATGATCATGAAAAGATCAAAAAAAAAAAAAAAAAAAAATTAGAGCATAGCGACTACTAATGGACAAAATTCTACATTAAATGCCTCGATTTCTTCTATAATGTAAAGAAAAAGATGCAAATCTATAATCTGCAGACTTAGGAGATTTAATCACCAAAGAGAAATCCGCTTTAATTAATTACTACATGTTACCACTCAAAATTTCGAACCACTCCAGTTGCTAATTTTTCAGTCAAACTTTTCACACCTTTCAAAGGAACCATAAGACACAAATTTTGACACCAAGCAATAATCTTGGCCATTGATACCTAGCAACAACACCAATACCACCCCTATGTTGACTCTACTCGTCTGTAGCATTAAAATTAACTAAAATGATACCAAGATCAAGAAATAACCAAGGTGCTTGCCACAATTAACTATGTAGCACATAATGAAAAACTATATCTATTTCATCATTAAAATAGTGCATTAAGAATCCAATAAAGTAAATTTTCAAAATCATAAAGTAAATATATAAGGTAGAAGGTAATATTTGAATAAATAATGAGTAAAAAGTAGAAAATGTGTTAGAATTCATGTTAATGTTGATAAGATGATGGCGTGTATTTAATCCAATGCGTAACTTTATGGGTCATTTTTAATGTATCCATTCGTAATTGTATACCTCAATAAATATTGATTTCTTTGATAACTGGAGAAGTATTTAGTATTTAATAAATGCTCTATTTTTAAATTTTCATTATTTAAATTTATGTTATTTAATAAAAATAATATTTTAATAAATAAATACTTTAATTAATTAATAAAATATTCAAGTTTGATGTCTATGGATTCGTCTTATCGCGGTGAATCTATATATATGTTTAAAATATTTTTCAGAATTTTGTAAATAAATATAGATGAGATTAAATAATAATTATGTATTGAGTCAACATACTAAAAATAAATAATGTGAGTTATATGGTGCATTATATCTTAACAACTTAAAATGTTCCACATCCAACATACCAAATTTAAAATTGTAATAACCAATCAAAATCTTTCATATTTCCACATAATTGATGATGTGTAATGCATGAGAATGCTTCAAATGTTTTTCTTTTAATGTATGTATAGATAGATGTTCGATCCAAAATCAAATACTACAAATTATCCTTTATTGGTTATACTGCATGGGGAAGATAATAATTAAAAATAATTATACTTCATACTTATAAAATACCCAAAATAATTGGAAATGTGAGTGTTGAAAAAGAGAGAGCTTAAATGAGACATTATAGAAATTGAACCTGAAACAATATGATTAAAACCTCAAATTCAAAACAACACTATGTATTATGTACGACTACTCCAAATCTCAACGGGGCGCATTGGACCCATGTGGATTCGTCACTGCGAACAAGTGAAGGGTGTCGAGAGAGTTGCTGCTGCTGAGATGTTTTTGAAAAACCAGGAGAATTGTTAAAGTTGAAAAGGAGCATTAAGAATAGCGGGGAAGAAATGGAGGCATTCTATTACGTGTAATCGATGATTTGTACTTATAACTTTAGTAAGTCTAATTGTTTACTTTTTGTTTATATGGATGTTTGTAGTTGTCTATTTTTGATTTTTTGGGTTGTTTTATGTGTAGTTAGCACATTTAATGTTTGATGAATTAAACAGGTTTAGTGTCTATTTTCAAAAATTGTATTTTAGTTGAATAAAAAGTTTGTCATCATGATTTTATGTTAAACATAGGTCATTATATGCTACTAGAAAGCGCGTAACACGCTACGCGTGTTAATTGAGAAAATACGACAGTCAAACTTACTTGTAAACAACGGTGGTTGGTTGTGGTGTCGGTGGGTTCATTCAATACTCTATCATTGAGTCTTTTTTTTATGCTAACTATATCAAAAATAAAAGTACGACGCATCGTGAAGGATATGCTTTGAAACGGGTAGGATTCAACCTTAACCCGTTCGGGACCCAACGGGTGATAACATATACTCCTTTCTTCGTCCCAGTTTCATCTTCCCGCATTCCATTTTGGTCCGTCTCAACTTCATCTCCCCATCCCTTAAATGGAAAAATCTTTATCCTACTTTATACACTATCTCTCCTATCGTATTCACTATTTGTCATACTTTATTCACTATATATATTTCCTACTTTATCTACTTTGCTCTTAAATTGTGTGCTCGGATCCTCGAGGAGTTGAAATTGGGACAAGGGGAGTATTTTATATTTGACATGTTAGTTAGTACAGACACATGTTTTTTAGAAAAGTTGTATCCCTTAAATCCGAACTAAAATCAAATACAAAAGTGTACAACACAATCAATAGGGTTGGTTTCCAACAACCCCGTGGTGGTATGTGTTAACCCTGCACACTCACAAATATTATTATTCTACAAACATAATTTCACATGTACAGCTTTTTTCCAACCGAAATCAGAAAAGTAGAGAGTAGATTGAGGAGAGTTTTCCCGCATAGAGAGTATCCCTCTGGTCGGGGATGTAGTCTTACTAACCCGTGGCGATGCCACGACATAAAATTCTTTAAAAATCATGCAAATAAAATATAATACAGAGTGTAATTTAAATAGAGTATATACAACACTACCCCGAAACATTGTTAAACATCTCCTTGTAAACCACATAAACAGCTGTTTCCAAGTTAGACTTATCACAGTCTTACGAGTTGAATTTATCCTACCAATTTAGTTTCCAAGTTGAAAGGATCTTATTAATATCGTTGGTTTACATTTGAATAGAGTCCATCAGTTGGAAGTATCCCTTCAATTCGAAACTTTTCTTGCTGAGAAACATAGAAAGATAAATAATTAGTTGTATTTATAAACTTGTATAAGTTGCATCCTTGTAAGTTTCAATCAGCTAGCAGTTGTCCTTAGAGTTTATAATCTGCTTAATCAACATCAATCTATTATACCAGCATATTTTTCATGATAATTATTATTTAAACAATTTGTTGGAATATAGTATTATTTAGTATCTTTTTACTTTTTAATGCTTGGACCATCCTCCATATTTAGAGAAACAACGATTGAGCCGTAAAAAATAAATTAGAAAAGGAAATAAGATTGGTTGACTTTTGGGCTTATATGTAATAGACATATTCTAATTGTTACTTCTTCGTTATTGTTGAACTAACTGGTACTTGGATGAGGAGGGGCTATCTAACAGGGTTGGTATAGTAATTATCCCTTTTAGAAACTATTATTACTTTGGATGTATTGCATTTGATACGCCTAATAAATATTTAACTATATCCGAATCCCAAAATTATCATACAATAGAACGTTTTCCGATTACCTATGTTGTGACATTTTATTCATGAATTCCATCTCGGATGAAGTAGGATGTTTCTAATGAATACGTGGAATACTATTAAAGTCGATCTTTTCATTAAATCCTCATGAATACTTGTTCATCAATTCATGAAGAATGCCAAATCTTTTTAATTAAGCTAATAGTTGGGATGATAGGCACCTACTGGAATAAGTGTTTGTTTGCAGATGATTTTACTCGTGCTTTTTTGTCTGGTTTTACTAAAAGTTGATTAAAGTTGATTTTAAGCAAAAGTCAGTAGTGTTTGATATATTATATATATAAAAAAAATAGCTGAAAATGGTAAAAGCATAAGTTTTAGTGTTTGTAAAAATTAATTTAATTGAAAAAAAAGTTATTACCTGCTTAAAGCAGTTAGAAGCAGCTATTGAGTTGCCAATCGCTCCTTCTTGCTGCTCACAAGCCTCATGCTGGAGCCACTTCTATCTACTCCGATCGCGCCTTCTCTCATCCCAGATCCGACGTCCAAGAAATTGAGTGGCTATTACGTCAAGCTGAGCACTCGATAATCGTTGACGTTGGTAACGACTTTGGGTCTTGTTCGTCGATGCCGATATTAACCAAAATAAGAAATAAAAAATGACACCCTAAATTAAAAACCAATTATCTCACTCATCTTGATAACTCAAATTGGGTGTAGAATCCAAGAAGATAGTATGTTACTAACCATTTGATATATCTGAAAGGGGTAGAACGTAGTACGGATCCATGATTGTCCTGTTTTCGCTTAGGAATTGGAGTTGGCCTTCCATTGTATAGTGATGATGAATTATCATCACCATCAATGTCCATCGATGTTGAATGTTGACTATTTGGATTAGACCTATTGTATTACGTACAGGCTTAAGATGCCTACCCATCGATATAACTATATATTAAAATAAGGGCAATTTTTCATTTGACACCCTTTTAAGATGGTCACTAAACATTTAGGTCCATAATGTTTGAAATATTACATTGGAGGACAAAATATGACTTGTGAAATATAAATAATTACACTGAAGAAGAAAAGTCAACCCACATAATTGATGTTATAATTTAGCCATCCATTTTTCCTTTTAGATTCAATTTAATATTTCATTTTATTACAACCAACCTCAGAACTTTTAAGTTTTAATATATAAACCCACAGAATTTTCTTTTTTCATATTTTCAAACTTTCTTTGTCTTTAAAGTAAACTCCAAATAACTTACTTAAATTTTTCGTTAAAATAGAAAACTATAGATTCCCTGAAAGCTTCATAAACCAAGCTTTCAGGAAGCTCAATATCGGGTCTTCCATGGAAGCTCTGAATTTGGAACTCCAATGAAAATTTATCGAAGCTCCTTATTTAAAAAAATAGTTTTAACAAAGAAAGAAGAAATATATACGAATTAGGAAGGATAAAAGTTTTGGAGTTTAATTAATAGCTTTTGAAAGTTTTGAGTCAAATGTAAAATTAAATGAAACTTGCATTTCAAAATAAATGGTGTAATTAAGAAAAAATGTGGTAAATATATTTTTTTAACAAAAGTCAACCAAAAACCAAAAAAGTTGTACTTCATTGTAATATTTCAAACAGTAGGGACCTAAACGTTCAGTGACCATCTTAAAAGGGTGATAGATGAAAATTCTCCTTTAAAATAAAATCTAAGTTAGGACACAAATATTATAATCAACATAAATGGTGTTAGGAGTACTGGCACATATTATAAGTAAATCTAAATATCTTATTATCTAAGCTTTGAATTACAACTTTAATTACAACCGTACCCCTAGTTCGTCAATTAGCAGCATCACCAATCAAATAAAGAAGATTTTAGTGCACTGCAAATCCGCGATTTAAGAGAATGAACTTAATGCCCCCAAAAAAACTTTATGATAATATAACAGAGAAAATCGATAAGAATTCATTTCGTATTTCGCCAGCCTAGAAAATTCCAAATAAACAGAGAATTGATATTATTACATTGCTCTCGCATCGAATCGTATCTATTCTTGATATATCTGTAATCGTTTTGGGAAAGTAAATTCGAGATTTTGCTATGATGAATGGACTAATCGAGTAAGGTGTATCTTCATTTTTTTCAAATTAGACAAAAATTATGAGTGTACATGTTCGAAATGTATGAGAAAGTCAATAATTTTTCATTTCGGTATGAATAAAAGCTTTGCATGTCTACTACAATTGGGGCTTTCTGATTTTTTGTGTGCTTTGTTATTATTTGGTGTTTTTGTTCTATTTCAATCACTACTAGAATTTGTTATTTTTAGTGTGAAACATTGGTGTGAGAAATATTCTTCACACCAATATTTTTCATTTGTGATAAGATTTTGACACCAAAGAAGCTTGATAGACCAAAGTATGAAAAGTGAGGACTGCATCCTTTATTGGTGTCAAACATTGGTGTGGAAAATCATTTCACACTAATGTTTAATATTTGTGTTGATACGGAAATGTGTCCAATCCATTAAGGGCGCCATAGAGCGTGTCCTAGAGCGCATCAAGGCTAAGATAGCCATTCAAAGCTAGTCCGACCTTCGAGTGGTCCGTCCTAAAGGAAACCATCTCAGGTCAACTAGTACTCACAAGTCAACACGCCATTTCAGCTAGGTCCGACCAAGCTAGATGGATGACTTCCGAGCCAGACAAAAGGTTACCTGGTCCTCCCAAGTACATAAACCGATCCTAAGATGCTAAACGGACCGGACGAGAGAATCTCGGACGCCACCAGTACAGTTTGACCAAACGTATTTGACAGGACCACTGAGAGGCTTCCGTGGAACTCAAGGTCCGGACACCTAGAGTTACCCAAGGCAGAGTCAGCCAATCATGCGGATCTGTCCGAGGGACTTACACGGACCCAACATGCGGAACAGTACTCTCAGAGGGAAAGGACCAAACTACCCTCCTAGCCCATTAATTAGTATTGGATTACTATTCACTAATGGGTGGTATGTGGCATTGGTGTCCAAATCTGAGGCATACACTTGGCATCATCTTATGAGCTACTTCATAAGTATACGATAACTATAAATATAACACAAGGTCCAATACCTTGAGGTAAGGGAAATCCCCTAGGGAATTGTGTTGTCTCCTAAGTCCTAAACATCCTTGATTTCATTACCTTTCCCATTACTATTGCATTGAGAGCTTTCATCTCTCCTTTGAGTAAAGCCTCCTTCCGGATTGACTTAGGCAATCCGGGTAACCCATTCTAACCCCTCCCCCCACTTAGTCCTTTCAGGTACTCTTGCTCGGACAAGCCTTCTCTCGGGCTTCAAGTTGGAGGCGGATCTTAGATTAGGTTACTTGTAGTAGTAGTGTTGGTGTTTGAGGTTTTATCCCTCAACAATTTGTGTTAAAATTTTCACACCAAAAACTCTTGAACTAATAAAATACTTTTTGAAATTCTAGGCTGTAATAAGTTTACAAATTTCAATTAATTCAATTTGAACTTACACTAAAATACAAAAATTTACAGAAATGTTTAATTGGAGTAGTAGCCTAATAGTTTTAAGATAAATTTACATCTATCACCCTTTTAATATAGTGTTTAAACGTTTAGGTTCTTAACATTTGAAATATTACACTAAAGGACAACTTTTTTTGTTGACTTTTGTTAAAAGGTCAAATATACCCCCATTTATTTGTAAATGCAATTTTTAATTTATTACACATGTGACTCAAAACTTTCAAAGTTTTATAAACAATCCCGAAACACTGAAACTCAAATAAACATACCCCAAAAAATTTATTTTGTAATATTTCTAACCCTTCTTCTTTATTTGGTTAATACAAAAGGAGAATCTCAAGGGTCAATACCTCAATTATCCTAATCTCCTGTCTTGTTCTCCAACTTCCAACAAATCTTCTAGCTTTCCCATCTTATTCGGCTTCCATGACTATAAAGAAATGATCTAGTTTAGGACTCGATTCGTAGATTCGTTAAGAGAAAGAGAAGGGAGACTATAAAAGAAAGGACTTAAGCTCTCGTCCGTTAGGTCTGTAGGAACTCCTTTAGGTACTTGGTGGTATGCGAGAGGAGCTTGTGCGTTGTAATGTTGATGATGAGAGTTGACTTTTGTTCTTTGTTGTAAATACTTATATTTCATAAGTCATTTTTAGTCATTCAACGTAATATTTCAAACATTAGAGACCTAAGCGTGCAGTGACTATCTTAAAAGGGTGTCAGATGTAAATTGTCCATAGTTGTAATAATGATAATAACAATAATAATAATTTATAAAATTATAAACCGCACATTTAAAATGTTCAATTTTATTATATAATGAAACTTTAGTAACTAAACCCTTCATTATAGTATAATTCAATTGAAAATGTTATATTTGCAATTAAGATTAATTTTATAGTCAAAGGTCAAAGTAAAAAGCTTGTGTCGGAACGAATAAAGTACTAAAGAATAAAATTTATTCTTATAAAATTGCTTTTATATATTATTAATCCGGCCAATTAGTCTATCTTTAATCTATCCATTAGTTCATTTTAACCCAATTTGTACAAGTCGACCCATTAAGGCACGTGCATTGTCGATAAATCGATCCGTCACTTAGTGACGGGGACAATCAATGGTATACTTCTTTACTTTTTTTTTAAATTTTTTTTATTGTCCAATTTTAAATGCGAATAACTCGAAAAATAAAAGTGTAAAAAATAAATAAAAATCACCAACGACTTTGGATTTTCGAGATTTACAAATAGAGACAACTCTTTACTATGTTTGGATCATCCCATCTCAAACTCATTTTTCTATCTTAATTAAACTTAAAATTGTAAAACGACTTCCAAAAATGCAATTTTATTATTTTCAACTTCTAAACACTATTATAATATGTTAAATATGTTTTTAAAAAAAAAAATTAAAAAAAATTGGAATTTCGTGGCGAACACGTGGCGTCACGTCTGAAAATCTCGTCGCGGATCAAAATCGCAAATGATCGTCGCCATGTAATCACGGTAGTCTAAGACCTCCTACCCCTAACCCTAGCTATAAAAACCATTTCACTCTTAATCTCTCTTATACCCCTGACCCATCACCACTGTCGTCCTCCTTAACCGGCAGTGCGCGACGCCCCTCCCTTCCCGCTTCAACCACCTACCACGTGCGGCGGAAATTTCAGATCCAGGATTTTGCAATACATATGGCTGGGTAAGACATGGAGCTTGGCTTGTTTGTTTCTTACTGCTTTCAATTTCCAAGTATCAGAAAATCTATCTCTAGGGCCTGCGCTTGATTAATGAGATATCTAATGTATTCTGTCTGTGAAAGCAAATTCTTCTCTTAGCATTGTAGCTGCCAAGAAGCGTTGCATATGTGTAATAGATGGAAAATGATAGTTAAAGATGCATGTTGTGTCTGATTTTGCAATTTCAGTGTTCATGGAGTGAATTCGATTCTGGGTTTCTTTAGTTTCTTCGTCCATGGTTGGAGTGAAGTATTAATTCAGGTGTGTTTTTTGTTTCCTTTTGTGAATTTTATTTTCAATATTTAGTGGGTTATTTTATGCAACAATAACTTATTGTATAAATTTTAGATATGCCTCTTTCTTTTCTTTTTTTTGTTTTGTTTTTTTGTTTTGTTGCAGGACATGGATAAGATGAAGATGACGATGTCGATGGATATGGATGAATTAGAGCACTCCCAATGGGGGCTTTTGGAGGGAAGAAAAGCCCAAAAAAGCCCCCATTTTTTAGTTTAATTTGTACATTTTCATCAGTGTTGTATTAGTCAGGTTTAATTATTGTAGCATTAGATTTGTAACTGAAAATTATTGACATAGTGCAATATACATGTATTATTTTATTATATGTTTCATTATTAATGAAATGGAAATAGATTTATAATTTATTTTATCATTATGTGCATTTTAATTTATTTTTTTCCTGCAAATTACATTAAATAAATTTTCTTTTTCTAACCGTAAAATTGGTACAATCTGAATCCAAAAAATACTAATCAAAATTTAATTCAAAACATTTTTTTAATTGTAGTGTTTGGTGATAATTATTTGACACCAATGCTATAAATTGGCAGCAAAAGTTTTGACATTAATGTAGACTTTAGTGGGTCATACACTAGTGAAATTGGTGTGAATATTAGCATGACATGTTATATTCTTCACACCAATACATCTTTCGTGTAAAGGGTTATTGCGTCAAACTTTATTGTCCATACTTTGACACTAAAACGTTTTGGTGTGAAACGTTATAGCTATAGTGTCAATTATTTTCCACACTAAAAATGCTAAATTCTAGTAGTGAATATAAATTTTAAGATTCGATGTTCGATATGTTAGCTGAGTGGACAATTTTTCATCTCCGTATTTAGACAGATTGCGAGAGTAGCAAAATTTAAGATAATTACTGTTTGATTTGAATTTAAGAGCGTATTGATAACAAATCGGAACAACTTGTGGATAAAAAGATCTCATAATTTGTTAGGATCAAATTGTGGCTTAAGAGAAACAATTTGCGGATCCACTTGAACAACAGTCCATTAAATAGCTGTTGGAAGATCTTCTTGCTGACAATGATGAGATTATGATTGTTAGTATATATTCAAAATAGAATTGCATGAAAGTTTATGTTATAGTTAGACCAACCAATAAAAGTAGGGGCCAAAATGTAAACACAATCTGTGGCTATGACGAAGAGCAGGCGGATCTTGATCTCGTGAATGGAATGAGCAAGAATCCTGCAAGACCGCGTGTATGGAGACGACTCCTTGCGGGATTAACAAAACCTACTGGGAGCTTAATCTCGTCATCGTTTGCGATGGCCTAGAAATACAAAGGACAATAAAGTGATAGGGTGTTTATATTAGTTGGAGGCATTTTAATGGAGTGTTCGATTTGTATGCGGAAATTTTGGCTCTATTCTAGGTAAACTAATTGATATACACTGGGTATTTGCTTAAAATAGACATTGCATAGTTGCATTAATTAAAACGGTGAGAAGGCCGATATACACAGTGTATTTTGACTAATTAAGGTGAGAAACCTAACTTTGTAAGTTGTAACTACTAAAAATATACAAACAATTAATAAAATGGGTTGTCAGGCTTTATTTCGAAATGCATAAGAAATTAAGTATAATGTTGTTGTACCTTGGCTAACATAAGCGAACTTCCCGTAATCTTTTTTTTTTACTATGGATTACCTTTTACTTGTTTTACTTAGGGCGGAAAATGAGCATACTACTTAAAATAGACAATCAATTAATAAAATGGATTGTCAAGGGGCGGAAAATGGCAGACGAAATTTGAAAAGATTTCTTACCATCTTTGTAATTCTTTTGATTTTTTAGGTCAATAAATACAAAATATTGAAAGAAATTCTAAGATTCATTCTTGGCTTAAGTCCTATACAAAATGGATGGAATAAAAACTGGGTTTTATATAATATAGGGTTAATTACACTTTCACCCCTGTAAGATTCTCATTTTCAAATCACGAAACCTGGGGGTTCAGAAGATCGTTACAATTTCCCCCCTGAACTTTGCTCAGGGTTTCATGCCGTTAACTTTCGCCGTCAGTCGACGAGTCAACGTGGTCAAACCGTTAAAAAAGTCAACCGTCAACTGGGGTTTGAAAGTAAGATTTGTCAAAAAAAAAAATTCTGAAAAAAAATAATTTACATAAGAAAATTTTTTTATGACGTCATAAAGATTGATGTTTTCCACCTCTGTCCTCGAGGGTCCCAAAGTAAGATTAGTCAAATTGAAAAAAAAACACATAGATTTTTCTGAAAAAGTAACAAGGGAATTTGAATGTAATTTACGGAATAGAAGTAGAAGAAAGTAAGAAAATTGATTGAAAAGGAAGAAATTGAAGTTAATAATATGTGTCTTTTCATTTTGGTGATTTTCTAACTCTGCATACCTCCTATAACATGTCTTAGGTGTCTTAGAATTAATAATACATGTTAAATTGATAGAAAGAATTATTGAACTTAATTCTTTTCAACTATAAATCATGTTTTTCATTTTCATTTTCGAGAATTTTCCGTCATTTTCATTTTCCAGATTTTTTTTAAAAATTTTCGAGGGGTCCCAAAGTAACATTTTTGTTGACTAACGTTGACTCCGTTGGTCAACTAACTAGCAGTGTCTGAAAAATGTTTGTGAAATTGTACTCTTACGAGTGTTTCTGTAATTAACCCTATAATATATTGATAGATGGTTCATGCTAACATGCCGTTTCTATGGGTAAGGGGCGGAGTAATGATTTAAAGTTCGGTATCAAATTATATCAATGGGCTTAATTCTGATCTTAGGGGGTGAACTTTAAAATTATTAAATATTTTACATATGAAAAATTTTATTTTCAAAATTTGGGGCGGAATCCCCCACCTTGCTGAGGGGCACATACGGTCAGCGCTCTGCATGACATAAAGCACTTCCATAACCTTAACCACAACGAAATGCAAACCTATCTTCAAATTGCATTATTATATAGTACTAATAATTAGTGAGTCACTTTTCTTATGTTTTTTTTTACAGAATACTCCATGTTCCTGACTTTATAGTTCTAACAGTCAGCTATAGCAAGCTTTAAATTTACGATTCTCCAGATCTAAAGCTGATTGAGATTGGCAGTTTTAAGCAACTGCATTTCCACTCACTAATCTGAGCCTAATCACATGCTTGATCCTTCGAAATCGGTATCTAATTGGCAATAAATCCTCCATGTTTATTAATTACCAGTAAGTCCATTTATTTTCTGCTACCTAGACCCTAGTTTTGTAGTTTCCTGATTTCATAATGTGATACTGCTAGCCAGTCCTTGTTTAAGAGTTTTAGTTTAAGGATGGGAAGATCCTGTTTTTCCAAGTCCAAATTAGGAAGAATGTTTGGTTGGCTTCAGATTATGTTGGGAGTGTTAGTTATCATCATTAGCTTCTCAACTTTGTTAAGGTTCTACGAAGCTGGTTTTTTCCTGCACGAGGAGGACTTGTGCAGCCAATTTTACAGCTCCATTGAGCGTGGCCAGAGTAGCAATATTGATGTCCAAGCGCTAAGAGCCCGCATAGATGAAGTGCTTGACAAAATGGAAAGTCTGCAGACAAAGCTCGAATCCACCGTGCAGCTGATGGGGAAGACGAGTAACGAGGAATTGCAGAAGACCAAGATTTCTACTCTGGCATACAAGAATTTCTTGGAGAGTGAAGTCATCAGGCCACTCTACGATGCTCATATCGCTCTTAGGCAGATACGTTTGCCAAGAGCCGACAACTCAACTCTCAAGGAGGATCCGTTGATCAATAGTTTTGGAGTTGAGGAGGTTCGCAAGTACATAACTCCTAAAGAGAACCGAGTTGGGAAGATCAACATATATGGGACGGAGAAAGTATACAACACGATAGGTCATGCTTGTGTGTTGATGAAGAAGGAGTTGGAAGAGTACATGGATTATGATATAGGGTCGTATTGCAAGGATGATTGGACCTTGGGGCAGAAACTTATGATTCACGGGTGTGATCCGTTGCCAAGAAGACGATGCTTGACAAGAGCCTCAAAGCTCTACAAGAGGCCTTATCCGATTAACGAGTCCCTTTGGAGAATGCCTGAGGGAGGAAATGTGAGGTGGGCCAATTATCTCTGCAAAAACTATGCGTGTTTGTCTAGCAAGAATCCGAAGAGGGGTTACTCGAAGTGCTCAGGATGTTTTGAAATGGAAAAGGAGAAGCTCAAGTGGGTTAACTCTACTAATGCAACCTCTATACCGGTTGATTTCACGATTAAGGATGTTTTGGTGATAAAACCTGGAGAGATGCGAATAGGACTGGATTTTGGCGTTGGGACAGGTACATTTGCTGCAAGGATGAGTGAAGAGAACGTGACTATCGTCTCAACAGCCTTAAACCTGGGAGCCCCATTCAGTGAGACAATTGCTCTGCGAGGTTTGATTCCGTTATACGTGACACTGAACCAAAGGCTTCCATTTTTTGACAACACAATGGACTTGATCCACACGAGCGGATTCATGGATGGATGGATTGATCTGCAGCTGCTGGATTTCATCCTATTCGACTGGGATAGAGTGTTGAGGCCAGGGGGGTTGCTGTGGATTGACCGGTTCTTCTGTAAAAGGAAAGACCTGGATGATTACATGTACTTGTTCTTGCAGTTCAGGTACAGAAAGCATAAATGGGCAATTGCTCCCAAATCCAAAGATGAAGTCTTTCTTTCAGCTTTGCTAGAGAAACCTCCTAGAGGCTAGAACACTGAGTCTAGATGAAACAGAGAAAACAGAATGTCCTTTTTTTTGTCTTCCTGTGTTGTAAGACGCAATGTATTCTTGGACTTGTACGGTCCATTATGCTCTTTGTAAACTTTATTCTTCAATATTAATAAATTTTTGCCGATTTTTTTTTCCTCCCTTTCTTTGGGTAGATTCACGTCCATGTTTTAGTCATTTATGTATTCGAATCTGAACTGTATACAATGTAGCCTTTCCTTCATGTTCTCAAATATCACGGACAGATTATGAATATACCAGTCACCGGTCACCACTATGCAATGATAGCTACAAGCTGCAACTACAAATAGCCCCTATCATGAGTTTGGAAAGAAATAAATAAGAGGAACATATAGAGATGAGATAGATTTGTAAGACAGTTGAGAAATTGACTAAAATGGAAGACTTTTTCTTAATAGTAGACTAGTACTAATCATTAATTAATTCTTTACCCATCTCAAAACTCATTAATTTCAACAAAGTTGTTTTGGATTAGGTACTCACAAATAACACTTAAATTTAGATTAATTATTTTTTATACCATAATTCAATTCAGTTCTGTTCAAACGAAAAGAACATAGCCTAAATATAATTGTTAATAAAACCACATAGTTTAAAGTATAAAATGAATAATAATTATGTTCACTTTTATTTTTGCAAATTGATCTATAATAATTTAAAACCCAAGTAGTTGATACAATAAAAGGTTTTTCGGTTTGCACGAGTGAGGTTAACCTGAGAGCACATGTAAGATTAGCTCGAGAATGAGATACATTGCTCTACTAGACCAATATTGAACGTTTGACCAACTAGTAACGTTAATTGGTGCATATCAAAGTATTTTAAACAAATGTATATGATAAATATTGTATTTCCTCATATCTATATTTTTATGTGTTTAGTATGTACACTGCTCTCGCCCTTAATATACAATTTACCATACATATCTTCACACCACTAGGGTCAATTTTCGGTCCTTCCCCACTACTAAATGTATAAACTTTATTTTAAACATGGAGATTACTCTACTAAGTAAAACCACTACCTTTGACACAAGCATTAATATTGATGGTATAATATGTGTCAATTAGTTTAAGTTGGGTCATTGCTATATGTATATAACTCATAAGTGATTTTAGGATGTCAATGTAGAATAAAAATGTTTATAACACATTAAACATAGTCAGACACAACAACATTGTGTATCAATGCTAACCCATGAGTTTAGGGGATACGGATTGAATTTGTCGAAAAATAAAAGTTGTCAGCGATTACAACATGGGACAAAATTGGCTTAATTCGGATTCTTTTAGGGGTAATAACATTTTAGTTTAAAATGAAAATCTCTAAAGTACAAACACTTTATAGGCTGTTTGACATGCCACTAAAATCACCGAAACCTGATTAAAAACACCTATTTTAATATGATTTTATTGATTTTAATCGATTGTCAAAGAGACAGTAATAATTTAGACCCGATTTGTTTGTGTCTACTCTAGTTTGTGATAGTCTGATCGATGCGGGAAGAAAGCTGAGAGGAGGAGTCTCGGCCGCTTTTGCCCAAAGCAATATATATTCGCCTGATGAGTGATGATTGGGAAACTTGTCCGTGTTAGCTAGCGTACGCGGAATAGACACTGCTACTTTTTAAAGTCCCAACTTCAATGGTGCTGCTTCTTCTCCCAGAATAAAGCGCATATCAAAGAATCTTCCTAGTTTGACTCTATAAATCGAACCTTCGTCCCTATTCTTCAGCTCTCAATCGCCTTTTCCTCCATCTCTTATATACATACCCACCATCCATTCACAATCTTATCCACCATAAACAAACAATCAAACAATATTCTAAACCCTTCCATTTTACCAACAATTTTCTCAAATCCTCAAAAAAAAACCTACCAATCGATCGTCAGTCAATCAACGATGGAGTACAGAACGCTCAAGATCACGGTGATTTCAGCTGAAGGGATCAAGGACATGAACCGCTTCTCCAAGCAGGACGTCTACGTCGTCGCTTCGCTAGCTGGATACCCTGCATCGCAGAAGAAGACTCCTGTTCACACAGATGGTGGTACCAAGCCCAAATGGAATTTCCAGATGGAATTCATCGTTGACGAGCCGTACCTCACCAAGCCTGGTATGTCTCTCGTTTTTCAGATCTTCGCTGAGAGCTCCATTCGGAGTGATAAGGAGATCGGAACTGTTACCGTTCCTGTTGATGAGCTTTTCAAGACCAATTCCTCTAACGACCAGAAGTGCGTTGAGTATCAGGTATAATCTATGCTTATTAATTACTATAATAATTCCTGATTTTGTATATGTTTGAACAATTGGAAAATTTAGGATAATTGTAACCCTAGAAATTACCCCCAATTTGACTGGTAGATTGAAACTTCTTTAGATTTGTTTTGTTTGAGAAAGAGCTGGAAGGATTAGAGATTAGGGGTTATTACTGAAGCACTGATTGATTTCGTTTAAGCCATGGATTTTGGGATTATTCGATAAGCTGAATTTTAGGGGACTTTCTGGTATGCAAAGTTCAATCCGTGCTTTAGTGTTGAGATGTTACAATTTAGCAGTAGTTATTTCGATTTTCGATGTAACTAATTGAATTATTGATTGCCATAGGTGATGACCGAAGGAAAAGCCAAGGGAACGTTCAAGTTCTCATTCAATTTCGGTGAAAAATTCTCTCCACCAGCACCAGGAGCTCAAAAGAACGTAGATCACGCAGTGACAGCTTATCCAGCTAAGAATTTTGGTGGCGAACCTGCAACAGCCTATCCTCCAGCAGGGTACCCTGGAATGGGCTATCCACCAGGACCACCACAATATGCTGCCCCTCCTACAGCTGCCTATGGCGCCTATCCTCCACAGCCGAGTGGGTATGGATATCCACCACATGGACAGCCTAGTGGGTACGGATATCAACAGCCTCCTCCACCTGGATACGGGTATCCAGGAGCAATGCCTGGGTATGCAGGGAAACCTCAGAAGCCTAAGAAGGGCAAAATGGGAATGGGAGCTGGATTGGGGTTGGGATTGGGGGCTGGATTGCTTGGAGGATTGCTTGTTGGAGAAATGGCCGACGGGATTGGTGATGCTGCTTCCTATGCTGATGGTTACGGTGATGCCATGGGTGATATGGGTGGTGACTTTGATTTCTAGAAATAATGATTTGTTTCTTTTCTTTCTTTTTTTCTTTGTGATGTTCAATCTGTCAGACGGAGATATCTGTACGCAGACATGCTTTTGGAGTTGTTACTAACACAATATTCTTGTATATATTTTGTGGATCTTGTAATAATACCTTAATGCTGATTTGCTAGTTGTGCAATGTGATCTTCCCCATCATAAATCCTTACTGTAAACTGCATTGGAGATATTATGCAATGAAATAGCAGAAGTTATATCTGTTTAACTTTCTGTGTCACTTTTAGCGATTAGTAACCTGGAGTATGTTGATCGGTTTGGATGTTCTTGGTGTCGACAGGGCATGTAAAATGAGCTGTGAGACAATATAAGATTGAAAGCGTGTCCTTTAATAAGAGTATATTCTGATTCAGTACAATTACTTTTGCCATTATTTTTCTGCAACAGCTTAGAATCATTTTCTGATCATTCTCCAAGTGCGTCCAACTATGATATTCTCGTATCTCTGCACTCTTGGCCATTTATTCTGTGGCATGATGCTACATGCTCTGCTTTCAAGTTTTAACTTGTAGACTTTTTAAGTGCATGTAGAGAGGATACTTTTGCTGTCAACAAAGATTTCAAAGCCATTTGCATAGCAGTGTATTCTATTCAAGTTTAAACAACTGAATTAGGCATTTTGCACCTTAGAACTCTATGGTCCCTCTGAGGCTTTTAACTTAAAAAACTGGTAATTTTTTTTTATTGTAACGTCCCGAATACAAATCAGTCGCTATCTTGTTGTATTATTAATTTCTTTAGACCTTCAGCTCTTGAGTCATTGAGTTTATTGCCTGCCTCGTCTGAAATTTGAATCTGAAACTTCTACAATTAATTTCATAGGCTTGTTAATGCGAAGACTTGTGGGATATGGACATGCCATTTTGTCTCGGATATTCCATGCCTATACTATACAGATAAGTAGTGACCTGTCTAATCATTAATTCTTTCTAGTTGATGACCGCATTTACAGCAAAATGAGTCGTGCATCCAATCCAAGTAGTAGAATATATTTGTTCTGCAATACATGGTACCTGGGTTAAAAATATCTCCCCAGGCATCTCAAATACTTTAAGCATTTAAAACTGAAAAGAGGAGATGAGACTGCAATTTTGGAAGAATATCTGAAGTGAATGAATGACTATAAGGCCCCAGAATGTTGCAAAATCTGAAACCCAGCAGTACTAGTTTACATCAGTTCTCAATGTGTGTAAAAACCCGAAATTAGAGAGAGAACCTACAGTTGTAGTAAACCTGGATCTTCATTTTGGAGGCAAAAGAACTGTATAATCATTTACATGTCTGGATTTGCTTCCTCAGGGGTCACAGTCAAAGTCTTTGTAACATTGTTTGCCCTTTTAATAACCACCTCTACCGGTTTTCCAACTTTATCTCCCATGATATCCACCAACTGTACAAGTATGCGGAAAAAGATTAGAAAATCAAGCACAAATAATTTCAGGGAATCCGAAGAATGGTTAATGGCATGAAACCACAACGTATACAGAAAAAACATAATTTCAGATAATGGGAAGAATGGTTTATGGCATTCAGCCACAACGTATACAGAAAAAACTTCACTGCGTTCTGCCACTCTGGAAATAAACTACTACTAAGAAATAACCAAAAGTACTAGAATTGGTGGTACTCAAAACTATAAAGATTTTGAGAATCAGCAAAGTGGGAACAAAAACACTAATCCATGGGGGTCAATACTATCATTACCTCCTTTATGCTTCCAACATGTCTCCCTGCAAACTGAACCACAACGTCTCCAGGACGAAATCCAGCACGATCAGCTGGGGATCCTGGGGATACCTGGAAAAGAAAAGTATTCATCGTTTTTTTTTTTCATTGAGTGAACTATGGACATCATTTTCTGGAGAAGAAGCTTCATGTATTCAGTAAAGGAGATTTCATCTGTGGGTCAATTCGAGGATTTGATTCTCATGTCATGTGGAATAAGCATTTCATGTTCAATTCTAGTGCAAGAAAGTTTCAAGGTACAGTATATTTTTTAAAATCATGGATTATGATGATATACGCTGACATAATACATTTGAAGAGTAACCTCTTACCATCGGTACAAGTAGTCCACTGCTGACATCAGGAAAAGAAGCATTCTTTTCTTTGAGATGTGCAACGATCATGTCATTAAGATCAATCATTTTCAAACCAAGCCATGGGCGGACAACTCTCCTACAACATCATCAATTCCCCACACAATTAATTCTGAATGATTCTAACTTCTAAGAGTTTAATGTCTGTCTATTAAATAAATATCGACTAACACAGGTTGATCGCGAAAACAGCATGCAAAAGGAAACCAAGTGTAAATGACAGGCAGATCTTTCAGATGCATTAAACAGCCTTTTTCGTGGAAGAAAAGCAACCCAACTCTGTAGTGCTAGAACTTTATTTTTCACCTTCTGGGTATTAGTTGGCCATGTTTCTCAAATGTGCTTCAATTTACCATATCTTGTTAAAATTCTGGAGAAATATATTGAATGGAGGTAGACGACCACCTCTCCCACCGGTGAAGAACATCAGACATATATCGTTGCAGGGAGTATATAATATACACATATACATGATGTCAATTTGTATAGCAGACAAGGAAAGGTAAGTAAACGATTAAATTACTGTATCATATGGATTCCAATTTACTGAAAATATGTACTCTGATGTGTCGCTCCATAGTCCATATGACCATACCTCATTAACCTTTAAAAATCACCTTGAGTCGGAAATGAAACAGTTGTTTTGTCAAAAAATTTCAGGCCATGAGTTGTGAATAAAGTGAGATGTGTAGTAGACAGTGTCTGGAGTGGAGTAAATTTAGTTAGTGAAAGATTTAATAAAAGATTTAGGATACTGGAAGAGGCAGAGAGAGAACTAGGTTGTATCAAACCATGCATGTGACATGTGTAAAGACAGCAAGGAAAAAAGAAACGTGGAAGAGTAGGAAAATGTTGCAGTGGTACATAGAATCAAATTATATCAGGAGAATTTGGGCCATCCACAAATTAAGCAGGTCTAAGATGCAAAAACACAAACAGATTACTCTTGTCCAAGAATGCAGACAATCAAACCAGTCAATCTTTGAGGAAATAAGCTTGGAATTCATGGAGTTGCTCACATGAGTGATTTACCTAATTTCAGCTAATGCAACATCATTGAACAAAAATGAATTTGGTCTCGTGGGTGTCAAAAAGAAATGCATCAAGGAGGTGTCAAAAACATATCAGAAGACTATTGTTCTTGATTAAAGCTTATCAGTCTTACATACCTATTATTTTAGCAATGGAAATCTATATGAGGACTTTAGGCAGACCACTGACCAGGTTGCCAGATGAAGTTAACACGTAAATTATCGATAGCACCTTTATCTGTTTCTGGAGATTGGTACTCAGGACAACATTACAGCACAGTAACATGATACTTCGGATTGGCATATTTATTTACAATAATAATGATTGAAAAGGGGCCACACGCATCAATAGCACCACTAACATCGGTCCAACCCTCACGTCCATGTGGTATTGCATCACTGAAGCATAACTCTTTTTGTCTCTTTTACTAGGAAGGTTTAGAGAGATAAGTCAACCGACTAGAACCTGAGAGACATTGGTTAGGGGAGTGTGGTCTAAGTGAGTGTTTCATGACTATAGGAGTCAGTTTATCAACCATCTTAGTTCAGGATACTGATTAAGATTATCAGACTATGAACTAGTTAAAGATATGCTTTGAGCTTTAGAAAAGTAAAACGCGAGGGGTGAACAAAATCTCTGGCATCTTGTATGAGCTTCAACTTATGGCGAATCACTCTGAACTCTTCACCGGCGACATTAAGCAATATCACCAACATTAAGGTAGAACATCAGACCGCAGATAAAAACCTTGAAAGGCTGGCCATTTCTGTGTCAGTGCCTGAATGTGCATTGCAGAATAAATAAGCCATGGTGTTAAGTAGGGAACATACCCATTCCTTTTGAAGTGGTCTATTATCCTTATGATTGAATCAATTGGTACAGCAAAATTTAACCCTTGAGCCCCCATAACTTTCATGACGTTGACACCGATAACTTCTCCATCAATATTAATAAGTGGGCCTCCAGAATTACCCTACAATCGATACAAGGAAAAGGTAATGGTTGTAAGTATGAGACATTCATCTTTTTCCTTCAGTCTTTAACAAAGTTGATAGAGCCTTGGCCAGGTACACGAAGTAGAGAAGATGGATTCAATAATAATTATTTTGGATGTTTAACAGATGGTATCAGTAGCTTAAAATCTTGGGAAGCTGGATTGATCTACAAGAGAAACTGAACATAACCAGAATTTTCAGAAAATCCCATTATGAATGCTGCATATTACACTCAGCAGTTACGTAACATTGTCTGCAATGCCGACACACCAAAGGACAACACCCCCCCCCCCCCCCCCCACACACACACACTCATATGTAATTATAAGCCCAGTTACATTTCTTCATAAATTGCATAGATGTGTGAAAAACACTATAATAGTAGGTACCTTTCTCTATTTGCCTATCTGTGTGTCTGTAATTACTGTATATTTAGAATGCCACAAAGAGAGACAATGAAGATCATGATCTACTAAAGAATCTACAAGTTACCTAGAGGCCTTCTAATCTGTGAAAAAAAATCCTATAACCATGTGAAAGGGTATAGAAGATTTACTTTACCTGATTAATTGCACAGTCTGTCTGGAGATACTCCCTTTGCATACCTCCTAGACCCAAGTCGCTACTTTTCCGATCAACACAACTGGTGCCACAGAGGAAAGCATCAAAAAGCCACCAGTCAAAAGAAGGTTTCTCAAGTATAAGATGCATGACAAGAAGTGCACAAGTGCAGAGAATATGGAGAATGCTAGAGCATGCCAGCATGGAATACAACTTTTGATCTACTTTTATATGCTTATTGTAAATTCACACTTTCAGATAAGATACAGGGAAAATACCTTACAATACCAGCTGTGATTGTATTTTGAAGCGTCATAGGACACCCCAGGGCTACCACCCAATCACCAGGGCGAAGCTTACCCGAACTGCCAAGTTTTGCTGATGGGAGTGGAGTTTTGGACTTGATCTTCACTATCGCAATATCAGAATGCAAATCAGCATTTACCACTGTGCCTATAAATGCTCGGCCATCTTGCAAAGTTACTTCAACCTGTCAAGTGATCCATTTAAGTAATCACAACTTTTATGTATCCCGTAAGTGTATTTATATAATCCCACGCATACTACGTCATGTGTCCATTTTGCATTTGGTAAGACGGCATACAGAAGAACCTGTCATTGCTAAGAGCCTCAGACTCTACTCTACTGGGCATGAGTCAACATAAAACATGTGTTATCCCACCCTGAGAAGAAAAGGGAACCCACCCTATTTCTGTGCATCCCGGGCTCTAAATATGAAAATACTATAAACATGATCCCTTTCCAAACACACATCAGAAAACGATGTGCCTAGGAGGGAGTGAAGTGGCTTGAGTCACTTGAGCATCAATGAAAGAAAAAAGCAAAAAAAAATAAAGGAGTAACCACAGGACATATATTGGAAAACTATTTTTGTGCTGCAAGGCTTTCAAATTGAATTTTGTGTTATCAGCGTTTCCTAATTCATAAATGCTCTTGACAGACTTCCATAGTATTTCATGACATCATTTGATTAAAGCCACGCATAACCATAAAAATCAGCTAGCAATTAGTACAAGGTACTCGGTACAACTGGTGCTTGGTTTAACAATGTACACCATAGAATGATTATAAAATAAACTGGCACATAAATTTGTGTGCTATGTACGAGTTTATGCTAAGAAATCTGTTTCTGTTGACTCCATTAATTTCAACCATCACGTGGTTTCCTGGGTCCATGACACAAATTCCTGTGTTGTAGTAGTGCTGCCAACTGCATACTTAACCATGCACTTAACTCCAGGTTCTATTTTAAAATGTCAAAACAAATAACCTTCTATAATCAGCCTCTAAGACATCAATTTACAATCAATACAGCAAATATAATCTGTCTTTTTTTTGGTCCACGGGAACCCTGTCTACAGCCTAAGTCTGCAGCATATTTTGAAACTTTGGCGGGATGGAATTGGAAAGGTATCATGCAAGGCAACCAAAGCCAAGGTTAGCCAGGGGAAACAAAGCAAACTAATTCTATCTCAGAAACATTCTGTTTTTGTTGGATGTATGTGTACTGTACAGTGTACACTCATTCGTACATGTCATTAACGTTCCTGCTTCATAACTCATTTGAATGGGATCATTTAGATGCATAGTAAACTTTGTGGCTGAAAATTTATACTATTGGGTATGCCTTTAACATCTTTCTAGGCGACAGATTTTCAGTTCCAGCACTGAAGATCCATTTTGACCAAACCATCTTAGATAGAGAAGGTTTCCAGTTAAACTTGCAAAGAAAATCCTACGGATGTCCTAGTTGAAACTGACCCACTCATCCAATTAAGGAATTACAAAGTTCAAAAATACGAACCTCTCCCTTTGATGTAGGAGACCTGCGCTGAAAATCAATGATCACATGAGCACAGGTCAATATAGTACCATCCTCGTTAATAATAGTTCCAGTTCCTACACTCTTGCCCATATTAATACCACGAACATCTGGCACAGAACCTCAAACTTGAGAAATCCAAAGACAAACACTCATCGAACTAATAAGATAACTATTACCATGTCCTTGTGGTACTGACAAATTGACGACAGCAGGACCAACCGTAGCAGCTGCATTAGCAATAGTATCACGGCCTAAGCAGTTGCACGAGTGTTTGCATTTATCTCCATCATCACTTCCAGGTCCTTCTCTCATAACAGAATCCGGCAAAGACTCGGATGTAGAAAAAGATAGTGGATGGACACCTACAATTACACAGTATATAATGAAATATGCTGGGACAGATAACAAGCTATGAGTAAGGGGTAGTGAGATAAGTGCTAATAAACATACACCGTACCAGATTGTGAGCTGTTTGGGGGAACAAATGATGCAGGAGGGTTGTACACTTGCATATTTCTCCATGCCCAACTCCATGATTCAGACAATTGCGAAGGAATCGAGACAGTTGCCTCTGGAATATACGAAAACGAGACAATAAACTAATGATTATGGGGCGAAAAAAACTGACAACACTTCGCTAATTCAGCACGGACACCACTGAATATCACGAAGAAAAACAACTATTGGCAACAATTCAACAAATACACAGAGCTTGCACAATTCAATTCAACAATATTAGTATATTACATTCTCGCGAGTTTTCGAGCTTTCTAAACTATGTGTATGAAATAATGGAGTTCTTACTGTAGTCTGATGAATTGGCGAAGCAGAACACTCCCGATCCAGCTGTGGCCAGAGTCACAGCACGCAGAAGAGATGTCCTTCTGGAAATATTCCTCTGCAAATATAGAGGAAATTGTGTGAACTCAGTATGTAAATTTTCGCTGGGACTCCTGATTTTTCAATGGAAAGAAAGGAAAAAAAACATACCAGGAAGTGTATCATTTGAGCAAAATTGCAATGTGGAGCTCTGAGTCAGCTGCTGGAATTAATCGATGAAGAAGAGAGTGATGTTGCTGAATTCCCTTTTAATTGATATGATATATCCTCTTCTTCTTTCCCTCTTCTTCTTCTGTGCCAGTTCCATTTCCAGCATGTTCTTGAGTCTCTTGACAGTCGTTGGATTCGCCTGCGAACTAACTTCGACTTGGGGGTTAAGAAATCTCTGGGCCCATTATGAGGCCCGGTCCAACTAATATTTAATATAGAGTTAGATTTTCGGAATCTAAATCCATATTCCATCCACCCACCTCACCCGTAAAACTTCAATCTATTTGACACTTTTAATCGATTCAAATAAGTTCATACTTTATTAAAAAATAAAATTACACCATACCCAACAACCAAATACTAATAAACAATCTTAAAATTGACACAAATTACACATTTTGCCATCTTTTATCTTTCATCATTTATTTTAACTTTTCACCTAAAAATATGCGTACTATAATGTATGAAGTTATTGTGGACGGAGAGAGTGTAATTGATCAAGCCCCCAAAATATATAGCCATGTGTTTCCAGGCCATTAGAATCGTGCAAATATGATAGATATGTTTGGTAATTGCTCCCGCGATTGATGTGTGCTTGTAAGAATGGGGTTTTGGGCGAATTAAGATAGCGACCACGCTAATGACAACGTTAGAATTTACCCGTAGCATTAATGATTAGTAATATACCATGATGCCACCATCCGAAGCTGGTGCATATAAATGACGATGTTGGGTATGTGTTTTGGTTGCTACCATAACACTGTGCTAGTGTATGTTGCACTTAAGCATACCATATGTAATGGCGCTTTATAAAGTTTGTAGTAGTTGGTGAAGTTAATGCATGTCGTACAAATTCGTGGTGCTTATACTGGGAATTTTTCATTGGCACATGCATGGCGTTTGAGATTCACATGAAAACAGTTAGAACTATATGAGTATAATACTTTCCACGTTAATTTTTTATATTTTAATTTCAACAAAAAAGATAAAACTAGAAGAAACTGAAAACTCCGGGGCAATAAAAACTAAATTCAGTAAGTTCAACTAAATTTCTAAGTCGAACAATTGTAGTGTTTCTCCGATGAATTTAAATGATGGACGGGATGAGTGAAGAAACTCCATCAGGAACTCGCAATGATGAAAGGTGGAAAACCGTTATGTCTAAACTTTTGATTTTTACGTGGAGTGTCCCTAAAATAATCATGTGCGAGTGTTGTTAAACGAGCCGGGCCAAGTCGAGCCTGGCTCATTAATTAAGACGAGTAAAAAATGGGCTCGAGCTCAAGTGAATTGTAACGCGACTCGAACTCGAAAAAAATGAGCCTTAACGAATATTATCTATAGAAAATATTGAAAATAAGTATAAAAAATAATAATGAGCCTTATCGAAACTTTATCGGTAGAAATTTCGTTGGAAATAAGCGTAAAATGAGGCTAAACATTCATTTCGCTATCGAGCAGTCGAGTCGCCGTTAAAACCATTTGCATAATAATTTCTACGTGTGTTGAACAAATCACATATGAAACTTTAAGGGGCAAAACGGGTCACATGCAAATATGCAATATTTAGGGGGTCACATGCAATATTTAGGTGCACCATTTGAAATTTGGGGAAATTTTGGGGTCAAAACTCAAAAGACCCAAGCTCAATTTTTAGGGGATTTATATATACTCGAAGAACATCCATTCCAACTTTTGAATTCATATTCACAATCGATCAACATCACTGCATCACTCTTTAGATTCAGCAGGCTCCAATTTTTCCAATTAGGGCTGGATTGCGTCGCAATTCGTTCCCAGGTACTCTTCTGTTTCCCTTAACCATCGTATGGTGCAGACTGGAGCTAAATTCTTATTTGTTCTGGTTTATTAGAAATCACATTTACAGAGAAAGAAAATATGTGATCATACTCAAACTTACTGCGCAATTATGTTGGCACTCAATGTCGCTTAAACCTTGCTGAGACTCTGCGAACAATTTCAGCTCGAAACCCCACAAAAACTGTTACTGTTAGTATTAGTATGAGCATGAAAAATGTACCAAACCATGGCTTGCATTTAGATAACTTGAACTTGGTACTAGATTGATGATGATGCTATTTTTATCTGTTGTATTTTGTGTTTCATCTTGCCCAATTAATAGTACAACTATGCAACCGCGATTTTTAACTGTGTTGCTTGGATGTGCTTCTATGTGTTTATTTTCTCTGCTTATGTTGGCCCCCAAGAACATTGGACTGGTGTTTCTTGTTACTACTTACTACTCATAGGCTTTCATTTCCCCTCAAGCTGGACTGACTGGTTTCTAATTGAATTTGTAAAGTTTCGTTTGGTTTTCCTGTAGCATTAGAGCATTAGACGTATTCTGGATGTGGATATCTGTTCTTTTCTTTTCGTTTTCTGACTTCCTTTACTTTCCATATAAAAGTAGATTATTGACCATGGATGCGGATACTGTAAGTTCTGATCAAGTAATTGCAGAATTGGTCGGTATGGGGTTTGAATTCTCTGACATAACGGAAGCTATAAAAGCTGTTGGTCCGTCATTGGATAATGCCATCGAGTTTATCTTAAACGAATCTCGTAGAAACACAGGAAGTGCATCAACTAATTCAGAGTGCCTCACGAGCAAAAAAGTTTTGGGCAAAAGAGCAGCCTCTTCGCCACAACCATCCTGCAGACTGCGGCAAAAAAGCATAATGGAACACCTAAACATGGACTCAGGATCCAAAAGAAACAAGGCCGGTGTTTTGAGTGATACATCTGTCTCTAAAGCAGACTCATTGACAGGACACGTGGAAGGATCAGGTGTTTCTTCTGCCAAAGATACTACTGTAAATAATTATCAGCAAACATCCATGAAAACGTCTTACTGCAAGGATGAAGAGTTGATTGGAATTGAGTGGGAAAAAAGGGCAAAGAATCTATTAAGCAAGCATTTTGGTTTTTCAAACTTGAAGGACTTTCAGAAGGAAGTTATTGCAGCCTGGTTAGCCAACCAAGATGGTCTAGTTCTTGCAGCAACTGGATCTGGTATTTCACATTTGTGCCTCAGCATAGCTGTCTGTTTTGTCATTCATCCATTAAACATTTCACTTACCTTTTTGTAGGGAAATCTTTATGTTTTCAGGTCCCTGCATTATTATCTGGGAAAGTGGTGGTCGTTATATCGCCATTGATTAGCTTGATGCATGATCAGTGCTTGAAGCTTGCAAAGCACGGGATTTCAGCTTGCTTTCTTGGATCTGGTCAAATTGATAAAACTGTTGAAAAAAAAGCAATGAGCGGCTCATATAACATCATTTACGTCTGCCCGGAGACTATTTTAAGGTAAACCAGTGTCTTGCCCTGTTGTCATATTTTCAATGCATTTGCAAGTTTCACTGGACAACTTATTTTGCATATTTTGCAGACTGATAAAACCACTCCAGAGTCTCGCAGAAAGCCACGGGATTGCATTATTTGCAATAGATGAAGTTCATTGTGTTTCAAAATGGGGTCATGATTTCCGACCTGACTATAGGTTATATTCTTCTCCCTCCTCCAATATCTACCTCGTAACTATACCATGTTCTGGTGTTCATATATGTCATATCTTCTCCCTTCTCCAATGTCATGGGAACATTTTTAGCAACCAATAGTGTTGGATGGATTCACAAGAAATTGCATCTGTTAAACCCTCACACTTGCATCATGTATTCAACAAAAATGGAGGCTGTAAGTTGTATATAATCACATACGAGCACATGCTTCTAGATCATATATCTTGCATTTCTGATCAATTAAATGCTGACATGCCAGTGAGACAAGGAAAGCTTTACGTTAGCCTGTGCCAACACTAACCCATTAAATGTCTCTAGTAATTTCAACTAACATAGTAACATGCCCCCAATACAATATTATGACTCAAGAAGATAGTGAACTCTTAGCGTAATGTAAAACCTGTATCCTGTTAAAGCCTGGCACTGGCATTAGTTAATCCAAACCTTTTTCCTTCATCAATTTATAAAAATCTGGATTAATTTGTGTAAACAACTGCCATGTAAGACATGGCTTATGAAGAATATGAAAAGAAAAATCAAAGAGCACCAAACTCTTTTATAACTCACAATTTGGCAGTTACGAATTTTTCGTCACTTCTTTGTCATATAGAACTGGCAATAATCTTACTTGTATGGATGCACAAAAATATCACCCCACATGAATCTAGAAATCAACTGTGCCAAAAGTGCCAGTATTCTGATACCTGAGTGTGTGTGTGGATCTCTTGGGCATAATATTATTTATCGAACTTTTCCAGTTGGAAATTTCAGTTCTTCAGTTTTTTGTTGACCAGCATTTCCTTTACATGACAGGCGATTGTCCGTGTTAAGAGAGCATTTCAGTGCTAAACGATTGAAATTCTTGAAGTTTGACATTCCGTTGATGGCTTTGACTGCTACTGCAACTATTCATGTTAGGCAAGATATACTCAAGTCATTATGCATGTCTGGGGAAACAAAAATTGTCACAACTTCATTTTTCCGGCCAAATCTTCGTTTCTCGGTCAGTGTGTCTGATCTGTTACAATTTAACGCTTAGCTGCACTCCCCTCCCCCACCTCCCCATGGCTGTCTTAAATGCAGCAACCTAAGATTTTTGCCCTTTCATAGTGTCCTGCTATATACACAGCATTCTTACCTTTAATTTTTAGTAAACAGCTTTGTTTGATTTGTACTGTAAATTTATGGCCTTATCGAATTTTATCCACATGCTGATGGTCATGACTTCATCTCATGCAGGTGAAGCACAGTACAACAAAAGCATCTTCCTACACAGAGAATTTCAGTGAATTGATAGGGATTTACACCAAAATGAAGAAATCACCCAAAAACTTGATTTCAGAAGACTTTGGGAATTCCATAAAAAGCCTGAGTAGCACCTCCAATGGTGCGTCACTTGGACCAAGCGAGATTTACAGGAACGAAATAGGCGATTTTGATGGTTGTGATTTATCAGATGATGATGGGTTTTCAGAAATAGATGGAGTAGTGTCACATTTGGAAGATGGGTTATCCTCTCCAGATGAGGAGTTATCAGTTCAGTATCTCGAAGATGACTTTGATCAAATCCAAGAAGTAGATGACCTAGATGGTATTGATCTGATTCTTAAATATTTCAGAGTTCGATATTTTCCATGTTCTAAAATGACACTGTATGGAATATAGCATGAGAATTCACATGCTTCATAGCGGAGAGTTTGATATATCAATGCCTTTTTACTGTTAAGAATCTTCAGACATTCTAGATGAGATTTCTTGCTATGTGTTGGTGCAAACTGTGAACCAGAAGTATATGTTACTGATAAAACTTCGTAGTATCAACTCATCATGCGTTATTAGCTCAAAGAGATGTGTATCCACTTAGCATCATAGACATTTAACTTTATTCAATGCCTATGAATGATAATTAGAGCTAATCTGGGTGATCCATTCGATTTTCTCTTTCAAAGTAAATAATCAGTATCTAAAACTGTTTCAGTTTCTTGTGGTGCATTTGGAGGAGAATCACCTGTATGTTTCGGCAATAATGGGACTTCTGACTCGCAAAATCTGTTGAGTGGAGCATACAAAAAACCAGCACCCCTTGGAGGACCTCTAGAAGGAGGACCGACAATTATTTACGTTCCTACCAGAAAAGAAACAGTCAACTTAGCACGGTTCTTTTCAAAGCAAGGAGTAATGGCAGCTGCTTATAATGCTAAGGTACATGGCTCTTCTAGATATGCTTACTAAAGTTCAATAACATAGTTCCCATAAAATAAAACAATTTTCTCATTTGATACAGTATTGCCGTCATATAGTACACAACTAGCTTGGTAGTTTGATTTAAATGAATTTTTTCTGCTTTACCTTAGTAGGGATTTCTCATTTTAGTTCATTTTCCTCCCTCCCTCTTGGAGAATAATACTGTGAACATACTTTATCCATGATCATTTTGAAATGATGTATCATACATTTTTTGTACTCTAAAAACAACTTTTCTTTAACCTCCTCCCTGTTTATGGATGCCAAGTTACAGACATTATTCTCTTTCTTGTTTGCAGTTGCCAAAGTCACACCTCAGACAAGTTCACAAAGAATTTCATGAAGATAAGTTACAGGTAGCAGGGCTGTGGAGCAATCTACTTAATTATGTTTTTCTTTGCACCTGAATTGGCAAAGTGGTTTTATGTTGATTTTGTCATTTTAATGTACATCAGGCCTCAACCTTTTGCGAGTACTATGAGTCTATGATAGATGAACAGCAGTCGTTATAAAAGTTGCTTTACCTCCAAATTTGTACAATCCCCAATGAAGCATTTCTTTCATTATTTTACATAGATCAAACTTGGGCTTACGTGTAGGATGTGCTCATAGTAATGGAAACTATTTGGGTCTTACCTTACCAAATATGAGTAATTTATTTATGTAGATAGTAATCCTAGATGTACTCGGTGAGTTAACACTTGATATGTGCAAAGGCATGATAATAATCTTGCCACAGTATATAAGTGACATGATCTACTCTCTGATAGTATATGACTTAGTTTTGAAGATGGCCCATTCATTTTTAAAAGAATAATTTGGGGAGAAACTTTCTGAGATTTGAAGGTGCTAACTGTATCTTGGGGACAATGCATGATGAATTGCATAGGTAGATTGATGGTTTTCTGTCCTGTTTGAGTTGGTGGAAGTAATTAATGGAAACAGGCAATTTGAAGTTCTTTGATTGCATTTATATTCCATGGAAGGGGAAGGGGAGATTACCCCGAACACTAGAGGCCTTTGATGTAAAGAATTTTGTCTGGCCCTCTTAAACTGGCTTTAAGTCTGCTGTCCTTGTTGTCGTTTTTGTAGTGATTTAGGGAACTAACTTTTGCAGTACGGATATTATTGAAGTTTCCCAGTTTACAGCATGGTTCGAGTTGTAGCTATCCTGGGATTTTATTTTGGCATTTGGGAAATGGTTTGAACTTTAAAGTTATGTATTGTGATATGTCGTGGGAAGTGCGATAATTTTAGATAACCATGTGTGCAATGGACTAGTTTTATTCTTAAATTTCATCAAAACGTGGAAGATTGTAGTCTTTAACTTTTGACGTTCTTCATCCATACATTATAGCACACTTGAGATTGGACAAAACTTGCATACCATTTTCCTTCAGAAGTGAGTGTTGTTCTTGTCTTCAGGTGGTTATTGCAACTATTGCCTTTGGAATGGGTATAGATAAATCAAATGTCCGAAGAATTATCCATTACGGATGGCCACAGGTCAGCTTCTGCATTACATAACAAAGCATCTGCAAACAACTTTAAATTCATCTGGAGATATTTTGCAAAACCATCAACAAATATTTAAAACTGTTTCTTTCTATTGCAACCGGAGAATTCAATTGTGTTCGCTGCAATTTCAGGAGTCTTGAAGTATATCTTTCTTTTATAACAAGTTCTCCTTTATATTTTTTAGTTTATTATCTTCTACCTCCTGATGTCCATGCTAGAACTTGATTATGAAAACCCATTCCTTTCAACCTCTCATTTATTATACACTATACAGAGCTTGGAAGCATACTATCAAGAAGCCGGCCGAGCTGGTCGAGATGGGGAATTAGCAGATTGTGGTCAGTATGCTTGTGATTTTCATGAAGCTTCTGAACGTGACTGTAGCTTACATACATAATATCATCTTTTACTCGTTCGAGCAGTCCTTTATGCAAATCTGTCAAGAATTCCTACACTTTTGCCAAGTAAAAGAAGTGAAGAGCAGACAGAGCAAGCATATAAGATGTTATCGGATTGCTTCAGGTTAATTTCACTGTTATGTTTGTCTGTTACATGTTTGCTCTATAATTTTCTTTTATGCCCTACCTTTTTTCATGAAAAAACAAAAAAAATCCTGAAGGGTTTTATTTCACCAGAAGAAACGACTGATTACCTTGCAGATATGGAATGAAGAATTCATTATGTAGAGCCAAAACGCTTGTAGAGTACTTTGGTGAGGAGTTCACCCAAGAGAGATGTCACTTGTATGTCATGATCTTCATTCTGTGCAGGCTTCATTTCTTGAAAATTAATTTATATTACTGATTTGTTTATTGTGGCCCTTGAACTTTTTCTATATGTATTCAAACACAGTCCCGGAATCACTGTTTTTGAAAATGTCAACTATCGGGTTGTCTGCTTGTAGATTGTGGTTATTCTGGGTCCACGGGAAACATATTTTACTCCTTGTTCATTTAATATGCTGTGCGACGTAATAAAATGCCTGAAGTTGCCATCAGAAAGCTATCCTTTTACTGACAACTGAACGTACAGCTCACCTGGGTCGCTCAAGTGTCGATTTCAGAACTGTCAACGATGAATATCATACTTATATATTCACTTTTGTTAACATGGTATTGAAACAGCATAATAACTTCAGATGTTTATGGGAGTTGAAATTACTGTAAATGAAATATATATTTAGCAGATCTACATAACATTTTTGCTATACATAAACTTTAGCTTAGCCTTGTTGCACGTGCAGGTGTGATGTATGCACAAATGGATCTCCAGAAATTCAGAATCTGAAAGCTGAGGCAGACACTTTATTGCAGCTTATTGCCACTCATTATGTCCGTACCTTTGACACCAAGCATATGCATTTTTTTTTAAAATCCTCTATATGCTCTTTAGGAACTCTGCTTAGGTTTTCAAAATGGAAATTAGCCATTTGAAGGTTATGAGATGCATATCATGAAATTGCTAAAAATGTTGCTCAATGCTGGCTTCCGACTCCAGGGATATAAGAGTTGTGAAGTTTTGTGTGATGATGATGATGTTATCAATGGCTTCAAGCACAGCCGGTTTAAGGAGAAGCCCAACATCAGGACGTTTGTGAGCAGGATAAGGGAACAGGTAACTTTAGACAAAAGTGTTTTTGCATATCCATCTTGCTCAGAAAATCTTCTATTGATCAGGCTTTAACTGAAGTTTGAGATAGACATTTCTACAGGATAATAGATAGAGCTATAAGTTCATATTATATTTTGTTAGCTTTCCATCATCTGCTGTGATTTAATTTCAACGTGTTAGATAATTAATAGAACACTTTGAGTTGATAGCAATAATCACAATTATGACTATATTTGTAACAGTTGAAATGTTGTAATAATACAAGAGATGGGCCTAATTTGTTCACTGCATAATTTAAAGATGATAAGTGTTCACCTATGAATTGACCAATGCATGATTGAATTGCTAGAAAAAGTGGCTAACTAGTACTATAAATAGACATTCACTTGCAAGAATTCTCCCACAAGCAATTTGATTAAGCTGAAATCCCATGCGTGGGCACTTTGATTAAAAAAACAGAATTCTCACTCAAGAATGGATTGAGAGAACAAGAGGTGTTGGGAGGTTGGGGCATTGTAGTGGAATGTTCTCAAGGAAGCCTAGGAAATGATAATATGGAACCAATGGAATCGCTAACAAATATTTGCCACATCAAAACCATGCATGTCAAGCCTATTAAATCATAGGTTTAAGGTATCCTAAATTGGGATTTTCGGGCCCGAGCTCCTTCACCCTCAGATTTTCCCTCCCTTTTTTGATAGTGAAATTCTTTTTTACTGATATTCTTTTCACCCTACTTAGATAAGTATCTAAATAAGCTAATTGCTTGTGCACATCTTGCAAGTGGAGGTCTATTTATAGTATCGGGAAGTCACTATTTCCTAGTATCAATTATGAATTACCTATCATGCATTGGACAACTTATAGGTGAACATTTGTTATCATTAGTCGTGCAAACTGAAATGGTATAACAGATTAAATCCATCTCTTGTTACCTAATGGATTTAATAAGATTTTATTATGCCCCTAAGGTTTCAAATTTTATCCTGGCTTCAATTAATTATTCTAGTAAATATAACATTTGACTTCAGAAGTGTTGTGGTATGGGATGCGGAAGCGTACAAGTTCAACTAAATATTTAGAGAAATAAATGAAGGCATGAAATTGACACCAAGAATTTCAAGGTGGAAAATCCTAGAGGTAAAAAACCACCTGCAAGAGAGCCAGCATTTTCACTATAATGGTTTTGATACAAAAGATTTACTCTTTGGCTTATAAATATATCTCCACGGGCTCATACATGTACCAAAAACAAGGTTGAGAATATAATGGACAATTTGAGAGAGTGTAAGATGTGTTTGTGTTGGCTATGTGTTCATGATGTTCTTGGTGTGTTCATTTTCATTTCCGAGCAATATATTTATAGTAACAAATTAGGATTAAGTATTGAAATCAATGTTCTAACTTGTGGTGTGAAAGGAAGACCAAAATATGTTGCACAATTTGCACACAATAAATGGAAGTATGGTGCATGCTTTGAAGAAAAATGGAATACTGGCCAACATGTGTCCACCAAACCCATTTTTTCCATAATTGTAGAAGTTAATAAATATTTAAAGAAATAAATAAAGACAGTAAAATGACACCAAGAACTTTACAATTGGAAAACCCTCCGTGTATAGAGGTTAAAAAAACCATCATGACGAGAGCGGTTCCATGGAAAATGGGTCAAGGTGGAGATTTGTTGGCCGGTGATTCCATTTTTCTTCAAAGCACACAGCCTGCTTGATCTTCTTTCAGACCACAAATTAGGTCATTGCCCCACTAAATACTAATTCTTGCACTATAAATACCTTGTTAGAGAATGGATGAACACATCAACCGTATCACCAACACATAGTCAACAATAAGTAGAGGAAATTTTAATTGCGTATGTCCATTTTCTTGTTTTCGTAAATGAAAAGTGCAGTCGGGCTGGGAAATGCTGCTTTCTTCCAGCCACAGTTAATACATATTTAATTTCCGAAAATATTTTTGGGGGATCCTGAGAACTCAAAAGCAACTAGTATGTAAAAAGGTTGTGATTAGGGTTTGAGGAACTGAACTTGAAGGTCTCTGGAAAACCTTCATATCTGAGACAGTGACCTCCTGTTTTAACAGCCCAAATGCAATTGGAAATTTGTTGATCAAGCATGAACCCAGCATATATCAATCACGTCTTGAAACTTCACTGTTGGAAAGATCTATAAAGTAGAATTCATAAGTTATATTAATAAGTATGTTTATTCTTTGTGTTGAACAATTTCTTAGTATACAGTTTCCTCATGTTAGTTATTGATCAGTGGAAAGACTTCAACATGCAAAATCCCTAGCAACTTTTAATACACAATGAAATGAGCCATTGATTGAGCTTGCCTCTTGTTCTTTTTTTTAAATTTGTGTTCATTCTAAATTCTTCATTTTTGCTTGGTTTTCAACAGAACCTCAAATTTGCCGCAGCTGACCTCACATGGTGGCGTGGTCTTGCTCGCATATTAGAAGACAAAGGGTTTATCAGGGAGGACAACGGCATGGTATGCCTCTCACTAGACAATGGTTGCAGGGGTGCAATCTTTCTTTCCTTTTTTTTTTATGTTCGTTCTCACGCCTCATTTGGAACATCAGTTATTTTCATCCGACTTACTTTTTAAGGCCTCATGAACATAATCATGTCATTTAGAAATGGTTCGGACCAGCCCTTACTACTCTAGGCTAAAACTTATATTAAGGTTTTGGACTTGCATTCATAACTGAATCCCAAATCGTTGAACCATTATGCCCGAAATGACTTTTCTCTTCTGTACATGTACATCATAGCAATCTGCATGCATCAATGATTAACCATCACCTCAAACTTTAATCAAAAGTCGGAACATTTCTGGTCTAACATTACTCTTTGAATTTTGGCGACCATAACTCAAACCAAACCCAATCTTTGTCCAAATGTATTATGATGCTGGTCGTTTTACTTCTACTTGCCTGCTGCATATAAGATCTTTTAATGTAGAGCATTTTCATTTACCTTTGCAGATTTATTTACCAACTTTGCGTGCCTCAATTTTGTTACCACCCATCCAATAAACTTGTCTGCTGCATATAGTCTTGATTGGTACTGATCATTAAGCAGTGTCACTAATACTCCAAATTCTTTAATCTGCATATATACTGTATGCTAGTAATCTCAGTTTTCAAATGTATCTCCAGTTTATTGTAGATGATCAACTCTCTTGCTTCTACATTTAGTTATAAGCCAAATGCATGCTCAGCAGTTATAATCTTTCTTGTAAATTGTATCATGCAGCGGCGTGTTCAAATACAATACCCAGAACTGACTCCCTCCGGGCTGCGATTCTTGAAGTCTGAGCAGGAACAACAATTCGATGTTTACCCAGAAGCAGACATGTTGTTACCCATGGCAACAAGCAAACCTTATTCAAGTTTCTCAGAATGGGGAAAAGGCTGGGCAGATCCTGAGATACGCCGTCAACGCTTGGAAAGAAAAACGTCTTGGAGAAAGCCGAGGAATAGAAAACTGCGCAAGAAAAAGTCTGATCTAAGTACAGTCCGTGGAAGGTTGTCTGCTAAACTCTCAAAGTAGATGAAATGTTTAGACAGGTAGGTAGATATGGTCATATGGGTCATATGACTAATGTTGTTTCTTTACAAGCTTACATTGACAATTTTCATTAATATTGCATCAATTTTCTTTACTACACAGAATATATGATCCCTCCATATTTTACTTTTAATTATGTAAAAGAGAAAACATGTTTCAACAGAATCTATGGAATAGTTTTGAGACACTGAAAGTATCACAGAGTTGAAGCTAAAAAGAGAAGTTGTCAGTGTCATGGGACTGGCAAAGGTTGTGGAGCTGGAAGTAGATGTAGGCGGCGAAATGTTCACAATTTGTAGTCAAGAGTTCGTAAACCACTACATATATTGCTACTTCAACTAGGGGTCAGTTTGGCTTCCTTCAAGCCTATATTAGATTGATACACACAAATTAATTATAAATTATGAATGTGAGTATCAATCTAATTTACTCGCATTCTGATAAAAAAGAAGAGATTAGAAAGAAAAAACGCCCACTATGTAGATTGGATGACACGTGTTGGTGAATACATCGGTTCCTGACCTTCTGCACTTAAGGCTTTAGACTACCCGCATTGGGTGACGGCTCCGTGAAGCATCACCGGCTGGTGACGGGATCCGTAACGAGATTTTGCTGCATTGGGTGACGCGTCACGGAGCCGTCACGAAAATTCGAACTCTTTTTTTTTTTTTTTTTTTTTTTACATATTTAACATATTGTAAGAGTGTTTAGAAGTTGAAATTAATAAAATTGCATTTTTAAAACTCATTTTATAATTTATTGAGCAAGAATATATTACAACAAACCGCAGAGAATTTAAAAACTAAATGGAAATGCACAAATGCATTAAACTAACAAACACACACTACACGATTGGTCAAGCTCCACAGTCAACGCATCCTCCAAATATGTTCCATCAAGTCCCTTTGGAGTTCTTCATGCGTGCACCTACTGTGCATTTGCCGTGAAAAGTTCATGTATTCCGGGATAGAATTTATTGTTGATTGTGCTCGTCGGATACGAACTCCGTCAATCACATGGGGTACATTATCACGGGTATCTTGTTCGAACTCTTCGATTTCCTTGTCATAATTTAGGTATTTGTGGCGCTCATACTCAACTATCATGTTGTGGAGTGTGATGCAGCAATCCATAATCTTTTTTAGTGTGGCCCTGTTGTGTGAAAGGGCGGAATTTCGTACAATTGCAAATCGTGCTTGCAGTACTCCGAAAGCACGTTCCACATCTTTCCGGCAAGACTCCTGACGCTCAGAGAATTTGGCTTCTTTGTGCGTTACCGGATTCGGGATGACAGGAACAAATGTAGCCCAAGCTGGGTAGATGCCATCGGTTAGGTAGTAAGGCATGTTGTACTGATGGGCATTGACCTCAAAGTTAATCTGAGGTGCCGTGCCGTTCAGGAGATCGTCGAACACCGGTGAACGTTGCACGATCGACAAGTCATTGTATTTTCCGGAAATCCTGAAGAATGAATGCCATAGCCAAGTATCTTGGGATGCTACTGCTTCTAAAACAAGGGTAGGCTTTTTGCTTCTGCCTTGAAATTGACCGTGCCACGCCTTGGGACAGTTCTTCCATGTCCAGTGCATACAGTCGATACTCCCAAGCATGCCCACAAATCCTCTTGCAGCGTTGATTGCCAGAATCCTTCGAACATCGACTTCATTGGCCCTCCGCATATATGTTGGACCAACCTCAGCCACCACAGCGTCACAAAAACGCGAAAGACACTTGAGAGCCGTGCTTTCACCAAGTCGGCAATACTCGTCAACCGAGTCAGCAGAAGCCTCATAAGCTAGCATGCGAATGGATGCGGTACATTTTTGTAGTGTGGTTAACCCCGGTCGGCCAAGAGCATCTGGCTTGCACACAAAGTAATCATCTTGACACACCACACCAGCAATCACCCGTTCGAACAACGGCCTCTCCATTCTGAATCTCCGTCGAAATTTATCTGCATATGGTGGGTTAACCCCGAAGTAGTCTTCCTCCAATTGTTTGCCACGCTCTTCTCGACTTCTGTCAATGTAAGCACGCTTCTTCTTAGGCCGTCGTGGCTCATCCGGTTATTCTTTGTTCTTTGGAATTGTTGGATCATATTTGGTACATTTTGCATTATCATGGTTTGGATTTGTGCGAAAGGATTGGATGAAGAAGAACCAAGCAAGCTTTCATCATCAGATGATGAATTGGACATGATTAACTTTGGAAAATTGAAGTAGATAGAGTGTTTTCTGTTTAGTTAGGATAATGGAAGAAGGGATGAATGCAAGTAGTTTGTTGTGTCTGGAAATGTGTTATATGGTTGTATTATATAGACAGGTTTTCGGAGATGTGTGACTCATTTCTTAGTCATAGCTGAGTCACAATGCATTGGATGCCTCATTAATTGAAGATAAGATGTATGAGAAATTGAAGACAAGATGTCTGACAAAGCAAAGATAAGATGCCTGACAAAGTAAGGATAAATCACAAGACTTACTTTCCGTAATTAAATAATTCAAACTCAAATTCAAATTCAAAGCACACTGATTTTATTACAACGGACACTTGGAAGAGTAAAACACAAACAAGCCACACTTCGGGAAGTAAAAAATAAACAAGCAAACTAAAACAAGCTCCCAACTTCAGCCATTACTCGGACGGAAACAATTCCTTCTGCAGTGCATCACAAACTCCCTTATGTTCTGGGGTCAAGTTGGCATAGTTCCCCATAAGTGTCATCCACATGTCCATCTTCTTCTCCTTCATCCTATGTTCCTCCTTTTGCCGGGCAAACTCCAGCTTCTGTCTTTCCAACTCAAGGTATTGGGGATAAATTTCATTAAGGGTGAATTATATTTGGACCCCCTAATAAATTTCGTAATAACATCGTAGTCCCTGACAATTCAACAATAACATATTAGTCCAAAAACTTATTTTCCTATTGACCAAGATAAAAACCACCTTCCTAGTTGGAATTTTTTAGTACAGGTGTAAAAAGAAATTTGAAAAATTAAAATAAAAAGGAAAAACTTAATATTGAAAAGACAAATTAAAAACAACACCGTTCTTCTTCTTCTTCCTCCCTTCCCTTTTTATTTCTTCTTCAACCCCACCAACCACCATAACCCACCAGCTCCAATCAACAACCACCACCAACCCTAATGCACTGCCATTAGAGCTCCGATTGGAGCTCCATTGAAGCTCTTGTGCGGTTTGGGTACTGATTTCACTGGCTTCTCCACAGCCCAGAGATGATTCCGTCATCTCTGCCCTGTTTTTCTGATCTGCTATACCAGAAGCAGTGAGTTTTGAGAGTTTTCAGGAGTCTGTGGTAGCTCCTCCACATTCATCCTCAGCCTTTGTTGCTCAAAAATATCGACCCTCATCGTCCAAAATTTGAGCTCTGATTGGAGATTTAATGGAGCTCTAAAGTGTGTGCATTTGAGACCCATTTGAAGCTTGAAATGAACCTCCAATGGAGATTGCATTTTTGGGTTTTCATTTGGAAATTAGAAATTCTTAAGGGGTTATTTTACAATTTTTTTTGGGATAAGTTTGCAATAGAAGAAGAGTTCGGGAGTGATCTAAAAAATTATTTGGGGTCATTTTATAAAGAAATGAAAGTTTATAATAAAAGGCAAGTTATTTGAAAGTTTAATTACATAGGTCTATTGTACAATAATTAATTAATTAAAAAGAATTTAAGAAAATAAATTAGAAAGGCCTAAAACCGCCTAGTGGTTTGCCAAATCAGCAAAACCACCGTCCACGTCATTTCCGGACTACCACCAAGGAAATTTGAGTTGACTTTTGGACCATCTTGTTATTAATTTATGAAACTTGTCCTCATGTGTTATTGTTGAGATGTTAGGGGCTTCGATGATTTGGGCAACTTTATTAGGGAGAGCCAGTGTAATTTTCCCTTTCATTAAAGTTAACCCATCCCTCGCTCATTGCATCCATTGAGGAGTTGCCAGAACTACCACCTCTAGCCATCTTCTTTGCCTTGTCACGACCCATAGGACGTTTGTTAGGCGTGACACTGACACTGTCCTCATTGTGGCGCTTGCTCCCACTATTAGCACCTGCTGATTCCATTGGTTGATTATCATCAACAAGAACCTCAACCCTCGGAGTTGTTGCGGCCTTCTTGTATTTTTCCTCCAAGTTCATCCTCGTTTCCCACTCTGGGTACTGTTTCATGGCATCCCACTGCTTGAATAAGTTGAATCCGGCGTTACAACTGGAGTTCTCTTTGTAGAATTCCTGGGCTGTTTCAGTTACATTGGCTTCATTGTAGCCACTCCGATCGCCGACAACCCTAGTAGCACGATCCACACAAATCACCCACCAATTAATGTCATCTCTCATCCGCTTAAATCTGATACGAAGCGAATCATGACTCCGCTTTTTTTCCAACCCGGACATCCTCCCATCTCTCCGCACGTCCTCGAACTTCTCCTCGACTTTCTTGAACAAACTTGCATACCTCTGATTCGTGCCAATGATCGGATTTGCGCTAACGGCCATGTAACAAGAGATGAGAACCAAGTCCTCATTCGTGTTGTAGGGTGAGCCACGTCCTTCGCCTTTATTGGTCGTCCCTCCTTCCGTGTCTTTGGCTTTCCCTTTCCCACGCCTCCGCATCGGTTGAATTTCAGGCTGCGTCTCAGGAACAACTTCCGGTGGTGCTTGCGAAAACATTGGTGTTTGTGAGATTGGAGAATGGTAATTTTGAGTGTAGGGGTCTTCGTACGAGCTTTCGAACAAAGGGCGAACAAAGCTCGGTTGGGGTTGTGGAGAGGTGTTTTTGTTAAGCTTTTTCATGCACGCTTCGTAGGCTTCGGGTGTGTTTTCTTGCATCCACCTCAGAGTTTCCGGAGTGAACAAGTTTCCGTCCATGTCGCCGGAAAATTGAAGTGGAGATGGTTGGTGTTTTGGAGTGAAGAGAGTGTTTTGAGTTTAATTAAGAGAGAAAGAGGAGTTGGAGATGGGATGATCCAAATATAGTCAAAACTGATCTCATTTTATAGATCTCGAAAAAATAAAGCCGTTGGTGATTTTTATTTATTTTTTGAAAGTTATAACCGTTTGAAATTTAAACGGAATTTACAAAAAATAAAAATAATAATAATGACACATGGCAGCAGCCTAAAGTTAAACGGAAATTGGAAAAAAAAAAATAAAAACAGGACACATGGCTGCTGCCAATTTACACTCTCCCGTCACTATGTGACGGGAGACGATGCGGTAGCGTCGACTTCACTGACAGTGCAATGCAACTCGTCTTATATAGCCGATCAATGTAGCCAATTCGACACGTTTTGAAGCAATTGCAAATCAATTCGCCCTCAATTTATCTATGTGATTTGGCGGTCATTGAACGAATCATCTCTCTTTGGTCATAACATTGAGTGCCTATTCTAATTCCAGATTAACTAAATATTGATGATAAAATACTGAGACGTTTTGAAATTTCTCAGTCGTTTGTAAAATTTCAAACATGATTAAATTCCGACGTGCCCTAGGCCGTGGGTGAGCAAAATGTCCAACTCGAGCCCATTCTAAACTATTCCCTCCAAGGCCCACTAGCACTTCCCGCCACTCCAAAAACGCAAGTCTAATTTCTAAATTCTAATCAATCACAATCAGCAATAGACTTTAGAGTTTAGACCTTCACGCAGAAACCTATATCAATTATATGCATAGAATACAAAGAACCCCAGCTAGCATGCATACAATTCATCACCGCCACATAACGGGGTGTTATAACCACTCGTAGATTTGGAATTCATAATCATAATCATAGAATAATAACACATGAATGACAATATCGATAAATAAACACGAAGGTAATTGAGTTGATACAATTGATACCGTAGTTGTTACGCAGCCTAGGTAATCAATGAAGAACTCGAACTCAATCAATGGAAGATACCATATATTGATCCTTGAAACATAATCCGAAGTTGAATTACAAGATAATAGGTTCAATCTCCACGATCTAAGCGATTGAAATTGCCTTGGATGATATTCTAAGTCTCAAAATATTAAAATTACTAGAGCGTGAGAACACACTACGCGTGTTATTGTGATATCTACTTACAAATAAGTGATGATGTATACGAAGGTAGGTAATACCGTTATTTCTAATAATGGATTGCCCTTTTTTCAAGTTGAATTAGTGTTTAGGTTAATGCGAATTGATCTGTTTTAATTCAATTGGAGAAGATGGAGAAGAATTATTGGTTATCGTTGTTTTTTTTTTAAGATGAATTGATTTGGTTTGGGTTGAATTATGGCTCGAAATTTAATTGGAGAAGACATATTGAATTTTTTTCAATGATGATTAATTTTGTTGGGGTTGCATTATGGTTTGTAATTTAATTTGAATAAATAGATTGTTAATTATACACACACACACACACACACAAATGAGTCCAGTTTAATTTAAATTAAGTACTCAATTGCACGACCCCAACAGTTGTCCACTTATATATATACTGTAATTATGAAAGTTTATTCGAAAATAGGAAGAAAATACATATATATACAGAAAAGAACGAAGTTGGCGAGTCCAACTAGGAGTTGGCGTTCGCCAACTCGCGTTGCTTAGCGGTTGGCGGACACCAACTGGCCTTTACGAAAGAAGTTGGTGGTCGCCAACTCAAAGTTGGCAATCGCAAACTTGGTCGTTTTTTGCCCCTTTTTCGCCATTTTGTGCTCCCGGCTCGTCCACGACATCCGTTTAAGGCATTGAAACTTCGTCTTCCTCATAAGTTCATAAAAACACACAAATTTTTGCCTCCAATCAACGCGATTTGCACAAAACACCTACAAAGCAACAAAATACGAACAAGTAACGAAACTCGATGAAAATAAATAATAACAAGACTTTAGAACAATAAAAAAGACGGTAAAAAAGACATGATAAGATGGTGTAAAACCGACTCATCAGTTCCTTATCGAATTCTCCATCCAAGAACTAGTGTATCTTATATCGCAACCAAACGTTTCTTAAACCTTAGAGCGTCGGGGTGCGAATTCGACCACAAAGCACAAAAGTAGCCGTTGTTCGTAGGCCAGCCAAACACAAACTCTCCAAACCCTCCGTCATAAAATGGCCTACGCTGCCAACTTCGCCGCCACCACCGCCGTTTTCACCATCGATACCTCATCTTCTCGGCGATCTACCCGTGTCTCCGCCGTCCATCTCCGCCATACGAGGCATAATCTGGAGTTTCTGAAATCTGTTATACATGGTCGTTAATTATACAAAAAACTCTCCCTCTTCATCTTCAGTTAATTGTAAGTATTTGTATCTAATTGCTCAAAATGAGATGATTATACGATGCTAGTTTGTGCCAAATTGTTGTGCCGAGTTTGAAATGTTTTGGTAGTCACAAAAATATTATGTAATTTTAGAGAATTTTGTTTCAATCGACACTTCATTTCGATAGTCATATGCTGGTAATTTGTAGAATTTCAGTTTACGGTGGTTAATTGGATGGGGATGAGTTGCTACAATTTTGTGTTGCTATTGTGACCATACATTTAAATGCCCTAAAAAGGTTTTCTCACTATATACAATACAGACATGCTGATTTTTCTTTTAATCGCCTTTCTAATAGCCCGCTGGGCGTGACTTGCAGGTGTGATGACCACTGAGGCGTCAACGACTATTCGAAGTTTCGGACAATGTGAAATTTGTTCTTGGATTGTTATTACAACTTATTGAGGATTGCTTGCTCCATACTAATATTGTCTTGGAACTTCAAAGAGATGATTGTTTAATTCATATTAGTAGTAAATCGATATCTATCCTTTAACTATCGCATCACATGTGTTTTCGTAAGTGTCGATTGCAAGCTAACTGGCTATGGTTGTGTGGCCGCTGTAAAAATGTACAATACACGTTTTCAGGTTTATTACCACAATTTACTTTCCTCCCTTGCGGGACTGTTTATGCAAGTATTCCAACGCCTATACATATGTTCATATTCATATTATCAAATGAGAATTTTACTCCTGAACTTAGGCAGATAGTACCATACAAGATAAGTGCAATTGCATTATGTCTAAGCTCATTGATATCCATCATATTCGTGACATTATAAAATTATGCATTGTTTTTCTTAGCGTGCTTCTATGTTGTGATGCAAGTTTGTTTGGTATTTGGCAGCATATGAATGAGAAAAATGTCTTAAATGATGTTTCTATTGAGAAAGACGTTGATGGATTCAACCCACTGAATATTGGTCTTCTGTCCATGAGGGGTAGAGAGCCGTCGTTTGTTTCGTACACTCCCAAAGGCTATATCGAGCTATTGCACAAGCACAATATTCCAATCAAGGGAAAAAATGTTGTTGTGGTTGGCATGAGTAATATTGTCGGGATGCTTGCAACCCTTATGCTGCAAGTAGTATTCTTCATCCTTCTGTTCGTTTGATTGTTATATATAAACCTTAATACAACTAGCACTTTTATGTAAATGGACATCTAATTTTAATTTTCGTGCATGTTTTTGAAATAGGGAAGATGCAACAATCAGTGTTGTCCACTCTAAGAAAAAAAAATCCCGAGGGGATTATTAGAGAAGCATATATTGTAATCGCAGCAGTAGGGCAGGCGAACATGGTGAAAGGTAGCTGGCTCAAGCCCGGTGCTGTTGTTATTGATGTTGGAATTAATCACGCCGGAGGTATATTTTGTGCAACCTGTGCCTGCATAGACTTTACAACATCCTGGAATGACAAAAAGAAAAAAAAAACCTGTCCTTTTTTCATATTCCATTTTTCATTCTACCACAAACTCAAAACATACATATAATGTACTATAAATTTGCATCCATAAAATTTTTAAACCGCAACTTCCAACTGGTACTAATGACCATAGTTGTTAATTTACACTTCTTGTCTTGGTTAATTCATGACATTGATGAGTTGTCATCCTAACATTTAGATTGTTACATCTATGTTTATGCATCCCCCCCCCCCCCCCCCCAACCCCATCCAAAAAAATTTACTTTTACTAATTTAACCAGAAAATGTTGTGGTTCGGGTCTTGTTACAAAGGTATGAAACGGGTTCGAGTTTATGTCTGATCCGGACCGGAACATATATATTTCGAACGGGTTTGAATTCGGGTAGGATAGAAACCGACCCGTTTAAAAGTAAAATGACGGAATACCAGTGCAGTAACATATAGAATGACCTCAACAATGTCTCTGACTATTATTAATTGTCATAGCTTCGTAAACATGTATAAAAAGATGTATGAGCTGAAATATATAATAGGAAATTGTTTATCCTTTATAGGCATATGATGTAAAATTTAATACCTCATTGTATATGATGTTTTATAACTAAAGTTTGATGGTACACGAAGATGTACCAAAGTGCAAATCTCTTAAATCAAACTTCACCCATATAATACCAATTAACACAACATTAAACGTTTGCTCACGTTAAAAAATTATAAGGTTCTATGAGTTGCATTCTTGTAAGTTTCAATAAGTTGAGTAATTGTCCTTAGAGTTTATAATCTGCTTCATCAACATCAATCTATTATACTGAAATGTTTTAAATTTGTTGGATATGTACACTCAAACTTATTTTCATGATACTATGACTTATAAGTATATTATTTAGTATCTTCCTACTTTTTAATGCCTGGACATCCTCCATATTTGGAGAAACACCGATTGAACGTAAAAAACAAATCAGAAAAAATAAATAATGGCAACCAAATATTTCCTAAACCTCCTTAGAGCGTCGAGGTGCGAATTCGACCATTAAGCACAAAAGTAGTCGTGGTTCGTTGGCCAAACCTAGATAACATTATTCGAAATCGGAAGCGAGAGCAGGAGCGACAATTCAATTTAAAAATAAATGAGAGCGAGAGCGCATTAAAAATAAATAAATTTTAATTTATACTGTCCAAATTACACAAAGTCTTATGAGAGACAGTCTATGCATAACTCATAATTGTTACTATTAATCAAAAAGTTTATGTTGTTAATGAAATAAGTTATTTTTCTAATATGTAAAAACACCAACACTAAGAACATTGACATCTTAATTGATAACATTAAAGATTTTATTGATAACCTAGTATGTCTATAAATAAATTATTCGGAGACTGTGTATCTCAGGATACTTACTCAAATACATTTTGCTTGAATATAAAATAAAATTATTAAAAGAAGAATTGCTCAAATACATAATGCGACCCTATGATGGCCCAAGCCCATACTAAATATATCACTTCCAACCCTAGTAGAAGTAACATAGATACAAGCAGCAACGGCAAGCTCTGCTTCCCCTTTAATTCATCAACTTCTTTACTTGTTTTACTCGGATCTCTCGAATCCGTTTGAAACAATTATCAATTATCATATTGGCTGCGTTGCTCATCTCCTTCAACATCCATTCTTTTTCTTCTGAACTGGACGCGGGTTCCACCTTGTTCCAAGTGCGTAATCCTGCTTATCTTCTTTTTTCAAAAATTTTGTGTTGAATCCAAACAATTGATGCTAATCGATGTTCACTTTGGTTTCAATCGACTCTTTTGGAAAGATCTAGCAAACATCAATTGATTTTCGAGTTTTTCCAAAAAAAGGCCTTTGAGAATTAGTTCGCGAATTAATAACACTTAAGTCTTCTTAGAGCGCGATCGGAACACAAAGCCCTACCAGTTCTAGGGCCAAACACAAACTCTTCAGCTCCAGCAAGAAAATAGGGAGATTCCAAACCCGTTATAAAATGGCCTTTGCCGCCAACTTCGCCGCCACGGCCGCCGTTTTCACCGCCGATACCTCTCCTTCTCGACTTACTTTCCGTGTCTCTGCCGCCGTCCATCTCCGTCAGACAAGCCACAGTCCGGCGTTTGTGAAATCTGTTAGATATGCTCGGTGTACCAAAAACTCTCCCTCTTCAGTTAATTGTAAGTATATGTGTTAATTGCAAGTATATGTTTCTCAAGATTATAATGTTTTGTTAGTCAGAGAAATGTTAGAAATGTTCTGTAATTTTAGAGAATTTTGTTTCAATCAAGCTTACGTTTTAATCGACACTTCTTTTCGATAGTGCCGTACGCTGGTAATCTGTAGAATTTCAATTTACATTGGTTAATTGGATGGGATTAGTTGCTACAGTTTTGTGTTGATCTTATAATCATACATTTATATGCCTTGAAAAGGTTTTCTCACTCTATACCGTTGATTTTTCTTTTAATCGTCTTTCTAAAAGCCTGCTGGGCGTGACTTGCAGGTGTGATGACCACGGAGGCATCTGCCATCGTTATAGATGGAAAATCTATTGCCAAAAAGATTAGGGAAGAAATAGCATCTGAAGTATCAAGGATGAAGGAGTCTATTGGTGTTGTTCCTGGACTAGCAGTGATTCTTGTTGGAGACAGGAAGGATTCTGCTACTTATGTACGAAGCAAGAAGAAGGCTTGTGAATCTGTATGTATCAAATCTTATGATGTGCGCTTGCCTCAGGATTCTGCAGAAGAAGAAGTGCTTAAGCACATTTCTCGATTCAATGATGATCCTTCAGTTAATGGTATCCTAGTTCAGTTACCATTGCCATCTGTAAGCTTCTTATACTAAATATTCTGTATCAACGGCGATTCTCTTTGTTCTTTTTCTGCAACTCCCTAAAAGGTTTGATGAATTATCCAAATGCTCACACAGAAAAGATAACCAATACTATTTGAAGTTTCAGAGAATGTGAAATTTGTTCTTGGATTGTTATTATAGCTTCTTCAGGATTGCTTATTCCATACTAATATTGTCTTGGGACTTCAAAGAGATGATTGTTTAATTCATATTAGTAGTAAATCGATACCTATCCTTTAAGTATCGCCTCACATGTGTTTTCGTAAGTGTCGATTGCAAGCTAACTGGCTATGGTTGTGTGGCCGCTGTAAAAATGTACAATAACTGTTTTCAGGTTTATCACCACAATTTACTTTCCTCCCTTCCTGTGGGATTGTTTCTGCAAGTATTCCAACTCCTAAACATATGTTCATATTCAGATTGTCAAGCCATACAAGATAAGTGCAATTGCATTATGTCTAAGCTCATAAAATAGTTCTTGGGTTGATATCCATCATATTCGTGACATTATAAAATTAATACATTGTTTTTCTTTGTGTGCCTTTCTATATTGTGATGCAAGTATTTTTTGTATTTGGCAGCATATGAATGAGAAAAATGTCTTAAATGCGGTTTCTATTGAGAAAGATGTTGATGGATTCAACCCACTGAACATTGGTCTTCTGGCCATGAGGGGTAGAGAGCCGTTGTTTGTTCCGTGCACTCCCAAAGGCTGTATCGAGCTATTGCACAGGCACAATATTCCAATCAAGGGAAAGAATGCTGTTGTGGTTGGCAGGAGTAATATTGTCGGGATGCCTGCTGCCCTTCTGCTGCAAGTAGTATTCTTCATCCTTCTTTCTGTTTAATTGTTATATATAAACCTTAATACATCTAGCACTTTTATGTAAGTGGACATCTAATTTTAATTTTCGTGCATGTTTTGAAAGAGGGAAGATGCAACAGTCACTGTTGTCCACTCAAAGACAAAAAACCCCGAGGGGATTATTAGAGAAGCAGATATTGTAATCGCAGCAGTAGGGCAGGCGAACATGGTGAAAGGTAGCTGGCTGAAGCCCGGTGCTGTTGTTATTGATGTTGGAATTAATCCCGTCGAGGTATATTTTGTGCAACCTGTGCCTGCATAGACTTTACATACATCTTCCTGAAGTGAAAAAAGAAAAAAATAAACTGTCCTTTTTTCATTTTTCATTCTACCACAAACCCAAAGCATACATATACTATACTACAAATTTGCATACATAAATTTTTAAACCGTAACTTCCAAATGGTACTAATGACCACAGTTGTTAATTTACTATTGTCTTGGTTAATTCATGACATGGATGATTTGGCATCCTAAATTTAGATTGTTACATCTTTGTTTATGCATCTTGGAAGAATATTTTACATTCATTGACACATTCATATAATTACTATAGTGCATTCATCAATTACAAAAGTTTGGGGGTAAAATGTTAGCCGGCAGTTTGACGGTGTTATGTGCGAAAGGTCCTGTGGCAGTGTAATTACTGGTATTTCTTTTCCTCATTTCCCTAAACTTTCCCATTCCCGTGACAGGATGCAAGTGATCCTCGTGGCTATCGGTTAGTCGGAGATGTTTGTTACGACGAGGCAAGCGAGATTGCTTCAGCTATCACACCTGTTCCTGGTGGAGTCGGGCCAATGACGATAGCAATGCTTCTTTCTAACACTCTTGATGCAGCAAAGCGATCCAACAATTTCAAATGATATTCACCAAATTCCGAATGCAAATCTGTGTAACATGTGGGAATTTGCCTTGGCCTTGACTAATTATTTCCTTCACTTAAGCCTCCCCTGTATCTTTGTTACCTCATCACCGAATGTATCGTCCTAATGAGCCTAGATAGAAGTAGGTTTAGAGTCTAGTTTGCTTGGTTTTCTTGTGAGTTGTGATTGCCTTGTGCTGAATCTTTCTGTATGAGCATTTCTATATCGACTACCATGCGCAAGGTGCTGGCATCTGGCTTTGCACTGTTTTTGTCCTGCCGTCGACTAATTGATATTCGGAGTCTCAGAACATCATTATCATGGGCCGATTTTGTAAAAATAAATTACTGAGTGCTCATGGTTGAATAAATTATTATTCGAATTTTCAAAGGCAGCTATGTTTTTCTTTTGGTTTTGAGATTGGAATGATTAGTTTACATCATATTTGCATGAATTCAATCTGTCCCTCGTCTAATGGCTCTAGGCTGGAAGTGATCATTTGCTGATGCGTGTCTTTCAGTTTAGTAATCGTTACCTTGTTTATGCAATTTGGTTGAGATTCATTTTCTCAAAATTGTTCACAACAGAGTTTTATCTGTGTTTTGTTGAAATCCAGCTAATTTGATTTTGGCTCTGATAGTTGGACATTTCCGGAAGTTTTTGTCTGATAATTTGTTGATGTGTGGCTTTCAATTCATTTATCATGACCTTGTTTGTGCAATTTGGTCACGGTTCATATTCTTAGGATTGTTTACAACAGTGTTCTATCTGTGCTTTGTTGAAATCCAGCTTTATTGAGCTCTGATAGTTTGTGCATTTGATGAGAGTTTCATTTACCATTTGCAATCCATCTGGAATATTTTGCAGCAGCCTATGTTAGCTGGATACTATTCGTAGTTTCAAATTATAATACAAGTGCATGTTAAACCAACTCTGGTATACGGTGAAATGGAACTTCCAAGTTTGCACAGTATGTTTCCTACGGCTTATTGTTTTGTATTTGCTGTGCTTGTCTATATAATATGGGCTTTAGTTCATCTTTATCTGTTCCTGATTGTTACCAGAAATCCCCCAGGTGTGATTTTTAGTAGTATTACAGTAGTTAGACCCTTGGATTTGTATGCTGTGTTCTTCTGATGTCAGCGTACCATTGGTTTTATATGGTGGTGTGTTCCGTCTCACTGTGCCATGGGTTTCTGATATTGGTCTTTCCTGTGTTAATCTTCTTTCTAATCCTTTTTAGATTAATCTCAAGTGTATACATGCATTTTCTTGTGTAAGAATTTTTTTGAGACACTGAAATTGTCAGAGTTGAAGCTGAAACGGGAAGTTGTTAGTGCCAGCCGACTGGGAAAGGGCCAATTTATTGTAAAAGTAAAAATTTTACTACTGAACAATAGAAAAATCATCTCCCTGCCAAATGGCTTTTTAAATACAAAGCAACATCAAGGCTAGAACTTACAAATTTCAATCTCATTTTTTATACCACCCGTGATTTGATATGATTTTCTTTTTGTTTAGAAAAATCAAGTGCTTTAGAAGACCTGCTCTGGTTCTGGTGGAGTATATAACATTTTGATACTAATCTCTCTGTCTCGCATAACTTCATACAATTGTCATTTATATCCGTCCTCCATAACTTCATACATAACTAAAAAAAGAAGCTACTCTACACACAACAAATAATAAACAATTTCAATTTTATACAAAAATTACACATTTTGCCATTCGAAGTACACTTTTGTCCACTTTTTTCATACTTCATCATTACTTTGACTTTTCGCATAAAACTATGCGCCAACTCTAATGTATGAAGTTCTTTATGACGGAGGGCAAATAAGAAACTAGAAGAAACGGACACCAAGTGTTTGCCCCAAACCCAAAGTCACGTCTTAATTTGTTTATAAAATCTTTACAAAGTCCAAAAGTTTTGAAGATTTCTGGAAAACATCATTCTGAGTGTTTCACTTGCACTTAAGTATGTTCGTAACTACACATTACTTTTTCATTTAATAATTTTACGCTTAATAAGGACTGTCAGATGGATGACACGTGTTGGTGAAACCAAATGTTCCTGAGCTTTTGGACCGGCTTTATATATAGTCGATTGTTGTAGCCAATTCCGCATGTTTGAAGCAATTGCAAATCAATTCGTTTAATTTCTCTCCTTTATGTGATTTGGCGGTTACTGAACTATCCATAAATATCGAGACGTTTAGAAATTTTTGGATCCGTTTGCAAAATTTAGAACAAATTAAATTCCGACGTGCCCTAGGCCCTAGCTCCATCCCAAACTATTCTATTCCCTCCAAGGCCCACTATCCCTTCCCGCCACTCCAAAAACGTAATTCTAATTTCTAATCAATCACAGACTTGACAGTTTACACCTTCACTCAGAATTCAGAAAGCAGCAGTAGTGTAGAGAAATGGAGTTGAGTCTTAGCGGAAATGCAGTGAAGACCTTCGCTCGCTCGATCACTTGTCTCGCTCGCATCGGCAACGAGCTTGTTCTTCAGTCATCTCCTTCTCAGGTATTTATTCATCACTCATTTCGATTTCATCTGATTATCAGCGTGTTTTAACAGTATGCTGCGATACCTTGTGCTAGTAATTAGGATTGTGATTTTTCAACGGCGGTTTTAACTTCGTGTTATTTTGCTCATAAATGTGTAATTAATGTAGATGATGATGTTAATCAGTACTGACAATTGACAAACTAGGGTTCTCTAGTTCTGCAATTCAGAAAAACTAGATTAGGTGTTTGCTAGACTTAGCTGAACTGACATATGCTGGTTTTGACAATTAACCCTTGTATTTGTATGGCAGCTCACTCTTCACACTCTCAATACCTCGAGGTCCGCATACCAGACCGTAACATTTAAGCCTGATTTTTTCGATGTTTATAATGTATCGGGTTCTCAGGTGCAGTGCAGCGTTCTTCTGAAGGTATATGTTATCCTACTGACCACACTGTGTTTTGCATTTTGGGAACTCTTGATTGTGTGCGTTAACATGGATTTGATGTTGATTGATGCAGGCTGTTTGTTCTGTTCTGAGGACACCAGTAGCGAGTATAGATCATTTAAGTGTTCAATTGGCTGATTCGGATGCATCCAAGGTGCAATGGACTCTGGATTGTTATAATGGTCTGTGCTTCTTCCACTATATTATTCATAATTAAAAACTCGTTTATAACTGATAAAGAAGTTGTAGAACTTATTTTTGGAAACGTATCAATATTAAGTGAAATTGAAGTTTGGAATTAGTAAAGCAGTCTCTCAATTTATCCAGTCTTTCATTCGGGGAGGTTTACAAAGTTAACATGCATCCCAAGTTCAAACTACTCAGTTAGGCACATAACATTTGCGATGATCAAATATAGGTCTTGGTTTTCATTCTCTCTAGTCTTACACAAAACAAAAGTATAAGGCAGATCCCTCTAAACTGTTTTTGCTGACACATCGTTTGGATACTGTTATTTCATGACTAATGATGCTGCTTGAGTGCTTTAAACTTGTGTTCAAGTTGTGTGTAGACAACCACACACTACATTTATAAATTGAACTACAAGAGAGGTATAGAGGACAGGCAAATAAACATGATGGTTTTGTCTCCATGTATGTGCACCTTTCAGGCTTTGAAATCATCATAGACAGATATCCAACATTCCTTTTGGCTGCGTTCCGGAAAAAAAAAAGTGAAAACTTCAGATTTAGAACCGAACTCTTAAATAAGGAAAATGCATCATGTCATAAATAGAAATGTTTCTTGCATCATTTCTTATTTGCATCCAAAAGCATATTGCTGTTCACTATATGTTTCTTAAGCTTCTGTCATTTGCACATCCTGCAATGTTCATCCTCTAGTTATAGGATTTAGATGAAGTATTCTTATGGATAGAAGTTTGAATCGAGCAACAGGGTGCAAGTTGTCTGAACACAAATTTGTTTTTTTTCCTTTGAAAGTGTCTAATGTGATTTCTTATGTGCTTTGAGCAAAAACTGTGAATATCCAAATTCATGCTATGTCATACCAGTGTACACCCTCTTGTTTGATGCCAAATCGTCGCATGGTTTTGCAGGCATGAGGAAAGCCTATTGGATTACTTGCAATGTTGAACCAGACGTACAACAGCTATCACTTGACAGAAGAAAGCTCCCAAGCAGCTTTGTTGTAAGACCCCGTGAGCTTAACAAATTACTGGGTAATTTCCAGTCAAACCTTCAGGAGATCACAGTATTTGCAACACAACAATCTGCCATACCTCCTGATTCTGCTGATCAGATTGGGGGAAAAGCTGTTGAACTTAGAAGTTACATAGACCCAACGAAAGGTAACTTAGGCGTGTGCATGGCTGTTTCTCCTAAAATTTTTAGCTTACATGTAAGATTTAAGCATCTCACCGTTAATCACAGAGAACGATTCATCACTACACACTCAGCTGTGGATAGATCCTGCCGAAGAGTTTGTGCAGTATTCTCACACGGGAGATCCTGTGGATGTAACTTTTGGAGTGAAGGAGCTGAAGGTGATATAACAGACCAATATCCTAAGTTGAGGTCTTAGTCCTGAATTGGGTTCATTGGATGAGTAAATATACTGAATTGATACATATCAAAGTTTAAACCAACTTACAAAATTTCGATATAATTATGAGTTTATGACCTGAATAAGCATATTCAGCGTGAAGTATAAGGTTCTTACACCTATACTTTGCTGTTAAACTTCCATATTTTCTAATCATTTTCGAAAGAGAAGATTTTGCTTGTTTTTGGGATCACTAATCATTCTTTGAATTGTTTTCGATAAAACTTATGTCCTCCTGTTACATCTGTTATTTGATATTTCAGGCATTTCTGTCATACTGTGAGGGGTGTGAAGTTGATATCCAGTTATATTTCGACAAAGCTGGCGAGTAAGTTTTCATTTGTGTTCTGCTTTATTCGTAACTCCTTTGGCTATCTTCCTTATCACTGCATGTGAAGCATTCTTTCGGTTGAAATGTAACAAGCAAGAATATGAGTGACTAGTGTATTTATTGGTTCTTTTGTGCATGTTCTGCATTTTGAAGTTGTGTTTTATAACTTAAACAAGGATCAGTCAATGAACTAAATAGAGTTTCCAATGTAAAGATTATGATTGCAAACATCCTGAGGTTTTTCATTTCCACATTTCATTGATCATATGCATTTTAAAATTTCATATTGTGGGTTTGAATACATTTCTGCCATTTTTGTTAATTTCTGTGTTCAATTTTGGAGAACAGGCCCATCCTAATGGCTCCTAAGTTTGGATTAGATGATGGATCCTGCTCAAACTTTGACGCTACTCTTGTACTTGCCACTATGCTTGTGTCGCAGCTCAATAGAGGAAGTTGCCCTGAACCTGCAGCAGCCAATACTGGTGCCCAATCACAACAGGGGCCCAACGGAAATGCTTCGGAGCATCCATCCGACCATACCAAGATTTGGTCTGACCTCTCAGGTAAGCCTGGCATGATTTTTTATGATTTTCCGTGAGTGACAGTGCACATAGGTTACTTGACTTCCTCATGCAGGAAGTGGGAGACGGAATGCTAATAATGGTGCTGAAGATAGACAAATCTTTGCTGAAAGAAATCAAAATGCCAATGAGCAGACAACAGCTCAGAGGATCAGTGAAATGAACATTTCCAGAGATAAAAATGCTGAAGCGGGTGGGCCTGGCAATGTGTATCCTTGCAAACCTCACGAGCTATATAGTCTCATGGTTATGAGCATAACCTCACATTGTTATGTGCAAACAAATAAACACGTAAGCGTAATTGTTTTGCTAAAGCCCAGCATGGTTAAACTTGAAGTCTTATTAGTTTTCTTAACCGCATGCTTAGCTGCCATTCTGGGGAAACTGATATTCCACTAAAGGCTCAAGGTTTGGTTTGATATACTGGAATCTCAACTTATTTTTGGTCAATGAACAATCATTTAATTCTCGATTCCTGAATGGATCAGACACTAATGGCAATGCTTTGTCACAACGCCACAAGAGCAACTGGGTAGACGATGCAGATGAGGAAGATGATGATGACGACGATGACTCTGAGTTATGTGTCGAGTCAACACCTCCGTACTCGTGAAGAAAGCAGCAGTCACCTTTTTCAGTGTAAGGATATCATGTATATCCTTGAAAAACTTCGAATATAAACCTTTAACTTCCCACTGATTAAGAATGATATATAGGTGGCTCCATCCCTTATATTACTTATACTTGACTACAATGTAGTTTTCTTGTTATTCAGTCATTGTTTACTTTCCCAGAATTGACACTGAATGTCTCATTATTTATCCGCACAGATTCACGTTGTTAAGAGATTATCTACTGTCATCTGATTCCTGCCACATGTGAAAAACTTCAGACTGTTCTAAGTTTCTGGACTAAGGTGTTGATGGGGGACTTGGCATTGGAGTTCTTCATTCAGTTGTAAGTTTCGCCTTGCTTCTCGTATTCGTGGGTTATTCCCTGCAGCCTTAGTCATGCTATTTTGAGTGACATAATCGATTTGTTGGCTATGTGTATATGTTGGCCTGCTCTAGCCCCTACCTCATTTGGATTGAAACACACATTAGACGAATTGGCTTCCTAACGCTGTCTGATGGCAGAAGTAGAAATTGAGTTGTTTGAAGCTGAGTAGGTAATTATCGTAAATTCGTAATCAGATTCCATGTTTGATTCAATGTGTCTTGTTTTCCAATCCTCATGAGTAACAGAATGTTGCCTTTTGCGTTTGGTAAAACCTTCAAATCAAATGAGTTACATGATCAAGAAAATGACAGTATGAAATAAATTGTTGGTGTACAATTTGTCGGTTGTTGCCAAAGTGCATTTTGTACTTTGTCTAGTGCATGAATCTATGGTTGAAAAGCGCACTGCTAATAGTCGGTTGGCAATGCATGGGTAAGTACTAAGTAAGTAGTGATATTATGCAACCTGCGATTTAACTACTACTCCTACTCCGATTAAATTACGTTATTTTATCAAAACCTTTCGATTCAGATTCGATTCGATTAATTCGATTCAAATTGCCTTCGTCTTGATTCGATTCGATTCATTAAATTCATATTATTATTATTGTTGTTGTTGTTGTTGTTAATAATAATATTATTATTATTATTATTATTATTATTATTATTATTATTATTATTATTATATCATTTATTTACACGCCCGATCTTTTGTACGAAGAAAATAAGAAAATTTATCCAATTGAAGTTCTGGAGGTTCTGGAAAAAAAGAGTGTTGATGTAAAGTTGTTGACACGAGTCGTGGTTTATGATGATGATTTTATGTTTTTAATTATTTTATTTGCCGAACATTGTCCATACTCTTGTAAACGTTTTCAAGTTGTAATAAATTTCACCGATTCAAAAAAAAAAAAATAGACAAAGACAGTTTATACGACGATTAAAATTCGATTTTAATCGAGTTATCATTCTCATATTTTTTTTCACGCGGTTGGTTTTAAAGTTTGTTCTCTACACCAAATAAAAATGTAAAATGACAGAAAAAAGAGTAGGAAGAATGTGAGAAAGATGACAAAAATAATATATTTTTTTAATTGTGATTATATATACCATCATATAATTGTTATTATTATTACACAATAATTTCTTGATTCGATTAGTTTGATTCGGCCCATTCGATTCCAAGAATTTCATTGAAAGAATGAAGCTAATCAGTAAAGACCTTGAAATTACTCGTTCTATAAGGTATTTAATTTGAGCTTGCTTTCTGATTGAGACCACTCCCAATGGGAGTGATCGTGACGGCAGCCATGGCCGGCCGGCCGTCGGTGCTCCAATGGGAGCACCATGGCTGACCTCCAATTCAGCCGTTCCAAGGCTGAATTGGAGGCAGTCATTTTTGTAGCACAAGCTGGCCCACTTCTTTATATATATATATATATATATATATATATATATATATATATATATATATATATATATATATATATATTTTACTTTTTCATTTTCATTTAATTATAATTCATAAAATATAAGAATATAAAAGTTACACCGATTTTCATGGTTTTTCGTTCTCTACAAATAGAAATCACTCTTGACTATATTTCGATTATTTTAAATTTTACGGCTTTTAAACTCGTAATTAAAAATATATTTTTATAAATTCAATTTTATTATTTTTAACTTTTAAACACGCTTATAATATGTGAAGCAAGTTAAAAAAAAATATTTAAAAAAATACGAAAAAAATAATAAAAAATACTATTTACGGTCGTCCAAGCGATCATTGTCAGATTTTTTTTCGCCGTTGATCGTTAAATCAAATTGTCATTACTTATTATTTACTGATTTACGACCCATTGGGAATGGTCTGAGCCTAGAATGATTTGACTTGTTTGACAATTGGTTTTGTATGCTCGTTAAAACTCGTTTATAGTACCAACTCCTATATTTCTATGTAATTGCTTCGGTTCATCTATTTAGATTTGTTTCATAGTGCAAACTTGTTAATAGGACCAGGAGTATTTGGGATGACTTGTTCAAAATGTTTTTTTTTCTTTCATTTCTTAATTCCGAACTCGAACTTGTTAAGCTCGAAATTGCATATTGACTCATATTGTTAATGAATAGAGTTCTAAAACCATTTGATGTAAGTTTCGGATATGAAAATTTTAGCTCGGCTCGAATAAGATCATTAGTGTGACTACGCTCATTATTTTATTTGAAAACTTCATTCGATTCGATTCCATTCGATTCGATTCGATTCGATGCCTTCGTCTTGATTCGATTCATTAAATTCATATTATTATTATTGTTGTTGTTGTTGTTGTTGTTGTTAATAATAATAATAATAATAATAATAATAATAATAATAATAATAATAATAATAATAATAATATTAATATTAAAATATTATTATTATTATTATTAATATTATTTTATCATTTATTTACACACTCGATCTTTTGTACGAGGAAAATAAGAAAATTTATCCAATTGAGTTATTTTCAACTTTTTTTCTTTCTTTCTTTTTAATACGACTTTTAGTAGATCAATGAAATAAAGAGTATAGTTACAATTTGAACTAACAAAAATCTACGTTCAAAACTCCAAAACAAGTTAAACCAAACCAAAATCGGACCAAACTTTATAAAAATAATATTATATATCACAAATATTGAAAAATGGCATTTATTCCTCTATATTATCTTCCTAGCCTATATTATCTTCCTGCATATATATTTTGGAATAAATACCAAATTCTCAATGGTGCCTTACTTGCTCATCGCTTTCTTTCCTTGTCGTTCAATAAATCATTATCCACTCCACTTGGACATTGATATCATGTCAAAACCCAGTATTTCAAGTTTACGCGCATAAAATTATGCAGAGTGAAGGTAGCAAAGACGTATATTTGATATGTCTTCCATTTGAAGCGATCGTATAAAAGACCTTCCACGGTTGGTTTTAAAGTTTGTTATCTGATAATAAATAAAAATGTAAAATAGCGAAAAAAAAAGAGAAGAGAATGTGAAAAGATACAAAAAATAATATATTTTTTAATTGTGATTATATATACCATCATATAATTGTTATTATTATTACACAATAATTTCTTGATTCGATTAGTTTTGATTTGATTCGATTCGATTCGATTCCATTCGATTCGATTCGATTCGATCAAGAATTTGATTGAAAAAACAGAGCCTAAGTAGTACTCTTATGATGTTATCGATGTGTGTGCTGATGGTTAACGGGGTTTTGAAGGAGTGTCAAAGTATTGAGTGGTAGACATGATTATTGAGCATATGGACAAGCATACATAATGGAAACCAAATTGATGGTGATTACAGCCGGCGATTTGTTCCTTCAAAATAGTTTCAAGACTAATCAATGGCCGCAGACATTGTTACTAGTATATGGTAGAGAAAGCTAGGGCGATGGATTTAGGGAAATAGACAAAGAAAAAGTAAAGGTGGATAATAAAAATTACTAGAATAAAATGGTGTTGGATATTCGATAAAGCTGGCCAGGAAAAGGATATAGAACGCGCAAACACCGAATATATGTGATCTGTGATTGAGAAAGAGTGGACCCTTAAATAAAATGCACTATGGCTTTCTCTCCTGCACGTATGATCCGCCAGATGGTAGTCTCTAGCATTGACAAAATTATTTTGACTTATAAATGACGTGAAGTTATACTAGTCTTTATACATGGTTTTAAATGGAGATGGATGAACTACGTGGGGTTCTCGTCTTTATAATAGATTAGATATTTATCAGGTGCAACTTCTATGGTAGATTGTATTCCTTCCGTTACAAATAAATCTTTTCATTTTAATTTTGACCGGTCAACTGTTTTCGACTTTAATTGCAAATTAATCTTAAACTATAATAGTAAATAATTTAATAAAATCATATAATGAAAATTTAATAAGATAGTTGACCGCAGAATAGTAAAATGGAAATATTTCTTTGGAACGAAGGGAGTATATATTAAGATCAACATTACATATTTAGTTACGAAAATTGTCATTTAGCTACGAATATCACATGTCTAAACATGTTAGTATAATGCATATATATTATAAATACGATGTTTAAGTTTAATTATATGATATTTGTAATTAATGTGATGTTGATCTACTATCTAAGAGATGGTCTTTTACAAAATATTTTATTTACAAGTAGTATTGGTTTATGTTTTTGTTACATTAATATTAGTATTTGATTGATGTTCGACCCTTTAGAAGCTTTAGATGAATGGCGCTAAGCTCCGGAGCTCGAATGCGGTATTGTAAAAAAGTAATTTATAAATATAATTACCATCTTTTAAGCTACTCCCTCCATTTCAGAAAAATTGTTACATTTCTTATTATGTAATCGTTGTCACAGATTTAATCAATTTATTTAAGCGATAATAGTAAATAATTTAATAAAATCATATAATAAAAATTTAATTACTAAATTTTTATTATATGATTTTATTAAATTATTTACTAATATCGTTTATGAGTAATTTGTCGTCAAACTCGAAGACAATTGACCGGTCAAAGTAAAAATGTAACAATTTTTATGAAATGGAGTGAGTATTTATTAAGGTTCAAACCTTGAGATCCTTAGGACAATTTTTATAGATAGACTTGACTTACTGATGTCACATTGATTTGTTTATTATTCCCGTGAACGTAAGCCCAGAATTAAAGAAGTGACGATAGATGATTGGCTTCATAGGACATAGAATTATGAAATTCACTCATGAGATACCGTCTTTAGATAACTTATCAAGATACGATTTATGTTATCAATAAAATTACATATGTTATTAATTAAAATGTCTAAGATGTTGATGAAAAAGTCTTGTTTATCATATAAAACGTACTAATATTGAAAATATATGTGTTTTGTCATATAAAACATACCAATGTTGAAAACATAGGTGTTTTAATTAATAACATAGATAATTTTCTTAAGTTCGTCTCTACTAACTCTTACAATAAGTCGCTCCAAAAGGACGAACCATTAACGTTGCTAGGTCGAGAATTAAAGAAGCGACGAATTAATGTGGCTAGGTCGAGAATTAAATGAGAGATGCAGATAATTGCCTCCTGCTTAACGGTCACCAGCACATTGCACACGAAACAACTTGTTGTGAAAACAATGAGTGAAAAAGGTGCAATTCACCTTTATCTTTCAACCTCCCATTATCGTAGAATTAACCCAATACACAGAACAAAAGCTAAATTATTAGCCTCTCGTTTATATAACCCGATTCCCCAATTCATCCCCTTCATTTTCCACTCTCTTCTCCACTCTCTAACCAACAATCTAGTGAGAGAAACAAGCATTTCAGAGAGAAATCAACATTACTCCATACAATATTAGCAACACCATCTCCTCTCCTCTCCTCTCTTCCCAATGGCACCGAATTGGAAGCTGCTACTATTCGCACTGTGCTTACTCACATCGCTGCTTTTCTCGCAAGTTTCCGCCGGAGTTGATCTCGACACGGCGGTAGCAGACTGGTTGATGCCTGGAGTCAGATCGGGGTGCACGGGAACAGTAGCTGAGTGTTTAGAGAATGAAGACGAAGAGTTCGATCTCGATTCAGAGTCGAACAGGCGAGTGTTGGCCACGCGCCGCCGATACATTAGCTACGCTGCTCTACAGAGGAACAGTGCACCTTGCTCAAGACGTGGCGCTTCGTACTACAACTGCCGCGCTGGTGCGCAGGCTAATCCTTACTCGCGCCGCTGCAGTGCTATCACGCGCTGCCGGCGTTAATCGAACTAGCGATTGAAACTGTACTGCTCTCATTTCTTCAACTTGATGATGATATACTATTATTTATATTTTTTACTTTTGATTTCTGGTTTGGTGTAGAGAATTTTTGTGACGGATAATGCTGAATATTACTTTTTTTTTTTTAACCTCTTTTTGTTTGTTGTTTTGAGGCTCTACTTTACTTTGTCTTGCTGTTGTCTTCTTGGTATGGTTTTCCTTTAAAAAAAATATGTGTGAATAATAATCAGTGGCTGGATTAAGGTTATACACGTGTACTGCGAATTTGTTTTGTATGCTTATTATGTAGTATAATAATTTGTACAATAAGCAAATTTTACTCTGGATCAGATGAGGCTGAGGTTATGTTTTGTACAGATGGTTGAAATTTACTCTGGTATGAGAAGGATGACTTGAGATTATGTTTACACTTTAAAACAAGGGGCTGTTTGCTTGAGATTTAGGAGTTGGTTTTGGTTTTTTTACTAGTGATTCTGAACTAGTTTGGGGTCTCACTGGGTTAACGTATTATTACCGTTAATTAAGCAAGTGTTAGCATGTGACTACCAATAACACAGGTAGATACCAGCTAATGTACAGCTGGTTTTGTTGAGCTAGCAGGGCAATAAAACGATGTTGGGGCATGCATTCACACTTATTCTTGTTTACCACGAGCTTTCCAGCTAACTTTTCAGTTCCATTAACTTTTTTACCATTGACTAGTAAAAAACTTACGTGAACGCGCAGCTTTTTAAATCAGCTAGCTGGTTGAAGAAGCAGGTTAGTTTTTTAAAAAAAAAAACTACTTGTTATCTTTTTACTCCGAAAATATCTCTAAGCTAAATTAAAACCAATTGTTAGTATTATTCTCGATAGACGACTTATATTTTATATTTGTTGGTTCTAATGGTGGTTCTAATAACATTGGAGCTTGATATGGGAAAGTGATGATCTAGCTTAGTTACTTTGCTCAATAAACGACTCATATTTTATATTTGTTTAACCTTCATATACATTTGTGTCTTGTTTCAAACTGCATAAGTTCTAATTTTTTTCCAGTATTAAGTTAGAATCTTTCGATGAATATTTATTTTCAACTTATGATAATTTTCAATGATGTTATTAAAGTGGCAGAAAAGACATTGAATATATATTAAAATAATTAGACAAAATGTGATGTCTTATTATTTAGAAAAATAAGAGTAATGTCGCTTTGTATTTTATAAAATACCAAAATTTTTTATCGATAATTTGTTAAACACTACATTAAAATCAACTAAATTTTCAATTGTTAATCACATCTATTCACCAATTTTTTCAATTTCTATTCATTCTGGTAAATTTTTCAACTAGTTTTGACATGCCATACAATAATTTCATTAGCCTAATTTCATCACATCCTCTCTCATTTCATCTTTAGAATTTAAACGCGGAACCTCTTTGTTTCTGCTTTTGCAAAGGAACTCTTGAGAAGTGATGGAATGGAGAAACAAAACCATAGGAACAGAATCGAATAGATTGTCGGTTGCATATTGCAACATGAAGGCCTGTTTCGTAGTCTAGAGCACTTTTTTGCTAGCCAAACCTTTTGGTAATGCAATTAACGTCAATTAACTTTAAACGGTCTCAACATTTTGCCATGACTCATGAGGTTAGTCTATATTTAGGTCGGGATGCACCAGTTTGTGCTAGAAAGTAAAATGTACTTCCTCCATCCCTAAAATAGTTTCTCATTTAAACTTTTCGCAGTCAAATTTTTTCAACTTTGACTAAGAATTAATCTTAGACCGAAGATGTAAAATATTCAATTAAATTATATAATGAAACTTTATACCATAAAATTATTCGTAGTCAAAGTTGAAAAAGTTTGACTGCAAAAAGTCAAAGTGGAAAACTATTTCAGGTACGGAGGAATTAACATTTAATCCGGGAACAACGGTACTTCAAATTGAAAGTTTTTCAGGGATTTTTACCACTAAAAAGTCCAAAGAATCCTTTCAGTATGGAATTTTCGTGGGTTACAAAATACTCCCTCCATTCCACCAATTTATTTCCATTTTGTTTTTGCACAAATTTTAAGAAATTTGAGTAAAAAATGAGTTTATATAGATGAAGTAGTAAGTGTATAGTAACACTACAAAAAAACCAGGAAAAAACGACGTTATGGGACGACGGATTTTATCCGTCGCCCCATAACGACGAATCGGTAAACTTGGGCGACGGATAACTTATCCGTCGCTAACTTGGGCGACGGATAAATATTTATCCGTCGCCCAAGTTTGACTTTTATTAAAAAAAAAAAAGAAATTATTTTTTTTTTGAAAACTGGGCGACGGATAGATTATCCGTCGCCTTATAGCGACGGATACCTATCCGTCGCCAAAAATGGCGACGGATCGTCCGTCGCCCAATTTCTAATTTGGACAGAGAGGCAGTCTGCCTCATTTTTTCATCTTCTCCCTTCTTCTTCCTCATTCTCTTCTTCTCCTCTCTTCGGTTTCCGGTGAATTGTTCGTTATTCCGGCCAATCTTGGTGCCTAATCGAAGCTAGTGGGACAAGGAGTTTGTTTCTTCGATCAATTTCAGATTTCTACCGATTAATCAAGGTATTTTGGCTAAAACCCTAGTTTTTTAAAATTTGGGGATTTTGTTTATTTTGATTAATTTGAGCAATTATATGTATATATGATAATTATGTAGTAGTTAGTTTAGTTAATTTGATCAATTATATGTAATTTGTTCAATTTGATAGTTAGTTTAATTAATGATATGAATGTATGTAGTATGTTAAGTTTGGTATGTACGAATGTATGTAGTTAGTTTGATTTGTGTGTTAAGTATATATAGTTAGTTTAGTTAATTTGATATGTTTGTTAAGTATAGAAGTATGTAGTTTTGATTTGATAAATTTGTATGTTAAGTATGTAATTTGATATGAATATATGTAGTAATTCGATATGTATAGAGTAATTAGTTAATTTGATATGTATGTTAAGTATATAATATATGTACTAAGAGGTTGAAATGGTTAAATTATATGCCCAATTTTGTAAATATCGAACACTTAATTAATAATAAATTTATAAGCAACATATAATAATTAACAATTAACCTCTACAATCTTCTTATCCGAATTGGAATCGATCTAATAAATTAAATACGATCTAATCAATTGAACGTCTCAGTTAAAAATAAAGTATATATAATGAATTCGACTGCGTTCATGGATGTACGATCGTACGGCGGTAAATGGCAGAGTTTCTAGGAGTTTTGTAGAAAGGGTTAAAGGTTTCATCTCGTTTGCCATGGGACGTCCGGTTTGTGCAATTGGGGGGGTTGATAAAGTGTCCTTGCACATTGGAAACCTGCAGAAACAAGCAATTTATGACGCCTACAAGATTCGAGCACTTGCGACGTTATAGATTCATGCCTGAGTATCATGTATGGATTCATCACGGTGAGGAAGCACCGTCCATGGCATACCTCCAATGGAGGGAGAGGCGGGGTTTGGGGCCGCCTATCGAGTGCCTTTCTGCTTGTCGGAACATGTGCATGGTGTATTGGGAGGAGGATGTAGATCTGTTGGAATGCAAGTTCTGTGGTAGGGAGCGTCACAAGTGATGAGGAGGGGGGTGCATGAGAATGAGGAGTTTCATCCGTTTTGTCTCTAGTCAGATATAACTAGTAATCATTAGTTGATATATATATGAAACCAAACATTATGGTAAAATTGAAGTGATGTAACTTATATTATGTAATGTCGTAACAATTGATCGGAGCTAATATAACTTATATTACGAGCAATTGATTGAATTATTGTGAAATTGATTTATTATCGTAAATGAAAGAACTCGATCTAATGAATTCAAACGTGTCGTTATTATCTAATTATTCAATGAATACCGATCGTGGATTGATGTATTGTCGTACTCTCAATGGCGAGTTCAATGGAGTTTTACGAAAGGGGTCAAGGTTTCATTGAATTTGCAATGTCAAATCCGCTTGTGTAAAGGATGGGTTGATAAAGTGTCCTTGCAATGAAACAAGCAGTGAGAAACAAGCAATACGTGACTCCTAAAGTGGTAGTCCAAGACTTGAGGAAAAATGGATTCTACTGCGTATCGGTGTGGAATCATCATGGTGAGGAAGCAAGACCCCCAATACATATGACCAATACGCATAACGTGGAAGGAAGAGAAAAATGAACAAGTCGGGAACAATCCTAATCAAGGCGATGCTATTCGAGCTCGAGTCGAACAAATGGTGTACGATCTTTAGGCGGAGTTCGTGGACACAACCAACACCGAGGTGGAGGTGGAGGAACCACCGAATCCCGAGGATCGGTTGTTCTTTGACTTGTTAGAATCATCAAAGAAGCCGTTTACCCGGTGTAAGCTCACCGAGTTGTCTTTGTTATCTCGGCTAATGAGTTGTAAGGCTAATGGCCGAATCAAACGAGCTTCAATGAATGGGTTGACGTAATGTCGGACCTTTGTCAAGAAAACCTAGTTCCCACCAACTTTACCAAGCGAAGAAAAGATGCGGGATTAGGGTCATGTGGTAACCATAGACTGTTGTCCGAAAATGTGCATGATATATTGGGGGGAGGATGCAGATCTAATAGAATGCAAGTTCTGTGGTAAGGAACGGTACAAGCGTTACAAGGAGGGGGCTGCAAAGAAACGACAAAAGAAAAATCTCTCACATAAGAAAATGTGGTACTTCCCTCTAGCACCTCGTTTGAAAAGATTGTATGCTTCAAGTGCTTCTGCGGATAAAATGCGGTGGCACAAGGAGCGAGTAATCTCGAATAATGCTGAAGGTGGTAGAATGGACCATCCAGCAGACTCACCCGCATGGAAATCGTTTGACAAGACATATAAGAGTTTGCAGCCGAATCTAGAAATGTACGTTTGGGACTTTGTACGGATGGTTTTAACACGTTCGGTAGTGAACGTAAATACTCTTGTTGGCCAGTTATGCTCACACCGTACAATCTGCCCCCCGGTGAGTGCATGAAGGAGCCATTCATGTTTCTGACTGCATTGGTGCCTGGGCTGAAAGATCCTGGACTGACGTTGGATGTTTTCTTGCAACCCCTAATCAAGGAGCTGATCGAGTTGTGGACGGATGGTATCCTCGATATGATGTGTCGACAAAAAGAACTTCACCTTGAGAGTTCACTCTTCTTTGGACCGTGAGTGACTTCCTGCACTCCATGCTATCTGGAAGGAAAACAAGAGGAAAATATGCATGTCCACATTGCTTGGAGGATCTGAGATGCATTTAGGCGAAGGGTAGTGGAAAATTTTGTTGGTTTGATTGTCATCGTAGGTTGCTAGAAAGTGACCATCCGTTCAGGAAGAACAAGGATCAATTCTTGAAAAATAAAGTCGTCAACAAAAAAGTCCCGACAAGACTTACTGGTGCACAAATTCTTGCGGAGATTGATAGATTGGGTCTTATGAAGGTGACTGAGCTTGGGTGGATGAAGCATAACGAGAAAATTGGTAAAAAATGTGGTTGGAGGAAGAGAAGCATTTTCTGGGACTTGCTTTACGGAGCGATCTTCTTATCCGTCACAACTTAGATTTCATGCACATTGAGAAGAACGTGTTCGAGAACTTATTCAATACACTTTGCAACATTGAGGGAAAAACAAAGGACCATGCGAAGTCTAGATCCGAGTTGTCGACGTTGTGTAAAAGGCCTGAGTTGACAAAGAAGGATGAGAATGGTAAGTGGCCGAAAGCGTGCTACACAATTGACAACGCTTCTAGGTCAATTTTGTTTGATTGGGTGAGGGCATTGAGTTTCCAGATAATTACGCCTCAAATTTAGAGAGGTGTGGATTTGAAGAAGACAAAGGTTTATGGGATGAAGAGCCACGGTCATGTGTTCATGGAGAGGCTTATCCGGTAGCATTTCGAGAGCTTCTGCCGAAACACGTATGGACTGCTATCACCGAGTTGAGCTTATTTTTCAAAAATTTAGGCACAAGGGTGGTTCATGATAAAGTGTTGGAAAATCTTGAAAGGAACATACCATTGATTCTATGCAAGCTCGAGCGTATCTTTCCACCGAGCTGGTTTGATTCTATGGAGCACTTGTCGGTTCACCTTCCTCATGAAGCGAGACTTCTTTGGTCCGATTCAGATCGATGGATGTATCCATTCGAGAGGTACTTGGGGAAATTGAAGAAGTATGTCAACAACAAAGGTAAACTGAAGGTTCGATTGCCAATGCCTACATTCGAGAGGAAATCGCAACCTTCGCTTTATTACTTTGATGAACACGTCCCTACGAAGACAAAGAAGGCTCGAAATGCGTATACATTTGTAGTTCAAGCGGATGATGAGTTTTCCTATCCGTCTTCGTGGTATCGGGAGACCTCTTGGTGCGACTAAGAAAGAATATCTTACGGATAAAGAGTTGAAATTTCAATATTATGTCCTCACGAATTGTCCGAGGTTGACCAAGATATGGTACTATTTGCAGGTCAAGAACCATTTATTTAAATTTTAATATAGCTACGCAAGTCTCTACTTCAATTATAGACTTATCATCAAATCAATGTTTGCAGCTTTTTCAAAAGCGTTGTTTGGAAGAAAATCCTCGATGACGGAGGATACACTAGAGGAACTATTGACTCAAAATTCCTACGAAATTTCCAGATTGGTTCCGAGAGTATGTCCGAATCCTATTAACAACGTCACATGCATATACTTAAAGGCTCGCAGAGGGTCCATTCAAAAGGTCTACACATTCTGTGTTATATAGTCAATGGCCTTAGGTTCCACACGACCGAATGTAACACGGCCCATGGCGACAAGCAACCCGGTGTGTGTTAATGGTGCGTAAGAGTATGGAGACGCTACTTTGTTTGATTTCCACGCAAGCTAAAACGAATTGTGAGGATTGAATATTCGATTGCCATTTAAACGAACCTTCTTGTTTGACGTTGAGTGGTATGATCCTAATCCAGAGGTACGAGGAAGAACGAGCGGTATGAAATGGTTGATGTGAACCAAAAGAAGAGGTACAACCAAGTATGAACCATTTATTACGCTTCAAGCACGACAAGTGGTGTTTCTTGAATATCCAAGGTAAAATGCGATAAGGGGAATGGTTAGTCATGGTACCTATTCGTGCTCGCCGAAAGTGGAGTACATTGAGAAAGACGACTCAATTACCAACTCGTACCAACAAGAGGATGTCGATAAACAAGCGAAGATCCCATAGAAGCGTATGATGAGTTGTTTGATCCGCACGAGGACCAATATGTAGTCTTAGAGGACGGCGATAACGGTATATTATGTGTATTATGAGTAATTATATGTGTTATTATAATCATATGTATTATAACTCGTACTAAAACATTTTTATCATTTATTACATTTTTTGCAGATGTCATGACAGAGGTCGTCCACTATCGTCCCCCGCAATCGGCCGCATGATAGTGGTGGGTCGGGACACCGTCGATTGGAGGGCTCGAAGATCGTGACAAAGGTCTCGATTCCCGAGACCCCAGGCAGAGAGAGCGTGGCTCTACCAACAAATTTTGACATGTCGGAGGACGACCACGACGATTGTCCCTACCTCGTGTTCGATCCAAACAATCCTAACGTCACGTGGGACGGCTTACCCAGTGATTTTCCCTATTGGTCCTGCCAAGTAAGTATTATACATTCTTCTTAAATATGTAAAACATAACTGATAATGATAGTTGACAAGTATAAATTGTTGTACTAAAGTAATGCATATTCGTTTCTTGTATCTTATACATTGACAACTTTTATGGCCCTGGAGGTGCACAACAAACTAGGTGACATCTTCCGAGCAGAGAGAGCCACAGGCCAAGGTGGTGAGTGTTGGAGCCACATCTCGAGCGCATGAGGGCCGAGTACTTGATGGTGAGGGTAAGTTAAAATATGACATTCATTTGTTTGTAATTATAATCGTTTTAATATGAGTGGTATGTTAGCCACTGTATGTGAGTGGTATGTTAGCCACTTTATTTGGGTGATATGTTAGTCACCATTGTGTTAGTAAATTTTAGGACAATGTGAGTGGTATGTTAGCCACTGTATGTGAGTGGTATGTTAGCCACTTTATTTGGGTGATATGTTAGTCACCATTGTGTTAGTAAATTTTAGGACAATGTGAGTGGTATGTTAGCCACTATATGTGAGTGGTATGTTAGCCACTTTATTTGGGTGATATGTTAGTCACCATATCTGTTATGTTGTTAGGACATGTATTGACTTGGATGTTGTATGAAATTGGGAATGTAGAAGGAGTACTTCATTCCCAAGAGTTGATCCCACAGATCTGGCGCGTATTTAGACTGGGATCCAAACCGTCTGAGAATATGGTCTCAGACGTGGAAGGCCATTCGGGATCGGGGTGGCCAATCCTCCACAGTTGATGCAACGGAGTGGGCCTTTGGGATGCCTCATCGGCCGAATCGATGTCCAGACGTTGCTTGGACCAACAGTAACCGCATCCTACCGACACGGTAGGAAGGGCCGTTCACCACCTGGGAGGCGATCTCACATCGATTATTATCAATCTAGTGCGTATATATGTGTTTTTGCAATCTAGCATTATGTATGTATGAAGTCTCCGCCTATTACTTGTAGATGATAAATTGTTGACTAGATCTGGTTTGATTCAGTGGCACGGGAGGTGACATCCAAGTATGCCATCTTCAAGAAGGCCAAGGTATGGGTATGGACCGACTTTGGGCCTCGTCTATTGCAATATGTTTATGTTGCTTAAAGTTCATATTTGTACACTATTACAAGTTACTTTTTAAAACAAGAATCGATCATTATATCTGCTATTTACGATTTCAGTTGAGGTTGATGCTCGGTGGCGAGGCAGAGGACGAGACGGTGATGTGTTGTCAATGAACAAGTTGACAACATCTTCCTAAAGGTCAACAAACCGACAAGAAAGGACGAATATATGGACTTGGGAGCCTCGGTTTGCATCTGCTAGTCCGGCGTGCTCATCATCATCCCATGATCCAGACGTCCGCCATACACATGACCGTGTCTCTAAATGGTGCGACAGAGGTCCGGAACAGTTGCTCGGCTAACTCAAGAGATGGAGCAACAAAGGGACGAGATGGAGCGCCATGACAGAGAACGAAGGAGGAGAACGAGCGCCTTTCTACATGTATGGAGTTCATGTCCCGATTCGCCATCACCCACCCCCCGTCGATAGCTAGTTATGTATCTGTATGTTCGGATTTTTTTCATATTTACACTTGTTTGATAATTTCTCCATTCAATATTACTTTTTTATTCATTGAAACATTTTCCGTATTATTGATTTATTATCGAACATTATATTGATTAAATAGGTGAACTACGAAAAATAGGGATTAATATGAAATAAATAGTGACGGAATTAGTGACGGAATTCACAGTGACGGAATTAGTGACGGAATTTCAAATTCCGTCACTAGTCCAATTAAAATATTTAGCGACGGATAGATCCTATCCGTCGCTATATTTAGCGACGGATAGAATCTATCCGTCGCTAAATTTCGGAATTAAAAAAAAATAATTGGTCAATCCGTCGTCCAATCCGTCGCGAATTGGACGACGGATTGTTATCCGTCGCCATTAGCCTGTGGCACGGATTTTCTATCCATCGCCCGATCCGTCGCCAGAGCTGGGGCGACGGATAGCTGGCCTGTAGCGACGGATCTATCCGTCGCTACAGGCCAGATTTTTTGTAGTGTAAAAAGTAAGAAATAGAATTGAAAAAGTATGAAAGAGATAAATTAAAATATTAATAATGGAGATAGTGGGTTTTCATAAAAGGAAATGGAAAGTTTTTAATGGAACACCCAAAATGAAAAAATGGAAAGAAATCTATGGAACGGAGGAAGTACAAATTAGTAGTACACGGGAAAATGTGGCTACAAATTACGCGAGTTATTCATATAAGAAAATGTCACAGATTAAGGTAAATTTTTTGAACTTTTTGCAAGTAAATTGAACAAATGTAACGCCTACATTTTGGGACTTGGAAGTATGAAATGAAAAAGGTTTTATTGAGGATTTTCAAATAAAATACATATTAGAAGTCTCTTAAAAAAGTCATGCAATAGGTAGTGATCTAACAGATCAAATGGGAGTCGCACCAAAGAACTTCATAGTAATATTTTTTATTTTCACATGTCATGTACAACTTCATATGTAAACATGAAAATTACTACACATAAATGATTGAAAATGTTATGTTTACACAAATATCATACATATCTTAATGTATGAAATTCTATAAGTAACAAGTTATGTAACTAAATTTTCTCTATACTCATTCTACATAGAGTGACAGACAGTGCACATAGGTTACTTGTCTTCCAACAAGGAATGCTACCACCACATGCTTCAGCGCTTGTGTGGCCCACCAATTTCTTTGAATTTCATTCTTACAAACGCACTTCCAAGTCGGACCGCCTAAGTCGGTTGGATATTAAGTCGGACTTATTTCCACATAATCATATACTATCATGTAAATCATAGAAAGACTTTGTATGTAAACCTTGAACTTCCCATTTAAAATGATCCAGAGGTGGCTTCACAGTTCACCCCTTATATTCCATATACTTGAGCGTACAATATAGTTTTCTTGTTGGCACGAAATGTCTCTCCATTAATCTGCACAGATTTACGTTGTTAGGATACAATTCCATGATACCTGATTGTTGTGGCGTGTGAAATCTCCAAACTGGTTGATGAGGACTTGGCATTGCAATCATGTTCCATGTTCGTCTACTTTTTTAACTCTCAAATTATTGTGACACAATTATTATTTTTTATTGTTTGCCGAGTTCGAGCTCAAAATTGCATATTGGCTTGTTTCGGTGTGAGTCTGAGTTCGAATTCTACGCCTGCTACCACTAACTTTTCAAATTTGGAAAAATTTCAATTTTCCATGAATTTTTTTGACCATCGACTAATAAAAAGTTCGTTACGATGAACGTTTTTCTTAACTACAAATTTGGAAAAATAAGTATTAATGTAATTTTTTTTTTAAAGAAGGAGCTTCTTATCTTTTTCATTCCGAAAATATTCCTAACCTATACTAACCTAAATTAGAATAAAGAAAATAAGAAACCATCTTTTTGTAAACCGGAAGGTCATTAGAATTCTCAACTTATATTTTATATTGTTGGATCATTTGTTATACATTTTGTGTACTTTTTTGCAACTAGTATAATGTCATTAGAATGTTCAACGATTATTTCTTTCAACTTTTGATAATTTTGATGATGTTATTAAAGTGGCGATGTAAAGTACATTAAATATATATTATAATTATTGGACAAAATATGATATATTATTATTTAAAAAACTATAGACTAATAATACGATAAAAAAGGTTAAAGACAAGAAAAATAAGAGTAATGTCCTTTTATGTCATTTTACAAAATACCAGCTTGCTTTTCAGCTAATTTGCTAAACACCTACATTTAAAACCAAAATAGAATCGCTAAATTTAATTAACTTAACTTCCAAATTCTAACTAAATTATCAAAATTTTCCAAATTAATTTTGCTAAACATAGCCTAATAGTACCATTCATAGTCTAGCTACGGAAAATACTAGATTCGACTCTAATAGCAACACTATTATGTAAGTAGTGTTTGATTACATGAGTGCCGAATTGAGTGATGGACATGATTATCGATCATATGGGCAAACATATATAATGGAAACCAAATTGATAGTGTTTGATTACAGCCAAGATTAGTGGCTTTAACATAGTTTGAAGGCTAAGCAATAGCTTGTTACTTATTTTGTCCCGTCCCGTACAACTTCATACATTTATTATTTTTAATTATCTCACAGAACTTCATACATTACCAAAAAATTAAATTACCCCACACACAACAAATAATAAACAATTTCAACTTTACACTCAAATTACACATTTTACCACTAAAAATACACTTTTTTCCAACTTTTCTATATTCTATCATTACTTTAACTTTTCGCATAAAACTGCATGTTAACCCTAATATATGAAGTTCTCCGGGACGGAGAGAGTAGTATATGTCGAGATAAAATCAACAAATGTCAAAGGCTTATTTATTTTAAGGTTGAGGGTCGGTCCAACTTCCAAGTTTTCTTAGTTGGAATTGGAAAGATAAGGCGATGATTTAGGGAATTAAAGAAAGAAAAGCAAGGTAGATTTAACAGAAATAAGAATAAAATGGTGTTAGATATTCGACAGTGCTGGCAAGAAAAGGATGGAGAACGCGCAAACACCGAACTTATGTGATTTGGAAGGAGTGGACCCTCATAATGTCTTTCTCGCCAGCACGTATAATCCGCGAAATGGTAACTACAGTTCCTTTATGTCGCTGACAAAATTATTTTGACTTATAAATGACGTGAACTACGTGGGATCCTCGTCTTTATAATGGAGTAGCTATATTTACAAAGGGGTTTATAATGGAGTAGCTATAACTTTTTCATTAATAATCCATCTAGAATTCATCAATAGAGGTTTGAAATAAAGTTCGATAGAGTGGATTGTAGTAAAGTTTTGTTGAGTTAAAAAAATGTGACTGGAATATAATTATTGAATTATAGGTTTTGTATAGTTGTTACATATGGTGTGTAAGAGTGAGTAATGTAAGTACACGTGATGTGTGTTGATATTTTTGATATTATTTTATTGGCTTTAATATTGTCTGATTGAGATAAAATTATTAGTAGAAATAAAAAAATTGCTTTCTTATATATAGAGAAATTAGAAAGTCACCTTCAAACGTTAAAACTGTATAATTATACCTTTTTCTAATTTGCACGATGGTTTTTTGTGGGTCTTTTGACCCGGATTCATTAAAAACGGATCAAGTACAAACTAGACAATATAATGTAAAAATTAGACAATATAATGTAAATTTAATTTCACTAGACAATATAATGTAAATTTAATATCTTGTAAAAACTAGAGAAGTCCTTTCATAAACTAGACAGTATAATGTAAAAACTATACAATATAAACAATTATGTTACACTGAGTGAGTAAATTTCTGGACAAGTAATAAAACTAGACAATTCATTTACAAAACTAGACAATTCTGGCCATAAAACGATAATATATTGTAAAAACTAGACACTATTTTTTCTTCGATTGCTTTAGTTTCTTCAGAACATTCTTCTTCAAATCATCCAATCCACCCTCTTCAAAATCATCATCAGCAGCAGGTCTCTTAGATCCGTGAGAAGCTTTTTCATCAGTAACTTTCTTTGCTTCTAACTTTTTCAACTTACATAAAAACTAGACAATACATACTAAAAACTAGACAACACAATCGCAAATGTAAAGATATAACATGAAAAACTAGACAAATATTATTAAAAATTAGACCATATGTGTTAAAAGTTGAAACATAAGGTATTTACATAAAAACTAGACAATATATGTTAAAAACTAGACAATTTATAGTAAAACATAGACAATTTATACAAAAAACTACACCAGCAACAACGAACAATATAGACAATTTCTACTAAAACATATACCATTTATACAAAAAACTAGACAATTTATAGTAAAACATAGACAATTTATATGAAAAACTAAACCAGCAACAACGAACATAGACAATTTCTACTAAAACATAGACCATTTAACCAAACCAAACCAAACCAATCATAAATTTTCCTTGTATTACATTCTCACTGTAGTATAAAAAATGAATAAAACAAGTTCCACTTGTAGAAATATAATGCAGGAGTATAAGATTGCTAGAGATTTGTATTTTAAGGAAAATTTACAACGAATCTACACAAGTACTATATGGACACAGAGAACAATATGAAATTTGTATAAACAAGTAAACATATCACATTTCCACTTAGTAAATCTACATCATTCAATTTCATTCATCCAAAACAACATCAACAACGAAACAAACTTTACAGATTCAAAATCTGTACACAGATCCATGATAATCAGCTACATGAAACAATCTTCAGGTAACTTCTCGAATTAGATTCTACACTAATTGAACGAGAACAGGAAAATAAAAACGAGACAAATTCGGAAATGAAGAAATTAGTGAGTTCGGAGAAAACGTACATGGTCCTCGTGGATGAGAACGAGTCAAATCACTGGATCACACACGAAAAATGGAACGACGTTTCTTCACCTTCATCGCGGATCGGAGAGAGTTGCGTGCGAGTGACGGAGATCCAGATTCAGTGCTTCACATCACGGATCTGAGAGAGTTGCGGGCGAGTGACGGCAGTGCTGTGAGCATGTGATGGAGAATAGCAACAACAAGATTCCAGTGGGCGGTGGTACGGTGGCTAGGCGGTGGCACGGTGGCTAGAGAGTGGAGAGGAGAAGGCAGCAGTAGGGAGGAGAATTAGGTTACGTTAAAAAAATTGAGAGAACATGAATAAGAGAAATGAAATAAAGAAGAGGAAAAAAAGCCTTTTATACTCCATCTGATTATGGAAACCGTTCGACCCGGATCCAAATTCCAAAACTTCGACCCGCGAGAAGGATCCGCGAAAAAAAGGATCAAAATGGGCGGACATTAAATATAGACAATTTTTATGAGAAACTAGGGGTTTCTCTAGACTCTCCAAATGTAGTAGTAATTTTATGAGGCTTAATAATAAAAAAAATAAAGAGAGAGAAATAGTAGTAGGATGTAAATGTAGAAACTCAACTGTAGTTCAATGTAAAAACCAAATTGAATCGAGATTGGGCTAAAATGGCTTAAAATGTAATTTTGTTTATGATTTATCATTACTCGCTAGTCGTTGATCATAGTATTGTATCATGAGCATCACGTGCAACTTTGGAGTTCAAATATGTATTTACCAAACAAAGGTCCATTTACTAGTATAAAATGATTATCAATTCATTTTCACAGTCTCTAGAGAAACGGTTCATTAAAAACCTATCTAAAGACGGACATATGCAATAAAAAATCATTCATGTCGTTAACATTGATGTATTAGAAAATAAGAGATATTCATTTTGTGACCGATATATATGTTTTGATTCTGATTCTTTTTTAAATAAGTTATACCGTAGGAGACTTGCCAATTTTTACATGATTGGATAATGTCATTTTAGTTATTAATTGGTTTATCATTCCAATGAACATAAGTGGAGAATTGAAGGAGCCACGACAAATGATTGGTTCCATACCGTTTCTTTGATGCTAGTGGATTCCCCACTAGTCCACCTTATCTAAAATTTAAAAATTGTCAACTCATTTAATTCTCCTTTTATTTTATTATTTTCCAACATTTTAAACTTAACCATAATTAGAGTTTAGCCATGTTTTTAAATTAATTTATCTAAAAATTTTGGAAGAAATATCAGATTTCGTCACAAAATTTTAGTTCAACGCGTATTTTCATATAATAAAATAATTTACATAATTGCAAAAAATGATAAATAAAAGGGAGAAAATCATATTTAACTTGACACAGATCTTACATCTTCAATTAAAAAGTTAAACATGTATGCACCCGATTGAAATTGAATGAGTAAGATAAATTGACTTCTGATATCCGCTTGATGTTGATGCAATTCAAAAATCTTCTTCATATTTAACAGAAAAGAGTTCAACTTTTTGGAGCAATTGAGACTTTCATCATCAAAATAAAATTCTAGGTTGACGGATTTTGATTTTGAAGATTCAATTTGGAATTGAGATTTTGTGTCTGATGTTTCTTCCAAAATTTTAAGATAAATTAATTTAAAAATATGGCTAAACTCTTAAATGTTGAAAAAATAAGAAAATAGAATAAAGAATTAAATGAGTTGACAATTATCAAATTTTGGAGAAGGTATATTAGTAGGGAACCTACCATCAAATAAATCGTTCCATAACGGTCGAATACATTTCGCCATGTATTGCACGTCGAAAGTATCAACATTCTCAAATAGTGATGACCAAAGGAACATGGGCATGGAGAAGTGATGGATGATGCATCAGGCATGGAGCAAGCCAGTCGTGCCAATAAAACAAACAGAAGTCCATAGATGGCAAAAGTTGCATGCTACCTCCAAAGATGGGCGAAGCCAGAATTTTCCGTTACCTGTGCTCGACTTCAAGTTATTAAAATAATAATATAATTATTTAAAATTTTAAAATTAATAAATATAAAGTATGGCATTAAATTAGTATAAAATATGGTTTTTTTTCCGCCTAAATATAACACTTCTGCACTCCTCGGCCCGTCTTGTCATTGAGCTGGGCATGAGTATAAAAACTAGTAAATTAACTATATGTAGAGATCGTCTATCTCAGGATATTTACTATTTGATTAATAACATCAAAGGTTTTATTAGTCCGTCTGTAGATAGATTATCTAAAGACCGTCTCTCAAGAGACTTACTCTATAGTTTTTTTTTTTTTTTTGAAGAATTTAAAATTTCATTAAGATCAATCCGTAATGAAGATCTCTTTCAAGACTTTGTATATATATTTAGTAGTGGTGTTTTTCTAAAATTTCATTATAAAAATATACCGTGCTAAATATTAAAAAAGATAGATTGAATACATATATAAACGAAATTTTTCGAAAGTCACCCCGTGCCGAGCACTGGCTACTACATTAGTGTAGCGTCGCCCCTGCCTCCAAATATCCAGTGTTTGAACATTTATAGACAATCAATTATCAAACACTCCCGTAAGATTATGGAACACATTTTTCTAAATGTAATAGTAGTATTTTTATTAGGATTCTAAAATCATTATTTATAAACGAAACAAAATTACACAGAAAGAGCAACTCTCATACTCGATTATATTATAAATAAATCAATCCCAACCTTTTAACTCTCACAATTGTTTTACCTACAACGGATGTCAAGGTCCATATTGATACTCAAATCATGAAGGTATTTTTTCTTCCTCAATATCAACTTCGTTGAAGATGTTCATATTAGAATTTGATGTGGGGTAAATCCGGTTAAGTCAAATTCCAGGGTCAAGAGCGTAGTTCAGGAAAGTCCAGTGGTCAGTTCGCGTGGTTGGGATTATTTTAGTTCGAGGGTCCGGCAAGAGCTTAGTAGTTTGGTCCGGCAAACTGGGGTCCGGCAAGAGCAACCTGGGTCCTTGAGCTGGATCTAGAGTCCGGCTCCAGCTTGATTAGGGGTGCTATGAACCCAGATAAGGCACTTCTCGGTTCAATTCTATGATGGTCCGTCTCCTGGTAAGGGCCGGCGAAGTTCGATCCGGACTTCTCCTGGGTACAAAAGGAAGGGGTTAGACCCTTTTGGGCCGGCCTGCCTTGGGCAGTCCGGGACTAAGACTCAACTTGTATGACGGGCTGATCGAGTTATCTCGGACCCGAAAGTTAGAGAGTAGATTTTTGAGTGGTAGTTGCGTACCTTAATGAGTAGTAAATGCGGGCTATTTATAGAGGAAGCTTGGGGGACAGGCTGTCTGAATTCCCGGGATCTTGTCGGCTTGGCGATAACGTGCCACGTGGTCTCGGAGGTAGGTGGCGCGTTTATCTCACGTTAGTGATGGCGGACTTCCTGCAGGCGGACCTTTTGTAGAGATCGAAGTCCGTTAAGACCTTAATGCCGGGCCCTTTGGGTACTTTCCTTTAGGACTTGTATATGAAGTTTTCTTGTTCTGGAACTCTTTACTGGTGCCGGTCCTTATGTTTATCTTGTGTCGGGCTTTCCATCTGGGTGGCGGACTTGACTTCTCAGATCGTGGCTAAAAGCGTTTCTCGAGTTCTTGGGTGGCGGACTTATATGTCCATATCATAAGTCCCCCCAGTTTCCAAGTATCTTAGTAAAAGATAGTTGTGAAATTCTTTAGAATTGGTTCGTCGTGACTGGTGTTTTTCCCGATGATCAGCTTCTGGGCTCGTAGTATTCATCACAAATGAGAGGCCCAAAGGTCGGCCCAAGCCCAGGCCCAATAGGTTGGTGTCATCAGGCTGATGTGGCGAGATTTGATTGGACCTCTCTCTTTATAAATACTCTCTCAGCTTAAAATCTGGCTCTGTTTTTTGGTTTCTTTTGTTTCTTCCTTCCGTCTGAAAATGGTCCATGACAATTTTTCGATGGTCGATCCTTTTTCTTATCTTCTGACTTATATGAACCGTGCTGTTTTTCTTTCTAAGGTCTTTTGGCTTGACGGGCCTTTCTTCTTGAGTGTTGGTCCGTCGTCCGCTTTAATTATCTGAGGGCTATGCTTCTCCGTCTCGTCTGTCTCTTCCACTATTCACCATTTTCTACGTTCTCGTTACTTTGAAAATGGTGGTGGTGGAAGAGGTGAACTTATCGTAGATTGTCCGCCTAATCAGGAGGTTGGACCGGCATTATTCGTTTGGTTACAGTATACCAGTCCCCCCCAAGTTCCGGACTTGGTAAAAAATGCCAAGGTGGGAACTTTGATAGAAGTCCGTCGTGAGAAGCCGAACTGTAATCTTGGCGTTTTAAGGCGAATCATTAGTGTGTCCCTTAATCTTCCGGGCCGTTGGATGGAGGACACGTGGTACGATCGCAGTGATTTAATGTCACTATATATAGGTGATGTGGTAAATCCGATTTTCTCACTTTTTATCCTCCTTTCTTGTTTTCTGATGTCGGGATCTGTACGCAGGATGTCGGAATCCGCGAGGATTGCTGGCCGGTCCATTGGTAGCCTAATCTTGGGTGAACTGTCTTGGGGCAATATGAATGCCGTGGAGGACTATGATTTTGCTGAACCGGGTGATCCTAGGTACCGGCACTGGGTATATTGTGCTTGTGGGGAGAGACATCCGTCGGTATATTCTGGTTCCGGGACCATGGATGATCCTATTATTCTCGACCCCGAAGGTGATCCTGCTTTGTGCCCGGTGGTGTTTACAAGGTTGGCTGATGAGAGGAGAAATCAGATTCAGTCGAGGATGCATGCGTGGGCTGAAGCTGCCGGTTTGGAATCTGAAGGCTCGACCTCTGGAAGCCGTTGAATGGAGGTGGGGTATGCCCCGTTATTTGTATTGTCCATTGTGTATCACTTTCCCGTTGTATGGGCCTCGGGCCTCAAAAGTGTTTTGTACTCATGAATATTGCTGAAATGAAACTAGAATCGTATTTTGTTGCTGAAGTCGGTCTTTCGTTTGTGGTTTAGTGGTCCGTCATAATTGCGTAAAGACCCGTCATCTGAATTTGCAAGGTGATTCGGTTTAAATAATTCGAACCCAATCGTGATTCCGACGTTTTTTAGAACGGTTTAGGCCGGTTTGATTTGTAATCATTACAATCCCGTGGATCGATGCAACGGTTGGATCGAGGGCCCATGGGCCTGGTTCGACCGGCCCAGTAACTTTTATATATACTGCCGACTGTCTGTCATTTTCGCACTTTTTACTTTCGCGAAAATTTACCTAGAGAGATAAAGAGACCGTCGTCCATCTTGTGATAGAAGCCCCTGTGTGCCCGCGAGCTTGTGTGTAGTCCGGGATCTGCTGCTATTTCCTTTAAACAAGTAAGCTCCTTTATTATGGTGTTTTATTTCTGTCGGCCCTTATTTCTTTTGTCGGTCCGTAGGTCTGTAGATAAAAATAGGGTAGAGGACCGAGGTTGGGGCTTAGGTTTATTTAAATCGTTTCTTTCATTCCTGTAGACTCCCTATCTCGGTCTTTTTCGTCGTTATATCGGTATGTCGAACCATGCTAGCGACTTGGGTGATCTTTTTGCAAATGAGGGTGAAGAAGTTATACAGCCGGCGCCCATAATTAACCTGGACTCAGACCAAGGCTCTGAGGTGGATGAAGGACCGTCGTCCCCATCTGAAGTCGAACTGGTGGGAGTTACTTCTAGCCGGCCGGAATCTTCTGGTGCGAGGATTGAGCAGGTGGATCCCGAGCCTCGTCCGACGGCCGTTATTCCTCCGGGGCCTATTCATCCGAGGAACCCATATCCTTTATTTCGTACGCCAGTCTCGGGTACAATTTTAGAGCTACCCCTTATGCAGACGGATCCGTTCCTGATTTTGAGGCCGGGAGTTCATCCGCAACTGTGCAGACGGCGCACGTTCTGTTGATAGAGGAATCTTCTTCTTGGGAAGGCAGTGAGTCACCGTTGTCCTTTGATTCGGACCCCCCCTATGAGGAGTAGGACTGGCCCGAGCGACCCGCCAGCAGATCCCGGGGCTCAATCAGAGGCGGCTGCCTCGGAGGATTCGTCTAGTGGTGATTCGTCTTTGTCGGACACATCAGATGTGAGCTCGTCCGAGGATTCTTGGGGATCGGAATCGGATGAGGAAGGTGTGGTAGGTGAAAGACGCAAATCTGGTGAAGGGGCTAGTTCAAGCGGTGTCGGGAATGAAAACATTAATATCATGGCTTCTGATGAAGAGCCCGGAGATGGAGAGGAGGGGCCTCAAGGTGTTAATCCTTGTCGGGCTTTGGTGGTAGTAGCTGAAGGTGTAACTCAGCGGCCAAGTAAGCCGTCAAGGAGGATGTCGGCCAAAGAGTTGAAAACTTACAGAACCGGACCCATCTTGGGACTAAGGCCCGAGGCTGAGCAAAACGATGATGGCTTAATCCCTACTTGTACTTCCAGCGTGAAACCTCGGGACATCGTCAAACTCCGAGCGGTTTACGATGTCCCGGAAGATTATGAGATAGTCATCCCGGGACCTAATGATACTTTGTATAATCCGCCCAAAGGTTACATGACCTTTCATATACGGGCTTTTAAATGTGGATGGAGGCTTCCGATGATTGACCCAATAGCGGAATTTTTCCGTTTCACCCAAATTGTGTTCGACACAACTTCGCCAACGCCTTGGTACTATTATGTGTATGGGTGTCATTTTGGCTCTAAAGGGCGAGGAGTTCCGTTATGACAAAATGCTGGAGGCCTTCACTCTTGCTGCTAGTCCCGGGATTCCTTTCTACTATTTCAACGCCCGTCGGGGGTATAAATTTTTGGATGGTTACGAGACCTCACATGGGTACAAATGGTGGCCCAAATATTTCTATGTAAAACATCAATCCGGTGATTGGAATCTGCCCCTGAATTTTCGGAGAGACAAGTTTCAGGCCCTGGCTCTAAAAAAGGTCCCGGCGTGGTTGAAGTCATTGAGGCCGTTGGAGTTTATTGAAGAGCAAGTGATTCGTACTTCGACTGGAGAAGAGCAGGTGGTGACGGAAAAAGTATTTCCCCTGATTGGGACCCGGGGCTCAGCCAGTCTTCGTCATGACACCGGTCCGGGTCTTAAATATGAAGAGGCCGTCGTGCTGGGGGTAGACGGGGGGGGGGGGGGGGGGGGATCCCACATTTTTTTATCCGTATGGTCACATATGTGGCTCGCCAAACTAACTCCTAACCCTGTTTTTTGTAATAATAAAGAGGATTTAAGTAAGCGTTATTCTGTTTTTTCCGCAATGTTCCAAGTTAGTGGGAGTCGGACTTCTGATACTTGTTTTCTTCATGCAGAGTATTGGATAATGTCGTCCGCTAAGAGGATTCTGGAGCTGAGAAACAATGAGAAGGCCGCCGAGCTCGAGAAGCTGAGGCAAGGAACGTCGAAGAAAACGCAATACAAGCCCGGGCCCCAAAAATTGCCCGATGTGAATCATGCGAACATTATCAATCCGCAAACTGTTCCGGGCTCCCGGTCTAGCAAGCCCACTGAGCAGGTAATCGGGCACAAATTTATTGCAAAAATAGCCTCCCGTGGCCATGGTTATTCGACCACCATTGGTGGTTCGAGGGTCCATGTTACTTCCCCTGTCCCTTTAACACGTAGCCAGGTGCAGGCTCAAGGTGAAAAAATGCTGGCGGAGAGTACACGGGCCGCTGGTAAGAGGAGGGGGAAGGAGCCCGAGGAGCCGTCGAAGAGACAAAAGACTGGTTCCAGCCTTGCCGTTCCAGTAGATCCAAATGCGTTGCGGGCTCTTTCTCATTCGGAGTTGACTGCGAGTTTGGAGACCGCCCTCCCGGCTCATGAGGCCACGTTCCGGACGTGTTTTGACACAGTGAGTTCGTCTTAGCTCGAGAACTGACTCTGGTCTTTTGCCCTGTTTTTAGAACTGACTCCGGTCTCTTGTAGGTGTTGGCCCATGCTGTAGCTTTGAGAGAGGCGGATGGTAGCTCTGCCAAATACAAGAAATTGCTGGAGGAGTCCGAGGCCAAGGTGAAGAAGCTAGAGGCCGAGAAGGCTGCACTTGAGCGAAGCCTTGAGTCTGAGAAGATGGCTACCAAAAGGGCCGATAAAGGGCTCGAGCTTCACTCCCGGGCCCGGAGCAAAATGGTAGAAGCTTTGGTGGCCAAGTGTAAAACGACCAGAATGGAGGCCGTGACGGACTTTTTGAGGTCTGATGCCTACTATTTTCTGAGCCGGATGGATGCCGGATCTACTCGGACGGAGGCCTTTTTTGATTGTATTGGCCAGCTTCAATCTCTTGGTTTGTTGGATGAGGGTTTTGAAGTCACGGATGATAGGTTGGATATCCAAGCTAATCACGACGGAGTTACTGTAGACGACCCCAAGCTCAAAGAGCCCGAGGATATGGGTGGAGACGAATTTTGGCCCGTCGTGGCATCTTGGTTGGATATGGAGAGTACTCCTGCTCCTGTCTACCCGGCTTGGCTGCCAGAGGTGATAGAGGCCGGGATCATTGAGCATAGGAATTTTAGGGGCAATAACGCCAGGTTCCTTGACATTCCCGGTCCTATCAAGGATCATGAACAAGTCGAGGCCGACATTGAGATTGAAGGAGGGAAGATTATAACCAGTAAATTTTGGAGAAGGGTGGAGAAGTCGGTTCCTCTTACTACCGAAGGTGGTAATTCGGGCGAAGGTGGTCCTGCTGATAAGAGCAATGCCGGGGAACAGGAAAATCCCCCCTTTCCGGGAGTTTAAATAGGTTATATTTCCCGTATTTGGGTTACTCCGGCCTGTGGAGTGTGCATATTTTTGACTTCTCTTGCAAATATTGTAACATCGGTCATTCTAGGCTCTTTGTTAGGAATTGGATGTACTTTTGTAGATCTTTAAATGACCGGGTTAACTTGATGAAATGAAATGCACCTTTTCCCGCTATTTTTCCCCTGCTTGTTTTTGCTTCTTGCGTCGGCGATACTTTATGTCCCGGGTTTTTACGAATCATGGCTCTTGTACTCAAGGCTTTGCCTTGTGGCAAATGAATGTTGAACTTTTTGTCCCGGACTTTGTGGGTCTCGGGTCTTTCGTCACTGAGACTTTGGCTCGGTGAGTGAGTGTCGGACTTTTTCAGTCCTTGGGACACTTTGGATAACATCCCGACTTTGTGGGTCTCGGGTCTTTCGTCACTTTGAGACTTTGGCTCGTAGTGAGTGAGTGTCGGACTTTTTCAGTCCTTACGATACTTTGGGTAATATCCCGGACTTTGTGGGTCTCGGGTCTTTCGTCACTTTGAGACTTTGGCTCGTAGTGAGTGAGTGTCGGACTTTTTCAGTCCTTGGGACACTTTGGATAATATCCCATACGCTCTTACTCCTCATAGGGGAGTAACATCCCGGACTTCCATCTTTGTTTCTTAGGGAGTTTCTCTGACACTTTGGGTCCGAGGAACTTTAAGATAATGTCTGCCTTTAGTGGTGCGTACGGTTCTTGCAAATAGTTGACAGAAAAATAAATGCTTCATTATAATCGAAAGTTAGTATTACATGGTAGCCAAAAGATGATACATATAAAAAGATCCTATACAATTGATCTAGGCGTAATACTTCTGCAGATTCTTGGCGTTCCAAGTACGCTTGAGTGGTTTACCGTCCATACTTTCCAAAGCGTAGCTCCCATTGATACTTGCCCTTGTGACTTTGTAGGGACCTTCCCAGTTGGGTTCGAGTTTTCCAGTTGGTTTTAATATATCAACCTTTCGTAGCACCAAGTCTTCGATTTGGAGATCCTTGCTTTTCACATGTTTGTTGTAGGCCCTTGCCATGATAGCTTGGTATCCTAAGGTTCGAGCTAGGGCCGTACTTCTTTTGGTTTCGAGCATGTTGAGGTCGTATACTCTTTTGTTGTGGTTGTCCGAGGGAACATACCCTTGGATCCGGAAGGTGTTGATTGCGATTTCGGATGGGATTACAGCTTCGGATCCATACACCAAACTGAACGGTGTTTCCTGTGTGGCCGTTCTTGCCGTGGTACGGTAAGCCCACAGTACTCCTTCCAATTCGTCGACCCAATCTTTCTTTGCGTCTCCCAGTCTTTTCTGGAGATTGTCGATGATGGTACGATTGGTTACCTCAGTTTGTCCGTTGGCTTGGGGATATCCAACGGAAGTGAAACGCTGTTCGATCCCCATTTCTTCGCACCAATCTTTGAGCTTGTACCCGGATAACTGTCGACCATTGTCTGCAACTAGTATTCGTGGTAGGCCGAATCGACATGATAATTTCCAAAGGAAGTCCATGACCTTATTTTCTGAAATGGAGGCTGTCGCCTCGGCTTCTACCCATTTGGAGAAGTATTCTACGGCCACAATGAGAAATTTTTTCCCGCCGGGTCCTACAGGGAAAGGTCCTACGATGTCCATTCCCCACAGATCGAATGGACATGGAATAGTTGACGGTATCATTGGTATGGTAGGCTGATGGGGGATTCTCGCGAACCTTTGACATTCAGAGCATGATCGTGAGAATCTTCCGGCTTCCTTCTGCATTGCCGGCCAATAATAGCCATTTCTTTGAATTTTCTGGGCCAAGGCTCTTCCTCCAGAATGGTTTCCGCAACTTTCTAAATGGATCTCCTTCATCACTGTACTGGCCTCAGACGGATCCAGGCATCGGAGGTGAGTTCCATCATAGGACTTTCTACGTGTCTGCACTAAAGAGAAGGAAGGCGTTGATCTTCGTTGGACCCTTCTAGATTCAGTTGAATCACGGGGTAGAATCCCGTTCCGTAGATAGTTCACGATATCGCTCATCCAAGTGTTGTCGTCAGATATGACGCTGATGTTCATTATGACCTCGTTGGCGGTGAGGGCTGATTCATTGGCAGTCATAAGGACCACCGTACGGGTGTCAACAGCTCCGGAGGCCGTAGCCCATTTTGATAGTCCGTCGGCAATAGTGTTTTTTGCTCGATTGATCTTGGTCAGACTAAACATGTCGAACGCTTTTTCTAACTCTTTAACTATCTTTAGATATTTGATCATTGAAGCACTCTTCGTCGTAAATTTGCCGAGTAATCGCTTACGTGACTAGTCGAGAGTCGAGTAAGCTTTGAGTTTTTGGCCATGACCGACTTGCCATCTTCATTCCTCGCTATCGAGCCTCATATTCAGCTTCATTGTTTGTTCTCGGAAATTTTAAGCGGATAGCATATTCCATCTGGCTCTTTCCGGCTTATCGATTAACTGCTCCACCCGCATGAGCTTAGATGAACCGTCACATAAAGTTCCCATATGTCCTTTTCTTCCGGACCGAGTTCTTTTGGGGTAAAAGCCACTCGTAGGTCGGTTTATGTTTTAGGCGCCACGCGCTCTCCTTCCGTGGGGAGGTAAGCTAGGACTTTCTTTTTCAGCGATAATCCATTCTGCCACGGGATCGACTTCCTGATTTATTTGTTTATCCAATTCAGCCACTTCTGTTGTTAATGTCAAAACCTGGCTTGTTGGTGAAATGTCTATCGGGGCTTCACTGGGGGCTTGCTTATCTTTATCTTTTTGAGGTTCCATGTTCCCCGGATATTCGGCTAGGAAATCAGCTAGGACCTGGGCTTTTTTGGCAGATGGAGCTTGGTACTCGATCGTATGATCTCCTAACTCAATCGTCCATTTAGCCAACCTTCCTGACTTCGAGGCGTCACCTAAGACCTGTTTCAGTGGCTGGTTTGTGAGGACCACTATCTTATGGGATCGGAAGTATGGCTTGAGCTTCCTGGAGGCCTCTACTAGACAATAGGCATACTTCTCTATTTCCTTGTAGTTTTTCTCCGCCGTTCCCAATATTTTACTTAGGTAGTACACCGGAAGGTGTTCGTTCTTCTGTATGCGCACTAGGACGGAACTCACTACTTCAGGAGTGATGGCGAGATAGATGTACAATAGCTCTCCTTCTTCTGGTTTGGACAGTAGAGGTGGGGAAGATAAATAGAGCTTCAAGTTCTCAAACGCCTCCTTGCACTCATTGTTCCATTCAAACTTGTCCGTTTTCCTTAAGATTTTGAAAAAAGGGAGGTTCTTTTCAGCTGATCTGGAAATGAAGCGGCTAAGGGAAATAACCTTTCCTACGAGTCTCTGAACGTCCCTGAGTTTCTCCGGATGTGGAAGCTCCAATATGGCTTTTATCTTTTCTGGGTTTGCCTCGATCCCTCTCTGTGTCACCATGTACCCCAAGAATTTTCCTCCGGTTACTCCAAATGTGCATTTAGCTGGATTGAGTTTCATTCCGTATTTTCTTACTATGGCAAAACATCTTTCCAGGTGGGGGATGTGATCAGATGTTTCCTTGCTTTTCACCAGCATGTCATCTACATAAACCTCCATTGATTTGCCAATCTCTTCTTTGAACATTTGGTTCACCAATCTTTGGTAGGTGGCGCCAGCGTTCCGTAGGCCGAATGGCATGACCTTGAAACAGTATACTCCTCCCGCGGTGATAAAAGCGGTTTTTTCGATATCATGCTCAACCATCTTGATCTGATAGAAGCCTTGAAAAGCATCCATGAAACTTAACAGTGCACACCCGGCAGTTGAGTCTACCAATTGATCAATTCTTGGCAGGGGATAGGGATCCTTTGGGCAGAAACGGTTGAGACTGGTGAAATCATTGCACATCCTCCATTTTCCCGGACTTTTCTCGACTAGGACCACATTGCATATCCAATCAGAGTAATGAACGTCCTCAATGTGTCCTGCCTTGAGTAGTCGTTCTACCTCATCTGCGATGATCTTGTTGTGGATGGGACCATGGTCTCTCTTCTTTTGTCGAATGGGTCGGACATTTGGATCAACGCGGAGTTCGTGTACCATGACTCGAGGATCTATACCGCTCAGATCTTCAGTTCCCCAGGCAAAAACATCGGCATTCCTTCTTAAGAAGGCAATCATTTTGATGGTTGTTTCTGTGTCCATTTCCGAGCCGATTTTCACTGTTTTTTCGGTGTATCCTTCTTCAATTGGGATTTCTAAGATGTCTTCATGGGGGACCATCCGGTTCTCATGAAAGAAGCTTTTGGTCGGCGTTTCACCATGTGGTTCAGGGGGAATGACTTGATATTCATCGATTCTATCTTTGCACTCCTTGGCCGTTGCGGCCATTTTCCTTTTTTCTACGCCCATTTTCAACAAGTTAATTCCTTTTCCGGGAGGTCTTTCTCGCCTCTTCCTTCGGCTTTCTTGTTGGATAAAGAGGCACTGTTTCTTTGTTCTTCGGTCCTCTTCTTCTCTCCTTATATCGTATTCACTCCTAAAAGGTCGCGACGCCCTTCTAGTAGAGAGAGTGTAGCATTCCCATGCTCTTCTCCGATCTCCACTAAGGGACCCGATGCCTGCTGCGGTGGGAAACTTCATCCTTAGGTGGAAGGTTGACACCACTACTTTGAATTGATTTAGAGCTGGTCTCCCCATAATTATGTTGTATTCGCAACCTGCCTCGGTGACAACAAAAGGGACTTGGTGAGTAATCCTGAGTGGAGCTTTTCCCATGGAAACTGAGAGATACAGGATTCCTCTTGGCCTGATCCGGTTTCCTCCAAAGCCAACGAGGTCTGTTGTCACTGGTAACAATCCTCTTAAACTCATTTCCATTTTTCGGACAGTGCTCATGAAGAGAATGTTAGAGGAGGCACCGGTATCGATTAATACCTTGGTGATCTCATAACCTGCTATGTCCATTTCCATCACCAAGGGGACATCCGGGTCATGGACCAATCCTTCTCCCTTGCATGGAGGGGGTGCTTCAGATTCGTCGAAGGTGATCATGTTGGTGCCGGGAGCCACCATATTGACGGATCTCTCATCCGAATTTCTCAGTGATCTTGCTATGGCTTCCCTAGCATTCCTACTGTCTCCTCCGGTAGGTCCTCCGGCAATGCTAAGTATTCTCCCAAAATGGACCGGGTTATCATCCACGTAAGTTGGTTGAGTTTCGACGTATGCTATCCTCCTGTTCTCTTGTGCCGGACTTGGGGATCTCCTAGCCTCCCGGCGTCCTCTCGGGCTCGGTGGTCCGGGTAACATTGATTGTCTTCTTGGGCTAAACGAGCGTCTCTTGTCTGGAGCGGGCCTTTCACTTCTGTTACGCCCAGGGCTGGACCCTCTGGGAGGAGAATGATGGGGAGATGCATTTCTCCGGTCCCTTGCACCACGCGGCTCATTGGACTGGTACCTTTGTCTGGCTTCGCGTTGATTGGTGCCCTCGGGCTTTCTCATGACGTATTCTTGCAAATATCCCATTTCGATCAACCTCTGGATTTTCTGCTTGAGGTGCGTGCATTTTCCGGTTGAGTGTCCCGTTGGTGGAAGTAGCGATTTCGTGCTCGAGTTCTGGTGAACTGGTTTCCCGTGCTTGGGGGCCATGGATCGGGAAGCCTTGACTTTGCATGATGGTCAAGATTTGTTCCTTGGGGCTTTCGGTCGGTAGTTTATGTAACCCTTTCGGGGAGATCTTCTTCTTTCCTCAACCCTTCCTCTTCTATCACTTTTCTGATTTTGCTCGAAATGTTGATTTCCCAACCTTGTGTTATCTGGTGCTGGTTTTGCCTTCTTGACCTCGGCTCTTACTACCATTTTGTCGAGGGTTTCGTGTGTGCTCAAGAATTTTTTGATTACTTCCTTCAACTCTCGTTCGGTGGTTACTCCTGCATCAACAATCGTGTAGCGGAATGAAGCATTATTGGTGTTCTCGCCCATGTGGAATACTCGATCTTTGATGGGGTGTGACTCAACGAGGACAACTGCTTGTTCAAACCTTTTGACAAATGATCTCAAGCTTCCGTGTTCCTTTTGCACAATTTCGGCTAGGTAGCTGACTGGACGAGCTGTCTCGAGGAAGTTCTCGAATCGCAGAGTGAATTTGGCGATCATCTGATCCCAGGATGTTATAGTGTTGGGCCGGAGGTGCTTCCACCAAGTCATGGCGGGTCCGTAGAGGGTGTTGGGAAATAACTGTGCCTTCACACTGTCCGGCACCCCCATGCCTCCCAGAGATGCCTCAAAACGAATTCGGTGATCTATTGGGCATGTGATTCCCTCGTATGTTTCCTTAGAACTCGGGGCACTCCTTCCCGGAGGGAGTTCGGTGTCCCTTATAGCTTGGCAAAGAGGATTCAGGCTCCTTCCATATTTTACGATATCTCTTGCATGGGTAAGTGTTTCCAGCTTTGAACGTTCCAATTCTAGGGCAGCTTCATGGATCCTAACTTGTTCTTTAATTCGTTCAGTTTCATCCGTGTGCCTGTCCCTCCTATGAGTCCCAGCAGACCTTGACCTGGTTCGGTTTCGATGAGGTTCCCTTCCCCTATCTCGGCTTCCCCTCCTGTGGACTCGATAATCATCATCCCTAGTCACCCTGGGGGGCGACTGTATTCTCTCATTACGGAATCGTCCATGGTGGGGATGGTTTTGGGGTGGAGTGTCGCCCCGGTACCCGTTGAGAGTTTCGTTCTCCTCGTCGTATTGTTCTCCGTGGTCCCTTCTCCCGTCATCTTGACGTTGCAAACATCGCGCGGTGGTTCGAGGAGTTGGTTCACGACGTGTTCTCTCGTTGACTCCCCTGTTCTCCTCTCCACCTGTCCTTCGATTATTTCTCGAGTGCAAATTACTCCGAGCCCGGCGGTTTAGCATGTTTCGTAAGTCTCCCGGGACTCTATGGCTTGAGGCTCTGAGACTTTCGGATCGATCGGTATTTCGAGAGTTCGGGGGTCCTCGGGATTCCACCACATGATCCGTTGTTACTTGGGGTTGAGTCTGGATTGGCAATACGGGATCGCTTCTTCGTGGTGCGTGGTTAGAGTTGTCTGGAAGGTTCACGCCTGGCCCTAATTGAGGTTGGGTCCTTAGTAACAGGGCGGCTTGCAAAAGTTGAATTTGAGCTTCATTATATCCGCCGATGAACCGTCGGCGGTGACACGAGGTCATTGCGTCTACGGTTGTCGAATTGTGGATCGGGAGGGCATTCTTTGTCTTGTCCGTCGTCTCGTAGTGGAAAGAGAAGCTTCGAGGCCATCCCTATCATCATGTTCATTGATCCGTCGATTTCCTGTGGAAGGATTGGCTTCCGTAAGTGCGGTTCTGAACTTGACTTCGGGCCCAACATCGAAGTTGTTGATCTAGGATTCTCGAGTCGTCCTTCTAAATCGTCTTCTATTTGGAGCCATGGCTTTTGTACTAAGTGATTCCCAGACGGCGTGATATGATGTGGGGTAAATCCGGTTAAGTCAAATTCCAGGGTCAAGAGCGTAGTTCAGGAAAGTCCAGTGGTCAGTTCGTGTGGTTGGGATTATTTTAGTTCGAGGGTCCGGCAAGAGCTTAGTAGTTTGGTCCGCAAGCGGGGTCCGCAAGAGCAACTGGGTCCTCGAAATTTGGATCTAGAGTCCGGCTTGATTAGGGGTGCTATGAACCCAGATAAGGCACTTCTCGTTTCAATTCTATGATGGTCCGTCTCCTGGTAAGGGCCGGCGAAGTTCGATCCGGACTTCTCCTGGGTACAAAAGGAAGGGGTTAGACCCTTTTGGGCCTTAGCGATCCGGGGACTAAGACTCAACTTGTATGACGGTCGATCGAGTTATCTCGGACCAAAGTTAGAGAGTAGATTTTGAGTGGTAGTTGCGTACCTTAATGAGTAGTAAATGCGGGCTATTTATAGGAAGCTTGGGGACAGTATGCAATTCCGGATCTTGTCGGCTTGGCGATAACGTGCCACGTGGTCTCGGAGGTAGGTGGCGCGTTTATCTCACGTTAGTGATGGCAGACTTCCTGCAGGCGGACCTTTTGTAGAGATCGAAGTCCGTTAAGACCTTAATGCCGGGCCCTTTGGGTACTTTCCTTTAGGACTTGTATATGAAGTTTTCTTGTTCTGAAACTCTTTAATGGTGCCGGTCCTTATGTTTATCTTGTGTCGGGCTTTCCATCTGGGTGGCGGACTTGACTTCTCAGATCGTGGCTAAAAGCGTTTCTCGAGTTCTTGGGTGGCGGACTTATATGTCCATATCAGAATTATTGTATCAATATTGTTATCTTCAATAGTTGAGGCGCTAATGACTCGTTCTATAAGACAGTTGAGCTTTATTGGATTAAAACGTGCTTCAATAACTCTCTCATTACTAGTTATAATAAAATTATGTAAGATTTAAACAGTTCGAAAGTGTTCTCATAGATGTGTGAATCAATTAGGCGCCCAATCTATTACACTTTCAATTGACTAACTTGTTTTGGTTCCAAAGTTCCAAAATTCCAATTTAATTAGAGAACACCAATATAAGCATACGCTATTTATTTTTGTGCTCTTAAGTCATACCAAAAGATCAAAAACCTTGTCGGTAAGAAAGCGTTAAACTTACAAACTGTAGTAGTGTGTAATGCACAAACAAAATGGTTGCGTGTGAAAAAAACAGTAGAGGTGAAAAAGTTCCAGTTCACCTTTATCTTTGAACCTCTCCAGTCTCCAGTGGCATTATCGTAGAATAACGCAACACAGAGACAAAAGCATCTTTCTCAACTCAATTATTAGCCCTTCGTTTATATAACCCAGCCCATCCCCAATTCATCATCCTCTTCATTTCCACTCTCAATCCAACCAACAATCTAGTGAGAGAAACAAACATACATTCTAGAGAGAAGCCAAACCATCCAGAATTAGCAACAACAGATCTACACTTCTCATGGCACCAAACTGGAAGCTACTACTATTCGCACTATGCTTACTCACATCGCTGCTTTTCTCCCAAGTTTCCGCCGGAGGTGGCCTCGACACGGCGGTGGCAGGGTGGTTGATGCCTGGAGTCAGATCGGGGTGCAGAGGAACAGTAGCTGAGTGTTTGGAGAACGAAGACGAAGAGTTCGATCTCGATTCGGAGTCGAACAGGCGCGTGTTGGCCACGCGCCGCCAATACATCAGCTACGTTGCTCTGCAGAGGAACAGTGCGCCTTGCTCGAGACGTGGCGCCTCGTACTACAACTGCCGCGCTGGTGCGCAGGCTAATCCTTACTCGCGCCGCTGCAGTGCTATCACGCGCTGCCGGCATTAATTGAGCAATCGATTGAAACTGTACTACTCTTATTTCTTCAACTTGATGATGAATTGATGATGATACACTATTATTTATATTTTTTATTTTTCATTTCTGGTCTGGTGTAGAGAATTTTTGTGACGGTTAATGCTGAAGATATTGCTATTTTTTTTCTTTTCTTTCTACCTCTTTTTGGATACATTGTTTGTTGTTATAGTGTTAATTTGTGTTGCTGTTGTCTTGGTATGATTTCCTTTATATTGACAGTGTGAATAATGATCATTTGCTGGATTAGTATTTAGTAGGGTTATAATGTGAATTTGTTTTTGTTTGTGTTAAATTATGTTTACATATTGTATATAGTTTGTACAATATATGAACAAATTGATTTGGTAATAAACAAAGCTTTGCATACTCTGCTCCAATTCTGGTCAGCTAGTTGAAATCGATTGAGTTAGTTAAAGGAGAATTTGAGATTATGATCACATTTTGTATGCTTATTGGCATTATTATTATTATTATTTTTTTTTGGCAAGTTATTGGCATTGTTCAACTATTAAGCATTTGGAAATTGGTTTCGGTTTTTCACTGGTTCTCTACTAGTTTGATTGTGGTTTTTCACTGGTTCTCTACTAGTTTGATTGTATAATTTCTCAGGTGGTTAACTAAAGTATTCTTATTATTGATTGAGCAATTGTTAACACCAACTTGACATCACAACTACAACACCTTAACATAATTTCTTGTTCAAAATGTGACAAGTTTGTTTAGATTTAGTAGCTGTGCTTTTAAATATGGCTTTAGATAGAATCTGGAAATTGCTTACATCTTATTTTTAGAAATGTAGGCTTGTCCTTTTTTTTTGAGAATAAATTTATTTCTATTATTGGGAGCCTTTGTTAATAGAGTTATAATTAGCTCAGTTCCACTGCCATTGTGATATTTTTAGTATCTGTAATTATTTTTGTTTAAATAAACTCATACAGTTGATACAGGTGGTGTTCATGATAATTCTATGTATAAGTATCTAATAAAATGGACAGATTTGAGCATGTCTTTAAATAACACAGGTAGATACCAGCTAATGTACAGCTGGTTTTGTTGAGCTAGCAGGGCAATAAAACGCTGTTGGGGCATTCACATCTTACAATAATTTTATTAGCCTAATTTCATTACATCCTCTCTCTTTTCATCTTTAGAATCAGAGCCAGCTAGGTATATAATTCTTACCTTTCCTTGTGCTTTTTGCAAAGGAACTCTTGAGAAGTGATAGGATGGAGAAACAAAACCATAGGAACAGAATCAAATAGATTGTCGGTTGCAAATTGCAACATGAAGGGGAAGTATATATACCTGTTTCGTAGTCTTGATTCTTGAGTAAATTGTGTGTTGGGGGAATGATAAATGCACCCACTAGACATGCAAATGATACTCCTTTCGTTCCGTAGAACTTCATACATTATGGTTATCGTGCAGTTTTATGCGAAAAGTTAAAGTAATGATAGAATATAAAAGTGGGAAAAAGTGTACTTTTAATGGCAAATTGTGTAATTTGAGTGTAAAGTTGAGATTGTTTATTATTTGTTGGGTGTGGGGTAGCTTCCTTTTTTTAGTAATGTATGAAGTTACATGGGGAATTTAAAAACATAAATGTATGAAGTTTTTGGACGGAGATCTTAGGACGCAATGACCAGTGGGTATATAAACTCTTGCCCCTAGCATAAAATCAACAACTCTTTTGCTAGCCTAGCCATTTGGTAGCGTAACGATAAATAATTTTAAACCGTTCGAACATTGCATGAGAACTTTGCAAGTTTAGGCAGTGTATGTTAACAGATCGAATGGGAATCCTGATGTGGCTGGAGAGTAAGGGAGCTGTGCAGTAATTGCAAGGTCCAAGTCCTTATGAACTGTATGTGCTATGTGAACATGTATTATAAATCGTAAAAAAGAATGTCTAAACATAAGGAATCACAAAGGAAAATGAAAAATGAGAATTGCCCGTGTCAGGATTGGGATATCATAGTGTCCCGTTCACTTAAAATGACACTGTTTAACTGGTAAATTTTAGTACTTCTAACTCATGAGTTGAGTTCAAGATATTTACACAAATGGAGCTGTAGACTAGGGCCGAATTTAATCGCGTAATTCAAAACTCAAAAGTCCAACTATTGAGAAGGTTCAATTCACATGAAATTTTCTTAATCCCTCCGAAAATTGAATTATTAATATTGAACTAGCAAATGTAACAAGTTCCGCAACTTATTTTTCTAGTTACATGTTTTTCATAGGTCGATATCCATACATATCCCATAAATTGATAAAATGATACCTGATAATTTCATTTTATTACCCAGTTAACTTCTACCGTACTCTCTAATTAAAACTCAACTACGATCAAAAGGTACATTTATAATGTTTATTTTTGGGAATCGTATATAATTTAAATATTAATCGAGTGATGTTTATATTGTAATTCATACAATATTTAATTTGCTTGTTAAACAACAAGCTAGATTCTAAAAAAAAAAGGAGCTATAAATAAATTTCATGTACTGTATATAATGTTATAAATAAGGAAAAATTACATATAGTACAACTTAAATTGATCAAAATTTTAGATTTCCCCAGATTTGTTTAATTTACAGATAGACTCCATTTTTTACAAAGTAGAATTCTAACAATTACATCCAACCCCAAAGTCAACTTTTTCTCCTATTTTATATTTTCTTTATAATTCCATAATTACATTAGTTTTAGTTTATTGCAAAATAAGCCCTAACAGTTTTCAATTTTAATAAAAAGATCCCCAAAAAATTTTCTTTTTATAATTTTAACCCTCCTTCTCCACCACCACCCACCTCACCATCACCAACACCACCACCATCACCACCACCCACCAAACCACCACCAACACCCACCAACACCACCACCACTTGCAACACCCACCACTGTTGGAGCTTCCATGGCGGACAGAGCTTCCTTGGAGCTTCTACCATGGAAGCTCTTTTACAGATCTTCGATCTTCCATGGCGGAAGCCCATGGAAGCTCTTTTCCGACAGTGGTGGGTGGTGGTGGGGAAGAAGATGGGTGGTTATTTTTGTAAGTTATAAAATATTTGAGTCAAGTATGTAATAAAATGAAACTTGTAAATTGCAACCGAGTCCATTTAATTTAATTTACCTTTATTTTTTGTCTGATCAACTAAAAATTGGAGATTTGAACTTGGATGTAATTGTTGTCAATCTAAGGACGAATATGTAGACCAAATTTAAGGAACCATAATTAATTCGCCCAATATATAAATTTCGAAAGTCAAAGTGACATATTTCGCGGGAGGTATATAATCTCCTCCTCCACTGTAGCTCCCAAAGGTGAGAGGGGGATAGAAGAAGACGAAGAAAACAAAAATGAGCTCAATATCATCTTCATCATCACTTCCGCTCAAATTAGTTTTCATCGTCTCCCTCTCTCTCGCCGGAGCCGCTTCCATCGCCACCACAACCACCAAAAAACCCACCGCCATCCGATTCCACCTCAAATCCGCCCAACCGCCGCTCCGCCGCCCCAAAGCCACCGCCTCCGACCTCCTCTCCGTACTCGGTACACCTAAACAAGCTCGTTCCGTCGATCCAATTGTTGCGCAGGACCTCTTCTCATGCCTCAAGTTCCTCGTCCCCTTTCGTCGAACCCTAGCTTATCGACACCGATCGCTTAAGTTAGCTACTGGAAATGCGATTGATGAGCTGATTGTCTCACCGCCGGCATCAGTGATGGAGCTCGCTCGTCTAGCTGTTGATTCAGGTGCTGATCCTGCCGCGATTCAACGAGCGCTTGATCCGGCTGTTATCACTGTAAGCATTCCTTCTTATTAGTTTTTAATGCCTAATCGAAGTAAATGTGATCATTTCTGTGTAATGTCTCTGCTGAATTGTTAGTTACTTATGAATTTTGACTCTCATTGATTCGAAGTGAGTTTATCTGTTGCTCATGTCTGTTGAAATGTGTATTCCGGAGTGTTGGAAGCAAGCATAGGTTAGTTATTGCGGTTTGATTGCGGCTGGAGATACATGTATTGTTGACACTTTGTATCTATGAAATATGTTTAATCGATTATGAAGTTGCATGTATTGTTGATCTGATCTGTATAAGCTTCTATCTACTTATACTTATGTATGTGTGAGTTTGTGTTCCTGCATTTACAGATTCTGTGTTATTTTATACTAGTATATGTGTATGCATGCATATTGAAACGCAATCAAGTGAAAATGCATATAGACATAAACATGTTTGTATCATAAATAAGGAACATCAGCTATCAAGAGAAAACTTAAGGTGTTGTCTGTTCATGGAGTGCCCCTGACAGTTGTTGACACATGCTATGTGCATCTATATATGCTTATATATAGAGAGTATATGAAATTTATTATTCTTGAATGTGACAGGTTCCTGATGTCGAAGGATGTAATGCAGATCGATGCGAGCTTACTAGAACTCCTTACGGAAGGCATTTTGTGAATGAGGTGCAAATTGTGGTATATTAGCTTTTATCGATTCTGACCACTCTCAATTTGTTTAATGAATGGTTTTATCATTTGTGTAGGAGTTGAATTCTTACATAGAATTCTTGTTTGAAACTATAGTTGAGCGTGGCCCCAGTGTAGGACTGAATGTATCTTTGAGTCGCTATGACTTTTTCCATGGTCATGTTTTCATTGCTCCGGAATCTGGAAGACTTGGTATTTTGTAAGTTGAGTCTGAGGTTTTGAAAATACAGTCTTGCATTGACTTTTTATGATATTAATTTATTTCCTCGGGTGGTGTGGTTGAACTTAAAAAATATTTTCTCTTGTATAAATGTCTAGATTTAATTGCCTGATCATCTGGTTGGGACAAATTTAAATATTCAATTATAGGGTATTAGTTCAGTGCAGTACATGTCCGATTGATCTAAATGTTTTCGTCTTGTGAGCTTGGTCATATTGCATTAGTACTTGGTAATAATGCATGCACTTTGGTACTATCCTCTGTTTAACTCGCACAACACAGACACACCCCACCCAAGGGTTTTATACTTGAGAATGCACAAATTCACTAAACCAAGCTCACCAGTCTCCACCACTTAGATTCCCCTGCAAGGGCATATCAAAATAGAGAAATAAATATTTCAATTCACCCTTGGGGATTCTATTTTGATGAGTGAGTTTCTAATGTTATCTGGAGCAAATCATTATATTTGATGAGGACAAAAGGCTGGTTTTAGTACTGTATACTAACAAAAGTTATTGTCCAATTAGAAATAATGAATGTAAAAGATGCATCGGATTTCAAATGGGTGAGTCTAAGAATATGATTGGTCACTTTTATTTATCAATTGGAACTTCATTGTATAAATCTATCTCGGAAGGACATGCGCACTTAGGTCCCAGAAAAAAACTCAGACCTCAGATTTTCGGTGGGCATGAACAGTCTTTCTGGTTTCTACCAGAATGTAGGGAGCTATTTTTATTGGAAACACCACCTATAAGAAATTCTGAAGTGAAATGTATTTCAGGAAAAGCTCCGTGCTCTTCAGTAGATTATCTAATACAGGATAGATGAAACCAACAGGAATAGAAAATCTTACTAGAAGCATGTGTCTAGCCCTCTCGCAGAAAAGAGAGCATGAATGATGACTGGTTTGTGTAGCTTTAATAGTCATATAATTTTATAATTATGACTTAATCATGCTTTAATTATGTAAATGCTTGCAGGTTTCATGCTAAAGAATATCCTGCGTATGATAAAGTATTGTTCCCATACAATATGGGTTATTGCCAAGTAGGTAAGTTTTTGCAGCATTTTGTCGAACACTTTTACTCTGGCTGATATAGTGATCGTTTGTCATTCTTTTTCTTTTTTGGCTTAGTGCCATACTGCAACGCGATCTATTTTCTTATAGAAGGCAAATTTGGATTTATTGTAGTAGTACAATACAGTAATATTTACGTTTATCATCATGTTGACCGTTTTAACTTGTTAATGGTTTATTTTCAGGATCTAATGTTGCTTATGATGATTTAATGAATTTGAGAAATATTTTGTGGCTTGCTCCGTTTCCAAGTAATTCTTCAGACGCATGGTTAGTGCCAGGTATGTTTTTCCTCACTTTTGCTTTAGTTTAGGCTACATTTTGACCAAGTGGGCCTATTTCGTGTACCTCCAGCAGGTATTGAAGAATGAGGAGTTTTTATCATGTGTTTCTCAAAGCATATTGTCTGCAGGAGTGTTAGTTGTCTTGGATGCAAATCCTAAAGGAATCATTTACCAAGACCTCATACCAGAATATGTAGATTATGCAAGGACGCTTTATGAAGGTCTTGCTTTTATACATTATGCTTCTGGCTGGTGTTCACCTCTTTGCATCACTAAAAGTCCATAACAGTATTTATGCTATCTTTCAGATGACTTTGGGGAACTTGTGTTTGATGTCAACTACCTCAATGTAGGAGCCGATGTGCCTAAATTTCGATTATTCATCTGCTGAGACATCCTGAAGGTACCCTGTCATTAGTTTGCCATCCCAGCACTTTATTGTAAAAAATGCTGATTGGATTACCTAACTTCAGTTTTGACTTGACTTGATGAGTTCGGACAAGAAAGTCTTGAAGATAGATCGAGTCATGCCATTTAAGTTAAGCATAGCATTAAAGTTAAGCTTAATCACCAGATATTTAAATATACAAGTAGAAAACTAAACAATTGTAATACAGGTACATTATGGAGTAATTTGCAATAATAACGAAGTCCGTTGTAATAGTTTAAAGCTATCAAGTTTATCAATTTTGATGTGTTGAATATAACATGGTCTTCCTCATTAGTGGTTAGTCGTCAGTGCCTTTGGTTTATTGAGTCAATTAAGCTCGACAATTAATGAATGACATGATGGTGGGCAATGCAGATGACTGTAGGCTAGAGGTGTGTGAGTTGGCTAGTCCTGTATCTACTGTGCCCTTGGGGCGTGCATTTTCCACTGGGCTTTTTCATTGTCATTTGTGATTTGAAGCTTCACTCTTCCTGTTATAAAGGCGTTGGTCTGTACCAATGGAGTCAAGGTTGGGTTCGCTTGGGGCTGGTCTTGGCTCATACTCATAGTATGTGCTGTAATCCTGGTCATGCTGCTATGGCAGCCAGTGTGCTGGCAAAATCTCAATACGGTGCTAGAAAACTTCAGTTAATTCGCGTGCTCACAGTGGAGACAATAGGTGCAAAGCTGTGAAAATTCCACATCCTATTTTATTTATGATGGGACTTTCATCTGTATATTATCTCAAATGGAACTATAATTCAGGGGTTGATTGTCTAAAAGTCTAAACGATGCAGATAATAGCATGTCCATATGTAGCTTGCATGGTTTAAAATCAAACCCAAACGGTCAAAAATCTTAGTTTCTTGGTTTTTCATTTCATTGATATTATTTCATTGATATTGAAAAGCACTTAAAATTTCCTTTTTTGCTTTATAAATTTTAATTTTTTGTATTCAAAACACTGAAACGTTCTAAAAGTACTAAAACATCTTTCTCTAAGAATCCGAAACTGAGAATTTGAACCATTCTCACAGCTTATTTCTAAATAAAATTTTCAATAAAAGTTAAGATTGGACGATCAATCTCATGTTCTTTTCAAAGTGAGAACATGTCAGAGGAAAATGATTGGAAACATTTTGCTTTGAACAAAAGTCTTGCTATCATAATAAATAGTTAAAAGAATCCGATGAAGCCAAAACGATGGCTGCCTTGGACAATTCAACTAATTTCAACGCCACACGAAAGTTTAACCCCAACCAACTTAAAACGTTTCCCTTAAAAAAGGGGGTCTTAAAACCCCAAAATGGTCATAAGAACTGGACAAAGCCAATGTTCCCAACCATCTTAGGGAAGGCAAATAAATTTTAATGCAACGAAAAAAGTTTCGCCTCCTCCAGTTATAGGGAGACTTCGATCAGTTGCTCAAACATACATCATAAGCAGGATTTCACTCATTAAAAGTTTGCTTAATGCCACGACATGCTTACGGTGGCGGCATTCTCCCAGATCCATGCCTTTGCCGAAAACTGTTGGACCTGACTCCGATATCAGATCCACCAGTTGGAGGGTGAAAAGGCCCCCATATTGGATCCCTGTCAGGCTGGCCCATTGCAAAGGCAGGCTGGTGTTCTCGTTCCCAACCATGAAATGGTTGATCATGCATGGGATATTCAGTGTCTTGAAAAGATCTTCCAGATGACGAGGGGGATGAGAAGAAGTAAACGCCCCTTGATTGATCTGATGATGAAGCGACTGGTGCAACTTGAGTTGCACCCCTGTGGCTGCTCGATCTTCGTCCACTGGGGATAAGAGGAGTATGTGCGGTCGCTTCACTATTTGTGGAGTGCTGAAAATATGCTTGAAGAGATGGGGCACGGTCACGAGACCGGGAAACAATACCAGGGTATGGTGGAACCACGGATGAGGTGACAGAACTAGGCGCCCTGCTAACAGAACTGTCATGAAATCAGGTGTTTATAACTTCAGAAACTCAAAAGCTGAATTTTGGAATCATGCAAATGAAAATAGCCCTAGACTATACAGGAAGGAATCACAGCATCAAAACCCGTATTATATGTAACTTGAGTCAGACCTAGCTTTGAATTCTCACTGCATAGAATCTCTGATGTGAATATGTGATTTCCAGATCTCTTTTCATTCCAAATATGGAAAGTGTTACTTGCACAAAAAAAATTGCAATTTTGCAGCTTGGGTGATTAATGATTTTGTAGTGTGTTTCTATAACACGGATATTCTATACAGTAATGACAAGAACACAAACGAATTTTGCACAGGCGCAGTTGTGCATTATTGGCACTATACACAGCCTGTAAACATGGAATGAAATTATTTGCTTGGCAGCTACTATTTGTTAACTTGAGAGGTTGGCACAATCTACCAAACATGAGTCTGTTCAAGAGTGCGTGCTTAATTTACTATGGAATGGTAATAAACTTGCTGACCTGTGACTGAGAATATAAGGTTGCATTCCTGGTCTTGGCATATCAGAACTATTCCGAGCTGCTCTTTGTGTCATAGACGGAACCGAGGGTTGATCGGAACCACCAATATGATTATTTGCGGTCAATGGAGATGAATGGTCCCAGTTATGGTAATGCACATCTGCAGAAGGGAAGCCATATGGGCTGGGAACTTCACTTGCAACTGATCTACCAGCCCAATGATTAGCAAAACTAGACCCATCAGGAACATTAGCATTTGATGTTGAGGATGGACGAACCGGTCCAACATACGTGATGTATGGGCTAGTGGATGACACAGTGTGCTCAATAATGGCATGATGTCCAAGAAGATCATGATCTAGAAACACAAAAACAGTCCAATAAGAAACTTGAGGTAGATCTTATCAGTTGAAAATGGGATGGAAGCTTACATGCACTTGCTGAAAATTCTCCCTCGCTGCAAAGCAACAGAAAAGTTAGTAATGTAAGTTGAATGTGCATGTAAACGAAACTAAAAGCAATATGACCTAACAGAACTATTAACACCAAATTTTAAGATGCACCAGAATTCCAATCACTTGAACAGTTTGCTGATGACATGCTAAAAATCAACAGGTGGACTGTGGACAAGTTCAATCATTATGTATTCCAAAATCGAAATGCACCCAAAAGATTTTATAGCACTTCTGGTAGCATTGTCTTCTAGAATATGATCATCCCTCTTGTCAAATCAACCAATACAATGATGTTGAGGAAATTACAAAAACATTCCACACCGAGACAGGTAATTGAGGGAAATAGAGAAAGGCAGAACCTAAGTCAATCTGGCGAAATAACTGTGAGCTATAATGATGCTTACTCAAAGGGTGAAGGGAGCCTTGTTAAGCCACTGAATGGACACCAATGAACTCCAAATGACTGCATCATCCATTCATGAGAAAATGAAATTAGTAACTTAAAATTGATTTAAGACATGAATTAGTAAATTTTAATTCGAGAATCAACAAATTTAAAGCACGCTTTATGCTCTTAAAGAGCTCCTAGTTCGTTCCGAGCATGAAAATTAATAAAATGCTGAAGCTTTATGTGATCTAGTTCACAGCAACTCAATTTTATGTTTCTTACTTCTTTCCTACCTTGGTTTCCTTTGCTCTACTCTTCTTACTATTTTTCTCTATTCTTTTCTCTTTTTCCAATATTCTTTTGAGATCCATCACTCTAGTATTAGAGTTGAACTTTTGTTTTAGAAATAAAACAAATATACTTTTTGGGTTTTAATTCAGCCTTAAAGGATACCATAACTTACTATTTAGGGTGAGGTGTTCAGGAAATTCAAACTATAAGCAAGTCTGTGATAGCCAAAGCTGAACTCAAAATCCTGGAAGAAACTAGGGGCAGGGATAATAATTGAAAAAGTCTCAAAAGGGAGTCTGTAACGACCCGACCACAAATGGGCCGAGACACCCACCAAGACGCCCATTGGACCGGCTAGGTTACTCATGACTAACCCACACACGTCTAGCTGGTATCATGATATTGTCCGCTTTGGGCCTGAGGCCGCACGGATTTACTTCTGGAATCACCCAAAAGTCCTCATAACATAGGGTGGTGGTTTGCATATATAACATCCACCCCAACCGCTTTTAACCGGTGTGGGATGTTACAGAGTCACTCAACCAAAACAATCATTAATGCCGAAAGAGACTAAGGGCCATGAATATATTCGACCAAAATGCTATCTAGAAAACCTCTCGAAGAGAAATAGTTTCGGTGAAAGAAGAGACCTAGAAGAATCTGAACGATGAAAAGAAAAAAGAAAAAAAAAAAGGAGCTGTTTATAACTAAAGTGAACCTTCCATTTTTCGGTTCATTGTTTTGTAAGAAACTATCCCGAGATTTGATCTAGTCTGCATGCGCCAAACTGAACAGTTTTGCTGCACAAATGCCTATGTGTGAAAAAAAAACAAGTTTACCTAAAAAGAGCAATCATAACAGTGTTCTTACTACATTAGAAGACATATCAAACAAGCAGCGGAACCCTTGCCAAAGGAAACTTTGTTCCTTTAGATGAGTTTTAGAGACAGACAGAAATATAATAGCAGATGCGATGAAAAAAACACTGAGGTGTTGGGTTAGCATGAGATGCAGTAGTTCAACCACTGTCTTCAGGATCTTGTACAAGATTAAAAAGATTTAAGTTAAAAATACATTAAAAGATTCATCCAAATAAAAGCAAGTTGATGTATAAACTCACCATTTCAGAATAACTTATGTCATAGAGATCCTCATCATGGGCCCATTCATCCATGTTAAACTCCTGCAGTGGACGATTACCATTTCCATAGAGCCACTGTCCTTTCTCTATTTTTCGACAGTTGGGGCACTGCATAGATCCCTTGGCATTGAATGCTGATCCTATGCAATCTGTGTAGATCCATAATGAAGTTAGAAATACATAACAAAAAACAAATAAAAAGAGACAAATTAACAAATCCCATGCTTGAAGTATGTTTTACAAGCATCAGAAATAGAAGGAAATGGATATGCATCTCATACAAAGGGAACCAATGTTAAAAAATACATATCAAGCAGCGGTTTCCGAATTTCCCCCCGTCTTTTGTGACCTCCACAACTCAAATATCACAAAGGTTTTCCTCTTAAGGTATATATGCCAGAAAGGTACTTGGTAAGTCATTAAATAGTTCAAATTCTTGTTTAGCTAGCATCAATTTTCTTTCACAAAAACAGAAATAAGACAAGTACTACATGTCATTGATAGGCTGTAATTATATTGGAAAACACAAAATCATCATTATCATGGACATTTTTAATTTTTTATAATTTACATCACAGCGCTCCTACAAGACAAGTACTCTCTGGCACTCGTGAACAGACTAAAACACCAGCTAGGCAGCTACATTTGACAACAAATGGCCAACACTAAGATAACGAAATGACACACACACATAAATACATAATAAGACAAACATATTTCAGGAACAGATACAAGCCATACATACCTAAACTTTTAGCTGTATAATTTTCTACTACAAGCTACGGAATAGGGAATTTCCTCAACTTCTTTACCAGTTAAATTGCCCAGCTTAAATTTCAAAAACTTCAGCCAGCTACATTTGCCATCAAATGGCCAATATCGAGGTAATTAAATGACACACAGGCATAATAAGAACAGACATATCTCAGGAACAGATGCAAGCTATACATACCTAACATTTTAGTTGAATAATTTTCTATTGCAAGCATAATAAGGAATTTCCATAATCTCTCCACCGCTTAATCAGTTAATCGGCTAACCTACGAGACTTTAGCAATGAACAAAGGAAGCTACAAGGCAGAGAGAATTGCCCAGCTTCAATATCAAAATCATCATCGCAAGTTCTAATTGCAAAACATTTACAGTCAATTTGAAGTCAATGGTGTTTCTAACTAAGCCTCTTCCAAGTCCAATCACCATTTCTTCTTCACAGATCCTAAAAACCAGACAAACTATACAGTAGTAGTAGTAGTACTCGTGAGCAATACAATCATGTGAATTACACACAGAAACTACACAGTAAACACAAACTCCATTCATAGAATCAAACAACAACGAAACACATAATTCCTCCCAATTCAAAATCCAGTCGCAAGCATCTCCAAAGCAGAATTCAGCAAAATCAACAGAGCTAGAAACAGAATTCTCTTAGATCTCAAATTGAACAACCGAAACGCATTCGAAATTTGAAATTCCATCACCACTCACCGAGATGAAATTGATGACCGCATTGAAGCTTCGCCCAAGATCTATCCCCGTTATCCGCGACCATTTCCAAGCAAATCGAGCAGGAAATAGCTTCGGCTTTTCCACCGACGACATCATTTTCACCGAGACGATCGGTAACGCCAAGTCCCATTCGAAAACAATGAATCAAACTGACCTGTTTGTCAACGATCTAAGAAAAAAAACATCCAGGAAAACCAAATCAGCACGATAAATTATGAACAAGTAAGTTTCGGAGGAAAAGAGTCGATGGAAGTAAGAGGAAATGGATGAGGAAAAATTTTCAGCCACCGTTTCTTTCGCTTTCTGTTTTTTTCTCATGAGGAGTTGTTTTTATTACCATGGAGCGGTTTTTCAGCCTGGAAAGCAAATTACGTCATGGAGGGATGGACAATTTTTTTTGGAAATTTTTAGTCTTTGCATTTTCTATTTCTAGCAATCTTTTCATGACCCCATTTTTTTACTTTTGGTATATAAAATTATTTTATTGCTTCCAAATCTTTTGTTGTTATTTTATCTATAGCAATTTTATTGACCTTTAAAAGTATTTTGAATAGCAATTTATGAAAGATGGGTATCGATTGTGTGAGTTGTTAGCACGTGACACACATCGAATTTAATTGTGTAATTGTATATTTTGATTTTGACTGGCATTTGTAATTTTTGGGCGGTCTATACATGAATTGATGGCTGACCGGATCATTCAAGAGAATATTCGAGATCTCAATCATTATTTGAATTTAGTTTTTAATCTGTCAAAATTTTATTTAAGGAGGTAGAAGATACAAGCATGTTAATCCAGACTAGACAAAAATAGCGTAGACATAATTTGAAGAAAACAAAACGATCATCTCCTCTTAGTTCAGAATTACTAACAACGGACAACGAAGCATAAATAGATTGCACATGATCTTTTGTATCATTTTGTATTCACCAGTAATATAAATTATAAATGTCAACAAACAACCACCGTTATTTTGTACTGTTTCATCTTTACACACGGTAAATGTGATCCTAAAAGAAAATAGGACATAAGCTCCGAAGTCACATCTAAATAATAGACCGACATAATCAATCAAACAAAGGATATATACATGCACATTCACTCAACAAAAGACCCGCGTTGCTTCCAAATATATAGATTGACATGCTAAATCAAACACATGAAGAGGGGTGCATACATACTCACTAATGCATGAGTGCGTAGTGCTATCCATTCTATTTATTATTATAGGTTAAAGGCGTGATCAATTGACATCCTTAATGATTCACCATGCGTGTTCGACATGTAGACCACACACTATGTGACGGACTATCACACTAGTTACCTTGATCATCTAAAAATCATTTTCATGTATTTTGACACATGAAAGAGCAAGAGGAAAATAAATCATTTTCATGTGGACCACGCACTATATGATACAATTTTCATTTTTAATTTTATAAATGACCAAAAACATAAAATAAATCAATAATTTGAGACTAATAATTAGTTTGTTGATAAAATTAATAACTTACTTCAACAAAACTGTCAAAATTGGAAAAATCTAAATGCTCAAAATTTCCTAACCATTTCCTATATCTACACCTAAAATGATCATATGAAACCTTTAAGTTTTACCAAGTACCAACTACTATCCTCCTTTCCATTCATCCACATGCACAGCACCAGAAGATTAAGAATAAAATAGGAAATAAACTAAATAAAAGGGGAAAAATACTATATGGAAGAAAATTTATTTTATTCCTTGGAAATTTTGTATTGTCAAATGAGTTATTGTCCTAGTACCATATTTTGGGAAGAGGTGTATTTGTACTTTGTAGGCCAGTTGTCTAAATTTTAGGAGTAAACATTTTACCTAGAGAACTTATTTGAAAAAAATTTAGTACTCCATTCGATTAGACAACTTATGCATCAGAGTTAATTAGAGTTAATGTGTAATTTTAAATGAAAAATTAAATTGATAATGAAAGATTAATGCGAAAAAATTGTACTTTTAATGATAACATTCGTAATTTATAGGAAAATTCTAACAAATTTTTTTTTGGCACTAAGTATTACAAAAAAGAAGACCCGACATGAGTTAATACAGTGTTATAACTCAGAGAGTACTGTTTTAATATAATGATGAGTCATGTATTAATACAGTGTTGTAATACAATGAGTCCCTAGTTGTAATAAAATTTGGGGAGGGTTCCTGCATGTGATGAACCCTAATTTATATGTAAATGCGAGATTGTTTCTTATTTGTTGCACGTATTTCTTTTTCGTTATGCGGGACGGAATTAGTATTTTTTTTTAACTTTTGTAAAAGTGCCTGCTATATTAGGAGTATTGCATATCATGTGTTGTGTTTTAGTGTTGTAGGTTGGTTAGATACTTTGCTTGAATAGATACGGTACTATAGGTAGTAATGTGCAAGGCAAGGTGATGTTGAGCAAAATGGTCAAGGTAAAGTAAAGGAAGAAGAAGACAGAGTAAGAAATTGAGAGGAGAAAAGGAGCTAATATTAAAACTACTAATTTAATTTAAATAATAATCACCCTGCAAATCAAATCGTTCTAGTTTACTTCTAGGATTATTACACGAAGCCGAGCGACCTGATTCGACAAATGATAATCGTAGATTCAATCAAATGAAAACAAAACAAAAAAAAAAAAAAAAAAAACCCAAAATCTGCAAAATTTATACATTACATGTCGGCTTTTTTAACACTTCATGGGGCCTTTTCTTTTTATTGTGACCTTACAATGACAGAGCTCAGAAGAAGATCATGATCACGTTGATGATGTTGTTGTTCATGCTGGGAAGAAACCATCTTGTAACTTAGTTAATGTAATGAATCAATTGGATGATTCATTTTAACCTCTGTTGAAGAAGTTGAATATGGAGAATCCTCCCTGTGATCCCATTTTAAGAACAGGCTTCTCTCTCTCACTACCTGCAGGGCTCAATGCAGCACCATCCAAAGATGGAGCAGCTGCCATTTCGCTTGTAACCGGTGCCACCGAGATTTCGCTTGTAACCGGTGCCACTGAGATTTCGGATACCGGAGCTTTCTTGTGGTGATCTTTACCTTTGCCTTTACCTTTACCTTTACCTTTACCGTGACTGTGGCCATGGTCGTCACCGCCTTTGTGGTGATCATCCTCATCCGGTGTTGGTGCTATTGCTCCGATGACTGGGGGAGGAGGTGCCTTGAAGACGTAGTCGGTTTTCTCCCTGTTTTTGCCCAAATCCTTAGTTTCCTCGGGTACTTCCGGGGAGTAGGTGATGTGTGGGTTGTCTTCGGGAACGGGGAAGATGAAGCCACCGTCGTATGGTACCTTGGTGTGCTTGATCCACTTCTTACCTTCGAGGAACTCGTTTCCTGTGAACCTCTTGATCCTCTTGGCAGGGAGTTCCTTGATTCCGGCCCACTTGACACGGAGGTTCTTGTTCGAGGCAGGTCCTCTGTTGTTGAACTCGGTGTAGAACAAGGTGTTGAGAGCAAAGTCCAAGTTCCATGGAAGCCATCCCTCGGGGTGGATCACGTCATCGATGAAGGATTCCATGATGATGGTCCTGGAGAATTCTTTCCAGGGACGACCAAGGAAAGATGGGAGCTGGAACCTCACGGGGAAGTACTCGGGAGCTGCTACGAATGAGCAGTTCTGGAGGACTAGACCTGTTGGCTGGCGAATGTCTTTCCTTCCTTGGGCTGTCACAATGTTCCTCTGGTTGTCCATTGGCTTACGGAGCACCATGGTGCAGTTCTGGAACAAGGCGGCACTGTCACCAAAGATGAAGTCGATTGTTCCGGAGATCTGACAGTTCCTGTAGTACTGGCGGTAGGTGTGTGCGTATAGAGTGTCCTGGTACCCATCCATTTGGCAGTTGTAGAATATGGCCCTGTCGGCGCTCACACGCAGAGCCACAGCCTGGTGCTTTTCTGGTCCTGCAGCATTTTCGAATCCAATGTCCCTGGCAATGAAGTGGTCACCAGACACAGCTGCATTTCACAAAATAAGTTCAGTTGTGTGCAAGCTATGTTTCGAATCATGTCATAAGGTTGAATAGTATGAACCTACCGACTGTGGCAGTGTGGTAGGTGCCAATTCCGTCGATGAAGTTAAGCCTTCCAGTGATCTTGGTCTTGGTTGGTCCATCACCCACAAGCATCAAGTGTGTCATGCTGCTGTTGATCATCACCTTCTCTTCGTAGATGCCTTCTTTGATGTGGATCACATAGATCTTGTCTCTGTTCTTTGGGACATCTAGCAGAGCTTCGTTGATGGTTTTGTACTTGCCGCTTCCGTCCTTCGCCACCACAAGATTTGGCTTAATCTTTTTCATGTGAGTAGTTAGAAGCCTGCGCCTGTTGACGTCCATCCAGTCGGGAAGTTCATCAGCGTGTCCAAGAACTGGGAGCTCAAGGAGGCGACGGCTAGTGATGTTCTGCACGCCCAAAGACTCGAGGTAGGTTGAGATATCGGTAACCATAGCAAGGCCATTGCTGGTCATTTGCATAGCTTTTGTGAGAGCTTCTCTCATTTTCGCTCCTGCGTCTGAGTTAACTCCCTCAAATCCTTCTAGGCAAGTCTCCTGGTATGTGATGGCACCGCTAAGCCAAATCTTCATGTCAGCAAGCATCTCGTTGAAGTTCATGACATCGAAGTCATTGAACTTTGTGTAAGATCTCTTCAGGTCATTGACAGCGCGATCAGCAAGCTCTTGGCAGTTATGCACTGCATCTTTTGCCTTAGGATCATTCTTAACCGCTTGCACAACCGTGGAGTTCTGAGCAGCTATATTGATGTACTTGATGGCAGCCTGGAAAGCAATCTCGATGAGCTGCTTAGGGTCGGCTGTGTCATTTGAAGATTCCTTGAGACTCTCGAGACAGGCTTCTTTGTAATCTGTGGACTGGCAAATCGTTGTGATGGCCTTTTGGGAAGACGCGACGTCCTTAACATCTTTGCTTTCGTCATCTTGGGTTCCGATGGTGAGTGCCACCACCATGGCAACCAAAATGAGAGAGCAAACACCAACAATGGCAACCTTCTTCTTACGGTCGTCTGCCATAGCAATCGAAAATATTTAAATTGTTTCTCTTTATTCTCTTTTTTTGGATTTATTGATATGAATGCTATGAATTCAATGGGAGAAGGGCCTAGATAGCTGAGGGACCCTCTCCTTCAAATAATAGTGAGTGATTGCTTTGAATGGTTGCTAAGTGAAGACATATATATAGATAGATAAGGGAATTTGTGAGATATATGCAGAGAAATCTCGGACTTATTTACAATGGTATGTTTAATTCTGTTATGGAACTTGAGGTTTGCAGTGAAATAACCAAGTCAGCCATTCATTTTGCCTGTAAAAAAGCTATGGCTAGATATATATCTACATAGCTGTAATTTGCTATATCTAGCAAGTGAATGAATGTATCAACGCCTGAAATAGAAGTACACTGTTTTAACGCGGGTAAATTCGATCCTTACTTGCTAAATATAGCCAACATATGTAAATAGACTTGAGGAACAGGTTTTAACCATTTGATCCACACACTGTTTTCACACGGTGCAACGAGTTCAGTAGTTCAATAGTCCAAAACCGAGATTTTAATCCATGCTCCATTGTGAAATAATCCTGAGGAACAACTTTTGAACTTGTCACTTTAAATCACAACCAGCATTCTTGATCTGCTGTTGATTTAGCTCAATTTTTCAATAAACTATAAGTTCAATCAGCAATGTGTGTGCCAGAACTGCTAAAACTTGCATTGAGTAGAGTTTTCATAATATATACAAGTATAGAACATTTTTAGATTGAAAATTAAAAGACCAATTGAAACATAAATGAATTATATGCATCAGACTATATAGGTTACTAGGACTGCTTAAATCACATTTTGCTATAACAATAATGTGTTGGTTATCTATGGTTGTATACAAATTCCTGATATATATCACTTAGTTTGCTAATCCAGCTGAGAACTTGATACCAGTGGCTGGTAACCATGACATCCCGTTGATGAATCGTCCAACAGTGAAGAAACTAGCAGTGGCAGTGTCCTTAATTATGTGATATCCTGGCCATTTCACTCGGCCTGATAATGATGCCCCAGGCCCATAATTCCTATACTCGCCGTACCAAAGAGTTCCCAAAGCAAAATCCCCGTACCACTCTAGCCATCCTCTAGGCTGTACCATCCCACTCATGAAAGTATTGATGTAAACAGTCCTGGAATACTCTTTCCATGGCCTGCCTAAGTACGTGGGGCGAGTTGCGTAAATGTGGCTATCCTGGATCGAAAATCCTGTGCTCTGATGAGGGTCTTTTCTGCCTTGTGCTGTGATGGTGACCTTCTGCAGTGGCAGTGGTTGTCTAGTAAAAATGTTACAGTTTTGGAGTACGGCTGCACCATTTCCAAAGATGAAGTCGATAGTGCCAGATATGGAGCACTCACGGTAGAATTGACGGAGGGAGTGGGCGTAGAGAGTGTCTTGGTAGCCTTCCATGCTGCATCTGTAGAAGGCCGATTGGTCAGAGTCTACCCTAAGTGCCACACCCTGGTGGTTTTGAGGTCCAGCTGTGTTGCGAAATGTTATGTCCCTCGCGATGAATCCCTTACCAGAAACGGCTGCAAGATTGAAACTTAGGTGAGCAAAAAGCAGCCTGTGGTCTTCGCAAGATGAAAGGGAGCTAGCTACCCTGTGAAATATTCTGTACTGTATGGTTGTATAAATTATCATGGTATATACTTTACTTTTTCCAACATGAAGTATAAGCAAGTACAAAATTATAGGATTAGAAATTACCAACTGTAGCTGTTCTGAATGTTGTCCATCCTTGCATGAAGTTTCTGTTACCAGTAATCACAGTCTTTCCAATACCATCACCAACAAGCATGATATTGGTCTTTTTCTTCTTCATATCAACATTCTCTCTGTAAATGCCTTTCTTCACATATATAACATACCTCCTGTTACTATGATCAGGGGCCGCGTATATCGCTTGCCCTATGGATTGATATCTCCCGCTCCCATCCAACGCCACCACCACGTCTATGTGCATTCCACTGGGGCTAGAGCGGAGAAGCTCCTTATCACCGTCACTCATCCACGTCGGAAAATCCTCAACTTTACTCTCATTATCATTTCTTGGTGGTCGAAAAGGCATAGTATGCATTTGAGTGTACAAAGTCAGCACATTGCCAATGAGTTGAGTCACTTGTTTTACGCTTCCTCTAACAAAGCGCTCCAGACGATGGTCAGTTCCCTCAAACCCTTCAAGGCACGTGTCTTGATTGCTTAACGCAGCGCTGAGCCAGGATTTCAGGTTACCCTCAGAGTGAGGGCTCTTGTAGCCATTACGAATTTGGTTCATCTCGGTTATGGACCATGCGAGCTCAGAAACCGAGAAGTCGAGGAGCTCCTTGCAATCCTCAATGGCCATTTGCTCGCGGTAGCTTATGGATAGCGAGTTGAATTTTGTCATGGAGTCGATTGCTGACATGGCAGCATTGAGCGTGTTACGGAGAGCCGCAGTTATGACGGAGGCAGGGTCGTGTGTGGCATGGCTTTCGACGTGAGAGTGGAGGTCGGATAGACATGAGTTTCGGTTATCTATGTTTTGACAGGCTTGAAGGATCATGGATTCAGAGGTCTGGTCTGGGTTTATTTTATGGTCCGTGTATATTCCATGGGAGAGATGGTGAAAGGAAAACAGTAGGATGGCTACAAGAAGAAAGTTTGTGAACTCCATTGATAGGTTACTTTACATGCAAATGGAAGGCTGTAAGAACTTTTGTGGGATGATGTTGTTATATTAGGAAAGATACTCCAAAAACTATAGGAATTGCTTGTCAAGTATGAAAATAAAGGGAAAGGAATATTTTTCAAGACTTGCTGGGGTTATTAAAATATGCTTTGGTCTTCCCTTTGGCAAAAGTTCAAGTTATGCTCCCTTTGCCTACTACTCTCAGGAAATGAATCTTGAACTGTTACTCTGTATAAAAGTATTACTATACCGCTTGCAAATGCGTTTTTGTCAACCAAAATGTATATATAAATATAGCCAAGTTGTATTTCTTCACCGTAGTTGGCTGTCAAAGTGGCCTTTGGCACCAATTTTCCCGAATATAACACCTGGTTTAGATAGCAATGTCCCAATGTATAGCATATGACAAAATGACTGCAGATAAAACTTAAGTTTTTGGAGAAGCATAATTTTTTTCATTTGATGCATTTCAAATCACTTGACAGAGGCCTCTCAATTCTCAAATACATTAGGGGAAGTGCAGGAGAATCTGCACTCTGCTTATTCTTCCTATATTTGACAAACACAATCAAGAAAGTAGAAACAAAAATCTCAAGGAATAATGCCACTCCTATACAACTTATCTCCACCTTCAGCCTGTGAATAATTCAAAGATGGTGCAGTTGCAATCTGATCCTTGACTTGGGAACTCATAACCATTTTTGTATTCCAATGCCAAGGGTGGAGATGTGGGGAAGAAATTAAAGGGGAATACGAAGACGGGTGAAGAATAACAGACCCCCAGTCTCGTTCTCCAGCCTTAGCTTCTCGTACTCTCCTTCTAATCAACAAGCCTCCCACATCTTCTCGTTTCATTTCGGATGCAGTACGGAGTATTGAGATGCATATAAGAAGAACGAAAACAGTATCTTCTTCTGGCAATACGTCCACAACAAGTAGCTTCCAGTTCAAAAGGGCAGTTGCTTTTCCATTTGGGATTTCATCCGAAAACCTAATCATAGTCACAAACTCATCTTCTTCTGTGCTACCTTCTTCCATGTTTTTGTTTTCTTTTCTGTCTTTAGCATCTGAACCGAACTTCTTGGCCTGATACTGCATATGTCTCCCGGGCAAGAGTTTTACCTGTAAATAGGTCATGCATGGTTCATATAATGCACCGTTGTTTCATCTGCACTTAAATGAACTTTACTTACTGTCGATTCAGCAGATGTTGTACTTTTCAAGTCAAATCTGAAGCCTGAGGGTGATGTTGAAGATTCCCATTGTATGGATAATTCATATTCATTTGAGAAGCTCCAAGAAAATTGGTAACCTTCATGTGGTTGCTTTGGTGTAGCAGTTCCTACTACTTTCTCTGTACTAGATGGCAGGTTCGTCCAGATAATACAAACATGACGAACGAAAACCAAATAAGGAGTGGCAAGATTGAAATTTTGAGGAGAAATCATGCTTATTTGGGCAAAAAAGAAACTTGAACAATACCAAATATTTTTTATTTAATCAGAACGTGTAACCGGACTAATGTCTGTTCATGTCTTTATTTCTTTTATGCCAGTATATAAATTGGACACAGTTCCCACAGTGGTACAACATTTGCTTACCAGGGGATCGGCCTATTGAACAGGAACCAGTAACATATGACCAAGAACCCTCACGTATCTCTATAACCCGGTCCTCCCACTTAACAGTTCTCGGAACTTCACCCCCTCTTCTCCAAAAACCTCCTCCAACTCTGAGATGAAAAAAAAAATTCAAAATTAGCAAGAAGTTAAACGAGTGTTGTTTCGAAATAGCTTATACTTGTTGTGAAGTGCTGAAAAAAGTTCAGTGTAGATTGTTAATGGCTCCATCGTGCAATCTTGGAATTGCATTGTGGTTGGGAAATAGGCCGGTCCAGAAATGAGAAAAATCTCCTATATATATATATATATATATATATATACACCAACTAGATTTTTAACACACCTATATTCAAAGATTAACCCAAAGCCTTAAACGTCAGATTCTGCAATCTGCCGTTTATTTCACAAGTATAATCTGTACCAACTTCACAAACACGATGCAGTATCGGTAAAAACAATGTGTAATATTGCTTACAAGCACTCAATGCTTTGTATATTTACTTAGTGCACGGCTCTTAAAACACATCTTATATAATATAACACTTCTTAACACTAAACTTTGCCTTTAGGGTAGCAAAGAATAATTCAAAACTCAATTGATTGGACGTATTATTTACCTCATTCGAATTACAAAACAATCTCTGCCTGCATGATCCAGGACAGTCCGAGATAGCCACCGGCCTTCTTGAGGACGGTACTGGTTCATTTTCAGAATGACATCTGATATCATTGCCCCTGAGTCATCCGTTACCCGGTCCGGTACACATTTCAGCAAGTATGATGCTTGTACCGGAGGAGTTATAGAAGCCATTATCCTCACTCTACCATCAATTTCTTTTCCTGAGGTTAGGGATGGTGCACGTAGTAGGTCATTCCAGGGAAGTGAGACGCTCTCTTGGAGAGTACTACCTTTGAAGCAACGAGTATTACCACGGCGGCTGAGCTCAAACATCATCCCTTTGGTTCCAAACTCACAATAGAGATGCAACGCTTTCCGCCACGAATCTGTGGTAAAGTCGGATAACATTTTGTCCACCTTGAGCTCCCTGTGACGTTTCACAACCCGGATACACAAGAACTCACGTGAAAGATCAATTTTTGTACCCTTTGTGTTCGACTTCAGTTTCACATATATGCACACCTAGATATACAGATCATGACAGAGATGTATCAAATAACTCATCTAGGAAATCTTCTATATTTTCATGCTCGCTAGTAAAGGGAAAAAAAAAAGATATTTGCATGGTCGATCATAATACTAATCCACTAACCTCAAACATGAACCTGGGAACTAGGGACTTGTATCTTGTGTTAACATCAGTATCCGTTACATCCCAGTAAAGAGGCTCGTCCACTAAAGGCCTTGAAATGGATGGACATCCCGCTTTCTCATATGGTTGATCAAAAGTTTTCTCCCACAGATTTTTCGTTTCCCGTGTGTATTCATCCTTCACTGCCTGACATGTCCAAACTATTTTCTCCAAATCACACTCCAGGTCCTTGGTATCCGTTGCATATACAGTTGGATAGCTCTAAAACATGTATAAATCCAAGCAAAGAGAACAAGAATAAGTTTATGTATAAATTATAATCATATCTCCTACTGGGTAATAATATACGCTCTCCGGAACAGGGGAACGAATGAGGATGAAATTTACAAGAGCTATACACTCTGTTAGATCAATGCTGCTATACTAGCATTTAATAGACCATCATAATGTGGACCACGACATCAAATCTTCAACCCTGGACTAAAACATTACCTGTGTAATTGACATAACATTTCTGCTACTCATTCTACTGAATCAAAATTAACTTATATCGAGAGAACTTTGCCAAAAAAAAAAAAAAAAAGAACTCACCTTATGAGTCAGCCACATTAAAAGAACGTCTGAAGTAGGCACGAAGCACGAACAATCCACTGCAAACCTATGAATCATGTACACAAATCCTTTATATCTCTGCTTGGCTGCCATCAAATACACGATCTCCCAATAGTACGGCTTCGACATAATTGTGCACAAATTTTGCTGCTTCACCACTTGATCCAACAAATCCTCACTCAGAGAAGACGAATAGCATCGTGAGCCACCGCCAGTTTCCGTCTCATTCTCAAAAGGTTCAGAGGGATACTTAATCTCCCAAATTTCTCTACATCTGTTCAATGCATAGCCCTCATTTTCATCATCAAATATAACTGGTCTTCCTATGAGCTTCGAAAATCTTGACTCACAGTAATTTCTGTAACTTGCCTGAAAACCAACTCCATTAAATTCTACATCCCACAAAACCCCATTTCTTTTTCCCTAACAAGAGTTAATATTTCTATACTATTTTCTATGCACAATTAGACACAGAACACAAATTAACAACAATAAACACAATAAGAACCAGTAAAAGCAAAGCAAATGGAAAAAGGTACTCCAATAACTTACTGGATTAAGAGTGTGACAGAACCAAACCCACTCAACATCAAGAGGAGGAAGAATCATAGGTGGTTTAGAATTAGACCCAGTTGCAAGATCAGCAACTAATGGCATCCAAAGCTGATCATATCTACAAAAAAAAAAAAAAAAAAAAAATTCCATTTTCAATCAGCTCAAATTTTCACAAGGAAAAATTAATTAAACACTAAAACACACAAAATGAACCTTCTAATAGCTTCAATAATGGAAGAATCGTTATGTAACCATAGGCAATCATTGACAAGTCTTAAAAACCCAAGATTTCTTCTTGCAGCAGCAACAAGATCAACACTGAAACGAATTAGCGTTTCTTGCTCTGAAATCTCTGAGAGGCTTCTCTCATTGGCAGCTGACATATTTTCCTCTCAATAAATTTGTCAGTGATGGCACAAGAACATGGGTTGAAAGTTGAAACTTCAAAGAATTAGTACAGAATTAGTTTACAAATTGTCAATCACACCATCAGAAATATAGGAGTAGATGATAATTTGATGGAGACTTGTCGAAGATTGTGACAAGCACTGTGATGAAAACACTTTTATGATGTGGCAAAGATTGGAGTATTATAAATTATTTATTTGTTAATATTATAGGCTGCTACTTTACGAAGCTGACACGTGATGTCTGATAATGGGACTAGAATGGTTCTGTGATGATAGTTGTTAGGTCTTAATCTGTTGGACGTTAGTAATTAATTTATGTCTATGTTTAGGATTGGTGATTAATGATCCTGATGTGGAGTAATTCCTCCGTCATTTTAATAGGTTTATCATTTAGTTTTGGATGAATTTTAAGAAATATTGAATAAAATAGTAAGTGGATGATAAAAAGTAAAGAGATAATAAAAAATTGAGAGGGATAATAAATAAAGTAGGAAAGAATGTGATAAAAAATTAATAAATGGAGATAGTGGGTTTCCAAAAAAATAAACGTTAACCTTTAAAAAAAAACTCCGACAAAAAGTAAACATTTAAAAAAAACGAAGGGAATAGTATATATTTGTATTGTACTCCCTCCGTCCCGAATAACTTCATACATTAGGGTTAGCGCGCAGTCTTATGCGAAAAGTGAAAGTAATGATATAATATAGAAAAGGTGGGAAAAAGTGTAATTTTAGTTGCAAAATGTGTAATTTGAGTGTAAAGTTGAAATTGTTTATTATTTGTTGGGTGTGGGGTAGCTTCCTTTTTTCGTAATGTATGAAATTCTGTGGGACGGTTAAAAATGGTAAATGTATGAATTGTTCTGCGGGACGGAGGGAGTATAACTTTTAGATAGATTTCTTGTTGGATTGACGCACTCGGTTTAACTACTTTATAGAAATGATTATCTTCAATTCTTGACTAAACTTGACAGATAGAGGCGGCCTGAGTTTTAATTCCGGAGAGCCAAATTACATGCATAGGATAAAAATCCGAAATTATGGGGCCAAAATACTACTCCCTTCGTCCCGCAGAACTTTATACATTTGTCATTTTTAGCCGTCCCACAAAACTTCATACATTACCAAAAAAGGAAGGTACCCCACACCCAACAAATAATAAACAATCTCAACTTTACACTCAAATTACACATTTTGCCACTAAAATTACACTTTTCCTCACATTTTCTATATTCTATCATTACTTTAACTTTTCGCATAAAACTGCGTGCTAACACTAATGTATGAAGTTCTCCGGGAGGGAGAGTAGTATATAAAAGATTGAGAAAATTACATTTGGTACCCCTTAAATTGACCACAGACGATTGCCTTCTATTCAATAATGTATGACCCTGTAGTTGACCAAAACTAAACAACACTTCTCTCTCCTGCCATGTGGATTTAATTTTCTCTCTCCTTAAAAGAAAAGTTAAAACAAATTAAAATTTCTTACATTAATTAAAGTAAAGCAAAAATAACAGATGGATCTATCTGTAATTAGCTTCCACAAATACAGGGAGCTATTTGTAATTGATTTTCAGGTAATTTTTGCTAATAAAAGTCCAAAAATACATGCACTAAAAATAATTTCCTCATAAACTTTTATGTAATTGATTGAACTTAATTATGTCCCTCTAAATCGTATGTGGGAATTGGAGGGAAATTTTATCCCCAAATTTCAGCCCGGACCCTTACTAAATAGTTATTTTAGTTATTTGTGGCTTGGATGATAATGAAGTACTAGTAGTGACTAGTTATTTTAATTTCAGTTTAATGTATTTTTGTCGAGTGATCACAATTATCTCTTTTGTGGAATGTATTGTAAGAACTTGTGATCAAATCACCATGTAATTTGCTTATGTTTACAATGAAATGAAGATGATTAAATGGTGAAAAACCATTGTTAATGTTGTCTCTTGTTGTTATTGTTGGTGGAGAGAGCAATAGAAATGTATTAACAGAATATCCATTAAACATAAGAACTGAAAGCCAATTATGGAAGAACAGGGAGCAATTACATCAAATATATGAACCTAATTTGATGAGCTCATCCACATGCTTAGCAGCCTCTTGAAGAAATGCATTATGCCACCTTTCACCATAATATGTCGTGGCCAGTTGAATATCCAAGACAGTCAGGGAAGTCGTGAGTACAGATGCTCTCGGACGAAGCTCGTCAGAGTGGCCACACACTCAATGTGAATGAGCCTTGAAGCAATGTTGGAAGCCCTCATACGTGGTCCAACTGCTTGATCATTGGTGTTTATTTCTCTTCGTGAAGTTGCTAGTTTTTTAGCAAGAGTAGGGTTGTTCAAATAGTTTCCATGTTCGTCATTATGTATATATGTTTCCATGCATTCAAATATGTTAGTCTTATTATGTGACTCATCATACAATAAGAGTATAGCAAATTACTCAATCCCCACATGAGATGATGGGCGAATCTTTCTTTGATAACCCTTAATTTCCATTGTTACTTGTTGTTTCTTGCTTGTCGCTTCTTGATGGTTTGTATTTATAGGTAAATTATAAAGATGAATGCATGGACATGGACATGAAAACAATGGAAGAATTGAATCTGACTCTTGGAATATGTATAATTGACCTTTGACCTTCATACATTGATAGTTTCTGATTTGTATTCGTGATATGCATTCAATCAATACAGGGACCTGGTGCATTTATTTGAAGTCAATAAAGGGACCTAGTATATTCTTCAGCATACAGAGAAATGATTAGGAAATAGATTAATTGGTGACACGAAATTACTTGAAATTTACCTAAATTGACTAAACAAAATCTAAGCTAAATTACAAATAAGTCCAGTTGGAAATTGATTTAAATCAATTACAAATAAGTCCCTGAATTTGTGATTGCTAATTACAGACACATCCAACAGCCTGTGTCACCAAATAAAGGAGGAGAAAAGAAAAGGAAAAAGAAAAGAAAATAGGAAAACAAAATTAAAGAAACTCAAAAATCAAAATATTCAATGGCATTTTCGATATTATTACCAACTTTGGTCGACACATCAGCAAAAAGCAATTCCATGTCATCATCAAGTTTGACTTTTGGATCCATTTGTAATATTGAAAATTGCTCAGTTCAATTTTTGGATGTAACTGTTATTGTTCGAATAGAAGGGTTGAATTTATTATTAGATCGAATTTAACGGGTACCATAAGAAATTTGTCCTAAAAGATTTTTTAAAAAATGTGAAATTTATGGGCTGAACGTCTTTCTATGCCTCTTCTAACTTTGTCGTGGACTACAAGTCCATAAATTAATCCATTTAGCAATATCATATTCATACTACATGAGTACATGTCCCAAAGTGTTCAATTTCAAATAGCTTAAAGTAATAAAAAAGCACTAATCATACTACCAAGTTGCACCTTTCTCTTCGGGGATCCATTCATAAGAACTCCAGAGTTAAGTGTGATTGGTCTGGAGCAATCTTATGATTGGTGACCAACAAGGAAGCCTCCCGGTTCGCGTACGAATGAGGACAAAGTGTGCGGTAAGGGACTTGTGTTGGTAAAATGGATCCATCATATCACTCAGAGAGTTGTCCATGAGTAAGCTGATTTACTAAACATGTATGTAAAAACAAATCATTTAAGTTATTTTTTTAATAAGCTTCTTGAAGTTTCATTATATTATTTAGTTGAACATTTCATACTTGCGATTTAACATTAATTCGTATTCCAAATTAGAGATGGTTGACCCAAAAAAAGTCAAATTGAGAACATTTAACCGAGATGGAAGAAGTATAACATAGGAACCTACTTACATGTACAAAAGGGAGTCATAAGGTGGTCGAGTGGTAAAGGAGCTGGAGGTACAGGCATGAGATGATGGAATTGAGTCTTCGTGGCATGATTTTCCCTGCAACGAAGCGTTATTTCTCCGAAAGATTAATTGTAATTCGAATGGAATATGTAAACATGCGATGTAATATTGAATTCTCAAAAAGAAAAAATTACACCGCCAAAACAAAACCAAAAAAAGAAAACTTACATTTACAAAATGAACCAAATGAAGTTACCGTTGGTTTCAAATAACCCTTTATGATTAAATAAAGGGTTATTAGTTAAACAATGTAATAAGTCCCAGTTTATTTAGCAACTTTTAAAAAACGTAAACCACTTGTTAAAATCGTGTGAGATCGGCTTCGCATTATCTCTCTTCTCTGCCTCTTCACGATCAGTCACGTCTCTTCCAGCTTCCGCTACCAAGCACCGCTACATCACACCTCTTATCTCCTCGCTTATTTAAATACTCCATCCGTTCCAAAAAAATCTTTCCATTTTACTATTATGCGGTCAAATGTCTTCGACTTTGACCGCAAATTACTCTTAAACTATAATAGTAAATAATTTAATAAAGTTATATAATGACCGCAAATTACTCTTAAATTTTCATTATATGATTTTATTAAATTATTTACTTAATATAAATAATTCTTGATCAAAGTTGAAAACGATTACCGTCGAGCCAAAATGAAAAGATTTTTGGAATGGAATGGTATCATGCAGTCTCTTCCATCTCGCGTCTTCTCTATTTTCCCGACACAAGCGGTTTTATCATCCAATTTCCTCTTCACCTCCGGCTAGTGTTTGACCATCGGCAAGTAATTGATAATAGTACTTCTTCCGTTTCCGCTGCTGCTCAATACGGGTCTACCCGCGCGTGAATCGTGATGGTAAGATGTTGTCATATCTAATTGTTTGTAGTTCGCTTCTAATACACAGGCATATTATATCGCCTTTTCTATTTTCATGTTCAATTCATGATTTTTCAAGCAATTCCGTTCTGCATACATTGAAAAAATATATGGACAAGTTTTTGAAAGGATTAAGAGAGTTTGTTTGATCCACCTCAATTTGTGGTGGTGATGCAGTATTGATTATATAGAGTAACAATGTACAGAAATAGGCCAGAAAATAGAACAACACGTTCTGTACTATTGCTAACTAAGCTAATGTATCTAACAGACTAGTCTTGAGCCTTAAGAATAGGAGAGACTGTTACATCGTTCACAGCCCCCCGCAAGCTAAGCGTCGGATCGGAGTCGACACGAAGCTTGGACTTGAACCTCAGGAAAAGTGGCCGTGACAGACTCTTGGTAAAAACGTCGGCAATATTAAGATCAGCCGGAACAAATTGAGTGTCCAAACGTCCAGCAAGAACCAAGTCTCGGGTGAAGTGGTAATCAAGTTCAATGTGCTTGGCACGTTTGTGCGAGATTGGATTCGTGTTAATAAAGACCGCTGATTTGTTGTCACAAAGCAGGATTGGACGACTAATCTTGGAAACACGGAGATCATGAAGTAAATGAGTAAGCCATATAACTTCGGAAGCAGTATTGGCCATGGCACGATACTCAGATTCGCAACTGGATCGTGAGACGGTAGGTTGTTTCTTCGAACTCCAGGAAACCAGATTTGGCCCCAAGAAGACAGCGTAGCCAGACGTTGATCGATGTGTGTCAGGGCAGGAAGCCCAAGTTGCATCAGAATAAGCTAAAATCGATGGACTGCCTTGTGAGGAAAAGTGCAGGCCATGAGAAAGCGTACCCTTGATATATCGCAGAATCCTTTTTACAGCTTGAAAGTGGGAAGACATCAGATTGTGCATAAACTGACTGACCGTGTTGACAGCATAGGAAATATCAGGACGAGTAATCGTCAAATAGATGGATCAGTATAGGGACTGCCATCGATACTCAATTGCTGACCAATCACCATAGGAGTGCACATAGGTTTGCAATCGAACATATGAGCACGAACTAACAAGTCATGCGCATACTTGGCTTGGCTGAGGAACAATCCACGAGGTGTCGAGCTGATTTCAAGACCCAAAAAATAGCTAAGATCACCCAAGTCTTTAATTGCAAATTGAGAATTGAGTGATTGAATAAATCGAGTGATAAGTTGATTGTTGTTACCGGTCAGAATAATGTCATCTACGTACACCAACAGATAGAGCAGAGTTGGGCCTTTGGAGAAAACAAATAGAGATGTATCTGCACGGCTGCCAGAGAACCCTTGAGACAACAAGAAATCACTCAAACGCTTGAACCAAGCGCGTGGCGCTTGCTTGAGGCCGTAAATTGCTTTGCGAAGGAGACAAACATGATCCGGATAACGTGGATCTTAATATCCCGGAGGCTGTTCCATATAAACCTGCTCCGTCAACAAACCATTTAGGAACGCGTTTTTTACGTCGAGTTGGTGGAGAGTCCATTTATTAAACACATCAAGAGAGAGTACCACACGAACCGTGGTCGCCTTTACAACATGGTTGAATGTTGTTGTAAAATCAAGCACAGGTACTTGATTAAAACCTTGAGCAACCAATCTCGCCTTTAACCTGTCAATGGAACCGTTAGCCAAAAATTTCGTACGAAACACCCACTTGGAACCGACTATATTCTGATTTGACGAACGTGGGACTAATTCCCAGGTTTGATTATCCCGAAGCGCATCGATTTCATCGTCCATTGCCTTAACCCAAGCAGGATGCTTGGATGCGGACTTGTAACCTTTGGGATCCGAAGTAGCAAGAAGAGCATGGAGCAGTGGAGATGAGACGGAAGCAAGCATGCCTGGATGTTTAATTTTGAACACTCCTGCTTGCCCTCTAGTGCACATAGGGTGAGACGGCTGAGGCAAGTGAGGCCAGCGACGAAGAGGACGAGGTGCAGGTGGAGTGGAGTACCGGGGACTGGCAGTTGGAGGCGTAATAGGTGTTTGAGGTGTGGAGATCGGAGTCTGTGGCAAGACAGAGACTGCTGGCGTCGAAATAGACTCTGGGCGTGCAGTAGGCGCAGGGGATTCATGAATAGGAGAGCAGATGGAACATGGGCCAGACTGGGAATAGGCTGGAGTATCACGGTGATAATTGGGTTCGTTGACTGGGTTGGGCTCAAGAAAGGATTGAAAATCTAAATCAGGAGACGACGGAGAATTTGTTGCTGCAAAAGGAAAACAATGCTCATCAAACTGAGCATGGCGTGTGATGTAAACATGAGAGGATTCAACATCTAGACACCAGAACCCTTTGTGATGGACGCTGTATCCAAGGAAAACGCAAGAATGGCTTCGTGGAGTAAGCTTGTGAGGAACGTAGTCACGCAAGCAAGGAAACACGCGACAATCAAATGGATGGAAGTTGGCATAATTAGGTGTTGTGCCGAATAATGTCTCAAAGGGCGACACATGATGAAGAATCGAAGAAGGCAGCATATTGATGGTGTAGACTGCTGTTGCAAAAGCACTCCACCAATGTCGCAAAGGAAGACGGGAATGAAAGATCATGGAAAGACCAACTTCTGTGACATGTCTATGTTTCCTTTCGGCTCGTCCGTTTTGTGCCGGTGTGTAAGGACAAGAGATCCTGTGCAAAACGCCATGAGCTTGAAGATAATGCTGAAGTTTGTGATTAACAAATTCACCACCACCATCAGATTGTAATACTTTGAGTGTTGTAGAAAATTGATTTGTAACAAACATGTAGAATGAAACAAAAACATCAAAGTAATCAGATTTATTCTTCAGTGGAAAAATCCAAGTGAAACGAGAGAAATCATCCATAAAAATAGCGTAATAGCGAAAACCTTCAGTCGAGGTAATCGGAGCAGGCCCCCAAAGATCACAATGTACTAAATCCAATACATGCAAACAACGTTTATTATTCAAAGAATAAGGTAAGCATGACTTTTCGCTAACTGACACGGAGAGCAGACACTTGGAGACGGTAGTAAAGACGAAACAGACAAATGTCCTTGACGACTCAACAAAGAAATGACTCGATGCGGCACATGGCCAAGGTGGTGGTGCCACAAGTCGAATGAGCCGTGAAGACTTTTATTGCGCAGAGCAGTAACCAAAGCAGAGTGTCCTTCAAGAAGATATAAGCCGCCCTCACGTCGACCTTTTGCCAGAGGCATCCCTGTCAGACGATTCTGAACAATAAAATAGTCAGCGGAAAAAATAACATTGACGGGATGATCACGAGTAAGTTTGCTGATGGATAAAAGATTCTTAGTAATATGAGGCACCACAAGCACATTGAGTAAAGAAATATGTGGAGAAACATTATGTGAAACAGTATGAGTAATGGATAACGAATCACCGTTGCCAACATAGACGGAACCCTTACCACCATAAGTCGTGACGGAGTCGAGATTGCTAGCGGAAGACGTCATGTGGGATGAAGCGCTCGAATCCATGTACCAATCGGGTACAGTAGACTGATTCAAGGAGCAGTTGGCTGCGAATGCATCAGCCAGATGTGAATCAGAAGAGGCAGAGCCTTGATAGCGCATAGGACAGCTGCTGGCGTAGTGACCTTCTATCCTGCAAATCTGACAGCGAGGGGTGCGTTTCTGATTACCTGAAGAACGACCAGAACTAACCTGATGTCCGCGTCCACCTCCACGATGTGATTGACGACCACTGCAAGAAGAGGCAGCGTTCTGGCCTGACCGAGCGGAAGACGAGCGCTGCTGCTGGACTAATTAGTAGGCTGTGCAAGGAGCCGGAGTCGCGCGTTCAATGGATCGAGTAAAAATCTCGACATTCTCAGCCATGGGAATTAAGGCGTCCAATGTAGGCAGGGGAGTAACAGACAAGTGAGTGCTGGAAAAATTCAGAAATGAAGGACCCAATCCGCGTAAAAACCAATGTGATTTATCCGCGGGGTCTAGGCGACATCCGAGTGCAGCAAGCTGATCACAGATTGCTTTGAACTGCAGGCCGTATTGAGTAACATATTTGGTTCCTTTCTGAATTGTCTGTAGTTCGTCCTTTAGGCGTAGCTCGCGGAGCTTGGACGAATGCTGAAAGGCGGAGTGAAGTGCCTCCCAAATGGACTGCGAAGTGGCACATCCAATAGTGACAGTGAGTGCCTCGTCGGTAAGAGTGGACCGGAGGAAGCTTATGATGCGTTGATCCAAATAGAACCAAGCCATATAGTCGGGATTGGCGTGGGGTCTGTCTTTGGAATCAAGGACGGTTTTGGGAGGTGCTGGATTTGAGCCATCTAGGAAAGGAAGCAAGCGAGATCCGGTCACTAGGGGATAAACTTGGCTGTGCCAATTGACAAAGTTCTCAGAATTGAGCTTCGTCGTGACGAGATGAGCCATCCCGGAAAAAACCGGGCCATTGTCGAGGCTGGAAGGAGAAGAGGCGGACGAGTTAGCCATTGAAGAATGTAAGGGATTGATAGTTGTTTACTGGGGGAATGATACCATGAAAGGATTAAGAGAGTTTGTTTGATCCACCTCAATTTGTGGTGGTGATGCTGTATTGATTATATAGAGTAACAATGTACAGGAATAGGCCAGAAAATAGAACAACACGTTCTGTACTAGTGCTAACTAAGCTAATGTATCTAACAGACTAGTCTTGAGCCTTAAGAATAGGAGAGACTGTTACATCGTTCACAGTTTTGGTAGCACAGTGATACAACTTTCAGGAGAATTAATTTGAGCATGAATATGCTTGGTGGCTGGGAATACTTCACCTATTCTGATCGATTTTAGTTTTGTTGGGTCTTTCCATTTGACTCACATGAGTTATTTTTTACGTTAGCGAAAGTATAATGGGGACAAGTGATCAAGGCTTAACATTGATCGAGAGTGGTGTCATTATATTCAATAGACTTAATAGAGGTTTGGTATTGCTTGATTGATGGAAAAAGTTCACCCATGCAAAGCCTCTTACACGGAAGATGATAGAGAATAGGATGCATCCAAGTTTTGAGTTTTACAACATGTTGAACCAAGGTTTTTGTAGTCGAGGTCTTGTTGAAGATGTGGAGTGGACTTGAAGGGAGATGGTGCTCTGACTAGATACTCACAAGAAGGCCACAAGTATGCAGGTATAATCTTTCAACAACTATAACGTTTGTTTTTTTTTTTTTCTCTATGATTGTTACTACTCGATGCGATCTGTTAAGGTTTCTTGATTTAGTTGATTCCAGTAATTGAAGTAGATTTGTTTTACTGTTGAGGTAAAGGAACTCATAATATATTCCCCACGTTGAGTTGATATTTTTGTAATTGTTCACTTTTAGTATGCACTTGTTAGCATAAGTTCATTATCGGAATAAATAGTTAGCGTTGGATTTAATTGATGGCTAATGTTGATATCTATCTGTGAAGTTTTTGAGGTTGTTTCGAAGATTCCAGGTTTTACAGGGATTGATTTGAAAGTTTTCAGATTTACAGGGACTTGATTTTGAAAGTTTTGGAAGTACAGGGATCTGATTGGAAAACTTGAAGAGTTGGTGGTTTCCTAGTTTGATTCGGAGAAGAAACGTAATAGGAAAGGGAGTAAGTCAAAACGCGTTTTTCTATCAGCCATTGGATGTCATTAGCAGTTAATTAATTATGTGGCTGTGATTGTTTCTTGCAGCTTTCCGTTTCCTGTAGCAATTCGAATTACTCTGTTTGTGCAGCTATATAAACAGAGCATCATCGATGAGAGCTGAACAGATCAGAATTCAGCAGCAATCAAGAGCATTGATCCAAGGCAGAGATCGATCAGATACAAGTTATCTTCCAGTTTCTTGTGCTATTCTTCGTGTTTAGAATAGTGATTATTAGCTGTAGTTGTGAGGATTGTGTAGTAGAATTCAAGGCGTAATTCTGGGTCAATTTCTCTGTAACTTAGCTGGTTCGAGGAAGGTTGTGGAGTAATAAAATTCATTGATTCTCCGTGGACGTAGATTGGATTTATTCAATCGAACCACGTTAAATTGTGTTTGTGTTTTATTGCTTTGATTGGTAATTGTTTGTCAAGTAGTTGATTGGTTTTATTGCGATCTTGGTTCGAATACTTAACACTATCTGTTTGTTCCCGTATATACCTTTTCAACTCAATGATTTCTTGTCTATTTTGCTCCTAAAATTTTCTGTTCCAGTTCATCAGTGGAAGTGTTGAGGTTGCCTAATCCACTCCTTAAAGATAAATGAGCCTATATATTAAATGTCATTATGCTATCAACAGAAGTATAATAATTTTATGTGTCTATTAGACGCACATTTTAATTGTCTCTGATGGCTAAGTTAACTTCAGCTAGAGAAGATACCAAAGGGTAGTCATAGGCAATGTAGATTCTTTGTATCTAATTGTTTATGCTATGCTATTAGTAATTTATGCACGTGTTTTGGTCATGATATTTTCTAAGAAGTAGTTATACTATGAAGTGATGATACCTTCCCCCACTTGCTCTGAGTAAGCTCTTGTTAGTGCCAGATTCCTAGAGACACTGGATTCGTCGCCAAAACGTTATGCTACATCAGCTATGAAAATGCACTTAGTCGAGTTAACAATTTATCAATCTTGGTTAATGGCTTGACATGGGTTCTTTTACTTTTGTTATTTTTTTTTTTTTACTATATGAGCTCTAATACAAAGCTTGCTTACTTAGACTTTTTCCCCTACCCCAGCCTTTGGTGTTTTAGGTTCATGGTGCAGAGTTATAGCGTGTTGGAATAGTTTATTGGTCCTATCCTTTCCTGTTACCTTTCAATCTATCCATTTTACTTTTTATTGAGTGAACTATCTATTTTCAGTGTTGGAAGGTCCCAATTACCAGTTAAGCATAAAGATCTGTCGTACCCCTTCTGACAGACGAGTTTATGAACTTGCTTAATTTCTATAGATATGTTGTTGTAAAGTCGCATGGTTCATGGTCAGTATTTTCTAATTATATTTCACGAAACATGTTTATCCATCTATTTTCTTTTGCTTTTAAAAAATAAATGAACTTTAAGGTGATGTACATTTCGTCTGACTAATTTCTTGATCATGTACGAGGGGGAGAAGAGACTACTGGCATTTACAAAGACAGGAACAGATATCCACTAAGACACAGTAAGTTAATATTTTACGTTTTGCTTTTATCTGGTTAAGAACTTGTCATGACTCCATGAATATACATGAGCTATAGCTCATTTTATAGTTTTCTTGTGCAACCAAACAATATGCATGATATTGAAATTGCCTATTGCGGTATTGCAGTACAACTCATTCATAAAATAAACGAAGTATACTAGAGGATTTTGATTTCTATAAATGGTGTTTTCTGAGTTTGGCCATCAACTTAGCAGGCTTAATGATAACATTAATTTAGTTATTCAACGTAAAATACTTAGTTGATTATTGAAAATACTTCATATTTTCTTTTTGCCAAGGGCTGGGAGTAGGTGAAGCTGTTATGAGATCAATATGTATCTGAATTATATTTTTCTCTGAACTTTTATGCCTCCCTGATAGATGTAGGCATATTCTCTTTTTGCCAAGGGCTGGGAGTAGGTGAAGATGTTATGAGATCAATATGTATCTGAATTATATTTTTCTCTAAACTTTTATGCCTCCCTGGTAGATGTAGGCACATTGCAAAAATGCAAACTAAAATATCCCTGATGTGTATGTGGCATGGTCCTTTGGTTCTCAACATATATTTTTTTTGCACATAGAGAAATTATTTCGCGAAGAATTATATGGTTGTTGGTAATTAAGTGATCTATAATCTTATAGAACATGTCTTCTTGAGCACGAATTTTCTTATAGGAAGGGAGCTAGGTTGGCATCTTGTGGATTACGACTTACCGCCAGAAGCACTGCTTGGGTACAAAAGCATGGTGGGTTGGACAGCTCAACTATGGCAATCAAGAAAGGGAAACCATGTGTACTTATCATCAAAAAGTATGATCGTTGATGCTGAAAGCTGGTAACTATAGGGGAAAGGTCATAGCAATTGTTATCCAATTACTGAAACTAAGTGATGTTTATATAGGCCTATTGGGATATGATTTAGTAACATCAAAGAAATTAGTCCGTAATTGATGATTTTGTCTTCTTTTGGTGCACATATTATACAACCATTAGCACCAAATAAATTATCAATTCGGAAGCTCTGGAAACTGGCATATTCTATGATCTTGGGAGTTATGGTCTGGATATTAGTACTAAATTGGAATTTAACCATGTGCTTACCCACAGTGTCTCACAACCTATCTCACTGTAGCATTAGCACCTACAATGTGATCCGCATGAGAGGGTGAGACAACTGGGGTAAGACCATGGTCTAACAAACCCTAAAATTGTTCTATTCTGAAGCTCTTGAATTTTGCATTTTGTTTGACTCTGCAGAAGTGTTTCAAGGTAGCTTATGTTTTTTATAATGTTTTTTAAATGTATGATGTTTTCTCCTTAAGGTTGAAGCCTACAACTATAATAATATGTTTTCTTTACATTATAGATAACATGTTATACTATGTGTCCAATATAACATGGGCACCGTGCATAGTGCGGTGCTTTCACTCTAGTATTAAAATAGATATCACTTAAATTCGGAGAAAGTAAATCACTTAGGTCTAAACTCAATGCCTTCAACAACGAGCCCACCTTTAAGCTGCACGCCCTTAGTTTCTCTAAATGACATTTTCACTTCTTTTTGTGCCTCGTCATTGTAAAATTCGCCCAATTCAATTTCCAACCACCCATCTCCGCGTACACAAGGTCTACGCTCATCCTCGTGTTGAGGACCAACTAATCCCTCATTCGAGCATTCTTCGTGTTTTACATAAACTCTTCCCCGTGATTTGTAATCCCCAACCTCAAGCGAAATTTTTGATGCCAAGGTGTGTAACCCAAAGGCACGATCTACAATTTGAACTACAAGGTAGGCACCGTAAGTCGTATTTGGAGACAACATAGTAGTTTTCATTGTTCCTCTTATTTCCAACCAATTCACCATTACAAGCTCAACAGCTTGAGGAAATCTGATGCAAATGAAGGGGAAATAGTATAAGGTTGATGACCAAATTAATTTGAAAATGAAATGAGATGAAATGGTAAAAGGGAATTCACTACAAACCTTGACCAACTGAGATATTTCCAGCACCAAGAGAGTGGATTGGTAGACCAAGTTATAGATAGTTCTCGTGCACTCAACATGTAACATTTCTTGTTTGTGTGTTTATCTATAGAAAATGCCTGGTTACATAAACAAAAACAAAATAAAAGATTACAAAACTTGTCAGCATCGATATTAACTTTGTCACCGACTAGTAGTAGATATATTTTTTTTGCGGGCCCGGTGTAAACAACTAGTCGTTAATTGTACAGTTGAATGACAATATTAGATAAGGAGCGGGCCATATGATATGATGCTTTCGGGAAAGTGAGGCAGAATTGTAATTTTTAGTGTTTTTTTTTAAAATTTCAATTGTTCAAGATTATCACATTTGTAACAAAATGTAATTCTTTATTAAGCTGAAAGCATATTATAGCGATATACGATTATACAAGCCTTGTCTATTCGGGATTGAAAGATCATTTTAGGTACCAAAACAAGTATAAGTGATTGAAAGATCATTTTAGGTACCAAAACAAGTATAAGTGCTTATTTCAATAGTAGTACAAGATTTCCATTTGTAACGAAATGTAAGTGTGGCCATGACACTCTTTATACTCCAGTAATTGGCTTTCATTCCAAACTGCATCAAAACAATATATATAATCCATGTTAAACAAGTTGTTTCTTATGTTGAAATACCCTCTATAATAACATACAATATCTTGCAAGAAAAGGCAATGAAAAAGAAAAATCCTTCGTTCATCAGATGGTATATGCATTATCCATTTTGGCCAGTTCCATTTAAATCCTATACTACTACACATTTTCATCTTTTATAAACTTTATCTTATATCTCTATTAACAAATCCTAATCACCAAGCCAGTTAACACATTCCTCCTAAAAGCCGCTTGAACAAAAAACACATGCAATAGTTAACACATTCTACCCGGACGAAATGCTACAAGGAAAAAAGTACTAAAATAAACAGAAGGTGAACTACCTATATCATTATCATGCAATAATCTAACTTAAATTTACTCACCTTTTGCCCGCGATCAATGATTAGAGGCTTAGATGAAAGCTGCCGAAACAAGTCCTTCTTGGACGTGAACTTCACCGGAGAAACCGACCTTGAAATGATCTCACGGTAATCCGACGGCAGGAAGTCCTCCCAGATGAAGTCAGAATCCGCTGCATCGCGTAACCAAGAGGTAACCAGAGACAAATGGCACGCGTCGGTTGGAGAAGTGAACAATATGACATATGATAGGCACTCTTCGGGCAAACTCTCCATTGCTGTTGAATTCTTGTGTAGATCTCTAGCAAACCCAATTTGCGATTGAATTGTTGAGATTAAAATTGTGCTCTTGTTTTTGTTATGGTCTGGACGAAGAGCATTTGCTTATGGGTTTTATAAGGAACGAAAAAGATGAACGGATTTGGTGTTGGTGTATTGATGCTCATATTTTGCGGTCATGTGTGTTGATTTTCTTGTAATTCGCATGATGTCGACATGTATTACACACATGAGGCCATATCTTGTCATAATGTGCTCTACTATTATCATTAGTTCATTACAAAAATATTTATCTAAGTCTAGCCCCTCAACTTTCATTTTCTCCACGTGTTTCCCAATCTTTTTACAAGTGCATGTAGTAACTTTTAAACCTTGTAAACATGTAATGAAGGATTCAAAATTTCGTGAAATGTCATCAGATATTGATCGAAAGTGTTTCCACGTGTTTTGGGACATAATGGGTTACTTCATCACTTAAAGATAACCTATCAATTTTCGTGTGATTGGGTACTAGTGCTTCAAGTCACAGACTGACAATTATAGAGGAGCAAATTGCACATTTCCAACAAAAGTCGAGGGGGTTTGGTAATGTGTAAATTGTAATAATGTCACAATTACGTCACAATTAAATATCCGAAGGAGATTTTCTTCAGGACTAAAGAAGGTACTTTTTGAGACTTTGATTTTTAATGAGGTCATAATTTTTGGGCAATTCATTTCTGATTTTGTTCTTGAAAAGCCAACGGGACTAGGAATTAGGAAAAAACCATCCAGCGCGTTAGAGAGAGATTCTTAGGCCCTTAATTTTATAATTGGAATCCTGACCATATCCATTGATCATTGTTTGAACTTGACGATATAACAGGGTTTTACTTATGGTTTGGAAGCATTGATTTTAAAAAATATATATTATTATACCCACGTACAAAAAAAAAAAAAAAACATAAAAAACGATCAAAACCAAATACAAAAATTACAATCTTCCTAGACCAACACATGTCTAGTGACTCAAAAGAACTTGAGATCATGTAAAAACAAACTTCAAATTAAATCCTAGTTGGAGAGAAAATTGATCACTCTAATCCTGATATATTAGTACTTTTATGTGTGTGGTAACATAAGTGCGTAGATAATGTCCAATTATACCGTAGCAATCATGCAATTACGCTGATATAATAGTACTCTTACACCGTAGCAATTTACACAAACATATTACGTTTAGATGTGCTAAAATATCACTATTTTAAAGAGGATGATTAATAGTTTATTAGGGAAAAAAAAGAAAAAAAAAGAGGATGAATAGTAGGGTAGTCAGCAGATTAAAATTTACTCCACTTTTCTTTTCCTTGTTTTTTTCCTCTCTCCTTTCGTGATCGTTATCTAGAAAATATATATTATGGTGTACTATTTACATGAAGGGTGTTAAATAATGGTACTATCTAAATTGTTACCATTTGAATTAACCATACGTGTAATACTCCAATAACATTTGACACTAAATTTGTAAGTGTGAGTTACAATGCCGGACCACCCAATGAGCTCTCACGTGTCGTCACCATATCCAAAACAGAGTCCAAACACTTATCATAGCCCATATCCATTATAGAGTCCGATGAGCTGCTGCAAACTTTTAGAAGCTCCATTTCTCATGGGCTCAGATCCATTGGCATTTCGGTCTCGCCCAAAATGAAACCCATCCCAATTCATACAGAACGGAACCTAGAGTCCAATGACTTGTCTCAAACTTTTAGAAGCCCAGCCAGAGATTCAAATGGTTTGAATCTTTGAATTTATCACTAGTTAATGGTAAAATCGATCTTTCGGTGTAGTGAAAAAATAAATCATAGTGTCTACATTGGGCTCCACAATCTGATAAAACTTTCAATTTGCAAGCATCTAAAAACTTAGAGTTGGTGAGAATTTATTACTAATTAGAATCATCAAAAGTTCATACAAAAACAACTCATACATGTGACTGTTGGAAAAAAAATAATTTTAATGAAAATTGATACTCTTGATATAGATGTAATATACTTATAAGTCTCTTTTATATAATAGTGATAAACTTGTTAAACACTTATTTACGCAACATGTTGATAATTATATCATATGCATTCCCATATAGGCCTCTGTAAATGGGTAGCAACTAATACAAAGCTGACTCAAACACGTTAAAACCCGACAACTTATCTAAGTATGCGTCACCTGAAACCCAGCCGACAAAGAAAACCCCCCCCCCCCCCAAATTTTTTTTTTTTGCAAAAAAACATGTGGAATTTTTGTGACACAAAACATTTTCGCCCCGGGTGGGTGGGTGCTACCCAAAATTTTTGCCTTGGGGTCCCCCTCCCCCCGGCGATCAAAACATCAATTCACAAAACGGGTTCTGGATCTTCCAGATTTTAACGGATTTATCACTTGTTAAGAATTACGGGTCGGGTACCGATCCCGTAACCAATTTAAAATTAGTGGATTCCCATATGAGAATAATTAATGAGTCAATTACTACATATATATTACTCCCATTTTCTTCACAAATCAATACATACATAACATTTCTATTGGTGACCATGAATAGAGAAATATTAACTGATTGTTGTCTAATATTGATGTGAAGATGTACATTATGGCGTGAGAAATAGATTCTCCTTAACTTTTGATTATCGCCATGGCAAAGTAAATTGATATAGGGGACTATCTCTTATTGAAGTTGAGAGGGGAGTTTGATTTGTATGATGGCTTATCATCACCTTAAGATTGATATACTTTTGTACTGCATTTATTCCATACATCACTTTTGCCTCAATTATATGCTTCCCAAGAGTAGTAACTCATAGTCCCGTGACATTGCACAACTTTAAAGCCTACTCAATATCCTCAAAAGCATGACCATATATCCAGCTTTTAGCACAACCTATGATTAGTCGCACATGAACAATTAATCATACTAAGGAATTCGATTGAGAAGACAACTTCCAATATAGTCTTTTAAACGGGCCGGGTTCTATCCTTCCCCATGCAAACCCGAATAATACTCATTCTAAATAATGGCGTTCGAGTCCGGATCGGATATATACACCCAAACATATTCCATACCCGTGAACACGACCCCAACCTAACACGATCTCCCAACTCGATAACCCCCCCTCCGCAACATAGTTTACGATTATGTTTGTGAAGCAATCACAAAATTTAGTAGTGGGTGCCGGGTAGGGTCGTTTGGACCCACCAATTCATAATGTGAAAAAATTATATTAATTTTTTTGGGACTGGAAGGGACGTGCCTACCCGTAAACAAATATCACTAAAACTTGTAAGAAATTATGTTAGTGAAATAATAATATTTTTTGGGGATGGAGCACCCAAACCGCCCAAAAAATAATCACATGAACGTTTGAAAAATGATTTCAGTAAAATACAAATTTATATATTTTGGGTTTATAGGGTTGGTCCGGATATCCACCCCCCCCCCCCCCCCCATGAAACAGGAAAACCAAACTCACCGTAACATGTGAAATGGTGATTTTTTTGTGGGGTTCCCTAGGTAGGATTGTTGGACAACGATCGAGTTTTGCAATTTTGTATTCATTTTTATTTAGTTTCAGGGGTTCATTTTTCTACTCATACAAGTTAATGCTTAACCTCTTAGGATTGGGTACATGTTGATGACCCTTATGATATTTATCGGGTTCCACATGTCGGGTGTTAAACGGGTTGGGTCATTGGACATTACATGTGTAACATATTCCAATCCACTAAAAACATCATCCAATTTGTTTATGCTATCTATATTTAAGCACTTGACAAAGTCTCCAAGCACTAATGAGATATCATATTGATTGATCTCATTCTTACTTATTCTTTCTACACTAAAATACTTGACACATGCACCGGACATTCAATGATCTCATCGAAGATGTCAAATATATGGGTTGTCTTACTCAGACCCAAGTCTTAGTAGGACGATGTATGTAAGTCCGCCTTTCTTACTTTCTCACCCTCTGGTAATTAAATACCCACTACGTGAAATGATCCCAGTTGAAAGTGCAATTTATATTTCACTTGTTTTGTTAATTTGGCCTTTCTTCGTTTATTAACCGGTTCGACAATTGTAGTTGTTTTTCTATGGATATTTTGTAGGATATATCAAGTTGGGCCTCAACATGATTAATGGATCAAGATTGGTTAGCTTGGGCCTTAAGGAAGAATCCAAACATAATCTGGAAAGAGCTAGGCGCAGGAAACTCAATATGGGAAGAGTTGGTGAAGGCATGGACACTTGGAGAGAAAGAAGGAAATAAAGATTCTCAAAACACGACAAGAAGCAAAGCTGTAGCAAGCAAAAAGTACTATAGCGATTCTTGTAGTAAAGCATACGGGCACTGTAGCAAAAAGGAAAATAAGAAGCATAATGCAAGAAGGAAGCTGCCATAATGATTCAAGGAAGAATTTGATGCTATAAGGAAAGTGAGATTTAAAAGAGATTGATATCTAGAAGACTCCTTATACCATTAATACATCAAAGGAAGTTTCCTTATCATAGAATCCAAGTTGGTTTAGACTTGGGCCTGCTGCCGACTTCTTCCTTCCTGGACGTGAGATGTCGCAATTATATATATTGGAAGAAGGAGGCGTTGCAAGGCTGTCGATTGCCTTTGAAGAACAAAGATTATATGTTTTAGGCGTCTTGCTTTACTAGACCTTTACCTCGGTGTTTACTTGTGAGTGTTCTCTAAAGATTGAGAATTACTCTAGTATCATTGAACTGGAATAGGTTTTTCTTATATGTTCTAGGTCTAGTTTTCTATAAGTTTAATCAATCGTTTGTGATTGATTTAAACTTCTTTTTGTAATTCTACTTTTCAAGTTTAGTAGAAGTTTTGCTACGGCACCATCGGTATCTTTATATACCGGCTTTAGAAATCTCGTGTTCAGTTTTATTCCGCTGCACTTTACAGAGTTCCGTCAATCACAGTATACTATTGCCGTAGTTTAGTTGAACACTGTACACTGTTGAGAAATGGTGTTGACTCAACATCAATAGTCAACATCGTTTGAAACTGTCCAGAAGTACCAATCCCGGTTCTACAGTTCTAACAAGTGGCATCAGAGCCAGCCACCTAATTAATTGGTGTCTGGATTTGGTACTACTACAATGGACGTTGTCAATTCAAGTGTCAACAAGCCACCTGTGCTAGATGGGTTGAACTACCACTACTAGAAAATACGGATCAGAACGTATATCAAATCCATTGAAGGACGTGCATGGAAATCTGTTCTTGAATGCTATGTGTGGCTTACCATAGGACCAGACGCTGATGGAGGTGTCGTTCCTAAACCAGAAGCTCAATGGTCAGGTGATGATTTTCTTGCTAGCTCTTACAATGAAAAAGCTTTGAATGCTATTTTTTCGCATATGATCCACATATGTTTAAGCTCATTCAAAATTGCACTACTGCTAAACAAGCTTGGGATTTGTTGCAAAATCATTGTGAAGGTGATAACAGTATTAAGCAAACTAAACTTCAACTGCTTTGGTCAAAATTTGAAAACTTGAGAATGGCAGAAGAAGAAACCATTGATTCTTATTTTGATAAACTGCTCACTATTTCAAATGATATTCAACTGCTAGGTGATGCTATGTCTAATAAGCAACTGATTTTCAAAGCTGTTCGTACTCTTTCTTCAAAATTTGACATAAAGCAATTTTGGAAGATACTCAAAACCTGGCTACTATGGATTTTCATACTCTGGTGAACAATTTGAAAAATTTTGAGCTCCAACAGAATGAGCGCAAAGGTACGAAAAGCCATAGTATGTCTCTTCACTCAAAATCAAAAATCTCTGAGTCTGAAAGCAGTAGTGATGAATCTGATGAGATGACTGAAGAAGATTTCGATAAAGCTCTTGCTAGGTTGCGTAGAAAGTTCAACAAAACCAGCTTTTGAAAGAATTCTAGCAAAGGCTCTTCAAGCAATTCAAAAGGCACAAACAAGTTTAAAAAGTCTGTAGATTCCCCTAGTTTAAGTCCTGCTCAACTTAGCAAAGTTAGATGTTTTGAATGTCAAGGATGGGGACATTATCAGAATGAATGTGCTAACTCTCTTCATAAGAAGAAAAAGACTTTGTTTGATTGTCTCAGTGATGTTTCAGGTGATGAACAGAATCGATGCTTGAGGAAGGTGTTGCTACTGTCCTCTGCTACGGGCGATGTTGGAAATCGATGTTTAGTCAACAATGAAAACTCAACATCGTCTCAGATCCTCTTCTTTGATTATGATGACTCACAGACGTGCAAAGAAATATTCAGGGAAAAAGTTTCTAACTCTGAAAACTCAATGTCTACTGATGTCTATTGTTTGCATGGTTCAGTTGATTTGTCTGCAGATCATTCTCTTGAAGAAGAACTCACTGACGAACAAATTGAGGCAAGAGATGATGAAGCTGTAACTTGGCACAAGAAATTTGGCCATGTAAGCTATAGGAACATTGAAAGGCTCATCAAACTGGATGCGGTTAGAGGACTGCCGATCTTTGAGCAATCTTGGAAAGCAAGTGTGTTGCCTAAAAGGTAAACAAACTAGAGTGCATACATCCTACAAACCGAAGGGCGTAAAATGTACATCCAACTGCTTCGAACTCTTACATATGGACTTAATGGGACCAATTAAGGTAGATAGTCTAGGTGATAAGAAGTACATCTGTGTCATAGTTGATGATTTTTCTCGATTTACTTGGGTAAGTTTTTTGAAAGAAAAATCTGAAACTTTTGATTCCTTCAAGAAACTACATGCTAGGTTTAGTAATCAACATGCTACTGTTGTCCAACGCATGTCGGATCATGGTAGGGAATTTGAGAATCAAACCTTTGCTGATTTTTGCGAAAAGAAAGGAATCCTTCATGAGTTTTCTGCACCCAAAACTCCACAACAAAATGGAGTGGCTGAGAGAAAGAATCGGACCTGACAAGAAATGGCTAGGGTTATGTTGAGTTCCATGAACCTTTCAAAAAGATTGTGAAAGTCGTAAATCGCTTGTCACATAATAAATAGAGTCTACCTTAGACCAGGAACTTCAATCACTCCCTATGAGATTCTAAATGGCAAGAAGCCTAATCTTAAGTACTTTCATGTGTTTGGTTGTGCTTGCTATATTCTCAATGATAGAGAACATTTAGGCAAGTTTGATGCAAAAAGTAATAAAGGCATTTTTGTTGGTTACTCTCTTAATTGCCATGCATATAGGGTGTATAATCTAAGGACACAAACTGTTCAAGAATCTGTTAACATTACTTTTGATGACTCAGTGCCCTTTGAAAAGCTTGAAGTTGAGGCAGTCTTGTACCAAAAACGATTCATCGCAGGAAGCAGTACTAAATCGGATGAAGGTTCTATACGATTCCCGGTCGATTCTTGTCAGAGAAGATGGAGTCAATGTTGATCACAATGTTGAGTCAACATCGCGCCCAACATTGCAGGGGGAGAGCTCATCAGATGAATCTGTCTCTGAAAATGAAGATGAACCTGTTCTGGAACCGACTGTGCCTCTGGATTCCATCAGACGTGATCCACCCCCAAGGATTCGCAAAGATCATCTAAGTTCTCAAGTCATCGGAAGCACCGGTGGGAGAATGACCTTAAGAGGAAACACTCGGAAAAACTACAAGGACACGGTAAGATATGCAACAATCTGCCAATCTGTAAGTTCCTCTTGTTTTGTCTCTCCTAAAGTGCTGTTCCAAAATCTGTTCCTTTGGGTGCTCCTGTTAAGCAGAATGAAAAATCTAATGTTGAGCACCCTGTTGAGTCAACATCGACATCAACATTGTACATTTCGAAAGTTTGTTTCTAAAATCGCTTCTTCATTGTCCTTTGCCCGTAATGGTAAACTCATGGGCGGGAAAAACTCTAGAGAAAAGTATAAGAGAATTTGGGCTCCTAGGGAAAAGATTGTCTGTAATGTTGCTTTTTCTGTTGCTACCTCTCCTAACAATGCAGGTAGATGGTACTTTGATAGCAGATGTTCAAGACATATGACAGGAACCTTGAGTTATCTTTCTAACTTTGTCTCTCAAAAGACTGGAATGGTAACTTATGGAGGAGGATACAAGAGTAAAGTACTTCAGAAGGGGGTGTTAACTCTTGATGGTTTTCCAACCTTGAAAAATGTACTGTTGGTTGAAGGTTTAACTGCTAACCTTATTAGTGTCTGTCATATGTGTGATGATGATTTGAAGGTCAAATTTAACAAACACACTTGTAAAGTACATACTTGCAAGGAGAAATGTTTTGAAATGATAGGTACCAGGTCTCCTGACAACTGCTACGTGGTGGCTGATCCCCACAATTGCAATCGTGCAAAAGAAGATTATATTGTGCTTAACCTGACTTGTTGAGGGTGTAACTCCCCAACTACTTAGATTTTATTTAACTCCACTAATGGGTGACAAGGTAAGAAGCTCCTTGCTAGGTGAGGACCGAGGCGTAAGAACCAGCGACCAACTACTTCGGTAAGGACCTGCACACTTGAGGGGGGGGGGGGTTAGTGCCCGGTTTGCTAAGTGTCAAACCGGGATGAGACTTTACTCGAGAGTGACTGAAGATCAGCTCTGTATAATACTCGGGATTGAGGTCGTGGTGTGACTAGCAAGATGACTTGTTCGAAGTGACTTACTTGTTGGGATGTGTGCCTTATTTATAGGCTATCATCAAAATGGAAGGCCTTGCTAGGATTGCGCCATGTGTACGGCCAGGATAGAGCCACCAATGCTAACATGAGGCCCATAGCCCAATAATGAAGCTTTAGCCCATGCCATCTTGGGCTTTAGGGGTAGTTTGGTCATTATTGGGAGAGTTCTTGAGGATGTGAAAAGTTCTGCCGAGTTCCCAGGTTCGGAGAGATGGGTCCGGACGATTGGTCCGGACCATATTTGGTTGTCAGCTGAGGAAGTTCTCTTGCCTTTCCAACTCTTCCGATTCGGAGCTCCTGGGTTCGGATACCTCACTCTTTGGTGCCCATTTGCTTGGTTGCTTTAAGAGATGGTCATGCTGGATCCGAGTTGACATCCGTATCGGAGTCCTTGGGTCGGAGAGGGTACTGACTTAGCACTATGCTCCTTTCCCAGAGAGGCTCGGACCAAGGTGGGCCGGACCTATGGTTCCGGGTCGGGCCTTGTAGGTCCAAATCCTTTGTCCCTTTATTTTAGGGTGGGTCGGACCATGGATGGTCTGCCCGGATCGGATCGTTGGCTCGGACTAAAGTGTCTCGGATCCATTGGATGACTTGGGATGCCTTAGGATTCGCTCCTAGGTCCTTTATGACGGATTGGACATATTTTCGTATCAACATATGTCCCCCTAGTTTCCAAGTATCTTAGTAGAAGATAGTTGTGGAACTATTGGTTTGGGAAGCTGTTTTGAGGAAAAAATCCGTTCTTCAGTCCAATCCGTTTCGATTTTGTTGAAAAAAGATGTACTCCGTACTTCGTGTGGCCATTGACTTAGTCTCTCCCCCCCCCCCCCCCTTTTTCTTTTTCTAAAACATAACGCCATCCGAGGGATGGGTCAGAAGGGCAGTGAAGAAAAAAGAAAAAAGGGTATTTGTAATGGAGACTAAGTTTAGGCTCCGAACATCGGTAGTGTACCTTTGATGAGCTACGGTGGCGGACCGTAGGTGCGTGTCCCGTCCGAACCAACCTCTGTGGTCGCGGGAAGGTCCGAAGGATAATCGCTCGAGTATACGAGGTTCCTTGTGTGGACAAGTTATATTGGACTGATAAGCCGCTAGGCGTCCGAGAAGATGATACTCCGGAACTCTCGTGTTGTCTGCCGCCCGAGAGAGGGAGAGTTGTTGTATTCATCTATCCAAGAGGTAAGTTTGTTGTACCAATTCGTCATTTCACTTCCGAGAGAGGGAGAGTTGTTGTATTCATCTATCCAAGAGGTAAGTTTGTTGTACCAATTCGTCATTTCACTTGGTATAATTGTACTATACCGTTGGATGGCTTTTGATCGACGGTGGAGATTAAATCCGAAAAATCGCGACGGTTGGAGTTCCCAATATGGCCCTCTATAAATAGAGGGGTTGGCCGGTTCATTTCTCACCGTTTAGAGAGAGAATTTTTGCATTCTGAGTATATCCGAAGCAACTACCAGCAATCCGAAGCGAGCAACGAGGGGTTCGAAGCGCGTGATCCTGTGCAAAGTCAAGTCACTTCTATCTAATCATCCGAGTCCAAGTAAGTTTACCTGTCTCGTCTTATCTCTGTTGTCTTTCATCTTCAAGTTACTCGGATGCATGCTTATGATGTGTAGTATAGTTGATAACCATTACGTACTTTGATGTTGACTAACCGAATAAGCGTAATCTTGACTGGGACTAACCGTCGAGTAAAGCCGCTAGTTTTGGCTTTGGCGACCACTTTAATATACATAAACGACCTCTCGGACTGCCATCTTAAAGCTTACGAAATTGCTTTCTCCTTTCCCTAGGATGTTCGAGAGTGATAGCCAAAATCGATCCGAGGCTGAGGAATATGACTCCGAGGCGATATCCTTAACCGATAGCTCCGAGGAGATTGAGATCGTGGATGACGACGACGTACTGGAGGTGGAACAAGCGCCCCATCCGAGTCGGGAAGAGCCCGAGGTAAGTTCCTTACTTCGGTTAGTTGTTCCGGATTCTGGTCCTCCGAGGTGTCCGGATTACCTGCGAGTGTCGCATGCGCAGGTTATTATAGCGGCTCAAGAGACAAGCTCGCGAGTTATAGGAACTCGTCGCCCGGGTCGGGCTGGCCAGGAATCCGAACTTCCGATAGAGATCCGAACTTTAATTCGCAACCTAGGTTATAACTTTAGGAGTAATCCTAATCGAGTCCCGTTCATTCCGGATCCGCAGGAGCCGACTATTGAGGAAGTGCATGATACTTCGGAGGCACTTCCTAGCTTAGGTGCATTTGAAGAAGGTGAAGAAGACCGTGTGCAAGTCGCTGCGCCTCTTCGGACTATTGTAGAGTTAGCGTCCTCATCCGAGGAAGATGAGGCAGAAGAAGGTGTGCGGGGCCAAGATTCTGGTTCCGAGGAGGAAGAAGGTGTAGAGCCATCCGCTCATGTGCTCCGTGTGAAGCTACTGGCAAGCGAGTCGGCAGGTGGCTGAGGAAGAGCGTCCGGAGAGGCTGAGGAAGGGCGAGGACGTATTCCAAGTAAAGTTCCCTCGGTCTAAAGACGAGGTCACTCACCCCGATCCGGAGGGCGAGTTGAATGAAGACGGTACTCTGCCTACTTGTGCCTTAACCATCCGAGCCGATGAAGTGGATGAGCTCCGGAGAAGATATGAGATCCCGGAGTGTGTGGAGATTCTCATCCCAGATGAATCTCATGCTTTTTATAATCCGCCTCCGGGCTACATGTCTGTCTATGAGATAAGTCTCCATTGCGGGTGGTGGCTACCCGTATCGTCCGAGTTTCTGGAGATTTTGAACAGCATGGGTTTGAGTCCGCACGGATCATCCCAACTCCTCGGAAATCGATGTGCTTGAGTCTTATGTAAATATAAAGGCATTCCGCTCACCTTCGATAATTTAGTAAATTATTTAACATAAGTGTAAGTAGTAGGAACACATGGTTCTATACGTTCGTATGTCGCCAGCGTACCGTTTTGTTGATCCCTTGTCCTCGTTGGGAATCGATGGTTCAAGAGGTACATTTTGTCCGTCCGCTCTGAAGCCGGGCAATCCGGAGAGGCCCACGTGGCATTTCGAGAAAAAGTTCTTCCGAGGTAAGCCGGATTGGAAGCCACCGCGGAACATCCTTTGTGGATCTGGCGTTCCATCGAGTCAAGCGGAAAAGTACTTCTTAGAGGCGATATGTCGATCTCGCCTTTCTTGGCGGTTTGTCCGAGCCAGTTTTTGTGACAATATGGAGGATTTGAGTAAGTGGTTTCTCTCTACCTCGGTTGGTTATGCGAGTCGGTTGTACGTTTGTCGACTATATGATTACCATTTGTAGATTCTTTTGTATCTTGTAACTCATTGTGATTCGGATGTGCAGCTTTTTGGTTCGAGTATACGATGTCGACCATGCGGGATTTGAAGCGTCGACAAAAGCAGCTGCAATGAAGGAGTTAGCGAGAGGTTCCGGACCCAGTTATCAAGACTTCCACCGTACTCCCGATGAGCAGGCGAAATCTTTGCGTGTTCCGAGTGGAGGAGACTCGGAGAGCTGCTGCGGGCTAAGAGGCCCAAACTATCCCTACTCTTAACAACGGTTTGGTGGTCGGATCTAAGGGCTCGAAGATGCCTCCAAGATCCGTGTCCCAAGATCCTCCATAGCGGATCGGCCTGCGCAAAGCGCCCTCGAAGGTCGAATCCTCCCGCAAAAAAGGCGGGAAGATGAGCGAGGCGCCCGGATTCGGATCTTTGAAGTTGCTTTCGGTGTTCTTGCCGGTGGAGCGGATTTCCAAGTTGGTCGCCGCTCAACGCAAGGTTAGCAAGTGTTTTGGTTATTTTGTCATCTTCTGCGATTCGGAGATATCTAAGCGTTTGTGATATCGGCATTTTAGCTTCTTCTGCCGTGGAAGCATGCTCCTTGGTGGTACTTTCGGAGGCTACCTCGAAGAGGATTTGGCAAAGAAATTTGCCGAGGCGATTGAAGCGTCCGGTTGAACGACGCCGGGCGCTGAAGAAGGCCATAGTTGCTAAGCAGAGGCGAATCGGAGACGGCCAAGATGAAAAGTTCCATTCGATCTTTGGAGGCTGACTTGAAAGTGCACCAATATAGTTTGGACGATTTCGTGGCCGTCTCTCGGACTTTCAAAGATAAGATGCTGAAGGAGCTTCGGGGAGTCCGGACAAGGGCTATCCAAGATTTCCTTGATTCGGACTCCTGCAAGTTTTGTTAGTCGAAGTATGATGAGGCCGTCAGATGGGTTTGATCACGGTTGGAGCGGTCTTGGGAGGAAGGTTGGATACCGAATGCGCAACTTGGAGGTGAGGGGTTTCCGCTTTAAGAATGGAGATGGCTCGGACTTTGCTCGGAGGGTGTCTTGGACGAAGACACTCAAATGTGAATTTGTGGAGCTGATGCTGACGAGTCGGAGGCGAAGTACAACCATGGCGGTCCGTATCTCCCATCCTTCGTCCCTCGGGTGCTTATGTCCGATGTTTCGTTCCTTTGGAGGATCACTTGGAGCACAACCGGCTGGCTCTGCCGGGCATCCATGGCTTTGATCGCGACTAGACTTGATGGGCGATGTCCACCTTCTGAAGCAGGTTGAGGCTCGGAGAGAATGGAGGTTAGCCCAAGCTGACCAAGGTCAAGCGCCTTGGAGAAGGATCTGGGGGCCCCTCGGTCTCAACCTAGTTCGTCCGAGCGGCGAAAGCGGTGAAGCAGGTATGCCGGGTTTTTGTAATAGGGTGCCTCGGGACTAAAACAATGTTGTTTTTTCTTTTGCTCGTCATCTTTTGTTGGATAAATATATACTTGGTTTTGATGAACGTTTGTTGGTTCGGGCCCCTTGGTGGCTCGGAACTATTTTTGTCACAAGAATGCTAAGGTTGCTGTGTTCATTCTTGCGCGTTTTAATTTTGTATTTGCGTAGTAACTCATCAACTCTCGTAGACTCGGATAGTGGGTTCGGACCCTGAAGATTCATACCGCCAGGACATTAATTTGCCTGATGCAAATTCTCCTTTGCGGGTCTTGGGGGACGATCAACCATTGTGCCCATCCGAATCGGAATCTTTAATAGAAATAAAACGGATCACGAACGGTTCAAAGCCATGTCTTAGAGTGGCTAGGCTTGCGAGAAAGAGAATCTCCTCGTATCGTGATAAGTTATGACGATTCGGACGTTGACTTGGTGTGTCTTCCCGAGTCATGCAGACTTCTGAGATAGTGAAAAGATGATCAGCATCAAGTACAGGGTGACTCTATACGAATCACAGTTGCTTCGGATGTTGTTATGTCAGCCCCGAGCTTGATACGTCCGAGTGAGTAGCTTAGTCGATATGCTCGACCGTATGGATGGATTGTTGGGTTGGGCCAATGGAAGCCGAAGGGCCAGGCCCATGTTCGGCCCAAGCCCATTTCCGGTGAATATGGGACACGTGTCCGCTTCTAATTGGTCTTCTCTTTCTATATATACTCCTGCTTTGTACGGCTTTTCATTAGGACATCTCGCCCTTTTATCGTAATCAAAGGTCCGGAGCTCGAGTCCGAATTTGGTGAGCATGTTTATACCATCACTCTGCCGTGATCTCATCGAGGTTTCTCCTATGCTTCGGAAGTCTACCCGGGTTGGTTCTCGGCGAGAGTTTTGGAAATTAGATTGCTCGGAAAGCCAGCCTCGGATCTTCGAGGATACGGTCCGTGCCGAGTGAGGCCTGAAATTTTTGCCAATCAATTCCTCTGATCGTCAGGCTAATCTTCTTTCTCCGGGCTATATTCGTGACTTTTAGCCCCGGAGAGGTAGATTAGCTGGATGGTTCGGGGATCTTCAAATAGTTGTTTTTGAACCTCAATGCATCCGAGGCAATCCGCTTACGGTATGTGCGAAGCGACAAGTTGGCAAAATTGGTTTGGTAGAATCCCTTCCAGTATTTCGTGGTTCGGTCGTAGAAAACCGCCCGAGATGTTGGAAGGCTTTCTACCAATCCTGTTGTGTCTAGTTGTTCGCTTCTCGGGTGGAGGGAGATGTATCCCTTTTAGTAGGTCTTTTAGCTCGTCCATGAAGGTACGTATCCAAGCAGTTCGGTTCTGTCGGTGACTTTGTCTACAGGATTGAAGGCTCGAGGGAGCTACTTGCAATTTTGGAAAGGAGTCCCCAACGGTGCTGAGCTTGTTTGGAGTCGGATTATTGGGGACTTCCGGAAGTAACCTTTTCGGTGATTCGTTTGTCTTGCACCTAAGGTCTTTCGTTCGAGCAGCTCGGTTTTGTTGGTGGCTGCGTTCCAGAATTGAAGGCTCGGGGGAGCGACTTACAATTCTGGAACGGAGTCCCTGACAATGCCGGTCTTGTTGGGACTCGGACCAACGGGAGCCTCCGGAGTGATCTCGGTTAATCCGACTATCCGGGTTGGTTGCCTTCCAAATACTCTGAATTTGGGATGTATTTATAGTATTTGGCAAGAGGCGATCCGGATTGTTATAGTGCTTCTTGCCTGCTTCGGAGCTATCTTTCGTTCAGTAGTGATGCAGTATCCTTTCTGGAAGCATTGAATGGCCTCAGTTATATCGTCCGGCTGCTGTTAGTCTTTGGATCGTCCGAAGGGGGCTTCGAAATCTTTGTCAGTAAGCAATCAAAGTTGGGATGGTGGAATTCCTTCTTCCTTCGGCCCACAGTCTGACTAATAGTGCTCGACGGGGTTTTGGTTGATAGACGAGGTTAATTAGGAAGCTTCGCTGTAGTAGTAGAAAAGAGATAGAGTAGGAGCTTGTTTTTGTAAGCTTGATTAGGGCTCTTCGGACCCTGACTTTGTAAATCTGTACTCCTGTTTTAATAAAAGCGTATTTGCCTTTGTCAAGGTCGGACACTGTTTGATTGTGTTAATCCGATCCGGATCAGTGTATGATCTAGGTTCGGATTAAGTAGTTAAATACCTTCATGGCCCGTTCGAATCATGAGATTCGGAGGACATGATTATCAACAATGTTTATGAAATCACAGTTGTATTGATTTGACGGAAATCGGATTACAACTTGAGGGCTTCGAGGCCTTTTTCAAAAAACAAACACAAAAAACAATTCGACAAGATAGAGGAAGGTGACAGTCGTTGCCATACTTCTCTAAGTGTAAAACTTTTGGAGATTCTTGGCATTCCAAGTTCTCTTCAAGGCCCGCCCTTGTTCATCTTCTAGTTCAAAGCTTCCATTAACTCTTGCCCCAGTAACCTTGTACGGTCCTTCCCACTTGGGCTTAAGTTTCCCCACATGACTTAGTATATCGGCTCTTCTGAGGACTAAGTCTCCAACTTGTATGTCCTTGGGAAAGACACGTTTATTGTAGGCTCGAGCGGTCATGGCTTGGTACCGAAGGATGTTGGCCAATGCCTTATCGCGCTTGTCTTCAAGGAGCTCAAGGTCATAGATCCTTGCGGGCTCATTATCAACTGGGTTGTATTCTTTGGATTCTCAGGTTGCCACCACCGTCTCGAAGGATGACCGCCTCGGATCCATAGACCGAGGAGAAAGGTGTTTCTTGTGTGGCGATTGGTGTCGTTCGATGGGCCCAAAGGACGCGTCGAGATCATCCATGTTGTCTTGGGAAGTTCTCAACCTTTTCTCCGAATTTTGACTATGGTCTTGTTGGTGGCTTCCACCTGACCATTGGCTTGGGGGTGGCCAACGGAAGTAAAGCGTTGTTCTATTTTAAAGGATTGAAGCCACTCCTTCAGTCTTGACCCAGAAAATTGTGCTCCATTGTCTGAAACTAGCACTCGTGGGAGTCTAAACCGGCAGATGATGTTCTTCCAGATGAATGTCCACACCCTGCTTTCTGTGATGGTTGACCTTTGCTTGACCGACCCTTAGTGAAGTACTCCTTTGCCACTATCAAGAACTTCTTTTGATGTGTTCCTCGCGGAAAGGGACCTATGTCTATGCCCCATTGATCAAATGGGCATGCTATGATTGACGGAATCATAGGGTTGGTCGGTGTGGTATGTTGGCATAGTATTGGCGGTCTTCACGGTAGCAGGCGATGTTGGCAGCATCCATGTCAATAGTTGGCCAATAGTATCCTTGCCTTATGATCTTTTGTGCCAAAGTTCTTCCTCCAGAATGACTTGCACAACTTCCGGCATGGATTTCTTCCATCGCAGTTTTCGCCTCTTGAGGATCTAGGCACCTCATGTGAGTTCCGCTGTAGGATCTTTTGTAGAGATCTTCTCCCAGAATAAAGTATCTGTTAGCTCGACATTGAATCTTCCTGGCCTCTCTAGGATCCATAGGTAAAGTACCATCCTTGAGGTAACGGAATATATCAGTCATCCAGTTTCTTTCTGTGCTCAAGAGAAACATCTTTCCGTTGGGGTTTGCCAGGGAGGATTCCGCGCGGGTCATTAGGATGACACTTCTCGTGTCCAAAGCTCCTAAGGCTGAGGCGTACTTGGAGAGGGCGTCGGCCTTTTCATTCCATTCTCTGTGAAATTGGTCAAGAGTAAATTCTTCAAATTGGTCAACCTCTTTCTTGAGGAGCTCCAAGTATTTGATCATGTTGGTGGTGAAAGACCCGGAGAACTGGGATTGTACGAGCTGGGAGTCTGTGTAGGCTTTGATCCTTTTTACCTGAAGGGCTTTCGCCATTCTTAGGCCGGTGATAAGTGCTTCATATTCGGCCTCGTTGTTTGTCACCTTGAAATTGAGAGTGATGGCGTACTCTAGCTTGGCTCCTTCAGGACTTTCAAGGAAAATTCCTATTCCTCCCAACCGTCCGGTTGATGATTCGTCCACTTGTAATGTCCAACATTCTTTGTTTCTTTCCTTACCTCCCGAAGTGGGAGTGAGTGCTTTCTCAACCTCCTGCTTCTTGTCGGAAGATGCAGTTGTCGAGGTATTGAGTTCTTCGTCCAAGAGAAACATGTGCCTCACTCTCAGTGAATCATCCATAGGTTGGTAATATTCAGTCAAAGGCTGGATGTTACCTCTTTGTGTCTCTTCTGCTTCTTTCTCTCCACTTGATTCCTTGATCTGGGCTATCACCACATGACTAGCCTTTTCCTGGGAGTTTTCGTTCTCTTCTTCTGCTTTCTCTGGATAGTCCACCAGGAAGTCGGCCAGAACTTGCGCTTTCTTGGCAGATGGGGCTTGATACCCAATATCATATTCACTTAGCTCAATAGCCCATTTGGACAGGCGTCCTGACTGATCCGGTTTTCCCAAGACATGTTTGAGTGGCTCATTCGTAAGGACCACAATCCGATGCGACTTGAAGTAAGGCTTCAGTCGCCGTGCAGTGTAAACCAGTGCGAAGGCGAGCTTCTCAACTTTGACATATCTGGCCTCGGAGCCTACAAGAGCTTTGCTCAAATAGTAAATTGGTAAATGCTCGTTGTCTTGTAGCCGTACCAGTACAGAACTCATTGCTTCATCAGTGGTGGCCAAATAGAGGTAAAGAGTTTCATCCTCCATGGGTTTAGACAGAAGGGGCGGCGAGAGGAGATACTTTTTCAAGTTTTCCAGGGCTTCCTCGCACTCCTTTGTCCACTCGAACTTATTCCCTTTTCGTAAGATCTTAAAGAAGGGAAGGTTCTTCTCGGCGGATTTTGAGATAAAACGGCTCAATGCCATCACCTTTCCTAGAAGCTTCTGAACTTCATTGACAGTCTTGGGCTGTGGCAGATCTAAGATTGCCTTTATTTTCTCTGGGTTATGTGATGCCTCTTTCTGTGACCATGTAGCCAAGGAATTTTCCTCCTTTCACCCCGAAAGTGCACTTTCAGGGTTCAGCTTCATTCCGTATTTATGGAGAATAGAAAAGCAATTGTTGAGGTGTTCGATGTGCTCCTCTTCAGTCTTGATTTTCACAAGCATGTCATCCACATAGACTTCCATGGTTTTTCCCAATTCTTCCTTGAACATCTTATTTACCAGCCGTTGGTAAGTAGCTCCTGCATTCTTGAGGCCAAAGGGCATGACCTTGAAGCAATAGACCCCTCCGGCCGCAAAGAATGTCGTTTTCTTGATGTCTTCTTGAGCCATCCTAATTTGGTAGAAGCCTTGATATGCATCCATGAAGCTTAGAAGTGCACATCCTGCAGTGGAATCAACCAGCTGGTCTATGCGTGGCAATGGATAGGGATCCTTTGGACAAAACTTGTTGAGTCTAGTGAAGTCATTGCACATTCTCCACTTTCCTGGAGCTTTTTCGACGAGGACCACGTTGCAGACCCAATCAGATGTCGACTTCTTCGATATGACCTGCTTTCATCAACTTGTCAACCTCCCCTGCTATGATAGCATCCTCAACTGGTCCAAAGTCTTTCCTCTTTTGCCGGATGTGCTTGACCGTAGGATCCATGTTCAAACGGTGAACTGCAATCCTTGGGTCTATCCCCTTGAGATCATCTGTGCTCCAAGCAAAGATGTCGCGATTGTCCCGAAGACAGGCGATGAGCTTCCGCTCTACTTCCGTACTCATCTCCGTTCCAATCCGAGTTGTTCTTTCCGGATTTCCTTCGACCAGTTGGACCTCTTTCAAGGCTTCATGGGATTCTATTCTAGCTGTCTTGGGGAACTTTTCTACGGCGATCCAATACCGATCTCTTCCTTTGGTGGCGTTAGAGTAATGGAAGAATGGCTAAGAGGGCCTTAGTGACCGAAAGGACAGTTACAGCCCCTACGGTTGACATGATGTAGCACTCGAGCTTCTCTAACGTTGCCCATTTCTTCCCCTACGCCGTTCGGGGTTGGAAACTTTACCCTGTTGTGTAAGGGTGAAGCAATTGCTCTGAATTGGTTAAGTCCCGGGCGGCCCAAGATCACGTTATAGTCGAAGGTGCTATCTACTACCACGAAGAGGATAGTCTTGGTCACCCTTGTCGGAAAGGTGCCCATAGAGACTTGTAGTGGTATGCTTCCAATGGGGCGCACTACAGACCCTCCAAAACCTACCAATGAGGTGTATACTCGTCCATATTGTATTTGCCCCAGGTGCATTTGCTCCACAGTCCTTTTGGATATGACATTGGAGGAGCTTCCTGTGTCGATTAGTACCTTGTTGACCTTGTAAGTGGCAATCACTAGAGAAACAACCAAAGGGACATCGGGGTCCTTGAGATCTCCTCGCTTGAGGCGTTGGTGGGGGATCTCGCTATCGTCAAAGGTGATTGCATTTGTGCCTTTCAAAATTTGGTGGACCGTAAGCCCTGTCGTTGTTTCTCAAGTGTTGCGCGGTCCTTTCCCTTGCATTTCTGCTATCTCCCCCTGTGGGTCCTCCTGCAATGGCGTTGATAATTCCACTGTAAGGGAGGTTCTCCATTTCTGTATCTTCGTGGTACCCTTGATATCTTTGGGCGTGCCGGGGTGGGATTTCCGCTGGAGGTGGTGGTAAAGATCCTGTCGGAGGTTCAGAACCACGCTCCTCTCTTCTTTGCTCATTCTTTCTATGCCTGGAGGGCTCTTCTTTGCCTGTTGGTTCTTTCAACTTCCCACTTCTCACTAGTCTTTCAATTTCCGTCACTGGATGCAATCCTCAGTCGGATGACCTTTCTGCTTGTGAAACCTACAGTAATCTTTAGAGAATTTACTCTTCTTGCCGCTCTTGACAGGTTTAGGCCATTGTATATCTAAGTCCTTCTCAACAATAGAAGCCAAGATGTCGGATCTTGGTCTGTTGAGGCGAGTATACTCGGCGTATCTCCTGGGTGGAGTTCTTTCTCTGTGGAATTCTTTTCTGTCCCTGAGATCTCTTTTTTGCTCGAACTTCCCTTGACGAGGAGGGAGTTCCTGTCGTACTTGTTCCTTTCCCTTTTTGATCCCTGCTCTTATCGGGACATTTCTTCGGTAATCTTCTCCATACAAGACTCCTTCGCAGATATCTTCCAGGTACTTTTCAGTGGTGATTTCTTCGTTGGAAAGCTTCCTTCTAAGCTCATCATTATAAGTGTTAGCATATAGGTGTCGGACCCGCTCTTTGATGCTATGAGGCTCTACCTGTCGTACTTCAGCGTTGAAGCGGTCAAGGAAGGTTCTAAGGTCCTCATGCTCTTTCTGGATTATGCCTGCCAAGTGCTCAACTGACCTCTTCCTTCTTTTTGCTTTCTCAAACCTTTTTCAAGAAAAGGGAGGCGACATCCGCATAGGATTTGATGGAACCATTAGGTAGTGAGGTCCACCAATCCATTACTTCTCCAAAGAGTGTGGTGGAAAAGTTGAGAGCTTTCATGTTATCGTTGAGTCCATTGCTTTCCATCTTGCTTTCGTATCTAGTAAGATGCCCTACAGGGCAAGTATCTCCATAGTAATGCTCAAGGTTTGGGATAACACAGTCGGGGCGCTTTCTTTCTCTTCTGATCTCATCTCACAGAGGGTTGGGAGTTTTAACTACCACCTTCTCATGTGCTTTGACCATCCTGCTCAAGGTGGCAATTTGTGTTTCCAAGGCCTTCTGTTGGAGGTAGATCTGCTCAGCTACCTTTATTTTTTTACCAGTTCTGGGGTTGATAGCTACATCTGGAGGAAGATCACCGATTGGAACAATCGGGGTGCTTTCCGCCATTTGATCTCTAGGCACTTGTTGTTGAGCTCCTCGCCGACTGGTTCCCACTTCGTCTACCCGTGGCACCTCTGGACTTCTCCCTCGTTGTTCATGTGAAGCAGCGGCTCTTCTATTGAGAAGATGTCTCAGATCTTCTGGTTGAACTTGTTCCCCCAGCCTTTGTTGGATAGGACGGTGCTCATTTCTTGATTGAGCTGGTTCAGCTTGCCTTGGGATTGGTGTAGGCGGGGTGGGCTGAGGAGGCTGGAGGTTGTTTGATCCAAAGCATCCTTGAATAGTGGTGAGTAAGAGGCCAAACTGATTCTCATTCATCCCGAACTCACTAGGACGAATGATCTGTCCATTCGGGAGGGTAAAGTTTCTTCCTAGGGGAGGACCATGTGTTCCTGACGGAGGAACCTGTCCTTCATCCCCAAGTGTATGGATCCTTACTGGTGGATTAGTGGCTCTTTCCTCGCCAGAAGAAAGACTAGCGGTATGGCCATCACTTGGATCATCTACTACTTCCCTTGTTGAAACTCTTGCTATCCCACCTCTTCTAGTGGGAGGTCTCCCCCTTTGTCTTGGAGCAGGCGTACCAATGGCAGTGGCGTTGGTTCTTGCGGACCTTCTTGTTCTTGCCATTACTGAAGAGAATGGGACTTTTTGTAAAGATTCCCACAGACGGTGCCAAAATGTTGAGGGTGTAACTCCCCAACTACTTAGATTTTATTTAACTCCACTAATGGGTGACAAGGTAAGAAGCTCCTTGCTAGGTGAGGACTGAGGCGTAAGAACCAGCGACCAACTACTTCGGTAAGGACCTGCACACTTGAGTGGGGGGTTAGTGCCCGGTTTGCTAAGTGTCAAACCGGGATGAGACTTTACTCGATAGTGACTGAAGATCAGCTCTGTATAATACTCGGGATTGGGGTCGTGGTGTGACTAGCAAGATGACTTGTTCGAAGTGACTTACTTGTTGGGATGTGTGCCTTATTTATAGGCTATCATCAAAATGGAAGGCCTTGCTAGGATTGCGCCATGTGTACGGCCAGGATAGAGCCACCAATGCTAACATGAGGCCCATAGCCCAATAATGAAGCTTTAGCCCATGCCATCTTGGGCTTTAGGGGTAGTTTGGTCATTATTGGGAGAGTTCTTGAGGATGTGAAAAGTTACGCGAGTTCGAGTTCGGAGATGGGTCGACGATTAGTCGGACCATATTTGGTGTCGGTGAGGAAGTTCTCTTGCCTTTCCAACTCTTCCGATTCGGAGCTCCTGGGTTCGGATACCTCACTCTTTGGTGCCCATTTGCTTGGTTGCTTTAAGAGATGGTCATGCTGGATCCGAGTTGACATCCGTATCGGAGTCCTTGGGTCGGAGAGGGTACTGACTTAGCACTATGCTCCTTTCCCAGAGAGGCTCGGACCAAGGTGGGCCGGACCTATGGTTCCGGGTCGGGCCTTGTAGGTCCAAATCCTTTGTCCCTTTATTTTAGGGTGGGTCGGACCATGGATGGTCTGCCCGGATCGGATCATTGGCTCGGACTAAAGTGTCTCGGATCCATTGGATGACTTGGGATGCCTTAGGATTCGCTCCTAGGTCCTTTATGACGGATTGGACATATTTCCGTATCAACATGACTAATCTTTCCATAGTACATCAGTTTGTGCAAACTATGATAGGTACCTTTAAGATGAATATGATTGGTGAACTCAGCTTCTTTCGTGTTCGGGAGAACTCTAAATCATGCAGTACACATATGGGTACCTCTCTGGTGAGAATCGATGTTGGCGGATGTTGACTGACATTATACAGATCAATGATTGAAAGCCTTACATGTCATCTGCATGAGACTGATATCATGCTCTCTGTGTGTCTTGCGTGTCGATCCAACCTAAAGCCCCCATTTAACTGTCGTTAAAAGAATCCTTGGATATATATCAGGAACTGTTAATTTTGGATTATGGTTTGCATGTGATACAAACACTAATCTGGTGGGATTTAGTGATTCTGATTGGGCTGGTGATCTAGATGATAGAAAATCCACTAGTGGAGGTTGCTCTTATCTTGGTCCAAATTTGGTGTCTTGGTATAGCAAGAAACAAAATTGTGTGTCATTGTCAACTGCTGAATCTGAATATGTAGCAGCTGGCAGTTGTGTGTCTCAGCTGGTCTGGTTGAAAAATATGCTGCATGACTATGGTCTACAAAGTGCTACCCTTTTGATGTTCTGTGATCACCTTAGTGCCATACATATCTCTAAGAACCATGTTCAACACTCTCGCACTAAGCACATAGATATTAGGCATCATTTTCTTATGGACTTGGTCAATAAGCAAGTAATTGGCATAGAACACATAGATACAACCAACCAACTTGCAGATATTTTTACCAAGCCGTTAGATAGTGAGAGACTCTTCAGCCTTTGAAGATCTCTCAGTCTGTGCTCTCTGTGATTGTCATTGTTGAGTACCAATGTTGACTCAACATCACGGTCAACATTGGAAAATTAGTAAGAGTGATGCTGTTGTCTTTTTATTTTTTTTTCATTCCTGTGTGTTTCTGTGCTCCGATGCTTCTGTACATGTCTTTGGTTGTTCTTGTTTTGTGGCTTACATTGGTGATGCTTAGGGTCTGAAAGGCTGTTTGAAACCAAGGTTGAAAGGGGTCGAGTCTCCTGTGTGTTTGCTTTATGTAAAATCCACTTTTCTTTTTTTGGCTATTTTACTCGTACCTTGACTCACTTGATGTTGCCTCATGCTCTTTATGCTTAATAAATCTAATGAATTGTGTTAAAAAGGGCTCAAGTGTTTCCGTCGAGGATCGTGTTGAGTTTCAAATACTATCCATATCGGCGTGGCCCATGTGTCATATGTCGTGAGGTTGATGACTGTCTTTGGAAACCACGCACAAAAGTGCCGATTCTCGTAATGTCATTTGGTTCACTTTACGAGTACCAAATTACCCAATATAGTCAATCGAGTGATCTTTTTGCCATGAGGCGTGTGCTTGCCTAACTCGCATAAACCCGACTTTGGAGCGGATTCATACGTGTTCCAATTATTTGACATGGTTTACGGTCTCATGGTCACCCCCACTCAAACTTATGCTAATTGTTCAATTTACTTTTTGAGGCAATGTTGGGTGTGTTTCTTTGGTATTCCTTTCTCTTTCTGTTTTGCCTGCAGCATCAGTGGTGTTAATCGAATCTGCACATTTTGAGACTTGGTTTCCTGGCTGACTTACATTAAGAGTGGTCTGATTTCCCGATGTTGTCATCAATGTTGAGTCAACAATCAGGTCAACATTGACTGTGCATGATGTACTATTTGCTCTTTTGTTGTGCTCCATTTTTTTTTTTTTTGTGCTCTATTTCTGTGTGTTTTTGGGTTTGAGGGGGAGTAGGTCTAAGGTGTTTTCTTCGGGTTTTGGGTTTCTGCATTCCTGTACTTGCATTTCAAGTCATTTTCTTGAAGATCAAGATTTTTGGTCAACCTCCCTAGGGTTTATCTGTTTATCTGATTACGTTGACTTGACGGATAACTGTCTTACTTGCAACTTTAATCTTTAATTACCAGTTGTGCACAGTTTTTTGTTGCTTTGATATATATCTGCAGGAATCTACCTTGAAGCAAACCCAACAACACCCATCATGACTTATCTTGTAAGCTGTGTACTTGACCTTCCGCTCTATTCACATCACTGCCCTCCAGCTGATCCGTCCTATAGTCCTGCTTTTGCTACTTTCTTTGCCAGTATTGACTACAATGTTGAGTCAACATCGTTTATCTGCATTGGTACTTTGTCTGCAGGTCCTTAACAGATTACCAAGATGGTGAAGTTTTTTTTTAAAAGAACTTTGTTTTCTTTCCTTCCTCACAAAAAAGGGGGAGAATGTTTGTACTCTTGGTTGTTTTGTATTAAGGGGAGTTGCTTGATATTGTCTTGTATTTTCCTACTAACTGCTTTCAGGTTTTTGTGAAGAAAGGCAAGAATTAAGGGGGAGATTGAAAGTGCAATTTATATTGCACTTGTTTTGTTAATTCGGCCTTTCTTCGTTTATTAACCGGTTCGACAATTGTAGTTGTTTTTCTATGGATATTTTGTAGGATATATCAAGTTGGGCCTCAACATGCTTAATGGATCAAGATTGGTTAGCTTGGGCCTTAAGGAAGAATCCAAACATAATCTAGAAAGAGCTAGGCGCAGGAAACTCAATATGGGAAGAGTTGGTGAAGGCATGGACACTTGGAGAGAAAGAAGGAAATAAATATTCTCAAGGAAACACAACAAGGAATATTTCCTTCTTGATGATTAACACAAAGAAGCACACTGTAGCAAAGCAGTTCTTATGGCGATTCTTTGTAAAGCAGACCTTGTAGCAAAAAAGAAAATAAGAAGCATAATGCAAGAAGGAAGCTGCCATAATGATTCAAGGAAGAATTTGATGCTATAAGGAAAGTGAGATTTAAAAGAGATTGATATCTAGAAGACTCCTTATACCATTAATACATCAAAGGAAGTTTCCTTATCATAAAATCCAAGTTGGTTTAGACTTGGGCCTGCTGCCGACTTCTTCCTTCCTGGACGTGAGATGTCGCAATTATATATATTGGAAGAAGGAGGCGTTGCAATTGCCTTTGAAGAACAAAGATTATATGTTTTAGGCGTCTTGCTTTACTAGACCTTTACCTCGGTGTTTACTTGTGAGTGTTCTCTAAAGATTGAGAATTACTCTAGTATCATTGAACTAGAATAGGTTTTTCTTATCTGTTCTAGGTCTAGTTTTCTGTAAGTTTAATCAATCGTTTGTGATTGATTTAAACTTCTTTTTGTAATTCTACTTTTCAAGTTTAGTAGAAGTTTTGCTACGGCACCGTCGATATCTTTATATACCGGCTTTAGAAATCTCGTATTCAGTTTTATTCTGCTACACTTTACAGAGTTCTGTCAATCACAGTATACTATTGCCGTAGTTTAGTTGAACACTGTACACTGTTGAGAAACGGTGTTGACTCAACATCAATAGTCAACATCGTTTAAAACTGTCCAGAAGTACCAATCCCGGTTTTACAGTTCTAACACCAGTCATGAAAGGAATTATGCAATGTAAGTTATATGGAAACAATTCCATCCAAATAAAAAGATGTCAAACTTTTTCATTTTTTCCCAAACATTTATATCAAGTTGGATATTTTTGCAAATAAAATGAGGTTAAAATTTTATATTTAGAACTTGGAGATATAATTTTGCAAATAAAAATTTTAAAGGCTTGCTTGGGTGTTTTTCTTTTGCTGAAAAAAATCTAAAGTCAACAAAAATTGAATTCTAGGGGTTGTTGTTATTGTTTTCATATGTGGGGAGATGTAATTAGAAAACTTAATAGGGGTTGTCAGAGTAATGCGCCCTATAATTAAGACTCGGGTTTGTTTTGTACCCATTAATGCAAGAGACGTGACATAAGATAAATAAGCCTGAAACCAGATCATACCCGGACTCGTTTAGAACCTTCCATGAAACAATTGGTGAATTAATGTACTTCCCCAGTCTCATAACAAATGTATATTTGACTTTTGAGTAATTTCTGAGTTAGACAAAAATTATTCTTGAGTTATACCGGAAAATATTTTATGAAAGTACACTACACTTACCAAACATTCTTAATATCACTTTATTTTTTATTTTTTTTGTCTGATGTAATTTAAGAGCAATTTATATTTGAGTTCGACCTTAAAGGTAATTTTAAAGTAAATTATACTAACATTTATATGAAGACAAAATGAAGGATTACGTTTAGAATTTATCGAACTTATCGAACGAATTGGCATGTACCATGGACACATGAATTAAGGCGAATTATGATTGTTAGGGTAAACATTATACCCATAAAAGTCACACTTGCCATTTCAATATAGCTTCACATCATTCCCAAAGTCGCGCGGCCCAGCCCAGATTCATCTCTACTCTTTTCAATCAGATAATTTTTACTAAAATTACCAAGTAAATTCGTAGCTTCTTTCCTACTAAAATTACACAAATGTCAAAGTACTTTCCAATTCTCATATGGTAAGAAAAGCGAAATCCCTCATCTTTTTCATAGTCGGATTATCTTACCTAAGGTATGAAATCAGATTAAAGAAAGATCTAATGCATATTGATTTATGAAGCTTAGCGAATATCAAGCTTATTCGGATTGTAAAAATCTATATGATATGATGATGATTCTATATTGTACTCCCTCCGTCCCAGACCAAATGTCCCATTTTGACTTTTTGCAGTCAACATTATTCAACTTTGACTAAGATTTAATTTTAAACCGTAAATGTAAAATGTTCAATTAAATTATATAATTAAAATTTTAGATAGATAGATTTTAGGTTAATATATTAGATAGATTTTTTGCATCACTATATCGACAGCGAATTATGATTGTTAGGGTAAACATTATACCCATAAAAGTCACACTTGCCATTTCAATTAGCTTCACATCATTCCCAAAGTAGCGCGGCCCAGCCCATATTCATCTCTACTTTTTTCAATCAGATAATTTTTACTAAAATTACCAAGTAAATTCTTAGATTTTTTCCTACTAAAATGTCACAATTGTCAAAGTACTTTCCTATTCTCAAAGGGTAAGAAAAGCGAAAGCCCTCATCTTTTTCATAGTCTGATTATCTTACCTAAGGTATGAAATCGGACTAAGGAAAGATCTAATGCAACTTGATTTATGAAGCTTAGCGAATATTGAGCTTATTCGGATTGTAAAAATATATGATATGATGATGATTCTATATTGTACTCCCTCCGTTCCAGACCAAATGTCCCATTTTGACTTTTTGCAGTCAACATTATTCAACTTTGACAACGATTTAATCTTAAACCGTAAATGTAAAATGTACAATTAAATTATATAATTAAAATTTTGGAAGTAAAGTTTCATTATTCTATGATAAAACAATCACTTCCAAAATTTTCTATGATTTGAATTGTATTACTCCCTCCGTCCCACAGAACTTCATATAATTGTGATTTTTAGTCGTCTCATAGAACTTCATGCATCACTATAAAAGGAAGCTATCCCACAAACAAATAATAACAATCTCAACTTTACATACAAAACATACATTTTTGCCAATAAAAGTATAAATTTTCCCACATTTTAAATATTTTATCATGACTTTAACTTTTCACATAAAAATACGCACCAACACTAATGTATGATGTTCTCCGGAACGGAGGGAGTAACATACTAAAATTTCTAGTACCTTGTTTCTTTTTCCACACTACTTTCGATTTGAATTGATCTTGAAGCTTAACGATATTTACATTTCTAAAACTTCGAGTACCTTTTTTATGGTGCAATATTACATACTCTCCTTCGTTTCTGTAAAAGTGAAACAATTTTTCGTTTTGGGAGTTTCATTAAAAGTGTTACAATTCATTTTTAACCACATTTTTGGGCCCACGTGTACTTTTCCACTAAATTAATATCTCAAACTCATTCTTAACCACATAATTTTTGGGATCACATTTTTTCTTAAAAATTGTGCAAATCAAAATTGTTTCACTTTTATAGAAACGGAGGAAGTATAATATATTGATAAACGGGACTCTAAAATAAGAGGTAGGTATTATGAATGGATACTACAAATTTGAGTGAAAGAATTGACTACTGTTAGAATAATTTAAACAAATATAGATCCTCATAAATAATTGTCAGCTTTAAGACCTGGAAACTAAGCGAGTCATTAGCCATGGAATTTTAATTACCTTACTTAATACTATATAAGAATTAATGTAATTTAGTAATCGTGGAATGTTTATTTCCATGTTTCAGACCAAAATAAATAAACAGACAAATGATTTACTACTTACTAAAACAATGAATAAATTTGTACTCAACACATTAGGTCCGATTTTGGAAAGATCATAACACATCAACACATTAAAAAACTTCAACCAATCAAAATAAAAGAATTTAACAACCAGGCTAAAAAATGGACCAATGAGAGAATAGGTATTTGCCAAATAATTACATGATGTGGACACTCTAAAATGACCCAAAAACTTTTTTGCTTATTATATTAGATAGATTTTCAGTTTGTAAACATCTAAAATGTATGGTCGGTGAGAATTTATACGTCATTAGCATCAACAAACGTTCATATAAAAAAACAACTTATACATGTAAATACTGAAAAATAGTAATTTTAGTGAACACGCTTGATGTATGTGAATTGTACTTATAAGTCTCTGTTATATGATCGAAATAAACGTATGTATACATCATGTTGGTTATTGTGTCATATATTCCACAATCCTTGTTAGAAATCCATACCCCTTGTGTCCCAAAAAACTTCATGCATTCACATGACTTTGCCACTAAATTACACTTTTTGCTTGATTTTTATGTTTTTATCATTTTTTTCACCTAAAACTATGCGTCCATCGTATTGTTTGTCATTTTTAGTCGTCCCACAAAACTTCATACATAATTATAAAAAAAAACTACTGGCTGTTTGGTATAGAGTTAAGAAAAGTGAGTTAAAGAAAAAAAAATTAGTTGATAAATAGTAATTGAGTTAAAGGTGAGTTATAAAACATGGTGCTTGGAATAAAGTTATAAATTTATATGGTTGTTATATAGGGTATGTAAGAATGAATTGATGTGTGTAAGAAGGAAGTGATGTGTTTGATATTTTTTAAGGTTATTTGATTGGTTTAAATGTTATTTGATTAGTTTAAGATTGTCAGATTGATTGAAAAAGTAGAGAGGATGTAAGAGTAGGGTAGAAAGAGAATGATGATTGTTTAGTGGAGAAAAATTGAGTTAATTTTTTTACTGTAGAAGATACAAAACAAATACGCTGAAACATTTTAACGGATGAATAGTCGTTTATAATGGTATGCCAAACAGGCTCCTACTCACCTAAACTTCGCGTTGACCTGAATGTATAAAAGGAATGAACTATCTCTTGTTGAAATTGAGATGAAAGTTTGTCTCGTCTGATGGACTCATCACCAACCATATGAACAATAAACTTTTGGCTTAGATTTATTCCATACCTCACTTTTAGCACGATCTATGATAAGGTATGACTGAGTAAGTAATCACATTAACGAATTTTACTTAGAAGACCTCTTCCAATCTAGTCTTTTAAATGGTTAGGATTCTATCCCACCCGTTGCGAACCCCCCCCCCCCCCCCCCCGGGGGGCATGGTACACGTTTAAAAGAATGGTGTTTGCGTCCAGTTCAGTATATACCCGGCCCTTTCCATACCCGTGAAATAGGACACAAACCAGACATAACCCGATAAAAAATGCAGCTCTGTCCGGCCCAATCTGCAATATAGTTTGTAATTATGTTAGTGAAATACTAAATTTTTGTAAGTGTGCTTATTGTGTGGAAGGGTCAGGTCGAGGGCTAAAACATGTCAAAAGTTAAATTAGTGAAATAATTTTTTTTTTGGCTAGGGGACACACCCCCTTCCCTCAAAAAATATGTGAAAATTTATGTATGTCAAATAATAATATTTTTGGGGGCTATTGGCCAACTACCCCCCCCCCCCCCCCCAAACCACCCCAAATAAAATCACCGGAATGTGCGAAAGACGATGTTAGTGAAATAATAATTTTAGTATAGTGTAGAGTGGAAAAACAAATGCAAAAATTTGTCAAAACTCAACTCGAATCGAGTGCCAAACACACGTAATATGCACTCGAATTTTGTTTTGATTGTAGAGGGAGTTGTGAAATTAGGGCTACATAAGTGGGGATCTGGTTGGTGGTACTCCCGCTTCTACGTTATTTAAATTTTAAAAAAATCCATAATTTAAGAGATCAAGGCACGTGTTGAGTAGAGATTTTCATACATGTGTGTGTGTGTCGAGAAAGTTGGATTCAAAATATGAAAATAATAGTTTTCATAAATAGTTAATATATGATTTTTACTTCAAATAACATATGAATTTTTATAATCTTAAAGTGATTATTTTGTATATTAATAATTTAAAAATTATAAATGAAACTTCTTCTTTTAAAAATACATTTTTACTTGGGATGCATTTAAAAAATTCGGCATATATAAGGCCTCAAATTTTTTGAGTCGACCATGCTCACAACCACAAAAGGTCTATTATTTCCATCCAATAAAGAATGTGCAATTTGAGTTTGTAAAAACCGATTTGACTACAAATTATTTTTAAATTATATTGAAAAATATTTTATGAAATCAACTTATACAAACTTCTGTGAGAGCCCAGCACCCCGACAAAGTTTTTCATATTGCCATTTTTAGTGGTACCGCAAACGACATCTCATTTTCATTTTTATAATTATTACTCCCATAACAATTGACACATTTGACTTTTGAGTAATTTTCAAGGTCAATTTTAACCACTAATTACTCTTACATTATACAGGTAAAAACATTTAACGAAATTATAATATGAATGTACACTTCATGAAATTTTCGAATATAATTAATTCAGGAGTAATTTAAGGTCAAATTCAACTTAAAAATATGTTGAAATTTAAAGAGTGCAATTTGTTATGGGACGAAAGGAGTATCTTTTACCCCGCTCAACTATTACCATCATAATATACTCATATATATACACATTTACAAAATACTATCTCTTTCTTAAAATTATTCTTTATAATTAGTCCATTTAAACAATATTCAAAATTTCAATTTACCTTATCTTGTTGACCATATAGCAAATTCCAGAACTTTCCGATCCAAAAAATGCTCCATAAGATCCACTTACTTGTTTAATTTTAAAGATTTCAAATGTTGTTGTTATTATTCTCTACCCAATTCCTTTTGAATCATAAAACACTTTGGAAATGTCATAAACTAATTATGAACTTTCATTTCATCATTAAAGAAAACTCAAATTAATCAGATTATACAAAACCATCATGAGGTTTATAATCCAACACTAAAAGTTAACTAAACATATCCACGATAACCCAATCTTTATGCTCTAACAAAATCCCATTTTTAGTCCAGTTATGAAAATTTACAACATCATATCATGATGTTGTAAATTGAACCAATTAAATAACTATGGTAGCTTCAAATCATGAGCTATTAATACTTACTGCTTTGATACTGTGCCTGAAATGTTTCTTGTCTGTTCATCGTCTCTATCAAGTCCGTCAAAATGAATTGGTGCAAAAACATACGGGTATCAAAACTTGAGATATGGATGAAATGGCAATGAAATTCTACCAAATCAATTGAGATTACGATATGAAATCGGAAATTAGGCATTCAACAAATAAGACATCTCCAAATGAAAATCGTATAGCAATTCCCTAAGTCCAGGCTTTACAATTCGACACCTAAACTTTTAGATGACTGCTAATTAACCGATGGACCTATTTTAATTCCCCGTTCGTTCCGAAAGTCCTCAAAATTATCATAAGAAAAGATAAAATAAGAGAGAATATTATACACTGTTTAGCCCGAGGAGTAGATTTGCAATGTAATTAAGGGTACAAATTGCAATTCAAATATTCCATAATTAGATACAATTGTTGAGTGAATGTTTTGGCAACTATAATTCACAAAAATGATTTTATGGCAACAATTTAAACATATGAGTTGTAGTTTCGAAATGGACCAGTCAGAATTAAAAGAATGGACAACCATATAAAAAACGGACCAATCACATGATAGAGATTTGCCACATAATTAAATGAGGTGGATAGCCTAGAATGGATCAAAACATTTTTTGCTTAATGTAATATATAGATAGTCGATACCTCTTAAAATTTTAATTCAAAAGATACCCTCTAAGTTATAAATACAATATTAACTTATGACTTGTTAAATTAGGCTCTGTTCTTTTCAAATTGAAATTTCTTGAATCGAATGGAACCGAATCGAATCAAAGCAATTAAATGGAACGAAGCAATGAAGAAATTACATTTGTCCCATTTTTTTAATAATAATGAATACTACATTCGGTCCATTAATAAATTCATAAGGAGTCATTTGAAAGACTTGTAGAGTTTGGTTTGACTTTAGTTTGGTATAACTTGTTTTTTATTTATTAAGTTTGAGAAAAAACTCAACGTATGCTTCTGAGTTTACTTCTATTGTTCTAATATCTTCCAATAAAAGAACATGTCGATTTTTTGTTAGAGATGTACGTACAAAGTGTGCGAACCAGTTTGAATGGTACTCTCAGGTTCCTGTAGTTTCTTATCTTAACTCAACTTTTACGGTTGAAAAGAAGGGTAATTCGAATCGTAACTATACTTTTTATTTCATTGATCTACTAAAAGTCGTGTTAAAAAGAAAGAAAGAAAGAAAAAGGTTGAAAATATCTCAATTGGATAAATTTTCTTATTTTCCTCGTACAAAAGATGGGTTGTGTAAATAAATGATAAAATATTAATAATAATAATAATAATAATAATAATAATAATAATAATAATATGAATTTAATGAACTTAAGAGAGCTGAACTGAAGAAATTGAATCAAGAGCCGAATCAATTTGAATCAGCTGAATCGAATCGAATTTGAATCGAATGAGTTTTCAGTTGAAAAGAACAGAGCCTTACAACATTATATTAACTCAATACTGTCTCAGTTACAACATTATATTAACCAAATACTTTCTAAATTACAACATTATATTAACTAATGTTTTAGATGTATGTTTGACACCAATTAACCAATATAGTAAATGACATCATTCTCCAAATTATAGAGATTTTAAATTGATCGAGTATACTACTATTCCAACATATCACGTAGATAACATATTTTGGCGACATTGCCTCTACAAATTATAAATGAAAACCAAAATTTGTAGAAAACTATATTCAATATTTTGTTCGAGTGCAAATTAATAGTATATGCCATATAAAAAGGTAATCCCTCCGGTCTTTTAAAAGCTTCACTTTTTTTTTTCGAACTTTAACCGTAAATTACGCTCAAACTACACGACAAAAAATATAATAAAATTATATTATGAAAATAAATTAAGTATATTTTACTAATATAACTTTGTTTTATGCTTTTTGTGTGTAATTTGCAAGTAATTTATGGCCAAAGTTCGAAAAAAAATCTCCTTATAAAGCATTTAAAAGACCAGAGGTAGTATAAAATAACATGACGTAGCAATATATTACCTTAAACTTGTACTTCCTCCGTCCTGTCCCATGTTTTTCATTTTGACTTTTCTCGGCCAACCATGTTCAACTTTGACTACGAATCAATCTTTCACGAAATATGTAAAATGTTCAATTAAATTGTATTATGTAACTTTAGGGAGTGAAGTTTCATAATATAATTTTATGAAAAATTTACATTTGTATCTTAGTCAAAGTTAGAGACGGTTAACTGTAAAAAGTCAAAATGAAAAATATGGACGGGACGGAGAAAGTAGTAAATAGAGTATAATAATGAAGCACTACAAATTACTATAAAGAAGCAATGTGATGCTGACTATCCTGCTAAATGATTGGATCATATAGCATAATTTGAAAGCAATTTTGATAAAATATTTGGTGTAAGTGGCATATTCCCGTGTTTGTAGCACCTACATGGATATTCTTAAATTTATTCTGCTCCCGGTAACATGGCGTATCCAACATCCGCTTCTAGTTTATGGACCCGCCATACATGAAGTTACGAGATAACCCTTTTGTTTTTTTATGATTTCTGTAATACCTTTCTTCCGAGTTCCGTGTAATTGTTACTGCAATGCACTAAGGTTATTATGTTCTTTTCATCATAAAACTTATTAATTTCAGTTCAGGTTCATTCAGTTCAGATCAGTTTTGCTTAGTTTTTTTTTATATTACAATTCAGTTTAGTTCAGTTCTACTCAGTTATTTTTTATATTACAGTTCAGTTATATTCAGACGAAGAGAACAGAGCCTAACACCCCGCCCCGACATCTTATGGGTCGAAACCTGGATCCTTTGCCAAACCACATGCATCAGAAGTTTCAGTTTGTAACTCAAAAGCATACAGAGTTTCCGGAAAAGGGTGTAATTTGGTTCTCCCTTCTCTCCGCCAAATGGCATTTTCAGCTAGCTTGCCAAGATAATCAAAATACTTATGTAAGGACACTCCTGTCATTTCATATAGACCACGACTTGTTTGAATATTAAACTCACTCCCTAATTAACCCACTTGCCTTCAACAAGTAGAACAAGACAACCCAGATACAGAATTATTCAAAACCTTCACTCAAAATAAAAGACAGATCTCAACCGATTCATCTCCCACAAACCAATCCAACGGCCACCAAACGACACTAAAACTCACCTCACCACACGTGTCATGATCTGAGTTTATACCTCACCGTAATCCCATGAACCCACTCGTAGGATACCACACTAAGCCACCTTTTTGTCCATTTTTCCACGCTATATTAGTAATATTACGCTTTTGCATTTCCACAAGTACGGAAAAGAAACTCTCAACTCTCCATAGCAAATCATCAAAAACTATAGCAAATAGGACATGCAAAAGAGGAGTTTCTTCTCTCATTTCTGATTCGTATGCTTAGTAATGTTGACGGAGAGGCTAATTTCCGGCGAAGATTCGGCGGCGCAACCGACGAACTACGGCGGCGGAGAGGAAGCGGAGCGGATATTCGACGAGTTGCCTACCGCCACAGTAGTTTCGGTTTCTCGGCCAGATGCGACGGACTTCACTCCGTTGCTATTGTCGTACACTATTGAGCTCCAATACAAGCAGGTAGTAGCACGCAATCAATTTTTCCGGTTTCAATTTTAATTGTTCAAGTTATGGTGCTTTTTAGCCTATTAAAGCGTGTAATGTGGAATTGATTTTGTGTTGTTTATCGTATTTGTTGCCGATTTTGAGTGACTCTGATGTAATTCCCGACTAGAATGTGTTATTAGTGTTGCTTCGTTAATTGAAAATACGAGCTGATACTTTTGGTTTAAGAGTCTGATTCTTTGCAAGTACTTTAGCTGCACGTTAAGTTAGCTACTTTGGGCAATTGTGCAACTTAATACAGCTGGAATCTGTGTGGAGATTTACTTTATTATCGCTAGTAATTAATGGAAAGCTGTGATTCGGGCTTAATGAGGATTCGATCGGATGAAAATTCATGTTTACACTCATCTACGTAGAGAATACTGGGAAGTCTCAGACTCTCAGTCACGAGAATGACATATTTTATTAGTTATGTGCAATGTTATTAACTTATAAGCAAGCAGTTACTTTTAGTCACTGAGAAGAATAGAGAAATAGTTTCATTCATGTTCATCCTACTCAAGTACGATAGAAAGCACTGTATTAGCTTAGAGATATCTACATAGAAATACATTCAGGAAAGTTCGTATTGATATGTTCTGAAGTCCAACATATTTACTTACACTAGTTGCATCATTTTCCCACTTTTACATTCAACCAGGAGCGATCTTTGGCATATTATTTACCTACCTTATTTGTAGTGTAGTTTTCTGTTTAACAAAGATTCTTAATATTCCTTTGGTTAGGTTGTTATATCCTTCTATAGTTCATAATTCCTTTGGGATACAGTGTTCAGTATTCACTTAAACCTTTTTACTTTCTAAAAGCAGATTGTATTTGCTAAATTAAGTTTGTCTCCTTTTACAGTTCAAGTGGCAATTGTTAAAGAAGGCTTCACAAGTGTTATATTTACACTTTGCACTCAAGAAACGGGCAATGATTGAAGAATTTCATGAGAAGCAAGAGCAGGTTCTCTTTCTCCGTGCTCGCTCTTAGACGGGTGACTTATCCTGCTTTATCATTTTGTATTTTTTTCTATCTTCTCTTGCACAGTTTAATTCTTATATTCTAGAAATGACGCTCGGATGCAATTGATCAAGATTTCTCTCCCCACTTTATCTGCTGCTAAAGATGACTCCTCACCATTTTTTTCCTCAAAAGGTTAAGGAGTGGCTTCAACACATAGGATTAGGTGATCATGCAGCAGTTGTGCATGATGAGGACGATCCTGATGATGGAGCAATGCTGATGTACAATGAGCATAATGTGAAAAGCAGGTGACTTGTTCATCCCTCTTGACTTTTAAAACCGAGATCCTGTATTCTGTCCCTTTCTTAACAAGAATTATTTATGCAGATATGTTTCATCAAAGGCTGCTTTATCAATAATTCGTCCAGCAATCGGAGGTCAGCAGACTGTATCAGAAAAGGCAAAATTTGCCATGCAGGGTTATCTGAATCATTTTATGGGAGACTTGGACATAATTAATTCAAAAGAGGTAAAAAGTGCTCATTGAGTTGACTATCATTATAGCATTGATGTTATCTTCGTGAATCAGGTTATATACTTTATGGGATGCATATGTAGTACCTAGGCGTATTATTAATGTAGGATATTGGCATTTGTGTAAGAAACTATTCTGGCATGGTACATTGATGTGGCTAATGTTTGTTGGTTACGAATGGGATCCTGTTATGGTAAGCATTGTAATAGTTAATGTTTTCAGTTCCCATAAGGGTTGTCTAGTTCTTTTCTTTGATGTTTATATTATCTATTATTTTCTTCCGTGAAAGGAAGCTTCTAAATCGTATCTTCTATTGGACTTTGAATTCTACTTCCTGAGTCCTTAAGCATCTCAAAGTTACAATTTAGACATGTTCTTATCTTTCTCGCATATCAAATACAAGGATCGTGACCCTTCTGAGTATCTTTTTTCATAATTATATTCCACACAGTCATTATCTTTTTTAGCATCAAAATGAGTAGAAAGCAAAATTTAGTTGACAGCCAGAATGGATAGTTGTGTATTCAACAACTATGCATCTTTGTTAATAATTCTGCAACTGATTTGTTGCTTCTGTCCTCTATTTCAGTCTTCGTGTCCTAAAATATACTTCATGATATGTGACCTATCTATCTCCTCTCAGCAAGCAGAAGTTTTCTTGTCTTGGAATTTGTTATTCTTTCCACCCAAATCATTTTTCTGGCCTTGAACTAAAATGGAAAAGGAATATTAAGGATTGCATCAAATAAATGAGTTGTTTGAGAGGTTTTGTTTCTGGCTGGCATCAGTAGTACTTTGCTTAATATTCAGATATTGTGTTGTTAAAGATATGAATTGACATGAATGGTTTTGCTTTCTTTCTTCATTAAAAAATTGTATGATATCCAAGTATATGTTCTGTTGAATTTTCAGTTTTCTATATATTTTGCCACATCTGGCGGAGAATATGAGTAACCTTACCAACAGCCCCCCACCCCCCTGCTCCAGGTGTGCAAGTTCTTGGAGGTCTCTAAGTTATCATTTTTACCTGAATATGGTCCGAAGCTGAAAGAAGGTTATGTGATGGTCAATCACTTGGCAATATTTTCAGACGATGACGTTTGTTCAAAATGTTGTCTATGTCACTGCTCTGGTTTTTGTGGCAACAACTTGCGAAAAGTAAGTGTTGGCAAATGTCAAAGAGGTTTAATTTTGCTGCTGAAAAAGAATAGCACCTTTGATATCTGAAAGATGTTTACCTGTGATATCTGCTGTCTGTTAAAATTTGCTCATTCCTTTTTCATTTTTCATATCTTTATAAGATTATTTGAGTAGCTTTTGAAATGAAGGACATACAGTTTCCATTGTACATGTATGTTTCCAAATTCTATAAATGCTAATTTAGAACTCAGCAGCCTTTACATGATTACATACTATAGGATATACTATGCCTTAGAAAACTTCTAACTTCTAAGAAGACTATTTAAATTTAATTTAAATTCTTATTGAGAGAAACAAGAGATTCTTTTACGAGGTAAAATTTTCTGTTAAATAAGATATCTAATTTCATGTTCTGAACATAAGGCAAAAAAATACATCGAGCCTGAAAGACCAATTTTTATGCTACTGCTAGCCTGCGTGAGAATCTTTCACGAATGGGCATTAAGGTCCTAAACAGACACCAAAGTGCATCAACAATTCTTATGAATGCTATATTCCACATTTTGTGCATACTTATCGTGAAGCTTGCCTAGACCGCTAGATTTACATCTGAAAGAATTTCCACCATGACGGGAAAGCATATCAATCCACCAAAAAAAGAAAGGAAAAAACGGAAGGAAAAAAAAAGACAAACAAAAGAAAACAAAGCATTATACATTATATGAGGTGATTCATTCCTTAAATGAATTTAACTGCTGATACTAATAACAAAAGTAGATCTTCCTCTTGGAATTAGATACATTTAAGTTCATACACAGCATTCATGTATATGACTTGGTTTGTAATTGAGACGGTGCTATGGGCATCTAGATTCTTGAGTCCAGGCAATATTCTGGACACCGCCTGGGATTTCTGTGCCTCAATTTGTATGAAGTTCAGCTTTATTTCATGTTATCATGAAAAAGGGCATACGTCCTTCTATGCCTAAAATACACGAACTCCTGTGATAATGTTTTCTTCCTTATAGAGGGGAATGATATTAAGTTATTAACTTGTTTATTTGTCAGTTTATAGATAAGATTATCTTTGACTTGCATTTAGGTTTGGCTTGTGCTGAAACCGGGATTCTTGGCCTTCCTTGAAAACCACTTTGACACCAAACCTCTGGACATAATTGTCTTTGATGTGCTGCCCGCTTCCAGTGCTAAGGAAGATGAAGTGTTTTTAGCAAAAGCGTCAAAGGGACGGAACCCTTTGCGCCATGCATTTCAGGTGAGCTGCTGCTTCTCCATTTTCAGCATTATCCAGTGGATTTATTGCTTGATTAGTTGATTGTATATGGATCTTGCGGGAGATATAGGAGTTGAAAAAACCGAAACTTTTGCAAATTCTGATATAATAATATGTGAATTGTTATTGTCAAGTAAAAACAACTTTCCGGAAGTACTTCTCTTGTAGATTCTTGGTCCCCCGTGAAAAGACCAACAATCACAGTAGCGAAAAACTAACACTCCCAAAATTTTGAAAAGGTTTCGTGCGAAAACAGAACCATAAAGTTGAGGACTTCAAGCCATGCTAAAGTGCAGGCCTGGGTTTCTGCAATAAATGATGTCGCTTCAAAGTCTAATGACAGCTGGTGTCACTCTCACCGCTTTAACTCGTTTGCCCCTACTAGGGGACTGATTGAAGATGGTAGCCAGGCACAGTGGTTTATAGATGGGGAAGCTGCATTTGAAGCTATTGCTTGTTCAATAGAAAGTGCACAATCAGAGGTCAAGCTTCTTGACATTTATCGAATATTGTACTGTCATATTTGGCCAGTAAATATCTGAACTAGAGATGTGCTACAGATATATATGACTGGATGGTGGCTTTGCCCCGAATTGTACTTGAGACGTCCATTTGACCAGTACATGTCCTCTAGGCTTGATGTTTTGCTTGAGGCTAAAGCTAAGAAAGGGGTTCAGGTGCTCGTTTTGTTTCTTTTTTTCGTTTCCCCTCTTTTATCTATAATTTATGCTTTCTGCCCATCTGACCATAATTACTATGTTGAATGTTGATTGTCTTGAAGACTACTTGGTGACCAGTATTTCCTGCTTTAGGTTAGAGACTAATTAAAACATAATCAATAAATAGGTCGTAAAGAGGCCTTTGGTGGGCAAGATCTCAGGTTCAATGCCGTGGAAGCAAAATAGGAGGGGTATGAGTGTAGGTGACTGAGTTTGTCTTGCAAACAATTATATATAAACTAACATAAAACACGCACATACTGAACTGATATGTGCATTGTGTAGGAGCCAGAAGTCTTTTACTATCAACCAACTAGGTACAAAGTTGTTATGAACATTACAGAGCTATATTACAAGTTGAACTATTGTCCAACTTTTGCAAAACCCGAGTCTGTATGGCCTGTATAACTGTAACAGAAATGTGTCAAGTCTACAGTATTAGAGTATTGCGGCTTAACATTCGATAATAACCCAAACAAGGTCTGTATAATCTTGAATATGCTTCAATTATCTCCTGGTTTAGCTTTTGATGGATAGTTTCTCCATATCTTTTATTTTACTAGTTATTAGTAGTATTTTCAGGCAAGGGATAGTTTCTTCTGATTTAATCTTTTGATTCTGTCTCTTCTGTTATCAATGATAACTTTGGCACTGAATCCAGACTCATTCTAAGTAAACCATTGTGCAGATTCACATTCTCCTTTACAAGGAAGTTTCTCTAGCTCTAAAGATTAACAGCTTATACAGTAAGAAAAAGCTTCTTGACATTCATGAAAATGTGACTGTTTTGAGGTATCCTGACCATTTGTCAACTGGCATCTACTTGTGGTAAGTTTCTTCCAAAATTTATCTTACAGATATGATAAATTATTTTCTGTGCATATTTATTATGGTAGCAACAGGTTAAGACCGGGAGAACTCTTACATATACCTTGCTGAAAATCAACCACGTCACTCAAGCAATAAATTCTTTCACACTAATATCTCAAGTGGTGTGGATGGTTTTCATTGTGATTTTTATCCAGAAGGGTCTTTAGTAATGCAAGTATCGCGCATGCAGGTCTCACCATGAAAAGCTTGTAATTGTTGATCATAAGGTGTGCTTTATTGGGGGGATAGATTTATGCTTTGGTCGGTATGATACAACTGAACACAAAATAGGTGACTGTCCTCCTGCTCTATGGCCTGGGAAAGACTACTATAATCCAAGGTGAATTTTATTCTCTTTAATACAGAGAACTTCATAATATCTGGCAACTTGAATTCATGAATGCGTTTTCTATTAATTTGAATAAGAAAATATGTTATGCTCAAATTTCTTATGCGTTAGATCTGATCTCAGACTACAGCCAGCTCTTTCACTGTTAGGCCCATGCATTAAAAAATTTATATACCGAAGTTAGTAATTCCGAATGCTTGGGCAAGTAATTATCATATTTGATGCTCCAAATAAAGTGATGTTAGTGAGTACTACTTTCCAGCACCTTAATGTTATTTTGAACACCTGACTACCTGAGCTTAGCTTGTAAAAACACTACATATTTACTCTGGTTTTGGATTGTGCAGAGAATCAGAACCAAACTCTTGGGAGGATACAATGAAAGATGAACTGGATCGCGAGAAGTATCCCCGAATGCCATGGCATGATGTTCATTGTGCGCTCTGGGGGCCTCCTTGCAGGGACATTGCTAGACACTTCACTCAGCGCTGGAACCATGCAAAGGTTTGCCTTGCCACTTCTTCATGGACTCTTACCAGATTTCAGCAATTGACATGTTCTCTTACTTGTTCCAGAGAAGCAAAGCGCCAAATGAACAGAAAATACCTTTACTTATGCCTCAGCAGCACATGGTTTTACCACATTATATGGGAAAAACCTGTAAGATACATATAAAAACAAAGACTACAGAACCCATTACAAATAACATCGGCAGAAAGGATGTTTTTTCACCACATTCCCCACCTGAAGACATCCCATTACTTTTGCCTCGTGAAGCAAATGAGCCAGAGTTCTGTATCATATCAAATAAGTCAAAGACTCTGAATTTGAGCGACATTAATCAAACTGAGCCAAGAGGTCATTTTACTGGCAGTCGATTTCCTTATCCGCAGCTTACAAGCACAGCTTCAACCACCCAGGACACCAATGTTTTCACTGCTAATCATTGTAGTGAAAACCCTCAAAGTGAAACATTAATTGCAACGTTCTTAGAATCAGATGATGAATTCAGGGATTCTCGTCCACAAGCACCAAACCAAGAATTCCAAGTTGTATCAGCTAATGAAGTCGCACAAGTTGGTCCTCGTGCTTCGTGTCATTGCCAGGTTCGGTACAATTATTGATAATCATATTCATTAGGATCTATTCAAGTTCATTTAATTATGAATGCATGCAGACATAAAGTCCTGACAAGGGATGTGTGGGAGTTTTTTTAATACAATATCTTAAGATCATCTGTCATCTGTTTCATATCTGCAGTAGACTATAATATAAACTATACTGTATATATTTTTATATTATCATAAGAAACATTTAGCTTGTAACTATTTGAAATATCCGGGATTGTTTAAGAGTTTATGAATATTTCTCATGTGTTTCATGTTTGTGAGCAGGACTATAATATATAAAATTAACAAATTTCCCCCCTTTTAAATCTTTCTTAGCATTACTAACATTCGTCTTGCATATATTTAAAAATGGAAAAAAAAGGCACATGTATTTAGCTTGCACCATAATGTTGTGTTCTAAAGCTGAACATCTTTACATTGTTTTTACACCCTCACCTTTCTGACACCTAATTGGCATGCTCAGAGTGCTGATAATTTATTTCTGTTAGTGATCCAACTTCAATGTTGCACTTACATTTTTAAATTTCAATTGATGTAGATTGTCAGAAGTGTCAGCCAGTGGTCTGCTGGAACCAGTCAAACTGAAGATAGCATTCATAGAGCTTACTGTGCTCTCATCAAGGAAGCAGAGCACTTCATTTACATAGAGGTGACATTTAATTATCTACCTTTAGTGAGACATATGATGTGTCTCTGTCTTTAATAGTTACTTCCTCCATCCGATCAATAGCTTCCCACTTCGTTTTGTTGACTTTTTTAACGGTCTGTTTTATAAATTAATCCCGAACTGTACCGGAAAAATAATTAAGAAAATCTTATTATTAAAGTGTAACATTTATATATTCTTCTTAATTATTCATCCGGTATGATTTACGATTAAATTTGTGGCCAAAGGGAGCATATAAATGTCAGAAAAATGAAATGGGAAGTTCTTTCTTAGGCGGAGTAAGTATTTTCTAGGCTTTTCATCATGCTAATAACAGTTTATACTTATAATACAGATAAAAATTCGGTTATGGTCTAGACTGAACAAAATTTTCAGAATACACAGTTACTCAGTTAGTAGAGGTTATTGTTTAAAGCACATGGTGTGCTGATGCAAACATCAATCCTTGTGAGATATTAAAATTCTATATTAATTCTATTTGATTACGTTGAACGTTGGTGAAAAACTTGTGAGGATTGAGATCATACATTCCCTTTCACAGCTATGGTATACAATAGTAATAATTTGTAAGAAGTTCACTCCAATCTCTTTTTCATGAGTGTATAGAGCATATGTATAGGTGGATTGCCACTGAGGAGTTCTCAAACTGAACTAGCTTATCTAGACATGTTTTAATAAGTGATTAACTAGCAATATTTTTATGAGGAGCATGATGTTTGCTGAGTGCCAAGTATTTGTATGACTAACTTGATGTGTGTGAAAGAGGTTCCAGCTTGAGCTGGGGTTTTCTCTTTCTTTCTGATTCTTGGGGTTGGGTGGGGGGAGGAGGCGTTGTTTATGGGTATAATTGTTTATACAGGGTATGTAATAACTTATGGCTACATTTGCCAGAGAAAGAATATTACTAATCTAGTAGTTAATCACTGTCCACTTCCAGAATCAGTTTTTCATATCGGGCCTGGCTGAAGATGAAGTTATACAGAACCGTGTGCTTGAATCATTGTACGACCGTATAATGCAGGCATATAGAGAGAAGAGGTGCTTCAGAGTAATTATTGTTATCCCACTTATGCCTGGGTTTCAGGTAACGGTTTTGTGCTGTGTGTGATGGTTTCCAATATATTATCCTTTTCAAGTCTTAACAAAATCTTAATAATCAGGGAGGTGTAGATGATGGGGGAGCAGCTACTGTCAGAGCTCTAATGCACTGGCAATATCGTACTATTTCCAGGGGAGAATGTTCAATACTACAAAAGCTATGCTCAAAGTTGGGTCCCATAGGACACAATTTCATATCTTTCTTTGGCTTGAGAACTTATGGCAAGCTTTCCCATGACAGTCCTGTGGTTACGAGTCAGGTATATTTGGTCAATAGCTGATTCAGCATACTAATGAATTGACTTTTTAATAGCAACATGTTAGATCTACCTAGTTTTCAGCCACCTCCTCGATGTCTTTCACTCCCGTGTCAGTAAATTATCTCTGGCATCCATACCATGAGAGTCCATTAGTCCTTAACTGCTCTTTAAGTTTGAGAAAGAATACATTATGTGATGCAATTTTATCCATGATAGAAAATGACTTACTCTCGCTTAAGCTTATCATAAATTGTCATCTCACCTATTTGTGACTCTCTTCAAGAAAGCACTTTTTCATCAACTAATACAAATTTCTGAACAAGAAACTGTCAATGTGTCCCTTCGTTGCCAGTTGATTTTTAGAATAATACTTCACGCTGTTGTTTTTTGTTGTCTTGAACATCACCTTTATTATAATACAGGTTTATGTTCACAGTAAAGTTATGATAGTAGATGATCGTCGTGCTCTAGTTGGATCAGCAAATATAAATGATCGAAGCTTGCTGGGGTCAAGGGACTCAGAGGTGAAGTTATTTCTCCATTAATAGGAGAGGCTTAATTGTTCTCTTTTAATAGGGTAATTTATTACAAATTCGCAGTGTTTAAGGTTCGATCTCTTCCATGTGCTGTGACGATAATTGATAAGCAAAAGGAAACCCGGGGTCTCTTTGCTGTCTCCTTATTTCTTGTTTTCAAAGCTGCAAGTTTATCTACTAGATTATTGTGCACTCTATTCTCTTTATGTTTGGTATCCTTTATACGTGGGAAGCAGTCTTACAATTGATGGATGTTGTTCAGATCGCTGTTCTGGTAGAAGATAAGGAGTTTGTTGATTCATTTATGGATGAGAAGCCATGGAAGGCTGGGAAGTTTTCTTTTAGTCTTAGACTTTCCTTATGGGCAGAACACCTTGGTCTTCTTGCTGAAGAGGTGAGTTCATTGAATGAAATGCTGGAATTGGAGCATGTAAATTTCACACCCTCCGGAATCTAGGGACTGATGGATAATGAATTAATGATATCATTGTGTATGCTTGGATATCTTTACCGACCACTGTATGTCTGTATACATTTTTTGGTATTAATCCTTAATTCACATTTCCAGGTTGCAAGAGTAAAAGATCCTATAGCCGATGCAACATACAAATACTTTTGGTTGGAAATTGCCAAGGTTAGAGGAAAATTAAGTTGTTTACATGATCATTTACTAGCATTTGTTCTTTGGTTGTGTCAGGTCAGGTATATCTCTTAGAGTCAGTAAGATTCCCTTTGATGCTGTGCTTTCCCAATATTTAACAACAATGATGTCGTGGGCATACTTTATTTTATCTTGCTGTGGTATATGTGATTCAAGTATGGAAATGGGCCAACAAAAGTAGAAATCATGCAGCATTATCAGTACAAGCTCTGTGCTTTATTTCATGCAATTATGAACTTTTCCAAACGAATGGTCATTCAGGTAAATAATTGGGTGGGTTTCTAGTTTCCTGACTTGGGTCTTTTTGCCATTCCTTTGTGAATACTAATATATATATGCTCAGTTGCCCACCTGGGGGCAGGAGGGGGGTGTATTGGTTATGCAACTTGTGTGAATATACTTATTGCCAAAAACTTGCTTTCATTGTCGTCTCTCCATTTGATGATGTGGAATCATGTCAACAAATTTTCTGCTGCTGTTTGTTTTTTTACATTGACGAATAATTCCTACTCTATTTACAGTCCAATACAAAGATCTATCAAGACGTCTTCTCTTGCATTCCTAACGACAACATTCCCACCAGGTACTCTTGCTTTATTTATTTATTTTGTTGTTGTTTTCAACTGATATAATAACTTCAATTCTGATTACGAAAATCAATTTCAGATCTGCACTAAGACAAAGCATGAGCCATTGGAAACAGAAACTTGGGCACACAACCATTGATTTAGGTGTGGCTCCAGATAAGCTCGAATGTCATGAGAATGGGGAACTCATAGTTACGGACCCAATGACGAAACTAAAATCAGTAAAAGGCCATCTTGTTACATTCCCCTTGGAGTTTATGAGAGAAGAAAATGATCTGAGACCAATGTTCATTGAGGGTGAGTTTTATGCATCACCACTAGTATTTCACTGAGTGAACTCTAGTAGTTATGAAATGTAAATTTATTTGTATACGTGCCCATTTGTATATTATGGAATCATTAGCAAATTATGCATTGTAGGAACTAGGTAGAAAGTATTAAGAGAGAATATGATACGTATGATGATCCTACGTATGATTGTGCCGTCCAGAACATATGGACCCTATATTTTGGCGGTCCATGGATGAAAGTATGAAAGAAGAAATGCCATTGGAAGATGCAATATTTTTTCTCATTCTTTGTCTCTATATACACACACACATAAATACAGGTATTGCATTATGCAGGTACCTGATGTCCTACTGTATAACCAAGAACATAAAATTGCAGAGTTTCTTATGTAGTGTTGCAGTCTCACAGAGTACATCCCTAGTATTAAATTATATCGCTTGTGATATTTACCTTTCATGTATTACGCGGTAGTAATCATTAATCAACTATGCAACGTGATTTAATAATATTACGAGCAAGTTTTCTGGGAGAAAATCTCTATATAAGTTATTTAGAGATGAACTCATGTTGTTAAGAAAATTATTTTGTATGTAAAAAATACATTTTATTGACAACATAGATGTTTTGATTATGAACATTGATTAATTTTTTACAACATAGGTATATTACTTAGATAACTTATCTAGAAACCACCTCATAAAAAAATAAGATTGAGAGTGTTACATCCTGAATGAAGAAGCGGAAAGAAATTAACTAGTCTAGCAAAATTAGTTTTTTTCCCTTCACCGGTATCCGTTATGTGCGATTAATCCGACTGAACAACGTCGACCCTTTTTTGTTTAGTACATGCACATGGCTCAAGCTCGCATGCTTGCTTAAGTGGACTATGACCCTTACTACTTGACCATTGGTCTAGCTAAAATAGTTAAAACTATACTTGATGGCTGGGTACAACACGTGATTGCATAAAGTACAAGTAGTCACCAACAGTACAAGAGAAACGTAAGCTTTTAGTCCTGGCAAAAGGACTTAAGCAAACACGTTTTTACGCCCGAATCCTTTCTTCTTTTGATCTTTACAATAAGCTCCTAAAACTCCTCAAAAACTTGCAAAGCGATCCAAGATTGATTAAAAAGGATATTTGAATAAGATCAATATGTCAAATACTTTGAATGAAATGGTATAACTGCACACAAGAGTTCACGGGTTCGATCCCCGAAATGGGTGATTATTTTCTCCATATAGAGAATGATTGAAATGTTATTAGAGAATTTATTGATGGTAAAGTTGTCCAATACTAAATATTATAATTGTAATATTGTATCTAAAAAAAAAAGATGAATATTACATGACATATTACTAAAGTGAATATTATGTGGAAGTCTTGTTAGGAATAAAAAAGAATTGGAATTTTCCCGCATTCAATGTTAAATACAGTTACACACAATTCCAAAACAACATCCAACTTGATGTGGGTATTGTCCTCTAGAATCTAGAGTATTACTCAAAAAGTACAACTTTCACCATTTCATGTAAAAACTTAGTAAAAGAAATCTTGATACTCATTCTCGGTTGGTTTTTCAAGTCGGGGCCATTTGGATTAGTTTTGTAACTACATCATTGAATTCACTAATTAAATCACATAATTATTGGTCTGGGCTCTAGCCCTCTCGGCATCATGCGTATTTTATTTTTGAAATCACATTAAAATATTTCTCATTTTTTAAAAGTGTTACATTTTTATTATGATTAATTGTTTCGCGTTTGACCACAATTTACTCTTAAACGATATTAATAAATAAATTATTAAAATTATATAATGAAAATTTAGTAATTAAATTTTTATTATACGATTTTATTAAATTATTTACTATTATCGTTTATAAGTAATTTGTGGTCAAACTCGAAAACAGTTGACCGGTCAAAGTCAAAATATAACACTTTCTCTGAAATGGAGGGAGTATCTCATACCATTTGAATTTTTTTTTTTTTTTTTTTGAAGAAGAAGAATTTAAAGGTTTTATTCCAAACGAGAACAATCGGAACATCAGAAATATTCCCAAGTACAGCCATCACAAAGTGACGATACAAACTACGAGAAAACTTCAAAAACACATTACCACAACTCCAGAACACCCGGAAACATGAACCAGCCTAGGCATAAAACAGGAAACAGAAAAGCCTCTAGGACCAGGCTGCCAAAAGACTCACGCCTCACAACAATCACCTCTAAGATCCCGGACGAAATTCTAGCTCCCCCGTCGTCTAGCATGTCTCAAAATCGAAATTTCGAGCCAGGAGTTAGGAGTACACCAAAACCAAAATGGAGAACATACCAACCAAGTGAGGAAAGAAAGAAAATTATAATGAAGAAATTTTCCATTTTGTTTATGTTGAATTTGTAATGCTTTATATATTTGACCACAAATTAATTCTCAGTCATATTGGAAGATTAATTGAGAAAATTATATTATAAAATTAAAATAATTAAATAAAGGTTTGAATTTGTTTAGCTTAGTGTGTAAAAGTTTAACTATTTGAATTGCGTTAAATAAATGACTCGCTTAGTGTATTGATCTAGACAAATTGATCTTTCCTGAAAGTAATTTTATTACAAATCATAAATTTAAATGTTGAATTAGTATAAAGCAAAAAAGAATTCACGTCTCATTTAACTTTCACTTTGTATAGTACAAAAAAGAAATGAGAGAGAGAGAGACAGAGAGCATCTTTTACTTAAACAAACCATTTTTAATTGGAGAGGGAGGGGGGGGGGGGAGGGAGAGAGAGAGTGAGAGAGATAATCTTTTATTAAACAAACCATTTTAATTGGAGCTAATTGATTTCTCCTTTTCTTCTATTCCACAAAACACGAAAAATATAGTAGTCGTTGTTATCTTCGAAGTTATTTGCTTTGACAAAAATGGGGTTTGCTCAAACAGATCCCCTTTGTGCTATTCAAGATCTAGGTACAAACCAAAACTTCAACAAATGAGAATCGATCTATTCTACATCTGATTTATCACAAAGTACTTTACAAACACAAATCAACCTCAGTCAATTCTACATCTAATATATCACATACACTTCATAAAATATGATGAATAACAAGGTTTGATTTTCCCTTTAATTTGAAAAACACAATCATATGACTTGATTTGCTTATAAGCTCCACTAATTATCATCAACATATAAATACTATTACGAGCAAACACTACATATCGCAATTTAAAACACACAAAAGCAGATAGTGTTAAACTGACAACCATTTGTAACTAGTAATCATGTATATATTCCATTAAAGACCTTGATTGATCAAAATATGTTTAGTTTAAGCTACACTAACCTATTATATCTCACAATGTTTAATATGGTGTACAATTCACTGCATAAAACACTTGATACATGGTATAACATTTTAAAATATTTCGAGGCACGACAAAGTGATTTAGCAACACTAAGCCATGACAACCTTGGGCGATTGATGTTTTGGACTTTTCAGAATATTATTTTCTCAGAAAATAGAAGTGGTGGGTCATGTATAATTGCTTATATAATGCCAAATTTCAACTATTTATCAGTCTGCTTATCAGTTTTCAGTTATCTAATAAATTTACATTCACTTATCGGTCTGTGCCAAACATAGCATAACCAAAAGCCAACTTCCATAAAACAATGGGCGTTTCATTATGATCCATGCACTAGTAGAAGATTATTGAGGGAAAAAAGAGGCTTGTTGTATCCATAAAATTACTTTAGGTTACAACTTTAATAGTTTGCAATTTTATGAATACTTAAAATTGTTTAAGTATTAAAAATGTTTTAGAGTCAAGGATTACATCATTACCAGAAAAGTTGATTTTGGTTTACTAATATAGACTACTAACTGTTATGACTTATTTGTAAATTGCATAAACTCTCTTTTACTTTTTGAGAGATTTTAAAGGCAGAATGTAACCTGCTTTTATATATATCATACCAATAAATATTGGAAGATATCATGTATACTGCCTCTTATTTAATTTATCATGAAAGTTAGTTGTATATTTCAAAGCTAGCATCAAAATACAGCCACAATTTGCTTTTGACAACTGTAAAAAAAAATTGTAAAAATGATTGTAATTTAGTTTATGCAATAATTACCTCGAGATTTGTATGTCATAATAATTCTAATACGGAAAAAGACAAAAAATAACATTGTTTGTAGGTTGTCGTACTATGATGTTAAATAAGCGACGCCACATGACATGGCAAAGTAACACGTTGATTAAACCAACCACGTGTATCCGACTACACTCCACACTATTTACAACATAAATTCTATACATTAATATCGTCGGGACTGACACAAAATATTATTATAAAGAGTTTTTGTTTTAAAGAGTTTATTTCCAAGTTGGGCAGTGAATCTTTATAAATACTATAACAAGTTTATTCATTTACATGGCATTCTTTTACGAGGTTTTTACTTTACCTACATTTACTTCAACACATGTTCTATACAAACACGCTCGGTATGATGTAATATCAATTACGACACACATCTATCACAACACGATTTTACTAGTAGTAGTGTGATGTATAGTTCCGTATTATATAATTTTGTAATTCACATCATAACATATATTGGTTGATTAGAACGGTAAACATTTTTATCCCCAAGTATGTTCACAAAACGCATTCTTTTTAAAGTACCACATATGATATAATCTTAGAAGTACTATTCAGTGAATAACATCTATGCATCAATAAAGTTTAATTTTACTTAACATCATAAAATCTTTTTGTGGTAGAATAAAATATTAAAGTACATAAATATTGAAACCTTTTATGCTTTTGGGTAAGAAGGAAATTACCATCTCTTTTTTTCCATCTCTTTATCAATTAGATAATCATATTATATCGCCACAAAATAATAGTCAAGTTCAAAATCTCACGATACGATAAGTACAACAAATAAAGCAAAATATCAAGACAACTTCATTGCCACTTCAAATGTGAACGAAAGCGATATGAGTACGTCCAATGACTTAATTAACACCCATATTTAAATCAATTTAACTTTCCTTCTTTACGCCCACTTATTCTCCTCCAATTTAAAACAATAATAAGTTATCAAAAGTGGAATCATAGGCTATCAAATAAGTGAATTGAGCTATCAATAAGTGAATTAGCTTATCAATGATAAGTAAGTGGAAAGGATGGATAAAGTTTCTGCCAAACACATTGAAGATAGCGAGACCACCACCTCTAATTTTCACCACTTTCTCTCTCTCTATATAAACAAGTCTTTTCTCTTCACTCCTCACTTTGTCTCTATATGGTCATTTTATAATTAGAAATCGCAATAGTCTATTTTTTTCTTCAATTCTATGCTTTGAGTTTCAGAGAAACCCTAGCTAAGATTTGTTGAATTCCGATTGATCTGTAAGAAGAATGTCATCTCTAAGTAGGGAATTGGTGTTTCTGATACTCCAGTTCCTCGACGAGGAAAAATTCAAAGAGACTAAACACAAGTAGGTTCAATCAATTGATTTCTTTGCGATTTTTTATTTTGGTACCGCTATTTTGACTTGGTGTTTGTGCGAATTGTGTGTTTGTTAGAAATGATTATGTTTTGATGTTGTTAGCTCGTGTGATTGAGACATTTGTGGTGTGATTTGGTCTGGTTGATTGTGTTCGATTGAGGATTTTGAAGGAATGAGGTTTATGAATGAAGAAGATTTTGTTTTAGAGTTTTGATTGTTTGAATCAAATAATTAAGGCATTAAAATTGATTAATGAGCTATGAGTGTGTCAATGTTCATTTGTGGTTTTGTAGGCTGGAACAAGAGTCGGCTTTCTATTTTAACATGAAATACTTTGAGGAGAAACTGCTCGCCGGTAAATGGGACGAGGTTGAGAATTACTTATCTGGTTTTTGCAAGGTGGATGACAATAGATACTCGATGAAGATATTTTTTGAAATTAGGAAGCAGAGATACCTAGAAGCTCTTGATGGGTATAATGTTTGAATATTTAAATATGTTTGGTTTGGTATTGATTAGTGTTCCAATATTTTCATAAATTGTATCAAATTTCTCAATTGGTATCGACAGGCAAAACAAAGGGAAGGCTGTTGATATTTTGGTCAATGACTTGAAAGTGTTCCAACAGTTTAATGAGGATTTGTTCAAGGAAATTACTCAGCTCTTGGCACTTAAGAATTTCAGGTATGATGTGTTCAGATGAAACAGCTCGAGTGTAGTAGTATGTTACATGTTATGGCATTGTAACGTAAATTGGATGTGTATGGTTAGTTATTGTATAGTGGGGCTATGTATATGTCGCTTGCTTTTATAGAAAGGTTTATTATCGTGTATTACATGTGCCAGGGTATTTGGGATATCCCATTGTTGTGCTATCGTTTCTCCTCTTCTTTCAAATCAATTGTTCAATGGATTATATGATATGTTTAGGATTTCTTTATCCGCACTTTAAAATCTAGAACTGGAGAAAGCATGAATCTACTTAGTATATTACACGTTGTAATGCAATTTGATGATTTTATATTACTTCTACCAGTCTGGTTTTGGATCCCTTCCACTTCCCTAATTAGTTTGGCATGTTAGTGTATGTAGAGCTGATAATTGGGAGATTACATTAGAACCCTTCTTTTCTTACTTTAATGCCTTACACAATATGATTAATGATTTCTTCATGTGTGCTTGCAAGAATTAGGAAGTGTTCCAGTATCTATCTATCCTGCATAATAAGTATGAAAAACATCAACTGATTTCATGTATATCATTTGAAGTGGAAGTACGAACATACTCTTGAATAACTTTTTCAAAAAATAAAAAAAAAAACTTAAAAAGAGAAATGGAGTGTATAGATATTCGCACATTGGATTGAGCACTTGTTTACCTTTGATTTGTACTTTGTGTTCATTTAATTGACATGTTTTGTTGATCCTATGATGAGCATCGGTGTAGCTTTCTCTTGTTGTTTATCTTTATTGAACTTTGTTTTTAGCAAAGCAACAAAGTTTATCCCACAGTTTTTTTAATGGAAAAATCAATCTTAATAGGGCGAATTATATTTGCTCTCCCGAAATTAAGCCTAATTATAAAATATTCCTATATTTTTGCAATAACATGTTGGTCCATTTTCTATTTTTTTAAGTTTACCAAATGGTTTTCCTAAACATGGCCTTATTTTTTTCCTTTTGAAAAAGTATGTCTCACACGTTCCCTAATTCAACTTAAAATGTTTATCTTCCAACTTTGTTTATTGGGCTTCCTTTTGTATTTTCATAAACAAGGAGCCTTCTTTGTTGGCAACATTTGCGACTTTTCCTTCATTTTCATTTCTAATGAAACTAATAAATGAACTAATGGACTTGATGGAATCAAAAGAATGCAGTTAATTGAATTCATATGTAGCCGCAATTTATTATTTTGTTGAGGAATATGATGTTTTTTTAAATTATAAATATAAATTGATCAGAGTATGTAATATTAATTTGCAAAACAAAATGTGATTTTGAGGAATATATAATGTTTGTTATATGTTATATGTTAGGGTCAAATCAATTTGCAATATAAATTTGTAAATGGATGTGTTTGGACATTTCAAAAGAGTTCTGTTTTGGACCATTAATTGGTTACATAAATGTGAGGCTATATGTTATTGTTAAAGGGTCAAGACTGTTTCCAATGGGAGGTTGATTGCAGGCAAAGCCGATGTAATTTTTCCATTTTAATATATGTTCTTTTATTGCAGGGAAAATGAGCAGCTTTGCAAATATGGTGATACTAAGACCGCTCGTGGCATGATGTTGATTGAACTCAAGAAGCTCATTGAAGCTAACCCTGTTTTTCGTGACAAACTTGTATTTCCTAGTTTAAAATCGTCTAGACTGCGGACTCTTATAAACCAAAGGTAAAAATGGTTATCCAGTTTCACATATGATAGTAGCTTCATCTTGTGGTAGATGATTAACTTATCATGATAAACTTGTCGTCCATTGAGTCTGTTCATGTCTTCATTCTTTTGGTCCTTTCAGTTTAAATTGGCAACATCAGCTCTGTAAAAATCCAAGGCCAAGCCCAGACATCAAAACTTTGTTCATCGACCATACATGCAATGGTCAAAATGGTAATCTTGCACCTGCTACTGTCAATCTTCCTACAACTGTAGTTTCGAGGCATGTGGATTACAACCTTGGAGGTCATGGGGTAAGCTAAAGTTCGCAATTTATTTGATTTTCGACGTTCATTATCATCCAACCATCAAACCCTCAACATGATTATATCCAAATATATCTGACATCTTGTACCGGTTATTTTGTTTACTTGTAGCCCTTACAACCCACTACTACAACCCCCAAATCTGGTGTTATGGCTGGGTGGATGGTAAATGCTATTGGATCTTCCTCAGTCCAAGCAGTTGTTGCTACAGCATCATCATTGCCCCTTCCATCTAATCAAGGTGTGAGAGCTCTTTTATCTATACTAACATTTTGTGTTCAAGTTTTTTTAGTAATGGTAAAGCTAATGAAGGTAGTCTTGCTCTTATGCACTTTCATCATCTCTAATAATTCAAGATGGCATATATGTAATACCTTCGTCTAACTTCACTTGAATTCACACACAGTTTCGAACTTGAAGCGGCCAACTCCTCCAGCTACACTAGCCATGGTTGAATGTCATAATGTTGAACATCAACCTTTGAAGCGTTTGCGTCCGGTTCAGTCCGTCGATGAGGTAATCATGCTCTTTATGAAAGACCAATGGTTTGAAGAATATAATATTTGCACATTTGTTAAAACTTGATCTTTAATTTCGTGTTCAGGTTACAGATCCTACAGCTCGCCAACAGAAATCTTGGTCCCTAGATGACTTGCCAAGAATTGTGGCTTTCACCCTGTATCAAGGATCAACTGTAACAAGCTTAGACTTCCATCCATTCAACCAAACATTACTTCTGGGTACCACACCTCTAAGAACGTTTTTATCATTAAAAAAAAAAAAAAACTTTCATGCCTTTGAACTGGGAAACAATTAGCACTTAATTTTTCATATTTGTTAAAATTGCAATATTAACAGTGGGCACCAACAACGGTGAAATAACACTATGGGAAGCTGGAACAAGAGAGAAGTTGCATTCAAAACCTTTCAAGATTTGGAATATGAATGCTCGTACCTTGATATTTCAGGTAATTGCTTCTTCATTTAAGATACGATGTAATATCTCAACACAATTGTTAATTACTTCCGAGTAGCAGTTATTGCTACTTACATTACGTACTGAATTTGGACAGGCTTGTGTTGCGGCAGCCAATGATCAACAATTTTCTGTTAACCGGGTTGTATGGAGTCCTGACGGAACATTTTGTGGTATATTTCCTTGGGATATCTACTTGAAAAGATTCTTGATTATTTTATATAATGTTATATTATATTGTTTGGCGATGCAGGAGTTGCATTTTCCAGGAATCTAATTCAGTTGTATGCTTATGTTAGTCCTAATAATTTACACCCGCATCTAGAGGTATGTTGATTTAAGTTTCTTGTGCCATGGTAAAAAAAATATTGAATTTGTATTTAGAATTTAATTTATGTGTGCAGATTGATGCCCATGTTGGAAATGTAAACGATATTGCTTTTGCTTTTCCAAACAAGCAGCTTTGTGTTATTACTTGTGGGGATGACAAGTTAGTAAAGGTAAGTGGAGAAACATCATACTTTTTTGCTTGAATTAATGGTTATTTTTACTCACAAACTGGATTATAATTCGAAACAGGTATGGGATATGACGGGTAAAAGACTATTCAACTTTGAAGGTCATGAAGCGCCTGTTTATTCTGTATGCGCTCATAAGAAAGATCATGTTCAGGTACATACCGAAACCACAAAGCATCTTAGTTCACGGGAATTTATTGTCATGATATCTTACAGTAGTTCATGCTAATTGTTTAATGTCCACTATTTGTTACATGCAAAAGAAAATTGAAACCGCTGGTGTAAACATTAGGATGACCATACAACTGAGATATAATTTTGTCGTTCATCCCAGTAAAATACTTCAATTCCGCCATTCAATTTATTTTTATCTTGAATTCGAAGAATTTATTTACTTAATTCTAACACCGTCTCTACCATAAGACAGTCAGTACTTGCGTGTTATGGGATTAATGACATCAACATTTTTATACCAAATTATGTTCACCTGCAGTTTATTTTCTCAACTTCCCTTGACGGGAAAATAAAAGCATGGCTATATGACAATTTGGGTTCTCGAGTTGATTACTGTGCTCCTGGGCATTGGTGTACGACTATGCTATATAGTGCTGATGGAAGGAGGCAAGTTAGATTTCTCATTACTTGATTCTTCTCATCTACTAAATTTGGATACTTATGTCGTATTATTTGCTAAGATCGTTAAGAATATTAAGAAGAATTGTCACGTTGGGGTACATTCTGATGGGACTTTATTTTCTTCTATGGGTTCTTTTTCAGGTTGTTCTCTTGTGGAACAAGTAAAGATGGCGATTCTTTTTTAGTTGAATGGAATGAAAGTGAAGGAGCAATAAGAAGAACATATAGTGGGCTCAAAAAGAAGTCAGGTGGGGTTGTGCAGTTCGATACAGCTCGGAATCACTTTCTGGTAGTCGGCGAAGATAACCAAATAAAGTTTTGGGACATGGATAATGTTAACCTACTTATACATACAGATGCTGGGGGTGGTCTCCCGGTGAGTTGTAATCCGTTACGACATATCCACCTCCATCATATCCCTGATAGTCTACTTATTTATTTAAATTCGACCAAGAACTTACTACTGGATATACATTTTTGCAGAACTTTCCTCGGTTAAGATTTAATAAAGAAGGGAATTTGCTAGCAGTTACAACTGCCAACAATGGAGTCAAGATATTGGCAAATTCATCTGGAATGCGATCACTAAGAACCGTTGACGCTCCACATTTTGAAGCATTGAGATCTCATGTGGAAGCAACAACAAAGAAGGTGACTTTGAGTTTTTTTAATGGTATTTCCTTAACTTTGTTTAAAAATCTATCACTTACATGGAAATTGTTTTCGCTCTATTGAGCAGATTGCTACATCTGCTGTTGCAAGTGTTGCTCATGGATCTTCTGCCGCAAATGTTATTCCTGAATCTAGTGTTGCAAATCTTGCTCCTGGATCTTCTGCTGTGAATTATGCTCATGCATCTTTTGCCCTGGATGTTGCTCATGTATCTTCTGCCGCGAATGTTTCTCGTGTATCTTCTGCCCCAAATGTTGCTCATGTTGGGCCATCTATCATTGTTGTATGTCATACTTACATTCTTGGTTCCCTTATAGTGATTTAATAACCATGTAGATCTTTGTCGTTTACTCAACCTTTTGATTGAGAATCTCAACTTTTGGACTTCACCTTCCAGAATGGTGTAGATTCCACAGCTAGAAGCATGGAAATGCAGAAAATATTGGATGATGCCAACAACAAGACGACCCAATGGCATTTGACTGAAATTGTAGATCCTGCTCAGTGTCGCATGGTAACCATGCCTGATAGTACTAATGCTTTTAACAAGGTATATGAGTAACTTCATGCTTATTCATTATGTTGAACATCTTTTCCAGTGTATGATGCTTGGCTGGTCTTTTATAGGTTGCTCGACTTCTTTATACGAATTCTGGTACTGGTCTTTTGGCACTAGGATCAAATGGTATCCAGGAGTTCTGGAGGTGGCCACACAGTGATAATAACCCAAGTGGAAAGGTAACTGAACAAATGTATATATAATCATATAGTTTTCATATTTATGATTTTTCTTTGGTCAAGTCTCCAATTGTTTCCCTTAATTCACCTCGAATATGTTCTTACTTGAAGGCCACGACCCAAATCACTCCACCAATGTTGCGTTCAATCAACAACTCTGGTATGAAAAATGACACCACTGGAGTCAACCTTGAGGAAGCAATTCCCTGCATTGCTTTGTCAAAGAATGACTCTTATGTAATGTCATCTGTGGGTGGTAAATGTTCATTATTCAGCATGATGACATTTAGGGTAAGTTGGTATATTTTGTTGCTTTATTGTTAGAAAAATCAAAAGAAAAATATTTGGTGTTCAAAGCTTTTACTTTGCTACAGGTCATGACTACGTTTATGCCACCACCTCCCAAGCCCTCTTTCTTAGCATTTCATCCAAGAGATAACAACACTATCGTTGTTGGAATGGAAGATTCTACCATCCACATCTATAATGTTAGGTTAGATGAGGTAAGTTTTCAACCCTTGTCATGTTTGCAAATTTTTTTCCTTCTTTCTCTGTTTGTTTGTTTATTATTATTATTATTATTATTATTATTATTATTTTGTGTGTGGTTGGTGATGCCTAACTTACTAGTTCTGAATGATTTTTAATAGGTGAAGTCCATATTGAAGGGCCATGAAGACCACATTAGTAGTTTAGTATTTTCCAACGACCTCAACGTACTGGTATCATCTGGTGCCGATGCTCGGGCAAGTTTAACTTTATCTACTTTTATCATTAATTGGTGGTTCACTTAAGATATTCAAGATCTTTATGAAATAATTGTTTACCATAATTCTTACACGATGGAGAATTATGGATCGGAAAGTTGAAAATTTCTTGGTCGACAAATATTTGCAGCTTTGCTTTTGGAGCATTGACACTTGGGAGATGAGAAACTCAATTGTGGTAGAACTTCCTGCTGACAAAACACCTAATGGTGATACTCAAGTGCAGTTCAATTTAGACAAAGTCCGCTTGCTTGTTACCCATGAGACTCAGTTAGCTATATATGATGCCTCCAAGTATAAGCGTACACGCCAGGTAAATAGAGTTGTCATTTAATGTCTTTCCTATATATAATTTTAACTTCTCTAATGCAATTCTTCCTTTTGCAGTGGATCCCACATGACACCCTTTCCGCACCTATTTCCTGTGCCACATACTCAAGTAATAGTGGATTGATTTTTGCTTCATTTTGCGATGGAAATATTGGAGTCTTTGATGCTGATACCCTGAGATTAAGATGCCGCATCGCACCATCTGCCTATATGCCTCCTGAAGTGTTAAACGGGTGAGAATGTTATAATTATTTATAAGCTTTATTTTTGTTCTCCATTAATGTCTGCAAAATGGTACTTGTATTTCCACACTCTTGCCCACATATTACGCTATTTTCTTATATTTGAGCCACTTTTGGCTCATTGTATTATTGAAATCATGTAGCTTTTAATTAAACAAAAGATAATGTTAACAACTTAAAACTTCTAGAGTTACAATCTTCACGAAATTCTTTGTTGACTTTTGCATCAATTATAATTGAGTTTTAGCTAACATATAATGCTTATATCCAGAGGCCAATGTGTACATCCCCGGGTGATTGTAGCACATCCAAATGAACTGCACCAATTTGCTATTGGATTAACAAATGGATCCGTGAAAGTTATAGAGCCGCTGGAATCTGAAGAAAAATGGGGATCAACTCCCCATGTTGAAAATCATCTGCCTAACGGTACGCTTGTAGCTGGTTCGTCGGCTGCTGCCCAGAACAATACTCCCGAATCTGGCTCAAACTTGATTGTTCTTTAACTTTTACTTCTATATATAGTTGCATAGACTATATTCTTGGTCATTTCAAACCATTGTTGAATTTTATGTTAAAAATTTCTGCATAGACTACAGTTCTTGGTCCTGCCAAACTATATTAGCGATCAGTGTACTCTTGTACATTGTAGCTTCTCCGATAATTGTTACTATTATTGTTCCCGCAACAGTTTTTTAATTGAAACCTCAAGGGAAAATTGAGACTTTTATGAATTGATGGTTGTTATTCATACCATATCTAGCATCTTTTTACCAACGCACCTTTTTTTATTTATATTGATTATATAGCTCAACTTCATTTGTCGAGGAAATTGTCTATAGCCAGAGTTAGTGTCTGTTGTATTCCTTTGTCTCCCATTTAAGCCAACTTGAACCCCCTCTTCTTTATAAGCCTAAAATATTTATCCAGCCATGTTCTCTCTTTCCTTTCCTCAAGTCTCTGATCTTTTGGGTAAGTTCGTTTTTCTCTTGAGTCTTGAACTCTTTTCGTGTAGTACTGAGCTTATTAAGGGTAAGTTCGTTTTTCTATTGAGTCTTGAACTCTTTTCGTGTAATACTGAACTTACTAAAACTTCTTCATGGCTTTGTAGTGGAGTATCCTTTTACCAACCCATCATATTTTATTATATAAGAGAATATAGATTTTCATAATTCAACTTCATTTTATTTTGTGGAAAAAGTTGTCTATATATAGAATTAGGATGTTTCATTCCTAACTTCCACTTTAAACTAAGGCTCTGTTCTCTTCAACTTAAAACTCATTCAGTTCAGTTCAGTCCTGCTTAGTTATATTTTATACTACAATTCAGTTTAGTTCAGTTCAGTTCCATTTAGTTTAGTTCAGTTCAGTTCAGAAAATTGCAGTTGAAGAGAACAGAGCCTAACACATGTGAAGAGATTGAAAAGATTTGTTTCAATTAATTCAAAATGATCGTTCTCAAACGCTTACAAAATAATTACGTAAAAATTAAATACATTTTATAAAAACATAAAATTATTATACAATAGCTTTAGGAGTGAAAACAATACATAATGAATATAAGAAAAAATTTAACAAGACATATAAACTTTATAGAAGACCACTGTTTGCATACATAAAACGGACCCAAAACCTGTTGGCGTATGTGCGGAGGGCCTCATCGCACATAGTGTTGTTACATGAGTCGAGCCCTGTCGAGAGTTCAACTCGACTCAACTCGTTAAGGCTCAAGCTCGACTCATTCGATTAGGTGTTTGAGTCGAGCTCGGGCCTACTTTGGGCTCGTTTTGTTATCGAGCCGAGTCTGGCTCAAACTCGTTGATACTCGAAAAAGCTCGATTATATTTTTATTTTTTTTATATTTATATGCATTTCTCAGTAACGAGTTTGAGCCGAGCTTGAACTCGACTAAACCTCGAACCAAATGAGCCGAGTTCAATTCTACTTATCATGACTTGAGCACAAGCTCAGCAAATTAGATCGATTTATTGTTACATCTCGAGTAATGAAATACTCAGCTTAGATTGGCTCGTTTAACAAATACTCGCACGGGCCCAAATACTCACGGAGAAAATAACTGAAAAAATGAAAAAACGGCTGAAGAAAGAAAACAAAAAATGAGAAGTCGCATTTCTTGCGAGTATAAAAACGCACGTCTTTGCCCTCATCCCCCAAGTTAGGGTTTTTTCCCCCAAATTCCTGAATCGGAGAAACCTTCAATGGCGAATAGAACCGATCCCTTGGCCAAGAGCATAAGGGGTACAAACCCTCAGAACTTGGTGGAGAAGATTCTCCGGACCAAGATATACCAGAACACCTACTGGAAGGAACAATGCTTCGGTCTCACGGCGGAGACGCTCGTCGACAAGGCCATGGAGCTCGACCATCTCGGCGGCACCTATGGAGGCAACCGTAAACCTTCTCCTTTCATGTGCCTCGTCATGAAGATGCTTCAGATACAGCCTGATAAGGAAATCGTCGTTGAGTTCATAAAAAACCCTGAATACAAGTAAGACATTTGCTCATTAGCTTCATTTTGCTTTTCGATGTCGAATCTGAGATCTGTAATTAATTGTGTGGCTTGTTTGTGATTTGAAGGTATGTTCGTGTGCTTGGTGCTTTCTATTTGCGACTGACAGGGACCGACATTGATGTGTATCGTTACCTTGAGCCATTGTATAATGATTACCGGAAGCTGAGGCAGAAGCTGAATGATGGAAGTAAGATTGTGTGAACTTTATTTTTATAGAGCTTAATTAATTTTGGTGTTAGTTTCTGACTTGTTCTTTTGTTGAAATCCTTTACAGAGTTCTCTTTGACTCATGTTGATGAGTTCATTGATGAGCTTTTGACGAAAGATTATGCCTGTGACATTGCGTTGCCACGAATAAAAAAGAGGTAAGTCTCACATTCAAGTTGCTCATGAAGTGTTTCGTTTTTATTTCCATTTCTGTGTTACACCTTATTTCATTTCATATGTTAGCTGATTAGCTCTATTGGACATGGATGGGATGATCTATTTTGTCAGTTACACTTGATGTTGTTCTTGTGTATTTGTATGCGAATGCTTAAATATGATAAGGGAAAGAAAACTAAAGGACAAATGTTTACATCTGTAGATAATGAATGTGCCTTCTCCTCTTTCTCTGTTAACGATTAAGGATTCTAACTTCGTTACTTGAGGAAACTTTCTCTTTTGACTGTCTTTGGAAATGATATAGTATGAACAAATATACTGGAAATTTTGTGTAGCTGATCCCTGCCAGATAATTGTTATACTTCTGATAGTGGGTATTGGTTGCCTTATTATCCCTGAGAAGGACCGATATCTGTACTGGTTAATTTAGTGCTATCTTGCCTCTTTGGTTCTGGAAACGTTTGATGCTTGGTCTGTATAATAATTGAAAGTGTAACTGTTGTGATAGTTCTTGGACCTTTATTATGCTTCATTGGTTGTCCCCGTATAGTCGTATCTGGTTCCCAGCTGTTTAATTTTGATTACTAGTAATATATACTGTTTTCTGTGCTCTGCAGGATGGTTCTTGAATCCATTGGTTCATTAGAACCACGAAGAAGTGCTCTTGAAGATGATTTTGAGGAGGAGGAAGAAAAAGATGAAGATGAGCTTCCAGATGGATTAGAGCCTGTTGCCAATGAGAAGGTGCAGTGATGTTTCATTATGTTTGACGTTATTTTTTGTAGCTTTCTTATCTGATTTGACTTGCCTTAAATTGTATTATTATGGTGCACCAGGATTACCACCGAGGACGAAGTCCAGCTAGGGAAAGAGACCGAGATAGGAAACGAGATGGTCACAGACACAGGTGCACTTAATTCTATGTCAATTATATGTGCTTGCATATTCTTAATAAGTTCTGCGGATGATTTGATGAAATTAACAAAATTAGCCGCCTGCAAAATTTCATATTAACTTTGGCCATTTTACTTGTCACATTCGTCTTCTCTTTAATATTAGATTGGTGAATGTATTGGTGAGGCTCTCAGATAGGTGAGTTATGCAAAACTAGCGTCCTATTGTTTCATGATATGTTGGTTTTAATATGTTTTACTTTTCTACTACTCACGGTCTGCTTAGTGCAGTCATTCATATATACTGTGCCACAACTAAATACGGTGGGCGTAACATTACTCTGCCACCAAAAGCCTAATTGGTTTATTCCCAGCATCGTGTCATAAGTACCAAAAACTTATACTTTGAAACATGTGAAAGGATTATATTATGTGATCTAGCAACCTCCGACTTAAGTGTGTGAGGTGGAAGCTGTCATCCTTACAATGAGTAAGGTCATACTTCATATGTATGGTAATTGTCCTCACCGTGGCATTTCAAGCCCTAGGTGGTTAATAACAGCTTCCTAGAGTAAAAGAAGGTGATCCTGCCAGGTTTCTCTGCACTGGCAGTGTGCAGTTGAGAAGTATGATGGATCATAAAATCACTCTTTGAAAATTGCAACTCAACATGATTTTTTTTCTTTACTCTTTGTTTTCTTCGCATACAGCAGCAATGTGTTACTGAGTCTACCTGTTTCCCAGTCTCTATTGCCTCATAACCTTCTATTGTATCCTGTTTAAGTAGATTGTTCTAGTCTCCAGTTTTGCTATTTTTCTTGATAGGTGTTGTCTGTACTTCCAATAATTCTGAAACATTACAAAATATAGTTAAATCAGGACTTACAAGTTACTAAACGACACTTGTCCTTGCATCCTCTTTCAGGGACAGAGATTATGACAGAGATTATGATAGGGATCGAGGAAGAGGACGTGATAGAGAAAGAGACAGAGACAGGGAGCGAGACAAAGACCGACATCGCCTAAGAGATGACAAGGATTATGGGCGTGACAGGGAGAGGGATAGAGATAGACGAGACAGGGAGCGTGGCCGGAAGAGGAGCCACTCGAGGAGTCGGAGTAGAAGCAGAGACCGTAAGGATCGTGATGGTGATGACCGTCGGAGACGGCACCGTGGCAGTGCTAGCCCTAAAAGACGCGAGGAGGATGATGAAGGCAAAAAGAAGAAAGAGAAGAAGGGAAAGAAGGATGATGGAACTGATCATCCAGATCCTGAGATTGCTGAAATGAACAAGCTTAGAGCAAGTCTTGGATTGGGACCTCTCAAGTAGTACAATGGTTATGATGCAATTTGGTCTGTGCTCAACTGTATGTCGATATAACAACTTTTTGTACCAATTCTCCGAGTAGTAGTATGAAACATATATGCAAAGAACATGGTGGAATAATGTTTGTGTGAAAATTGAAATATATATGTTGATCTACTATGCAAAATGTGTGTACTTGTAAAACATATGAATCTTGTGTTATCTTGTCTGTTTAGGTAATGTCGAACCGACGTTATGGTGGGCGATGGGTTTGGTTATACTTTACCAGCGGAATTTGCACAATGTTGTGATGATTGATCACCCTGTTCCAGTTGATCCGCGTGGTACATTTTAGTGCTATTGTTGTTGATTCTCGGACGTGAAAAATAGAGTATAGAACACTTGGAACTTATCATGCACCAGAAACAGAAGTACAGTGTTTTGGGATCAAGACTGCAACAATTGCAATGAATATGAATATTGTGGACGAGAAGGACAAACTCCTATACACCAAAAACCTACTGGAATTGGAAAAGGAGAGAACAAGAATTAAGTGAAGTCACAATCGCAAACTGGCAAACGAGAACTATGGCCGTCTTCTTTGTACAGACCTCTTGAAATCTGACTAAAACATCCACAACCAAATACAAGTGGTTGAAATAGACACTTTGATGCAAGAAGGAACTCGGGTTGTCATTTGACTTGACCAACCAACACTACACAGGTATACCAGTGTAGCTATCACTTTGTGCCTGTTAGTTTGCGCCTCCCATCGAAAGAAGACTGTCGCCTGGGCCTCTGCATTGGTGAATGAACCCCATTCAAATCTTTCCTAGTTGTTGGTTGAGGAAGTAAGCTCCTACTAAGGAAAACAAAGGAAACACAAGAACCAGGTATAGATTTAGCAACGAAGAACAAGTAAAACATTAGGAATTTTGGATTCATGACAATGTGTAAAATTACCTTGTTTCAGTACCACGTTTCGGCTTTGGACTTGGTATCCTGACTTTCGAAGCAACTCTACTTGGAATGTTGATGGGATGAGGAACATTGAGCTGGCATCGATAATCTAACTCTGAAGAATCACTTGTTGCTGCATCCAGCTCCTCAGAGTCATCAGTTGCTGCTGCTTCATGCCTGGTTCTAACTAAACCATTATCAAGGCTGTGTCGTCTATGAGCTGAAATCTGTCTCCGGTATACACTGGAATCATTAGTACCATAGTTCTGAAGCAGCAACTCTGGTAACACTATACAACCTTCATCCTTGTTCACCATAACCTTGTCTACCCAATCACCGCATGCATAGTTTTCTTCTTCCATCACATCATCGCTACTAAGTGGCGTGCGAGGAGAAGAATCTATCAAATCTGGACTATCGAAGCTTCGTCTTCTTGGTAATGACTCCACTCTCCCCGGTCTCTCTGGGTTGCTAGATTCAGAATGTTGCATGTTACCTGTTTCTGTTCCTTTCTCTGCTAGAGCTGCTTTAAGACTAGCAATCTGTTTGTATTTATCAGATAGTCAGCAACATGAAATAACAAATAACCAAAATAAACAAGAAATAGCAGGTTTTGGACTGTACTAACTAAGTTATGAGCGAAAAAATGTAGTGAACCTGTTCTTTTAGCTCTTTGATTTGAGAACTTTCTTTGTTTGCTCTAGCTGCACCTAGTTCAACTGTTGACACACGTTCAGCAAACTTTAACGTACTAATTGTTTCTCCTAGAGCATCAAACTCAGGACTGATGTGAACAAACATCAGTGTCTTTGCTTGCCCTCCTACAGATGAAAACCGAAAACAAGGTCTTATTAAGCATCAACAGAAATGGAGATCCATTTAGGGGATGAAGTTTCGTGTCATACCAAGTGAATCTTGAAGCAACTGCGTAAGTTTACTATTCCTGTAAGGAACATGTGACTGCTTTTGCGCAAGTGAGGCTATTACATCTCCTAAAGCAGAAAGAGACCGATTTATATGTTGTGCTTCCTTCAACCTATCACCAACCGCCTCAGATTTATGTGCTCTTTCGCTTCCTGCCAGGTCAACCAGATGCATACAACCACGAAGAACTGTGCCGGAAGCTAAATCTTTTCCTTGGACATGAACTGTGAGGCAACTGCAATGCAGTAATCAGTTAAGGTAAATCATCAGTCATGTTATATTAGTAAGATAATGGAAAGAAAACATGGCCTAGTAAAGGCTGCATAATATACCTGTGAGAACGACTACTTCGATTATTCATAGCCGTGGCACCAACTGCACGGTTTTTGTGTCCAATGTTCATCAAGTTGATGACATCAGATGTCGAAGTTACATGTACAAGATTTGCATTGGGTACATTGACACCGTTCTGAGAGTTATTGCGAATTTCTAACGTGGTTTTGAGTTAAGGTAAATAGTTAGAAACAATATTCAAGCTAAATCTTAGACATAAGACAGTGTATAAGCAGTTTGATGTTTAAAGGATATTTTTTGTTGACACCATCTGTGATCAAAAGATCCCTAACTTGCTCATTATAGATTTCGATCATCTGAACAGAAACATCATAAGAGATTGTGTCTTTTCTCTGTTCTGAGATGAGAAACAAGTCACTCAGTGCCCTATAGTTGACGCCTAGGCTCTCTTCTGCAAGTTCTCCTGGTCCAGTCTGTGGATAACAAGTCACTTGTCATGGATTAAGTTGCAATTCAGTTTACTTCAGTAGAGAAATATTTTACCATTGTAAAAGTTTTCCCAGAGCCAGTTTGACCATAAGCAAAGATACAGACATTGTAACCATCCAGAACAGATCGAATCAATGGGCGTGTATCCGCAAATACTTCTTCTGCATGAAACAAAAAACACAAAAGCGAAGAACTTGTATATCAACATCAATTTTATCTTTCCAGGCAAGTTACCTGTGGAAAGAAATTCAGCTGATTACAGACCTTGGCTTGCAGATGGACCGAAAACCTTGTTAAATGTGAATGACTTGCTCCCATCTTTTCCATATTTTGAAGGAGTAGTTATTGTTAAGCTCATATCATCTAAATTTCCGACAGTGGTCAAACCATTTGCCCGTCCAGGCAAAAAAGGTCGCACCCGACAATACACCCTTATATTACCTGTGAAATGTGTGCACATATCCATATTATGATCACAATTGGACATCCCGCACCAAGCCATTGAAGTCCATATCAGAATTTTACCTTTAAGGTCTTGGACTTGATTGTACAATTTGCGATTTTCCTCAAGAACTTTTTGGTATCCAGAGGCTGCATGAGCCAGACCATGCAGGTATGCACCTAGATTGTTAACTTCTTCTTGATGTTTTATCTGCAGCATATGCATATCTTCTCTCGCAGAATGAAGCGTACTCTTTAATTCCTACACATCATGAATAAACATATGCCCTTGTTAATCTCAAAGGGGAGATGAAAGCTTCGTGAGAGCTCATACTCATAGAAATGAAGTACCTGTATGTTCCTTAGATGATATTCTACCACATCCACATGTTTGTGCTTTACCTCGCCTTCGCCATCACAATTACTATTATCTGTGACCAGGCATATGTCATCTTCCATTGTTTTTGAGGTCTTGCATAACAAAAGACGGATAGTCAGTCAGAAACAGTAACTTCTACCAACAAACACCAAATTGCACATTGTAAAAGAAGCAATGTCAACAAAGTTTCACCTGGACAGCCTCTGAAGAAGAATGAGGACTGAGATTATTGTCAGAATCAGGCAAACTAATGTGTGTCGAACTTTCTCTGATCTGTCACGGCAAAAGAAAAATACGTTAAGACACCAGAAGCAGTTAGTATTGAAGAATGAATGATTATTTAGGAAGCAGTTAACAAGCAAACATTACAACATAATTGATTGTACATGCTAATAGAATTCGTATTACAAAAGTATGATGCAGACCTGTACATTATGGATCGTCAACCTATGCTCAACCTCCACCATGATTTTATGCAACATATTCTCCACGATCTATGACAGAATGATCCGTTCTCAGTTTATACAGTAAGCAAATATTTGATCCAGAAACACTCTAGTCAAATTAACAGAAGAAGAAAAATATATCACTCACCACAGGAATATCTTCTCGCTTCTTATCCGCTAGAAGTTCATGAACAAGTACATGTAGTGAATGTGAAGGACCCTGCAATAATTTGTAACACGAGTAAATTAATGACCAATTCTTTAGTAGAATTCCAAATGTGGTAGCTATCTGAAGCATAGCCTACTGACCGCATCACTGAAGTCCTGCACGAGATCACCATTTGAATTCTCCTCACTTGAAACCGCATCAGGAGACTTGTCACAGGTTGATGAAGTTCTAGAAAGCGAATTCAAGAATGGATCACTATTTCTTCTGACAATTTGCTTGTCTGCTGCACAGGGGGGCTTCCTATTTCCACCAAATCTCCAGACTCCATTTCCGCCTCCTTGTTTCCAGTCATAATAAGATTTCAATGCCAGCACTGAATTCACTATTCTCGAAGACTTCCCTCCCTAGCATTTCGATGCAAACAGTTAATTCTTTAATTTCTCTATCATGTATAAATGTTCTTTCTCAAGATATGTTAATTTTCCAGTCTTTCTATGGAGACCTTATGAATATCCGATCAGCCTATCTTGGTTATAATCTACAACATTAAGCTACATACCTGTTCTAAGTCGGACGTCTCAAAAGCAGGAATTCCCATTTCCTCTATCGCAACGAGAAAGTTCCTGACATTTTCAAAGTATTGGTATGCAGATAGAGCAGCACCATCAGAGATAATAACAGTATCAGAAGCCGCTTCGACTACCTAGAAGCACAACAGAAAAAACCTTACAACCAATGTAATCAAAGAAAGAGACATAGAGAACTAAGAACAATGACAAAAGGCCTACTTTTGACACAGAACCAGCCTGAACCTTGTTGAGGACATTGCAAAGTATAATCCCACTTCGCAATCCGAGTCGAAATTCGTCTTCGGACGGCTGAGCCGGCAAATCTTTGCTTCCCACAACCCCTACCATCTTTCTTAACCATCCTGTTGCTTCATATCTTCTTAATGCTGCAATACGACGACATCACAACTCCTATTCACAATTGTTTCTTCAGAAAATCTCCAAATTAATCATCAAACAGTCCCATTTAATTTACAAAAACAATACATTAAAACAGGACAATTAAATTACAACAAATCAATTAGTCCTACAATTATGATCTCTGTCATGTTTGAGCAAATAAGCTACTTTTTCAGAATCAAATGTCTTTCAAGAAATTAACCAAATTAAGCACCAATTAGTAAATATGTAAAATCAAAGATTATATTCATACAAGCTTGCTCTGATTTTCTTGAGGCCAAATCAACGTCAGTCAACATTCTGTTGCCAAGATGATGTTGAAGCGCATCTTCTACAACTGATGCCACATTCACTTGCAACGCCATTAATGCAGCTCTGCTTCAACAACTCACCAGAAAAATGAACTGATCAAATAAAATGTACTATTTCTTGAGCTGTTAATCCTTTTTTAAGATTCAAGAATCAAATTGCATGGTTAATTGTAGTTGTACTGGGAAGTTTAGCCAAAAGAAAACTGATGGTTTAATTGGTTTTGGAAGGAGAAGAAATGCAGGGGAATTGAAAGAAGTTATAAAGAAGAGTATTGCCAATGAAGCAGAAAAGCAAAATAAGAGTGAAGATAGAAATATGAATGGAAAATGAATTTAATTTTCTTTAATAATTAACAAAAATAAAATCTCTCCCCTTTCACTTATAATAATAGAGTTTACTCTTTCGGCTTCCGAACCTTTCACGAGTCAAGTCACGAGCCTCGTTGTGAAAGTCTTCTTTTTTCATAGTCCGATTCAACATCCTCTTTCCAAATTCAGGGAACTGAAAAATACGGCATGTAGTATCCGCATACGTATTTCTAATGTAAATATTATTCGATTTCATAACTAAACTAAACTAAACGTTTCATCCATTTATGACAACTTTTACTTATTTACATGACACAACATTAAAAAATAATTCATTCGAAGGAACTTGAGCAACTAAGCAGTTTTCACGTGTCCTTCAAAGTGTTTGCACATCACATAGTATATAGATTTAGGGTAGATTTATGGAGCCACTAGATCACCCGGGTAAACTGCGTCCATTATTGAACTGGTTCGAGGAGTCGGATCTTGATCGATTAACATAGTGAGTGTAGTAGGGCTACGGTGAAAGAAACATAGTTTTATACTTTGAAATTGGGTGGAGTAGTGAACTTATTATGATGAGATACAATGTACTCATTCATCTACACCGTGATATAAAGCAATGAAGCAAATTTTTAATCGGCAGTCAGCACTTAATAAAAATCGAAAAGAAAGGTCGGGACAAGAGTGATCACTTTACTAATCGACTGGATTATATTGAATGATGGTTAGTCTGTGTAATTATTGCTAATCCACTAGTTTTCAAAGGCTGAGAAGCTGATGCGTCTACTTAAATTAAAAGCCTGTGTATACTAATACAAGTATCATGAGCTACACATCTTTCGGTTACAAAGAGACTCTTTAATTTGTTTTATGCCAAGCCAAAATCTTATCATTTTTTTTTCCTATTACTAATCAAAATCAAACCCTCTTCAAGTTAGGTGTGCAAGACACACTTATCATGTTTGCTAGATGCTCTACAATTTCCAAGTGACAGAGTTTAGGTTTCTACTCATCTCCCTAATACTAAAAAGATAATCGAAATCACCATTCAATTATAGCGTAGCAGAGAAAGACTGGAGCAGCAGTCTAAATCCAAATACCAATATAGTTCTAAGTTCCTGAGTTAGATATATATATATTTAATAAATAAGATAGCAATGTAATAAGTATATTGTTCGCTAATGATAATTGAACGGGTTAAAAAAGATTAAAATGTCCAAAATTCTCAAAAGTAAGTTAAAAACCGAGCCTGAAAAACAGGTTTGGAGTCATAATTAACCATATGATAAATAATTAATTTACATACTATTGATTACTGTTAATGGGCGGCAGCCGGCGAGGGGAGGCAAAAGCCCCTCAAATGAACCCCGTTCCGGCTTAAACATTATTCTAATTTCCACTTTGAAAAAATATATTTATCTTTATAAAAAATTAAAAGTATATAATTAACAAAGAAAAAGGCAAATACATGTGGCAGTAGCACATTAAGCTAATTAGATGGCACCCAAAGTTGGCAAGAAATTTTGTTTACTTCCCATTTTCCATGTTCAATGATAAAGACATTCTAAAAATTTCTGCAGGTTCCATATGGTTGATTGGTTTCTACTACAAATGTGGTATTGCCAAGTCAAAATCTGATGTTACCACTTTGTCAACTTGTAGTTTGCCTATTGTAAGATCTCCATTTATAGATTAATAACTTTTCTAAATTAATAATATATCGCGGTTCCAAGTTGAACAATAAGTTAAAAAGGTGTAGAAGATCGCGGGTGCAAATGTATACAACTTACAACAGAAAGACAAATATTAGTTGTCTAGTACCCAAATGCATATCAAAACAATCCTCTCCAGAAGTTAGAACCATGTACGTGCAATACAGCAGACTACAAAGGATGGAAATTCATCACTAGAACCATGTAAAGCAGACTTCAAAGGAACGGAACCATTTTAATGTTCTTGGTTTTTCTCATGAAATCAGATTCGAAGGAAATTAGGAATGTATATGGCATTCGTTCATGAAGATAACTTGAGGCAGTTGTCACACGGATTTGAACCACTTCTGCAGATGTTGCGATCCAAAGTTTCTCCAAAGTGCCCGAGTAGAGCTTGCCTTCGGCATTCTTTCTGGAAGAGAGATTATTTTGCTTTAGATGTAGACAAGTTCATAAAATTGTAGTGTGCTATGGAATTGAACATCAGGGCATGCAATCTCTAGCCTATCATATGATGGTTCAGTTAGATTGTGGGCAGGCAGTACCTTAAGTTCACAGTATTCTTGCATTTGTTTAGCCTGTTCCATGGAGGCCTTGAAGCTCCGACTTCTGGCTCCTTGTCCACTTCTAAGCATACACACGACCCGACTAAAATCCTTCTTTTGGTATAATAGAATACAAGTTGCTGATAGATTATCTCGTCCTGCCCTTCCAGATTCCTGATAGTAGCTTTCTAAAGATTTGGACATGGTGTTGTGAACAACAAAACGCTGCAAAAAGTACCAGACAAGAGAACTTCATCAGAGAAATAAAATCTGCCAGGCAAGATTGTTAAGAAAAGATATGCAGTCCATATGCTAGTTGTAATTCGGAAACCAAGTATTTTAGCATAGACACAAATGAAATTGCATGTGTTGTTAATTTGTGTTTCACTTGCATTCTTTGACATAATTCTAGAAGCATGAAAAAAATTCTAAGTGCATCAAGTACAGATAATAACCAAGAAAAAAAATTCACTTACAACATCAGATTTATCAATCCCCATCCCAAAAGCTATAGTAGCACAAACAACATGGGTTTCTCCACTGTGCCATTTCTGCTGAACTTGCATCCTTTGGCGAGAAGGCAAACCAGCATGGTAATATGCTGTTTTAATTTTGTATTTCTCGTTGAGAAACTTTGAAACCTCCAGGCATTCATTTTTTGAAAGGCAGTAAACAATTCCACAAAGATTATTGAAACGATCTTTCAGTATTTTCCCGAGCTGCTCAAGTGGTTCCTTAGTCTTTCCCATGACTTCATACTTCAAGTTGGGCCTATCAAAACTAGCCTCGAGAACCAGTGCATGGGGCATTTTCAAAGAACTAAGAATATCCTGAAGACAAAATGTCCACATAAACTCTCACAGAAAAATAAAGAACAAAAAGAGAGAGATTCCTATGATATAAATGTCGAACCTTGCGAACAATCTGGGTTGCAGTGGCAGTTAAAGCCATCAGAGGAACATTTGGAAAATTCTGCTTTAGGCATCCTAATACTCTATAATCCGGACGAAAATCATGCCCCCACTGACTGAAAAACAATGGAAAAGATGAGTAGGTAGATAACACAGCCTCCCTATCAAATTATGGATAGAAAGAAACAATAAACCCATTTATTTAAACTTGATAAAATAATGACTAATCAGTCTTGTATTATATTGGTCAAAATCATGGAGAAGGAAAAACTACAGAAGGAAATAAGGCCAAATTACTACTATGTAACTCAGTAGCTGAAAAAACTTTACGTTCCAGAAAGAAAAGAAAAAACCGAAAATTCAATAATCCTATCCCACAAAACAACAAAATCTAAAGAGTAACTAACTATGAATCACTCTCCCCCTTGCCTGCTTTCTGATATTTTTCTCTTGCTTCTCATAACATATTACTACTATTCTCCAGATTTTTTAAAGGATGGGGTACCTCACACAGTGAGCTTCATCAATGACGAATCCAGCCAATTGTCCCTGAAATTAGCAATTGTAAATAACCATATCATACTTTTGAACACAACAGGTGAAATAGAGTAATAGACTGTTTAAGAAGCATCAAAGGTTGACTCTATATGCATGAGAATAGCAAGAACTTACCTTCCTGTACAGACTCCCAAGGATATCTTGAAATGATAAATTGCCAGCAACTCTTTCTGGAGTCACATACAGAAGTTTACATGAAGGCTTGTCTTTCCTAGAGAAAATTACAATAAAACGTAAATAGGTAAGAGGGAATATCAATTTGCAAAACCTAAGGACAATTAACCAAGCTCATTCATTATAGCTTTTCTCCAAACAGAAAAGCACACATAACTCAGCAGTCAGCTACTAACTGTAATAATAATAAATGACTAGCAGAGTTCCCAGGAGAAGAACTCGCATCATACCAGCTACATCAGCACCTTAAGACAAGCATTATATAAATAGGATACAACATACAAGATATCATGAACTTTTTCCATTTTGGAACAGCACCTCATTATGGAAAGTGAGGAGCCATTATATTCTCTTCCAAATATTTTTAGGCCACTCATGGAAATAATGGTTAAATTGACAAAGATAACATTCAATACAAATTATTTAAAACTGATGTAACCAAACAGCTCTCTATTTCTTTGAGAAGAAAACATGGATTTTGACAACTGCTAGATGGTATTGTCCTATATATTATCCATGAAAGTTCTCAGAGAGGATAAAAGATTAAAGTCTACTTTTGTATGATGACTGCTAAAGAACTGAGATAGGTTCGGCATAGAGAACCGCTCATGCAAAGATTGGCTGACAGTAATTTGCATGCCAAAACTGCAAGTTGTGGTGGGTGTCGTAAAAATCATAGTATAGCTTGATACTGCATTGCTAAGTAATAAAGAACTGAATATTATTAGAATTCAGGAGCAATACTTGCCTTAATTCTTGAAATACAGCTGCTGCTTGTGAATGAGATTGTTGAGAATTTAAGAAAGTTGCAGGGACCCCGAATTTCAGATTCAATGTTACAATCTGGTCTTGAATCAGGGAAAGAAGTGGAGATATAACAATTGTAATACCTGGGCGAAGTGTAGCTGGAAGCTGAAAATTTTGACATGGTACTCAGAAAAATCAGACATGTTTATGTAATGTAAAATTTGTCTAATACATCATATGCAACATAATAAATGTCGATTACATAATATGAAGATATGTGGAACCTTGAAAGCATCCTTCTCTGCACCCAACCAATGGTATTTATCTTTTTCACGAAAATAACTCCCAAGGATTCTGATGGTTATTAAAAAAATTGCATATATTGCAGTTTGTTATTCCCCAAAGTTCAATAAAAAATGAATGTTTGAATTTGTTAAAAGTCATTCTAATGGCTTCTTACTTTGTTTTCTACCAGTGTGTATATTAACATAAGATATAAGATACTCGACTGATTTATCTTAGTTTTCATTGAGAAACCAACAGAAACAATATGAAGTATGAACTGCTCTTCAAGTAAGTAAACTACCTGATAACACAGGCTTTTACCACCACCAGTAGGCATCAGTACAAAGCAGTCCTGCTGTCTGAGAAAGGCTCTACAAGCCTGATGTTGTAATGGCCGAAATGTCCTGTTACCAAATACAACAACATTTGCCAATTCAATGTCATCTAATTGCTGCAGCTCTTCAAATGCCAGAGTTCCGTTCTCATCTGGTGTGGAATGCCTCATTTCATTGGAAACTGAAGTATCAGTTAGACCACTCCTGCAATCCTTTCAAGGGAAGGACTCTCAGTAGACAGAAATGAGAAATTATTATATCACTTCTACTTTTCTTACTTGGACAAAGCATGTGCTTATGTTTGGATAGGAAGTTACAGGTCACGACATATGGACAAACAAAATAAGCAACTATATAGAGAAGGATCTGCAAGAATATAAATTAGACATCATGCAAATTGATAAACTGCATATGGATTTTATCTCTAACAATTAAGAAAAGTATCTACACAGGAAGTATCCTTCTGGCCTCTTCATATACACTCAATCCAAAATCCGCCTTAATTCTGACTCTTGTTTGTTGATAAAAGGTGGTTGGCAAAGCAATTAACGAATGTACACATGTCAAAAGATGACTTTCTCTGCAATGGAGACATACCGTTCATGATATGGGGAGAACGTAGAGGAACTTGTAGGGCATTCATTATGTTATGTATTACATTCAGCTAATGATGATTAACACCTACATCTAGTATTTCTGGTGTTTCAAACGAACTTAGTTAGACTAAGCAGGCGTGCACGCTTCTAAGATATTATGATGGCGAAGTAGGTGATATTTGCAGGCTCAGGAGACAGACAGACAGAACTCATTGAAGATATTGATATCAGGAAAAGCACGTGAAGAAGAAGGAAGTTACCCCAGAGATTGAAGTAGGTTTCTGTGAACCTTGGGAGTTTCCCTGCTTCCTATCAGTAGCACATTTAACAGAAGGTTTCACATTATTTTTCCTGGAAATAGTCATGCCTTCCTTTTCATCATCACTTGAAGAATCCAATATCATGAAATTGTTATTTTCCAGGGATTCTAGAGAATCTTCTTTTACATGAACACCTTTAGGTTTTGTGTCATAATTCTGAAAAAGATCCTTATCGAACATATCAGCCAAATCACCACAAGCTTCTGATTCCATAGCCTGTACATCATCCCAATCCTCAGCGTCTTGCATCGACTCTGCCAATGACGCCAGAAAGTCATCTCCACATATATCCACACTGATGAAATCTTGGCCATCATCACCTTCACAAAATGAGGAGAATAACAATGCCAATTCATGGAACGTACTTCAAATTCGATATATGCAGGTCAGTAACTACATTAGTCATAAAACCTATTAGCATGCACGAGCATACACAATCACAATTACGCAAATCTGACTGCTTGAAACCGAGTCATCACAGTTCACAAAGAAATACAAATATTACAAGTATGAAGGCCAAAACACGACATTTTCCATCAAACTAATCACATAGCTTCTTGTCTAAAACTCAGAAAGAAATGCTTCCGAGTCTACAAATTGCAACTTTAATCGAGCAATATATATAAACCCACGTCAAAGTCATCATCTTTTTCCATTACATTTTTCAAATTATGTAAGGGGTAAATAATTCAGCTTGTTCCGTGACTATTGAAGAATACACTGCAAACAATATGTGAAGAATGACAGATGAAGAACGAGATAACAGGAGAGATTGCACAGCAGAGGACAGAAATTAAAGGGGACTGAAAGAAAAAGGAAAAAGAAAAACTCACCGTAGAGCTGAATAAGTCGATCCAAACCCTTCTTCGCAGATTCCTCATCAAATCCTAATTCGAGAGCTAAGCTAATCAGTTTCGCCTTTTCCAACTCCAAACCCCAATTCTCCATCTTCCGAATCAAGTGTTGGCGGTGAAATGAATTTTCCCGCGCTTTCAAGTTGCATTTGGTGCTTTATGGCTTATGCTACCAGGCAGTAAACGTAAACGCTGTCGTTTTTTGCTGAGATAGTATGAGCTCTGTCGTAATTTTGGATGTTGGGCTTTAAAATTAAAGCTGGGCTCTGATCGGACTGGATCTAAATTCTTGCCTAAAATGTTTGGCCCGAAATTTGTTTGTTTCAACTAAATTTAATGTAAATATCACTTGAAATTACACTTTGATATGAAATAAAAGAATAAACAAACTTTATCTTAACTGAAATATATACTCATACTATATGGTTCTGAAGCATCTGTTATTGCGATGGATCTTACGGAGTGCAAAATGATCCCTATCGTGTACGTATCAAAATGTAATTGTAAAAATTTGTTACATATATCTGCTATTTAAATGAGCCTTACACCATACACCGCCAAGTTTTATCATAAAGCCATCTCTTCACATGATAATGAAGACCAAATTTGAAACTGGGGGGGGTATTCAATATTAATTGACTAACTCCTTATAAATTATTTCACCATTTCTCATAATTGTAGTGTGTAGCAAAATTTTGCATCTCCATTTGTATCCTACTAGACTAATTGCACAACAAACTTAAACCACCAACCACCTGAAATTTTGTATTGTTAAGTTTAAACAATTAGAAATAAATGTAGCAATGACAAAAAACAATAATCAAACAAACAATGAACCAAGACCATAAAGTCAGATACACAAGATTTAATGTGGTTCGGCAATGCCTACGTCCACAGAGATCAACCAACAACCTTTATTGATACTTAGGTTACAACCATATGGCGTAACAAGAACAATCCCACATAAAAAATAAGACCAACCTAATATGCTATTATCCGAAGTATGATCCCTAACTTCCTATCAATCTTCTACTGTTGATATTTTAGTCTGATTTGATCTATGTAACAAACAAGCCCATTGACTATATATAGAAAACTCAACTACCAAATCCTACTAGAATAAGAAAACTAATTATTAATCCTTCTAGCACACAATAAAACTAATTTAGGTAAACTTCTTATATAAAGAAACCGACCTTCTAGAATCATGAAACTGAATTAATTAATACTAAAACTTAAAAGAGTCCTATATACTATGAGAGTCCTGAACAAATACACAATTATACACAATTTGGGAATGACTTGGTTTCTATTCAAATTCGCGGGTCAATTTGCGGATCCTGAGTTGCGGGTTCGGTAATATGGATCTAAAAACGGGTTGTCAGATTAATATAAATACCCTATTTTTATTTTTTTTTCTTTCATTTCCTTCTTTCTTCTCTCTCTCTACCCTCTCCTCTTCCTTTCTCTCTCTCTCTCTCTCTCTTTTCCGATCACATTTCCGGCGACATCTCCGCCGTCCGACCACCAATCTTCAATCCGATCGCATATTTGAGTAGCTCATGGCCCGATCTAACTTTCTACCGGTTTCGTTTTTTTATTTGGTCGACTTTTGAAACAGTTGGCCGGATTTCGAAGGCTTTTCTGGCGATATCTCCGCCGTCCGGCCACCAATCTTAAATCCGATCCACTAAAAAATCGTTCAGAAGACGAATAGATCCGCTACAGCTTTTAACGGCGACGGATAGTAATTCCGTCGCCCCACTGGATCTTTGACGACGGATAGATAATCCGTCGTCCAATTCGCGACGGATTGGACGACGGATTATCATATTTGACTTCTTTAAAAAAAAAAATCGATTATTGGCGACGGATAGAATCTATCCGTCGTTATAATTGGCGACGGATAGATTCTATCCGTCGCCCAATATATTATTGGAATTAGTGACGGAATCTGAAATTTCGTCACTATTTATTCCGTCATTATTAATCCGTCACTAATTCCGTCACTATTAATCCGTCACTATTTATTTCATATTAATCCCTGTTTTTCGTAGTTCACCTATTTAATCAATATAATGTTCGATAATAAATCAATAATACGGAAAATATTTCAATAACTGATAAATAATAAAAAGTAATATCCGAAGCAGGAGAAATTATCCGAACAAGTGTAAATATAATAAATCCAAACATACATATACATAACTAGCTACCAGACGGGGGTGGGGGCTGGCCGAACCGGGACATGAACTGCTCCATCTGTAACCGAAGGCGCTCGTTCTCCTCCCTTCGTTCTCTGTCGCGGCGCTCCATCTCATCCCTTTGTTGCTCCATCTCTTGAGTTAGCCGTGCAACCTGTTCCCGGACACATCGCACCATTTCCGAGACCTGGTCCTGTGTGTAAACCGGACGTCTAGACTGCTGGGATGATGATGAGGAGCACCCCGGACTAGCCAAGCTCAAACCGAGGCTCCCGAGTCCATATATTCGTCCTTTTCTGTCCGGTTTGTTGACCTCTAGGAAGATGTTCCCGCTCGTCCTCCTGCCTCGCCACCTGAGCATCAACCTCAGCCTGAAATCGTAAATAGCAGATATCATGATCAATTACTGTTTTTCAAAAATAACTTGTAATAGTGTACAAATATGAAATTTAAGCAACATAAACATACCGCAATAGACGAGGTCCGGCAGTCGGTCCATACCCATTCTTGGCCTTCTTGAAGATGTCATACTTGGATGTCACCTCCCCCCGTGCGATCTGAACAACATATATAGTTAACAATTTATCATCTCACAATTAAGTAATCAGAGACACAATACATACACGTAATGCTAGATTGAAAAAAAACATATATATACATACCGATTGGTAATAATCAGTGACAGTAGATCGCCTCCCAAGGTGGTGAACGGCCCTTCCGTCATCGCATCGAGACGCCAGTTCGCTCATTGATGTAGGCAATGTCACGGACATCGATTCGGCGCCAGAGGCATCCCAAAGGCCCACTCCTGCATCAACACAGGAGGCATTGGGCCCCGATCCCGAATGGCCTTCCAAGTATGCACCATATTCTCAGATGCGGTTTAGATCCCAGCCTCGTAAACACGCCAGATCTGTGGATCAACCCAGGAATGAAGTACTCCTTCTACATTCCCAATTTCATACAACATCCAAAGTCAATACATACATATATAACGTCACCATGTTACATCAATTTAATAAGATACAACAACATCACATATATGGTGACTAACATATCACCCAAACAAAGTGGCTAACATACCACTCACATATAGTGGCTAACATACCACTCACATTGTCCTAAATTTTACTAACACAATGGTGACTAACATATCGCCCAAATAAAGTGGCTAACATACAACTCACATACAGTGGCTAACATACCTCTCATATTAAAACGATTATAATTACAAACAAAGGAATGCCATATTTTAACTTACCCTCAGCTCATCAAAGTACTCGGCCCTCAGCGGTCCGAGATGTGAGACCAATATTCACCACCCTGCCCCGGTGGCTCTCTCCTGCTCCGGAAGATGTCACCTAGTTTGTTGTGGACCTCCCGATGCCATAAACTGTTGTCAATGTATAAGATACAAGAAACAACTATATATTACTTTAGTACAACAATTTATACTTGTCAACTATCATAAGTTATGTTTTACATATTTAAGAAGAATGTATAATACTTACTTGGCAGGACCAGCAGGAAAAATCACAGGCAAGCCATTCCACGTGACGTTGGGATTCAGTGGATCGAACACGAGGTAAAGACAATCGTCATGGTCGCCCTCCAGTATGTGTTTGTGCTGACTGGTAGAGCCTCGGATGCTCTCTCCTACTGGGGGGGTCTCAGGAATCCGAGACCTGCTCGATTACTGAGCCCCCTCTTCCCCCCACCCAAGACTATCATGCGGCCGGTTTGGAGCGATAGGTGTGTGGTCCTGTCGCGGCATCTGCAAAAACATGTAACAAATACAATAAAATGTGTTAGTGCCAGTTACAATACAAAACAAATTATAACAACACATATAATTATTCAAGTGTTATCAACTAATAACTAGTTATAATACACATAATATACCGTTACATTAGCTTCAAGTTTACCATAATGTTTGGTTTCATATATTAACTAATGATTACTAGTTATACAAGCCTAGAGACAAAACGGATTATCAGATGATTCTTTCTCTTGCAGCCCCCTCCTCATCACTTGTGACACTCCGTACCACAGAACTTGCATTCCAACAGATCTACATCCTCCTCCCAATACACCATGCACATGCTCCGACAACCAAAAACGTACTCAATAGGCGGCCCCAAACCCCGCCTCTCCCTCCATTGGAGGTATGCCATGGACGGTGCTTCCTCACCGTGATGAATCCATACATGATACTCAGGCATGAATCCATAACGTTGCAAGTGCTCGAATACTACTGTAGGAGTCATAAATTGCTTGTTTCTGCAGGTTTTCAATGTGCAAGGACACTTTATCAACCCCCAGTTACACAAGCCAGACGTCCCATGGCAAACGAGATGAAACCTTTAACCCCTTCTACAAAACTCCTAGAAACTCTGCCATTTACCGCCGTACGATCGTAAATCCATGAACGGTCGGAATTCATTGTATACTTTTTTAACCTGACACGTTTCAATTGATTAGATCGTATTTAATATATTAGATCGATTCCAATTCGGATAAGAAGATTGTAGAGATTAATTGTTAATTATTATACGTTCCTTATAAATTAATTATTAAGTGTTCGATATGTTACAAAATTTATTAAGTGTTTTACTACAATGAGTTATAAATTATAAATTACACGTTAATATAATCAACAAATTATCCGTCGCTCAAAACACTTAACTACATCCTCATAATTTAGTACATATACGAATTTATCAAATCAACCAAAACTACTACATACATACATATCAAATTAACTAAACTAACTACGTACATACTTAACATACATATCAAATTACTACATACATACTTAACATACATATCAAATTAACTAAACCAACTACATACATACTTAATTAACATACATACTTCACTACATACATACTTATCGAATTAACATACATACATATTGAATTACTACATACATTCATATCAAATTAACTAAACTAACTATCAAATTACATATACAAATCAAATTAATCAAATTACATATACATATCAAATTACATATAATTGATCAAATTAACTAAACAAGCTACTACATACTTCATATAAACATACAATTGAGAATAAGTAGTCAAAAATAAAAAAAAAATCCAATTTTTCAATAGTTAGGGTTAAGAAGTAATACCTTTGATTCCGAAGAAAATAGCGGATGAAATTTGAAATTGAAGGAAGAAATGAGCTCCTCGTCGAACGATCTTCGAATTGACACCAAGATTGGGAAGAATCGACAAAAAATGGCCGGATTTGACGGAGGAGAAAGGAAGAAAAAGAAGAAAAACAAAGAACATAAGTGAGCCGAAATGGCTTCTGCTTCAGCCCCTCAGTCCAAGAAAACCTTTTTGGGCCGACGGACACGTATCCGTCGGCCCAAAAGCGATCCGTCGCTATACGGGGCGACGGATAGTTATCCGGTTTTTATTTTTATTTTTTTAACATATAAATATTAACGACGGATAATTTATCCGTCGTTAATATTTATTATCCGTCGTTAATATTTAATTTTCTTTTTTTTTAAAAAAAAGTCGAACACCGGGCGACGGATTAATAAAATCCTTCACCCATATAGCGACGGATAAAATTATCCGTCGCTAATGAGCGACGGATAATTTTAATCCGTCGCTATGACGGATGAAATCCGTCGCCCCTTCACTACAAGAAATCCGCCGTTTAGCGACGGCCATTAGCGACGGATAGAATCCGTCGCCATTTAGCGACGAATCGCTAATTTTAGCGACGGATTGAGCGAATTCGCTCAATCCGTCTCTAATTCGTCGCTAAATTAGCGACGGATGTTTTTCCGTCGTTAAATAGCGACGGATTTATTTATCCGTCGCTATTTAGGGACGGATATTAAATCCGTCCCTAAATAAGTTGACCAGCTTACAAAATTAAAAAAAAATTAAAAAAAGGTAACTAGCGACGGATCGCGTTCCGTCGCTAGTTAGAGACGGATTTTAGCGACGGATAGCGATCCGTCGCTAAAACCTTGATACCATCGGGCAGTAGCCCTTTCTTCCCCATTTTTCTTCCTTCTTCCTTCTTCCTTCGCCATTTCCAATTTTACGACCAAATCTCAATTGCCCGCCAATTTTGGAGTCTTCTCGAAGCTCGTGGGACAAGGAGCTCGTGTGGTCAACCAATTTCATCTTTTCACCAGCTAAATCGAAGGTATTTTGGCTAAAACCTTAACTTTGTCAAATTTGGGAATTTTGTTAATTTTGACTAATTTGAGCAATTGAACGTTTATTATAAGTATGTAGTAGTTAGTTTAGCTTATATTACGTAGTGTGTTAACTTTGAGATGTTCAATTGATGTATTGATTGTGAATTTGAATTTTTAGTATAATGTTAGAATGTTTGGAAGTATGTAGGGTTGTTAATTTGATATTTTCGTATATGTGGTAGGATTAGAAAGATTTAGTTGTTATGTGTATATATGATTAGTTGCTGATTATTATTACTTTAATATCTGTCAAATGTATATTCATGTATTCTTTACTAACTCATTAATTTTTTTTTTGCAATTTCTTATTTGCAGATGCCGCGCCAAAGGAAGTCGACATACCTTCCTCCTGGGTTTAGGGGTGCTAGTCCAGCGGGTTCTAGTAGTACCCCAGCTAGTCATGGTAGTCCTCTCGTTGGATACGACATTGGGGGGAGCAGCAGCCAGTCTCAGGTACCAGAGACTCCACCGGCCTACACGGCTTCTGCTCCTGGTGACTACCCCTCTGACGGGTGTCCGTGCCAGCGTTGACGGACGGTGCTACATTTCAGGGGAAACCGGTGTTGTTCCCCAATGGCAGGAACAAGTAAGTATTATGGAGTTGTAGAACATACACTTAAGATAAATATATGTTACATGATTTTACTAATGCATATTTGTTTCTTGTTTGTCTCATTGATAACAGGTTTTGGCCTCCGGATGCCTCGGACAAACTAGGCAAAATCTTGGGGAGGCGGAGATGCCGTGACGGGAGGCGAAGTGGTCAAACGTCCCGGACCGGATGAAGCACTTTTACTTCGACGAGCTGCGCGTAAGCTTAAATGTTACAATTAATGCTTTATTTGTTTTTTTAATCATTGTGTTAATGTGTGTGGTATGTTAGCCACTATATCTGTGAGTGGTATGTTAGCCACTAAGCTTGTTTTGATGTGTTAGTCACCATTTATGAACTTGTTGTGTCGTTTGAGTGGTATGTTAGCCACTGAACTTGGGTGATATGTTAGTCACCATTGTGTTAGTCAATTTTAGGACAATTTGAGTGGCATGTTAGCCACTGAGCTTGTTTTGATGTAGGACTACTACATTTCAGTTTCATTTTAGTGTTATATTTAAATTGTTATCTTTCTTTATACTTGTGTAATTTTTACTTTGAATGGAATTGTTGTAGAAGGACTATTTCATTCCCAATGCGCTGGTGTCCCAGTTGTACTCCGTTTTCGAGACTTTAGGGTCCGACATCTACAGGAAAATGGTCTACAAAATGAAGGAGACACGCAGGCAGCCAACTTGGGTGGGGGATGACGAGTGGGCACTGTGGTTGACGTACTGGAATGATCCCTTCGTCCAGGATCAAGTGTACAAGAATGCATAAAAATCGTTTATTCGAGCCGCATGATGGTACGCAATCGCTTTGACATCACTATGGGCATGAGCTATTGTTACAGATCACGTGATGGAGGTTAGTAAATATGTTGTTTATGACTTGGAATATGATACATAACAGTTTTTAGCTTTCATTTCAATCAACTAACTACTTGTTTGCACATATATTTTTTTAGGCCAATAAAGGACAGCCGAAGAGTGCTCTGTACCACTTCAAGAAGGCTGTCAAGAATGACATCCGGATCGACGTGAGGGCGAACGTATTGCGTTGCTTTTCTTAAGGTTAATTACATGTGTATTTGAGTATTTTAATTAAAGTGATTCCTAAAATTACATCTCATTTCGTATGCAACCAACAATTGCAGAGTGAGGTCGAGAGGAGGATGGATGAGAGGATGATCGACGGTCATGAGCTGTCAATTGAAGAGCAAGACCAGATCTTCTTCGAGGTCAACCCAATGGACAGCAAGGGTCGAATGTATGGATTGGGAAGTTTAGGCCGTTCCATGAATTCTGGTAGCTTCTCAGTGTCCCAGGGATCAGGATTGCGATCTAACCTCTACACGCAGCAGCAGGTTAACGAGATGATGACTCCTCTCCAACAGGAAATAGCTGCGACCAAGGCAGCTTACGAGCAAGTGCTTGAGGAACAGACTCGTATGGCCAAGCGGATGGACGATTTGACCCAGATGTTCAGTAGCTCTTCCCAGTCTCACCCACCGCCTCCTCCCGATTATCCTTAGTTACATCAGACTTGTTATGGATAATTTAACACTATTTCACCTTCTAATTCTTGTTTCAGATTATTTGTAGATAATTTATATAGTTTCGGATATATTAATGCAATTTAATTGTTTCGGGTATATTATCTATGACTATATTATGTGAAAAAACAGGTGAAAAAGAAATATTTTTAAAAAAAAATTTCAAAACAGTAGATTTAGCGACGGAATTATGTCCGTCGCTAAAACATATAAATTCCGCCGCTAAATACCAATCGAACTAAGCCGGATTAGTTCGTGAATTTAGCGACGGAATTATTTCCGTCGCTAAACCCCGTCTCTAATTAGAGACGGATACAGAATCCATCGCCAATGCGGACGAACTGGTCAACGGATTAATCCGTCGCCAGTGCGTCGTTATTTAGCGACGGATCCCTTATCCGTCGCTAAAAAACATTGCGACGCATTGTTTGGGGAAGGGGTATTATCCGTCGCTAAGGATTTAGCGACGGAATAAAACTGGTTTTTTTTGTAGTGCTTTCCATCGTTTTAACTCAATATTCTTGTAGTGATCGCATATTTGAGTAGCCCATCGCCCGATCTACCTTTCTACCGGTTTCGTTTTTTCATTTGGTCGACTTTTGAAACGGTTGGTCGGAATTCGAAGCTTTTCCGGTTATTTTCTCCTGCGGATCTCCGACCACACAACACATATAAGTCATAACCTTGTCGTTTCCTCGATTTTCAGGTTTCTTCTCTCGATTCTTCAGTTTTTTTCATTTTTTGTTTGGTTTTGGTGATTTTTATTGATTTCCCGTAACTTTATTTTTCATGTGTAATTGTTGATGTTTTAACCTTAATTGTGCATGCTTGACCTGTAATTGTTGATGTTTGCGTGTTTGAACTCTATTGATAATGTTGAAGTGATTGTTGTTGTGCATGATATGCTTCGTTTTATGTTGTTTTGGTTGTAATTGTTGATTGTTAAGGGTAAATTGGTGATGCATATGCTTATGCTTCATTTTTGCTTCGGTTATTATGTTTCATTTTTTGCTTCGGTTATTATGTATAAATAGCATATATTTATACTGTAATTGTTGATTGTTAAGGGTAAATTTGTTATGCCTATGTTTATGCTTCATTTTTACTTCGGTTATTATGTATGAATAGCCTATGTTTATACTGTAATTGTTGATTGTTAAGGATAAATTGGTGATACATATGTTTATGCTTCATTTTTGCTTCGGTTATTATGCTTCATTTTTGCTTTGATTATTATGTATGAATAGCCTATGTTTGTACTGTAATTGTTGATTGTTAAAGGTAAATTGGTGATGCATATGTTTATGCTTCATTTTTGTTTCGATTATTATATGCTTCATTTTTACTTCGATTATTATGTATGAATAGTCTATGTTTATACTGTAATTGTTGATTGTTAATGGTAAATTGGTGATGCCTATTTTTATGCTTCATTTTTTCTTCGGTTATTATGCTTCTTTTTTGCTTCGATTATTATGTATGAATAGCATATGTTTATACTGTAATTGTTGATTGTTATGGGTACATTGGTGTTGCCTATGTTTATACTGTAATTGTTGATTGTTAAGGGTAAATTGGTGATGCTTGAATATAGGTATTTTATTTCATCTTTTGAAAAAAAAAATATTGTTTAGGTTTTTATGTAAATTGTGTATGTCTATATGTAAATTGTTGATGTTGGTTGTTTTTTTTTTTTTTGTTGCATATAGTAGGTTTTCGTAAAAATGGTGGTTGAATGATTGATGATAAAGATGGAGGCGTGGATGGAGGAGTTGACGAACAAGTCAAGGGTGTTTTTTTTTTTTTTTTTTTTTTTTTGCGAGGATGAATGTAGTTTGGATATAGTGATTTTAAATTTTTTGTATTGTTTTTTATGTTATGACATTTTATTGATTGATGAATGAAATTGATTTCTATGTTTATTTTATAAATATTGAGTTTTTTGAGATAAATAGCTTGTTATCAATAATTTTACATTAAATATAGACAATTATATATCAAACATAAGCAATTTGTCCCAAAGTATCAATATGATTGGATGGACACATGAAAGCGGGTTGTGTATTATAAGGGAAAAATGTGGGTCGACCCGGGTCAAGCGGGTCAACCATGAAAAAATCATATCAGTTTATGTATAAATTGTATATATTTATACATTATGTAGACTACATTATATTATGAATTCTCGGAGGCAATTTCATTAGTTAAATGCCTAACTAATTCTCCAGCTTTCCATATCCCGGATTTTATCACCACCGAGATTTTTATATTTAATCTGAGTCATTGTTGAGCTAAAACTCTCACAGTTTTGAATTTTATATTGGTGGTCAACAAAAATGTTACATAAAATCTCATCCGGTGGAAGTGCGTCACAAAAGGGACGGGACGTATCAGACATGAGAGAGCAGAAAGGCATGGAAAACATGAAAACAGATTGAAAAGAACAAAGCTATGTTCACAAGCCACATTTCGACAATGTCATTCTCATGTGTACAAACATCATTTAAGAAACAGAAGTCAGGATTTATAAACGAATGTAGTTCATTCGATTTAATAAGTTACAGCATTATCAACTTTATATTTGTTGTTCTTCAAAAAAATACAGACACTTCCTGCATATCATTTGATCTTGCACCAAGAGGTCAAAAACATAGAAACATACAATTGATATAAACCAACCTAATGACACGATACATGAAGATTGAATGCAAGAGAAACGAACAAACCAACTGCATTGGCGCTCCTCTACTTAATCTGTCATTAGAAATCAGTATCCACGCACAATCCTGGAGCATTTCTTCTTTATCCATCGGAATCCCTTGCGGAGCGAATTCTTCACCTTTCCTTCAACCGCATAGTACTTGTATCTCGCGATCCTCTTCTTTCTCTTCAATTCGCCACTGATGTACCACGACCGGGCAACAGGCGGGGCGGGTCTTGGATTGACATCTCTGCACGCGTTACAAACAGGCTTCGGATTGACATCTTTGTATGGGGTGGAAGCTGGAGCCTTGGGCACCGTTCTATCATTCGCAAGGTAATTGAAAGCGTAGCCACCAGTCGCCACGGTGGTTCGTGTACCGTGGCCAAAAGAATGGTAACTCTCCATTCTCTGTTCCTAAGTTTTCTCCAAATGGGGAAAAATAAGAGAGGAATAGACGAACGTCTAATGTCTTTGGGTTTCCAATCACTTTATATAGAAGATGGGTTCAATTACATTTTGAACCCCATAGTTTTTCAAAACAATACTTTCAAGTATTAGAAAATTGTAGCAAGCTCCATAAACAAACACCTGTATTCAAATTTCAAACCTGCTAATGATACTACATTTTAGCACTAATTTGACTAAATGAAGGGTCGTTGTTAAAAAGGGTTTTTTCATATGCATCAAATTAGAGTAATGTTTGGTCAACAGTCAACACTTGGTGGAACTAATTTGATGGTTGCAATTTGCAATGTGAAGTAGTCCCTGAAATTAATAGATAGAAATCCAAATCAATTTTAGTTATTTGTAACACTTATAACACTTTTTGTTACACATATTAAATCTATAAAAGGAAAATTGCTCTGCGATTATTATTTTTGCTCTTGCATTATCATTTATCAACTTTTATTTACCTTTAAGCTTGTGTCTCAAAAGAAGCTTGAGATTCTTAAACAGGAATCCGAGTCTTCTGTCTCATGAACTTGCAAGAACGAATTGACGATGAAGATCAAGTAACTGTATTGTATAATAAACAAAGAAACAAATAAAACAACAAATGAATTATGGATATGCAAACAGGAGAATGACATAACTAGACCAATTTACTGACAGGACCAACACAAACACACACGATTTGCGTAAAACAACAATTGAGATCTATCATACAACACCAAATGCATCAGTCGTCAAAGTCTCAATATAAGATCCTCATCAACCCCTATGATGATTTGCTTATAACCTCCATAAGCCTGTCTAAGAAATGCAAATATGTTCAGAAACCTGATATGCACTCGTACTGATAGTCTTAAACCCGACTTTTGTGTACTGAGTCAGAGCACTTCTTATTCTCTTTATAATTTAAGGAAAAATTACGTATACACCCCCTATCATGGAGTGAACTTCATATACTCTCAATGGAAGATTTAGTTGATAATGCCTCGAAAGATCCAGAACTGTCGTATATTACTTATGCTATGGCTTCTTCATATCTGGCGGATCATGGGGTCTACTTGGTGTCTATATACTCTCACATCAAGGAGTAAGAAGTTTTCCGTCATATGCGTTTGAGCTCTGTATTTTATATAATTTTGTTTATTTTGTAGGGTTTGGTTACACGTGTAAAGGTGGAGGATTTCGATGCTCATTTTCAAACATGTAACCAAGCATATTCGTGAATGTGGACATGGTACAGTCATATCATATATGAATGTTACATATCGTTTTGCAAACATCAAGAATATGGTTGGTGCAGTGAAGAGATATGATAATTATAGAAAAATGTTTTGTTTACCTAACTGCACAATTTTCATTGTGATTTCTACTTTTGATGTCTAAATAATTTTTTATTGTCTCAACTCTCATGTTCTCAACAAATTTAGCAATGTGCTTCTATCTGCTTTTATGTAGTTTTATTAATGACTTGCAAGAACATTATCATCCTTGTATAGCCTGGTGTTATATATAGTTGCTAAAGGGAGAAAGATTGTCTATTCTAGTGCTGAATTTAATCACACTAAATTCAAAAATGGGTGGGCGATCGCCCAATTACACCAGGCGATCGCCCAGTAGCACCTAGCGACCAACCGCTTTCACCAAGCGGTCGCTAGGTGCTCTGTAACGCCAAATCGACATATAAACTCTTTGTTATGCATTTTTTGATTTATTCCAATTTCGACACATTTTCAAACTCATGTTTTGAGAGCTTTACCTTAGAATTTCTCTCAATTTGATCTTCCAATCTCGTGGGCTATTATAATCATTCATATTAATCTCTACACATACTTTTTACACAACACTCTAGGGTTAGGGTTTTTAAGCTATGGTGACTGTTTACCTTCCCGCCCATGCCTCAAATATTCACTTAGTTGTGTTATGTCCCAGGTTAATCATATGGAGAATTCAACTACAACGGCTAAATCGTGTATTTTATGATAAAACGTGTCTCGCTAATAAACACAAGGGAGTGAGCTGGCAACTAAAGGGAACGATACCGTTTGAAGAAATAAGTCACAATCGTCCGATTGAAAGTGATCCAACGATTTCTGCTAAGTAGTACATCGACTCATCTCAACCGTTGATCTTCGCCATCATCAACGGCCACTGAAACTCGGCTACAGTACTTTTGTACTATTAACAATGGCGCATCCATTATTTTCCAGCTCTTCATTGGCATCTTACTATCCATGGTCTGATCAACATTATTTTCCAACTATTCATTGTCATCCTTATCTTCCAACTCTTCATTGTCATCCTTATTTTTAATGGACTGATCAACATTATTTTCCAGCTCTCCATTGCCATCCTTACTATCCATGGTTTGATCAACATTATTTTCCAATACTTCATTGTCATCCTTATTTTTGAAAAAATTAAAGATGTTATTGCGCTCACCATAAAGTTCAGTAACACCACGGGTGTTCAAGGTACACATCCAAACGAAGAACATACACCAACAAAATTGCAACAGACAAATATAAATGTACAAAGTTATCGGAGATAGAATGCAACAGAAACCTCAAACTAACAACAAAACAGCAAAATATCTCGCCCATAATTACTAACAGCAAAACATTTCCAACTCTTAATTTGAATCTGTATTAAATATTTACTTCTATTTTAGTAATAATGAGTGAGTGACTATGACAAAGACGAACCTTGTCCTCTTCGAGACAATGAATATTACGTTCTCGTTTTTCCTCTGACACCAATACCACCTCAAGTACACCGCCATAGTCAAATGAATCTGCTAATTTACTCTTAAAAATCTCCAATATAATGGAGATTTTATAAGTTTAAACCTGAATCTGCATTAAATATTTACTTCAAGTATGAGTAAATGAATATGACATAGACAAACCTTGTCCTCTTCAAGACAATAAATACTTACTTGTTCATTAATGTTTAGTTGGAAACCCATTACTCTTATTGCAGTAATTTGAGCATATGCATACCACAAGTGTTACCATCTTTCTGCTGTGAGATGTCCCTTACGAGAAAAAAATTGATGGGGAACTGATGTCGAAATATGTTTGTAACATCCATGCCTATATAGAAATAAAGTCCATTCCAACGAATTAGCGAGTGGAGATTGTCATTTTATAACTCCACCGACATCATGAATGTTAACAAGCATTTTGAAAAGTAGAAGTAAAATTGAATATACACCGAGTTGGGGGAGAGGGGGAGATGAAGCAAGAAGGCAAATATTTTGATTTTGTTGCACTAACCGTAAGTTTAATCATGGGATTATTTTGATATCCACCCGATATTAAGGAATCGAGTATATACACTGCCTTCACTTCTCTTTCACAAATCATTGAAAACCAATTATTGCCATAAAGGAGAGGGAAAAATATCTGCAATATCAGACAATTTAGATAAATCAGAATCTGGAAACCTAGATCACCAAAATGTGGAAAAATATCTGCTATATCAGCTACTTGAATTTTGTCTATAAGCTGACTGATTCTTCTTAGCTTGACAGATTTTAGATCTACTCTATACAGATAGTTTCTAACATGTGATAAAAAAAATATTCAATTAAACAATCGTATGAAATTTATCATCTCTATCTTGCCAATTACATTAGTATGAGTATGACAATTACATCTACTCTGTACAAGTATTTTCTAACATGTGATGAAACATATTCAATTAAACAATCTAAAACTTTGTCTGAAATTTATCATATCTATCTTGCCAATTCATCAATATGTAATCATTATTGAGCTTGCAAATATTACTTCCAAAAGAAACAAAAAGTTCACAATTTCAGAAATTATAAAAATGATAATACGCATAACTTTTTTGCTCGTCTGATTTTCGAATTCCATGATAAATCCTTTAATTTGGGGTACATAACGACAGCTTGTATATGTAGGTGTAATGTGAATGTATAAGCAAGAGCTGGTATAAATTTGAAAAGCCACACGACATTAGTCAAAGCATTAGAACATACCGGGCAAAAGGAAGGGACGAAGGCAAAATCTTTGTACTTCACTTGGAGGAAGTAAATGTATCTATCCACCACCTAAAAGTAATGAGTAAATAAACAGGATTCAGTTTGGTTCAGTACAAGTACTGTGTGTGGGTGGGGGTCGTATCCAACTTACATCAGTATTGATCCACTCATTTTTGTCAAATATTTGGAAATGTATCTTACTTCCTCACTATGGACAATCAAATAGAATCATATAGTATTTTTGAGTTTCAAAATCACAATTAAATTCCTAGTGCAGCTGTGGTATACTACCTAACACCTTCAAGTAGGATTTTCCCAACATGATATTTTAGAGTATGATGCACGTACTTAAGCTGAAGACTCTGTTGTTCATGTTGTTGAATAAAAAAATATTAATTTATAGTAAAGTATGAACAATAAGGAAAGCAGAGTCAACACGTCTTACTTCTTTCAGATACGCCAATGACACGATATCTGCAGGTTTGATCTCCAGAGAACCAATGTCTTTGGAAATTGATGAGGCATTTTTTACACCTCATTTAACCCTTTTTACCCTCTTTTACTAGTTGTTTAGTTATTTTTAGTTATGTTTTGTATATATTTTGTATTGTTTCTTGTATTTTGTGTGTTTCCACCTTGATTCCAGGTTTTAGGTACTTTTAATGAAGAAAGGAGTCAAAACGTTGCATTTCTATGCACTATGTCGAATATCACAAGCTCCAAGACTCCAAATAGGTGCCACAAAGGTGCCCGGGATGCCAAACTCGTTAAGGATGGACAAAAAGTCACGAATCGAGCCCCAAAGGAAGCGGGGCGATCGCCCCAAGCTCTGGACGCAGCCACAGAGGACTGCGCCAAGAAGCCGAAGCGGGCGATCGCCCGCTCCAAGCGGGGCAATCGCACCAAGGACCGGGCGATCACCCGGTCCTATTTTGTAACGCTAGATCGCGTTTCTTCTTTATATTCTGATTCTGCATTTCATTTTAGATCAGACTTCATTCCAGATTGTAATCTCCCAATTTGAAATTCCCCTTTTAATTTTCTCTCTTCCAAGAACCCTAGATTTACATTAACAATTGTAACAAACCTTTTGGATGATTATTGAATCACAATATTGGAGAACCAACGAAGTGTTTGAATCTTGATTTCTATGCGAATTCAATCGAAGCTTTTCATCCATGGAATCAAATCCGTGACAATTTGGTAATTGATTGAACTTCTTTTGCTTAATAGGTAGATTTTCATTATTCGTTGGATTTGTGTATATGCATATTGCATGTAGGATGTGTGGAACATGAGTGGATCGTGTAGATAGTCATCCAATGGGCCGGTGGTAAGAATTTAGGAATTGTAACTAGTATAGGATCTTTTGGATGAAATTATACAACTTCACTGTTTGTTGAATCTTGCGAATCGTTTGTAGTTCAATGTCTTAGCAATCGTTTTTTGATACCCAAAATCTACAAGAGGGATTCGCACCTCAAGGTTACTTACGATTTAAGCCCAACACATTCGACTACAAATGCTGACTAGTAGCATTGACGACTCTACTACGTTCATTAAACGATTTCACTTTCAAAAGTCGTATCATTCATTGCAAACCTTACTTGCTAGCATGAACTATTTACTTACCACTGACCTGTGTTTCTTTATAGAAATTAAGCGAAGCGTTCTTTGTATGATTGTTTCTAGGGGGATTGAGTAGAGTTGATTGGTTGGGTTTTTCATAACAAACCTTGAGTTACATCTGGTTTGAAGCACAATCTTATCACAAATCTTTGTTACTTGCTTTACATGCTTTCCAGTCGATAAACTAAACTTGCATTTGCAAACAAAGCTTAGTCAAGTCCTTCGAGAACGACACCCGGGGCAACTCATCACTTCACTACGGTTTTCTAGTGATCTTAACTTGTGACTTTGGCTATAAACAAATTAAAGACTTGATTTGACGCATCAGAAATAATGTCGAGTATGGAATTAACCTAGGAATACAAATGTTGGGTTTACACTTTGGTTCCATGAATGCTCTTAAATGAAAAAGTAAGAGGTTGAAAATGAATTTACATCTAGAGTCTTCACGGTTCTCTCTCCCATACATTTGACTGACGAATCATCATTACTTTCCGCATGTAGATGTTTTCCTTTTTCTTCCTTCGACTGCTCTCCGCCTGTAGGAACACAATATTGGTTATTGACTGAATAGGACACATGCTCTTTACTTGAGTTAAATGAAAAAGTAAAAAGTTGAAAATGAATGTACATCTACCGAGCCCCGACCTCAAGCTCGGTGTAGGTACAATCGTCATCCTCTAAGTTCCCGAAGATCGAATTCGGGCCCCTGCTCAAACCAGGTGGGGTCTCAGTAACCGCAAACTGGCTGCTCTGACTACCAAGGCCCTCCTGCTCCTCTGAGTCTGACCCCCTCCTCGACTACCCCTGACTGGCTGCATGGGGGAGGACGGTAGGTGGGTCGTCTCTATCGCAGCATCTGCAAAGACATGCAATAAATACAGGAAAAATGTGTTAGTATACAATCATGAACGATCGTAATTCATTGGATGATTATATAACCTGACACGTCTGAATTTATTAGATTGTATTGAATTTCAACTCAATTCCAATTCCTGGCTATAATTGCATTGTTAATTATAATACGTTCCAAATTTAATGAATTATATGCATTTTACATTTAAAGTTTTTTTCATGCAATTTTTTTATATTCCCATTACAATTACCAAATTATAAATTAAAATCATTTCAATTATACGAATTATAAATTATAAATTATAAATTACGAATTACCAATTTTTTATATGAATTACCAATTTATATTCCCATCGAATTATGCAAATTACCAATTACCAATTTTTTTATACGAATTACCAATTTTTATACGAATTACCAATTTTTTTATACGAATTACCAATTTTTATACGAATTACCAATTTACGAATTATATTCCCATTACAATTACCAATTTTTTATACGAATTATAAATTATAAATTACATGCATTTTACGAATTATACGAGCCAATTATATTACAACCACCAAAATCACTAAATCTAAATGGTCTCCAAATACTCAACCAAATCCCACAAACATCAATATACTAAAACCACTAATCCTAATACATATACGAAAACATCAAACTAAATACCATACATACTTACAAACATCATACTAACAAATCAATTTCACAATAAATCAATCAATTGCACAAACTCAAGCTTAACCAACTACTTAATATAAGCTATACTAGCTAGTAGATGAGTTTAAAAACATACAATTGATCGAAATTAGCAAAAATCCCAAATTTAGAAAAGTAAGGGTTTTAGACTAACTTTCAATTACGGGAAAAATAGCCGAAGAAGGATGAAATTGAAGGGCCACCCGAGTTCCTTGTTGAAAGAGCTTCGAAAAGAGTCCAAGATTGGCCGGAATGGTTGAGTTTTGGTCGGACTTGGAGAAGGGCCGAAAATGGTGAAGAAGTGAAGCAGAATGAAAATGGGGAAATGGTCGTCTCTGTCCCGTTATTATAATAGTTAGCGACGGATCCGTCGCTGGTTTTATTTTTTTAATTTTTTTATTACTTTTAACGACGGATAATCTATCCGTCGTTAAATTTCTATTTTCCTTTTTTATTTTTTTAAAAGTCAACAAAGCCTTCGCCCTATCCGTCGCTAAAATGAACGATCTGTCGTTAAGTGGCGACGGATTCCTTTACGTCACTAAATAACATAATTCTTGTAGTGCGTCTTCTCGATTTTCTCTTCCATAAATTTGACTGATGCGTCATCATTTTTTTCCGCATGTGATGTTTTTCTTTTCTTCTTGCAACTGCTTTCCGCCTGATGGCTCTTCAATACAAGATCCAATTGGGTGCTCTGGTTATTTAATCAAGCTCTGAAGATGAGGAAGAACTGAGGCACCTTCTCCAAAACTTTGTGACGCGGCTCATGATGTACTTGATTTCAGTTCCAATATATCTTTGCAGGATGGACGATGAGGTAATGACTATCTCTAGGCTTGTCAATTGTGAAAATGTTGATGAAGTAGGAATCTAAAACGTCTTAGAATAGAAAAAGATCTTCTCGGACATGAACTTCTTTATTCCGGAAAACATAATATAGAACTAGAAATGTTATACTATGTAAATATTAGAATAGAATATTTAGTATAGTTAGTATTATAGTAGAATTCCTAATTCTAGTTTAGTTATACTTAGTGTTGTAGTAGAATTCCTAATCCTAGCTGAGTTATACTCTTGTCTTGTAACTAGTATATATATTGAATGGGATCAATAGAAAGGGTCACGGACTCATATTCTTTCATGGTATCAGAGCCATGTAAGACTCCAATGAGCATTGGTCCTCTCTTCCGCTGCCATATTATTTTCCGTCTTTCTCTTCTTCTTCTTCTCTTCTTCTTTCTCCTGCTTGCTTCCTTTCTTTTTCTCCTGCTCCCTTGTTTTTCTCCTCCTTCTTTTTCTGCTGCTTGCTTGCCGCTTTTTTCTTTCTCAGCTGCTTGCTTGCCGTATTTCTCATTCTTGTTGTTCGATCGCTACAGTACGCTACAGTATCTGCTACAGTAATCTGTTCCGTTTTGTCTGTTAGCGATCCTCTCTACAGCTTCCTATAAATCCGTTTATTTGTCTGAAGTCCGCAGATATGACTAACGGTACCTCCTCTCCCCAAACAGCTTCGGCTACCTCCACCTTCCATCCAGCCCTCACGGTTTCAAATATCCGCAACCATGTTCCAATTATCCTTGATATGGAAAATTCGCAATATGGTACCTGGGCTGAGGTCTACAAGATTCATGCTCGTTCTCACAAAGTTCTACTCCATATCCTCCCTCCTCCTATGGATACGGTTATTACTCCTACCACGGCGGAAGAAAAAGAACTTTGGGATACCGTTGATGCAACTGTGCTTCAATGGATTTATATGACGATCTCACTAGATTTGCTAAACACCATCATTGAACCCGATGCTACTGCTATGGAAGCTTGGAATCGATTGAAGGATATTTTTCAAGATCACGAGACGTCGCGAGCAATTACTCTTGGACAGGATTTTGCGACTACTCACATGGAGGATTTTCCTAATGCTAATGCAACTTGTCAACACCGTAAGAGCCTTGCTGATCAACTGAAGAATGTTGGGGCTCCGGTTGATGATCACCGCTTGGTTTTACAGTTGGTTTCTGATCTTACGGAAGCTTACACAGGTGTTGGAACGCAGATATGTCATGCGAATCCGTTACCGAAGTTCTCTCAGGCTCATTCTTCTCTCTGTCTTGAGGAACGAGAACTCCAAGCTATGGCATCCTCTTCTTCCTCCGGTGCAGCTTTGATTACTTCGACACAGGATATGCATTATGTCAATTCTGCTCAACCCAGTCCACTTGGACAGGATAACAAACGCAACAAGCAAAGGAAGAACAATTCTGGCGCACCTACTGCTACGCCAGGCTGGGCTCCACCGCCCAGTCCCTTCCCTGCCATGCCATGGGCCTATGACGCAACCCATCCTGCTCCAACTGCACAATATATACGCCCCCCAGCATGGAATTTTGGGTTCTCATCCCAATTCGCACGCTTACATGGAGTTGATGTCTTCGCAGGGTCCGTATGCTCCGACCGTGATTGAGTCGGTCATGCATACGGTGTCGTTGCAGCAACCGGATCTAACCTGGTACATGGATACTGGAGCTACTTCGCATTTGACATCCGCCAAAGCTTCTGATCCATTGGAATCTGGATTGCAGAATCCAGTTCTGAATCCAGTTCCGCATCCAGATTTTGATCCTTCACCCCAACAAGCCCCTCCTCCCGTCCACCCTTCACCCGACCAACACCTTCGTTCCGGTGATAGAAAAACACAGCAGGTTGGCATTGATTGTGGCGAGACTTTTAGCCCGGTGGTTCAACCAGCGACGATTTGTACGATTCTGAGTCTTGCTTTTCTTGCTTTGTCTAAGCATTGGCCTATTCATCACCTGGTTTTCTTTGAAGATTATAGGGACAGTCTCAACTTTTTTCCACCTCCCGTTTCAATTGCGAGGGAGTGTTAGACTATGTAAATATTAGAATAGAATATTTAGTATAGTTAGTATTATAGTAGAATTCATAATCCTAGTTTAGTTATACTTAGTGTTGTAGTAGAATTCCTAATCCTAGCTGAGTTATACTCTTGTCTTGTAACTAGTATATATATTGAATGGGATCAATAGAAAGGTTCACGGACTCATATTCTTTCAAGAAAAGAGATGGAAAGAACTCTGCAAGATCTCTGACCAAATGATGATGAGAATGCATTCCTTTAAGGCTCAAATCTCATATATGAGAAAGGGGCAGGAAGTTCGGCGGCGCTTAAGGCTATCTCCAGCAATTGCAACTCTCTGCAACCCACTCTCTTTGCCACGTCAGCATTCCACTCACTGCAACTCACTTTGCAACTCTCCACAATTCTCTACTCCAACAGTGAGGCCCAAAATCTATTTTCTTTTAACATTTCTTTCAAACTTAATTATTCATTTCATTTTCTTTTCTCATTTCCTTTTAAACTTTATTCTTGAATTTATTTTAAATGTTGTTAATTAATTATAACAAAATCACACTAATGTTTTTTAAATATATTACTTGAAAATAAAAATTACATTACTTAAAAAAAAACTACAATACTTAAAATTGAAAATTACAATACTTGAAATTGAAAATTAGAATAATTGAAAATGAAAATTACAACAATTAAAATACTACATTTTACAAGTGTGATTTTAATATGTATTTTAAATTTTAAAAGTAATGTATAAGTATATTTCTATTTCTACATATAATTATTATCATATAGAAATATTAAAAAAAAATAAAAAATAATAAAAAAGATAAAAGTAGAAAAGGAATAGAAATAAAAAAATAAAAAGAAAAAATAAAAACAAAGAAACAAGAAAAGAAAAAAAAACAAAAAAAAAAATTAAAAAAAAAAAGAAAAGGATGGTGCAACTCGACCCAAAATTTGGGACGAGTTCCATCGTCCCAAATTTGGGACAAATTTAACGTCATTGAGCGCCCAAGATACATTGCTTTGCAACTCCATCTCCAACTCTGTTGGAGATGGTCTAAAGTCAAAGTAAATGTGGTGAACTCCAAAGAACTTACAAAGGCTTTGAGTAAGGCTTTTTTCAATCAAAACTCATTCGATTCGATTCGATTCCATTCGATTCGATTCGATTCGATTGCCTTCGTCTTGATTGCCTTCGTCTTGATTCGATTCGATTCATTAAATTCATATTATTATTATTATTGTTGTTGTTGTTGTTGTTGTTGTTGTTGTTGTTGTTGTTGTTAATAATAATAATAATAATAATAATATTATTATTATTATTATTATTATTATTTTATCATTTATTTACACATCCGATCTTTTGTACGAGGAAAATAAGAAAATTTATCCAATTGAGTTATTTTCAAGTTTTTTTCTTTCTTTTTAATCTGACTTTTAGTAGATCGATGAAATAAAGAAAGATATACAATTTGAACTAACAAAAATCCACATGTTCAAAAACTCCAAAACAAGTTAAACCAAACCAAAATCGGACCAAACTTTATAAAATAATAATATTATATATCACAAATATTGAAAAATGGCATTTATTCCTCTATATTATCTTCCTCGATTCTATATTATCTTCCTCGCTCTATATCGCCGGAATAGAGCGCCAAATTCTCAATGTCATTTCCTTGCACCGTTTCATCGCTTTTCCTTGTCAGTTCAATAAATCATTATCCACTCCACTTTGGACATTGATATCATGTTGCAAACCTGGTATTTCAAGTTTACACGCATAAAATTATGCAGAGTGAAGGTAGCAACAATCACGTATATTTGATATGTGTCTTCCATTTGAGGCATCGATAAAAGACCTTCCACGCTATTGGTTTTAAAGTTTGTTATACAATAATAAATAAAAATGTAAAATAGCGAGAAAAAGTAGGAAGAATGTGAGAAAGCAAAAATAATATTTTTTTAATTGTGATTATATATACCATCATATAATTGTTATTATTATTACACAATAATTTCTTGATTCAGATTAGTTTGATTTGATTCGATTCGATTCGATTCGATTCGATTCCAAGAATTTCGGTTGAAAGAAACGAGCTTAAGTCAAACAGTTAAGTAGATGTGATACCCTTTTTTTTTTTTATTTTTTTTTTTTTGAAAACTCTTGAATATCTGCTTCTTTATATTATCGGATTTATTTTTTCTGTTAGTTGTTATATTTTAGCTTAGCTTTTAAAAACTTACATGAGTAACTAGATAACTTCAGAATCTCCAATAGAATTAAAGTCCTTTAAAAAACCGAATTCCTTACCAATCCTGGAAAAGAATCTTGAGCCCTACAGATACACCTCTAATATACATCGTTAGTTAGAGTATTATCTTCACCTACAGTTGTTATTCAAGCATACAGAAAACCTACGCTTTCTTCGCAAGCCTAACACAGTAAAATTACATCCTTTTCTCGTGCCTAGCTTCTTCTTCTTGCACTTGGCCTTTTCCAATCAGCCTCTTCACCTCCTTCGCTTTTTCGTTGATCGAACTGTAGCAAATTGTGTGGTGTTCTTTAGCTTTTATGTAACGTGTAGGACCAATTTGTCGGGCCTTTGTCCAAATCAAACGAAGTTAAACTCAAACATCAATCACCACCTATCGCTGTTTCTTTGAATTTGCCTGGTTAATACTAGTAACTTTCATATCTGCCACTAAATTTCCGTCCAATGATCATTTGCATCCACACCATGATTAAATTTATAATCAAATTTAATCAAAACACATCATTAAAAATAATTAAATAAAATGAAACGAAAAGCTTCTTGTTGGAGGGAGGGAGTAATATATATACACATAGTTCATGTCCAAATTCACGAGTAGAATTTTAGCGTTTCCTAAGTTTGCATAAATAATTTCCAAATTAGTCCAAGTTAGACACCAATCACTACCTATGGCTGTTTCTTTGCATTTACCTGGTTAATATATATACTACTGTGGAAAGTTGGTGATTTCGATGTATTGTGGAATTTATATACTTTGAATGTATTAGGGATGTAATCTTGGAGCATTTTTTTTTATGTTCATGTAAACATTTTTTCACACACACATATATACTAACTTTCATATGTCCCACTAAAGTTCCATCCAAAATTATTCGCATCGATACCATGACTCAGAATTAACTCGTAATTAAAATTTAAACTAAACATTGAAAAAATCAACCGGTCGGAAATTAAATGAGAATTTTTTGTTGGGGGAGGAAAGAGTAGAGCATATAGTCTCATATGGACATACATTTCACGGTCTAAATGCCTAATTAGTAGCAGCATTTAGCATGCTCTAAGTTTGCATAACTATGCCGGTCAAGTATAAATAAATCTTTAAAAATGTTTGGGAAAAAAGTGACTTAAGTAGCTCTACAGCCTCTACTTTCTCGTACACTTTATTTGGTATTATGATCCTTTTTCGTCCACGAAGAAACTTCCTGGAAGGAGACAGCCTTATTTTCTACACTCATATCCGAGTGTTTAATGAATATCTTAAATTAAGCCTGCCGTAAAGCAATCCTAAAAATTAAAGAATAGCATGGTCACGCTCATTTGATTTGTTTGGTTTTAATAGTCATGATATATATTAAAATAATTTGTCAAACATGTTGTTTGCTAGGAAGCTGAGAGCAATATACACCTTCGTAGTACAGGCGTACTTGGATTTGCCTTAATCTAATTTGTTTTGAATCAGTTCATATTTAGAGTCCAGTCGAAATTAGTATCGATAACAATAAATCATGATGGCAACGATTAGACCGAAGCATGTAACAAAAGTAAATCAACCGATCGCGTTCTTATTGGATATATGAACTAATGGATCGGATATGGTGTGACAAAATTAAGTTAATCTTTTGAGTTCTTATTGGATATCGAAATCTAATGAATCGAGTTCTTGTGTTAATTATAGAGCCTACTTGTCTAACATTTTAAAGTCTTCTATTGTGCAACCGTGAGGTTTTTTTCACTAACTCGAGCTCACTATCTACCCACACAAATGATATGATATTGTTCACTCTTGACATGAAACCTATCAGTAAAGTCGGGTGAAAAGTCATGTTCTTAAATTGTCCTCAAAATGCTTCATGACAATTTATAGGGCAAATTACATCCAGACTCCCTATTAGATGTCGTAATTACAAATTAGTATCACTTAGTTGATCAATTATGATTTCATCCAACTAGATGTAAAACAATTACACTTTCGTCCACGAACTTGACCAAATTCGAATTAAAACCTGAAAAAGTCAATTTTGCCCCTCAAAGATTATTAGATTATGGAAGTTGCCAAACACTAGCACCTTTTGACAAATTGTAATTCAAGTCCATGGATATCCAATTTTATATTTGTCACCCATAACTTTTCGAAAAACATCAAATAAGTCCCTAAAATTCTATTTCAATTTGTAAAATTTCCCCAACTTCAAATCAAGATCAAAAATAATTTAAACATCAAAATTGAAAGCCGAAAATATAAATCGAAGATGAATATCGAAATCGGAGCTTTATACAGCTCCGATTTGGAGTTTCCTTGCAAATGGTCTTGCATCACGCCTCAAATCGGAGTTGCTTGATCTGAGTCAATTCCGCCCGATCGAGTCGATCTCATTCACGGAGCTTGTGGGATCCACCGTATAGAAAAAGAAAAAAAAGAAAAAAAGGGAAGGAAGAAAGTGAGGGAACCATGAAGAAGAATAAATCCACCGGGGAAGAAGAAGATATTAAGAAGATGGAGGAAGAAGGAGGGAGTTGGAGAAGATGGATGAAGAAGGAAGAAGTAAAAATAATTTTACCTCAAGGTCTGTTTGGGTGTGGTGAAATTGGATAGCTTAATTAAGCTGCTCAACCGAATTATGGGTTTTTGGACTAAACTGTAATTGTACGACTAAGTGGTAAGAATGTGAGAAACGTCATTCTAAATGGGTAGCCCTATGTAATTGTTCCCAATTTATAAGATAACTACGTATGTTAGCGATGTAGGAACTTTATCGGACTTCTTACTGCTATCACTATACATACCATTATCGATGAAGGAGTTCAAGTGCAACTTTTAAAAAATAGGAGGCGGTATCTTTGTGTAATATAGACCATGTTGGAGGGGTGTATGTGTAGTTAACCTCAGTTTGATGTTGAAGACTTGGAAGTAGTCCACTGGTCGGCGTCGGCGAGAATAGAGTGGATGAAGTACCACAAAAGTAACCTTATATTGTCAAAGATGATGAACAAATGATTAAGGCATGATTAATTAAGCCTAGTAGGCCAGGCAACCATCTTTTACATATAGTTAGGACATTTTAGGAAAATGATTCTTTAAAGTTGTAACCATATGGTCGGACCCTACTTGTATGAAAATGTACCCATTGCATTAGTTATGGATTATATTAAAACCAAAATGAGCAACTCTTCTCAAAATATTTCTAACTAATAATAAAATGCAAAAATGCAAATTACATGAGTATAAACTATAAATTAATTCAGTATGTCAAACACTTATTTATGAAGTATATAATCTTTCGCCGTACTAAAAAATCATGATTTTTATATAGGTGTCGCAATAAAATAGTAATGCATGTTGCCATTACAAATAATGAATGCACTATGCTACTAGTTCCTAATTGTACTAGTAGTAGTTAGTATATATTTGGCATATTTGAAACTTTTAGAATTCCTTTGATTATGATTTGTGACCAAGCTTGAGGTTATCTTGAACCTTAAAGTAGTGTAACGAGGACTTGGTACTTGAGGACTTGAAAGGAACCTTCCATCTGCTCTCCTTTGTGTTTATTATGTGGACATTGCAAAATTCAGAACGTAGAAACGTACTATGTTCAAATTTTCAAGCCAATATAGAGAAGAATCAAAGTCATAGAACCTACCAATACTTCAGGGGATTGTATCGTCCGTTCAAAGGACGTACATATTGGATATGATCATTGGATTTGATATCATGGACTTTTATATCATTATACGACATATGTGTACGTTCTGAATCATAAAATAAAATTAACACTAAAATGGATGGTGTTATGATTCTTCCAGTAAGTTGTGGTATATGCTGATTTGAGCAATACATTTAACATTTGTGCTTGTGTGGTGGGATATTGGTCATTAATTAGAATGATCAAGTTATATGTAACATAATTTATGTTTTATGAGTAGGCTACAAACTCTTTAACCTTTATAACTAACCTTGCCTAAAGGGACACTCTAGTACCAACATTTAAAAGGAAATGAATATTTTATTTAGCTATCGAAACAATACGTGGGAATGATCTCACTCGTGGAGAATTGAATATGGATCGAGATGTCCATTCCCTAAATGAGTGAGTGTTTAGCAACGACTTTGAGAAGTCTTCTGAGAGTCGTCTTGCCCTAAACGCGCCACGATCTTATAGTACTCCTAGCTAGCTTTGATGGCAGCAGACCAGCAGTAGCGTTGTGTTCTTCACCGCGTAGGCTCCTTCCACCCACCTTCCTTCCTTGTTCCACATTATTAAATTCGTACCACCTCCTCTCAACATCATCCATGTAAGCTAACCGCGTATATTTTTCATCGTCTCCTTTTTTTATCTTTTCTTGATCGGACTCTTCTTTCTATACTATTATCTGCCTTTGATTTCTACATTTACGCGCTTCATTTCATCCGTTTTGAGCTCCAAACAAACTGCTTCATTACATGTGCTTGTCTGCTTGCCTCCTATATAAATAACTAGCTACCTGCTTTGTTGATGTAACATAGGTGACAAAGATTCTCTTTTTAGTTGTGATCCGAGAATATCTTTTATAGTTAATACCACACAGCATCATCAATCCTACACAAGGACACATAGGATTTGTGGGTTGGTTAGTTATCGACGTTTATGCTTGACTTTTGGCTAGTGAGTCCGTTTATTAAAGTTGATTTACTGAAGTTTCTCAGGCAGTTTCCTCTTTTGGAATTTGGAGTGTGATTAATTGTGAGATTTTATTTAAGTACTTTCAGATACCAGTTTCGAGCTACCTGCTTTAAGTAGCTGTTCCTTCACTTGAACTTGAACCACACAAAATTATTGAGTTTTTAGAATTTTCTTGGATCTTTTGATGGTACTGAAACGACAGACTAAGTTTGGGGGTGCGGAGAGTTCTGAGTTTCCAAGCAAACGCAGACATTTAGCCCCACAGTATGTTTGCTTGTGATTGAGAATTTAACTTATGAATGTGTTGTTGTGAGGTTTGTGAATTGTTTGGTTTATTGTCCGGTTTTTGTGATTTCAGTTTGTTCAAAGGGGTGCATAATGCTCGGAGTATGCAAGATTTCGTGCCTATGCTGGAACCAATCATTCGGAAATGGGTATGATTCGTGTCTTTCTTTCAGCTTTTCGCTTGTTGATTCGACTGTAATTTATGTAGCTTAGTCCTATTAGAAAAGTTCTTGAACTTTACTTTGTTTAACACTTCCTTTTTGTAGAACTTGGTGGTGTTTACCCACTAAGTATCCAATTCATTTTGTTTTTTTTTTTTTATAATCTAGTATCATATTTTGACCTTGATGCTTAAAAATATGAAGGCGGATTCTGTAATATCATTTCTATGTCTACTTCATGACCATTTTGAACAGTCATGTAATCTGTTTAATGCAAAGATTGATGCTCTATCTAGTGATTCTATTTCGTTTGCTTGACATACTCGCTATCCTGTTTATAGGTACGAGAGGCTGTGGAGAGTTCGATTGAGGGAATTCTGAGGTTAGTTTCTTTTATCATCTATTTTTGCCAGTGTTTTAATCATATCACATGATTCTTCTGTGCTGTTGATGTGTGATGTTGTAAGTTTTATCTAAAGGTGTAGTTTTGAATTTTTCTTGTAGAAACTCTCATGATCGAATCGAGTGCTCTGGATCAAGAAATTTGCAGCTGCAGTTTCACTGTGACTTGCCTCGCGTACTGTTCACAGGTCACAAAGTTCTGTCCGATGACCGAACTCCGCTCAAAATAACTTTGTGTGATTCATTCGGTAGAGCTGTCACATCCGGCCCTTCATCATCTGTCAAGGTCAAAGTCGTTGTCCTTGATGCCGATTTTAGTCCTGACCATGACAAGTGGACAAAGAGGCAGTTTGATGTAAGTGTTGTTCAGAGCAGAGAAGGGAAGAGGCCATTGGTGACTGGAGATTTGATGGTCACGTTGCAGAACGGAGTAGGTTACGTCGGTGAAGTCAGCTTCACGGATAATTCCAGCTGGTTGAGAAGTGGCAAGTTCCGGTTGGGGGTAATAGCTAACACAAAGTCTGATGATATAAGAGAAGGAATCAGCACTTCCTTCAAAGTAAAAGATCAGCGCGGGGAATGTAAGTGTTTCTTCTTCATTTATTTCCGTACTTTCCACTTAAACACGTCTCGTATAGTCTTATAGAGCTTCTTGAAAGAAAGTTGGTCCTGATGTAAGCTTTTTGTGCAGCATACCAGAAGCACCACCCCCCATGCTTGGATGACGAGGTATGGCGGTTAGAGAAGATTGCCAAAGATGGTACAACTCACAAACGACTCACTCAACATGGTATAACCTGTGTTAGAGACTTCTTGAGGTTGTACAACACGAACCAATCATCATTGCGAGAGGTAAATCATCTGTGCTTTTATATAACCTGCAATTTTGTTGTTGGTTGGTTTGAATGGAAACAAATCTCCTTCGTTTTTTCTAAGCATCGAATTCCTTTTTCAAGAATCTTTCTTTTGTGATGAACTAATTTTACATGTTCATCTATGTATAGATGCTCAAAACTTCTAAGAAGACGTGGGAGACAGTCGTTCAACATGCCAGGACCTGTATCCTGGACAGCGGGAAATACTTGTACAAAGCTGCACCAGGGGCTGTTCTTTACTTCAACACCATCTACGAGGTTATTGGAGTAACAGACGACCAAGGTCTTTCTTTGGATAATTCCAGCTTATATCAGTGGGTAAGTATTTTCATCCTCCAGATAGTTCATATTTAACTTGGTCTTGTTTGCTTGATAGAGATAGGAGTCTATCTCTGCGAATTAGAGTAGTTATGCGGATTTTCATTATTTCAAATTAACCTCTCATAAGCTGATCTGACTTCCGTATCTCGTTTGCAGGGAATGGTGGAACAACTGAAACAACATGCTTATAGAAATGTAAAGGACTGGGTTCCAGCCGATCCATCAATTCTTGGCTACCCGATGCTTTTGGAGAATTCAGTTAGCAATCTTAACAATCCCAACTTTGGTGTCCCAGACAACTATTACCAAGAGCAAGGTAACAATCTATAAACTTCCTTTTAATGTCTCGAACAATTATGAGTAAAACTATGTTATGATGTGTTTAGTGAAGCGGCCTTCACAGCTTCCTGATAGAGCCAGTAACATGGCCTAATTAGATTGTTTCGACGATTCATGTACCATTCTGCCCAGTTTGCTAACTCACAATATTCATAAAACTGTATTTCTCAATGTGTGTAATCCCTTGTTTTTGCCGTGCTGGCAAATCTATGCCGATAAAAAGTGAATACTGTCAACTTATATTCTGTACATGATCTAAAATTTATTAGACTCTGTAGACTTTTGTTCCCAGTGAGTTTTATGGTTGACGATTCCATCAAAACCCTTGGTTCTCTGCTGTTCAACCTTAAATTAGCCATGAAAGTTTCCATCTGAGGCTCACTATATATGTATTACTCATTTTGTTAATTGAAGTTAAACCTCTCGTGTTCTACCAGGTCTATTGGAAATGCAGCTGAATTCTGATCGCCCATCAGTGTCACCACCTTGTAACTATGAAATGGAGCAGGATACCAGTTCCTTTGAAATTGGGGAGTCGTCCAATCCACTGCAGGGATTCTTCTCAGCGTTCAAAAACAGTTTCGAGATACGCGATTCCCCTGGTGGAATCTATAATATATCCCAGCTTCTGACCGATGACACACCACTCACTGATGATTTTCAGGTCGAGTCATCTGTCTGGAAAGCAGACAGCTTGTTTCTTGGTTCCATCAATCCTGAAATTGGAATAACATCTGCTGATACTACCATCCTTATTCCCAGGAACGGGAAGCCCAAAAAGAAGTGGTGCAAGGTTCGGGCTGTAGTCAAGTGGAGGATCATCAGGCGTAATGTGGCTGCTAGAAAATGTCAAGAACTCTACTACGACTATTTCCCCGTGTAAATTTCTTAACTTTTTTTCTTTCTTTGTCATACCTTTAAGCTAGAATAATCTAGATTCGCAAAATGTTTGTGTAAAGAGTCTTGAGCTCATGAATTGGATCAATTTGAGCTTGTGTAGACGTAGTTCTGCTGTGAGCTTAGGTCCGGGTCAGAGTATTCTATGCTACATGGCATTCAATCCTTTGTGACAAACGCTCTGCTCTCCTACAGTAAAAAAGTGTCATGTAAGAGAGAGTGAAGAAAGGAAGTCACAGCAAAAGTGTATTGTAACTAGTGTAACATAGAATTTCTTAGTCATGTATGTTTAGATCCAGAACTCAGTGAAGGCTTGCTGTCGAATATCGGAAGATATAGCAGCTATGTATCTTTGTTAAGCTTCCTGTCTTCCTGAGGCTGGCTTGGTTTTTACATGATGTAACATGTTCTTTCATTCTGTATGATGTGTTTTGCACCAATATCAAGTCTTTGGTGTTTGTACAGAGTGATTGAAATTGTAAACCTGTGTGAACTTGTAGGTTCATGTTTGTAGTGATTCTCTTGGTAATATACCAGTCACTGTAATTTCTCCATACAATTTACTCCTATTCTCCACTTTTTATTTTTAAGAATTGATCCCTGAAAAGTTTCAAATTTACCTCCATAGTAATTAAGTTTAAAAAAAATACCCAGCTTGCACAACAACTGCATTATCACCAAATCAACAACATCAATGAGGACCCGATTTAGTTCATCAAGCTCCTTCACATAAACGGAGGGAAACTCTTCTATTAGAAATACACGGCGATAATTGAACACAATGCATTGGAAACGAACTAACAGTACAAGAATTTCCGGTTTTAGATACGGAATTTAGCGGATTTTATCCGTCGCTAAATAGCGACGAATCGCTACTTTTAGCGACGGATTAGAGACGAATTGAGCAATTTGCTCAATCCGTCTCTAAATAGGGACGGATTAACTATTCGTCGCTAATTAGAGACGGATAAATTTAGCGACGGATAAATTTATCCGTCTCTAATTAGCGACGAATAAATCTATCCGTCGCTAAAACCCTAATATACCCACCCTTCCACCAGATCCAGATCTGCCTCCATACTTCCACCATCTCCTTCCTCCTTCTTCCTCCACCACCATCATCTCCCTTCCTCCACCACCTCTCCTTCCACCACCACTACCCGCCTTCGTCTCCTCCACCACCACTGCCTCCCCCTCCTCCACCACCGCCCGCCTTCCACCTCCACCACCACTACCCGTCCTCCACCACCACCTGCACACCTCTCCTCCACCACCCGCCTTCCACCACCACCACCACTGCCTCCCTCTCCTCCACCACCGCCCGCCTTCCACCTCCACCACCACCCGCACACCTCTCCTCCACCACCACGACCCGTCAACCACCACCACTACCTCCACCACGCGCCGTCCACCATCACCACCATCCACTCCTTCCTCCGACCAGATCCGACGTCCAAGATGCAACAAGATCAAGATCTAGTTTTTTTTTAAAATTTTCTTCTTATTAATTTTGTAATTTCTTCTTTGTATTAATTATTAAATGTTGTATATTGTATTATTGAATAATGAATGTTGAATATTTTATGAAATTTTCGATTTATTGTATTGTCGGTTTATCCGTATTGTATATTTGTATATAGTTGTCGGTTTATCCGTATTGAATATTCGTATAAAATTGTCGGTTTATCCGTATTGAACAAAATTGTCGGTTTATACGTATTGAATATTCGTATAAAATTTTCGGTTTATCCGTATATCCTGCAGATTTTAAAAAATAAATAAAAATTAGTTATCCGTCGCTAAATCCCCCCGGCCGAATTAGAGACAGTTAACTAATCCGTCTCTAAGTGCACGGCTTAGTCAACGGAATTAAACGTCGCGAATTAGAGACGGATTATTTATCCGTCTCTAAAAGCTTTGCGACGCCCGTTTTAGTGACGAGCGTCCTATCCGTCGCTAAATTCGTCGCTACGGATTTAGCGACGAATCGGAAGGCTTTTAGCGACGGATTTAAAAGCCTGTTTTTTTTGTAGTGTAAAGAGTATCGGACTGGTGAATTTAAAACTCTATGTGAAGTGGAACATGAAAAGAGAGAATCATAGAATTACGCAAGAAAGTAAAGAAATAAGCTTGTTTGTGGAATATAAGATGACAATTTTTCCCAATTTATGTAATCGTAGGGTAATGTATGTAGTGCTGTTATGCGAGTCGAGTTCATTTCGGTTCGATAAGCTATTTTGAAGCAGAGCTGACTTCATCTTGTTTAGATTATCGGTTTTCGTTAAGAATAATTATTTTAATAAATTTATATTTTTTATACATATTTTTAATATTTTTATAGATAAAGCTCGATAAGGCTCGTTAATACTCGTAATTTTTCGAGTTCGAGCCGAGCTTGAGCTCGTTACATGTTACTCAAACTCGAGCTCGAGCCCATTTTTTTTACTCGTTTTTTTAACGAGCCGAGCTCGGGTTCGGCTCGGTTGAACTCGAGCTCGAGTCGAGTATCACAATACTCGGCTCGGCTCGTTTAACAACACTACATGTATGGAAGAAGTGACATCGATGAATTTTAGAGGGTAATACAGGCTGTTGGGTGGAGGCCATTTATGACATTTGAAATTCAGGTTAACGTGCGATTAGAGTTATATACCATAGCTATCTACATGCAACTATCACTTTTCTCAATCAATTTTGTTTTCTTCTGGCTCCGGTCTTTCTTCTGCTTTGATAATTTTAACACCCTCCATGCCTTGATAGCGGTTGTTCATTGGTAGAAAGGAGAAAGGAGAATGAAAGTAAAATGAAATATAAAAGTTCGTGTATCCATATTGTACGAAATACTTACCGATGTATATGTTTCCGAAAAACCCTCAATTTAACACCATATGTTATCCACTACGTGCATTTTTAGCCCCATAAGTTCTCCACTACCCTTTTTCTAACATCTATACACTTTAAAAAAATATGAGTTTTTGTCTCACAAATGACAGTTGTGATACTAATTTTTTATTTGACAATTATACCCTTAATAAGCAATTTACTAAAGATGCAGTTTACATCTCATTCTTTATCCTTTGGCGATAATAAAAAATAAACCCCCCTTCTCATTTCTCATGGATCATTTTTCTAATTTATCTATTTCCCTGCATCTATAATTTTCCAAATTTACGACATACTAGAACGGCAGAGGCATGGAAAAAGAAAAATAATACTTAATGGCTAAAGATAAAATATAGTACGTATATTTTAACAATCAATATGATATACGAAGTAGGTTCTTTTAATTTATGTACACATGAGATGCGTGTCACATTTACTAGTAAGCTTCAAAAGTTTCTAGGTTTAATACTCCGGTAAAATTTCAACAAACTTGAGGATGTAAATCGCCCCAATTCAACGAATTAGGCCTCGACTAGAGTGAGCCGAGCAGGCCCATTATAACGCAAGTGACCAACCCAAATGGCAAACTTCCAGAAGCAAGGCCCAAGTCTCCCTAATCGATTCAAATTCAAATTTGAAAAGAATCGTAAATATCCGTTGTTGATCCATCTCCCAATAAAAAAATTCCCATTTCCCACATGATTATTGATTTTAGAAATTAAGCAAACCAAACCAAGGCAAGCCGCCCCCAAAACCCATCTTAAAAACCCCTCCACACACAATAATTTCTTCCTCCTTCGCCTCTCTCCTTCTCCACTCCGCTCCGCTCCACTGCCTATTTCAAATTTCGCATTCTCTCTCTAGGTTTTCCCCAAACGATGTCGTTGAGGCCCAACTCTCGCGCGGAGGTTCGCCGCAACAGGTACAAGGTCGCCGTCGACGCGGATGAGGGCCGCCGTCGCAGGGAGGACAACATGGTGGAGATTCGCAAGACTCGCCGTGAGGAGAGCCTCCAGAAGAAGCGTCGCGAAGGCATGACTCAGTTTCCGGTTCCTGTCGAACCTACATCTGGAGTCGATAAAAAGGTATCCAATTGGTTATTAGGTTTTTCATTTTGTTGGCTATTGGTTGCTACTTTGCTAGGGTTTTGGTTATACTGATCAGTTATGTTACGATCTGAGCTGTGTTTGTTTGTTTGATGCGAATTTGTGTTTTTATTTGAGGTGTTCGGTAATTGTAAGTTGGTAACCCTACCTTTTGCTTCTGCATGAAGGTTGGATTAACTATGAGCAACCGTTAGTAGTATAATTTAGTGTATATATGTGATACCAGATTGGATTTTTCAATAAGGAGCAGTTTGTAGTTTTGTTTCAGTTTATTGGGGTATCAGTCTCTGAGGTTTTGGATATATAGGTGCAGCTGGAAAATCTGCCATCGATGATGGCTAGTGTCTGGACTGACGATCCTCAGAGACAACTTGAGGCTACAACGCAATTCCGGAAATTGCTTTCCATAGGTGATAAATCTTGCATTTCGCTTGTTTATTTTAGTTGAAAGTTTGTTAATTGTTACTTAATTTCCTCCGGATCTGTGCAGAACGCAGCCCTCCAATTCAAGAGGTGATCCAGGCAGGTGTTGTGCCTCGATTTGTGGAGTTTCTCACGAGGGAGGATTTCCCACAGCTTCAGGTAGTTTAATTTTTGAGATTTGGTATTACTTGAGCATGCTTCGTTTGTTTAGCATTAGTTTCCTATGTCTGGTTTAAGACTTCCAGCATCTAATTTTTTTTAAATCACTTATTATAGTTCGAGGCAGCTTGGGCTCTCACCAACATTGCTTCGGGCACTTCTGAACACACAAAGGTTGTGATTGATCATGGAGCTGTGCCAATTTTTGTGAAACTTTTGGGTTCTGCAAGTGATGACGTTAGGGAACAGGTGTGTGCTATCCTGGCCTTTGTTCACTGATTGCTCATAAACAGTTTAGATATTAATGTCATTGTGTTATTAATTTTTCCATGTGTTTATATTCCAGGCTGTGTGGGCCTTGGGGAATGTAGCTGGTGATTCCCCCAAATGCCGAGATCTTGTACTTGGCCATGGAGCTTTGGCTCCATTGCTAGCTCAGCTAAATGAGCATGCCAAATTATCTATGCTCAGAAATGCTACCTGGACTCTGTCAAACTTTTGCAGGGGCAAGCCACAGCCGCTTTTTGAACAGGTCTGCTCCATTATTGTACTTGGGGGGCACCTTGGGAAGTATGTATTGATCCATGAATGCACGTTGTGATAGGATGCTTCATTAAAAATAGCAGCATGTGTTACTTTGTGCTATGGTGACTTCTGTTGAAAATCTTCTAAGCCACCCATACAGACAACCTTTGCACTTGTTCCGTTGTTGTATTAAATTATTGTAGTCTCTTGTCATGAAATTCTTGGTCTCTGTTATCTTTCGGTCTGAAAAAGAGAAATTACATGGAAATTTACGGATTACATGAAAGCACTAGTACACACTGCACATTGATATTAACACAGCTACTTGCCTCTAGAAAAAAAATAAGAATTACATGAATATTTACGGATAACTTTTTTTCCTACGCTGTAGTTTCTGCGTTTTACTGCCAGCTGCATGAGCATACTGTGACATGACTTTGTTTATTCATTGTACAGACAAGGCCTGCCCTTCCAATTCTTGGACAACTGATTCATTCCACTGATGAAGAAGTTTTGACTGATGCATGCTGGGCACTTTCATATCTGTCAGATGGCACAAACGATAAGATTCAAGCAGTAATAGACTCTGGAGTATGTCCACGTCTAGTGGAGTTATTGATGTGAGTAACTGCAACATGTTTATTCAGTTGTCTGATATTACATATAAAGGTATTTGTTTCCAATCATGCTTGACAAACGCAACATGTTGGTGACTCAGCCATCCATCCGCCTCAGTACTTATCCCAGCTCTTAGGACAGTTGGAAACATTGTTACTGGAGATGATACACAAACTCAGGTACAGTTGTTTTTATGCCATATACTTGACTAATTCACCCACTACGTCAGGATTTACGATTTCTCTTACAACTGTAATAATAGAGCTGGTTAAAATTAAACTACTGGTGTACTTTTTTGGTGATGAACTGAAGAGTTACCACTGCTGCAAATTTACCTTGCAACATATAAAGTGTGCTTATAACCTAGGCAAGTAATTGAGCATTCTTCATTCTTGGTTAGGCTTGGGGGGGGGGGGGGGGGGGGTTAAGGATGTGGAAACGGCAGTTGGCAGTGTGAATTCTTGTTCACAGCGTTGAACATATCTTTTGGATCTTTTGCTGACCATAATTAGTGATTTGAATTTGACAATTATTGACCTAGATGGAAAGAATGCGGCGAGGTTGTTCACTGTAGATCTGAGGGAAGCAAATAGATTGATGATATAAAATGCAGCTAAGGAGGCATAGTTGAAGGGTGACTGACACAATTGTATTGAGAAACCATTGATAAAAAATGTGGAGCTCGCAGGAAAAAAATAAAGAAATAATTTAAATCAGTGTAATATGTAGGACGGAGCACAGTATATAGGATGAGCATAAGAAAAGTTTGAGATTGTGGAATCCATGTAGGTGGTTATTCAGTTAAAGAAGCAGCAAAGTGCTCTCTTAGAATCCATTAGCGCCATGGTATCGAATGTCTAGAGCTTTTATGCCTTGCGTTGGGTGCCGAATCCTGCCAAATTCTGCTGCAATAAGAATTGAATTTTTTTTGGAATCAAGCTGATGTTTTTTACTGAACATAAAATCTAAAGATGTTTACTGAACATAAAATCTGCATGGGGGTAGTTGGGCTTGTAATTGATGATGAATGTAAATGTAACTGTGAAATCTGATTTGTTTGTCACAAACAAAGTGATATTGACTTTATCTGTTCTGTGCACGGTTTAAATTAGTCTTTGATGTACTACTTTATCTCTAACCATTACTGCAATTTAACATATTGCAGTATATCATCAACTACAGTGCTCTTCCCTGTCTTCTGAACCTCTTGAGCGGCACCCAGAAAAAGAGCATTAAGAAGGAAGCTTGTTGGACTATTTCCAACATCACTGCTGGAAATCGGGATCAAATTCAGGTATGTTATGATTTATTCATTAATAGCTTAATCATAATTTATATAGGTGATCTCTGTTTTAAAATTTTGAATTGTTTTTTTTTTTTTTTTGTAGCCAATATGATTTAACATTTTGATTCTTTTTATACTTATACTGCACAGGCTGTTATTCAAGCCAACATTTTTGGTCCACTAGTCCAGTTGCTGCAAAATGCCGAATTTGATGTTAAGAAGGAAGCTGCATGGGCCATATCGAATGCAACATCTGGTGGGACTCATGAACAAATAAAGTGAGTAATAATTCATTTAAATTTTTTTCATTCATTGAATCTTATCAATTGCTTCCATCTGACCATTATCCATTTTGACAGGTTCCTTGTCAGTCAAGGCTGTATTAAGCCTTTGTGTGATTTACTTGCTTGCCCAGACCCAAGAATAGTTACTGTATGTCTGGAGGGTCTCGAGAACATACTAAAGGTTGGGGAGGCTGAGAAGAACTTGGGTCAAACGGGAGATGTGAATCTTTATGCACAGATGATTGATGATGCTGAAGGGCTTGAGAAAATTGAGAACCTACAGAGCCATGATAACAATGAGATTTATGAGAAGGCAGTGAAAATTCTGGAGACATATTGGTTAGAAGATGAGGAGGATGAACCAGCTCCTCCGGGAGATGCAGCAGCACAGGGCTTCCAGTTCGGAGGAGGTAGCTCTGTCCCAGCTGGTGGATTCAGTTTCAACTGAAGTGGAAGAGGAAGAGCAGCAATATATTAAAAATGCATTTGTGATGCGGAATGAAGGCCAAAGTGTTAATTTGTATCAGTAGAAAATTGTTTGGTTTATTTATGGCCTGGTAATTTTGGCTCTACCAAAAGAAAACGTAGTTACCGGCTATTTCTGTTATGCATCCATCCTACAGAATTCTTTCTCATGGCATTATCTTACATGGATTTTTTTTAATTTTCATGGAGTATCATTAATTATCACTGGGATACATTATGACATGTATGTTTATTTTAGTTATACATCATGCATTATTAATTGCATTTTTTTCGCTTTACTATTATTTTTCCTCTCTTTTATTAATGTGGTGCCCATTTTGTCATCATATATTTTTGAGGTATTAGCAAATAATTTAAATAGATTCCACCTGAACTATATTATTTCCGTCTTTTAACCGTCTTACATAACTTTATACCTTACTAAAAATGGAAGTTACTTTAACAAATAATAAACAATTTCAACTTTACACTCAAATTATACATTTTGTCATTATATACCTTTTTTCACATTTTCTATATTCTATCGTTACTTTAATTTTACACATAAAACTACACGTCAACTTTAATGTATGAAGTTCTCCGAAACGGGGAGTATTATAATAGAATTTTAAAATACTCTTGTCTAATTTCCAACCCAACTTATTTGGTATTCTTAATGGTAACACTTTCGTACCATATACAAAAGTCATCTCTGAGAACTCTGGCACTTTTCTTCAACAGGATTGTTGAATTTACCAAGTGAGATATTTAAGGAAGGCAAATGAAGTCACCAAAATCTCAAATCAATCTCAGAGGGCGAAAAGATTGTAGAGCACAATCCTGTCTACCATTTATTCGTACTGTGATGCTGTGAATTAACAAAAAGATTATCAAATCTGGAACACTTATTTTCCTTAATTGTTCGTAAGAAACTTAATATTCCTGGATACTGGCATCCTAAACAATTGATACACCTGTTCGTAAGAAACTTAATATTCCTGGATATTGGCATACTGCACACAAAATCTCTCCATCTAGCGGTTTTGTAACAAGACTAACTCGATCTCACCCTCTCAATCCTATCAATGTGCAGTGGAATCCACAATGTAGAAACCCTTGTTACATTGAGAGGCTCGAAAATACAGGTCGAATTTTCCTCTCTCCAGACAGGGAACAATCCATAAAATTCGTATCCACCTTGTCCATTCCACTAATTGTCTTGCACCTTTTTCTTTTTTACTTGATTGAAGAACTTGTCGTCAACCTTTAATTTATTTTTATTATTTAATTAATTGTCTTTACGTAATAATCTTGTCATTTTTTGTTTTTACCTTGTCTTGTCGGCGTAAATATCCTATGACAGTTATCTTCATTATCTTGTTCGAAATTTACTTCGGAGTTGGAACCTTCATCTTCATGCCCCTCTGTAAAATTGCATTCATCACGAGGAGTGGGATTTTATAAAAGGGTAATATTACTGCGTAATATTGCAGTGGCAAGACAAGAGTCTCGGGCAAGGCAACACGTGTACCAAGCGCACCACTTTCCCAATTATTTTAGTCCCCTTCACTTTTACTTGTCTGGATTTAGGGTTCGTTCCACTGTAGTATTTGTCACTGTACTACCATTTTCACTGTAATCTGTATCACTGTCCTGTACCTGCTGCAACAACACCCTTTTCGCATTCTCTTTCCTTTCTCGGTTAGCTCCCAATTTCGTTACCAGCTCTTAGTTTTTCTCTGAACATATGATATTTGCTTGAAAGCAAGCATTTTTCACCAGTTCCGATCGGTACATTTCAAAGCGATTGGTTCTCTGAAGAGCATGCGATCATGGGTTCTCCCCCAAATGTGAGAATCAACTCTTTGGTTTCATTATTCTGTAACCCCTTTACTCCAATTGCCTCATGTATAACATTTTTAGTGGTCTCTCATCATCTCTCGTTTGTTGTTCTCGCTTGCAGGAAGAGGAAGAGGGTTTGTCAGCTGAATCATTGTCTGAAGCAGAGAACAAGAAATGTTGTTCCGATTGCAAAGCTACGAGAACCCCTTGCTGGAGACATGGTCCTTCAGGCCCAAAGGTAAGTGTCTAGCTAGGATTTTCACAATAAAGTTTTAATTTTTAAGTGTGTTTAAGGGCTGAAATTGGGATTAATTGTTATCTGATGAGCTGTTTGTTGGGGGTTTCAGACACTGTGTAATGCTTGTGGGCTCAGATACAGAAAGAGGATGAGGTATGGTCTGAAGAAGGGTAGAATAGGGAAAGCAGAGGATGAGAAGATTATGAAGCCATTGAAGATGAATGTGATGTTTCCATTGGAGAAAGAGTTGCTGAATAAGGGATTGTTGCCAGTGAAGAAGCAGAGGAGTCCAAGGCAATGGGGTCAGGTTGAAAGAGCTGCTCTGCTTTTGATGGATCTGTCTCGTGGTGGTAGTACTGTGTTTGGTTCTTGATTCACTCTTTCCTAAGTCTTAACCCTAACTTTTGATTTGCAATATGTTTCTTGGCATTTTTGGGAGTAAAACTAGAAAGAATAGAAAGTCTAATGGCCATTGTGAATGGTGTTTTTGTAGTTAATACAAGGTGGTTAGTTGAGTTTGGTGGGATTTATCATTTATGGAAGGAATGGTGGGCCATTTTGGGTTGTTTAGAATACTATGTTGATTTTGGACTTGGATTACTAGGAAGAAGGAAAGTGTAAATGTCAAGGCCAACTGGAATTGATTTTATCTTGTGAAATGGAAGGAAAGTGTATGTCCGTGTTCTTTTCCATCTTTCCAACGTACTGTAGTTTCATTGTGGTTCTAGAATAATGATCTACATTTCAAAGCTACGGTATTTGTATGCAATTTGCGATTCATAATCTTTAGACTCGTGTATGATTATTGGAATGAAATAAAAAGTTCAATCATCAACTGTTCATGTTTTCCTTTTTTAACTGCAAAGTTAGCACTTGTGGTAGATGGTTTACAAGAAAAGTGGAACAGACAAATTGAGCAGTGTACTAGTGTATACTTTCCTCAGCTTCGTGGAGGGGGCTAATAACATGTCAGCCAACAAGTTTTAATTGGTTTGTTATACACTACCCTCTCCAGTGGTCTCAACATTTACTGTAGCAGCGAGTCCCACTAGTGTAATTTTCCGTTTTAATTGGCAATTGCCTCGGTACAAAACTTTTGTAGACGTATATGTTTGGTTAAGAATTAAATTCAGAAAACCGGGTTAAAAACACCTAAATTTTTATATAACTCAAAATTTTAACTCTATACCAAACACTCTACACCCTTTTAATACAGTTTGCCACTCGTTCTTTATCATTTTATATACGAGGGCGAGAGAAGAATAGAAGTGGTGTTAAGTAGGCAAGTCGGACAATGAAATCCAACGAGCTGGTCGAATATCAGATTTCAAATTCAGACGTTTCAAATCGTTAAAAAAATCATGGAGTAGGTGTAAAAGAGGAAAAACAGAAAAATAAAATTTACCCATAAAGAACAAGTTCTCCTTCTCCCTACTTATATAGACAAACTCAAATAAAGCTTATAGGCTCTATTTAACACTAGCTTATAACTCGATAAGATTATTTTCACGATAAACGAACATATGGATGGTAGTTGATAAACTAACTGGTCTGATAAACTTGTTCCAGTAGTTTATTAAAAAAGTGATTCAACGAATTTCTTTTTATATGTACAGTATTTAAAAAAATCAGCTTGATTATCGATTAATTAATTTACTAAATATCTCCATAAAAATGAGCTACCATGCATCTATCCAATCAACTAGTTTACCAAAAAGAGTCATTATGTAATTAGTTAGCTTCTTGAAAGTGCCCGATAACTTATTATCTTGTTTACATGTTATAATAATAATATAATATGTTTGAGCAAATCAGGAGATAAGAAAAACTAAAAGGATCAACAAATAAATATGCATTTAAAGAACCAACTCTAACAATTGCATGTTAAATTAGCCATTAAGAGTTATCATCCTCCATGAAATACATGTATCATAAGAAAAAAGCATGAATCAACTTCAAATGTAAATTTTATTTAACTTTCTCATGCAATGTTGGATCCTTTTCTTATCCTAATTAGTTCTAAACAAAAAGGTTACTTGGAGTTGGTAGAGACTATTGATGAATCAAAATTCAAGTGAGCGAGGATGAGATCGGGTAACCAGGATTTAATTGAGGAAAAAGATTGATAATAAATCATGAGGGATGTTATTTGGGGTTCTTGTAGGAAGATGTCGAGGTGGAATGAGAAAGAAACTGGGAGGTGGTCGGAGTTTTGTTGTATATGAGAGATTGTATTTGAGAAAAGAAAGCTCATACTTTTTGATCAAACAAAACTTTACTAAATGAATAGATTTGTTATTAGATTGGGCACATGTCACAATTTCATTGATTAAACAGGATGATTAGCAGTGGACCCGAAGCCATTTTAGTTCCTTTTTTAAAGAAAAATGAAAAGGAATTTATCTAAATACAAGGAACATAGAAAAGGAAGAGAAAAAAGACCCTTGATAGTTACATATGTTGTCACACTTCATGCGCGAGCCGCTAACCACCAGGTTCAAACTCGTGTAAAAAGGAATAAAACTATTAGAGTTATTATTATATAAATACATACTTTGTTTAACATTTTTTTATAACAGGGACTTACAGGATAATCAGATATCGGGTACTTTGGAAGTGCTCGAGAATTTGACATCACTTACGTATTGCAAGTATAATCTAATTATCATTTTTTTCGTGATTTTTTTTACATTACCCCAGGAACATCGATCATAACAACTTTTTAGGACGATGGGTGCCGGAGGGGGTGTCACACCATCACAACTTCAAGTGTGCAGGGTGCGCGCCGGCAAGCATGAAGTATTACTATTGAGTTGTCTTTTCATTTTCCCATACGTAGTTGTTTCAGTTTAGGTTGTCGAAGTTATTATCGTGAATAAAATGAAGAGTGAAATTATTTAATATGGGAGAAAAAGTTTGACATTGTATTAGAAATTTGCATGAAATTCACATTTAGCCGATAAATTTCGTACAAATTTTTCATGCAATGTCGTACTCTTTTATGTAATAAAGTATAGTATACACTTGTTAAACAAGAATGTTAACTGTTAAGCAATTTTGTACTATATAATTTGAATAAAATATTACTTATCTGTTGACTCCATTGCTTTGAGTTGTTGAAGAATACTATTGACATTAGTGCTATTGAATATTTTAGTTTTATATTTGAAGTCAAAATTGCTTTAGTTGGGACACAAAAAAGTACAAAATCGGGAAGTTTTTGATGGAACGGAGCAAGTAGTATTTACTCTATGATTAATTCAGATTATAAAAAGAAAAAAAAAAAGGGGAAAAAAGTCTAGCAAAATGCCACTCTGGCACCTCAGATCTCAAAAAAGACCCCATTTAATTGATCTAGTTCAGAAAAAGGATAGTTATACATCTTGACTGTAAATATAAAGTGAAAATATAAGTAGTTGAACGGACATTTTTTGAGTAAAACTAAAAGTGTCAAGTTAGATATCCATTTTTTTTTTTTTTTGGGTAAATGTTAGATATCGATTAGTTACTCTATCAAACGAAAGAAAATAGAAAAACGTTAAATCAAGCGGTCAGCCCTAGTGTATAGGCCCAAAACGACTTGGACCCAAATAAGTATGGGCTTAACCTCATAGAAGCCCAAGTTTTGAAAATTGGGCCGGACTGGTCTCTGGCACAACCTGACTGGTCTTAAGTATCAACTCAACTCAACTCCCAAATCGTTCGTTATATAGAAGAAAATCATCGAATTCCCTATCCTGCAATCCAAATAAATCTATATCACAATAGTTCTGATTTCTGACCACAGCAAAACCGAACCCTAATCAATCGACTGAAATCATGGCGTTGGCGGCTGAGCAACCAGGCAAGCTCCGATGGGGAGAGCTCGAGGAAGACGACGGAGAGGATCTGGATTTCCTTCTGCCACCGAAGCAGACAACCGGTCCAGATGAGAATGGGATTAAGAAGATTATTGAGTACAAGTTTAACGATGAAGGCAACAAGGTCAAGATCACTACCACCACGCGCGTTCGTAAGCTTGCTCGCGCGCGTCTCAGCAAACGCGCCGTCGAGCGCCGATCCTGGCCCAAATTCGGCGATGCCGTTCACGAGGACGTTGGTGCTCGTCTCACCATGGTTTCTACTGAAGAGATCCTTCTCGAACGTCCACGAGCTCCAGGTATTGTTTTTTTTCTCTCTTGTTTTACTCTAATTTGAATTGAGTTGAATTGAATTAATTGTTGTTGATTTCAATTTGTTTTATTTTGATGGTGAATTGCTGGTTGCGTGTTTGATCTGTTTAATTATCAATCTGAGGGTGTGGTTGTGTAGAGAATTAGGAATACACCAATGTTACAGTCGAAACTCAAGTTTTGAAGTTTTTAGGCCCCGTTGTAAAAGTTGTAGGAGATAGCTTAACCGGTTTTTATAATGCTTGGTAGGATGTCTGGTGTTGTTAAAGTTTTGTATGTTATGGTATTCCAAACACATCCCTCCCTTTTATTCAAGCTTTTTCACGTTTAAAATACATTACTTTTGCTCTATCAATGACACCCTGAGGTGTATTCAGTTGTGTGGTTTTGTTTGGTACTTTGCTCTGTTAGCTTTTAGAAGGCTTGTGAATTACTGAGATGTGGTTGGGATGCTTGTTTTGGTCAGATAGTTATGTTAAAAAGAGATTATTAGCTCTGGGAGAGAAACAATTGGAATTCTTCATGTTGGTGTAGCCTATGCAGCAGTATTTAATGGCATTATTGTCCACTTTCACTTTATCTCGTTTCAGTTTAAGCTGCAATTTTTGGAATCCACACTGTATGCAGCTTCGTGTAGGCTGAGTGCAACTGAGCTTTTAGTATACATTATTGGTTTGTAGCTAGGTAGCATGCATACTTTTCTGGCCTGGTGTATTCTACCTGCGTACGTATTTAATACGCATACTTTAAAATACTTGTGGAATACGTATTTTTTTCTTAGTTATACTTATCTCTTATATTTTTTGATAGAACTGAATCCTGGAAGAGTCCTTTTCAACAAGACTTCTTCTATTTGTCAGTAAACAGGCCAAAGTTCAAAAGATATGATTTAATAGAACTAGTCCTGACATATAATTATCCATTTCACAACATAAAATATATAGAAATATAAATAACCAAACGTATTTTTGACGTATTCGTATTCTAATATTTTGAATTTTAGCGTTTTCCGTATGCGTATCGTATTCGCATGCGTATTCGTATTGGTGCTTCCTAGGTCTGTAGTTTGTAGTGAATTCTGGTTGCAGCATATTTGCACCTTTCATGGATATCTTATGATAAAATTCCTTATACTCCCTTGGCCCCGGTCCCGGAGAACATCATCCCTTAAGATTGATGCGTAGTTTTAGTTGAAAAACTGAAAATTTAAAATAAATGATAAACATGAAAAAATTTGTAATTTTAGTGGTTAAATGGGTAATTTGAGTGTAAAGTTGAGGTTTTTTATTATTTGTTGGTTGTATGGTAACTTCATCTTTTTAGTATTGCATGAAGTTCGGTGGTACAACGAAAAATGAAAATGTATTAAGTTTTACAGGATGGAGGGAGTAGTATTTGCCGAGACTTCAATTGTTTTGCTTGTATGTTATGCTAATTGATGATCTATATACAACAGGTACCAAACAGGATGAGAATAAAAGTGGAGATCCTTCAGCTCCTTTTGGAAAGGGAGGTGCTGTTCTCATGGTTTGCAGGACGTGTGGGAAGAAAGGTGACCACTGGACCTCAAGGTGCCCGTACAAGGATCTTGCTCAACCAAGTGAGACTTTCATTGACAAGCCAACAGATGCCAGTGCGGCAGCTGGTGGTGCTACAAAGGGAGCTTATGTTCCTCCAAGCATGAGAGCTGGTGGTACTACTGAGAGGTCTGGAACTGATATGAGACGCAGGAATGAAGAGAACTCTGTGAGGGTTACCAACCTCTCAGAGGATACAAGAGAGCCGGACCTGCTTGAGCTATTCCGTCCTTTTGGTGCTGTGAGCAGAGTCTATGTTGCCATTGATCAGAAAACTGGGACCAGCAGAGGTTTTGGTTTCGTTAACTTTGTGAGCAGAGATGATGCCGAGAGAGCCATCAACAAGCTGAATGGGTATGGTTATGATAATCTCATCCTTAGAGTTGAATGGGCAGCCCCGAGGGCAAACTAATTCTCGCTTGGCGTTGCATGGAGGCTTTCAATACTTCTGAGGAGCTCAAGAAAGAAGTCATCATATACTCATTTGAAATTACTTGTTCATGAGGTTCTTAGGAAGTTTATGGTGTTATTAAATCTGATGGATCCTTGAACATGGATCTCTTTAGTGATATTTATGAATTTGAGCATCATCTCATTCCATTTCTTACATTCTTGGACGAATATTTTTGTTTCAGTAATATGGGATTGAAATGATTAGTCTGTTCAATGTGCAAACTGCTACAAACTTCGTACTACCATTACATTCAAAATTGGCATATTGGAGAATTTGTTTTCCTTTACTATGTTGATGTGTACTGATGAAAAATCTTCAGTCTTTTAACTAGTACATGAAATTAACCTAATCGAAAGAAACCCCTTTGAATATCTGATTTCTAAAACACAGAATGATTCTGCAAAATCCCTACAGTTTTTACAGTATGCATTTGATTTGCTAGAAAGTATAACCTTAGGAAATCAATGCATAAGGACACAAGGTCTAGGACATCAATCTGAATCTGATGAATAATCGGGCAAGGGATTCAGCTTCTTAACCAAGTCGGACAGTATCTCTCCCATGTCTTCAGCTTCTTCTTTTGCAAATCCCCAACTTCCTAATAACTCACTTCCTAGGGCCCCTCGTGCTATGCCAAACTTACGGAGGTTTTCTAACCTGTTCTGCAGAAATGGTAAGACAGCAGTGCTAGAACGCATCCTAGAAGTGATGGGTATTGAGTGGACTTCAAGGGATCCTCTTGGTACACAATCAGCACTGGGGGTTTGTAGAAGCTCGCCATTTTGACCAACAAGGTTCCCGAACATGGAAGGAAATGGTAGGGGTATCGGGAGAGGGCACTGAGTCACTGATAGATGAGAGAAACGGGGTCTAGCTTTTACATTTTCATATGCAGCCTTCACTGCATCCTGAACTTCAGAAATTGAGGCTCTTTGGCTTCCTGAAAGTTACATCAGAAGAAGGAATGAGACGCCTTTTTTGCTAGATTAGTGTTAAAGCTAGCGTTACAAAGACACTGCACCTAAGAAAATTGACCAGATCACAACGTCTATGGCTGTTTATACAACATTAACATATCCTTGTGAGGATTCATTAAAAGTAATCCTTGCGTTAAGATTTTTCATACTGAGATTTGAAAGAAGACTGACTGCACACAATTATGTTACGAGCTAATAACAATCTTGTTTTGGAGACAACTGAGGTGATGCAACTTGCATTGATCAAATCTCACATTATGAAGCGAACATCATTATTTGCCTCCACCACCGTACCCCTCCCCCAATTTTTTTTTTTATACATGCGTGCAAGTGTTTGTGTTGAGAAAGCTATGAGTGAATCATATCGCAAGTTGGTGCAAATATATACAAACCCAACCTGCTCCGAAGACTCCATGGACAGCCATATATTCCACTGCTTGCAAATCCTCAACATCTTCTGCTATCTCTGGGGTTAACTCCCGCAAATCCTTTAAAAGACCTCGTCGGCCACCATGACCTGGTATGATTTGAGATATTTTAGTGCGGAAAGCTAATACAGAAATGCATATGAGAAACAAAATGTGTCAAACGTCAAAACAGTACCTGTGCAAGCAGGAGCAGGCATTGCGACGTCCAGTATAGTAACCGTGTTCTGTCTAGCCTGGCCAGTTAGTGTTTGTACAAGTTCATTTACATTTACAGCACCACAAGTATGGCTGAACTGTGCGCTGGGTCCAACCGGTTCCATTCTGAAAGGGAGGCTGATAGAGTGTATTGCAGATGCATAAATGGCACTCGTATGGTATGGTTTTTTATCTTTTACATGGAGATGCCCTGACATCCCGCCTATATAATTTCAAAGAGAGAATGTGAGCAATTGGGATGGCAGGCATACAATATGAAGTACAAACTAAACAGAAATGTAAAAGAATTAGCATTATGACCATTCATTAACATCATATAATTACTATAATCATGACCTAAACCAACACGGTTAAAATTAGGAATGGGGTTACGTTAAGCACTAAGTACACAGGCATGTGTGTTTTCCTATTATCCGAGGCAATTAAGAATCAAATACTGCATGTATTACCATGGATATACTAAATTATTTACATCTAGACATACATTAGCTCCCATCACAACTATAATTACATAATCTTGTATCATTAATGATACGCAGCAAATAACTATAAGTGAGAATGTAAAATCCTCAAAAATAAAAAAGACTTCCATATTATAAGTGCAGTGTAATGTTTCATGTCTGCTCACCCAACTTCAGTTTCATCATCTGGTTCTACTCATTCTATTTTATTTTAAACATTGTCATGGAAAAAGAATGAATTAATTTGCGTTGATTTGCACAGGGTAGAGGCTTAAGAGATGTCACAAGAGCACATTTTGTAGAATAATATCCGGAGTAATTAGTTTCCCTTCCTTTATTATCTTTGCTTTTACCAATTGATCAAAACAAAATGAAATAGTAGTATTAAACTTCTTAAATGTGATTCTGAAAAACGTACTTAGCGATGGTAAGCCCACTGGGACAATCAGTTTAGAGAGAGCTGACAGTCTTGAAAAGCTAACCGCATCGTGAAGTGTACTGGAGACAACCTGCTTTCGGCTTTTAAGATCCGCATAGGAGGTTGGACTGCGAACAGAGTATACTAGAACTGGAACATTTGGGTACTCATCTGCAATATTCTCCAAGAACTCGCCAGCAACACCAGAGAATCCTCCAGAATCATCAACAATCATTTGAATTCCCTATCAACATTGAATATAAGTTTCCTACTGTGGACAGTGCAGGATGGAGTATCAACTTCACACAGAAAATAATATGAGGCGATCAACCATGCATGCTAAGCCTGAAACATTCTATTATCAATAGAAAATGTGAAATTGATTCCAACCTTTATAAATTACTTTCATGGCAAGATGAGGGAAGGAGGAAAGATAACAAGGTGTTTTATGCCAAATTCCTAAACGCTGTTATCTCCTTTTACAGGTTATGTTAACATTTGTTTCTGATAATTATAAATGAAACATCTGTTCTAACCACCAAAAAATGGATTGCATGTATAACTTGCACACCAAGATGGCCTTTATATTGCAACATAACACTAAAAATTAATTGAAATTAGGTAACAAAACAATTCTGAGGTATTATTATTATATGCATAAGTGGCATCTTCAAGTGTTAACCGAGGGTGGGTGGGTGTGTTTTTCCCAAACCTCACGAGTTCAATCTTCTCATGGAGCAAAAAAAAGCTAGTCACACAAAGAAAAAAGCCCAAGGGACGCGTCTAAGTAGGCATTACATTAATAAAAGGGAAAAAATAAGCTAAGTTGACGATAATAATCCATAAGCCCAGTGTAATATTAGACAACCAAATTATCAAGGCAGATACATACCTGAACAAGATCACATTCTTCGATGAAAAACCGGAGCCGGTCATTGATTTCTTCTCCATGGACACCCCTGGAAAAAGATTCTCTTCCAATACCATAGTTAAAATCTTGAGCATCCATCCACAACCCGTTTAATTCGTACAAACTCTGAGGATGGTAATGAACCTTTGAGTAGTCTGTCCAATAGTGAACTTCATTTTCCAAACAGTCAACAATCTCCTTATCTTGAACTTCTCCCTGAGAATTAGAGCATTCTCCAGAACTACCTGGCTTTCCATTTTCTTCTAAAGATAAACTTTGGAGGAACAGGTTCTTCTTCTTAGGTTCAGAGGCTTGAGTTATTACACTACCTGTCCTAAACAATTCCAAATCATTTAGTATATAAATTTACCAAATAAGACAACAATAAAGTACATTGCTCATTTCTCAACTTAGGCAATGGGGGTGGAGTATATGTATTGTGTATGAAGAAAAATGCAGAGATTCCATATGCACTGAACTCCATGATCACTGTTGGCGATTGAGAATCTACCTAGGTCATTAAGAGACTATGGAGCAACATGATATTGTCAGCTCCTCAAGGGTAATAAATACGACATACTCATTTTCACACACGTTTTGACCAAAAAGAAGAAATATGATTCTTACTAGATAAGTTTGCTGTTATTTTCCACACACGTAGTGTGTGCCAATTAGAGATTATATTTCTCCACTTAAGCCATATATTATGCCTGTAGCATATGTTTCACATTTTTGGTAAACATTTGGATTCTAAGATCCATGATTTGATATACCACAGAGTAAAACATTCATTTCATAACACAGTTGAAACCAAAATCATAATAAGCCCAAAATGATATTATTCACCATTCATTTGGACACTTAAAAATCTAGTAGCATTATAATTTGATATGCTGGGCGTTTGAAGACATGCACATGTCGTCGGGAGTAGACTCCCAAAGAAGAAACAGGCTTCAGAGTTCAGACATTCAACGTGCTCTTAGGGTACAAGTAGCCAGTGGTTAAAAGTTGAAGACTTCATCGGTTCATCCAGAAGAATTCACTGACTTTATTTACAAGATATTTGCAAACTGGATATTTCACCCCATTACCCAACATTACAATTTGAATATTGAAATTAGCCCATCTCTGCTCAACTACAAGAAACAACAGAAGCAGAACACAAGAAGAAAGACATATAACCACAAACACCCATTAAAGTCATATAAGCACCAAATAAAAACCAAATCTAACCATGTTGAAATATCAGCTGATGTAGTTGGGACGTCATCGTACAAAGTTCCACGTGCGCTCACAGTCCCTAGGGAGCCTGCATAGTCGAATGTAAGACATGATTATCTTAAACGAAGAACTTGGTCAAGTTTTCTCATAAGTTAGAATGCATTGTTTACAACATTCTTCAAGGAGTGCAACAATGCAAACTCAACACAGTATACTTCCCCTGAGTATTATAAGTACAGACTAAAAGTAAACTGAACAGCTAGCAGGATAGTCATACGTAGAAGAAGTCCATCAATTTACCTTCATATCCTTTCCCTGACTTCTCTTCTTAAGATTACTTCTATAAACCCACTTCCTGAAGTTCTCATTAACATTCATGTCATAATGATAGATTCTTCTCCGACAAGAAAAATTCACCCTGCTCTTTTACTTTCTATTCATTTTGTAAGGACATAAATTGATACAGACCAAGTAATTCAAATCTCTGAGCAGGTGGCATGATCAAGATGAAGTAGTAATCCAATACTTTTCAGAACATTGCTTTGACAAAGTTCACTAGACTTCTTGTTATCTGGTCAGATGATCATTTTGATATTCAGTCCATGAAATAAAATGATCTATGCTTAATGTTACATCCGGGCATCAAACTGCTTTCAGTAAATTGGCACCAGACACTTAGTAATAACATATTTCAGTGCTATACTTCTCAGACTAGTCTCTAACATACCACACGCTAAGGCACAAATAAACAGGTGTTTACTTCACAGACTATACTACATGTGTAGTGCATCACCAGGTCAGTGTCTCGGATGAAAGTTCCGAAAAACAAACCAGTAGCTAAAATCCTTCTTAATTCTAAATCAGCAGAAAGAAAGGGGAGACTTGTATCATAAAATATTGTAAGTATAATTTTTCACATCACAGTAGAAATTTGGTTTAAGTAACAGCATGGAGTGTAAGTAAACACAAACCTTGGAAATCAACGGAAACCAGGCGGGGAGTATAAGTAACAACACCCTGAACAAAAGAAATGAACAGCACATTTGCTTTCAGCTAATACACATCAATAGTCAAATTGCCACTCCAAATTGATTGAAAACAGAGACGAAGCAAGAAAAGCAGCAAACTTTGGACTAACGAGAGATTTTTACCTGGTGGGTTTCACCGGTACGATAAATTGCATCCATGTTTAAGCCATGATTTCTGAAAACTTCGTCACTGCTGACACTGTCAGCCAATCCAAGCAACTCATCCTTCAGAAGAAACGCATACAATCAATAAACTCGATTCATTCAAGAAAATAACCAAAATTGTTAAGTGGGCATTTCATCATCAATTGGGATGATAATGATAGAGCACAATAAGAAGAAGAGGAAGATCAGTAGTAGAACTAAACCTGGAAATTCCAGAAGTGCGAGCCGATGAAATTAGCATAGCTTCCAAGCTGTAAAGTCAGAATTTCCCTCATAGTATTGCTTGCTTTCGAGTTTGCTAGTTTGATTGATAATCAGTAGAGGCAAAAAGGTAATTAATTCAGCAGCAGTTAAGAGTAGCAGCCGAGCAGTAGAGCAGGTGAGGTGGAGGAAAGAAATGAAGAAGACGACTTATGACCTAGGTTTTGTAATTCCGCGTATTGTTAATTCGCGACCTAAGAACCAATAGTTCGTGAATGGAGAATGGTTATTGGGTCGGGTGGTCGTCAACGCATTTCAATTTAGAGCATGTAGACCATTTAATTGCAATCACGTGTATGTATCTGTTTTAAGCACAAGTAGACGCGAGTACGCTACTATCCATTTGAATAGTTTGTTGAATTGCGTTGAGAAACTGCATAGACTATCAATTTGATGCGTACCGGATAAACACCACTCTCATGTAATTGTCAAACGAAACAAAAGAATATCAATGCTATTTTTTATCAACCGAGCCACAATTGCAGTTATCACTGGAATAGTTTTTTATTCATGTGTAAAGTGCTAATTTCTCCAATCGAAATTGCTTCTAACGTGGAATTTTGTAAACAACTGAAAACAATCCTTATTGATAGGTGAATGCCCCCACCTTTAAATTGATAGCACAAATATTGTTGGCATAGTATGCATACAATACGTACATTTATCATATACTTCATCTGTCTCGAACTCAACTTTCCATTTTCCATTTTGATCCGTCCCAGACTCAACTTTACATTCTGTAAATGAAAATTTTCTCTTCCACTTTATTCACACAGTTTCATAATTTATTTACTCTCTTTTGTACTTTATTATTCACTTTATCTTAAAACTTATGTCCGGACCAACGGAAAGTTGAGTCCGAGACGAAGAGAGTACGTTGAAAGTTAGAGTATATTTACCTTTAAAAGGGTACTTCCTCTGCTATTAAAAGTTACTTCTCTCGAAATATACTACTTCCAAGTTCCAATATACTATATCAATTGTTCCTTATCAATCCTAACTATTGTGTAGCATACTACTCTAATATACTAAATTTTCTTTATCAATCTAAACTATGCTTACATGTAATTTTGAACATTATCGAATTTATGTATATTGGGATTGATCAAACGTTCCATTTTTAGAATTCAACTATTTGAAACTTGAAAATAAGAAAGCATACAAAAGAGAATATCCTAATTCAAGTCAAGATCTTGATAATTAACACAAGAGAAGAACATGACGGCAAGTTAACAACCGAATAAATTGGATCGCACCACATGAGTCGTGTGCGATCCGCTTATCCCGGTTTAGCACGTACTAATGCCAAATTTGATCCATTTGCCTCACACTTTCCAATTCACATTCTTCTGTTTTTCCTTTTTATCCATTTCCATCATATACTTTGACACTTTGCCTCTATAATACTCCATGTTCTAGCTTCTAAGTTACTCTCACCTCCCTTCTTATATAATGCACGCTATTCTTGATATTTGCACAATCTTCATGACTTCTTGAGCTCAAACGCTTCACATTTCAGGCAAGCTCTCCGCTTTCCTCCATTGTAAAGTTTCTGATCCGATCTTAGGTTTTATTGTTTCTGCTGCATCGCATTTGAATTTGGGTTCTAATTTGGTCTCTAGTTTATTTTCTTGGTTGGGTTTGTGATAATCATAGGTGGGTGTGGCTGATTTGCTCTTCTTGTCCATAAAGTTCAAATCTTTTGTTATTTGCAATGCCATTTGAATCTGGATTTTAATTTGTTTATGTTACGTTTTATTGAAGATAAACGTTTTGTTACTTTTGTGGCTTGGTTTGGAAGGTTTGGAATGCGATCAGCAATTCAATCCATTGTTACTTTCATGCTTCTTTGATTTCTCAGTTTCTTTTACCTGCCAAAACAAAATCTTGAGCTAGTTGAAGGGTCTGGTCTCTCATCTCCAACCTTATTTTTATTGTTAAATTGCATCTTTATTTGATAAAAAAGTGGAAATAGTTAATCTGTAGATTGTGATAATTTGACATGCATTAGTATGATTTTTTTCTGTTCGTTTTGCTCCAAACTCCATGAACCTAAATTTAGATTAGCCACATTCGCTGTAAATGAGCTTCTGATTTTTTCGCTCGGTGGAGGTTCTGACTAAATACAAGATAGTGCTGCCGAACCAAGAACATGGCCTATTAACCGAGTTTCAGACAAATGCCAATATCTAGGCTCCTTAGATTCTAGATATTGCAACACAAGGAAAGAGGAGAATTGTTTACATACTGACATGTGATTTTTTTTGGTAGCCTGGTTTCGTAATGTTACCTTGTTAGATACCCTAAATATTCTTTTGTCTTTCCTTTAGAGTCAGTAGTTACATAGCAAAGTTCGTGTACAACTGTTAATAGTTAATACATTATTCAACTGAGAAATCTATGAGAGTCCTGTATGATTTGCCTTCACTATGGAGTATGGACTATGGAGGTTTTAGGTCTCCAAATGAGAAGCATGGTTAGTAATTTGATCTATTTCGTGATCTCTCCTCGACTAGAGTTTCTTTTGTAAAAAACTAGAGATCCTGTAAACCTGCACTGCTCCTAACATAGCTAGTTGACATAAATGTTCTTCATATCTTACATGAACTATAGCACTTGGAAATTCATTCTCTAGGGATCCTAGCTTAAAACTGGTTCTTACCTACTATGGAACAATTGCTCGTATTGAATTTGTGAACATTGTGTGTTTTGTACTTTTCAGGTTAAAGTTTTATCCGGTCCTGTGGTCTTTCTTTGTGTTTGGATGAAAGCCATTACAATGTGCTACTCTCTTCTGCTACTTCCTCGCTGCACAGTTAATTTATTAGCTAATTCATCGAGCGGACAGATTTGTAACTTTGTTAGAAATAGCACTGGTTCTACTTATAGCAGGTTTTATTGTTCAAATCAATATGAGCTTGATGGAGGACAGAGAAGGAGATGGAGTAGAAGAAGTATAAGCACAGAAACAGGAGGAAGCAATGATAAGTTAAAAAGCAAAAATGGTCAATCCAGTGCTTGTAAGTTAGAATCAACTGAGATATCAAGAAGCAAGGCAGTAGGTATCAGAAAGAAGATAGGTTCTAAAAATACAGTCACTAAGTTGAGTTCGTCTAAACTAGATACAGCAGAAACAGTATCAGAGCAACATTATGTTGATTTGGCAAAGCATGCGACAATCTTTTGTTTTGACATTGAAACAACTGGCTTCAGCAGAGAAAATGATAAGATAATTGAGATCGCACTCCAAGATCTTCGAGGGGGTGAAAACAGCACTTTCCAGAGTCTGGTGAACCCGGGATGCAGTGTGCCTAACGAACATATCCATGGCATTTCAACCCATATGGTTAGCAGATCAGATGTGCCCGGGTACTCTATAAAACTTCTGTTTCCGAGAATTCCATAAAATGCTACTGATCATTAGTATTCATTATGCCCTTTTGCTTTTTAGATCTTTGCTTTATGTGACTGTGTTTGAAGCATTTTTCACTGCTGTTTTAAGCCCATATTTTCTCTGCTAAAAGTTTAATGGCTCTCAAAATGGCCTTGTTTTCAGGTCATCCCCCTGTTGTTTTCCCTACTTGACAGCATAAAACTTTGCACCATTATCTGCAATATGATGTTTATACATTCTGATTGTGCATTGGGTGGGTGGCTGCTTGCTTTTGCAGGATGAAGGATCTTGTTCCTATCCTAATACAGTATATCAGAAGCCGTCAAATACCTGGTGGAATTGTTGTTCTGGTAGCACATAATGGACAAACTTTTGATGTTCCCTTCCTCAAAAAAGAGTTTAATCGCTGGTCTTATGAGATTCCAAAAGATTGGTACTTCGCTGACACCATTCCACTTGCTCGAGAAGTGATGAAGATGAATGGTACTTCTGTAACTCTCTTTTGCTCTTTAATTATGCCAAAAAAAAAAAAAAAAAAAAAGAAGAAGAAGAAGAAGAAGAAGAAATATAATAGGAAAGAAAAGAAGAAAAAAGAGCTGTCATTCAGATCAATTAGAATTGTCGAAATAGATGCATTCATGTGGATGAGATTTAGCAACAATGCTTGCGTTTTATATGTAAGCCACCTCAACTTTTGCTACTCAATATACACCAGGAAAGTCTTACCTAGATCATCTCTTCTACTAGTACTTATGGTTTATATTGACTAGTATGAGTTACTTGAAAGATCATTTATCCCTATGGTATGTTCAGAATTTCAGCCATGGCGTATGACATATTAGACTAATGTGTTCAAAATAGAGTTTGGTATTTATCCAAAGTGGATGTTGATCTAGATGTTTCTTGTTAACAGGACCTAAAGTCCTTCTAAAGAAATCACTGCAAGCTCTACGAGAGCACTATGACATTCCATCGATTGGTCCATCTCATAGAGCCCTGTCCGACGTGCATTCACTAGCACTGGTCCTCCAAAGATTGACATATGACTTGAAATTGCCGATATCTGGTCTGATCCAGAGATCCTTCCAGTAGGGTATCAAAATGTTAACTTAACATTACAGACGAAATAGTTATGGCTAATGTTAGGTGTTAGAATCACTTTGTTGTAGCAGATTCACCTCATTCTCTGGAATGATCATGCGTGGCTTCATTAGATATATTCGATGTAAAGTTAGCATTTTTACAAAAGCATGTAATTCATCGTAAGGGCTGAATCATGCACCATAATTTTACCTGTATTGGTTCCGTGGCCTGTTGATACGTAACAATAATGGCCAATCCATTGCTTCAAAGTCTCAAGAGTTGTATGTTCAGTTCTTGAAGAATAGTTGGCTGGAACATGTTGTAATGTACTTTTGGAGATTGAATCAAAGAGCTCTTTTGATTTGTTGTCAATTACCTGATGATCATTGCGATTTGTTTATCATTAACTTGGTATACTGAGGTAGTCCCAGATTATAAACTATCTACAGAAAATGTTGGTATCTGCGTCTGCTTTAACTGAGTTGCTGTCGAATTTTGATATGTCCATTGGATATGAATGAAACCCATAGGATGCAGCTGCTGAGCATGGTTAATGTGTATCTTTTGTTTTTCATAAATTTGTGGAAGGATTGTTACAGATGAAATGTAATCTGCAAACCACACATTTAAAGAATATCTGTTTGGTTCCTTTAGAAAGTTGCAGTTTTGCTTCTCTCTAGCAAAATTAGTTAATAATACTGGAGTATTTGTTATTTTAAGAGGTGTTGAATAGTACTCATTTCTAAAAATGAACCAATCGAGTTAGAGCAAAGAGCAAGACAATAAGCACCAGAAAGAAGATCATTTCTGAACTTGGAACAGCAGATACAAAATCTGATCAAAATTATGTTAATCTGGTAAAACATGCGACAAGCATTTGTTTTGATATTGAGATAACTGGATTTAGCAGAGAAATGATCGCATAATTTAGACCCCACTCCAAGATCTTAGAGGTGGCGAAAACGGCAATTTACATAGTTTGTTGAACCCCCAGTGCCGTGGTCCCTAACAAACGTATTCATGGCACTTGAACCCGTATTGTTAATAGATCAGATGTACCCAGGTATGTTTTTCAGGCCAAAAATGTTCAAAAAGTGTCGCAGCCAGTCTTGCACTTATTTGCTTTTGTAGAATGAAGGAACTGATTCCTATCTCTTGCTTCAGTATGTCAGAAGCTCCAGGTACCTGGTGGAATTGCGGTTTTGGTGGCGCATAATGGACACACTTTCTATGTTCCCTTCCTGAAAAAGGAATTCAGTCGCTGGTCTTATGAAATTCCGGCAGATTGGTGCTTTGCTGATACCGTTCCTCGGGCTTGTCAAGCAATGAAGATTAATGGTTATGAATTTGCTCAACTCTCTTTTGCCACTTCAATTTCTGGAAAATAAAAGTCACTATATCCTGGGAAAGTATCTACTGAGTAGTATTAGTCCTGTGGTTAAAATTTCATTTCGTACCTGAAATATTGCAATAAGGCCCTGTCTGTGTTACAATTCTTGTTAAAGTACATAAGACCAAGTCTCGTTCTGTACGCAACTACAGAATTCAGGTAATCTGGTTAAGACCTCAAGTTCATTGTCTTGAATTCGTAGATAAAGAACAGTTATTTGGAACTTCTTGTTGATGTCTGACAGTCTGAGTAGTATTAATTTAACCGAATTTTTCATTTTGTATTCTTGTGATGTCTCAGTCATGAATCTAAAAAGTCCATTTTTGCTCCCAAGGGAAGATGTCTTAAAACCCCAGACCTGAAACAAAATGTGTGATGCTTCTTCTAGTGCACAAACACTAATCTGAAATTTCTACAAAGATCGAAAGTGGCCTTTTTTTTTTTTTTGAATTTTACAAATGAATAAGTACAATGAATCACCTATTACATTCTCAGATCGTACATGTGCAAACTAATGGCAGAAACTTGTCAACAATGTAATACCATCTTTTACCGTGGTACATAAGATTTCACCTTTTTAACTCGAACCAACATAAAATTTCTGAACAAAACTACAAACCTCTCCAGGGTGAAAGGGAGAGTCAAATGGCTGCCTATACCCCAACTATACAAAGTCCCAGGAGTATGTATACAGTGTATATATCAATTATGATCCCGAAAATAACAAATATACACTCTCTCCCTCCTAAGTAAATGATGAGAAATTAATGGGATCTTTTAGTTCAGCAAGAAGGCATATATATTGGGTGGAAAATCTGACCGCCCACTCCTCCACAGCCTATGATCTTCACGCATGTTATAGTTCATGTGACAGCTACCAGGAAGGGTCGGATCTTGGAGAAGGTACAGCAGAAGGTGCAGTTTTACAGGTCAGAAGATTATCTCCTTTAAAACTAGGAGAACTAGCATAACAAAGCACATAATGACAAGAACAGAAGCGCACATCACCATGCCACCTTGCTTTTGACTTCTTTCTGCCTGCAATTTCAATTTGTTCCAACATACAATTGCGCATGATTAACTAAAACACAATCAAGAGAAAAAAATAATCATATGCACCGACGAAATTATGGAAGTTCAAAGAAAGAGTACCTTCTGTAGCTGTTTGAGTCCATCCTCAACCGAGGCTGCAACATTTGTTATGTTGTGATCTATCCTGTCAACAATAGTTCCCTGTTCCGAATTCACAGTATTTAGTTTTGTCCAAAATAAAAAAACATGTGCAAGGCTGTAGCTGAAAGGAAAAATAGCCTCTGACCTGATCTATCACCAAAACTGACAAATCCTTCATAATCTGTGCTAGCTCATTAACGGATTCCACAACCTATAACCAAATAATAATGCCAGAAGACAATAAGCATCCATTTGTTCACAGCTAAAAGAAAATAGAATAGGCTCTCAGTTACCTGTTGGATTTCTTTCTCCCTTTCTACTGTGAGTGCCTCACTTTTCTTTAACTTCGCCATTTGATGTTCACTGAATCCCTACAACATGAAAAAAAGCACAACAAAAGAGAAGTTAAGAGGTATCAAGAACAGTCAAATAAACATGTCCATACAAAGGCAATTGGCCTGCAAAGGAGATAAACACATGAACATAAGAAACTTAAACTTGTTGATGACCAACTGTAGCTCTGATCACCTTGATTCGGAGTACATAAATAATTTGTGCTTAAAGTGGTATAGTAGTAGAAGTTTTCTAATATTAAGTCAAAGGGGTACAGAGAAACGGTACTGATTTTAAACATGGGAGTAGGTATTCCATATTTGCAAAACGAAAATTTTAGCATGTGCCATGCCAAAGGTAGAAGAATAGGGAAAAATAGATATTTAGATATAAAATGTATCTAATAATTTTCCTATCAACTCTGCTGGCAAATGTTTCTGGTCAACATTTCACCAAGGTGTGTGTGAACTGAAGTATTAGACAATGAAACTTAATTTACATCAACATTAACAAAGCAGCACCCACATACCATGTCATCCAGATCATCGTCCTCCCTCGTAGAATTGCTTCCATTTAAGTTCATTTCCAAGTCCACCCCATCCGGACCCTACACAAAATAGTAAAATGCTAAGATACATGATAATCTGTAACTACTGAGCCTGCAATGTGACCCAGAAACTGTGGGTGGTTATTGAGATGTTAGCAGTTCAGAGGTTGAGACAAATAATTATGAATATGTCTTCAGTGAGAAGACAATAAGTCAACTTATCTTAACAACTAAGCTTAATTCATACCCAGGTGCATGGACACTTTACCTCTTTCTGCAGCTGAAGCCGTTTCAAATATGTCGACTGTTTTCTGCGTAATTCCATTGAGAGTGTCTGCAGATCAGTAGCTAAAGAACGCTGCCAAAGAAACAATATGATAAAACCGATCACTCATTTTTTCCAACAAAGAGCAGATGTGGATACTATATCACCACCGAGAGCCACTGTAATCAATGATCTTAGTCGTTTGCTGTATGCAAATAGAACTTGCTTCAAGATTGGATGGGTGCAATAAAGAAATGATTAATAGAGCAAATAAAAAAAGCATCTAGTCAGTTCAATATGGTTTACTGTGGATTCATATTCATCAATGGTTTCTCAGTGGTTATGAATGATGGATGAAGATTACTAAAACATATGTTGTGCTTCCTTCCACATATGAAGTGAGAAATGTCGTCATAGCTCTAAATGTTGAACAAGTGGTAATACAATTCGAACTACAGATATGAGATCATACCTGGACATTTTTCCTTATATTTGCATCCTCAGAAGGCCCACCAACAGAGAGTCTTTGTAATTTTTTCTCGGACTTTCTTAAAAGATCAGTTATCTCATGAGTAAGTGCCTCAATCCGGCGTTGATCCTCTTTACCATCTCCAAATGACGGCATTAAAGCTTTCGCATGAGCTTTTGCCAACTCAGCCATCTTTCCCCTAACACGTTGTATATTAGCTGCTATTTCTTCAGATACATCAACCCAAGCTGGCGGCAGTCCCACTGCTACTGTACCCCTACTGTATTAAGGAAATAGGATCCTTATGTGAGGCTTCAGTAAACTGATTTAGAGGAAGTAAAATAACAAATAAGAGTAGCTGATTAAAAATTGACATTTCGAATGAAGCCGTTTCTTTTCCTCCACATCCTTTCAGCGATGAGATTTTTCTATATGTAAGCCACCTACGTAATCATATTGCTTCACTTGGTTTACAGTGAAAAGCCAATTCAGTGTTTTTATCACATTCACTAAATTGATTAGAGGGCAGTTAGATCAGAGTGTTACCTAGTTAAATTTTAGGAACATTAAGCAATGAAAACCAGAGATATTCAGTTTCTCTGGGGAAAGTATAAACTGAAAAGGCAACAAGAACAAGGGGAATACAAGTTACAACAATCCTCAACGTGGAACACAATGTATCTAAACATTAAAGCCATTGTGTTCGGAAAGATCCAGAGAGCCAGATACACATGAAAGGACAAACCTATAGTGATTGGAAAATTAAAGGTGAATTTAAAGCAAAGTACACTCATTATTTCATATACTGAAAACCAAATATGTATCGTTATCTAGCTTGAAGACTGAACAAATGTTGCTTTTCAAGCTACAGAGAAACACTAAGCTCCATGCCTCTAATTTATATTGTTGAATCCCAGATTAAAACACACTCAAATATATGAATATAAGAAACAGAAGATGAATCAGGCTGATTGCATTGCATGACACTCAGCAAGTATTAGTGCCACCATCCACATGATAACAACAATATTGAGATATGTAATCATACTTTCTCCTGAGATACGAACATAACCATACCCACAATCTTCACAAAACAATCCCTAAAGACTTGTAAAGCTGTACAGAAAAACTAACATCTTTTCTTAAAGAGTAAAAAGGAAAGAAACTAATCTTTCTTATTGCAATTTAAGTAACTGAACTCCGTTCGTCCAACCAAAAACACCAGTTCCGAAAACAAAGAGATCTACTTCTAGCATCACATATATGCATACATCATTGCTCATCATGTTAACCACACCATTTTTCATCAATATTTGATCCGCTACACTGAATCCAATAAATTCAACAGCTAAAACTTTGACGGCCTCAAACTTAATCAAGCATTTCGAATAATCTCAGAAGACTAAACCTCAAACTTAACTTAATTTACAATACAGAAAAGGAACGCAATTACTCGAAATCACTATACCAGTCGCTAGCATGTGCATCATTTCTGATCATGAGCCACATAATATATCAACTAGACCATTCCATTCTCCATCAACAGTTAATCTATTACACTCAACTCAACAAATCCCATAGATAATTTCGATGACATAAAGGTCGATCAAATACAACATAACCTCTCTAGACCTCAATCTGAGCTGAATTTACCAGATAGCAACTGAATCGAAGGCTATCACTGAAAACATGATTACCTGGAGGTACCGGGATCTTCAGTACTAAGAGGAGTGTAAGATCGATTGGGGTTAAGCAACGACGTCGTAGATAGCTCGATCACCGCCCCTCCGCCGCCTGGAATCGATGCCGGAGCCCTAACGCTCTTCAACGCGTCTCTGTACTTTCGGTACAGAATCGTCCTATTGCGCATCGCCATTATTGAATCGACAAGGGAGCAAAACAATACTCCACTGCAATCTTCTGGAAAATCGACGAAGCGAATGGATCGAAGTGATCCAATGAGGAAGAAGATGAAATTACCTGAAACAATTTTGGAGTCGGGCTGAAATTTCAGTTGAGCGGGCCGAGAAGGTTTAGAGAAAGGGTTGTAAGTAACCAAAATGGACCTACTTTGGAGTGTGGGGCCCTTGAGGAGTAAAGGGCAATGCTAAGTAAATTGCATTTTAGTCCTCTAAGACCATGGTCGAGTAATTTTGGTACAAAATTTCTTGATAATTATAATATGTCAAACATATTACACTATGTAAAGGTTGAACGCATGAGTTGAATTACAACCGTTTGGACCATTTTCCGAACAAAACACCATACACACCTTAATTTAAAACTTAATATTCCAGAGTTAGAATTTACTGTCCTTCATCACCGTCAATTGCAATTTTCGAAAGAGACAATACACAATTTAAAAAAAAATTGCGTAAGTCAAATTTGAAATTCGAGATGTTTGGTACTTAGATTATGGAATTGTTACAGCTCCAATATTATATGTCCGCACTTCCATTCTGAATCTCAAGATGGAAAGGAAGTGAATATAAACATTAGTATAAGTCGATACGCTTCTACTTACGTAGAAAAAACAAATTAATACGATAACCCATATTAATGTATTAAAAATCTGCACGTAAATGTCAGTAGTTTCTAATTCCTAACGTACGTAAAAATATATTCTACTTATGAAAAAATCATTGTATATTATCGTGTTCCATTACATGTCCCGATCCATCTCGGAGTTACTATAAAATTTCATTCATCAAAGGAGCTCACTTGGACATTTTTCATTTTTCAGGTAATCACCACCTGCATACGTTACAGATTGAATGAAAACTTATCTACTCGTACACAAATTTAGTGTGATTTTTAGTTAAATTGATAATTTTGTAAGTGGAAAGATGAAGGAAAGAATATAAAAGGTGTGTGGAAGACAAGACTCGGTTTCCTTTCGGTGGATTTTTAACTTGACTCTCCACCCTGCTTAAGGCAAACCCCTCTACTCAGTTTCTCCTTCTGGTCTTCTTGTCTGATCATCATCCATTCTTGTCCTCATTTCTCTCACTCCTCCTAAATCCAACTAAATCCCAGCTCAATCACCTCACTTACACCCTTTGATCAGCTTTTTTTGAAGCTCTTGTTCAGACTAAGGTTCTTGGAAGCCATTTGGAAAAAAGGAAAAAGAAAAAAGAAACAATCAATCACTCTAATGGATTCCAGTTCTTGGGCTGCTCGTCTTTCTTCTGCTTCCAAGCGCTATCAATCAGCTCTCTCATCACGATCTGGTTAATTCATCAACTTTTTTTTTTTTTTTTTTTTTTTGTTCTTTTAAGTGTTTAATTTCAGCCGGAGTTTTATCCAATTGTTATACGATGTTGTTTTCTTGGAAATGAGCTACATGTGCGTGTTGTTTTGTATGTTTTATGTTAAAGATTGGATTTTTATACTTGATCTAGGGCTTGTGAGACTCTTACTGAGTGTTAAGTTTCTTGGAGAATTTAGGACTTGGTTAACTAATTTGTTATGCTGTAGCCTGTATGGTATCCTTGAATTTTGTTTTCTTATTTTTTCATTTTTTATTTTTTCTATGTAAATTTTGGTCTTGGTTTTGCTAACTTTACAGCTACTTGTGTGGTTGGGTGCCTCTATTGTGGTTTTTGATGTTGTGGGTGTTGTTGTAGGAATGAGATGGGATAGCATGGATGCAGAGATGCTAATGGGTTTTGAGGATTTCGATGTGGATGACGACATGAGGGAGGAGTACCTATGCCCCTTTTGTTCCGATTATTTTGATATTGTTGGACTCTGTTGCCACATCGACGATGAGCATACGGTAGAGGCCAAGAATGGGGTAAAGAAAGATCTCCTTTCGCTGTATTTATATTTTGTTTGTCCATAAGCGAATTCTTTCAATTTCAAGCTGCCTGATAATCATAAGCATTGAGTTTAGTGTGTTACTTAATATAGTGATATTTAATGTGAGACAGAATTCGTAACTTGCCAGACAAATGTACAGTGTTTGCATATAAATATTGGTTTGTAGTGAAGGATTGCTTCTTCTTGCGAGAAAGGGATGTATATGTATTTTTAGCTTTGTAAATAAGGAAGAGTAGGTGCTCTCTGAGTTGTTCATCTTTCTCATGTGATAATCATGATTGGTGGTAGAGAAAATTTTACTTCTTTTAAGGTAACCATGAAACAACTAAACCTTTATAAAACATTTTGACTAACTTTTGCACCCCCTTACATGTGAGTCATCTTTCAGTACTCTTCTGTCCCAGGAAATCAATTCCGTGCCTTTGAAGTCTTTCTTGTCGACACTAGCATCAATTATTCGTCTTTCAAAAATTACTTTTTCTGGTCTTCTACTTTTAGTTATGCTTTCCGCATATACTAACTTGCACATTCGTAGCCTGTTTCACACGTGTCCAACCGCTAAAAACCTGTTTTTGTATCTCCTTTTCTGCAAAACGACACTTCACTCCTTTTCTGTAAAGTCTGTTCGCCTAATAGCTGTAGGCGCTGAGATCTGGCCCATCTCATTGTTGCCTAATTTTATTAGCGTACTTATGACTAATGATGTTATTCTTCCACAATAATACCCTGCATGATTCACTCTTGGCACCTCACTATATGCTTTTCCGTAATGCATTATACTTCCTCCGTCCCAAGCTAGGTTTCCCATTTGATTTCATTGATTTTCTTACCTTAGTTTGACTACAAATTAATGTTTAATAATTAGAAAATTATATTGTGAAAACTATTATACTTTGGTAATATAATGTTCTTGATAACTTTTCCTATACTATTTAAGATTAATTTGTAGTCAATCTAAGGTTAAAAAAAGTCTTAACAAAAATTAAATGGGAAACTTAGCTCGGGAAGGAATAAATAATAAAATTACTTGTAGAAACATTGTATGAACTTCAGCGTCACATCTCCATGGCAGGACTCCTATATGTTAAGAGTATGATGTGTTTAAAAGTTCATAATTTGGATTATTATATTATGGCTCATTCCTCTTCTTTTTTCTTTTTGTCCTTGAAATAACTTGGAGTTGACGTGCAGGTATGTCCAATTTGTGCAATGAGGGTGGAAGTCGACATGGTTGCTCATATAACTTTACAACATGGGAATGTCTTTAAGATATCCTTTTATCTAAGTTTGTGCCACATTTATGCTATTGTAGATAAAAGCAAGAGTGTAAAAACGTAAGCGCACATGCACACACAGAGATATATGTGTTGTGTTTGTGTATGTGCGTCCATGCCACACTTCAATTTAACCCCCCCCCCCCCCCCCCCCCCCCAACTCGTGCAATGGTTCTCTCTTTCCCCTGTGTGTGTGCACGTGCTTATTGGCGAATTTGCATTTGTGATTTCTATACTGTTGATTAAATCATTGTTTTAAATTACCGTCTTACGTTCCACACGAGTTTCAAGGATACAGTACATTGATGGAAAAGTGGCAGTGTGTAGTAATTTTCATTTATTAGTGACTTGGAACATAACGTAGAAGCTTAATGTATTGTGCCTAAGCAATTCTAACAAAATGACCGTATCTTGTGAAAGTGTTGATCGCATTATGTGAAATCAAAAAATTACCATGATTTCCTTGACTAGAGTTTACATGCAGCGCAAGAGGAAATCTCGAAAATCTAGTTCACATTCAACACTTTCATTGTTAAGGAGGGAGCTGAGAGAAGGGAACTTGCAGTCCCTTTTTGGAGGCTCTTCCTATATATCCTCAAGCAATGCAGCCCCAGACCCCTTGCTGTCATCGTTTATCTCACCAATGGTTGAAGATTATGAACGTATTCTACCGCAGCCAGTTACTGAATCAGCGTTGGGCAAGACAAGTGCTACTTCAGAAAGGTATAATATGTTCCTCATCATCGTAGCTTCAAATTAAAGTAAAATGTGGTATTACCTCCGACATGTACCTTTTCCGTACTGTAGCATTACTAACTGTGTCATCACTCATCAGTCGTTTATGGAGTCTGGCCAACGTAGGGTGGGGAAGGGGAGAGGAGATCATTTATGCAAATTCACATAATCTTTTGCCAAATATATAATCTGCAAACTGCATTGTGCAAGCAATTGGTCTCTCTGTGATCAGATCAAGTTTAAGGCTTTAAGCCATAATCAGAATGTACATTAGGATGCATTGCCCCGTCAAAGTCAAACCAAAATAGAATTGCTAAGCTGCAAATGTATTATGTCGAGACACATGTGACGGTGGTTAAGGCAGTGTTGCAGTGGGAGAATACGGCTTTCGGAATTGCATCTGAAACAGTAATAGTAGTACATATGAAAAGGTGTGGAATATAGGAAGATTAAAAAGGGAAGAAGAGAAATCTCATGGATACAAAGGTGACAGTGGAGTAGAGTAGAGTAAATTCCTCAAGGCCTTTATGCTAACCAAGTATAATGGCCCTTGAAGTTTCTCATGCTCTTATACTAATTTTTGCAATTAGTTCCGTGTCTTGTGCATTCTACTGGCTTCATCTTGCAAAGTTCTATATCCTCGTCGTATCTGCTTAAATGAGGGAAATCATGTTAATACCAGCTAGCTGTTAGTTTACTTCCATACATAAAGTATTTTCTTCACTTGTCCATCATCACGTTTAACTGATTGTATCTTAAAAGCACGTGAAATATACTGGCTCTTAGTATTAATATCTACATTTCTGGATTCTAATCTGCAGAAAAGTCCAACAACCTCCCATGTCGATCAAAGATCAGGAGGAGAAAGCAAAGAGGTGTGAGTTTGTTCAAGGGTTGCTACTGTCCATGGTGCTTGATGATAATTTATAGTGTTTTCATGTTGTCGAAGCACTTCCTGCGGAAGCCGGCTAGGACTGCAAGATGGGCACCCGTCCATGGGACAATGTTGATGTACCTGAAATGTGAAATAAGTTGTAGCAACATGTGTAACTTATGCCGTGTAGGGTCTAGTGTTAGGTAAAAGCAGACTGATGTACTGCTTTATGTTGTATTAGGCAAACTCAGACTTGCGATTTATGCTTATGCATTACTAAACGAATATGGTTTACTTGCTGCACATGAATCTCAAGTTTTTGGGCTTGTACCAAGGGATGGCAATATAGTCAAGACTTGAAGAGTCACTGGTTCGAACCGCAACAGATCCACTGATCTATTGCAAGTTCATATGGTACGACCGCCAGGCATTTTTCAAGAGTGCCATATAGTCCGGAAACATTCATGTAGGAGTAAAGCTGATCTACAGGCTCCAATTTCGTACAATTAATGTACTTTTCAAAGACCCCATCCATACATCTGATACAGTGTTCAAATAAAGCACTGCTAGTACAACAATAATTTCCTCCGAATGGATAATAGCATAAAACAGAACATGTTAAAAACAACGACCACAATCGCTGCTGATATCATTAACAGCCCCCAGAATAGATAACAGACACCTTAGTGTCATTTCTATGCGCTCAATACCTAGTCTAAGAAAGTGAACCTAACACATACATGGTGTGGGAACACGGACACGCAATACTTCCTCCACAACATTCTTGACAAACCGGTCCAAGCAAGACCTACATTGCTCTCTATTCAGACATGTCGGCTGATTTGTCATTCTCTCCGGGTGATCACAGATCAAGAGTTGCGTCCTAACTGGATACACTTCACGAGGGCGATGCTCAAGTCCAAATGTAGCTAAAACGGTGTGTGTAGAGGTCCTTGCAATGTCTTTGAAGGTATTGTACCCTGCATCAGCATCATTGGCCAATCTAAGTGAAACCAGATAGAGGCAAGATGTAAACAGCTGCTTAAAATGAATGTCAAACTTGCCACACACCCAAGCTAACAACAGCTACTGGGTAGTGAGTGATTGATGAACTAATAGTAATTAAGCACTCTCAGCAGCTAATCACCAACATTTGCATTTCAGAAGATGAGTGATGGCTATCTAAATTGACAACCTAAGCAATTTCTAAAAGAAAAATCAAGAGAATTAAATAAATGGCACATACCTATCTCCATATTTCTGGACAGGTATTTCAGATGATGCTTAACCATTGATTGCACACGTTCTTTTTCTACCCCGCTGTTGCGGACCTCACTAAGTTTAGAGGGTAATACACTGGCATTAACGCCAGCGTTTGGTTGGGCACTGCAGGGCTGGAGCTGCTGTTGCCACAAATCCACAGCAACACTAGCACTGATCCCAGAACCTTCGCCGGATAGAAATCCAACGGAGGAGTCATTAGCAGAGGTTGAAGCTCGGCTGCAAAATTCCAGACCAACAGCACTGCTTAACTTTGGAGTATGAACTTCGGTACAATTTGTAGATGCTGCGCTGCGGTCTACCAAACTTCCCTGATGATAAATACTGTTTGGCAGTATCCTTATTTGCACGGAGTCCTGCATGGGAACTTGAGCACCCAAATTATTGGTATTGGATATTGGCGTGATAGCAAGACGGCTTTCCAAATTTATGTTCCTATTATTGAGAAATTGATGAATCTGGCGTTGGATTCTTCGTCTCTCGAGCAACGTAGCTGCCCCAGGTCCTGGAGGAGAGATAACTTGAGAGTGACCCATAGAATCTATCATCGGTCTCGACTGACCTGCGAGCTGGCCAATATATATGTCGGGTTCATAATACGAAGATTCTTGAACCGCAGCAATGGATGATGAACCAAAATTATTAGGTTCTACAAGATTCACAGGTTGTTCATTCGAGGATGCAAGAACAGTCGGTCTACATGCATTACAGTACCAATTTCCCTCAGGCACCTCACACCCAAGGCCGACACAGTAAGTGTGCGCAGATGAGTCACAAAGATCACATAAAAGCATAAGTGAGTCATCACAACCTTGTTGACACTCGCTGCAGATAACACTTGCATATGGATCAAGGAAACCCCTCACCTCTTCCTCAGATGGCTGATAAACCTGCAGAAAGAGAAACACTTCACAACTCAAGCGGGAAAAGCAAAACAGCAAGGAACAACTTCAGAAATCTTTTTCTTCGCTGGAGAAAACTTAAGTGAACACTTTTCATCCCTACACTGGAGAATCACACGAACCCCCTGTTACATGTACAACAACATAAGCAATATTCCCTAGCCTCCAGTATGTTTACAGTTTTCTGCACTAAAACCCCTGTTCCAAACTGGGAACTGTTCTTTTACCCTGTTTTGCAAAGAATATCCAAAATGTGCAAATACAGGAGGTTTAGTGTAGATTATAAAGTACAAGATCTTTCCAGGCAACAAAAAATGGCAGAAGGATTTGGCACAAGTTACATAGTACAACAGAAGTTACCTGATCACGTTCCGGAACTGCAATTGCTGCATCCCTGAGATGATGCCCACTATCAGCACGAGCACTCCTGCTAATTGATGCAAACCGTTGCTTGCAAAGGGGGCACCGAGACTCCACCTTCGACCACTCAATTATACAGGCAAAACAAAAGTAATGACTGCAACAACTTAAGATTCCTCTTACTGTTTTCTTCCCCTCTCCAGACAGACAAATTCCACAAACTTGCTGCCCCTCTTTAATCTCTGTCTCAACCACCTTTTCTTTGCCTTTCCTTTTCGCCTGATCACTTTGTGCGGGTATGATTTTTTCCTCTATATTCACTTTCGAAGAATTTGAGGTCCTGAGACTAGAGGTCAACCGCCTGGAAAGTTCCCTAGCCTCTCTAACTTGCTCTCTCTCCTCTTCAGAGATGGTGAATCCATAGTCTGGTGATCCAGAACTCACAAAATCTGAATCACTATCCACACTGGGATTTTTCCTCCTCACCCCATCCCGTGCAATGATCCTCTCCTTTCTTACAATGCTACTTCTAACCTTGTTCCCGGAACCAGACCTACGCTTTTTACGTAAGACTCGCTTTCTAACTGGCCTTTTGTTTTGGGTTCTCTTTGAGACCTGACCCTTCCTCTTCCTCTTTTTCGTCCGCCGCTTGGTCACCTTTTTTTCTTTAGGTTAGGCAAATCATTCGTATCTGGCATAAATTCCTCAGAATCATAAAAATCATCTTCCTCCTGTTCAGGATAGGACACTGAATTCTTTTTTCTACGCTTCTCACTACAGCCATCTCTGTGTGTTCTTGTATTTACACCACGTGGTTTCCTCCTCTTCGCATCATCATAACCATCTTTTTTCTGTCTGCACAAAATTTCAAAATCATCATCTTCCTCCACCTCACCATGTAAGAGTTTACTTTTCTTTCTTTTATTAACATTAACAACGTCGTCATCATCTATCTCATCGTAAGGTACCTTTTTCTTTCTTGTAATCAAAACCGTATCCCTTTTTCTCCTTTTGGAACCCCTTGTCAATCCAGACCTTCCCACCTTAAGTTTATTTTCCACACACTCCTCTTCACTTGAGCTAGCATCATCTTGAAGAGAAGAAGAGTAGTCATCTTCGGACTCGTACACTTCATCTTCACTGACAATGTAATCTCCGTCTGACTCCTCTAGTCGCCTTCTCTTAAGATTAACGCCATTCCTACATGTATGCTTGCGTCCAACTTTCCCTCCCCTTGCCATCTGCTGATTTACCCACATAAACAATACGAAATCAAAATTGTATCAGACTCCACATACATAAAAATCACAATATTCTAGTACTACTAAATAATGGAGCGTTCACTGTAATCCTGTCGATCATAAATCATGAGCAATAATTTAAATTCGCAAACGATTTGATCAAAATGCATCCGAACTACTTTCGACATAATCAAACACTCCCCTCCACCTTTTCTTCATACTCCTATATCACAAAGACGCAATTAACTCCTTTCAAAACCTAATTCGACCAACAATCAACAACTCAGACTCAAATTCCGTCCCTTTTCAGCTCACGAATGAAGAGGAGGAAACTAATCTCCAAATCATAACCAAAAAATGTGAAAGAAACTAATGTACGAAATTAAACAAAAAGCTAGGAAGCTAAGTAATCAATTCTGAAGAAAGAGGCAAAATCATCAAATCTTTATCAACAAAAATCAAACACTAACACAATCAGAAACTAAAACAATGAATCAGAAAACCAAATCTGCCTGCCACGTAACGCAAACAATTACTAACTCAATCAACACCAATTGAATCTCAAGGAGGGAAATAGATGTACCTGTTTTGAGCCCATAAGGTCAAAATTAGGAACAGAATGTTGCAGGGAGGTAAAAGCTATGATTTTGGCACAAGTAGAAATGTTATATAGATGACCGGTTTAATTAAACCGGCGCCGGAATGGAACAGTTCTCCTGTGATCCAAATTGACATTTATATATATATAATATATATATATATACACACGTGTGTGAACAGAACCGCCATTAGATGCTTGCTTGAGAAGGAAGATGAGCTGGATTCGTAAACAATTTAATCGGCCAGTGTGCTAATACGACGTCGTTTTGGGTGCTTTGGTTTGAGTTTTGACAAATAAAATAAGCCAAGTGTCTACTGTGCATTTGGTGAAGATGGCGGGTGCACGAGTGAGCAGATTGCCCATTGGGGTTTGCGGGACCCAATTAAAGTCACTCCCTTTCACTTTCCCTTCATTTTGTACTAGGTGTCTTTCTTTTCTTTTCTTAGCATGCTAATGTTGGTTTCTAGGTTGTCTACTCGGTACGATTCTAAGTGTTACATTTTGATTTTGCTCAGGATTGGATTTAGTGATGAATCATATAAAAATTTGAAGAAAAAAAGAGTTCACGAATGAATTAAATTGATGTATAACTTCATAGTAATCTTCAGATTCGGTGTATTTGTAATGCGTGGGCTTAGTTTGTACTTAAATTTTAATGGAAGCAAAGCGGATTACAACACGAACACAATGTCTTGTTTAACGACGAAAAACACACTACACGTAATACTTATTTCCGACGTGCAGGACCCAATTAATCAATATATCAAACGAATTGAAAGCTTACTCGTTCACTAAAATTGTAACAACATATACTACAGTGTCATATAATAGACTTGGTTCATAGTTATTAAACAAAATTAATAAAGAGATGGAACTTATGATGTAAAGTAGGAGTGTAGGAAACTACTCATTATAGATGATAAAGAGCAAGCTTCAAGTGAGGAGGAGAAATGAGATCAAGTGCAGCACCAAGTGGCCAAGCTGCTTCAACCTCAGCCCCTTGGTAATCTATATTATGCACCACTGTAATATTTCTCTTCGTCTTCACACCTGCATCGATTGGCTTTTAGTTTTTGCTATTGTACCAGTTACATAACAGGACATTAATATTTGTCACAAGCAATACCCACTTACCAAATCCATTGACTAAAAGTGTGTACTCATAGAGGAGATCCATGCACAAGAATGGCACATTGTCCTCCCGCACATTAGGAAAAACTGTTCTAACATCTTCTATATGCGTGTTGCACGCGATGTTAGCTGCTCTCCGGTAGTCTATTGGACGGACTTGTGCAGACGTTATACTTGGATCAATCATGTTCCCCTGCAACATTAACGGATCGATCATCCATTTATGACTTTGGAGAATTACGACTAGAGAATGGTTTGTCATATTATAAATGTACCGCGGAGGCAGTGAAGAAATAGCTTGTGGCGACGTAGAGCTCATCCTGCCCATCGCCTAATCCACCATTCCAAATGCCATTGAACGTGCAGTTCTGGTGAGGGCAAGATGCTTCCATGTTCAGTGTCCTTTGTGCCAAAGATCGGCATCTGTGAATGTTGTTCCCCGTGGGAGGTGTAGATACGTTGTAAACCACACCAGAGAAGTTGTATGTCCCTTCAAAGAAGCAAGTAGTAATTCTTAACGTTGCATTTCATTTCGGTGCTAGAACACAATTTGAAAAATCACCAATTACATACTACCTCGATAACCATTCAGAGCACATGGATTGCCACGATTACCAGTTAAACTAAGAATTTGAGCTCGAGCAGCTTGTAATCCATAGTTCAGGTAACTGCACACATACGGCATAAGTAAAAAACCAAAATCCTGTCACTTAGGAAACAGACAGGGCGAACAGAAGAGCACTTGAGATATATACCTATGAGTGTAAATCGTGTATCTTGTTCCATTAAGGTTCCATTCTGCCAAATAGTTTCCTAGTGCAACTGACCTTGAGGCATTTGCAGCACTCTCTTCTGAGATTGCATAGGCCATTTGAACTGATGCACCTCCAAGATCAACTACTGCTACAGTTTCTTGATAAGGCCTTCCTAAATTTCCTAATAGGTAATTCATAGCAACCTGCATTTGACATTAAAAATGTACCACTGATCTTTTCACAGAAATTCATGCAATTGATTAAAATCGCGCACTGAGTAGATTACTAACCCACATGTAGGAACCTTCTTGAAATCCATTAATGACGGACACCCACTCGGACCTGTAGCTGAGACTGCTTCCATTCGCGAAAAGGTCCCTCACCTGATTCATGTCTCCGATTTTTACTTGAATTATAAGTTGAGAAAAAAGGCATTTCATGGAAAGGCAAATAGGCAATAATCTGTTCTGTAGCATATTTTGATTTATAAATACACATGTGGTACGTACCTCTTCCAAGATTCTTTCAGCCGTATCACCACTTAACAATCGTAAACCTGCAGTAGCCTACATCGAATGATCAGCATAAACAACCAGATGCACTGTTATTATATGATTCTAACTACTTAGTACTTGAAGTCTTGGAGCCTTGAAGCTTACATTTGTCAATATCTTAGTTTTAGAGATATTTTATTGATAATAAAAGTTCTGCCTTGAAAGATTGAAAATATAGAAACTCACCCCAAGCCTGACTGGCGTCTGGGGTTGCAGTTGGGCCGGAACAAGGATTTGGGCTTGCTGGAGCAGGGGACGCAATGAATCTGCAGCCGCCCTTGGGGTATTCACGTATGAACTTAGGCCTGGTGCGGTCTGTAGGCCAATGTCATTACTAATAAGGGTATTGTACTATAAAAAAACCTGCTCTTCTAAACATTAGAAGAAAACCGTTTTACATTACTGTTACTTGAGAGATTGTACACCTTCACAAATAATATCCAGAAAAACTGGGGATTTTCTAAGACCTTTACATCTATAAATGGACAATTGATTAAGTTACATAGCTAACAAGAAGAGTAGAAATGAATCTGTTTCTCAAAGAATGATATTGTATTAACACTCATATCTAGATACACTGCAAGACTTTAAGAAAAACTTACCCTGTTATTGAATTCAAACTCCTGACCTATTGGCAGAAGTTGAAGCTCGCTGGAATTGAATCGGAAGACATGTACTCGAGTTCCTGTACTTCCTGCATCGAAGATGACAGCATATTCCTCCCCTGTACTGTTGATTGCTCCACCTTGATTACTGATCAACAACTTGCGATGGAAGTTTTCAGGTAATTCAGCTGCCGCGTGAGCTATGCTAGCGCTTATTAGCACGAAAAACACAACATGATGCACCAGAATGCACCCAGTTTTCCTCATATTTAACTAGATGCTAAGAAATATTGACAATGTAAGATTATAGAGAGCAACTAATTGCATAAAATGAGTAAATAATTATGCACAAGTAATATGATTAACCTTGTTAAGGATGGAGTCTGATATTGCAGATGCAGATTGAAAGACAAATGGTGAGTTTAATTTGTACAAGGCGGCCATCAGAACAAAGACATTTAACCAATGTTGTCAATATCATACATAGTACTTACACAGTTACATGTGTGTCATGGATCAATTTTTTAAAACAAAAGTTACAGGTTAGGTAGAGACAAATTGTGAATTGGAATGATTAATGTAGCATAATTCATGTCATGGAAACATTGGCTCCACAAGAAATTATATTCTAGTGATAAAAAATATGGCCATATATGTTTACCAGCAAAAATCACGAGGAAAAGAACTCACAAGTTACAATAGAAAATCATATTAATATCTTTGACAAAAATCGAAATGGAAAGGTTGTCAAGGGACCGAGAAAGTAGTATATATAACTGAGCACATCTCTGTTTAGATTTCTGCTACAGTTTTTGCATAGAGAATTCGAAATGCAAAAGATTGGGAAACATTATTAACACAAGTTCTCTGTTATATTATGATGGAAAGGCCACAGCTTACTGAGTGAACCAGAGCAGCATTTCAATTAACATTACTATACAAGTAGTTTGATGGAGTAAGACACTTTTAACATAATCATCAAGTACAATGTAGTCATGTAGACAATTTATTTCACCAAAATTTCCAATACAAGTGAGAAGAACAGGACACTTAACAAAGGCCTCAATAAATTTGAGTTTTCGTGACCGTGTTCATCATAAAACATAGTCGTGAACGGATTAAGAAGCGTGATAGAGAGCGAGCTTCAACTGGGGTGGTGATAAGAGATCAAGTGCAGCACCAAGTGGCCAAGCTGCCTCAAACTCTGATCCTTTGTACACAAAATTCTGCACCACAGTGACTTCTCTTTTCGGTTTGATTCCTGCATTTACCATCTCACTATATCAACCAATCCATATTCAGCAAAATGTGAGCTTTAACAACTAGTAAGGCTTCACTTACCGAATCCATTGACTAAAAGTGTGTATTCGTAGAGAAGATCCATGCACAGAAACGGCACAGTGTCATCCCTCATGTTAGGAAAGACGGTTTTCATATTGTCTACATATGTATTGCAAGCAACGTTAGCTCCTTCAAGGTACTTAAGAGGCCGAATTTGTGTGGAAGTTATACTTGGATCAACTAAATTAGCCTGCAAAACCGTTTACTTGGATGTTAATACCTGTACTGTTACCAATGAACTGTAATAAGCTGAAATGAAAAAAATATTGAGGAATATCATGTAAATGTACCGCAGAAGCAGTGAAGTAATAATTGGTCGCAACGTATAGATTTTCCTGTCCTTCACCTCCTCCACCGTTCCAAACGCCACTGAACGTGCAGTTCTTGTGGGGGCAGGATGCGTGTAAGTTAAGTGCCTTTCTGATCAGAGCTCGGCATCTAGGAATGCTGTTTCCGGAGGATGGTGTTGATACATTATAAACCACGTCGGAGTAGGTGTACGTCCCTATTTTTTGTGAACAAACAAATATGAGATACAATTAGGAAGTATAACCTGCCTTTAAAGACAAAGTTTGCAGAGTTTGAGTCCCAATTCACCTTTGTAACCATTTGTAATGCATGGATTTCCTCTTTTACCAGAGAGCTTTAGCATTTCAGCACGGAAAGCCTCTAGTCCATACTTCAAGTAACTGTAACAGAATATGCATTGTCCTCAAATTAACCAAAGTTTACAAGTTACTGTAACTTTGTTCAAATTCAGACAGTATAAAGAAGAGTAGACCAACAGACAGACCTATGAGTGTAAAGGTAATATTTGGATCCTTTAAGGTTCCATTCTGCTAAGTACTTATCATCTGCAGTAACTGATGATGGTGCATTTGCAGCATTCTCCTCTGAAATTGCATAGGCCATTTGTACCGATGCACCTCCAAGATCAACTACTCCGACAGTTTCCGGATATGGCTTTCCCAAATTCCCCAACAGATAGTTCACAGCAACCTATACATGAGATTGAGAATGTAAGATACAACATACAAGCATGGATTCTTAAAAATGAGAAGTTTCGGAATTTTTCCATCTGAATATTTTTGGATGAAAAATTTATTAGGGACAAAGTAAACACGTTTATTTCATCTGGATGAGCTGTAAAAACAATGTTTCATTATTTTTCGTTCCGTTTCATTGAAATTTTGAACAATGCATACGAGAAGTCATGGTCAACTACAGGTTACGACTTACGAATACACTTCAATCTACACTTGATCATCACTATGCAGTAAAAGTATCTACTCACCCACATGTACGAGCCTTCTTGAAATCCGTCGATAATAGACACCCACTCCGCCTTGTATTTGAGATTGCTACCATTGGCGAAAAGCTCCCGGACCTTCATAGACCAATTTCATAATTAACTAAAGTACAGGGGCACAACTGCAAGTAACTGAACTAAGGGACATTAGAGAAATGAATCAATCGTACCGCTTCCAAAATTCTTTCAGATGCCTCTCCACTCAACAAACGCAAGCCTGCAGTAGCCTGCGCCAATCAGAAAATTGTGTGTAATTCAAAATTAATTTTAATCTTAAACAATTAAATGTCACTGGAATAGAAATGCTAATGCTAATTTTGTTTTTAAGAACACAAGAAAAAGAGGGAAATACTCTTACCCCAAGCTTAACAGGTGTGTAGGGTTGTAGCGTGGTCGGAACAAGGGCTTCGGCTTCATTGAGCAAGGATTGTAAGGAATCCGCAGCACCCTTTGGGTTATCTGCATACGAACTTAGGCCCGGTTTCGTCTGTAATCAAATGGCACGATTATTACATTAGGTACTTAATTTGTAATGACTTAACCACTAATCAATCAATTTATTTGCAATTCTTAAAGTTTATAGTTAATTTTGAGCTAATACGAAAAGTCAATTTGGAACTTATATATGTTTACGAAAACTACATGATAAGATTGATAGGTGTCATTCGTACTAGATTATAACGTAACTAAATTTGAGCTTCATTAACGAATCAATTGATAAGGCAACTCAAGTCCTTAAATGAACACACAATAATGCAGATGTACCTTCTTATTGAACTCGAACTCCTTACCAATGGGAAGGAGTTCAAGACTGGCCGAGTCGAATCTGAAAACGTGTGCCCTGGTTCCGGTACTTCCCCCGTCGAATATAACTGCATACTCCTCCGAATTAACCATGCTCTTGCCAATCAACAACTTACGGTTCAAGATGCTTTCCGGTAACTCGTCGGCAGTTGCCAGAGCTACACTGATGAGCATGAGCAGCACAACATGCACCACACTGCAATATCCACTGTTCTTCCCCATCTTTGCCTAGTGCCTATTATGCAGATAATCAAAACCTCAAATTAAGCTTGTGCCAACTAGTAGTAGTAGTAGTATATTATTAGTGGTTTTAAAAAATTGAAGGATAATCCAGAGCTAACTTACTCTTGTGTTCCTTGAGGTTTGGAGTAGGTGAGTATACAAGAATATTATGGGGACATATATATATAAGGGTAACTTGCTATATACTACGTATGATTTTTAAGAATATGTTGGTGCATGTCACACCTCACATTTCATTCTTATTTACAAAATATACTAGTACTAGCCCGTGGCATCGCCACGGTATAGTTGACTTTTAATAATAAATAGAAAGGGGTGTTAAAATAAATTAATCGAGAAAATAAAGTAGTTAAATTCATGTGAATAACGTTGATCATGGTGTCGGTCGGTAGTCCTTCTTCATTCAATATTATATCATTGAGTGTTTATTTATATTAACTATAGAAAATGTAAAAATAGGGTCCTACCGTACCCGACCTGTTAATTAATAACAAACACATTTTTTTAAAAACTTTTACATGCAAGTGGTTCGATCACATATGAGCCCATGTAATATAATTAGCTTATTAAAAAAATATTTTTTTTCTTTAAATATCCCTCAAACGAAACAAAAATAAAATACAAAAGTATACACAATCAATAGAGTTGTTCCAAACAACCCCGCGGTGGTATGTGGTCACTCCACAACACACAAAAAAAAAAAAAATTATAGAAACTTAGTTTCACATATTACGGTTGTTTTTTTCCAACCCACCGGTTCCCAACAACCCCGCGGTGGTATGCGTCACCCCACCAAAGACACAAAAATTATTATTCTACAAACATAATTTCACATGATACGGTTGTCCCCTCTCCCCCTTAGAGAGTACCTGCCAGACCCCCCCCCCCCCCACCGGCCTGTCATGGTGATCAAGAAAGTACATAGAAGATCGAAGTCCGCCTAGAGAGTATAAGCTGATCCCCCCTCCTCGGCTCGTTATGGAGATCAAGAAAGTGATCGAATTGAGTTTCCCCACCTAGAGAGTATCAGATGGCCCGTTATGGATCAAGAAAGTAGAGCGAAGATCGAAGAGAGTTTCCCCGCCTAGAGAGTATATGCACCCCCTTGGGAGAAAAATATACTTTTTGCTAACTTAATCATAAAATGTTGCGCTCGGGTCTTGTAACAAAGGTGTGAAATGGGTTCGAGTATATGCTAGACCGGATCTGAACATCAATATTTCGCACGGGGTTGAATTCGGGTTGGATAGAACCAGTCCTTCCGGACAGAGACCGTAGAGAAGAGAACCTTTATACATCATGCATCCTACCGATCGAATCTTATACATAAAGAAAAGGAACTTGAAAGTCTTCACGTGTAAAATGTTGTTGATAGACATGTGAAGATCAACACACCACTAATTAGCTCATGTGTATCTCTTCTATATCCTAGAACTGAAAAAAGCATGTCTAGTAACATATATACCACTATAACCATATATGCTAAAACGATCTTGGTGTGGATAATACAAATATACCAAACCAACATCTTCATAAGAACACCGATAATATATGTGCTAAAACGTTACCCTCACATTTAACTTGGCAAAGCTTAATTCTCCATCAAATACCTGAATTTCTTTGAAAAGTGAAATAAAGGGGCAAAGCTAAAATTTGTCGATTTAAGAGATCTAATCACCAAAGAACAATCCCTTTCAATTACTACATGTTGCCACTCAAAATCTCGAACAAATTTTGTTCTTAATTTGGCTGGCTAACCTTCCGCATTTTCATCAACCATAAGACATAAAAAAAAAAAAAAAATACCAAGCAATAACATTGCCCTCATGATCCCTAGCAACAACACTAATACATCCTCCTATTCGGACTTTGCTCAACCACATAAGATGGCTGGAATTTGAATGAATCTGGTGGATTTAACTCATCAACTTTATATATTACAGTATATTCAAAGTAGTATAATAATTCAAAAAGTTTCACTAAGTTTGTAATTCAATTTAAATATCATCCGTTGATCTTACTAATTCAATTTGAATCTGGTACGTACATGTGTCATTGTTTCAGTAGAAGGTGCAGGGTTCGAATCCCATTGGCGTAAGTTTCTCCCTTTTATTTATTATTTTTCAATATTTTATCTTTTTTTTTTCAATCACAGATTCATTGGTTTATATAAAAAACTCTTAACACACGTAGTGTGTTACGTAAATGCTAGTATTTGTTTATATATATAAGTGCACAACTATTAGAGTTGTGCAATTACGTACTTAATTTAAGTTAAATTGAACCGATTTGTGATATGCATGTAAATTAGATTTTAATTACAAAAAACCAATATGTTTTATTCATTCTAATTCTAAGCCCTAACGCAACTCCAACAAAATCAATTCATCATTAAAAAAACTCAATTTGTCTTCTCTAATTAAATTTCAAGCCCTAAATCAACCCCAACAGAATCAATTCATCATTAAAAAATCTCAATATGTTATCTCCAATAAATTCAAAACCCTAATCGAACTCCAACAAAATCAATTCATCATTAAAGGGAAAAAAAAAAAAAAAACGATAACCACTATTTCTTCTCCATCTTCTTTAATCAAATTGGAACAGATCAATTCGCACTATCCAAAAGCTTAATTCAACTATAAAAAAGATAATTCGTTATCAGAAACAACGATTGTACTTACCTTCATATACTTTTATTATTATTTGTAATTAGATGCCACAATGACATGCTCACGTTCTAGTTATATTATATAAGAACACCCAACTGATAATCTGAGCACTAAAACATTAGCCTCACGTTTAACCTGGCAAAACATCATGAAACAAAATTCTCGCCCCCCTATTCGGACTTTGCTCGACCGTAGAATCAAAGTTTATAATTGAAAATCGGGCAAATTTCTTATGGTACCCCTTAAATTGGTGGCAATAACAGATTCACCCCTTCTATTCGAACAATAACAATTGCATCCAAAATTTTGTACTGAGGGAATTTCGATATTACAGATAGACCCAAAAGTCAAACCTTGTGATGACATGGCTCTGGCGTTTGCTGATGTGTCATATGAAGTTGGAAATAATAACGAAATTGCCATTGAATTAATTGATTTTAGACTTTCTTTATTTCTTTTTCTCTATTTTCTTTTGTTTTTGATTTTCTTTTTTCCTCACTTATTTAGTCACTAAAAGTTACTGGACTTGGATGTAATTAATGTAAACAAATTTGGGGAAGTTGATGTAATTGGGGGTCAAATAAATATCCAAATTTTTTTTGGGCCAACTAGTTATTATCCATTTTTTTTAATGATCAATTTAGTCCCAATAACTTTTTTAATTTTGCAATTAAGTTTGTTAAATTTTCAATTGAGTTTCCAAAAGTTCAAATTTAGTCCCTGAAACTATGAACCGAATCCAAATAACAATCAAATCATCACAAATTCAACGAAGAAAATGATCGGAGCTGTGTATCGGAGTTGTGATACACAGCTCCGGTGGAGCTGCAAATTGCAGCTCCACCGGAGCTGTTAAAAGCTCCGACTGGAGCTGCAAAATCTCTAGTCGGAGCTATTAAAAGCTTCGATTGGGGCTCTCGGTAGCCTCAATCGGAGCATCCCAATCAATTAACTTAGTTTGAATTTATAAAGTATAGAGGGAAAAGAAGAACATGATTATTGTTGGTGTTCTTGCAAGAAATGGAAGGGAAGAAGAAGAACGGAAGTGAAGAAGATGAGTAAGAAGATGGTTTTTTTTTTTCTTTTACCTTTTATTTAATCAACAAAACTATTTAATTTGTTTTTTTACTTTTCTTTAATAGTTGAGAGTAAATAATTCCAACATGTCAAGAGAGAGAAGGAAATTGTCAGGAGAGAGAAACCGATTTTGGTTTTGGTCAACTCCAGGGGGTATTTGTTATTGTTTGAATAGAAGGGGCCAATCTGTTTAGGGGGTCAATTTAAGGGGTACCATTTGTAATTTTCTCTTGAAAATCTAAATATCTATTAATTTCTTGTTAAATAGATGGGTGGAGTATTAAATATTTAATAAATGTTCTATTTTTTAAATTCTATTATTTCATTTTATCTTCTTTAATAAATATATATTTTATTTTAGTGAATAAAATAATTTATTTAATTAATAATAATAATCTAGACTGGTGACTATAGATTCGTCTTGTCACAGTGAATTCAAATGTATGTTTACAATATTTTTCGGAGTTTTTAAGAATAAATTTATATTGGATTTAATAAAAACTATATATGCAGCCAACATACCAAAAATAAATAGTGGAAGATATACTGGTTGGAAATGTAACTAATTCCACAAAATTTCACGTAGATTGAATTTATTTAATAAATACTCTATTTTTAAATTTTCTTTAATTCATTTTATCTTATTTAATAATTTTATATTTTATTTTAATGAATAAAATGATTTCTTGAAATAATACTATTCAAGATTGGTGTCTATGGATTCGTCTTGTCACGACGAATTCAAATATATGTTCAAAATATTTTTCTGATTTTTGTAGATAAAGTTATATGAGATTTAATAAAAACTATATATGTAGACAACATACCAAAAATAACAATGAAATATATACTGGCTAAAATTTAACTAATTTCACAAACTTGCACGTAGGATTGAATTAATCTGGTGGGTTTAACTCCCTGTGCTTTACATAATATATATATATATATATATATATATATATATATATATATATATATATATATATATATATATATATATATATATATATATATATATATATATGGATGGATGGATGGATGGATATGCACAAGTGTCTATCAAGAGTTAATATGCAAAATGAAATGTTCTTAATTTAATAGAACATGATAGGGAAGTTATATATTCACAAATTTCATTCTTAGCTTTTGTCTTTGTTTGTTTTGCTTAGATGTTAGTACTATATATATGTGTTAAGTTAATCGAATAATTAGGTCATGTTTATCAAACTAGTTGGTTTTTAAATATAGGATATTGCAGCTTTTTTCTAAAAATAATTTATTTAAATTTGCTTGTAACGTCAGTTAGTTTATTTACCACAATTGTATACGGTTGAAAATTTGTTTATTTTAGTAGTGATTGAACCCGACATTGTCAAGGGACTGACACATGGGTGATCCGGACGAAGAAGACACACGGCTTCGTGTCTCATTTATATTTTAATTATCATATTGTATTTCAATTATTATTATTGAATACTTAGTAGTTAAAGTTAGCATGTGTCTCATTTATATTTTAATTATCAAATTTGTATTTTAATTATTGTTATTGAATACTTAGTAGTTGAAGTTAGGATTTTCACGGGCTTAGCCCATTTAGATTTATTTAAATTATATCAAAGTTAAAAAATGATACAATTTGAATCTGGCGTATATATATCCCCAAGACTTTCTCATCCATATCAAAATTTGCTAACTTAGCAAAATTAACAACTACTGAACTGAATAACTTAGCAGAACTGAAATTAATGAGTTTTCAGATGAAGAGAACTAAACTGTAGTATAAAAACAAATCAAGTAATATCGAATGAATCGAATCGAAATTAATGAGTTTTCAGATGAAAAGAACATAGCCTAAGTAGCATTTTCGCTAATCCATCCAAACTATATAAGCCCATTAGATTTAGTTGCTAAGGTTTGCGGCATTTTTATATCTTGTGGAGTAGATTGAATGAGGTGTTGAAAGATTGAAGAGAAGAGAGGGAACGAACACAACATTTTGTTCTTGTTCTGTTGCCTGTGTATTGAGATGGAAGAAAAGGAATAAAACGTAATAAGGCGCATGAAAGCGTGCTTCTACTTAAACAGGTGATGTGTCAACGTGTGATTGGTTCTCGTCTCGTGATGTGACGTAAGAAGACGGAAACAAAAGGAGTATAAGTAGAATTGCGATTCTACTGTAGATCATTACGTTTTTCATTTTAACAGAAATAACTGTTGTTCTTCTTTCTTCTGTTCATCATCTTCTCCGATTTCTTCTTTTCTGCAAGTTTCTTGGTTGAAGCTTATTGTAATCGATTTGTGTTGATCAGTAAAGAATCTCTAGTTGCTCCCGTGGATGTAGGCATTTGTCGAACCACGTAAACACTTGTGTCATTTACAGTTTTATGCGTTTTAGTGTTTGATCTGAGTTTCGAAGTTATTGATCGAAATCAGAGTATTGTTTGTTATCGATTGTAATTGTACTCAACAATTGGCGCCGTCTGTGGGAAGATCGAATCGATAACTGTAATCAATGGCTTCAATGGCGAAGTTCGACATTGAGAAGCTGACGGAGAAGGTTGATTTCACTTTATGGAAAGTGAAAATGGAGGCTCTTCTTGAACAACAAGGTTTGAATCACGCATTGCTTGGAGATAATTGATTCTCAAAAGAGTGTGATGATGCTGAGAAGAAACGCATCATTGGTAAAGCTCGGAGCACTGTGATTCTTTCGCTTGTAGATAATGCCTTGAGAGAAGTGATTAAAGAGAAAACTGCAAAAGAAGTATGGGACAAGCTTGAATCTATGTATCATGTAAAAACATCTGCAAGCAAGATGCGTATAAAGCAAAAATTATTCTCATACGAGATGAGATCTGATAGATCAATTACTGAACAACTTGATGAGTTCAATAAGTTGTGTATGGAGCTTGAAGTATTGGATGTTAAGGTGCAAGATGATGATAAGGCAGTTATTCTGTTGAGCTCTTTACCTAGGATCTATGAGCATTTTATTGATGCAATTGTGATGACAAAGCCAGATGATCTGAAAGCTTCTGACGTGGAGAAAGCATTGAGGAACAAGCTTGATCAGAAGAATATTGGAAATCAATCAGATCCAGTTGCTGAGAGTCTAGCTATCAAGAATGCCTGGAATAGGAATTAAGCTATGAAGAACAAAAAGTTCAAAGCTCAGAAGGATTCCATGAATGGAGCTGGTGACAACACTGAAAAGAGAAAGTGCTTTCACTGCAAGAAACCTGGACATTTAAAGAAGAATTGTTTCCTCCTAAAAAGAGAAGAGAGGAATGCAGGATCACAAGATCAAGGTGGAGCACCTACAACAGATCTTGCAGAACTTCTAATGCCTATGATGAGGCTGAGGTACTTTCTATTACTAATTCCAGCTCTGGTTTAAATTGGATCTTAGACTCAGGATGCTCCTTTCACATGTGTCATATTAAAGATTGGTTTGAGAGTTTTAAATATGAGCACAATGATAGTGTTTTACTTGGAGATGATCATGCATGTGCCATTATGGGAACTGGTAATGTCAGGATTATATGCATGATGGAGTTGTTAGAATCCTAACAGGTGTGAAGTTTATACCTGATTTAAGGAGGAATCTTATATCTCTTGATACTTTAGATAAAATGGGATATAAGTATGGATCAGAAAATGGTGTCATGAAAGTGTTTAAAGGTAATATACCAGTGATCAAAGCTGATCTCGGGAATGGTTTGTATTATCTTCAAGGTGAAGTTGTGAATGGTCTATCAGTGTTGTCTCTACTGTGCCAGTGAATGACAAAACACAATTATGGCATAAGAGACTAACACACATAAGTGAGAAAGGTCTCAAGGAGCTAGCTAAACAGAATTTGCTTTGTGGAGATTAAATCTCAAAGCTCAATTTCTGTTAGAATTGTGTACTAGGGAAAGCACACAAGTCAAGTTATGATGCAGGCAAACACACTACTAAAATTATTCTTGATTATGTGCATTCAGACCTATGGGGACCTGCTAGGGTTGAAACTCTGAATGGTGTAAGATATTACATGTCCATTATTGATGATTTCTCCAGGAAAGCTTGGGTTATAATATTAAAATCCAAAGATGAAGCATTCACTAAGTTCAGAGTTTGGTTATGTGAAGTTGAGAATCAAACTGGGAGAAAATTGAGATATCTCAGGACAGATAATGGTTTAGAGTATCTGTCAAGTGAATTCAATGAGTTTTGCATATCTAAGGGGATCATCAGGCATAGAACATTACCTGGTACACCACAGCAGAATGGAGTTGCTGAGAGGTATAACAGGATAATACTTGAAAGAATAAGGTGTATGTTGATTAGCTCAGGGCTTAGTAAAAGATTTTGGGGAGAAGCATCTAATACTGCATGCTATCTTATAAATAGAAGTCCTACATCTGCTCTGAAGTTTAAAACACCTGAAGAGATGTGGTATGGTCATGCATCTAAATATGATCACTTAAAGATATTTGGTTGTCTTGGTCTGGTACATGTCAAACAAGATAAGCTTGATGCTAGGGCTCTGAGATGTGTATTTCTTGGATATCCTACTGGTGTTAAAGGGTACAAACTATGGAATTTAGATCAAAAGAAATGCATACTGAGCAGAAATGTAATTTTCAATGAAGAAATCATGCCACTCAAACCTACAGGTGGAGCTAACAATGAATTGCTTGTGTCTCCCATTGATGAGGCATCTGATGGAGTAATCTCTGATGACATTCATGATGATACACATGATTCTGACACTCAAGTTTATAATGAAAATGGCATATCTACATGTGATATTGATCATTCAAATCATCAGATCACTGAGAGGAAGAAGATCAAATAGACAGGCACCTGATATGTTTGGTTTTGGTAGAGTTGGTAAATCTTACATGAATTCCTATGCTCTGAGCATAGCTGAAGATCTGTGTTACCCTAAATCAAACAACTACACAGAAGCTGTATCAGGAAAAGAGAATCACCACTGATTGAATGCTATTAAAGAAGAGCTTGAGTCTTTACACAAGAACAATGCATGGAGTATTGTCTCAGCACCTAAGAATTCAAAGGTAGTGGGATGTAAGTGGATATTCAAGAAGAAAGATGAGTATGCAATTGGTGGATCTGTGAGATTTAAAGCTAGACTGGTAGCTAAAGGATTTACTCAAAGAGAAGGGATAGATTATAATGAAATATTCTCTCCAGTTGTGAAACATAATTCAATCAGGATTTTGTTGTCACTAGTTACTATCAATTTGGTTTATATCTACAGCAGATGGATGTGAAGATAACATTTCTTCATGGAAATCTTGAAGAATATATATATATATATATGTGTGTGTGTGTGTGTGTGTGTGTGTGTGTGTGTGTGTGTGTGTGAAGATACCTGATGGAGTTAAAGTGAATAATGCAATCACTAAGGCACTCAAGAAATCTCTATATGGTCTCAAGTGATCTCCAAGGCAATGGTATAAGAGATTTGATGAGTTTGTTACCTCTGTGGGGTTTATGAGGAACTGTTATGACAGTTGTATCTATCAGAAAGGTGATCAGAACACAGGTTTTCTATATCTGCTACTGTATGTTGATGATATATTGATTGCTGGCAAATGCAAGTCCATGATTGATCAAGTAAAAACAGATCTCAATAAAGAATTTGAGATGAAGGATCTTGGATATGCTAAGAGAATATTAGGAAAGGATATCTGTAGGAGCATTGATCAAAGAATTACTACACTTACTCAGATGAGTTATTTAACAAAAGTGTTGCACAGATTCAAGATGCATGAGTCTAAGCAAGCATCAGTTCCCATCAGTCAAAGTGTTAAAGTCTCAGCTACACAATGTCCAATCACTGAAGAGGAAATTCAGAGAATGGAAACAATACCATATGTTAGTGCAGTTGGAAGCATCATGTACACAATGGTGTGTTGCAGGCCTAATCTGGCTTATGCTATGAGTGTTATCAGTAGGTTCATGAGCAATCCTGGATATACTCATTGGGAAGTAGTTAAAGGTGTATTGAGATTCTTAAAGGGAACTGCATATCATGGTTTATATTTCAACGTTGCAGAGAATACTGATCAACCATTAGTAGGTTATGTGGATGCAGATTTTGCAGCTAATCCAGACACAAGAAAATCTAATACAGGTTATGTATTCACTCTTTATGGGATAGCAATCAGTTGGAAAAGTTCTCAACAGTTTGTGGTGGCCTTATCTACTACTGAGGCAGAGTTTATTGCACTTACTGAAGCAATCAAGGAGGCTTTATGGCTTAAAGGATTATTTAAGGAGCTTGGTTATAGTCAAGATTGTGTTACTATTTTATGTGACAATCAGAGTGCTATTCATCTAGCAAAACATCAAGTGTATCATGAGAGGACTAAACACATTGATGTGAGGTTGTATTACATCAAAGATGTCATTGCCGAAGGAGGTATTAAAGTGGAGAAGATTCACACTTATGTGAACATGTCAGATAGCTTGACAAAAGCTATGCCAATTGCTAAGTTCCAGTTGTGTTCTTCCTTGATGAAAGTGCAGAAAGGTTTGCTCCCACCTTAAGGAGTGCTTTGGAGCTAATCAGAGAGGAATTCAATCTAAGGTGGAGATTTGTGGAGTAGATTGAATTAGGTGTTGAAAGATTGAAGAGAAGAGAGGGAAAGAACACATCATTTTGTTCTTGTTCTGTTGCCTGTGTATTGAGAAGGAAGAAAAGGAATAAAACGTAATAAGGCGCATGAAAGCGTGCTTCTACTTAAACATGTGGTGTGTCAGCGTGTGATTGGTTCTCGTCTCGTGGTGTGACGTAAGAAGACAGAAACAAAAGGAGTATAAGTAGAATTGCGATTCTACTGTAGATCATTACATTTTTCATTGTAACAGAAATAACTGTCGTTCTTCTTTCTTCTGTTCATCATCTTCTCCGATTTCTTCTTTTCTGCAAGTTTCTTGGTTGAAGCTTATTGTAATCGATTTGTGTTGATCAATAAAGAATCTCTGGTTGCTCCCGTGGATGTAGGCATTTGTCGAACCACGTAAACACTTGTGTCATTTACAGTTTTATGCGTTCTAGTGTTTAATCTGAATTTCGAAGTTATTGATCGGAATCGGAGTATTGTTTGTTACCGATTGTAATTGTACTCAACATAACTTGTAAGCCACTTCTTTTCATTATGTTGAATATTGGGATAATTCGCCTTTGCAGGGAGATAGCATATATAATAGTGTTATCTAACACCACGGGTTAGAGATTCGACACGATCCCTTTAGCCCCGTAACAGTCTCTAGATAGCACTGTTAATAGTTTCCAGTGAGTTTTGATAAATCGTTCTTCGGGTCTAAGAAGAAATGTTTTAAGCAGTTTTGTATGCTCACATTGTATATTTTGTACGTGAGATCTTTCTAATAAATTTGTACTAAACATATTGTTAATTGCAATTCTTGTCTATTTCATTTTTGTGTACGTAATGGTTGCAGCACGCGTTATCTATCTTTCCGTTTTGGGGTGAAAACCAAAACTTTCATATTTTTGTCAAAGCGTTTGTAGCCGAGTGGCAAGTTGAGACACTCCGTACCCAAAAAGTCACGGGTTCAATCCCTGAAATTGATGATTAATTTCTCTGTATGGAGAATAATTGTTATTAGTGATTTGTTGATGAAATTTGTATTGTTATTAGTGATTTGTTGATGAAATTTGTTCAAGGTTAAGTATTGTAATTGTAATATCGTATTTAAAAAAAAAATACAAAAGAAATATGTAGGAGACGACAAAATACAAAATACACATGTTTATTTTGTTCGATTCATCATGACCTCAAAGTTGGATATTCTGTGGGGGAGAATTTCTTTCTGACCATTAATATTCTATCTACTTCCGATTACTAATTTGTTACATATTTTATGTGGAGAGCGGTATTAGATTATTTAGAATTGGACCCAAGTACTAAAATAACAAAATGAACATAAAACGATATTATTTTTTAGGGGAAAATGAAATTGTTATATATTCAAAATTTTAATGTCCAGAAGACATTTTGCGATTAATTTCTCAACGTCATTTTCTTTTAAATTTTAAACACACGTCTTAGACCACACACATAACAATAATACTCCCTCCGTTCTTTTTAAAGGTTTACTTTTTGCCATTTCGGGAGTTTTTTTTTAATTTAACGTTTCCTTTTTTGAAAAGCTCACTATCTCTACTTATTAATTTTATAAACACCCTCTTTCATACGTTATATATTCTCTCACTTACTTTTCCTATTCTTCATTTTACTTTTTACCACTTACTTAATATTTTATTTCATTTTCTTAATATTTACACAAAACTAAAATATAAACCTTGTAAAAGAACTGAGGAAGTAATTTTTAACTAAAGGGCTTTTATTTGAAAATGTACTGAACTTTTCCAATAAAAATTACTCTTCATCTTTCCCATTTTCATCTCTAAGATTGTCTACATTTTGTTAATTGTTGATGTCAGAGTAGATGTGATTTTCCGTCTCATTATATCTTGTCCTATTACGGGAGACGATAAAATGAAAATTTTCCATCAAACATGTTGACCAGCGTGCTAATTAGGCAATCAATCTCACCAATAGGCTATGTCATTTTCGTTCGAACATAACTGAACTGCTAATCTAAAGTGAACTGAACTGAACTGAATTGTAGTATAAAAAACATTAAAACAACTAAGCAGAACTGAACATAGCTGAACTGAATGAATCCCAACTGAACTGATAATAATGAGTTTTCAGACGAAAAGAACAGAGCCTTAATCGTCGGTATAACCGAGGATATGAACAAATGGTCCCAAAATGTTGGACACTTTCATACATTTTATATACTGAAATATGATAGAAAATGGTTGGGAAGAGTAGAAGAGTAGGTTATTCACTTAGGAGTCATGACTATATACAATGCAGTTTTAGCAATTCTGGTAAACTTTGTGACCATCTCAATCAATTAATTGTGTTGGACTACATTACATTATTTTTTCACATTTAAGAAAATTAGGCCTTTTCTAAGAATTCCAAACTATTTTTACTGTATATCTTCACGTTATAAATACAACTAGCGTTGTTTTTCTTTACCTTATTATAAATACATGTAAGCTGTGAAAAAAAAATTCACGACTTTGGTTGGACTTTTCCCTAGTTGAATTTTGCACCGAATTTTAGTAATTTTAGAGTCTAAACTATATAAACGGCACACCACGTTATTCATGCATCGTCGGGTACCTTTCAGTTACACTCGTTAATAATTCATTATTCATTATTTGTTTGACAAACTGACCTACCCACTACCTAGTTGTGGGGCTGAGTGAGGGCATTTGTCCCATTATAATTTTGATTTTGAACTTATGCTAATTAAACGAGTTTTATAAAGTTGTAAGTTAACTACACCATTACTACTAAACTTGTTATTTATTTTAAGGTTAGTGGCATAAACTCGTCATTCAGGCCTAATCTGCTGTTGTACTTAATTGGTGCGTGGTGATACCACATTTGTCGATTGTAAAAATCCTCATAGATAAGTTTGTTGTGCTTCACTATCTATGAATTAATCAACGTTTCATGTTAAAATATTGATGTTCGACATTTAAAACAACAGTACATGATAAAATCTCATTGATTAACAAATTTCGGATCAAACATCAAGAGTTTATTAAAAATCAGCATCCCTACTTAAAGATCACGTCTTTTTTTAGTAAATAAAAGATCGTCTCTCACAAGTTATTGTCATCGTTCAAGAAGCTTGATAGAGAGCGAGCTTCAATTGAGGAGGAGAAAGGAGATCAAGTGCAGCACCAAGTGGCCAAGCTGCTTCAAACTTTGATCCTTTGTAGTCAAAACTCTGCACCACCATTATCTCCTTCTTCCTTTCTATCCCAAATCCATTTACTAAAAGTGTGTACTCATATATCAGATCCATGCACAAAAATGGCATATCCTGCTCCCTCACATACGGAAACACCGTTCTCATATCATCTATCTTCGTGTTGCAAGCAATGTTCGCTGCTTTCCGATAGTCTCTTGGACGAACCTGTGTTGATGTTATGCCTTGACTTACAATGTTCGCCTGCCATGTGCAGAATACAAGCTAAATCGAAGCAATTTTAATTTTTATGTACAATCTATTTGATTTTTAAAGAAAATGTACCGCAGCAGCAGTGTAGTAGAAAGACGTTGCAACATAGAGAGTTTCCTGTCCATCTCCACCTCCACCGTTCCAGACACCATTGAATGTGCAGTTGCTGTGTTTGCACGGTGCGTCCAGGTTCAGTACCTTTTTGGTGTAATATTGGCAGTTGCGAATGCTGTTCCCATAAGAAGGTGTTGATACATTGTATACCTTGCCCGTGTATTTGTATGTCCCTAATTTTGTTAACATAGATCGATTATATAAGTATGTCATCGAACTCAGTAAAGTTTATTGTTTGGCCCCCCGAACTTTAAATACTGAGTTAGCCCCTGATAAAGAAGGAACATGAAAGTTATCCCAGACTCCTGGTCACTTACCTTTGTAGCCATTGATAATACATGGATTGCCACGAGAACCAGAACGCTCCAGGTTTTGAGCACGAAACGCCTCTAGTCCATACTTCAGATAACTATTACACACAGAAAAGGATCATCATCTGGTGTTTCTCTTGTGAGAAATTAAACTCTTAGAAGTATTTTTTTTTTCAAATTGAGAACAATTAAAAGAGAAAATCAACAGACCTATGAGTATAGAGGTAATATTTGGATCCTTTAAGGTTCCATTCTGCTAAGTATTTATCATCTGGAGTGACTGATGATGGAGCATTTGCAGAATCCTCCTGTGAAATTGCATAGGCCATTTGCACTGATGCACCTCCAAGATCTACTACTCCGACAGTTTTCGGATATGGTTTTCCCAGATTTCCCAGCAGATAGTTCACAGCAACCTATATACATAGTTATGAGAGAATTACCCATCACATCAAATTTACCTATTTCCACCAGTATCCGCTACATGTAACTAATCAGACCGAGTACTCACCCACATGTAGGAGCCTTCTTGAAATCCATCAATAACAGAAACCCATTCGGACTTGTATTTGAGGTTGCTTCCATTCGCTAAAAGTTCCCTCACCTTTCATAGGAATATTTCACATGTAAGTGGATAGATAATAAGCAAGCAGTTCAAAGTAAAACAGAACAATTAGGAACTATTTTGTTCATTAATTAGGGGTGTACGCGGGCGGGTGCGAGCGGTTTTTTACCAAATATTCAACCGACCCACCTATAGCGGGTGGACAAAATATTAAACCATGACGGGTGAACAATTTATCAAACCACGACGGGTGGGTAGACATTTAAGCGGTGAATGGCGGGTGAATGGCGGGCGGGTTCAATGTATAAAATAAACATGCTATAATATGTTCGAACAAGATAAATATAAGTTCCAATACGAAATAAAACACTCCATAAGCAAGTACAATCACCATACATATGTATAAGTTCCAATAAATCCAAAATACAAGTACATTTGATTCCAAATAGAGGTCTAGATGAAAATGTACTGGACTCATGTTGGTGATAAAAAAAAAAATTCTTCCAAAGACCTGCTGCTGCTTGTTATCTCTTCCAGTCATCAATGAGTTCTTTTTGTTGCTATTTTTCATGCTCTCATATACTCATATTAATTCTTATTTCTTATATTTACTATATAACTATATAATAAAAAATAAAAAAAATATATAATTTACATGGGCGGGGTCGGGTGGGTGGCGGGTGACTTCGTCCGCACCCGCCACCCACCCGCCCGAAGCGGGTGATTAAATTTTCGACCCACGGCGGATATTTTTAAAAATTTCAACCGGCGGGTGCGGTTTGCGGCTGGCGGATTGACGGGCGGCGCCGACGATTTTTTTTTTTTTTTTATGTACAGCCCTATCATTAATTAACACAGAGGGGGTTAATTGCAATTAATCTCACAGGGACTAAATATTACCGCTTGTAAAATTCTTTCAGCTGCATCCCCATTTAACAGCCTGAGGCCAGCAGTAGCCTGCATATACATCAAATGCATAATCAGGATCAAAATTAATCTTTCTTTGACTCAAATGTGGAGTGATTTGAGTTTAGTTAAAATACATAGTATGTGATTTTCGAATTTTGTAAATGTAAAAGGAACAAATTTTACCCCGAGGCTAACAGGTGTCTCGGGTTGCAAGTCTACTGGAATAAGATCTTGAGCTTCCTTTAGCAATTCTTTCAAAGAATCAGCCGCAGATGCTGGGTTATCTGCATATGAACTTAGACCTGGTTTAACCTGTGCACACATTTTTACAATTATATATACATTAGTTGTGTTCGCAAATGATTATTAAAAGGGTCACAGTTTTATCGTAAGAGTTGTTGACATGTCACAAATTTTAATTAGGGGTAAATTCCGGACCAGCTATGGCCTACTATCTGAACAACAAATTCATCCAATTGACCCACAAATTAAATCGCTGGTCAATGTCCAAACTGGAGTATATTCTAATTATTTTTTCGAATTTATCTTCAAGTAATTAGCGGGAGGTCCTTTGCGCCACTCCTCTCATCATCATCATCATCTTCATCTTCTTCTTCTTCATATAAATGTTTCATAGTAAATCAAATCTATTAATATATCATATTATTACAAAGTGATCACTCAGTCTATTAAACTAGTATACACTAAAATACAATTCCGATCTCGACTAACCAATTGAGCTAGACATTATTGATGTACAGTATAATTAATTAACCCCACCCGTACCCTCTTCAAATTAATATTTGATCCTCCCATGCTAGTCAATGTAGTTATTTTGGGTGAATTTCATCCAGTACCCCTCTTAGATATTATAATTTGTTTATGCAGTAGTTTTTTCAAATTATTAATAATTTATTTATTTTTTAAAAGAAAAAAGATGTCAAAACAAACTACTTTTTCAATTTAAAAAAAAAAAGATTATGTCTTTCTAATTCAACTTAAGTCCTTTATCTTCCAATATTTTTTGTTGAGTACCTAATTTATTGTTTAATAATATGAATTAAACTTTCTAAATAATTTATGGACTTAATTGCAAAATCAGAAACAAATTTAGGGCCAAATTGAACGTAACTGGAAGTTTATTAAAAAAAAAAAGCTCACAGCTTCGGAGCTATACCAATCAATTGAGAGAAGAGCTCGATCTGATCGGTCTTTCTCCGATCAGTTGTCTCTCGATCTGGAGCTATTTATTTACATAGCTCGATCGAGCTGCCCTCGATCACCGGAGTTTTAATTTTTTTTTCTTTTTTCTAAAAAAATTCTAATTAGCCCATAAGTTGTAAATTAATTTGGCCCAGGGGTTGTAAATTAATTTGATTTGGGGGAAATATATAATTTGTTATAAGTTAGGGTTAAATTTACAATTTCCAGTAAAAACTTGTGAAGGGTTATGTTTGGCAACACTTTAAATTTGTTTAACTTTTGGACTTACATGTAATATAAATACTCTAATTATCATTTATTTGTTATTGTTGAACTAACTGGTGCTTAAATGCAATAAACCTATGGGGTATATGAAATATCCCTAGTTATTTTTCTCCAATGATGAGTGTTTCACAATATCTTTGGTATTTCACACATTTGTGTGCATGAGCATGACTCATGAATGAACTTTATTTTTACCTTTATTAAAGAAGTTTATCGTGTTTTATGCACAAATGTTGCATGGTTTGTCCATGAACGTTTGAATAAATGCAATTCAACATATGTAAGATTTAAAAATGTATGCGAATAGGTATACCTTTTTATTAAACTCGAACTCACTACCAATTGGGTGAAGTTCAAGGTCACCTAAACCGAATCTGAAGACATGAGCTCTGCTCCCGGTACTTCCGGCATCAAATATGACTGCATATTCCTCCTCCTCCGCAACATCTCCTGCATATTTACCGATCAACAGCTTCCGGTTGGAGCAGTCTGCTGTCACCAGAGCTACATTGATGAGCATGAACAACACAACATGCACCACCAGGCTGCAGTATCCATTATTCTTCCCCATTTATCTTTGTTGCTGTTTTAAAGAATGTGTAACACAAATATGATCAAAATTCTACAAATGATTGATGCATGAGAGATAATTATAGAAATTAAAGCTTAATTAATTAATCAATTAATTAATTACCAGTGGAGTTAGCCAGCTATATAGCTTAAGCTAATTTAGCAAGTGGATGAAATGAAAGGATGGTGGTGTTTGTAAGCAAAGGGGGCATGTACATTTATAGCAGATGCCGGGTATATGGTTTGGTTATAAAATTGTAAAATCCCCGAATTTATTTTAGACCGTCGATATGAATTTAATTTGGAGACGAGAAATTATATGGACTCGAGTGGATACATAATATTTGATTAGCCACTATTTTATGGATCGATAATTTTACACGGGCTATGATAATTTTATTGGATTGGATTTGCATCGGATTAAAACCCCGATTAATGTACAAAGGAGTTATTGGAAAATTTGGGGCTGGCTAGTTATATCATTGCGTTATGTTATGATAAGATATATTTTTACTAGGTTAAGCCTATTTACACTACCCAAATATGGTCACAGAAAAAGAAGAAGAAAGTGATGTAGTTTATGGAACCAACTGCCGCAAGAGAATAGAATTAGAGAAGAGAAGAAGATAGAGAACATCTTCAAGAAAAGGTGAGTTGTTAATCTTCTGTTACTTGGTCTTTAAGAGTAATTAATTATGGGACAAGATTTGATAAGTGTGATACAGAATCCTTTGGCGCATTCTTTCAGGACAAGGTTATTGTACTGCGCGATCGATCGATCTAATGTACTGTAAAGTCGGTGGTTCAAGGTTACTGGTGAATAGTGGCTTCGGCTTGGATTGACAGAAAGGTGGAGATAGAATTATATATATTTGTGACTTATGATCGATCATGACCGGACAACGGGAAAGTATTGAAATTGTTCTTCACATAGTGCTGTGATTTGATACGTGTGGTGGAGCTCGTACCATGGATATATAGTTCGATGGCCTTAATAATTGGACATGAGGTATGGGGAACTCTTAACAATTTTACTTTTATTTTTTGTATTATACTATATATATGTATGTTTTAAGATTTGATAAATAATTTATGGTTATTATATCAAGATATGGGATTTGATATAATAGTCTATTCGAAAAGGATCAAGTATGTAAATCCCCGAAGAGATTTTATGATGCATGTGATAAGTGTAGAAAATGTTACTTCAAGTATATGGAGTGATAAATGTATTGTTTTAGCTCTCCTCTTTCATCAGATTTCATTGAGGGTTTATTTGGCATAGAAGTACTTCCTACTGTTTATTGTTCCTTTCCGCGGGGAACCTACCGTTATTGTTTCCTGTTTAGGAAACCTACTGTTTATATTTCCTTTCGGAAACCCATGTATTACTATGTATGCCATCTCGCCACGATCTAATGGCCTAGTGTAATCGATTTGAGCTAAACTACTATCTTGTTTTGTGAAAGTACTCCATGTTCGATTTTGGATATGTGAATTGTTATCGTGTGTATATAAATATGTATGTTTCTTGTTCGCCGATCCCGGTAGAAGTGTCATTGATGCTCACCCTTACCCACCCCTTTCAGATGTTTAGAGAAGTGATATTGGTTGATGGTACCTTGGAGTCGAGCAGGGTGGACATGTGATGGAGTTTATGAAGGTTGTTTAGTAACTATAAACTTGAGCTTAGTATTGTATATGATGACTTGTGTACTGGGAACATTGTTGTATTTTTAAAATTTGTTATTATTGTAATTACCTTGTACGGGTTTTAGACGCTCTGTTGTACCACTCTGAGATATTGATGTACTTTGAGGGTTTAAAGTAGGCTTTATTTTGGCGTGAGCCCATCTTACGATAGACGGTCGGTCGGGCCAAAGTGATTTGGTTTTGGGCCGTGAGAAAAATAATGTACTTTGTCCATTTCCAAAATCACTCATCAGATTTTATTTATTTATTTATTTTTTTTAAAGATAATCACTCATCAGATTTCCATTGAATAGCCCCACGTTTATGTTGTTTTCTTTCTAATTCGTTTAAATTTAACACTGTACTAGAACCCGACTTAATAACAAAATTCGGGGATCCGATGGAATGCTCAATTTATTAATACTCCATCCATCCGTTTCTGTAAGAGTGAAAATATTTTAATTTGCACAATTTTTAAGAAAAATGTGTGGTCTTAAAAAATATGTGGTTAAAAATGAGTTTGAGATATTAATTGAGTGGAAAAGTAAACATGGGCTAAAAAATGTGTGGTTAAAAATGAATTGTATTATGGAAATAATTTTTATAAAAGGAAATGTAACACTTTTAGTGAAACGACCAAAACAGAAAATTGTTACACTCTTACAGAAACGGATGGAGTAATACGGGACGATGTGATCGTACAATAATTACTTAATTAATTAGTGGAGTTCGATGCTGTTGGGAAAATGACAGCCGACGAGAGGCACGCACAAAGTAGGCCATGGGTAAAAACAAATGGATGAGATTTTCTCAAACTAAATACGAGCCAATAGAGGATTGTGAAGGTTAATTCTTGAGAAATGTTTGATAATTTTAAATATTATGCAAGATCATATTTCTCAAATATAAGTATTTTTCATGGTCATCTAGATTACACTGACTTTTAAAAAACACGTTAAGTTGTTAGTAATATTCTTAATATTTACTGTTTTTCCTAGTATATTTTCAATGGACGTTCTTCTAGTATGTTAATTACACACTGAAATTAGTTTTCCAAATATTTTTCACAAAACAAATATTCATGGTATACACGCTCTTGTACTTTCACAATAAAATTAAGCCTTGTATTGTTGTTGGGTATAGACTGTTTGTAAAACCCCACAGTTGAAGAATGAGATCGTTGCTCGATTGGACAACCATCCTTTGAGTCGTTAGACGGCCTGCATTGCAGGCCGTCACTTGTCAGCCGATTGCCAGCTCCCCGTCGATGGGAGCTCAATTAAAGCAGACAATAGGCTGCTGCCATGTGTCATTATTATTATTTTTTTTTTTTGTAAATTCCGTTTAAATTTCAAACGGTTATAACTTTCAAAATAAAAATGCAAAAAATAAATAAAAATCACCAACGGCTTTATTTTTTCGAGATCTATAAAATGAGACCAGTCTTGACTATATTTGGATCATCCCATCTCCAACTCCTCTTTCTCTCTTAATTAAACTCAAAACACTCTCTTCACTCCAAAACACCAACCATCTCCACTTCAATTTTCCGGCGACATGGACGGAAACTTGTCACTCCGGAAACTCTGAGGTGGATGCAAGAAAACACACCCGAAGCCTACGAAGCGTGCATGAAAAAGCTTAACAAAAACACCTCTCCACAACCCCAACCGAGCTTTGTTCGCCCTTTGTTCGAAAGCTCGTACGAAGACCCCTACACTCAAAATTACCATTCTCCAATCTCACAAACACCAATGTTTTCGCAAGCACCACCGGAAGTTGTTCCTGAGACGCAGCCTGAAATTCAACCGATGCGGAGGCGTGGGAAAGGGAAAGCCAAAGACACGGAAGGAGGGACGAACAATAAAGGCGAAGGACGTGGCTCACCCTACAACACGAATGAGGACTTGGTTCCAATCTCTTGTTACATGGCCGTTAGCGCAAATCCGATCATTGGCACGAATCAGAGGTATGCAAGTTTGTTCAAGAAAGTCGAGGAGAAGTTCGAGGACGTGCGGAGAGATGGGAGGATGTCCGGTTTGGAAAAAAAGCGGAGTCATGATTCACTTCGTCTCAGATTTAAGCGGATGAGAGATGACATTAATTGGTGGGTGATTTGTGTGGATCGTGCTACTAGGGTTGTCGGCGATCGGAGTGGCTACAATGAAGCCAATGTAACTGAAACAGCCCAGGATTTCTACAAAGAGAAGTCCGGTTGTAACGCCGGATTCAACCTATTCAAGCAAAGGATGCTGAAACGACTCCAGAGTGGGAAACGAGGATGAACTTGGAGGAAACATACAAGAAGGCCGCAACAACTCCGAGGGTTGATGTTCTAGTTGATGATGACCAACCAATGACATCAGCAGGTGCTTGTAGTGGGAGCAAGCGCCACAGTGAGGACAGTGTCAGTGTCACGCCTAGCAAACGTCCTATGGGTCGTGACAAGGCAAAGAAGATGGCTAGAGGTGGTAGTTCCGGCAACTCTTCAATGGATGCAATGAGCGAGGGATGGGTTAACTTTAATGAAAGTTATCCCCAATACCTTGAGTTGGAAAGACAGAAGCTGGAGTTTGCCCGGCAAAAGGAAGAACGTAGGCTGAAGGAGAAGAAGATGGACATGTGGATGACACTTATGGGGAACTATGCTAACTTGACCGCAGCACATAAGGGAGTTTGTGATGCACTGCAGAAGGAACTGTTTCCGTCCGAGTAATGGCTGAAGTTGAGAGCTTGTTTTAGTTTGCTTGTTTCGGTTTGCTTGTTTTAGTTTGCTTGTTAGACATCTTATCTTTGCTTTTTCAGAAATGAGTCATACATCTCAGACATCTTATCTTCAATTAATGAGAAATCCAATGCATTATGACTCAGCTATGACTAAGAAATGAGTCATACATCTCAGACATCTTATCTTCAATTAATGAGAAATCCAATGCATTATGACTCAGCTATGACTAAGAAATGAGTCACACATCTCAGACAACCTGTCTATATAATGCAACCATAGAACACATTTTTATACACAACAAACTACTTGCATTCATCCCTTCTTCCATTTTCTTAACTACTCAATTTTCCAAAGATAATCATGTCCAATTCATCATCTGATGATGAAAGCTTGCTTGGTTCTTCTTCATCCAATCCTTTCGCACAAACCCAAACCATGATAATGCAAAATGTACCAAATATGATCCAACAATTCCAGCAACATCAACAACCGGACATGCCACGACGGCCTAAGAAGAAGCGTGCTTACATTGACAGAAGTCGAGAAGAGCGTGGCAAACAATTGGAGGAAGACTACTTCGGGGTTAACCCACCATATGCAGATAAATTTCGACGGAGATTCAGAATGGAGAGGTCGTTGTTCGAACGGGTGATTGCTGGTGTAGTGCGTCAAGATGATTACTTTGTGTGCAAGCCAGATGGTCTTGGCCGACCGGGGTTAACCACACTACAAAAATGTACCGCAGCCATTCGTATGCTAGCTTATGGGGCTTCTGCTGACTCGGTTGACGAGTATTGCCGACTTGGTGAAAGCACGGCCCTCAAGTGTCTTCGCATTTTGTGATCTTTGTGGTGGCTGAGTTTGGTCCAACATATATGCGGAGGGCCAACGAGGTCGATGCTCAAAGGATTCTGGCAATCAACGCTGCAAGAGGATTTGTGGGCATGCTTGGGAGTATCGATTGTATGCACTGGACATGGAAGAACTGTCCCAAGGCGTGGCACGGTCAATTTCAAAGCGTACAAAAGCCTACCCTTGTTTTAGAAGCGGTATCCCAAGATACTTGGATATGGCATTCATTCTTCGGGATTTTTGGAAAATACAATGACTTGTCGATCGTGCAACGTTCACCGGTGTTCGACGATCTCCTGAACGGCACGGGACCTCAGATTAACTTTGAGGTCAATGGCCATTAGTACAACATGCCTTACTACCTAACCGATGGCATCTACCCAGCTTGGGCTACATTTGTTCCTGCCATCCCGAATCCGGTAACGCACAAAGAAGCCAAATTCTCTGAGCGTCAGGAGTCTTGCCGGAAAGATGTGGAACGTGCTTTCGGAGTACTGCAAGCACGATTTGCAATTGTACAAAATTCCGCCCTTGCACACAACAGGGAGACACTCAAAAAGATTATGGATTGCTGCATCACACTCCACAACATGATAGTTGAGGATGAGCGCCACAAATACCTAAATTATGACAAGGAAATCGAAGAGTTCGAACAAGATACCCGTGAGAATGTACCCCATGTGATTGACGGAGTTCGTATCCGACGAGCACAATCAACAATAAACTCTATCCCGGAATACATGAACTTTTCACGGCAAATGCACAGTAAGTGCACGCATGAAGAACTCCAAAGGGACTTGATGGAACATATTTGGAGAATGCGTTGACTGTGGAGCTTGACCAATCGTGAAGTGTATGTTTGTTTGTTTAATGCAATTGTATGTTGTGTGTTTGTTGCATTTCCATTTAGTTTTTAAATTTTAAGCGGTTTGTTGTAATATATTCCTGCCTCTTGCCAATAAATTATAAAACGAGTTTAAAAAATGCAATTTTACTAATTTCAACTTCTAAACACTCTTACAATATGTTAAATATGTAAAAAAAAAAAAAAAATTCAAAATTCCGTGACGGCTCCGTGACGCGTCACCCAATGCGGGTAGTCTTAGAGATTCAAAGTTGGATGCTTGCATGAAAATCTTGTGGCAAAGACTCATATACATTTAACATGTTCGTGGAGGTTTTGTATCGAGTTGAAAAATTGAGTTAAATGTAAGAAAAAATTAGTTGATGAAAATGAACTAAGTTAAAGATAAGTTGTACAAAATCGTGTTTGGAATAGAGTTAAAATTTTAAAGGATTTATATATTTTTTTAAACGGCAAAAATAAAAATTAACGAGTTTACATGAGTATAAAGATCGATGAACTAATACAACATACATCTGAACCAATAATTACATTTCACAACCAACACTAACACAGTTGCTTTCCTTCCTCCACCAAGCACCAAGAAAAATTTGATCAATGTGAATTATTGCTCCTTGACTTGTCCATAACAGAAACATTTACACCAGCTTTTGCTTCTCCTCTCCTAAAATGTCCATATCCCACTTTCACTTTCAACCACAATTTATTGTCAAGATTTCACTAATCCAAAACCATCAATTCCACAAACCGACCTTTAATTGCCTACACCACTCCACCCTATGCTCTTTAATAGAGCAAGTGGCAAGCAATTTAAGGTGAGGTCAAAAATCGTTTCACCCATAAGGGACCCGGCCATTTCAAAAAAATAAAACTATGATAATCGTGCTCCTACACCCTATGTTATAGTGTCGTTATATAAGAAGTTTTTTTTTTGAGATACAATATTACAATTACAATATTTAGCCTTAGACAAATTTTATCATCAATAAATCTCTAATCACTATTTCAATCATTCTCTATACAGAGAGATAAATCACCCATTTTGGGGATCAAACCCGTGACCTCTTGGGTACGGGGTGTCTCAGCTTGTCACTCGGCTACAACGCTTTGACAAATTATATAAGTGTTGTGTTGCATTTTTTTTAAGTTATTTAATTGATTTTAATGTGGTTTGATTGATTTAAACTTGTTTGTTTAATTGAAAAGGTAATGAGAGAGAACCTGTAGATTAGAAGGAGAAAGATATTTATTAGTAGAGTTAAAATTGAGTTAAAGAAGTATAAGTTGTTTGGCTCGCAACTTTAACTGAGTCGATTTCAATAGACCTTTAACAGATGATTAGTAACTAAACTTTAGTTTTGCTTGTAATAATTGTGTTTGGTATAGAGTTAAAATTTTGTAGGTTTTATAAGTTGTTATATATGGTGTGTAAGAGTTTTTAAAATTATTTAATTGGTTTTAATTCTATTTGTTTTGTTTAATGTTATTATAATAAATGAAAAAAGGTAAGGTGGGAAAAATGTGGAATAGTAAGTATGCAGAGATAATGGTAGATTTTAATTGAGTTAACTCAATTAACCGTAGAAGCACACTAAAATGGCAAAACAAATTCAACATCTTATTCTACTCGACTAAAACCGAGTGTTAATTGGGTGCTAAATACTCCAGTAGTGTTTAAATTGCATGACAAACGCCTGGAAAAAAATTAAATGATTAATAGTGATGAAATTTATTTTCATTGTTGAGTTGCACATTTATTCATGATTTATGAATCTTCCGACGAAAACTGGAATATTCTCAAGCTAGCCTGAATAATCTTGTTGACAAAATTTCCAACGAAATATTCCCCGGTGGGAAAAATTTCCAATAATGTTTATAGGGGTTAATGTTAGAATTTTAGTCACCAAATAGGCTAGCCTATGACTTTGAACCTCAACGAAAGGGGCCCCACACGTTGAAAATGAAGTTTCCTCAAACGTGTATAATCTACTATAGTAGTAGATGACACTTGAGAAAGAATTACTAAAATTCATTGAAAGTTGAAAGAGTCATTGAAGCTCAAAGTGTGTTGGTTGATGCATTGTTATGGAATGCCAAGAGTTGGAATGGAAAAAGTCCCACATGACTAAAATTGAGAAAGAAGGAACTACATAATAGTCCAAGACTTGGCTAAGGGTTTGGGCCCTTAGGGGCACTCATGGTTTTGGAAGGGGGAAGGAGCTAGATGCTCCATCACTTGACCACACTACCTTTCGCTCAGAGCCGCCCGGTCAGGGCCCGAGGGTCCGCGTCGATTCAGAATGATTATAATCTTTTACCGTAAACCTACTACGTTTAGTTGAGCCCAATAAGATTAAGTCTGAAACGAAAAGCCCAACGGTTGTATACCTGTTTGGATTGGGCTTGAGCGAAATAGTACATCTGCTCGCATGGGACATATCCGTTCGGAACTGTTGCACTTTCAGAAAGTCGCAACTCCTCAAGGACCAGTTCGCGAATAGTTGTACCTGTCAGACTCAACTCTTTGAAACTATAAATAGACCCCCCAACATTCGGATTTAGACACACAAATCCATCCTTCTCTCTTCTCTCTTAAACTCTCTAAAAAGCCTAAATAAACCTTTATTGTATTAGTTCGCCGAGTCAGAGTTCAAGTGCTGGGACTCTGATTCAAATACTGTTGTTCTATCTTGGGAGACTATTTGCTAAGGAAACCGTAAGCACCAGTGCGGGGCAAATACAGTCTTAAGGAAATAGGTCACGCCTTCGCTCAGCAGTCTAATATCCTTACTCTCTCTGTTTCCATCCTCATACACTACCACCAACCACCAACTTAAGACTGTAGTTCTGTGTATCGAAGATGTCTGCTACTGGAACTGATGTCCCCGTTGTTCCTGCTCCTGCTGTTCGCATCAATGCCGCTCCCAACCATGGCGAAAAGTCGGATAAGTTCCTGGGTTCCAACTTCAAGCAGTGGAAACAGAAGATGATGTTCTACCTGACGACAATTGGGTTGGACAACTATATCAAGGCTGAAACACCTACCGCTCCTATCCTGCAAGACATTAATCCGAATGCCATGTCTCCAGAAGCTGTTCAGGCCACACAGGATGACAACCGGAACAGGCAACTGGCCTATGATGCTTGGGTTCACAGCGGTTTCCTATGTAAGAACTACATTCTCAATTGTCTTTCTGATGCACTATACACTGCCTTCCTCGCCAAGATCGCAAGGGAATTGTGGGAGAAACTGGACAGGAAGTACAACGCTCAGGACGCTGGTACTAAGAAGTTCGTTGTGGGGAAGTTCCTGAACTTCAAAATGACTGACTCTAAGTCTGTGATGAGTCAAGTCCTGGAGTTTCAGTCTATTCTACACGAACTGGAACATGAAGGCATTGAAGCCTAATGAGCCATTCCTGGTCGCTTCACTGATTGAGAAACTGCCACCATCATGGAACGAGTTCATGAGTTATCTCAAGTTGAAGACCAAGGAGATGGGGCTTGAAGGGCTGATCATTAAGCTTCAGATTCAGGAAGACAATCGGAGGGCTTTGGGCAAAGGAAAGCAGCCCATGGAAGCCAAGGCTCACCTGGTTGATTCCAAGGGGAAGTCCAGCAAAAGGCGCAAGACGCGCGATGGGGACTTGAAGTCTCAAGGGAAGCCTAGGAAGATCAAGGGAAACTGCTTCAATTGCGGAAAGCCTGGGCATATGAAGGCAGATTGTAACTCGCTCAAAAAGGAGAAGGCTAATGTTGTTGAAGCAAAAGATGATCCCATGGTGGAAGACATGATCAAATCCTTTGCTGTTGTTGTCTTGGAAGCCAATCTGGTTGGAAACCCAAGGCAGTGGTGGATTGATACGGGTGCAACTCGCCACATATGTTCAGACAGGGGTGCCTTCTCTACCTACTCTCCGGTGAAAGACAAGAAGTTGTTCATGGGAAATGACGCTACTTCGGAGGTGAAAGGAGTTGGAAAAGTGGTTCTAAAGATGACTTCTGGGAAGGAGCTCATTCTGAATGAAGTGATGCATGTTCCAGATATCCGCAAGAATCTGGTGTCCGGGCCGCTACTGGTCAAGGCAGGTTTCAAGGTGACTTTCGAGTCTAGTCAGTTTGTACTACTTAAGTCTGGCAAGTTTGTAGGAAAGGGCTACATGTGTGATGGGCTCTTTAAGATGTCTGTAATGTCTGTTGTACGCTCCTTTGAGAGAAAGAGCAATGAAATAAATGATTCTACCTACTTGTCTGAGTTCTCTAATTTATGGCACCATAGATTAGGACATACAAACTACAATGCGATTCGGAATTTAATAAGAACGAAACATTTGCCATCCTTCGAAATCAACCCTCAAAGTAAATGCGAGGTTTGTGTGGAGGCAAAACTAACAAGGGCACCATTTCATTCAGTAAACAGAACCACAACTCCTCTAGAATTAATTCACAGCGACTTGTGTGACTTAAAGTTTGTGCAAACTAGAGGAGGGAAAAAGTATTTTGTTACTTTTATTGATGATTGCACAAGATATTGTTATGTTTATTTGTTAAGGAGTAAAGATGAAACCTTAGAAGCATTTAAACATTACAAGACTGAAGTTGAGAATCAACGTTGTACTCGAATTAAAGTAATTCGAAGTGACAGAGGTGGAGAATATGGAGCACCATTTAAAGTATATTGTTCCCAGTTTGGCATTATTCATCAAACTATTGCTCCTTATTCGCCTCGGTCTAATGGTATTGCTGAACGCAAAAATCGTACTCTCAAGGAGATGATGAATGCACTACTATTAGATTCTAGATTACCCCAGAATTTGTGGGGGGAGGCTATTCTCACGGCCACTACTATTCTTAACAGAATACCCCGTAAAAGTAGTGATGTTACTCCATATGAATTATGGAAAGATCACAAGCCTTCTTACAAACACTTGAAAGTGTGGGGTTGCTTGGCTAAGGTGGTAATACTCAAACCAAAGCAAGTGAAGATTGGACCCAAAACTGTAGATTGCATATTTATAGGATAAGCAAACAACGATGGCAGACGCTTCTTAGTGCATAAGTCGCAGATACCGGATATCCATGAGGGTACAGTCATTGAATCAAGGAATGCAGAATTCTTTGAGGAAGTTTTTCCTAGGAAGGAAAAGAAGGAAATAATCTCTCGCAAACGAGATTATGAAACTGCAATAGGGTCAAATGTGGGGGTCCCTGACCCAAGTGACTCTAAGGCAGAATCCGAAGGTTTACCTCCAGAGGATGCTGCTGAACCTGAAGATTCACCTCCTCAAGAGAATGCTGCAGAACCTGAAGGTTTACCACCAGAGAATGTTGCAGAACCCGAAAGTTCACATCAAGAGGATGATGTCGAACCAAGAAGGAGTAAGAGAGCAAGAACTCAGAAAGACTTTGGTCCTGATTTTCTTACATACCTTGTAGAAAACGAGCCCAGGACTATCCAAGAGGCGACGTCAACTCCTGAAGCCGCCTTTTGGAAAGAGGCCATTGAAAGCGAAATGGAATCCATACTGCAAAATCATACTTGGGAAGTGGTTGACCTTCCTCCGGGAAATAAACCATTGGGTTGCAAGTGGATACTCAAACGCAAGTATAAAGCAGATGGAACCATTGATAAGTACAAGGCTCGTCTAGTAGTCAAAGGCTACAGACATAAGGAGGGCCTTGATTACTTTGACACATACTCGCCTGTGTCTAGGATAACTTCCATTAGAGTGTTCATAGCCATAGCTGCACTGCATGGTCTTGAGATACATCAAATGGATGTTAAAACTGCTTTCCTGAATGGAGAATTAGACGAGAAAATATATATGGAACAACCTGAAGGGTATGTGGTTCCAGGACAAGAGAAGAAGGTCTGTCGTCTTGTCAAGTCATTGTACGGACTTAAGCAAGCTCCTAAACAATGGCACGAAAAGTTTGACAACACGTTGCGGTCAAAAGGCTTTTCTATAAATGAGTGTGATAAGTGTATCTATGTGAAAGGGAACGCTGAATCCTTTGTCCTGATATGCTTATATGTGGATGACATGCTCATTACTGGAAGTAGCCTGGATCTGATCTTAAAAACAAAGCAAATGTTGAAACAACTTTTCGACATGAAAGACTTGGGTGTAGCAGATTTAATCTTAGGAATAAAGATCTCTAAGACACCCGAGGGTTTGGTGCTATCACAATCTCATTACGTTGAAGACGTTTTAAGGAGATATGAGGTTTTCGACCGTCAATGTGTAAGGACACCAATGAACGAATCTCAGTGTTTAGACAAACACTTAGGAGATCCGGTAAACCAAACGCAATATGCTCGGATAATTGGCAGTTTGATGTACGTAATGAACTGCACTCGTCCAGATATTGCTTATGTAGTCAACAAGTTGGCTAGGTTTACGCGTAGAAGTGTCCACTGGAAAGCACTATATCATCTATTGGGCTACTTAAAGTACACAATAGATCTTGGATTACACTATGGAAGATATCCAGCAGTATTGGAAGGATACAGCGATGCAAACTGGATATCTGATAGTACAAACACTAAGTCCACTAGTGGTTATGTGTTTACCATTGGTGGTGGTGCTATTTCTTGGAAGTCCTCTAAACAAACGTGCATCGCCCGATCCACGATGGAATCGGAATTCATAGCTTTGGACAAAGCCGGAGAAGAAGCAGAATGTCTTCGAGAATTTTTAGAGGACTTCCCTTGTTGGGATAAGCCTGTGCCTTCCGTAACTATTCACTGCGACAGTTTGTCGGCGTTAGGAAGGGCATAAAACAATATGTATAATGGCAAGTCTAGACATATACGTCATAGACATAAAACCATTAGGCAGTTGATCTCTACGGGGGTTATCACTATTGATTACGTGAAATCAAAGGATAACATTGCGGATCCGCTAACCAAAGCGCTACCTAGAGATCAAGGAATCTGCCTGTCTAGGGGAATGGGCTTAAGACCACTAAATAAGGGAATTTACGGTGGCAACCCAACCATACTGACTGGAGATCCCAAGAATTTGGTTCAATGGGACAACTAAACTTTAAAGGACCAGTACGTGCCTCGTGAAGTTTTATATTTCGAGGTAAAAGCATTTAGGAGTTATACTCCATTTGCGCCATTCCCGTGAAAGACATTAAGTGCTCCTGCAGTCCGGGCGGAGTATGAGTCACTAAACTCTTAATGATCTCTAAAGAAGATTCTTAATCTCTTTAGCTTATGAGCAGAGCATTGGCAGGAATGCTCTTAGAACGAGATCACCTATTTAAGTGTGAAGTATGGGAGGCCGCTTCAAACGAGAACACTTATGAATCCAAGAAGTCCAAGGCCTTTAATGGACTGGGAAAAGGAACGAGGCGATAAGGAGAATTATTGGGTTGATATCATTGTCTTGGTTTACACAAAACGCCGACCGGTTCAAGGCACCACGTTCACCGGGTGGCAAGTAAATCCGATGGTATTCTACTAGGGACGATTCAATGTCACTGACAATCAATCCTGATGCAATATGATTTTCCGCTGGAAATTCTAGGACGGAGCACCCCGTTGTGCTGTGAGCATCAATTCTCTTTCATGTGGGGATTGAATTTTAGTCACCAAAGAGGCTAGCCCATGACTTTGCACCTCATCGAAAGGGGCCCCACACGTTGGAAATGAAGTTTCCTCAAACGTGTATAATCTACTATAGTAGTAGATGACACTTGAGAAAGAATTACTAAAATTCATTGAAAGGTGAAAGAGTAATTGGAGCTCAAAGTGTGTTGGTTGATACATTGTTATGGAATGCCAAGAGTTGGAATGGAAAAAGTCCCACGTGGTTAAAATTGAGAAAGAAGGAACTACATAATAGTCCAAGACTTGGCTAAGGGTTTGGGCCCTTAGGGGCACCCATGGTTTTGGAAGGGGGAGGAGCTAGATGCTCCATCACTTGACCACACGCACCCGCCTGGCTCCGCTAGGAGCCGGGCCCGGGTCGTGGGACGTGGGTCGCGGGTCTAGAGCTGATTATAATCCTTTTGGGCCAGAAACCTACTACGTTTAGTTGAGCCCAATAAGATTAAGTTTGAAACGAAAAGCCCAACGGTTGTATACCTGTTCGGATTGGGCTTGAGCGAAACAGTACATCTGCTCGCATGGGACATATCCGTTCGGAACTGTTGCACTTTCAGAAAGTCGCAACTCCTCAAGGACCAGTTCGCGAATAGTTGTACCAGTCAGACTCAACTCTTCGAAACTATAAATAGACCCTCCAACATTCGGATTTAGACACACAAATCCATCATTCTCTCTTCTCTCTTAAACTCTCTAAAAAGCCTAAATAAACCTTTATTGTATTAGTTCGCCGAGTCAGAGTTCAAGTGCTGGGACTCTGATTCAAATACTGATGTTCTATCTTGTGAGACTATTTGCTAAGGAAACCGTAAGCACCGGTCTTGAAACAAATCTGATCTTAAGGAAATAGGCCTTCGCTCGTGATCTAATATCCTTACTCTCTCTGTTTCCATCCTCATACACACCACCAACCAATAGTTAACCCCAAATTAATTTAGCATCAACGGAATAACTGGATACTAAGTCTGTTAGAAACTCAAAAACTTTTAGCAATGGAATTGCAAGGCAAATTGGATTTGTTCTTGGTTTGTTGGCAATTGGTCGCTAATCATGTATAAATTTTACTCCAAAAAGATTTTGTTAATGTTTTGTTTGTGCGTTGTTGAATTGCAACGGACCTTTTTTCTTTCTTTTTTTTTTTTCTTTTTTTGAAAAGACACTATTGCTAGAGATCCAGATTTTAATAGTGGGACTATTCGGCGAAATCAACCTAAGTAATTTTCAATTGAGCCTAGACCTGTATAGCTGTTGAAAAACTAAATAGTCTCTAATTAAACAAATGTTCATGTTATACACGCTCTCGTCAATTAGGTGTTGTAATCTGGCAGTGGAATAATATATATATACATCATCTTACATTTTCACAGCCTCAGTTAACTCAACAATTATCATAACTCAACAAATATCATTCTATATACAAAAAAGGGAAAATTACAAAAATCACCCCTTAAATATGGCCCCTTTGCACATTCAACCCCGGATTGGCGACTATTACAGATTCGTCCAAAAGTAACAAAGGCCAAATTTGAGAATTACATCTACACCCAAAAGTCAACTTTATCTTCTATTTTATATTTTCTTTATAATTCAAAAATTATATTTCTTTTAATTATTACAAAAATAGCCCATAGAACTTATAATTCTTGTAAATGAATACCCAAAAGTTTTACTTATTAGCATTTCAATCCATCTTCCCCACCACCATCTTCCACACCACACCACAATCTCTAACCACCAATTTCCACCACCTCCATCTTCTTCCTCCCTCAATTTTCTTAAAAAAAAAGCTCCAATCGGAGCTTTTTTCTGACTCTGATCGGAGCTTTAAGCAATCTGACTCCGCCAGATGATAAAAAAAGCTCGATCGATTGTAAAAAAAAGCTCGGATCGACTTTAAGCACTCGATCGGAGCTTTAAACTGCTCCGATTCGGAGCTCTATCAAGGCAGCTCGACGGAGCTTTTTTCAGAACAAAATGGGAAAGAAAGGACGAGGATGGAGGTGGTGGAAATGGTGGTTAGAGGTGGTGGAAGATGGTTGGTGATGGTGGGGTTATTTTGTGGTTTATTAAAGTTTAGGGAGTATGATTTGGGTGAATAATGTAATTTATAAAATATTTGAGTCTGATATGTAGTAAAATGAAACTTGTAAATTGCAATTGAGTCCAATTCATTTTCTTTTCCAATTAATTTTTAGTTGGTCAACTCAGAAAATAGGTTTTGGGTTTGAATGTAATTGTTGCCAATCCGTGGTTGAATCTGTAATTAGCTCAAATTTAAGGGGTACCTTACGTAATTCGCCCATATAAAAACTTGTTTGGTATGACTAATGGAGGATAAGGATTTGTTCTCTTCATCTGAAAACTCATCCAGTTCAGTTCAGATCCATACAGTTCAATTCTGCTTAGTTATATTTTATACTACAATTTAATTTAGTTCAGTTCAATTCAGTTCAGACGAATATAACATAGCCTAATTGGATCATTGGATCGTAGTCCAGTTTCTCAATTTTTTTGGCTTTGATATGATTCTTAAATATACTTTGTACAGTGTCATGGTGAGTTGAGTTTCAACTCTCATTTCACTTTTCATCTCTCCGCACTACTATTTATGTCTTTTTTCCTTCTACATTTATAACAATAAATTTAAGCCAATCAAATATTTAAAATCAATCAAATAACTTTAAAAAATATAAAATCATCATTTATTTCTTACACAACTTAATTTATTGCAACACGACCTAAATATTGACCCTCCAAAATATATAAATATAAAATTATATGACACTATTTTTCAAAACTTAACTACAACCCAGTTACTGTTCGACTACAGTTCAATTTCGCAAATTCTATACCAAACAAGATGTTCAGATTCTATACCACTTCACACTTGCACACCCTATAAAATTTTAAATCAACCTCATATATAACTTTTCACAACTCAATTAGAATTGATGTATTATTCATATGTGAAGAAGGTATATGTAAGAGTTCGGCCAATTAAAGTTATATGTCAAACATGATATAAATATTTTTAATTAAACAAATATTCATGTTATACACGCTCTTGTTAATTAGGTATTGTGATCTGGCATTCGAATCGAATTAAATATATGTGTTACATTTTCACAGCTCATAAACACGTGAACTGATTTTAGTGAACATGGTTATGAGTTAAGACTTGGTTAATCCATCACACATACTCCCACCGTTCCTTAGAAACTGTTCACTTTTATCATTTTGAGAGTCCCAGTAAAATTGTCTGCTTTTATTTCTTCGTCATTTTATGAACAATTATATAATTTTATATCATTCACTACTCCTAAAAAATCAAAAAGTTACTTAAACGATCAACTAACTACTAATAAAGTTATAAAATGAACCCTACATGTACTATATAATGTTATAATATTACACTCTTTAATTTATGTGCATGAAAATTAACTTGGACAATTTATAATATATGGTGGAGTATATAATATACCGTCTCCATGTACAAACTGACATGTGACTCCTCGTACCATTAATTAATGAGCCTATTACTTGCACTTTTTCCAAATTCGTATCCTAAATACCCCATCTGTTTCAATTTCATCTTGAGCATTTTATCTTGGTCGGTCTCAACTTCATCTTTATCTTTTCATCCCTTAAATGAAAAATCTATCTCATACTTTATACATCATCTCTCCTACTTTATTTACTATTTGTTATATTTTATTCAATCTCTTTCCTACTTTATCACCACCATCTCTCCTACTTTATTCACTTTTATCTTAAAACTTGTGCTCGGGTCCGTGGGAAGATGAAACCGGGACAGAGGGAGTATATATGACTACTATATTAGATGAGTTAAAATCTATACGGAGTGTTTGGTTCCAGATTGAAATTGAGTTATCAAAATTGCAGTTGTGTTTTTGTATACAAAAACTATATAAAAACTCAATTCGAATTGAGATAACTCAATTCGAATTTGGAACCAAACACTCAAATAGTATTTGAGAATTTATTTTAAGTGCTCAAAGGCAAAAAGTATAATCTAAGTGTAGAAGTGACATTTTTAATTATTAATTAAGTGTAGGGAAGTTTTAAGTTTTAGTAGTGTAATTTTAACTAAGGGTAAGCACGGGCAAGTGGTGGTGGACTGGTGGATATTTAAAAAAAAAAAATCAAAAATACCCAATATAAACGGATAGCTATAAATTTATAATTACAATCCGAGGCGGTCAGATTAATTTTTCAACCCATACCCATGACGAATCAGTGATGACAAATATAGACATCTAAACAGGTAAATATTTACAGAAACAAAATAACTCAAAAATGCAAACCCTAACTAACTATGTGAAAAGGGTATTCAAATGTATAAGAAAAATCTATAAACAAGATAAGACTATTCTAGTCACAACTATAGAAAAATCTAAGCAGCTCACAAAAGATACTACTTATTCGAGATACCATTGAAGATTGTTGACAAAAAAAAATCAATGAAAAACATGGGACCGAGGAAGTAGTAAATAGATAGATGGCTATAACCATCTTTGATGTATCATGGTTGACTAGTTTTATGTACTTATAACTTATTTATTCATTATATAAATATATGTTTTTTTTTATATAGTTGTGGGTGGGTCGGATATGTGGCGGGTTGGACGGGATCAAATGGCGAGTTAAGAAAAAAATAACCCACAAAATATGTAAAAAGATAAACTGATTACGGGTAAGAGGCGTGCGGTTTACGGATGGGTTGGATGAACGAATTTTTTTACACACCCCTAATTTTAGCTATACGTAAATAAAGCATTTGGCCTTTGACGTTGCCAAAAGAACGAATCACGAATGTATACAAAACTTCAGGCTGAGGGGCCGGCTTTCCTTTTGTTTTTGCCGGAAGCCAAAATTATTGTCATCTTACCCTTTGTAAATGCCCAATACCCCACCCCGAGTTATTAATAATATGCGCAAAACCCATTTAAGTTAACGAATTAGTACCAAATCGTCTGGAATTATTAAAAAATGTGGACGAAACTCCATGAGTTAATAAATTAGTCCATGAGTTATAAAAAATGTACACGAAATCCCCCCTGAGTTATTAAAACATGTGCCTGAAACCCCCAGCCGTTATTTTTTATATCGTGTGAGGTACGCTCGTGTTAGGTGCGACTAGACATGTTCTTTTACGTATTCTACTCTAAATTGACGCGATTAGGTGGATTAGTCATTCTTAGTTTCAGTATAATATCTTTTGCCTTCACTTTTTTTTTCCCGTTTGCATTACTAATAATGAACTGGTATATGTTGTTGATATGCATTGACAATTTTAATTAGTTTTATCTATAATTGTTATGTACGTATCTCAGTGCTATATAAACAATCGTGTGTGATCGATTTTTATCATTCATTTAACCAGAAAAAAAAGTAGAGTTTTATTATTTTTTACTAGCTCAAATTTTAGTTTATTTTAATAATTTCAAAAATTTGGACTAACGAGTCCAACTGCACACAATACACATTCATCATTCATATTTATATTAATGTAATAGGGGTGTTGCAATGACTTTATAAGAACACCATGGAATTTTGCGCGTGTTTATAATAACTATGGATTTTTTAAATTGATTTGGTGTAAGAGACGTAAATTAACATCTATAATCGCACTTAATAAGAGTGTACCTCATACGCTTTAAAAATAACGGGTGGGGGGTTTTGTGCCTATTTTTAATAACTCAAGGGGTTTGGTACTAATTCGTTAACTCAAGTTGATTTCGTGCATTATTAATAACTCAAGGGCGTGTTATGCATTTAACCCTGTTGCTCAAGCTCAATTCTTCTAAATTTCTAATTGCACCTTGTTATGCGAGTAGACTCTCCGAAACTTATTAACCTTATACTTTAAGTAACTTGTGTAGGGCGGTGTAGATTAATATAGGTCTAATACAAGTTTTATGAAATTATTCGGATGCAGGAATTACTTCATTTCGGGCCAATCTTATCACTCTGCGTAAGACTTGGTCCATTAGAGTCTGTTGTTAATAGATAGAGTGGTCCATTAGAGTCTGTTAAGTAATAACATGTCATGTGATGCTCGGGCTGTTACTATCAAACCTACAAGTCATCTGACAGTAACATGATTATGACTTGTAGAACGTGATACTCGTTTACACATTAGTCCTTCAATGATTACAGATTAAAACAGTAAATTATGTTCTAAATGTGGCAAACTGTGAACAAAAGCCGCTCCCACCCTCCCTATAATTCCATCAGAATTTAAAAAAATGCACAACAAATTTATGCAGGGTAGAAACCTGAAGTTTCAGCCACTTCTACATTCTGGTGCACTTGTGTAGATTTGTTTTGCAGCAAGGACGATTTTGAGGTACTACGAGAGCAGATGCGGCAAAAGAAAATCATTAGCTGATGTACCTTACTGATCTGAAGAACCAAAGGAAGATAGGATGTTCTTCTTCAACGTGAACTCATCGGCCTTAGCTGGACTAATTGACTGCATCAAAAAAGAACATGTATTAGTTTGTTCATGTCCTTAAATGAGGAATGAGTGGTCATATGATCAATAAACTCTGAGAAACAAAATGAAGCTTGGTGGATTTCCATTAAGGGCAAAATCAAAAGTTAAGGACATAAAAACTGGGTGATAAATACGCATGTAATTAGGATGACTTCAGGGCAACAAATTAGGTTTCCAAACAAATTGTGGACCACAAGACAGTATTAGTATGGGTAGATTTGTTACATAGATATATTCAGACGAGTGAAACTAGTTTCAGAAATTTCTGAAACTAAGTTTCAAGTTTCAGAAATCTTATGAAACCAAGTTTCAGCTAATGCTTACTCAAGATGATTGGACGGATCAGATCATTTCAGAGAGATCAAGGGCTGAGATCATTTCTTCATTTGTTAGTTTGTTATGAACGGTTATTAAAGAGAAGAGAAACAGAAGAAAACAGAGCAAGTGGCTGTCATTCAGTTTTCGATTGATTTCTCTCTCGTTTCTTCACCATTTGATCTGAGATTTTGGATAGCGGTTGAGGAAGGTTATACGCACGACTGACAATTGGAAGATTCAGGTTTCTTGATCTGCACACAGAGAACTGGTTCGAGTTTCATCGTTGTTTCATTTATCATTGAGATTGTTATCTTGTTTTCTCATTTGATTGATTGAGGAGTATAGATAGTCGATTGAGCTTGATCTTTGTATAGATTGTATAAGCTTGTAATCGAATCTCAGTTGATATCAATATACGTGCTTGGTTTCCCGTGGATGTAGGCTATTTTGGCCGAACCACGTAAATTCCGTGTTTCTTCGTTTTCGTTTTGGTTGATCGATTGTGTTTGTTTGTTTGAGATTATTGTTGTGACTCAACACATATGTTCAGAAAAAATTTCAAAATGTTTATGCAAAGCTCCAAATGGATGATTCTCGATGGTCCGAAAAATATCTGGAACAGATAGCCCAACACCAGGAGTCTAAGCAATAATTTAAGATGATTGTGAAATATTTCAAGATGTTCATGGAGAACTCTTGAAAAATAATTTCAAATGATCTGAGAAACATCTGGAAGACAGATATTTTGATTTTTGATCCCAGGATGCAGAAAATAATTTAAAATTGATTGCATAGGGTTTCCCAAATTCCCCAACAGATAGTTCACAGCAACCTATACATGAGATTGAGAATGTAAGATACAACATACAAGCATGGATTCTTGAAAATGAGAAGTTTCGGAATTTTTCCATCTGAATATTTTTGGATGAAAAATTTATTAGGGACAAAGTAAACACGTTTATTTCATCTGGATGAGCTGTAAAAACAATGTTTCATTATTTTTCGTTCCGTTTCATTGAAATTTTGAACTATGCATACGAGAAGTCATGGTCAACTACAGGTTACGACTTACGAATACACTTCAATCTACACTTGATCATCACTATGCAGTAAAAGTATCTACTCACCCACATGTACGAGCCTTCTTGAAATCCGTCGATAATAGACACCCACTCCGCCTTGTATTTGAGATTGCTACCATTGGCGAAAAGCTCCCGGACCTTCATGGACCAATTTCATAATTAACTAAAGTACAGGGGCACAACTGCAAGTAACTGAACTAAGGGACATTAGAGAAATGAATCAATCGTACCGCTTCCAAAATTCTTTCAGATGCCTCTCCACTCAACAAACGCAAGCCTGCAGTAGCCTGCGCCAATCAGAAAATTGTGTGTAATTCAAAATTAATTTTAATCTTAAACAATTAAATGTCACTGGAATAGAAATGCTAATGCTAATTTTGTTTTTAAGAACACAAGAAAAAGAGGGAAATACTCTTACCCCAAGCTTAACAGGTGTGTAGGGTTGTAGCGTGGTCGGAACAAGGGCTTCGGCTTCATTGAGCAAGGATTGTAAGGAATCCGCAGCACCCTTTGGGTTATCTGCATACGAACTTAGGCCCGGTTTCGTTTGTAATCAAATGGCACGATTATTTGCAATGACTTAACCACTAATCAATCAATTTATTTGCAATTCTTAAAGTTTATAGTTAATTCTGAGCTAATGTGAAAAGTCAATTTGGAACTTATATTTACAAAAACTACATGATAAGGTAGATAGGTGTCATTCGTACTAGATGATATCGTAACTAAATTTTGAGAGCTAATAAACGAGCTTCATTAACGAATTACAATTGATAAGTCAACTCAAGTCCTTGAATGAACACACAATAATGCAAATGTACCTTCTTATTGAACTCGAACTCCTTACCAATGGGAAGGAGTTCAAGACTGGCCGAGTCGAATCTGAAAACGTGTGCCCTGGTTCCAGTACTTCCCCCGTCGAATATAACTGCATACTCCTCCGAATTTACCGTGCTCTTGCCAATCAACAACTTACGGTTCAAGATGCTTTCCGGTAACTCGTCGGCTGTTGCCAGAGCTACACTGATGAGCATGAGCAGCACAACATGCAACACACTGCAATATCCATTGTTCTTCCCCATCTTTGCCTAATGCCTATTATGCAGATAATCAAAAGCTCAAATTAAGCTTGTGTCAAGTTGTAGTAGTATATTATTAGTGGTTTTAAATAATATTGAAGGATAGTCCAGAGCTAACTTACTCTTGTGTTCCTTAAGGTTTGGAGTAGGTGAGTACAAGAAAATTATGAGGGCATATATATAAGGTTAACTTGCTATATACTACGTATGATTTTTAAGAATATGCTGGTGCATGTCACATCTCATATTTCATTCTTATTTACAATATATATGCACAAGTGTCTATCAAGGGTTAATATGCAAATGAAATGTTCTTAATTTAGTAGAACATGATAGGGAAATTATTCACAAATTTCTGGAACGAAATTATTCACAAATTTCATTCTTAGCTTTTGTCTTTGTTTGTTTTGCTCAGATGTTAGTACTATATATACTATGTGTTAAGCTAATCGAATAATTAGGTCATCTTTGTTAAACTAGTTGGTTTTTAAATATTGCAGCTTTTTCCTAAAAATAATTTATTTGAATTTACTTGTAACATCAATTAGTTTATCCATCGCAATTGTATACATTTGAAAATTTGTTTATTTTTGTTTGCTAGAGGATTTTTTTTTTTCAAATCTAAGTTTTTTTAGTTAGGCTCTCTTCTCTTCGTCTGAACAAAACTGAACAGAACTGAATTAAATTGTAGTATAAAAAATAACTAAGCAGAACTGAACTGAACTGAATGAATCTGAACTGAAGTTAATGAGTTTTCAGATGAAAAGAACATAGCCTTAGTGATTGAACCTGACATTGTCAAGGTACCGACACATGGGTGATCCGGACGAAGAAGACACGACTTCGTGTCTCATTTATATTTTAATTATCATATTGTATTTCAATTATTATTATTGAATACTTAGTAGTTAAAGTTAGCATGTGTCTCATTTATATATTTTAATTATCATAATATTTGTATTTTAATTATTGTTATTAAATACTTAGTAGTTGAAGTTAGGATTTCCACGGGCTTAGCCCATTAGATTTATTTTAGTAATGAAAGACTATTAGTATTTTTAAATTATATCAAACTTAAATTAAAAAACGATACAAACTTGAATCAGGGGTATATCTCAAAGACTTTCTCATCCATATGAAAATATGCTAAAACTTAGCAAAATTGCCAGCTACTGAATAGAACTGAATTTATCTGTAGTATAAAAGACAACTAAGCAAAACCGAACTAAACTCGCCTTTGCAGGGAGATAGCATAATAGTGTTATCTAACACCTCGGTTAGAGATTCGAGACGATCCCTTTAGCCCCCGTAACAGTCTCAAGAGTGCATGGTGGATCGTTGGGTTTGTGAGCTCCATCAGTTTGTGCATTTGATTTATAGCACTGTTAATAGTTTTCAGTGAGTTTTGATTCTTTGTTTTCACGAGGGTGGTACCTATTCGTTCTAGTGAACATGGTTAAGACTCAGTTAATCCAATACACAGGAGTAGTATGTATATAATATACCGTCTCCACATGCAAACTGGCATTTGACTCCTCGTACCATTAATTAAGGGAGTCCGTCTTGCAAGACCCTATACATTGGAGAGTCCCGAAAGTACTCTATACCAGATAAACATAGACAATTTACCTTAAAAATTAGACAATCTGAATATTCACGGGCCGACCTGCAAATTTTTTTTTGAAAAAAACTTACTCAGCTCATCAGTGTTCATCCAAATCCACATATGTTGATTTTTACATCAAATTGTCTAAGTTTATCATCAAATTGTCTATGTTTATCGTGAAATCGTCTATGTTTAGCATGCAGACATTAGTAACAACCTTATCAAATCAAAACACAATAATTAGAAAAGTAAATATGAACTTCAATTTCATTCGTCAACCAATAAATTTCAATACACAAAATAATAAAAAAAAATCAACAATTTACAACCTATAAAAATACATGTCTTTTCAAAAACATTTAATACATCTACAAAATAGCTTTTCCACACTCTTCACTTGTTCGTCGACCCCCTTCTTCCACAACGTCTCAATTTTTGTGACCAATCAATTTCTTTGTTCGACCACCCTTTTTACGAAAACCTAATACATACAACAAAAATATCAAAAAATATATACAATATATACATAAACATAGATCATTTAGACAATTTATAGTAAAACATAGACAATTTATATTAAAAAAAAACTAAACCAGCAACAACGAACAACATAGACAATTTCTACTAAAACATAGACTGTTTATACAAAAACTAGACAATTTATACAAAAAAAATAAACTAGCAACAACGAACAACATAGACAATTTCTATTAAAACATAGACCATTTATACAAAAAAACTAGACAATTTATAGTAAAACATAGAAAATTTATACAAAAAACTAGACAATTAATTTATAGTAAAACATAGTCAATTTATACAAAAAAACTAAACCAGCAACAACGAAATACATAGACAATTTTTTATAAAACATAGACCATTTATACAAAAAATTAGACAATATACAACACATCTATCTTTTCACAATAAACTAACAACAAATAACAACATATACAATTTCTACTAAAGCATAGGATATTTATAAAAAAAACTAGACAATTTTTACCAAAATATAGAAAATTACTAAATTAAAGCATATAAAACGCATGGATACTCATTCGAAACATCATATTTATACATTCAAACTAACACCGGATAAACATAGATAATTTCGACTAAAATGTAGATCATTTATTCAAAAAAACTAAACGAAATCGGGAAAAACATAAGTGACCTGAAAATGAAGGAAACGACAAGGTAATAACTTATTTGTGTTGAGTAGTCGGAGATTCGCCGGAGAAAATAACTGGAAAGCTTTGAAGTCCGGTCAACAATTTTGAAAGTCGACAAAACGGAAAAACGAAACCGATAGAAAGGTAGATCGGCTCATGAGCTACTCAAATATGCAATCGGATTTAGTATTGGTGGTCGAACGACATAGTTACGGCAGATTTATTGGTGGTTGGGTGGTGGGTTTAGAGAGAGAGATAGAGATTGGAAGATAGAGAGATAAACATGAAGAATGAAATGAAGAAAGTGAAAGAAAACCCTAAAAAATTGACTTTTATATATACTAAAATCGTTTTCGGATCCAATTCTTAAAAAATTCACCGTCAATCCAGATTCGTGAAAATATTAAAATGGATAAATGTAAAATATAGACAATTTTTATATGAAACTATGTGGACATTTTGAACTCTGAGTAAGATTTTTATAAGAATTTAATTAAGGTGAGGATCACGATGAAATATATGTATTTTGTAACTCTTGTTGTATATATGAATGAGCTCTTGCACTTTTTCCAAAGTCGAAGTACTTCTATATTGGATGAGTTAAAATTTATATTTGGATAATTTATTTGAAGTGCTCAAAGGCAGAAAGTATAATCCAAGTGTAGAAGTGACATTTTTAATTATTAATTACGTGTGGGGAAGTTTTTATTGGTAGTAACTAGGGGTAAGCATGGACATCTTATCTATATATTAAAAGAAAAACCATTCAAGCATTCTTAAGGGGTGACAAGTCATCAATTATGTGGAATTGTTGAGCAATCTTATTGGCTAACAAGTTTCTAGGTGGCAGTCTCTAATAATTTTCATTCAGCTAATCTCGAAAATATAATTCATGCATTCTCTCATTGGTTGAGAAATCTTGTGGAAGGCACTAATTTCTCCTTATTCCGTCATCTTCATTTTTCCTATTCAGTCGGAGTTGTGTATCATTCAGCTAATTCAATCGATTTCTCACCTTCCCAGTTCAATCTCCAAGCCAAGCCGGTCTTCAATCGCATCTAAAATTCTTCAATTCTTCCAGCCCTCAATCTCCTCTTTTATCATCGACTTGATTGCACAACATCACTCATCGATTGAGTAAAAATATCAATATTCTCAAATGGAATATGGTCCGGATTCTTAATGGAAGATGCTCAGTCTCCAGGTAAACCCAAATTCCAATCGATCGAATATTTTTAGGATTTATCAAATGTTGAATTCATCTGGCCAATTTATGCAAGTAAATTTTATATTCCACAGTTTTATTATGAATTTATCTAATTTTGTTTCGCGATTTGGATTCTACATCTCGATTCATACTCATACCTTCTATTTTTTTCGAAGCGACTCTGTCATGCTAAACTACAACTAATGTAAATGTGGTTGATGTTAGCTTCACATGTGAAGCTTGGAATTTTAGTCAAATTAAAAAGTAGCTATTGCTATTTATATCTGAATTTTACATAACTCGAAGCAGTCTTCTCGAATGTCAGAGTTGTTTTGTGATTTTAAGTGGTAGCTATATACTATATAGATGAAGTGTTTATTTGTTGCTAATGATGTATTTTCTTCATCTCAAGTTTTTTGTGTATTGTGCTTACTTATATTAGGACCATTCAACATAAGTGCTTTCATTCATAGCAATAATCAACAGATACAAGTAACATAGCAAGGAATGTCTGTATGACCATCAAAAAGTTCCATGGCATTCATAAATCATCTACCGTTAGCAGATTAATGATTTCTCATATTGTTAAGTGATTTGCTAGAGGATAGACACGAGAAGAGTCGGAGTTTCATTGAAAACTTACGGGCATATAACATGATGTTTCCTTTTACTTCGATGGGTGGGAAAATAGACAAAGAGGTTAACAAAGGTCGGAGTTCTTATTGTTTCAATATGGGTGGTAAGAATTTTCACAAAATCGGCTCTTTGTTGCCAGACGAAGGAAAAGAGCCAAAGTTTGCTCAGCTATACATCTATGACACTGAGCACGAAGTACAAAACATAATCAATGCTCTTGGGTTAGTGCCATAAATATCTATCTATATATTGTTTTATAAAATACATTAAAATAATATTACACATTGATTAGTTCATTTAAGTAAATTTGTATGTATTCATGTATGCCAGTGGTGATGGGAAGGGTTTGAACACTTACGTAACAGCCAGCATCAAAGATATGGTCGACCAATATAATCATTATGCCAAAACATATAGGATGGCCAGGGATCGTATATCTCTTAATAACTCGGCAGATATTAGTCTGCAGCTTTTAGCAAGACGTGCCAAGGATGGACGGACCTATAATTTGCCTACTACATTAGAGGTTGCTGCCATTATTGAAGGAGACATTGAGAATGTGAGGCATAAGAGGAATATCATGGTTGAGTTGAAGTCGACTGAACATTTGCAAAGGATAAATGAATTTCTTCCATGCTATCTCCCTCTGCATTACCCACTATTGTTCGTATATGGAGAAGATGGTTGGTATACAAAGATACCCAGAACAACATATAGTAAGAGGCCAAATCTCACACTTAGGGAATTCTCAGCATTCAGAATTCAACACAGGGAGGGAGAAGGTCACCAACTTATACTTGACAGGAGATTGTTTCAACAGTTTATTATTGATTCCTACATGATGATGTAGTCACAAAGACTCCAGTGGATTCGTCACAATCAACCAAAGCTTAGATACAAATCTTATAAGAAGATTGCCAGCAAAGTTGAGAACTTTGAATATGATCCTGCATCATGTGGTAGTCTCTTCATACTGCCATCATCTTATCCAGGGGGTGCTAGATGGTACATGCAGATGTACCAGGATTCTATGACTATATGCAAGTGGGCATGATATCCGTGCATGTTCATAACATTTACATGCAATCCAACGTGGCCAGAGATCACAAGGTATGTTGAGAGTCTTGGGTTGAGACCGGAAGACATACATGATATCATATGTCGAGTCTTCAAGATGAAACTCGATGAGTTGATCAGGGATATAAAGGATGGACATATGTTTGGAAAACTAAAAGCACGTAAGTTGGTATTTTTTGTCAATACATGTTTATATTCTATGAAATACAAAAATGCTTTATAATATCTATTACTCTCAATTTTTTTAGTCATATACACCGTTGAGTTCCAAAAGCGAGGACTTCCTCATGTTCATATTTTGGTAATACTGAATAAGGCGGATGAGGAGAAGATTAAACATAACATTGATGACTACATATGTGTGGAGTTACCCGACAATGATACTAATCCAGAATTGTACGATGTAGTGTCAACACATATGATTCACAGACCATGTGGTCCAGCTAGACCTACTTCTCCATGCATGGAGGACAACAGGTGCTCCAAACATTTTCCAAAGAGCTACAACGAAAATACCTTTGTTGACGATGTTGGATATCACATATATTGAAGAAGGGACACAGGTGTCACCGTCGATAAAAATGGAGTTCAGCTTGACAACATCGTCAACAACCATGCATGGAGGACAACAGGTGCTCCAAACATTTTCCAAAGAGCTACAACGAAAATACCTTTGTTGACGATGTTGGATATCACATATATTGAAGAAGGGACACAGGTGTCACCGTCGATAAAAATGGAGTTCAGCTTGACAACATGTAGATTTATATTAATTAAATATTATGCTTAGTTTATTATCGTAAATCTAGGTTTATATGTTGTCGAGCTTAGTATATGAGTCGATGTTTTTAAACAGGTTTGTTGTCCCCTACAATGCTCAGTTGCTCCTGAAGTACCAATATCACATTAACATAGAATACTGTAAAGGTGGGGCTTCAATGAAATATTTGTTCAAGTACATGTTGAAGGGAAGTGACATAGCGGGTGTTACATTCATAGACATAAATAATAAATATGAGATTAAGAGGCATACTGATTGCCGATGCGTTTCGGCATGTGAGGCAATCTAGAGAATTTTTTAATTCCAGATACATTATAGGATACATGTCGTTGAGCGTTTGGCATTTCATCTAGAGGATGAGCAGGGGCTACCTTTCAGAGATGGAGATTTTATGCCGGATCTGCTTGATAAGACTTCAATTAAGCAGTTGAAGTTTCTTAAATGGTTTGAGTTGAACAAGGTTGACCCGGAAGCTTGGAAATTGACGTCTCCTAGGTTACCCGTGAGTATTGCTGGAAGGATGGCCCGAAGAAGTGGTCCCATAGGAAAACCAAGGCACAAGCTGTTGGAAGGATGTATAATGTTCTGATGGCATTTGAAAACATGTACTATATGCGACTTATGTTGAATCATGTTAGAGGCGCAACATGTTTCCAGGAAAATCAGAATAGTGAACGGTGTTGTTTACGAGACCTGCAAGGACTCATGTGGGGCTTTAGGTCTACTAACAGATGACAGAGAGTATGTTGGTGGAATTACTGAGGCAAGTCACTGGGGATCAACACGTTTCCTTCGTCATCTTTTTACGATGCTTCTTCTCTCTCGAAGCATGGCGAGACCAGAGGAGGTATGGAGGAAGACATGTAACTTCTTATCTAACGACATTCTACACATCCAGCAAAATGCATGATAGAATAAGCAAGACCGAGTCAGTAGACAGTGAAATGGCAAAATTATTCTCAATATTATTCATGAATTATTAATTCCTCGGGACTACCTAATCATAGAATAGTGCTTAAGGTTGGATGCATGATCGTGCTTTTGAGAAATATTGACCAGGCAAGGCTTATAGTAACTAATCTGGGGAAACATATCATAGAAGCAAGAATGATATCTCGAATGAATGCCGGTCAAAAGGTTTTCATCCCTAGGATGACAATGACCCCATTTGATGAGACTAAATTTCCTCTGAATTTTGATAGGGGATAGTTTCATATATCCGTCTGCTTTGCAATGACGATAAATAAAAGTCAGTGACAGTCTCTCTCTCATGTCGGTCTCTACCTAACTTCTCCTGTATTCAGCCACATGTAACTGTATGTTGCTCTTTCTAGAGTTACAAGTAGAAAGGGACTGAAAGTACTCATATGTGATAATGAAGGTAAGACGTACGACACGATAACCAACGTGGTTTACAAAGAAGTTTTCGATAAATTATGAGGTAAATTTATTTTTTTCATATACATTAGTTAACGTGCATATTTTCATTTATGTTTTATGTTTCTCAATTTATAATACAACTAAGCGTATATCCTTATACTTTTACAGGTACGGATGCCTTCATATGAAGTCAAGTCTTACCAGCAATTTACTAGATTTTATTCAATGCAAAACTATTATTCTTGTACTTCAATAATTTGTTTTTCTTACAAACTATGATCCTCATATTATACATTGTTTTTTTGACCCACTTAAATATATTAATTTTCACTATAGGATTCTTCAAAAAAATAATTGATATGGATTCCCTAAGCATAAGATCGTCATCCAGTTTAAGTGTATGCATGATAATGCTTATGAGATATATAGATCAAACTACCGATTTGTGAAATGGGATAAGTCTCATAGTTACTAATGTTAGAAAGCATATCATTGAGGCAAATATAATATCGGTAATCAACCCAGCTCAAAAGGTTTTTCATTCAAATTGTGATGGTTAGCCCATTCGACAAGACGAATTTCCCTATCAATTTTGATAGAATATAGTTCCCCATATCGTCTATTTTGCAGTGACCAATTGACCATAAACAAAATTCCTTGACAATCTTTCTCATACGTCGGCCTCTACCACCTCACCCGTATTCAAACGTGATCAATTACATGTTCTCTCTACGGTTACGAGGAAGAAGAGATTCAATCTATTTATATACGACGACGATGGTAAAACACATGACACGACATGTTCATTAACTTTGGCATTTTATTATACGATATATTCATTTCTTATTTTGAGTTTGGCCTCCATGTCCCGTCGAGTATCGACGGGCCATTAACTAGTTTAAGAAATTCAAACTGACTCGGTATAGACGGATAATCTAAATATCTAAATAATATATAATAAAATTGGTGACCTATGTAAGCAAAGAGACATGCCACATAGGCAAAATATGATGTTGCATGTCTCTTTGAATTTTATGGAGTTTCAATCACAAAATTAAATCAAAAAGAAAATAGCAATTCATAAATGTAGTATTTATATTTGGTATGTTAACTGCATATATAATTTTTATTAAATTATATATAACTTTATCTGTAAAACTCAGAAAAATATGTTGAACATATATTTGAATTCAGCGCGACAAGACGAATTCATAGACACCAGTCTTGAGTATCATTATTAATTAAATAAATTATTTATTCTTTAAAATAAAATAGCAAAAGTAAAATACTAATTTAGAGGTGTATAATTTATTTTTAGTATGTGAACTGCATATATAGTTTTTATTAAATCACATATAAATTTATCTGCAAAACTCGGAAAAATATTTTTAACATGTGTTTGGATTAAGCGAGACAAGAAGAATCCATAAACACCAGTCTTGCATATTATTATTATTATTAATTAAATAAATAAATTATTTACTCTTTAAAATAAATAGCAAAAATAAAATACTAATTTAGAGGTTTACAATTTATTTTTAATATGTCAACTGCATATATAGTTTTTATTAAATCACATATAAATTTATCTGTAAAACTTGAAAAAATATTTTGAATATATATTTAGATTCAGCATGACAAGGCGAATCCATAGACACCAGTCTTGAATATCATTATTAATTAAATAAATTATTTATTCTTTAAAATAAAATAGCAAAAATAAATACTAATTTAGAGGTGTACAATTTATTTTTAGTATGTCAACTGCATATATAGTTTTTATTAAATCACGTATAACTTTATGTGTAAAACTTGGATATATATTTTGAACATATATTTGGATTCGCCGCGATAAGACAAATTCATATACACCACTCTTAAATATCATTATTAATTAAATAAATTATTTATTCATTAAAATAAAATAGCAAAAATCTATCTATCTATATATATCCATCCATCCATATATTATGTAAAGCACAATGGTCTAAAGTTCACCAGATTCATTCAGTCCTACATGGAGTTTTGTTGAATTAGTTATATTTTAATTAGTATATATTTTAATGTTATTTTTGATATGTTGACTGCATATATAATTTTTATTAAATCTCATATAACTTTATCTAAAAAAATCCAAAAAAATATATGGAACATGTATTTGAATTCGTCATGACAAGACGAATCCATACACCAATCTTGAATACTATTATTAATTAAATAAATTATTTTATCTATCAAAATAAAATATAAATTTATTAAATAAGATAAAATGAAATACTTAAATTTTAAAATTAGAGCATTTATTAAATTAATTCAATCCTACGTGGAATTAGTTGCATTTTAAACCGGTATATATATATTTCACAGTTTATTTTTGGTATGTTTGTTTCATATATAATTTTTATTAAATCTCATATATATCTACAAAAATCCAAAAAATATATTGGACATATATTTAAATTCCTGTGACAAGACGAATCCATACACACCAATCTTGAATACTATTATTCATTAAATAAATTATATTATTTATTAAAATAAAATATAAATTTATTAAATAAGATAAAATTAAATAATTAAATTTAAAAAATAGAGAATTTATTAAATTAATTCAATCATACGTGGAATTTTGTGGAATTAGTTGCATTTTTAACCAGTATATATTTCACTGTTTATTTTTTGTATGTTGGTTGCATATATAGTTTTTATTAAGTCTCATATAAATTTATACAAAACTCCGAAAAATATTTATGTTTATATTAATAGATATTTATATTTTCAATTAATATATAATAGATATTTATATTTTCAATTATACATTTTGCTTCTACGGTTAAGCAGATTTCGAATAGGATGAGAGAATTTTGTTGCATAAAATTTTGCTAGGATAAACGTGAGGAACTGAGGCTAATATTTTAGCACTTAGATTATCAGTTGGGTGTTCTTATATAATACTCCTTCCATTTCAGAGAAAGTGTTACATTTTGACTTTGACCGGTCAATTGTCTTCGAGTTTGACCACAAATTATTCATAAACGATAATAGTAAATAATTTAATAAAATCATATAATAAAAATTTAATTACTAAATTTTTATTATATAATTTTAATAATTTATTTATTAATATCGTTTAATAGTAAATTGTGGTCAAACGCGGAGACAGTTGACCGCATAATAGTAAAATGTAACACTTTTTCTGAAATTGAGGGAGTATAATATAATATATAAAATTGATGAGCTAAACCCGGATTCATTCAAATTCCATCAATCCTACGTGAAATTTTGATTCTGCGGTTAAGCAGAGTCTGAATAGGGGAACGTAGTAGTGTTGTTGCTAAGATCATGTGAGCAATGTTATTGTTTGGTAACAAAATTTTATATCTTATGGTTGCTGAAAATGTGGAAGGTTTGCCAACCAAATTAAGAACTAAATTTGTTCGAGATTTTGAGTGACAACATGTAGTAATTGGTAGGGAATTTCTTTGGTGATTAAATTTCCTAAATCGATAAATTTTAGCTTTGCCCCTTTGTTTCACTTTTCAAAGAAATTCAGGTATTTGATGAAAAAATTTGTTCCATATCTTTCACTATTAAACCTACCTATATGCAAATCATTAATCATTTATCTCCATCTTCATGCCCGATATTGATTATGTGTTTGTATTAATAAAGAAAAATTAATTTGTCGTATTTTTTTTATGATTTATTTTTTTACGTTTCAATTGGTGTTTCTCCAATTATAGAGGATGGTTCAAGCATAAAAGAAGTAGAAAAGTACTAAATAATATACTTATTTAAGTCATAGTTTATCATGAGAATAATTAAGTTTGAGTGTACATCTTCAACAAAATTAAACATTTCGATATAATAGATAGATGTTGATGAAGTGGATTATATACTCTAAGGACAATACTAAGCTAATCCAAGCTTACAAAAATGGAACTTATACAACCTTAGACCATTCCCAATGGTCATGGTGATGGCCGTGAATAGTGGCATCCGTGAGCCACGATTGAAACAACGATATAATCTGAAAAAATAATGTCCAATGGGTCGTGGCCACGACCATGAATAGTGTTTTTAATAGATTATTACTATTTTTTTAATTAAATAAATCATTTCATTCACTAAAATAAAAGATTAATCTCATATAACTTTATCTAAATCCAAAAAATATTTTTAACACATACTACCTCCATTCCAAAGAAAACTTTTCATTTTACTATTCTGCGGTCAACTCTCTTCGACTTTGACCACAAATTACTCTTGAACTATAATATATGGTAAATAATTCAATAAAATCATATAATAAAAATTTAATTATTAAATTTTTATTATATCATTTTATTAAAATTATTTATTATTATATTTTAAGAGTAATTTGTGGTTAAAGTTGAAGACGGTTGATCGTTCAAAGTCAAAATAGAAAGTTTTCTTTGTAACGGAGGGAGTATTTGAATTCGCCGTGACAAGACGAATATATAGACACCAATCTTGAATATTATTATTAATTAAATAAATTGTTTTATTCACTAAAATAAAATATAAATTTATTGAATAAGATAAAATAAAATAATGGGATTTTAAAAATTAAAAACGACTCATTAAACACATTATAAATAATTAACGTAGCATCAAGCGTTCAAAAAAATACTTATTTTAAATAGTTTAGCATCAAACTTTCTGGACAAATTAAAATATACGATTATTTTGATTAGCCTCATATATATATCCATACGACCATACCATTTGCGCACTTTCGGTTATTCTGGGCACTTTCGTATATTTTTCTACTATATTCTAAAGTTGATGGTTTACTTTGAAACACACATGTGCACAAATGATACTTGGAGCGCTTTCTAATTACTTGGACATTTTCTAATATAAAATTAATGTGAAAAGAAATTCATTTTAAGTTGTATTAACTCCGTAAGTTTCTTTTTATTTTTGAATTTAGGTTTCGACTTTTCTCTAAATACTTATGTATAAAAGATAATGAATAGTCATAGGAGATAGTGAATAAAGTTGAAGAGGTGAGAAGGTAAAGAATAAAGTAATAATAAATTAATTTTCAATTTTTAGGCATGTGAAGATGAGATCTATTCATATATTATAAAGACCAGTTTTTATTATCAGCTATAATACTTTGGCCTCAAATCAATGTGAGAACATCTTTAATTTTTTTAGATTAAAAAATTACAAAACAATTATAATCAGGGTAAATTTATTTTTTATGCCAAGTTAATGCGTATTTGGTTCTGTTACCTTTACAATTTTAATCTAATTTTGGTTACATAATTCTGCTAATGATATTCAACCTTTGTAACTATTTATAAATGTGATCAATCAAATCTTCTAAATCCCATAATTCCATCAAAATCGCCACCCACACTAATTTTCTTAATGGGCATGAATCCATATAGGAGGACATTTGGATTTATGCTTGACATAGTCCTTTCAACTGATCTTCTAACACTACAAAAAAACTGGTCTGTAACGACGGATAGATCCGTCGCTACAGACCAACGATCCGTCGCCCCAGCTCTAGCGACGGGTAATAATTTCGTCGCCCCGCTGGAGCTGTAGCGACGGATAGATAATCCGTCGCCCAATTTGCGACGGATTATCTAATTTGACTTTTTTTTTCTTTTTTTTAAAATTCGATTATTGGCGACGGATAGATTCTATCCGTCGCCCACTATACATGTATTATTAGAATTAGTGACGGAATTTGAAATTCCGTCACTAATTCCGTCACTAAATGTAGTGACGGATAAATTATCCGTCGCTACATTATTGGTGTGAATCAGTGACGGAATCTCAAATTCCGTCACTAAATATTTTTTTTTTATTATATTAATCCCTGCTTTTCGTATTTCACCTATTTAATCAATATAATGCTCGATAATAAATCAAGAATACGAAAAATGTTTCAATAAATGATAAATCATTCATAAGTTAACAAACCGAAGATCCAAATAAGTCTTAATTATCCGAACAAGTCTAAATATAATATATCCGAACGTACATAGTCTAAAGTAACGATAAACATAACTAGCTACCAGACGGGGGTGGGTGCTGGCCGAACTGGGACATGAAAGCCTCCATCTGTAACCGAAGACGCTCGTTCTCCTCCCTTCGTTCTCTGTCGCGCCGCTCCATCTCTTCTGTTAGTCGTGCAACATGTTCTGAAACCTGTGACTGCACCATATCCGAGACCTGGGCCTGTGTGAAAACCTGATGTCTAGACTGCTGGGATGATGATGAGGAGTAGTTAGGACTAGCCAAGCTCAAACCGAGGCTCCCAAGTCCATATATTCGTCCTTTGTTGTCCGGTTTGTTCACCTCTAAGAAGATTTTGTCAACTTGTTCAGTTGATAACACCTCACCTGTCTCTTCCTCCTGCCTCACTACCTGAGCATCAATCTCAGCCTGAAATCGTAAATAGCAGATATCATGATCAGTTACTGTTTTTCAAAAATAACTTGTAGTAGTGTACAAATATGAACTTTAACCAACATAAACATACCGCAATAGACTCGGCCCTGGAGTCAGTCCATATCCCGTCCTTCAGCTTGGCCTTTTTGAAGATGTCATACTTGGATTTCACCTCCCCCTCTGACATCTGAACAACATATATAGTCAACCATTTATCATCTCACAAGTAATAGAGCAGAGACACAATACATACACGTAATGCTAGATTGAAAAAAAACATATATATACTTACCGATTTATAATAATCAGTGACAGTAGATCGCCTCCCAAGGTGGTGAACGGCCTTTCCTGCTGTCTCAGACTGAGACGCCCGGTTCTGTTTGTTGATGTAGGCATTATTCTCGACATCAGTTCGAGCCCAGTAGGCATCCCAAAGGGCCCACTCCTCTGCATCAACCTGTGGAGGCATTGGGCCTATCCGATCCCGAATGCCTTTCCAAGTATGAACCATATCCCTGTATAATTTAGACCCCACGGTCTCGTAAACACGCCATATCTGGGGCATCAATCTGCTGGGAATGAAGTACTCCTTCTACATTCCCAATTTCATACAACATCCAAAGTCAATATATATAACGTCACCATGTTACATCAATTTAATAATATACAACAACATAACATAAATGGGGACTAACATATCACCCAAACAAAGTGGCTAACATACACTACAATAATATTCTGATAAAACGATGGAACGGGGCGACGGATTTTATCCGTCGCCCCATAGCGACGGATCGTTAGATTTGGCGACGGATTCTTCGTTTTTCTTCTTTTTCTTCCTTTCTCCTCCGTCAAATCCGGCCATTTGTTGTCGATTCTTCCCAATCTTGGTGTCAATTCGAAGATCGTTGGACGAGGAGCTCGTTTCTTCCTTCAATTTCAAATTTCATCCGCTATTTTCTTCGGAATCAAAGGTATTACTTCTAAACCCTAACTTTTGAAAAATTGGGATTTTTTTTGATTTTTGACTACTTATTCTCAAATGTATGTTTATATGAAGTATGCAGTAGCTTGTTTAGTTAATTTGATCAATTATATGTAATTTGATATGTATATGTAATTTGTGATTTGTATATGTAATTTGATAGTTAGTTTAGTTTATTTGATATGAATGTATGTAGTAATTCAATATGTATGTATGTTAATTCGATAAGTATGAATGTAGTGAAGTATGTATGTTAATTAAGTATGTATGTAGTTGGTTTAGTTAGTTTAGTTAATTTGATATGTATGTTAAGTATGTATGTAGTAATTTGATATGTATGTGTAATTTGATATGTATGTAGTTAGTTTAGTTAATTTGATATGTATGTAAGTAGTAGTTGGAGTTGATTTGATAAATTCGTATATGTACAAAATTACGAGGATATAGTTAAGTGTTTTGAGCGACGGATAATATGTTGATTATATTAACATGTAATTTATAATTTATAACTCGTAGTAGTAAAACACTTAATAAATTTTGTAACATATCGAACACTTAATAATTAATTTATAAGGAACGTATAATAATTAACAATTAATCTCTACAATCTTCTTATCCGAATTGGAATCGATCTAATAAATTAAGTACGATCTAATCAATTGGAACAGGTTAAAAAAGTATACAATGAATTCCGACCGTTCATGGATGTACGATCGTACGGCGGTAAATGGCAGAATTTCTAGGAGTTTTGTAGAAGGGGTTAAAGGTTTCATCTCGTTTACCATGGGACGTCCGGCTTGTGCAACTAGGGGGAGGGGGGTTGATAAAGTGTCCTTGCACATTGGAAACCTGTAGAAACAAGCAATTTATGACTCCTACAGCAGTATTCGAGCACTTGCGACGTTATGGATTCATGCCTGAGTATCATGTATGGATTCATCACGGTGAGGAAGCACCGTCCATGGAATACCTCCAATGGAGGGAGAGGCGGGGTTTGGGGCCGCCTATTGAGTGCCTTTCTACTTGTCGGAACATGTGCATGGTGTATTGGGAGGAGGATGTAGATCTGTTGGAATGCAAGTTCTGTGGTAGGGAGCGTCACAAGTGATGAGGAGGGGGCTGCAAGAGAAAGAATCATTTGATAATCCGTTTTGTCTCTAAGCTTGTATAACTAGTAATCATTAGTTGATATATGAAACCAAACATTATGGTAAAATTGAAGCTAATGTAACTTATATTATGTGTATTATAACTAATTAGTAGTTGATAACACTTGAGTAATTATATGTGTTATTATAATTTGTTCTGTATTATAACTGGTACTAACTCATTTTATTGTATTTGTTACATGTTTTTGCAGATGCCGCGACAGAGACCACTTTATCGCCCCACACACACACAGCCAGCCGCATGATAGTGGTGGGTCGGGGACAGGGTCAGAGGTGGGGGGAGGGCTCTGGTAGTCAGGGCAGCAAGTCTCGGGTTGTGGAACGGCTTGCCTGTGATTTTTCCTGCTGGTCCTGCCAAGTAAGTATTATACATTCTTCTTAAATATGTAAAACATAACTTATGATAGTTGACAAGTATAAATTGTTGTACTAAAGTAATATATATTTGTTTCTTGTATCTTATACATCGACAATCCTATGGCCTCGGGAGGTCCACAACAAACTAGGTGACATCTTCCGGAGCAGGAGAGAGCCACCGGGGCAGGGTGGTGAGTGTTGGTCTCACATCTCGGACCGCATGAGGGCCGAGTACTTTGATGAGCTAAGGGTAAGTTAAAATATGACATTCCTTTGTTTGTAATTATAATCGTTTTAATATGAGTGGTATGTTAGCCACTGTATGTGAGTGGTATGTTAGCCACTTTATTTGGGTGATATGTTAGTCACCATTGTGTTAGTAAAATTTAGGACAATGTGAGTGGTATGTTAGCCACTTTGTTTGGGTGATATGTTAGTCACCATTGTGTTAGTAAAATTTAGGACAATGTCAGTGGTATGTTAGCCACTATATGTGAGTGGTATGTTAGCCACTTTGTTTGGGTGATATGTTAGTCACCATTGTGTTAGTAAAATTTAGGACAATGTGAGTGGTATGTTAGTCAATATATGTGAGTGGTATGTTAGCCACTTTGTTTGGGTGATGATATGTTAGTCACCATATAAGTGATGTTGTTGTATCTTATTAAATTGATGTAACATGGTGACATTATATATGTATTGACTTTGGATGTTGTATGAAATTGGGAATGTAGAATGAGTACTTCATTTCCAGTAGGTTGATCCCATAGATCTGGCGTGTTTACGAGACTGTGGGATGTAAACTGTACAGGGATATGGTCTGTACTTGGAAGGCCATTCGGGATCGGGGTGGCCCAATGCCTCCACAGGTTGATGCAGAGGAGTGGGCCCTTTAGGATGCCTCTCTTGGCGCGAATCGATGTCCGTGACATTGTCTACATCAATGCATGTAACCGGCGTCTCGGTCGATCTGGCGGAAGGGCCGTTCACCACCTTGGGAGGCGATCTACTGTCACTGATTATTACCAATCGGTATGTATATATATGTTTTTTTTCAATCTAGCATTACGTGTATGTATTGTGTCTCTGATTACTTAATTGTGAGATGATAAATTGTTGACTATATATGTTGTTCGGGATCGACGGGGAGGTGACATCCAAGTATGACATCTTCAAGAAGGCAGCGTATAAGGGTATGGACATCGCCGGGCCTCGTCTATTGCGGTATGTTTATGTTGCTTAAATTTCATATTTGTACACTATTACAAGTTATTTTTGAAAAACAGTAACTGATCATGATATCTGTTATTCACGATTTCAGGCTGAGGTTGATTCTCAGGTGGCGAGGCAGGAGGACGAGACGGGTGATGTGTTGTCAACTGAACAAGTTGACAACATCTTCCTAGAGGTCAACAAACCGGACATCAAAGGACGAATATATGGACTCGGGAGCCTCGGTTTGAGCTTGGCTAGTCCGGGGTGCTCCTCATCATCATCCCGTAGCCTAGACGTCCGGTTTACACAGGACTGTGTCTGGAAATGGTGCGATCAAGAATCCGGAACATGTTGCTCGGCTAACTCAAGAGATGGAGCAACAAAGGGACGAGATGGAGCGCCGCGACAGAGAACGAAGGGAGGAGAACGAGCGCCTTCGGTTACAGATGGAGCAGTTCATGTCCCGGTTCGGCCAGCCCCCATCCCCGTCTGGTAGCTAGTTATGTATATGTACGTTCGGATTTATTATATTTACACTTGTTCGGATAATTTCTCCTGCTCCAGATATTACTTTATATTATTTATCATTTATTGAAATATTTTCCGTATTATTGATTTATTATCGAACATTATATTGATTAAATAGGTGAACTACGAAAAACAGGGATTAATATGAAATAAATAGTGACGGATAGATTAGTGACGGATTAACAGTGACGGAATTAGTGACGGATTAACAGTGACGGAATAAATAGTGACGGAATTCCAGATTCCGTCACTAATTCTAATAATATATTGGGCGACGGATAGATTCTGTCCATCGCTAGATGGGACGACGGATAGATAAATGATCCGTCGTCCAATCCGTCGCGAATTGGACGACGGATTATCTATCCGTCGTCAAAGGCCCAGTGGGGCGACGGAATTACTATCCGTCGCCCGATCCGTCGCCCCATCTCTGTAGCGACGGATCTATCCGTCGCTACAGACCAGTTTTTTTGTAGTAATACCACTCACATATAGTGGCTAACATACCACTCACATTGTCCTAAATTTTACTAACACAATGGTGACTAACATATCACCAAATAAAGTGGCTAACATACCACTCACATACAGTGGCTAACATACCACTCATATTAAAACAATGATTATAATAACAAATAAAGGAATGTCATATTTTAACTTACCCGCAACTCATCAAAGTACTCGGCCCTCATGTGGTCCGAAATGTGAGACCAACACTCACCACCCGTCCCCGGTGGCTCTCTCCTGCTCCGAATGATGTCACCGAGTTTATTATGGACCTCCCGAGGCCATAAACTGTTGTCGATGTATAAGATACAAGAAACAAATATTAATTACTTTAGTACAACAATTTATACTTGTCAACTATCATAAGTTATGTTTTACATATTTAAGAAGAATGTATAATACTTACTTGACAGGACCCAAACGAAAAATCACCGGCAACCCGTCCCACATAACGTTGGGATTCTGTGCATCCCACTCGAGGTAGGGACAATCGTCCTCCTCCTCCTGTCTGTGCTCGGGCTGACTGGTAGAGCCCCTGCTACTATCACCTGCTGGTGGGGTCTCAGGAATCCGAGACCTGCTGCTCTGACTATTAGAGCCCTCACCCCCTCTGACCCTGTCCCCGCCCCAGGACTATCATGCGGCTGTCTGTGGGGGGCGATAGGTGCGTGGTCTCTGTCGCGGCATCTACAAAAACATGTAACAAATACAATAAAATGCGTTAGTACGAGTTATAATACAGAACAAATTATAATAACACATGTAACCATTTTTCATGCAGAACAGAAATACTCAAGTGTTATCAACTACTAACTAGTTATACACTGCAAAAAAACTGGGACACTCCGACGAAAAGGGACGACGGATTTTATCCGTCGCCCCAGTAGCGACGAATCGCTAAGGGTAGCGACGGATTTAATCCGTCGCTACACATAGCGACGGATAAAAGTTATCCGTCGCTAATTTTGTTGACCATAATGAAAAGAAAAAAAAATTAAAATTTTTTTAGCGACGGATAGATCTATCCGTCGCCAAATGATTTGAAAATAAAAATAAAATAGAAAAGTTAGCGACGGATAGATCTAGATCTATCCGTCGCTAAAAGCCTAAAAAACATTAATATATCTCCACCACTACCTCCCTTCCTGCACCACCACCTCCTCTCCTCCACCACCACCTCTCCTCCCTTTCTCCTCTTCCTCCACCACCATCTCCACCACCACCACCTCCTCTCCTCCACCACCACCTCTCCTCCCTTTTTCCTCTTCCTCCACCACCATCTCCACCACCACCTCCTTCCTCCTCCACCACCTCCTCTTCCTCCCTCCACCACCGCACCACACCCACCACCACTGCCACCACCACCTTTCTCCTCCCACCACACTGCCACCACCTCCCACCACCACCGCTCTTCCTCCTCCACTCCACCACCCGCCTCTCACCACCACCATTCGCCTCTCACCACCACCACCCGTCTCTCCACGCCACCACTGCCTCCGGATCTCGCCACCACTGCCACCGGATCTCCACCGTCCACCTCCGGATCTTCGATTTATCTTTTTGTACATTTTCGGTATTTTAGGTATTTTAGTTTGTACATTTTAAAAATAGCTTTTCAGTGACGGATAGAATCTATCCGTCGTTATGTCGCCAATAATCGATTTTAAAAAAAATAAAAAAGTCAAAAATGATAATCCGTCGCGAATTGGACGACGGATTATTTATCCGTCGCCACAGCTCCAGTGGGGCGACGGAATTGCTATCCGTCGCCCGATCCGTCGCCAGAGCTGGGGCGACGGACCAGTTTTTTTGTAGTGATAATACACATAATATACCGTTATCGCCGTCCTCTAAGTCTACATATTGGTCCTTGTGCAGATCAAACAACTCATCATCCGCGTCTATGGGATTTTCTACTTGTTTATTGACATCCTCTTGTTGGTACGAGTTGGTAATTGAGTCGTCTTTCTCAATGTACTCCACTTTCGAGCGAGCACGAATAGGTTTCATATATCAACTAATGATTACTAGTTATACAAGCCTAAAGACAAAATGGATAAAACTCATCATTCTCTTGCAGCCCCCTCCTCACCACTTGTGACGCTCCCTACCACAGAACTTGCATTCCAACAGATCTACATCCTCCTCCCAATACACCATGCACATGTTCCGACAACCAAAAAAGAACTCAATAGGCGGCCCCAAACCCCGCCTCTCCCTCCATTGGAGGTATGCCATGGACGGTGCTTCCTCACCATGATGAATCCATACATGATACTCAGGTATGAATCCATTACGTCTCAAGTGCTCGAATACCACTGTAGGAGTCATAAATTGCTTGTTTCTGCAGGTTTCCAATGTACAAGGACACTTTATCAACCCCCCATCTGCACAAGCCGGACGTCTCATGGCAAACGCGATGAAACCTTTAGCCCCTTTTACAAAACTCCTACAAACTATGCCATTTACCGCCGTACGATCGTACATTCATGAACGGTCGGAATTCATTAGATACTTTTGTAACCTGACACGTTCCAATTGATTAGATCGTATTTAACTGATTAGATCGATTCCAATTCTACTGAGATTGTCGAGATTAATTGTTACTCCCTCCATTTCAGAGAAAGTGTTACATTTTGACTTTGACCGGTCAACTGTCTTTGAGTTTGACCACAAATTACTCATAAACGATAATAGTAAATAATTTAATAAAATCATATAATAAAAATTTAATTACTAAATTTTCATTATATAATTTTAATAATTTATTTATTAATATCGTTTAAGAGTAAATTGTGGTCAAAACGCGGAGACAGTTGACCGCAAAATAGTAAAATGTAACACTTTTTTCTGAAATGGAGAGAGTAATTATTATACGTTCCTTATAATTTCATGATTAATTATTAAGTGTTCGATATGTTACAAAATTTCCCATGTATTTTAACCATTTCAACCACTTACTACTACGAATTATAAATTATAAATTACACGTTAATATAATCAACAAATGGTCTCAAAACACTTAACTAAATCCTCGCAATCTAGTACATATAGGAATTTATCAAATCAAAACTACTTAACATTATACTAATTAACAATCTAAGTAATAGCAATCTCAAAGTTAATTAACTAAATCTTAATTATACTAATTAACTAGTAATACTAATTTGATATATATATATACTTAACATTAAACTAGTCGAAATTAACAAAATTCTCAAATTTGTCAAAAAATTAGGGTTTCAAAACACTAATCGTAATACATATACAAAAGCATCAAACATGAAAATCAAGCTTAATCAATCAAACATCAAACATGAAAATCAAGCTTAATCAATCAAACATCAAACACTAAATCAATTTCACAACAAAAACAATCAATTGACAACCCCAAGCTTAACCCACTACTTCATATAACATATACTAGCTACCATAATTGTTTACAAACATACAATTGATCCAAATTATCAAAAATCCCAAATTTAGAATAGTTAGGGTTTAGCCTAATACCTTCAAATTGCGGAAAAAATAGCCGAAAAAGGATGAAATTGATCGACCACCCAAGCTCCTTGTCCCACGAGCTTCGAATTGACACCAAAATTGGCCGGAATAGTGGAGTTTTGGCCGGAAAGTGGAGAAGAACGAATGAGGCGGTGAGAGGAGGAAGATGGGAAGCAGAAGTGAAAATGGTGCAAATGGGGGCTGCTCCCCGTTTTTCACCATTTTCTAGCGACGGATCGCTATCCGTCTAGCGATCCGTCGCTAGGACCGACGGATAAGCTATCCGTCGGTCCTAATTTCTTTTTTATTTTTTTTAAAAAATTAGCGACGGATAATTTATCCATCGCTATTTTTTTATTTTTAAATTAAATTTTAAATAATTTACGACGGATAATCTATCCGTCGTAAATTTTTGAATTTTTTTTAAAAATAAAATTAAAAGTCAACACATTAGCGACAGATAAAATTATCCGTCGCTAAGGGTAGCGACGGATTAAATCCGTCGCTACCCTTAGCAATTCGTCGCTATAGGGGCGACGGATTTTCCGTCGTTTTTTCCCTGATTTGTTGTAGTGTAAGAATATTCTATGAATCGTGTACTAGACGTGCTCTTTTCAGTTCCAGAAGATAAAAGAGACACACGTGAGCTAATTGGTGGTGTGTTGATCTTTACATGTTTATCAATATCATTTTACATGTGAAGACTTTCAATTTCCTTTTCTTTATGTATAAGATTCGATCGGTAGGATGAGGTATAAGGTTTCCCTTCTCTACGATCTCTGGCTGGAAGGACTGGTTCTATCCATCCCGAATTTCAACCTCGTTCGAAATAATGATGTTCAGGTCCGGTCTGGTATATACTCGAACCCGTTCCATACCTTTGTTACAAGACTCGACCGCAACATTTTATGACTAAGTTAGTAAAAACTACATTTTTCGGATGTGGGGTCTGATGCATACTTTCTAAAGTGAAACTGTTTCGATCTTCTCTCTACTTTCTTGAAACATAACGGGCATGGGGATCTAATTCTCTCTAGGTGCGGAAACTCTCTTAGATGTTCTCTCTACTTTCCTGATCTCTATAATGAGATGGGGGAGGGCGGGGATCAGTTGATATTCTCTAGGCGGGGAAAATGTCTTCGATCTTCTTTGTACTTTCTTGATCTCCATGACGGGAGGGAGGGGGGCGATTACTCAGGCGGGAAACTCTTCTATCTTCTCTTTACTTTCTTCATCCATAACGGGCCCCGGGGGGGGGGGGGGGGGGGCCAACCGTAACATGTGAAATTATGTTCGTAGAATAATAATTTTTGTGTCTTTGGTGGAGTGACGCATACCACAACGGGGTTGCTGAGAACCGGTGGGTTGGAAAAAACAACCATAACATGTGAAATTACGTTTGTATAATATCTTTGTATGTGTGTGGTGGGGTGACCACATATCATTGCGAGATTGTTGGGAACAACCCTATTGATTGTGTTGTATACTTTGTATTTTATTTTGGTTCCGTTTGAGAGATAGATTATTTTGTAAAAAAATATACATGTTACTAATTAACAAGTTGGGTACGGTAGGACCCTATTTTTACATTTTCTATAGTTAATATAAATAAACACTCAAATGATATAATATTGGATGAAGAATGACTACCGACCGACATCACGACCAATGTTGTCTACAAAGAATTTTGACTATCTTATTTTCTCGATTAATTTATTTAATTCTTACATTTCTATTTATTATTAAAAGTAAACTATACCGTGGTATCGCCACGGGTTAGTACTAGTTATAATTATAATCCGAGGCGGCAGAATAAATTTCCACATAACGAATAAGTGATGACAATGACGGTAAACTAGACAAAACAAAATATAACTTTTAAATGCAAACCCAGCCCAACTACTAACTATGTGAAAAGAGTACTCAAAATTCAAATATCCGAAGAATCTAATAAACAAGACGAGAGTATTCATGGTAAGTCACAACCATAGAAAAATCTAAGCAGCTCATCACCATCACGGTTAGAATCTATTTTCTTCATGTGAGTTCAGTTTAATTCTACTTAGGCTCTGTTCTTTTCAAATTAAATTCATCAATCGAATCGAATCAAATCAAACGAAATTAATCTAAAACGAATCAAATCAAACGAATCAAGAAATTACATTTGTCCCATTTTTTAATAATAATGAATACTACATCCACCATTAATAAATTCGTAGAGACTTTTTTCCTGACGTTGATCAGATTATCAGAAATTACATAAAAAGTTAATATAATAAAATTATATTATAAAAATAAAGTAAGTATATTTGACTAACATAACTTTGTTTTATACTTTTTTGTGCGTAATTTGTAGAGTTTAGTTTGACTTTAGTTTGGTATAACTTGTTTTTTATTTATTAAGTTTGAGAAAAAAACTCAACGTATGCTTCTGAGTTTACTTCTATTGTTCTAATATCTTCCAATAAAAGAACATGTCGATTTTTGTTAGAGATGACGTACAAAGTATGTGAACCAGTTTGAATGGATTCTCGAGTTCTCGTAGTTTCTTATCTTAATTCAACTTTTACGGTAGAAAATAAGGGTAATTCGAATCGTAACTATACTTTTTATTTCATTGATCTACTAAAAGTCGTGTTAAAAAGAAAGAAAGAAAAAGGTTGAAAATATCTCAATTGGATAAATTTTCTTATTTTCCTCGTACAAAAGATGGGTTGTGTAAATAAATGATAAAATATTAATATTAATAATAATAATAATAATAATAATAATAATAATAATAATAATAATAATAATAATAATAATAATATGAATTTAATGAACTTAAGAGAATGAATCAAGAAAGTGAATCAAGAGAAATGAATCAAGATTTGAATCGAATCGAATCGAATGAAGCCAGAAGAAGTAGCCTTAGTTGTTTTTTATACTATAAATAAATTCAATTCAGTTCAGATCAGTTTCAGTTTAGTTCAGTTTATATGAAGAGAACAAAGCCTTACGTATATATACAAATGATAGTAAAAAGATAGATGGCTATGACCATCTTTGATCTATCCTGGTTGGCGAGTTTTATGTATTTATGACTTATTTATTTATTACGCATAAACATATGTTTTTTTTTATACAATTGTGGGTGGATCGGATAAGTGGCGGGTTGGACGGGATCAAATGGCGAGTTAAGAAAAAATTACAGGTAAGAGGTCCGCGGTTTACGGGTGGGTTGGAGGGTGTTACGAATCAAGCTGATCGGGAGCAGCTCGGTCAAAGATCGACGCAAGCTCGAGCAACACAAGCTTGATCGCGAGCAAGCTCGACTTGCTATCGATCAAGTCACGAGCACTCGACAAAAAAGCTCGATTGCTTGTGAGTAACTCGTGAATACATAAATAAAGATATATTTATAATTATATATGTATTTATAGTTGTATTTAAAAATGTCTTTAAAAAAAAAAAGTAACATATTGATCTTGAAAAAATTATTTGTGAAAATATTAAATAGTACTGTTTTTAAACTAAATATGTCATTTTAAATAATTATTAACCGCTCACGAAAAGCTCGTGAGCAAGCTAGAAATTTGAACGATCACATAATTTAAAAGCTCAACAAAGATCGTGTTCGATGTCAACTTAACTTCTATGAGACTATCAGACACTTGACAAGGCCCACACTCTATTCGACTCGGCTTGCACAATGAAGGAAATTATTGCACACCCCTTATTTTAGCCATACGTAAATAATGTCATTTGGCCTTTGAGGTTACCAAAAGAACGAAGCACGAATGTATACAAAACGTCAGGCTGAGGGGCCGGCTTTCCTTTTGTTTTGGCCGGAAGCCAAAATTATTGTCAACTTGCCCTTTATTTTTATCATTGTTATTATTCATTTTGCCCTCAGCTAATGTGTCGACGGGGAAACCGAGAGGCACATCCCAAGCTCAATTCTTCTAAATTTGTTCTACATTTTCGGAAAGAAAACTGCACCTTCTTATGATGAGTAGACTCTCTGAAACTTATTATTAACGTTATACTTGAGTAACTTGTGTTGTAGATTAATACAGGTCTAATACAAGTTTAATGAAATTATTCGGATGCAGGAATAACTTCATTTCTGGCCAATCTTATCACTCTGCACAAGACTTGGTCCATTAGAGTCTGTTGGGTAATAAACATGTCATGTGATGCTCGGGCTGTTACTATCAAACATACAAGTCATCTGACAGTAACAAGATTATGACTTGTAGAACGTGATACTCGTTTACACATTAGTCCTTCAATGCTTACAGATTAAAACAGTAAATTATGTTCTAAATGTGGCAAACTGTGAACAAAAGCCGCTCCAACCCTCCCTATAATTCCATCAGAACTTCAAAAAATGCGCAACAAATTTATGCAGGGTAGAAACCTGAAGTTTCAGCCACTTCTACATTCTGGTGCACTTGTGTAGATTTGTTTCGCAGCAAGGACGATTTTGAGGTACTATGAGAGCAGATGCGGCAAAAGAAAATCATTAGCTGATGTACCTTACTGATCTGAAGAACCGAAGGAAGATAGGATGTTCTTCTTCAACGTGAACTCATCAGCCTTAGCTGGACTAATTGACTGCATCAAAAAAGAACATGTATTAGTTTGTTCATGTCCTTAAATGAGGAATGAGTGGTCATATGATCAATAAACTCTGAGAAACAAAATGAAGCTTGGTGGATTTCCATTAAGGTTGCAAAATCAAAAGTTAAGGACATAAAAACTGGGTAATAAATACGCATGTAATTAGGATGACTTCAGGGCAACAAATTAGGTTTCCAAACAAATTGTGGACCACAAGACAGTATTAGTATGGGTAGATTTGTTACATAGATATATTCAAAAACATCTAGGCCACAATCGATGTGAGATATTTACCTTGGCCAACATGCGCTCCAAACGCAGAATTTCATTCTTCGCGTAATCAGAGCCTTTGTCCAAGCAGCTCTTAGCAGCCTTGACATAAATCTTACCATATCTAAAGAGAAACAAAAGGCAAACTGTAAATGCTTAATCCTGCATTCTTTTTTTAATGCTTTTGTGTAAGAATAAGCAAGGATTGTCAATGAGCAATTCAACTGAATAAACAAAGACAAAGGAAATCTTTTGTATTTGCTGTTTTACTTTTACAGAAACTATAGTGTTCAGTTCATTTTTATGTACAGTATTTACAAAATATATAAAAATATTTCATTTATCAGTTAAATGAATAAAAACAAATTAAATCGTTGGAAATTTTCAATTCACTGATAAAAAACACTACTAAGAAATGTTTCATTTTCAGTTCAATGAACAAAACACACACACATGATTTTTTTTTTTTATTTTCTATTTACTGAAGCTATACATTCCAGTTCACATTTATTCATATGTTCAGAAAAAATTTCAAAATGTTCATGGAAAGCTCCAAATGGATTATTCTCAATGATCCGAAAAATATCGGGAATAGATAGCCCAACCCCAGGAGGCTAAGCAATAATTTAAGATGATTGTGAAATATTTCGATATGTTCATGGAGAACTCTTGAAAAATAATTTCAAATGATCTGAGAAACATCTGGAAGACAGATATTTTGATTTTTTGATCCCAGGAGGCAGAAAATAATTTAAAATTGATTGCACGGATAAATGTAACAGAGTCTTAAGTCTGAACCTTGCACTGGAGCCTTCCAGCTTCTCAGCCTCTTCCTCCAGCTTCTTGAAAACAGATTTCTTCGCGTCATCCTTTGCACTCAAAAATTCCTTCACCAAACTGTCGAGGTGCTCGACAATACCAGCCTATGAGGTGAAAAGGCAAATCAGAATTAGAAATAAGTACTCTAGAGGAGAACATGGTCAAATGGGCACAAACCTTGGTAGTCAGTTGTCCCTTTGAATCCCGGCTAGTACCACATTTTTCATTGATGAAAGTAACGAAGTCATCCACATCTCTACCACCATCATAATCTTCACCAGCCTTGTTGTTCTTGGGGAAGAATTTCAATGTAGGAAAACCACTTACGCCAAACCTGTGTAGGATGTGCATCAGACAAACCAAACAAAAAAGAAGATGATCGTTCAAAGGGCACAAATGTTAAACATTCTCTAAGTTTTGATCATCACGATACATGGAAAGACTTGATTATGCAGCAAAGTGTGTAATGGAAGACAGTTATAGGTCATCGCACTTACTTCTCTCCAAGATCCCTGTATTTGTCGGCATCAAGGTTTGCGATGACAACATTTTCCTCGAGATTGAATGCTGCTGCAACTTTTTCGTAAGTCTATAGGTAAAAAGGAGATAATGTTAGGCAGATTAAAGCTATTTCTATGACCTCAATATTAGCAGTGAATAGATAGAGCACTTACAGGAGCAAGGCTCTTGCAATGACCACACCTGTAAAGATGTAAAGTATAGAACAGGTTAAATTTATAAGTGCATTACACCAGACATGTGTCATATTTTAGAGCTCTGAAGATTCCATAGACTTGCATGATTGCCAGGTTGATACGTTGTATAGAATGGATAAGTGGTTTCACTTTCTGCATATGTACTTACCAGGGTGCATAAAACTCAACAAGGACATCCTTTTTCTCATCAAGGACAATCTCTTCAAAGTTTTCAGGCGTCAGGACCACCACGCTGGACGGGACTGCAGCTATTTTTACATTTGTGCCTGCAGATGGAACAGTATCTGTTAGGTTACTAGGATAATGGAATACATATAACCCAGTGAAGAGGCAGATGAAACTAGCATGTATCCACACTAGAAATCAAAATTTTCTAACAAGTTATATACACTTCTGAGTTGTGATAAACACATTAGTTGGAAATATTGTGTTCACATTTAGTAGCACACAGTTATGATGAACACATGAAATTAGGTTATCATGGATGACAGCAAGCAATGGTATTCACCTCCTTCGCTGTTTACAAACTCTGCAAGGGCTTCAGAAGTTCGTGGACCTTCGTATCTGTAAAGGGAAGGTAGGTTAGTACGAACTGTAGGTTGCATTACTGGGAACAGCAAAACGAACTTGTAGCTCAAATGTCAAAACACATACATCGTATCATTGACCTAAGTGGAGAGAATAAACTAGTATATGAAAATGTAGAACTTACTTCTTCGGCTCCAAAGACCCCTTGGGAAACCACTGGATGGTAGGATATCCAGAAACATCATATTTGCTGCAAACAGACTTGTGCTCATCACAATCAACCTACAAAAAGATCACATAATTTCCAATAAAACTCCAGTGATTTATTTTATTAACATCCATTGCGTAGGCGTATAACATAATCTTGCACAAAGACTAGTATTTACAAGGATGGATCCAGATTTTATCCAAATTTCAAATCTCATAATCACATCATTCTTATAAACTAATTTGGTACTTACTCTGTCCCAAAACAACAGGAAATTTGACCGAGCACATATATTAAGATTTTTAGTCAAATTTAGCTAGATGTACTACTACATAGTCTATAACCATAGTAAGTAGCATTGATCTGTGTAATATGTGTTTTGGTATTAACATTCTTCTTTAAATATAGGCAAATATGTCAAAATAGCAATAAATGCATGCATATATATATACAGAAACGTCCCTGTAATTTAGGACGAGTGGAAAAAGGAAAACCTCCATATTCATTTGGGACGGAGGAAGTGAACGATCATGCATATGTATCTTAGTATCTTACGCATGCAACATCTTTAGATTCTACTTGCTATCAGGTCCTTATTTAATACCGAAAAAACAAAATGATTTTTACGACAGAGCCACAGTGCCCCAGTCCACACATTAGACTGTCAAGAAAAATACTTATGACTGTTTATTGGTAACTACTTACAGATGAACCTGAAGTTAACCCATATTACTAAAAATCCGCATCGTGCATTTTCTTGTTTAGTCCCCGTGGTCTTTCTCCTTGTTTTGCAGTGGCCAGGTTAAATCTGAGCCACTATGTAATTAATGACCTCATGGTTGTTTATTTCCCATCCCATTCAAGTATATTTATATCATCGAAAGGCCTATTAAATCATCAAACGTCCGTCCCAAAACAATAGGGACGTCTTCCTTATTCATCCGTCCCAATTTATAGGAACGCTTCTAAATTTATGCATGCATTTATTACTATTATGACATATGTTGCCCCTATTTAAAGAAGAATATTAACGGCAAAGCACATATATGATATAACTACACAAATTAATCCTAGTTGATATGGTATAATAGTCCAGTTAGTTAGTTATATATATATATATATGCTGGATCAAATGTCCCTATTGATCTATTTGGGACGATGGAAGAATACTCAACTACGTATCGTGCATTACAGTAGGAAGCGTGAAAAGGTTGAAACATTTTTGTAATTTTTTCAAAATAAATCTTCAGTACAAAGACGGTAAAATAGTGCCAAAACGTAGCTAGCTTCTACTTCCTTAGTCCTTGAATAAGTTTCCAACTTCATTTTTTTGGTACTTTGTGCCAGTTTTACCAGAAACTATCGTGAATCATAAATGACAAATAATTTTAATAGTTATACTATTATCCAAGTTTAATGATTATAATTTTATAATATAATTTTTTAAATTATTTTTCCATTATACTTTAGGATCAATTTGTCGCCAAACGTACACTAAAACAGTCAACAAAACAACATGGGAAACTTATTCATGGACAGAGGAATAACCAATCATCTCCCTGGAAAAAATAATTCCGGAGAAGTCTTTGTCAGCAGGACTCATTATATGTGTGCTTCAATAGGAATGGGTTCAAAATGAAAAGTGATGGCATAAGAATCATTATCATTTGTCCAATTATATTGCATTTATATAGCCCATTCTTAATGGTGCTTCTTAGGTTATGAGAATAAATCAATAAACATACTTAGAAGTTTGAACTTTGAAGAACATGATGCCATACTCTGAGCTAATCTCGACAATTTGGATGTTCATTAGAAGCCAGGTCATGTTAATAAGCCACACCAAACTTAAGAGTTAAAGATCACAAAATTGTGTGAACTAAATCTTAATAGAACTCCAACTCAGTGCGTCCCGACATGAAGTGAACTAACCTTGGCAATCAACACAGATTTTGCTTTCTTAAAACTGGCACCAAGTTTTTCATACTCTGGGGCAAGCTTTTTACAGTGTCCACACCTGAAAACACACAAGCAAGAAAACAGAAGCAACAATGTCATAATTCCAATAGAGGTAACTATTGCATTCAAATAATCAGAAGCTATTTCAAAATGCCTATGTAATCTGAAATGAATGTAACATTCCTAGTTACAATTCATTAATAAATACATGGATGAATCTTCGTAATCATTAATCAGTTGGTCACGATGAAGTTCTATAGTCTACACTACACATAATCTGAGTAATCACCCATGTTTGCAAAGCTACAGAAATCAATTTATCATCCAATGTTTGACAAACATATCTTTAATAATACTCCTTCAGTTAGTATAATACAAAAGCAATTTCCCAAAGCTCAATAATATACACATCGAGAACGATCACATCATTCAGAAACTTATTTGAATTTGTAACACACATATTGCTCAGTACTTCAGTTGGACACATAGAATCAACTATATTTGGGCATTCAATTTGCTTAGTATGAGAAACAAATTAACAAACAGCCGATCTGATCCAGATCAATGCCAAACCAATCACAAAAAAAACCGAAACACCTGCAAAAAAATTGAATCATTCGATTTCATACCAAGGAGCGTAGAATTCGACGAGAGCTCCACGATCTTGACCAACCTCTTTCTCGAAATTCTCCTCGGTCAATACCAAGACATCATCAGCGAAGGCTGATGTTGCGAAAAGGAACAGTGTGATAGTGGCGAATAGCAAGCAGATCCGTGAGATCGAAGACATTTTTGGGGAATAGAAGAACCAGCTGAAGAAGAAGAAGAGTAGAAGACGAAGATTAGAGTGGTTTAAAAGAGGTTTTGTTTGGTTTATAGATACATTTTTGTTTGTTCAAACGCACTGAGATGGAGTTCGATTTGTTCAATGCGTATTATGACATGGTTCAGCCTATAGCGTTCGGCCACGTCTTTTTATCATGATACGTATGTACTCCACGTATACTTAATTAGCCACAGAGTTTTCAAATCAAGGTATTGACTAATTACAAGCTATACAACTAGTTTTATGACAAGTCAACTTTCATTAAACCTAATTAAGGGACTGCACTGGGTCTATACTAGATGTCATACTTACATCGTGATCGAAATGTAGTTTTAAAAGTATCACGTCGTATTATATCAAATAGTTAGTTCAGACATATTTCTCAGATTCTAAAATTTGTACATGAGGGAGATTCAGCTATATGCATCTATCAAGATTAGAGACACGTTATTACCAGTCTCACCCCCTATTTTGAAGGGCCTTCATTTTAAATTTCAGATTATGTATATATCCATTTTCATACAATAATTTAGCATTAAAATCCATGTCTCCAAGTGGTTAAGTTTATATCTATTTTACAAAAGGTCTTGGGTGATTCATAAAAGTGTAAATATTTTTATTTTATTTATCTTGAATATTTTTTTTCTTTCATTATATTATTTTTAGGGTCCCAATTAAAATTTCGCACAGGGACACCTAAATCCCCGGGGCGGCCCTGGTTATTACTACTATTACTACTCAATCATGAACTAGTTTTGACCCGGGGCTTTATATTCTTGGCTCTGCCACATTGATCGGGGAGTTGTGGCACCACTTCATCCTCCTATATCATGTTAGTACATTCAGCAACATAGTTAGAAAATGTTTGTATATGTAATTTCTTTTTATCCACATATCCCATGTTAATGCATCCTCCTCGTCCTATCTCATGTCTTTACTGCAAGTAAATCCGCAATATTATTATATGTTCTTCTTGAATACGATGTTGCTGCCCTTACAGACTCTCAATGGTGGTTTCAAATGATGCATCAAGTTGTCTCATATCCTTCATCATTTTTCCCTCTATGTTTAAAGTAGATGTCCCGACTGGTGTCGAGTTCCATTTGCATCAAATGGTATACCAATTGAGTTGTTTAATTCTTGGGTCGTAAAGGTTGTGTTACTAGTAAAAGTGTCCTTAACTACTCTTATGAGTTCCCATTTTAATTCATAAAACTTAGTTGGCTCGTTTGCAAGAGTTTAGGATTTCTTGTTTTCCAAATCATCCACATACCAACGGGTCCGGCTAAGGCCCTGTGCGGGGAGCCCGCCCGCACAGGGCCCACCAAGTCAGGGGGCCTCATATTTTTTTTGTACAATAGTATATTGATATGTATTGGACGTTATTTAATGCTATAATGATAGTGTGGCCTAGTGGTTATAAGTTTTGGTTAATGACTCTTTCCTATAAAGGTTACAGTTTCGAGACTTGTTGGATCCTATTCATTAACATGTTTTTCTTTTCCCTTTACTTCTTTCTGTTTCTTTTCAAAATTTTATTCTTCATTGTTAACTCCTTTACCTTTTTCGTTTCACATGTTAGATGTATCTTTTTATAATAATGTTATGCAAATTAAATAAATCTTTAAAAAATATGTTTCTTCAGTTGGTATTTATATTTTTGGAACACCATATTTTTTTAGACCAATAATGTGCTTTTTATAATAATGTTATGCAAATTAAATAAATCTTTAAAAAATATTTTTCTTCGGTTGGTATTTATATTTTTGGAACACCATATTTTTTAGACCAATAATGTGCTTTTTTTTTGTTATATTATTCTGCGGCGGAGATAGTTTCAATGTGTGACTCATGTTTAAATTGTTTTATTTCTTCAAAATTTAAGTATATCATTTTACTTATATATTTTTAATATAATATCTACAAATATGATTATTTATTTTTTATTATATAAATATATATACTAGTAACAATATTCATTTTCACATTTTTAAATATTGTGTTTTATTTCCATTATAAAAAAAAAAAAGAATATAAACTATTATCCGGGGTCTAGTTTAAACTGTGGCACAGGGCCCCTAAAATCCCCGAGACGGCCCTGCATACCAATTGACCATATAATTTGATTTGTACAGTTTAAGGCTAGGAGAAGATTATCTTAGTACCAGGAAATTGGGGAGGTGAAGTTCTGAATCAACGAGCATAACTGGTTAAGGATCGGATACTCAAAGAATAGTTGTGATGTAAGGTTTCGTCCTAAGTTTGGCATAGAGAACATGTAGAGAAATTAATCATATACTACTTACGTCCCATGTCAGTTGTTCAGTTTAAACTAATTCGCAGTCAACAAAATTAAATTTTGATTGCGAATTAATATGAAACGGTAATGATAAAATCTTGAGCCCATTGCCATCTCTATCAAAATCGTTCGTGCAAACTTTCAATAAACTAGGGGTTTAACCGAGTTTCAACAATGGGGTTCGATGCTACATCTGAAGAACTCGAAGGTGTTTTATGTAATTTACACTTCATTGCCCCCTTTTGTACTCGAATTCAATCCAATTCAAACAATTAGGGCACCACCATCTTTCCTTCTTCATACTCCAATCCTCTGCGATCGCTGTGCAAGCTGTACGCAGATAAAGAATAAGTTCAAAGCTCAATCCGACACAGAGCTAAACAATGGCACAGCCCAGCAACTCCGTACGTATACAACTCAGAACTCACGATGCTCTTCTATTTATGCCCGCAATTCGAAACCATACTTAGCTGAAGCTGGTTGCAAGATGTGATTTTTAACTGGTTAATTTGCAGGCTGCTGGTGTGGACAACACTTTCCGAAAGAAATTCGACAGAGAGGAGTATCTGCAACGTGCTCGTGAGCGCGAAGAAAAGGCATGATTTTCTTTTGCAGAACAAAATTGTCCATCTTCTCTTCATAATTCTGCTATTTACAGCTTCTGCTAACTGTTTTGCTATTATTTTTTCCAGGAAGCTGCTCGTTCAAAAGCTAAATGTAAGATATTTCGTGTGTTAAGCTGCATACTTTATTGTCCTCCTTTTGGGTTGTGTATTAGAACCATATGATGTTGGGAGTGATCCTCTTTTGTATCTCATGTGCAGCTAGGGGTCCTCCCGTGCAGAGGAAACCGTTAAAGCACAGAGATTTCGAAGTGGACCTTGAATCTCGCTTGGGGAAAACTCAGGTTAGCTGTTTGCTTCTGCTCAATGAAAAATATGCAAGATGTGCATATAATTTTATCAGAAGTAAAATAGCTATATTGAATGAGATGGAAAAAGTTTATCTTTCTTTGATATGGAAGAGAGGTACTTGAAGTTTCCGCGTGTTTAAAAGTGTACTGTAACTGTATGAATCGATTGGGAAAATGTCATAAAACTGACTGAGATATAACAAAGTATAAAGATCTATAGGCTTAAATAGACACGATTTCTGATAGAGAAAATCCAGAATGAGAGATTTCATGCTGCTTCTATTGCTCTATTAAAGCAACAATTCAGGCCCCAAATCAAATTATATGCCAACATTGTAGACCTGGCATGAAATGAGAATTCTAGTTAGATAGTTACTTCACTACATAAGTAGTATTGTGATACCTATTGAAGTGAAAGCTAGTGTATGGTATCACAAGTTGATGATGCAGCTGTAAATTTCTCCGTCTTAGCTCCTAAATGGTGATAAATTCCACACTCTTCAGAAGCTATATTAAGATGATAAATTGGTTCACTTGATAAAGTTGTATCCTTTCAGTTGGTCAATTTATGTTTTCTTTCTAGTATAAATTCTTCTCCCTATGTGAAGTTTCTGTCATCATTTCTTCTTAGCAATATCTTGGAATGATTAATTATATTCATAGTCTTGCGTACCTATGTGATTTTTTTTTTCATGTGCAGGTTGTGACTCCCATTGCACCTCTAAGTCAACAGGTAATTTTCTGATTTACTCCTCTAGCTTGTAAGTAATTTTATTGCGTCTCGATTATTCCTGCATTATTGAAAATTCTCTTGAGGACCAGATGGAAACAGAACATTAAATTTCCTCTCCAAGTTGCTTATGTCAGTCTACTGATAAATGCATGCTGAAACTATGCCAAGTAGTCATGTTATGTTGAGCATCCGTAGTATTGGGCTATATTCGTTAATTCTTCCTGCAGGCTGGATACTACTGCTCAGTCTGTGAATGTGTTGTCAAAGATTCTGCTAACTACTTGGATCACATTAATGGGAAGAAGCGTATGTCATCCATAAATGTACAGTCTTGTTTTATATATCATTCCCTCTTAGATGAGTATGAATACTGACACAATTCCTTTCGGTCTTAGATCAACGAGCTTTAGGTATGTCCATGCGGGTTGAAAGGGCAACCTTGGAGCAGGTATGCCATCATTTATGTGTTTTTAGGGCCTGCAACTTCTATAGTAATTCATGATATGACTATAGTGATATCCCATGTCTTTTAAAAATTACTATGTAGGCAACCTAGAGGTACCCCATTGACTAAGCCTTTTATTCAATAAAATAGATAAATGAACCATAAAACAAATCACATCAGGCAGAACATGAATTTCACCCTGGCGAAGATATCCTCTCTAAATCGCATATAAGTGGTAACCATGTGTACTTCAGTTATCCCTTAACTGCTCTACAAGTTCACGCTTATGTTTTCTGCATGGGGAGCACATGCATAGAGAGAGGTATGTGTCCACATCATACATGACTGGACCTCGAAAGCATTTTTTCTTCCATGAGAGATATACCTACCTTACTGTAACAGCTTTTTTTGCTCACTATATCTATTGATTCTGTTTGATTAAACACACATCCATTAATTTCTCACAAAAGCCCAATATTCTGTCTGTTATAATTAATCAATGGCCTTATTATGTCGTTCTACGGCTACGGCTTGTAATAAGTATCTATATATATTCATTTGTTTGTCACATTTTGCACGCTGCGTTTATGTTGTGTCTGTACTCTGTACATACATCCTGACCTTATATACTGTATGCATATTTATGTAGAATTCATGACAAAATGTAGTGTTCTAGGTGTGGCTTTAGAAGTCAAAATGCTACGTGTTCTTTCTGTGGATCTCAATATATACATTGTAGATCTTGCTTATATTCTTCATACAGCAAGCTGCATTCATAAGATCATAGGGAAAATTACATATACCCCCTACTACATTAAGATACTGGAGGAGAATTATTATCAGAAGATAAGATTTTCTCTGATTATAATACTGTCTTGCAGCTTTATATACTTGGTCTTAATATACTATGTGGGCACACAGGTTCAACAGCGTTTTGAAGGTCTGAAGAAGCGAAAAGATACTGGAGGCTTTACTGAGCAAGGTAAAATTGATTTAATAAGCCAGAGGTTCAGTCCCATCTTTCTTCCATATTTGCTCTTTCATTAGCATGTAGCGAATAAAAATGCATGGAGGGTTGATGAATAAAAAGACTGAACAATAATGCCAAGAGGATTTTTATGAAGGAAGATAAAGTATCAGTAAGACATTTTTTTCTGGGTGTATAGGCAAATATAAAGTACAACAATGTTAGTGTGACTATATGCTTCCACTTGATAAAAATCTCTCCAGAGAATCACAGATAACTAAACCTTTTGTGTGCCGCACATTCATCTGGCTGTCTCCTGATTCTGCTGTGACTGACAATCTGTGTATTATATTCCCTGATTATAGATTTTGATGAGCGGATCTTGAAACAAGAAGAAGAAGAAGAGGAAAGAAAGCGTCTGCGCCGAGAAAAAAAGAAAGAAAAGAAGGTTTGTTTTATATTCTTTTCTTTTCTTTTTCCTAGTTGTGCTCGCTATTGTTTTCAACACACCATTTATGAATGCTAATGTCTGATGAAATTCTTCAGAAGGAGAAGACAGCTGAGGAGGAACCCGAGATCGACCCAGATATTGCATCTATGATGGGATTTGGAGGTTTTGGTTCATCCAAGAAGTGATTTTGCAAAAGTTGTTTCATATGAGAATTTTTAAGAACAATCTTCTCCTGATGTGGTATTGTGTTCTGAGTTGACAATGCTTGTGCTGTCGATTCTTGTGGGCTTGTAAATGATCTAATTATCAGTTGATAATTTGCTAGTCACATCTAGATTGTTCTATGATATCTGAACTTGTAACAAGACAGGCCAAATCTGGAGAAAGCATATTATGCAATGTCTCTTGGAAGGTCATCAGGTTATCTTTTATAAATCACAAGGTACAATCCTGCCAACTTAAGATGTTATTTGTGTCATTATCTAGGGCTAAGATGGGATCTGTTAAACTTGAATTAGAGGGAAAGCATGAAATATAAATGCATGGAAAGAAAGTCAAAGGAAGATTATGGATTAGATTTCTTACAGAAGGAATGAGATCATGCAAGCATTCTTTATAAACTACTTCACCAAGACCATAAGTCCATCAACTACTCCATCTCAAGCTATATTTCTCCTCCATATAAACCTCAATTCTTGATCTTCTCAAGTACAGACAACACAATTTAACATTATCCATCAAGATTTAGCAATCCAGGACTAATCATAACAGCCTCAGCTCACAGAAAGCCGGAATTAAAAAATGTTCATGAAATCATCAGTTTTCTTTGCTATGCTGTTTGCATCCATCTATCTGGCACCAATTGCATTTGCAGTTGATCCTCCTAAAGGAGTTCCAGTTTTCGAGATGTTCATGCACGACATACTAGGCGGTAGCAGCCCCACGGCCCGCCCTATCACTGGCTTGCTAGGGAACATATACAGTGGTCAAGTACCCTTTGCAAGGCCTCTTGGATTCCTTCCTCCGAGCGGTGGAGTAGCCATTCCCAACGCCAACGGTGCAAATCCAACCATTAATCCCAACGGTGTTCCACTAGGTACTGGCCTAGGTGGCACAGCCTTTGCTGGTAACCCCAACAACAACAATGGTCAATCAGTTTCCACCCAACAGTTAGGCCCTGATGGATTAGGACTTGGCTTCGGCACGATAACTGTCATTGATGATTACTTGACCACGGCTCCTGAGCTGGGATCTCAGCAGTTAGGTAAGGCTCAGGGGGTTTATGTTGCGACCTCTGCAGATGGGTCCACGCAGATGATGGCGTTTACTGCTATGATGGAGGGAGGTGAATTTGGGGATAGTCTTAACTTTTTCGGAGTGTTCAAGATCGGGAGCCCTATGTCTCGCCTGTCGGTGACTGGTGGTACCGGCAAGTTTAAGAACGCTTGTGGGTTTGCTGAATTACGCTCACTGATACCTGCTGGTCAGCATGTCTTGGATGGAATTGAGATGTTGCTGAGAATCGCAGTCCATCTTACTTATTGATCAGTTGATGATCAGTACTGTTGTGTGCTGCACTTGTGTTGTTTGTTTGTTTGAAGAACCTCTGCTTGATTGCTTATGGGGAGGTGAAGATATATGTATGTCTATGATACATGACTTCATGTCATGAACCTGATTACTTTTGTACGTTGTGCTGAAATTAATATATCAAGATAACATGTCCGGTAACCTTCTTGCATGTCAAAAAACATATAATCTCAGTGCCACATAGTACACCATTACCACCCAACGTTTTCACGTAAAAAACAATAAAACCGATAAAATTCTTGGGTAGACCTACTCCCGATGACCAATAGATTCAATAAACGTGCTTCTAAGATGTAACGGCACCAAATTAGAATCTAAATGCAGAATACAACAATATCTGACGGAGTCATGAGGTGGTCGAGCGGTATGTAAGCTGGGGGTACACGTAATAGGTGTTGAAATTGAGTCCCAAGTATTCATATTTCAGTTAGTTAATTTATCATTTATCGTTACATAAACTTGCAATGTAATATGAAATACTAAAAAAAAAAAAAAAAAAATCCTCCTAGATCTAGATCAATAAAACTAGTATTGGAGTGAGAAATTGGAAAAAAACTAGTGTAGCAGCGAGATACTACTACTAGCCAATAAATTATAGGAAATGTGTTAAATTTTAATTTTAAGGGTCGATACTGCGAAAAATAAAATAACCTGGGAGAAACGCAAATCGTCTAGTAATAGTAAATTTAACATTTTAGCAGTTGAAAGTCGATCGAATGCCCTAAAAACTCAGTAACGCTTCGTCTCCATTCCATCACCACACCTCACTTTCTCCGGTTCAGTCTGCAAATTCAGCTAAGGTACGAATTTCTTGTGTTTCTGTTGATACAGATCTTCTTGTTTCATTGGTGACCATCAATTATTGGATGATTTTTAGTGTGAGAATCGTATAGATGAAAATTCGATTCCAGATTCTGATTTTGGTATATGAAATCCCTTTTGCTAGAAATTGATCGTTTTTAGTTTTTTCATTCTGTTTAATAGATCTGTTTCTGCTCGATCCGTTATATCATCGATAAGTTTTGGAGAATTCTAGATAGGTCGTGTTTTATCCACTGGTTATTGCTGCATACACGAATGTATTAGAACAACAATTTTCCATCGATGTTATCTCGATTACTTGCTCTCGGTTTAATCTGTGGATATATGGTGTTTGTTGATGATCGGTATTCGAAGTTTGATGTGTATTAGAGGCTCCGTCTTATGTAGTTTTTTACATGTCAATTTTGATTTCTTAGAATTTGACTCAATGTGACTTATTGGTGGTAGATGGATTGGCAAGGACAAAAGCAAGCGGAGTACCTGATGCAGCTTCTGTTGGTAATTTTTGCGGGAGTGGCATTTGTCACGGGGTATGTCTTAGCGTCGTTTCAGACAATGCTCCTTGTTTACGCAGCTGGTGTCTCCTTGACTGCTTTAATTACTGTTCCCAACTGGCCATGGTTCAACCGTCATCCTCTCAATTGGTTGGACCCGAGTGAGGCTGAAAAGCACCCCAAGCCAGAGCCTGCTAGTCCTGCCCCGAAAAAGAAAGCGGCTAAGAAGTAGGTATTCTGGGGATGGTGTTCAGTACCAATTTTAATGTCCTCATAGTTACGTGCTTAAGGAGGTTTCAGACATTGAATGCAGTGTATTGGTGTTACATTTTTATGTCAATTTGGAACTTGGAAAAGCACGTTTTTCTCTTGAACTTTCACTTGATAGCATTTATGAGCTGAAACTACACTAATGAAAAATTGATGTTCTCTCACCACCCTAGAGTATCAATGTGTAACCCTCACCTACAGCTCAAATAGTTTATATTGCAGATGTTTTAGTTGGTTACACTGAGTTTTCTCACACTATATTATGCTCCAGTTTGGTCTCATAGTTACCTGACACGATTCTATCATTGGTTCTATAGTGAACAGTGAACCCGGTTATTAGCTTTGGCTTAGTTCATTGTCGTGGTTATAAGTTTGACTTGGATCTAGTAATATTAGATGGATGTTAAAAAATTGATGACGTCCCTTTTCCTTTCAATGGATAATTTATATTGCTCAACAGGCTTCCCTTTGTATAAGACGCTGAATGATATCTTGCTGAATCTCATTTGTGTTCGGATACTGATGCCCTTATTTGGTCATATTGAAGTCTAATTACTTGTGTGTCCATCACCTCCTGAGTTTTATGATCTTGGACATGGAACATCTATTACAGTTCTGAAACGAAAATAAACCCTTTACATCGCAGGAATGTGGTTGTAGGTTGAATTTGCGTCATCTGAAGGGTAAATTGCATTGTACCTGTGCTTGTTAAATGTCAAATTATGAATAATTAGCAACGGCAAGACTAGCTGATATTGTGTATTCATATACCGTCTTTCCATTGAAAAGAATCATCCATTTTTTTTTTTTTCGTGTTGGAGCTAATGTGCATTATAAGTAGACAGATTGAATACGAAACTTAAACTATTGGTATGGGTGCTGGGAGCCCCTCGTTTCAACCCCAGCTCTTGTGATGAGATAATAGAATTGCTGTCCTCGTTTATCTTTCCACCTCTAGGCTCAGTCCCATTAGTGCGTGTTTCAGTGAGTGAGATGGTGCTATTTCTCTAATCTTTAAATAGGATTTTTCCCGGTTATCTTCGCATAAATTCTTCTTTGCATTGGTTGTAGAAACGTTTTCTTTACCCTTTGAATTTGGAATATTGTCCTTAAGAATCATTGATCATTCTAGCATTCTTTATTTGTGTCTCTATTCTTTTTGCGAATGGGATTGTAGGGCTGTTGTACCTTTTCAATCAGCAAACCTAATGATATGGCAAAGTGTCAATCTCGAAACACATGATTCAGAGTCTCAAGTTATCTTGTGGGTTGTAACACAAATTTAGTGTCAATGTGATTTAGTGCAGAATTCACCAAAATCTACTCCACCACAAGTACCTTGGAAGATGATGGATCAGAAACTCGCATAGCATCAGGATTGTTATCAAGTGACATATAATTCATATAAAGCTACTCATATTAACAATAATATACTCGAGAACTATTGAAATCAGAGCACAACCACCACTAAGGTCTACTAACATAGCTAGCAAATTACCTGGCATAGTGCGTAGGCAATCTACGAACTTCTAGAGACAAATAACCCTCTACAAACTATCGTATATATTATCTTTACACAACTCAACTCGGCTATATCCCACCTATGGGTAGATCTACAACTACAACAGGGTAAAAGGAAAGAAGTCACTAATACATCTTACATAATTAACTTGTACAATCATCTAGAGACATTTTATAAGCTTGCAGATGCTTATTTTCCCAACAACTGAATCATGATGCGACATTAACAAGTTTATGTAACTCATTGACAGCAACAGTCATCAACATCCGGTTTCCTGGAAGTTCATTTGAACAAGCCAAACCAATCTCGAGCACAGACTTCACACATTTCACGATCTTAACATCCATCTTGTCATTGTACTCTTGCAAAATGTTTGAGTCCACAATTTCCATCGCTTGGCCTGGCAATGCACTTCTTACAAAATCACAGAGGCTTTTAGAATCACTAAATTCCTCATCGGTTGGTCTTCGACCCGTAAATATCTCCAGCAAAAGAATACCAAAGCTATATACATCCCCTTCTTTAGAGACCATGCCACTCATACCATATTCTGATAAATGAGATCAATCACGTTTATATTAGAAAAAAGATTTATAAAATCAGTAAGTGGATTGCTCTATGTATAACAAATGATATTCTAAATTTAACACCACCCATATGCGAATCTACATAATGTTAATGAAGAACATATAAGAATTCTCATACCTGGGGGGATATAGCCTATAGTACCCCTGATTCCAACCGAACTATTTCCATCTATTGAGAAGGCTCTGGAAATAATCTTCGCCAATCCAAAATCCCCAACATGAGCAGTCATTTCTCCATCTAAAAGAATGTTGCTTGGCTTCAAATCCCCGTGAACAATAGTTGATCTTGTACCAAAGTGCAGGTATTCGATTGCTGAAGCAACGTCCATGGCAATGCTTAACCTCTGTCTTAAGCTGAGTGTTCTTACACTTTCAACCTCAGATTCATGATGCAGCCACTGGTCCAGGTTCCCATTTGCTAAGAATTCATACACCAATGCCTTGAACTCATTCCCTTGAAAATCAATGCTTGAACACACACTCATTATTTTCACAAGGTTCCTGTGTCTTATGCCTCTCAGTGCATTGCATTCTGACATGAAACTTTTCAAAGCACCTTTGACACTGAGGTTGAGGACCTTAACCGCAAAGGAAGTTTGCATATCGCCAAGAATTCCTTTGTAAACTGTTCCAACTCTTCCTGCCCCAAGTATGTTGGATTCCGAGAATCCACATGTTGATTTTTGGAGATCACCATATGATAGCCTCGCATAGTCAGCATCCATTGTGTCCACGTGCAATTGAGCAGCTTTTGATGTTTTTTGCCGGTATATGAATATGTAGTAGCATGCCGAAAGAATAGCTCCAACTCCAAACACCGGGATCAATACTTTGAATACAGTTGGAATGGTTTTTCTCTTGGAATTGCTTGACGAGCAGCGACGAAAACTTAGTGATGGAATTCCTCCACACAAGTTCATGTTACCTTCAAGTGAGATGGCACTCTCATTTAGAAACACTCCTTCTCTTGGGAATTCACCTTCTAGCCTATTGAAAGACAAGTTCAAATTCAGGAGATCAAGTCCACCCAAAAATCTTGGAATGAGTCCAGACAGGTCATTTTCTGAAAGATCCAAGTATCGGATACTCCTCAAATTGACTAGCTCATTAGGTATCTCCCCCGAAAAAGAATTGCTTTGCAAGTAAAGATCTTCAAGTCCTACACATTCGCCCAACGAATTTGGAATGATTCCTGATAGTCTGTTGTGAGACATGTCTAGGCTCAGAAGCCTCATCAATGAACCAACTTGTGATGGAATAGGACCGGTGAAGGCGTTGTGAGAAAGGTTAAGCAATATTGAGAGAGATGAACGACTCAAGATTTCACTAGGTATCGTGCCACTGAGATTGTTGAGAGAAATGTCTAATGAAAGCAAGTAGGTACAATTGGCAAGACTCTGAGGTATGTTTTCGGAGAGATTATTCCGGCTCAAATCTAAAGTGTACAACAACGTCAGGTTACCGAGGGAGAAAGGTATGTTATTGGTTAATCTGTTTCCAGCTAGCATAAGTTCTTTGAGTTCATTAAGCTTACCAATGTCAGTAGGAATTGGACCATCAAGATCATTATCATCCAAATTTAAAGCATTGAGGCCGACAAGGTTTCCAATGCTAGCGGGAATGATTCCATGTAACCGGTTACCATCTAGGTATAAATTACCAATTTGGCTCGAAAGATTGGAGATGGAGTGGGGCAACAAGCCATCAAACAAATTGCTTGACATTATAAGATGTGTCATCCTAGTGCAATTTGTCATATAGATGAAATGAAGCTCAAGTCCCCTTCCAAACTATTGAAGTCTGCCTCAAATTTTTCTAGAACTACAAGTCTAGTAAAATCTATCATTATTCTTCCTGTAAAGCTATTTGCACTTACAAAAAGCATTCGAAGGGAAGAGTAATTCGAGATTGAAATTGGAATATCTCCAGTAAAATTGTTATCCACCAAACTTATATATCGGATATTTGGAGATGAGAAGCCTAGTTGAGAAGGTACGGTTCCGTGAAGATGATTAGAATGAATTCCGAAATAACGCATGGTGGATATATTATACAGGCCAGTTGGAACCGTACCAGTCAAGCTGTTCAAACCTAAGAATAGCCATTCTAGAGATTTAAGTTGAACAAGAGACTCCGGGATTTCGCCTTGCATCCCACAGTTTGCTATAGATAATATTATGAGTTTGGTAAAATTTCCAATATAGGGTGGGATAGTTCCAGAAAGTTGGTTAGATGTAAAGCCTAAATGCTGAAGATTCACTAAAGAAGTTAGCTCTGAGGGTATGATTCCAGTGAGATTGTTGTCAACCAAGTTGAGGTAATAGAGATTTGTACAATGCGACAAGTTTCTTGGTATCTCTCCGCTTAAAGAATTATTGCTAAACGCAATAGCTTTAAGCCGTCTCAAATTACCAACTTGATCAGGAATTTGGCCATTGAAGGTGTTATTTCGAAGAGAAATGTATTGGAGGAAAGAAAGGTTACCTAAATAAGGTGAAATCGTTCCGACAAGACCTCTGGAGAAAAGAGCAATCTCTACAACTCGGTTTGGATGTCTGCGGCTGCAACGAATGCCTTCCCATTCACAGAAGTGAAGTGTTTGATTCCATGAGTTTAGAGCTCCCAGTGGATCATCATCAATGGCTTTCTTAAATGCAACGAGTGCTTCGAAATCGGTTTCATTATTGGAGCATGCGACTGGAGTAGTGATGAAGTAGAACAAGAAGATGCAGAAGTATGAAGTTATGTAGGGAATTTGGAAGCAGAGGTTTGGCATGGTCTTTCTTTTGGTAACACTTTTACAGGATTGATAATCTGATTATTCTGATACTACTATCATTATGGGCTTCTTAATGGCCATTTATAGAGTAAGAAGTTGTCATCATCTGCTCAATTTTTCCAAGCAAGTTAAGATCATAAATTCATAACTCATAAATCTGAATGTCTAATCAATGTCCCAATGAATAAATGCACATCAGTGACTCGTTAGGACCGTAACTATATGTGATGACTTGACTTAGAGTCTGTGCTTGCATTTCTATGATATTTGAACTTTTAGTCCTCGTCAGTTACTACCCTTACGTACACACTACACTTGTACTGTTGTACAACCTTTTAATTTGTTACTTCCTCCGTTCCTCCCGTCCCGTCCCGTCTCATGTTTCACATTTCAACCTTTTTGGGTTAACCGGTTTCAACTATAACTACGAATTAATTTTAAACGGTAAATGTAAAATGTTTAACTAAATTATAGTATGATACTTTAAGGACTAAAGTTTCATAATAAAATTATTTGAACATTTTACGTTTACAGTTTAAGATTAATTCGTAATCAAAGTTGGAGACGATTGACCGAAAAAAGTCAAAATGAAAAACATGGAACGGGGCGGATGAAGTATAACGTAATCCTTCGAAATCAAAACAAATGTCACATTTAACTTTTCATTATTCTTTAAGTCGTCTTTGAAAAAAAAAAAAGGGACAAGTACTTATTTTTGTTGAGAAAGTAATGAAATTGTCATTGAGGAATTTCCCTTTGTGATAAATACAATGAGTTGCCAATGAGGTATATCCCAGTCGACGTGGTCATTGATTTCATCATTTTAACGGTCTTGTGGTCAATTGACTCAATTCAATCCCATAATAATGGGGTTGTTAAACGCAACACGTTTTCGGATAAACACAACACAAATATTTTGTAACTTGACGGAAATGCCCTTAGCTAAAAAACAAACTTATGAAATACGAAAAAATTAAAAAACTCATATATGCAAACACGAAAACATTATGCGAACATATAAGGACACTAATTAACATCAGTAAACACAAAATTTCAAAAATTTCGAAATTTCGAAAAAAAATGAACAATTTTTTTTTTCCCGCGCAAAATATTTTGTTTATACAAAAAACATTAACATGCATGATGGAACACAAAATAACAATACTAAACAAGAATCGGGAAAAAAATTTAATGATTTTTTTCCGGAAAATATTTCGTTTTTACAAAAGTTAAAAAAAACCCAAAAAAGCAAAAAAAAAAGAAAAAAAATGTGACCATGATATGGCCGGTTTTAAAACCTAATGGAACACAAAATAACAATACTAAACATGAATCGGGAAAAAAATTTAATGATTTTTTTCCGGAAAATATTTCGTTTTTACAAAAGTTAAAAAAAAAACCCAAAAAGGCAAAAAAAAAAAAAAAAATACTGTGACCATGATATGGCCGGTTTTAAAAACGAAATATTTTCCGGAAAAAAATCATTAAATTTTTTTCCCGATTCATGTTTAGTATTGTTATTTTGTGTTCCATCGTCCATGTTAATGTTTTTGTGTTTGTATATACGAGTTATTTCGATTTTTCGTTAACTTTGTAAGTTTGTTTTTTTAGCTGGGGGCATTTTGGTCAATTTATAAATATTTTGTGTTGTGTTTAGCCGAAAACGTGTTGCGTTTAACATTGCTGATAATAATTCTTCTGAATGGGAATTAAATAGTGTAGGAGAACAAGACTGGTCCCAGTCTTGGTCAATTCAATCAAAAATGAAATTATACGAGGAGGCAATTTGGATTGTCACACCTCTATGAAAGTATTTCCACTAAATTTAACTGTTGTCAAATAAAGGGAAGGTCAAAGTCTTGGAAAATGTAAGATTTTCCTAAAATATAGGAAAATCAAGGTTTTTTTAATGGTTTTTTTGCGGTTTTTGAGTTTTAGCGGTCCGACCGATCGAGTTTCTTAAAAAACCGCCAAAACATACATTTTTCGTTATGCTTTTAATAGATCATGTTATGGTTTTAAGTTGTTAGCATTGAAAATTTTAGTTACAGTTTTAACGTATTTTATTAATGTTTTAAGAGATGATGTGATGGTTTTAATGGGTCAGTATTGTATGTTTCAATTATAATTTTTAACCTCTTTTGTTAATTTTAAGAGAGGTGTGATGGTTTTAATGACTACATGATAGTTTTTAAAATGGTTTGTTAAAAGTTTCAGGGATACCATTAGAACATCAATAAACAAGCTTAAAATAAGCTAATTGAGACATGTCATTACAATTTCGAAACATTCAGCCATTCAAAAGTTCTAAAACATCTATTCTCATAGTAAAAAAATTACAATAAACGTTCATTCGGTGTTTTTTATACAAATGGAAACTGAGTTGTTAAAATACTCTTTTTTTCCGATTAAACTTGTTGGTGAACTTCGGCTTGTTGCCTTTTTGTTGCTTGTGTTTGTTGCTTCAATACTGCAATGACACCTTTGAGAGATCTATCATCAAACTCGATGTCATCGTTATCACCTCGTTATCACCTGTTCAAAACATTCACTAACTGGGTTAAAACCATAACAACTCTGGTTCAAACTATCACGTTGGTGCTTAAAAAAAAAAAAATGCAAAACAAGGCAAAAATAGTAAAATTGATGATTAAAACTATAACAATGAATCTTAAAACTATAACAAATCATGAATATGCAACACAAGCTAAAAATGCTTAAAACCATAGTAGTGCATTTTAAAACTATAACAATGTATCTTAAAACTATACCAAAGCATGTGCAAACAATCAAATCATAAATATCTCATCAGAAGCTAAAAAAGTCTAATGCTGCTGCTTAAAACTACAATAATAGGTATTAAAACTATAAGATATGCGATAAAACTAATAACAGACATAAATATTAAACATAAGCTAAAAACAGTAACATTGAAGAAGCTTAGAAACATAACAGTGCATCTTAAAACTATAACAATGTTTCTTAAAACTATATAACAAAACAGAAACATGCAACACAAGCTAAAAACAGTAACATGGATGTTTAAAACCATAACATTGCCTTGTAAAACTATAACAATGCATCTTAAAACTATAACAAAACATTTGTAAAAAATCAAATCATAAATATTTCATCAGAAGCTAAAAAGTCTAATGTTGCTGCTTAAAACTAAAATAATAGGTCTTAAAACTATAAATATGCGCTAAACTAATAACAGGCAGAAATATTAAACACAAGCTAAAAACAATAATATTGAAGCTTAAAATCGTAATAATGCATTTAAAAACTATAACAATGCCTCCTAAAATTATATAAAAAGGCATTAAAAATAGTAATATAGGTGCTTAACAGATACTATCTTTTAAAACTATAACAAAGAAAAATTATAAATATATCATTTCAAGCTAAAAACACTAATATCGTTACTTAAAAGTACAATAATAGCTATTAAAACTATAAGATATGCGCTAAAACAATAACGGAAGGTAACATTTAACACAAGCTAAAAACAACGTAATCATGATTCATAAAACATAACACTAGCAATTAAGGATAAGAATAACTAATCATCAACAAACCAACATAATAACAATCAAATTATACAAGTTGAGTAAAAGAGGCAGATTAAAATTTGATCATGCCTTATGTTTTATCATCATCTTCCAGATCACTCGAGTCATTTCAGCCCTGCGATCGGTCGATCGAAATTCTCACCGGATTCAGCTGCTTATTGGTCAAAATCTTCTTTACCCTTTCGTTCCCTTTAAACTCCTTCAATCCAAATCAACTGCGAAAATAATAACAATTATGAGCAATAGTTCACTCAACAAGCAGCTGTTGATACAAAAGTCCGTAAATCATCTTAACCTAAGCTCAACATGGATTAGATTAGAAACAAATGATAGAAAGCTACAGAAACAAAACATATGGTCCAATATGTTCATGTAATCGATGAAGGAGCCAATAATGAAGCACTTCCAGTATCATAACTGCTGCTACCTTTAGACGGAATCGAACCTTGAGGGCCGCAAATCTAGCAAAAAGGTCATCGACATCGCCCATTGATGCAGTAATTTTGGTTGTTTGTTTGGGAGAAACAAGAGAAGAGTTATTACGGTTTTTGAGAGCTTGGAACCGGGCGATCGAGATCTGGAGATGACGGATGAGCGTGCCATGTGGGAATTGGTGCTGAGTTTGAGAAGCACGTCATCCTGTGCTGCTCAGAGTAGCTGCTCCACCTCGTATTCGTCGGATTTCGATCGGAGCTGGTGATTGGAGGAGAGATCTGGTGGTGGGTTGGAGAGAGGGAAAGGTGTGGTGTAGAGAGAAAGATGGTTGATTGTATGGTTTATGTGAGATAATATTTTTATTTGGAGTATTTATATAAAAACTATTGACCGGTTTATAGTGTTTTTGACCGATATTTTATTGTGAAAACCGGACTTTCCTATAGATTAGGAAAATCTTCCGTTTTACTATACTTACTCGAAGGGAAGTGTTACGAATAAAACAATGATTATAATAATAACTGAGGGTGCCAACCTCGTTAAAAAGAGTATAAATGAGGGTGGCAACCTCGAGTAAAAAGAGTCCATGTTGAACTTTAGGACGGTTGTAAGTGTCATGCGAAACGAAACGAAATTTTATATTATTACTGGGTAGCGGGCTTAATTAGTCGGGTCGGATTTCATATATGCGGGCTTAATTAGTCGGGTCGGATTTCAAATGTCCACACATAAATAACTAATATTTAATTATGTGATGTTTGCTCTCGTACATTTAATGCAATATTTCATAGCATGAATTCAACATAGTTCCAAAGCATATAAACTGAAAATCCGCACTTAATCTACAAGCACAATCACATACCTTGTTGGTGATTACAAAATTAAAGCCTCTATCAAATTACATAAGCCGAAGATAGTGCAAGTATTCCAAAATAAAGCAACATGAGCAACTGAACGACAAATAGAAGTGATCTGCATAATGAAAGTGTGGAACATGGTCACATTCCAGAAAACTAATGAAAGTAAAAATGTTGATGATTAATATTAATCGATGACATACCTAGTAGCTGGTGCAAACTTGAATGATTCTCCATCTTGAATCTCACTTACAAACCTTGAATTGAACTCGACCTTTTTTCATGACTTCAAATTCATCTATAACTAAATCAACATCAAAAGACCGAGTGATTTCTTTCTCGATATTCATGAATAGAGCACTAGACAAAAAGTCATCCCCATCTTACTACGTAACCTTGTCTTTACAATTTTCATTGCAAAAAATGCACGTTCTGATGTAGCCGTAGAAACTGGGAGAGTCAAAATTAGTCTTATCAACTGATCAATAAGGGGATATATGGTTGACTTCATCGACTTCGACAATAGTTGGCACATTTCAGAAAGAGATTGCACATCAATCACCAAACATATTAAGCAAGTTATGAATAGATTTCAAATGAGAACTCCACCTTGTATCACCTGGGCGTTGTAAGGTTGCAATCTGATTCTTTCCTCGTCCTGTTTGAAGCTCACTCGTTGAAATCAATTCTTCAATTTCAATAGCACACGCAAGTTGCAACTGATCATGGCGTTTGGCAGAGGAATCAACTGAATTTATGATCTCATTCAAATGCAAGAAGAATCGTTCAATATGAAAGACACTTTGGGACGTAGCAACTAATGTCAACTATAGCCAATGGGCAAAACAGTGAACGTAATAGGTAAAACACTTTGGGACGTAGCAACTCTTTCTCTTATTATATAATAAATGTTGATCTCGATTTAATACTTTATTTCATAATCAAAATCCAAAACAATAAATAATACATATAATTTTTTTTTTTTGGGGGGCGAATCTAAAATTTCAAAAAATATTACATATATATTTTTAAAAAAATCTAGGGGGGGGGCGACCGTCCCTGGCGGTGGGAGCCACCTCTAGTGATTGATTCCAAAGGGAAGTGTTACTCTTAGTTCTCTTTCAAGTTACGTTCATCCTAATATTCCTGCTGGCCCTCTCATCATTGGCTCATTCCTCACCAAACATCACCACTAATCAATCAGCTCTGCATGCCCTCAAAACCCGAATCACTTCTGACCCTTATGGCCTCCTGGAAGACTGGACACTCTCGTCTCCCCTTTGCAACTGGACTGGAGTCACTTGTGGTCCTCGCCATCTCCAAGTCACTGAATTAAACATTTCAGGCATGAATCTTACTGGAGAAATACCTCCACAAATCGGAAACCTCTCCTTTCTCTTGACATGAATAGAAACGATTTCACTGGATTTATTCCACAAGAGCTCGGTCATTTACGAAGGCTGAGATTTCTCAGGCTGAGTTCCAACAGTTTCAAAGTTCCATCCTTCTCGGCGATATTTCCTTGGAGGAAACAATTTCACGAGCTTTAACGCGTTTCTGAATTCGTTCCGTAACGAATCTACACTTGTGAGACTAGACATGTCAAACAACTCTCTTCAAGGGACCATTCCAGAATCCATAGGTAAACTCCGGAACCTCAGGTGGTTGGCCATAGCAAATAATCTATTATCAGGTGCCATCCCTTCTTCGCTTACAAACATTTCGACTCTGAAGAACTTAAATCTGGAAGGAAATTCAATTGAAGTGATTCCAGAAAACATTGGGAATCTCTACAGGCTTAATTACTTGAGCTTGCATTATAACCTGCTTTTTGGTTCTATACCCAACAGTATTTTTAATATATCCACAATGGAAAACTTGGATCTCAATTCTAATGTCCTATCCGGCACACTTCCTGATGATATGTGCCTTCGACTTCCAATACTACTCAAAGAGCTCTACCTATCGGGGAACCAGATACACGGCCGAATTCCATCCAGTTTTGCTTCAAATCCTCTCATTGTCGATTAACAAGTTTGATGGAGTGATACCACCAGAAATTTGCAGCTTACAAATGCTTGAGGAATTATATCTCGGCAGCAATAACTTATCAGGTGTCATCCCTTCTTGGCTCGGGAACATGTCAAGTATGGAGCGTTTTGGATCTTGGTCATAATAACTTAACAGGTACATACATTTCTTTTTAAATAATATTGAATTTGCATATTCTGGTGTTCGACGTTCTCATTTACTATTCATCAACTAAATTTTTTACTTAATCAATTTTAACTCTATACCAAATAGTCAGTAGAGAGTTTCTCAACTTTGACATTAATGCTTTCTAATACTTTGATGCTTCTGGTGTACTCAACATCTCAACATTAAGAATACTTTGAGTAACATAAAATTTGCTTGTTGGCAAGATTCCATCAAACTTTTGCAACACGCAGCCCAATCTTCAATGGCTTTATCTGGGTAACAACAAGCTCGGTGGATTTGTACCAAATTCAATTACGAATTGTTCTGGGTTAACGTACCTAGACCTATCTAACAATCAGTTAACGGGTTTTATCCCTGATTCCCTTGGAGATCTTAGAGCCCTAGAATATATGGTTACAGTTATGGGGGAACAATTTTACAAGTGAGTCCACGTTTCATGAGTTGAGCTTTATCACATCCTTGATGAACTGCAGGTACTTAACATACTTAGATATCAGTCTTAATCCTCTCAATGGAATTCTCCCAGCATCAGTGGGAAACCTTTCGTCTTCTATACAGTATTTATACATTCGTAACTGCAGAATCAATGGCTATATTCCAAATGAAATTGGGAATTTGAGTGGGTTGGTATCATTAGATCTAGGCCGGAACAATTTCGGTGGAGTTATTCCTGCAACACTTGATGGCTTACATAACCTTCAGAGATTATTCCTTGGTTACAACCAATTACGAGGACTCGTTACAAGGAGGCTTTGCAGCTTAAAAAATTTGGGGCATTTGAGTTTGAGCGATAACCGCCTCACAGGTATGATCCCGGAATGCCTGGGAAACATTTTATCTGTTAGACAAGTGTATCTTAATTCTAACTTGAGTTCTAGCATACCGAATAGTCTCTGGGGCTTGTATCTCATCGAGCTGGATATTTCCTCAAATTACATTAGCGGTTCTTTATCTCCTCAAATTGGAAATCTCAAGGCAGCAAGACACAAACTTGTCGAACAATGACTTCTCGGGTGATCTTCCAAACACATTCGAAGGTATGCAGTACATGATTGACTTTTCGTTGGCTCATAATAAGTTTGAAGGTCCCATACCCGACTCCATAGGTGGCATGTTGCGTTTGCGAACATTGGACCTTTCAGATAACAACCTATCGGATATGATCCCGAAGTCACTAGAAGCACTTACATATCTAGGATACCTCAATGTTTCTTTTAATCAGTTATCAGGAGAGATTCCTTCTGAAGGGCCGTTTCAAAATTTAAGAAGCCAATCATTTTTGCCGAATTTAGCGCTATGTGGTCTTGAAAGATATCAGGTTCCACCTTGTGAAGAGCACACAAGTAAATCAAAGTTGAAGAAAGAATTTCGGCTTGCAGTTATAATCATGCCTGTTATGGCTTTTGTACTTGCATGTATCTTGACCATGATAATTGTTAGACGCTGCCGGGAAAACGTGTTAAGATATATTACAAGAGACTTCAACTTGAAGAAGAACTCATCTCCTAGTCTAATTAGTATTTTATCATATTACGTTTTGTGTTATCTTCTATAACTTAGTTTCCGTTTCCTAGTTGGATTAGATAACTAGTTTATATTTCTATATAAGCATACGTTAGCTTTTTATTTCTTGTAATCTTACTATTATATCAATATAGTTTTCTCTCAATTTCTCTCAATTTCTATATTGTAACAAAACTCTCCACAAATGGTATAAGGTGTATTGAGAACAGGAATTGCCAGAATTTCTTATTTTGATATTTTATAGTCAACAAATAGATTCAGTGAAAACAATTTGATAGGAAAAGGAAGTTTTGGTTTAGTTTACAGAGGTGTGTTTAGAGATGGGGTGATTTTGGCTATAAAAGTGTTTAATATGCAATTGGAAGGTGCATTAAAGACTTTTAATGTTGAATGTGAAGTACTGCGCAATATTCGCCACCGAAATCTCGTCAAGGTCGCAAGTAGTTGCTCCAACCAGGATTTCAAGGCCTTGATTCTCGAATACATGCCGAATGGAAGCCCTGAGAAGTGGTTGCATTCTAAAGAAGTGTTATCTCTCATGCAACGATTGAGCATTATGATAGATGTAGCTACTGCATTGGAATATCTCCACCATGGTTACTCCACACCCGTGGTTCACTGCGATTTAAAGCCGAGCAACATCCTTCTAGATGGACATATGACGGCTTATGTAAGTGATTTCGGAATTGCGCGATTGTTAGGTGAAGAGGAGACCAGAACACACCATGGCACTAGCAACAATTGGTTGCATGGCTCCAGGCAAGTAACATTATGCTTCATTGCCTTTTTCCATTGCAAAACTAGACACACTAGTATCATACTATGATTTTTCTCACAGTTTAATTAGCATGGAAAAGGAACTTGATTTTCATATTGACATGGCCAATACAATCTACTAATTGGCTATGCTTCAAGAATGAAAATTTTGTTTTAATCAAATTTCATATATTTCGATAACTGATGATAAATCTTGTGTTCTAGAATATGGATTGGATGGGAGGATTTCCACAAGATGTGACGTGTACAGCTACGGCATACCACCAAAGCCAAAATTATCATAACTTATATGTATCAAAATGGGATTTCCCTAGTACCAAGTTAATACAAAGATATCCACATGTAGGTCTGCATTGGCTAGAGCTGAATGAAATTGAATTTGCAGGTAACTAATTATTTGAAGAAGACGACTAATGGGGTTGAAATTAGGGATTAATATTGATATGTACATATAATTCTCTCCAACGAATTAGACCAATCTACCACCGTTCAAAAACTCGAGAAACGCTTTTAGCCACGATCAGAGAAGTTGAGTCCGTCACCCAGAAGAAAAGCCCGACACAAGACAAACTTACCAAACATAAAGTCCGGCACCAATAAAGAGTTTCAGAACAAGAAAACCTCGCTACAAGTCCTAAAGAAAAGTACCCAAAAAGCCCGGCATTAAGGTCTTGACAGACTTTGGTCACTACAAAAGGGCCGCCTGCAGTAAGTCCGCCATAACTAACGTGAGATAAACGCGCCACCTACCTCCGAGACCACGTGGCACCTTGTCGCCAAGCTGACAAGATCCCGGGAAATCAGACAGCCTGTCCCCCAAGCTTCCTCTATAAATAGCCCGCATTTACTACTCATTAAGGTACGTAACCACGACTAAAAAATCTACTCTCTAAGTTTCGGGTCCGAGATAACTCGATTAGCCCGTCACACAAGTTGAGTCTTAGTCCGGACTGCCCACGGCAGGCCGGCCCAAAAGGGTCTAACCCCTTCCTTTTGTTTCCAGGAGATGTCCGGATCGAACTTTGCCGGCCCCTACCAGTAGACGGAACATCACTGAACTGACGAATTGGAGTGCCTTATCTGGGTTCATAGCGCTACGGACCGAGCTAAAGACGGACTCTAGATCTATGCCAGGTTGCTCTTGACGGACCCCAGATTGCCGGACCCAATTACTAAGCTCTTGCCGGACCCGCGAACTAAAACGATCCCAACCACACGACCTAATCACTGGACTCTTCTAAATTACGCTCTTGACCCACGAATTTGACTTAACCGAATTTACCCCACATCATATTGGCGCCGTCTGTGGGAATCACTTAGTACAAAAAGTCATGGCTCCAGCTAGAAGACGTACTAGAAGGACAGCTCCAGTAATCCTTAGATCAACAACTTCTGATGTTGGGCCCCGAAGTCAAGTCCGCAACCGCCGGGAAGTCAATCCTTTCACAGGAAATCAACAGATCAATGAACATGATGATAGGGATGGCCTCGAAGCTTCTCTTTCCACCACGTAATCCATTTAACGGACAAAGAACGCCCCATCCACCAACTCCGTGCCGTAGACGCAATGATCGTTATACCTGTGTCACCGCCGACGGCCCATCGGCCGATACAATGAAGCTCAAATTCAACTTTTGCAAGCCGCCCTGTTACTAAGGACCCAACCTCAATTAGGGCCAGGCGTGAACCTCCCAGACGACACTAACCACGCACCACGAAGAAGCGCTCCCGTATTGCCAATCCAGAATTGACCCCAAGTAACAATAGATCATGTGGTGGAATCCAGAGGACCCCCGAACTCTCGAAATACTGATCGTTCCGAAAGTCTCAGAGCCTCAAGCCATAGAGCCCCGGGAGACTTACGAAACATGCTAAATCGTCGGGCTCGGAGTAATTTGCACTCGAGAAACAATCGGAGGACAAGTAGAGAGGGGAACATGGGAGTCGACGAGAGAACACGTCGTGACCCAACTCCTTCTCGAACCACCGCACGAAATCGGCAGCGTCAAGATGACGGGAGAAGGGACCACGAGGAGCAATACGACGAGGAGAACGAAACTCTCAACGGGTACCGGGGCGACACTCCACCCCAAAACCATCCCCGCCATGGACGATTCCGTAATGAAAGAATACAGTCGCCAGCCAGGATGACTAGGAATGATGATTATCGAGACCACGGAAGGGGAAGCCGAGATAGAGGAAGGGAACATCATCGAAACCGAACCAGGTCAAGGTCTGCCGGGACTCATAGGGGGGACAGGCACATGGATGAAACCGAACAAATTAAAGAACAGGTTAGGATCCATGAAGCTGCCCTAGAATTGGAACGGTCAAAGCTAGAAACACTTACCCATGCAAGAGATATCATGAAATATGGAAGGAGCCTGAATCCTCTTTGCCAAGCTATGAGGGACACCGAACTCCCTCCGGGGAGGAGTGCCCCGAGTTCTAAGGAAACGTATGAGGGAATCACATGCCCAATAGATCACCGAATTCGTTTTGAGGCATTCCTGGGAGGCATGGGAGTACCGGACAATGTAAAGGCACAGTTATTTCCCAACACCCTCTACGGACCCGCAGTGACTTGGTGGAAGCACCTCTGGCCCAATACTATAACATCCTGGGACCAGATGATCGCCAAATTCACTCTGCGATTCGAGAACTTCCTCGAAACAGCTCGTCCAGTCAGCTACCTGGCAGAAATTGTGCAAAAGGAACATGAAAGCTTGAGATCGTTTGTCAAAAGGTTTGAACAAGCAGCTGTCCTCGTTGAGTCACACCCCATCAAAGATCGACTATTCCACATGGGTGAGAACACCAACAACGCTTCATTCCGCTACACGATTGTCGATGCAGGAATAACCACCGAACGAGAGCTGAATGAAGTAATCAAAAAATTCTTGAGCACACACGAAACCCTCGACAAAATGGTAGTAAGAGCCGAGGTCAAGAAGGTAAAATCAGTACCAGATAACACAAGGTTGGGAAACCAACATTTCGAGCAAAAGGGGAAAGGTGACAGAAGAGGAAGGGTTGAAGAAAGAAGAAGATCTCCCCGAAAAGTTTACATAAACTACGCTGACCTAAAAGCCCCCAAGGAACAGATCTTGACCATCATGCAAAGTCAAGGCTTCCCAATCCAAAGGCCCCAAGCACGGGAAACCAGTTCACCAGAACTCGAATCTATCATCACTTCCACCAACAGACGGGACACTCCACTGGAAAATGCACGCACCTCAGGCAGGAAATCCAGAGGTTGATCGAAATGGGATATTTGCAAGAATACATCATGAGGAAGCCCGAGGGCACCGACCGACGTGAAGCCAGGCAAAGGTACCAGTCCAATGAGCCGCGTGGTGCAAGGGAGCGGAGAAATGCATCTCCCCGCCGTTCTCCTCCCAGAGGGTCTAGCCCTAGGCATAACAGAGGTGAAAGGCCCGCTCCGATCAAGAGACGCTCGTTTAGCCCAAGAAGACAATCAGTGTTACCCGGACCACCGAGCCCAAGAGGACGCCGAGAGGCTAGGAGATCCCCAAGTCCGGCACGAGAGAACGGGAGGGTAGCATATGTCGAAACTCAACCAGCTTACGTAGATGATAACCCGGTCCGTTTTGGGAGAATACTTAGCATTGCCGGAGGACCTACTGGAGGAGACAGTAGGAATGCTCGAGAAGCCATGGCAAGATCACTGAGAAATTCGGATGAGAAATCCGTCAATATGGTGGCTCCCGGCACCAACGTGATCACCTTTGACGAATCTGAAGCACCCCCTCCATGCAAGGGAGAAGGATTGGTCCATGACCCGGATGTCCCCTTGGTGGTGGAAATGGACATAGCAGGTTATGAGATCACAAATGTATTAATCGATACCGGCGCCTCCTCTAACATCCTCTTCATGAGCACTGTCCGGAAAATGGAAATGAGTTTAAGAGGATTGTTACCAGTGACAACGGACCTCGTTGGCTTTGGAGGAAACCGGATCACGCCAAGAGGAATCCTGTATCTCTCGGTTTCCATGGGAAAAGCTCCACTCAGGGTTCACCAAGTCCCTTTTGTGGTCACCGAGGCAGGTTGCGAATACAACATAATTATGGGGAGACCGGCTCTAAATCAATTCAAAGTAGTGGTGTCAACCTTCCACCTAAGGATGAAGTTTCCCACCGCAGCAGGCATCGGATCCCTTAGTGGAGATCGGAGAAGAGCATGGGAATGCTACACTCTCTCTAATAGAAGGGCGTCGCGACCTTTTAGGAGTGAACATGATATAAGGAGAGAAGAAGATGACCGGAGAACAAAGAAACAATGCCTCTTTATCCAACAAGAAAGCCGAAGGAAGAGGCGAGAAAGACCTCCCGGGAAAGGAATTAACTGGTTGAAAATGGGTGTAGACAAAAAGAAAATGGCCGCAACGGCCAAGGAGTGCGAGGATAGAATCGATGAATATCAAGTCATTCCCCCTGAACCACGTGGTGAAATGCCGACCAAAAGCTTCTTTTATGAGAATCGGATGGCCCCCCATGAAGACGTCTTAGAAATCCCAATTGAAGAAGGATATCCCGAAAAAACAGTGAAAATCGGCTCGGAAATGGACGCAGAAACAACCATCAAAATGATTGCCTTCTTAAGAAAGAATGCCGATGTTTTTGCCTGGGGAACTGAAGATCTGAGCGGTATAGATCCTCGAGTCATGGTACACGAACTCCACGTTGATCCAAATGTCCGACCCATTCGACAGAAGAAGAGAGACCATGGTCCCGTCCACAACAAGATCATCGCAGATGAGGTAGAACGACTACTCAAGGCAGGACACATTGAGGAGGTTCATTACTCTGATTGGATATGCAATGTGGTCCTAGTAGAGAAAAGTCCGGGAAAATGGAGGATGTGCAATGACTTCACCAGTCTCAACCGCTTTACGCCTAAAGGATCCCTATCCCCTGTCAAGAATTGATCAATTGGTAGACTCAACTGCCGGGTGTGCACTGTTGAGTTTCATGGATGCTTTTCAAGGCTTCTATCAGATCAAGATGGCTGAGCATGATATCGAAAAAACCGCTTTTATCACCGCAGGAGGAGTATACTGTTTCAAGGTCATGCCGTTCGGCCTACGAAACGCTGGCGCCACCTACCAAAGATTGGTGAACCAAATGTTCAAAGAAGAGATTGGCAAATCAATGGAGGTTTATGTAGATGACATGCTAGTGAAAAGCAAGGAGACATCTGATCACATCCCCCATCTGGAAAGATGTTTTTCCATAGTAAGAAAATACGGAATGAAACTCAATTCAGCCAAATGCACATTTGGAGTAACTGGAGGAAAATTCTTGGGGTACATGGTGACACAGAGGGGATCGAGGCAAACCCAGAAAAGATAAAAGCCATATTGGAGCTTCCACATCCGGAGAAACTCAGGGACGTTCAGAGACTCATAGGGAAGGTTATTTCCCTTAGCCGCTTCATTTCCAGATCAGCTGAAAAGAACCTCCCTTTTTTCAAAATCCTAAGGAAAACGGACAAGTTTGAATGGAACAATGAGTGCAAGGAGGCATTTGAGAACTTGAAGCTCTATTTATCCTCCCCGCCTCTACTTTCCAAACCAGAAGAAGGAGAGCTATTGTACATCTATCTCGCCATCACTCCTGAAGTGGTGAATTCCGTCTGATACAGAAGAACGAACACCTTCCGGTGTACTACCTGAGTAAAGTACTGGGAACGGCGGAGAAAAACTACAAGGAAATAGAGAAGTATGCCTATTGTCTAGTAGAGGCCTCCAGGAAGCTCAAGCCATACTTCCGTTCCCACAAGATAGTGGTCCTCACGAACCAACCGCTGAAACAGGTCTTAGGTGACGCCTCGAAGTCAGGAAGGTTGGCTAAATGGACAATTGAGTTAGGAGATCATACGATCGAATATCAAGCTCCATCTGCCAAAAAAGCCCAGGTCCTGGCTGATTTCCTAGCCGAATATCCGGGGAACACGGAACCTCAAAAAGATAAAGATGAGCAAGCCTCCAGTGAAGCCCCGAAAGACATTTCACCAACAAGCCAGGTTTTGATATTAACAACGCAAGTGGCTGGATTGGATATTCAAAAAAGTCGATCCCTTGGTAGAATGGATTATCGCTGAAAAAGAAAGTCCTAGCTTACCTCCCCCACCAGAAGGAGAGCCGCCCGTGACCGCCCTAAAACATAAACCGACCCTCCAAGTGGCTTTTATCCCAAAAGAACTCGGTCCAGAAGAAAAGGACATATGGGAACTTTATGTGGACGGTTCGTCGGCCGCACATGCTGGTGGAACGGGGTTATTACTAATCAGCCCAGAAAGAGCCCAGATGGAATATGCTATCCGCTTAACATTTCCAGTAACAAACAATGAAGCTGAGTATGAGGCTCTGATAGCAGGAATGAAGATGGCCAAGTCAGTCATGCCCAAAAAACTCAAAGCTTACTCCGACTCTCAGCTAGTCATGGAACAGTACTCGGGCAAATTTACGACAAAAAGTGCTTCAATGATCAAATATCTAAAGGTAGTTAAAGAGTTAGAAAAAAGCATTCGACATGTTTAGTCTGATCAAGATCAACCGAGCAAAAAACACCATTGCCGACGGATTATCAAAATGGGCTAGGGCCTCCGGAGCTGTTGACACCCGTACGGTGGTCCTTATGACTGCCAATGAATCAGCCCTCACTGCCAACGAGGTCATAATGAACATAGGCGTCATATCTGACGACAACACTTGGATGAGAGACATCGTGAACTATCTACGGAACGGGATTCTACCCCGTGATTCAACTGAATCTAGAAGAGTCCAACGAAGATCCCAACGCTACTTCCTCTCTGGTACAGACCTATATAGAAAGTCCTATGATGGAACTCACCTCCATTACCTGGGTCCGTCTGAGGCCAGTACAGTGTTGAAGGAGATCCATCTAGGAAGTTGCGGAAACCATTCAGGAGGAAGAGCCTTGGCCCAGAAAATTCAGAGAAATGGCTATTATTGGCCGGCAATGCAAAAGGAAGCTGGAAGATTCTCACGATCATGCTCGGAATGTCAAAGGTTTGCAAGAATCCCCCATATGCCTGCCATACCAATGATACCATCAACTATCCCATGTCCATTCGATTTGTGGGGCATGGACATCGTAGGACCTTTCCCTGTAGGACCCGGCGGGAAAAAATTTCTCATTGTGGCCGTAGAATACTTCTCGAAATGGGTAGAAGCCGAGGCAACGGCCTCCATTTCAGAGAATAAGGTCATGGACTTCCTTTGGAAATTATCGTGTCGATTTGGCCTACCACGAATACTAGTTGCGGACAATGGTCGACAGTTCTCCGGGTACAAGCTCAAAGATTGGTGCGAAGAAATGGGGATCGAACAGCGTTTCACTTCCGTTGGGTATCCTCAAGCCAACGGACAAACTGAGGTAACCAATCGTACCATCGTCGATAATCTTCTGAAGAGACTGGGAGACGCAAAGAAAGATTGGGTAGATGAATTGGAGGGAGTACTATGGGCTTATCGTACCACGGCAAGAACGAGCACACAGGAAACTCCGTTCAGTTTGGTGTATAGATCCGAAGCTGTGAACCCATCCGAAATCTCAATCAACACCTTCCGGATCCAAGGGTACGTTCCCTCAGACAACCACGACAAAAGAGTGTACGACCTCAACATGCTCGAGACCAAAAGAAGTACGGCCCTAGCTCGAACCTTAGGATACCAAGCTATCATGGCAAGGGCCTACAACAAACATGTGAAAAGTAGGGACCTCCAGATTGGAGACTTGGTGTTGCGAAAGGCTGATATACTAAAACCAACCGAAAAACTCGAACCCAACTGGGAAGGTCCCTACAGAGTCACAAGGGCAAGTATCAATGGGAGCTACGCTTTGGAAAGCATGGACGGCAAACCACTCAAGCGTACTTGGAACGCCAAGAATCTGCAGAAGTACTACGCCTAGATCAATTGTAATAGGATCTTTTGAAATATATTATCTTTTGTCTACCATGTAATCCTACCGTTAGATTATAATGAAGCGTTTATTTTTCTGTCAAATATTTGCAAGAAGAACCGTACGTGCCACTAAGGGCAGACATTATCTTAAAGTTCCTCGGACCCAAAGTGTCAGAGAGAAACTCCCTAAGAAACATAGATCGAGGTGCGGGTTGTCTCGGACCCAAAGTGTCCGAGGTATACCGACGCTCGACTAAAAAATTATCTTAAAGTTCCTCGGACCCAAAGTGTCAGAGAGAAACTCCCTAAGAAACAAATATCGAGTTGCGGATTGTCTTGGACCCAAAGTGTCCGAGGTATACCGACGCTCGACTCAAAAATTATCTTAAAGTTCCTCGGACCCAAAGTGTCAGAGAGAAACTCCCTAAGAAACAAAGATTGAGGTGCGAATTGTCTCGGACCCAAAGTATCTCAAGGACTTAAAAAGTCCGACACTCACTCACTACGAGCCAAAGCCTCGAGTGACGAAAGACCCGAGACCCACAAAGTCCGGGATATTGTTCAAAGTGTCTCAAGGATTTAAAAAAGTCCGACACTCAATCACTACGAGCCAAAGCCTCAAGTGACAAAGACCCGAGACCCACAAAGTAAGGACTTAAAAAGTCCGACACTCAATCACTACGAGCCAAAGCCTCAAGTGACGAAACACCCGAGACCCACAAAGTCCGAGATATTGTTCAAAGTGTCTAAAGGACTTAAAAAGTCCGACACTCACTCACTACGAGCCAAAGCCTCCAAGTGACAAAAGACCCGAGACTTACAAAGTCCGGGATATTGTTCAAAGTGTCTCAAGGACTTAAAAAGTCCGACACTCACTCACTACGAGCCAAAGCCTCCAAGTGACAAAAGACCCGAGACTTACAAAGTCCGGGATATTGTTCAAAGTGTCTCAGGGACTTTAAAAAAAAAAAAAAATCCGACACTCATTTGCCACAAGACGAAGCCTTGAGTAAAAGAGCCATGATTCACAAAAATCCGGGACATAAAGTATCACCGACACAAGAAAATAATGGCAAAAACAAGCATGGGAAAAATAACGGGAAAAGATGCATTTCATTTCATCAATTGACCCGGTCATTCAAAGATCTACAAAATTACATCCAAGTCCTAACAAAGATCCAGGAATGACCGATGTTACAATACTTGCAAAGGATAGGCCAAAAATATGAACCCTCCACAGGCCGGAGTAACCCGAATACAAAATATACAAAAAATACTACTTATTACTTAAGCTCCCGGAGTGGGGGGATTTTCCAGTTCCCCAGCATTGCCCTGGCCGGCAGGACCCCCTTCGGCCAAATCACCTCCTTTGATAGTAGAAGGAGGAACCGACTTCTCCACCCTTCTCCAAAATTTCGTGGTTATGACCTTCCATCTTTCGATCTCAATGTCGGCCTCGACTTGTTCATGATCCTTGATAGGACCGGGAATATCAAGGAACCTGGCATTACTGCCCCTAAAATTCCTATGCTCAAGGATCCCGGCCTCCATCACCTCTGGCAGCCAAGACGGGTAGACAGGAGCAGGAGTACTCTCCATATCCAACCAAAATGCCACGACGGGCCAAAATTCGTCTCCACCCATATCCTCGGGCTCTTTGAGTTTGGGGTCGTCCACAGTGGCTCCGGCATGATTAGCTTGGATATCCAACTTATCATCCGTAACTTCAAAACCCTCATCCAACAAACCGAGAGATTGAAGCTGGCCAATACAATCGAAAAAGGCCTCCGTCTGAGTAGATCCGGCATCCATCCGGCTCAGAAAATAGTAGGCATCAGACCTCAAAAAGTCCGTCACAGCCTCCACTCTGGTCGTTTTACACTTGGACACCATAGCTTCCGCCATTTTTGCTCCGGGCCCGGGCGTGAAGATCGAGCCCCTTATCAGCCCTTTTGGTGGCCATCTTCTCAGACTCGAGGCTTCGCTCAAGTGCAGCCTTCTCGGCCTCTAGCTTCTTCACCTTGGCCTCAGACTCCTCCAGCAATTTCTTATATTTGGCAGAGCCATCATCCTCCGCCTCCTTCAAAGCCACAGACACCTGCAAAAGACCGGAGTCAGCTCTCGAGCTCAAAAATAAAAGAGCAAGCAAAGACAAACTCACCGTGTCAAAATACGTCCGGAACGCGGCCTCATGAGCCCGGAGGGCAGTCTCCAAACTCGCAGTCAACTCGGTATGAGAAAGAGCCCGCAACATATTTTGATCTACCGGTGCGGCAAGGCTGGAACCACCGGTCTTTTGCCTCTTCGACGGCTCCTCGGGCTCCTTCCCCCTCCTCTTACTGGCGGCCCGTGTACTCTCCGCCAGCAGCTTTTCACCTTGAGCCTGCACCTGGCTACGTGTTAGAGGAACAGGGGAAGTAACATGGACCCTCGAACCACCAATGGTGGTCGAGTAACCATGGCCACGGGAGGCTACTTTTGAAACAAATTTATGCCCGCTTACCTGCTCAGCTGGCTTACTAGACCGGGAGCCCGGAACAGTTTGCGGATTGATGATATTTGCATGGTTCACATCGGGAAATTTTTGGGGCCCGGGCTTGTATTGGGTTTTCTTGGAGGTTCCTTGCCTTAGCTTCTCAAGCTCGGCGGCTTTCTCCTTGTTTCTCAGCTCCAGAATCCTCTTGGCGGACGACATTATCCAATACTCTGCATTGACAAAATAAGTATCAGAAGTCCGACTTCCACTGACTTGAACATTACAGAAAAATAGAGTAACGCTTACTTAAATCTTCTCTATTATTACAAAAAACGGGGTTGGGAGTTAGTTTGGCGAGCCACATATGTGGCTGGACCGCCAAACCGTACGGGTAAAAAAGTGTGGGATCCCCCCCCCCCCCGTCTACCGCCAGCACGGCGGCCTCTTCGTATTGAAGACCTGGATCAGTGTCATGACGAAGACTTGCTGAGCCCCGGGTCCCAATAAGAGGAAATATATTTTCCGTCACGACCTGTTCTTCTCCGGTCGCGGTACGAATCACCTGCTCTTCAGTAAACTTCAACGGCCTCAACGACTTCAACCACGCCGGGACCTTTTTCAGAGCCAAGGCCTGAAACTTGTCTCCAGATTCCAGTCACCGGATGGATGTTTTACATAGAAATATTTGGGCCACCATTTGTACCCATGTGAACTCTCGTAACCATCCAAAAATTTATACCCCCGACGAGCATTGAAATAATAAAAAGGAATCCCGGGACTAGCAGCAAGAGTGAAGGCCTCCAACATTTTGTCATAACGGAACTCCTCTCCCTTTAGAGCCAAAATGACAGCCATGCACATAATAGTACCAAGGGCGTTGGCGGAAGTCAGGTCGGACAAACGGAAAAAGTCCGCTATTGGATCAATCATGGGAAGCCTCCATCCACATTTAAAGGCCCGTACATGAAAGGTCATGTAACCTTTGGGCGGATTGTACAAGGTATCATTAGGTCCCGGGATAACTATCTCATAATCTGCCGGGATATCGTAAACCGCTCGAAGTTTGACGATGTCCCGAGGTTTCAAGCTGGAAGTACAAATAGGGATTAAGCCATCATCATTTTGCTCCGCCTCGGGCCTTAGTCCCGAAATAGGTCCGGTCCTGTAGGATTTCATCTCCTTGCCGACATCCTCCTTGACGGTTTGCTTGGCCGCTGAGTTACACCTTCGGCTACCACCACCAAAGCCCGACAAGGATTAACATCTTGAGGCTCCTCCTCGTCTTCTCCATCATCTCCGGCCTCTTCTTCATTAGAATCCATGATATTAATGTTTTCATTCCCCCCGGCACCGCTTGAACTAGCCCGCTCACCAGTTCTGCGTCTTTCACCGGCCACTCCTTCCTCATCAGATTCCGATCCCCAAGAATCCTCCTCGGACGAACTCCCATCGGATGAGTCCGACGAAGACGAATCACCACTAGACGGATCATCCTCTGATTGAGCCTCGGGATCTGCAGGCAGGTCGCTCGGGCCGGTCCTACTCCTCATAGGGGGATTCGAGTCAAAAGACAGCGGTGACTCACTGCCTTCCCGAGAAAAAGGTTCCTCTATCAACGGAGCGTGCGCCGTCTGCACAGTTGCGGATGAACTCCCGGCTTCAAAATCAGGAATGGATCCGCCTGCATAAGGGGTAGCTCTAAAATTGTACCCGAGACTGGCGTACGAAAACAGAGGATATGGATTCCTCGGATGAATAGGCCCCGGAGGAATAACGGTTGTCGGACAAGGTTCGGGATCCACCTGCTCAATCCTTGCACCAGAAGATCCTACCAAGGTTTGCGATTCCGGGCGCCTAGAAATAACTCCCACCAGTTCGACTTCAGATGGGGACGGCGGTCCTTCATCCACCTCAGAGCCTTGGTCAGAGTCCAGGTTAATTATGGGAGCCGGCTGTATAACTTCTTCACCCTCATTTGCAAAAAGATCACCCAAGTCGCTAGCATGGTTCGACATACCGAAATAACGACGAAAAGGACCGAGATGGGGAGTCTACAGGAATAAAAGAAACGATTTAAATAAACCTAAGCCCCAACCTCGGTCCTCTACCCTATTTTTTGTCTACAGACCTACGGACCGACAAAAGAAATAAGGGCCGACAGAAATAAAACGCCATAATAAAGGAGAACTTACTTGTTTCAAGGAAATAGCAGCGGATCTCGGACTACAGACAAGCTCGCGGGCACACAGGGGCTTCTCTCACAAGATGGACGACGGTCTCTTTATCTCTCTAGGTAAATTTTCGCGAAAGTAAAAAGTGCGAAAATGACGGACAATCGGGGGTATTTATAGAAGTTACTGGGCCGGTCGAACCAGGCCCATGGGCCCTCGATCCAACCATTGCATCGATCCACGAGATTGTAATGATTACAAATCAAACCGGCCTAAATCGTTCTAAAAACGTCGGAATCACGATTGGGATCGAATTATTTAAACCGAATTACATTGCAAATTCAGATGACGGGTCTTTACGCAATTATGACGGACCATTAAACCCACAGGCAAAAGCCCGACTTCAGCAACAAAAGACGATTCAAGTTTCATTTCAGCAATATTCATAAAAAGTACAACACTTTTTAAGGCCCGAGGCCCATACAACGGGAAAATACTTCTACAAATTGGACATTACAAATAACAAACGGGGCATACCCCACCTCCATTCAATGGCTTCCAGAGGTCGAGCCTTCAGATTCCGAACCGGCAGCTTTAGCCCACGCATGCAGCCTCATCCGAATCTGGTTTCTCCTCTCCTCGGCCAACCTTATAAACACCACCGGGCACAAAGCAGGATCACCTTCGGGATCGAGAATAATAGGATCATCCATGGTCCCGGAACCAGAATAGACCGGCGGACGTCTCTCCCCACAAGCACAATATATCCAGTGCCGGTACCTAGGATCACCCGGTTCAGCAAAATCATAGTCCTCCACGGCATTCATACTGCCCCAATTCAGTTCACCCAAGATTAGGTTACCCACGGACCGGCCAGCGATCCTCGCAGATTCCGCCATCCTACGTGCAGATCCCGACATTAGAAAACAAGAAAGGAGGATAAAAAGTAAGAAAATCGGATTTACCACATCACCTATATATAGTGACATGAAATCACTGCGATCGTGCCACGTGTCCTCCATCCAACAGCCCGGAAGATTAAGGGACACAGTAATAATTCGCCTTAAAACGTCCAGATCACAGTTCGGCTTCTCACGGCAGACTGTTATTAATCAAGTCCCCACCTTGGCATTTTTTACCAAGCCCGGAACTTGGGGACGGTATCAGAACAAACGAATAATGCCGGTCCATCCCTGAAAACCGAAGAATTTTGAAAGACCCCGGTTCATATGCATCAGAAGATAAGAAAAAGGACCGACCGACTAAAAAATTGTCACGGACCATTTTCGGACGGAAGGGACGAAAGAAACAAACGGTGAAAGCCAGATTTTGAGCTGAGGGAGTATTTATAAAAAGAAAGGTCCAATCAAATCTTGCCACGTCAGCCTGATGACACCAACATATTGGGCCTGGGCCGTCCTTTGGGCCTCTCATTTGTGACAAATACTGCGAGCCCAGAAGCTGGCCACCGGGAAAAACACCAGTCTCGACGGGCCAATTCAAAGAATTTCACAACTATCTTTTACTAAGATACTTGGAAACTGGGGGGGACTTATGATATGGACATATAAGTCCCTCCAACGAATTAGACCTTTCTACCACCGTCCAAAAACTCGAGAAACGCTTTTAGCCACGGTCAGAGAAGTTGAGTCCGTCACCCAGAAGAAAAGCCCGACACAAGACAAACTTACCAAACATAAAGTCCGGCACCAATAAAGAGTTCCAGAACAAGAAAACCTCGCTACAAGTCCTAAAGAAAAGTACCCAAAAAGCCCGGCATTAAGGTCTTGACAGACTTTGGTCACTACAAAAGGGCTGCCTGCAGTAAGTCCGCCATAACTAACGTGAGATAAACGCGCCACCTACCTCCGAGATCACGTGGCACCTTGTCCCCAAGCCGACAAGATCCCGGGAAATCAGACAGCCTGTCCCCCAAGCTTCCTCTATAAATAGCCCGCATTTACTACTCATTAAGGTACGTAACCACGACTAAAAAGTCTACTCTCTAAGTTTCGGGTCCGAGATAACTCGATTAGCCCGTCACACAAGTTGAGTCTTAGTCCGGACTGCCCATGGCAGGCCGGCCCAAAAGGGTCTAACCCCTTCCTTTTGTTTCCAAGAGATGTCCGGATCGAACTTTGTCGGCCCCTGCCAGTAGACGGAACATCACTGAACTGACGACTTGGAGTGCCTTATCTGGGTTCATAGCGCTACGGACCGAGCTAAAGACAGACTCTATATCTATGCCAGGTTGCTCTTGACAGACCCCAGTTTGCCGGACCCAATTACTAAGCTCTTGCCGGACCCGCGAACTAAAACGATCCCAACCACACGACCTAATCACTGGACTCTTCTAAATTACGCTCTTGACCCACGAATTTGACTTAACCGAATTTACCCCACATCAAATATAAAAGGAATCTATGAACACCGAACACTAAATAAATAATAATATTATTACTTCAACTTTTTATCTAAATCTAATGATCAATCCTAAATGCATGTATTTACTAGATGACAAACTTGTTAAGTTAGTTGGGGTAGTTTTGATTCGGTTGGGAAAAAGTCTCTTGGGATACACTCTCGATCCAAGTTGTACATTTTTTCAAGTTTGATAAAGTCTAAGTACTTACGGTCTTCTGGTACTATTTTTTTTTAATCCGGAACGGAGTGAGTAAATTGTTATGTACTTGTATGCATTTCATATATTTCTGATGGACAAGTTTAGCAAAATACCGCGAGTTCAAGTTGTACAGGAAAGCAACACCGCCTCTCTGTATATCTATCTTAAAACTTCCAAGTCCCAAATATCACCTTAAGCAAGTAAGGCTCTGTTCTATTCATCTGAAAACTCATTAATTTCAGTTCAGTTCAGATTCATTCAGTTCAGTTCTACTTAGGCTATGTTCTCTTCGTCTGAACAGAACTGAACTAAAGTATAATATAAAATTCAACTAAGCAGACCTGAACTGCAATTAATAAGTTTTCAGATGAAGAAAACAGAGCCTTAGTTGTTTTTTATACTACAATTCAGTTCAGTTCCATTCATTTCAGTCCAGTTCAGTTCAGGAAGAGAACAGAGCCTATCTAGAGAAAATTTCGTGGGATAGTAATGGGATACCTTATATATTTAAAGAGAAATTTTTTTTTTCACTAAAACCTTTTGCACGTTTTTGAGTTTACACCACAAACTTTTTTTTTCGCATTTCGACACCACAAACTTTCAAAAAATTTCGGCGTCACACAAAGGTTGGACGGAGTTAAAACTTCCGTCAGTGAGGGCAAAAAAGACAAATTACATGACCTTATTCCCTCCCTTTCTTCTCTGATTTTCCCTCTATACACAGTTTTCCACCAATTTTCCCTCCATATAATCCTCACAAACCCTAATTCACTCTCACTCTCCAATAATTCACTAAGCAGTCAATTGGTACATCAAAATTGAAGTCGAAGTCACTCAATTCCAAGTGAATCGAAGATGGATAATGAGCCAGAACCTACAATCTGCCGATGTGGGGTGATGAGTGCTCGATTCACCTCTTGGACGGATGAGCATCCCGGTAGAAGATTCGAGAGATGTGCTTACTTGGGGGTAGGCCTGTATACGAACCAAACGAGCCGAGCTTTACACTAAACGAGCCTTGTTCGTGAACAATGCACTTATGTTTGTGTTCGTGTTCGAGATTGACGATCTTTTTAAGATCGAGCTCGGCTCGTGTTCGGTCCACTTCTAATTATGATCGAATATGTTCGTGAATAGTTCGTTCGTTTATGTTTGTTTGTGTTCTGTTCGTTTGTGTTCGACAATTATGATCGTTTATGTTCGAAAAAGCTCGTCAATGCTCGAAATTTGCTCGTTTAGCTCGAACAGGGTCAAATATATATCAATTTTCAAATCTAACATACACAAGATGCATAAAATACTTCTATTTGTTACATTCGAAACACGAGGTTTCAAATTTCCATTACAAAATATGCGTTCCAGAAATTCGAAACCAAAAATGAAGTTCACAACTTCACATATACATTATCCTCAAAAATGTCTTTGCTTGTGTCACGGTATCTAGGAGGCAATCCTGAAATACAGATTATGTGTACCGAGTTAATATCTTGCAATTCTGATTCATCCATCTAAAGTTAAAACCACATAATTAAACTCTTCAGGCCAATACGAAGTAAACATAAACTGACTCAAAATTTTATCACCAGAAAAGCATAAATAGTCCAAATAATTCTATAGTTTTGTTTGATTCCATAAACCATAAACAGTAAACAAACAGGACAAAGAATTCATAATATACACCATAACACTACCAGATCATAAACCAAGTTAAAGCTTGAAATTTCAATGACAAATATCCAAAAAATGAAAAAGAAAACCACACAAACACATAAAAAGCTTCAAACTTTCAAATCAATAGCAGCTAAACCTTGTCTAATCCCATATAGAAACTACGAAACCAAGTCCAAGAAACAAGAGCAATATCCATAACACATCAATAAAGATCAAACAAATACAATTCATAAAAAAAAAAAAAAACAGAAACAGAAAGAAAAACATACCAAAAAGCTCCCTTTTGATATTCTCCGCCATGGTATCATTTTTGCAGACAAAAATATATCCCCCAATAGGATACATGAACCATCACAACAAGAAAATTATACTACTCATTCTAAGATATGAAATTGATAAATACATTACATTTTCAGAGGGAGCAGTAAATGTGCTTAAAGCAGAGGATAATCAACCACTAGGCATTTTATATTGAGAGACAAAATCAAAGATCTTCAACAAAGTTCAACACATCAAACCAAACTTAATCCACATATATATTAAACAGATGTTAAAAATGACAATGAGAAAAAAACTGAGATATAAAAAAAAAATGTGATTCAGACAATCAAACAACACAATTCTAAGTAATATAGCTTGTTAGATTGGTCGCAACGAACTCACATTTATAACTTATGAGTCGGTTAACTTATGGATCAAGTAGTGTAATCACAAATGGATCTTCCATCTTCTGTAAAAGAAAAGGGCAAATATTAGTTTGCGAGTGGTAGTAGGAAAGAAAAATAATAAAGAATTACATAGTAAGAAAGTTAGGAAACTTTTAATGGAACTAAGACTATAAATTAGATAGTAGGAAAGTATAAATATTAGTTTGCGAGTGGTAGTAGCCTAGTAGGAAAGAAAAATAATAAAGAATTAGCTAGTAGGAAAGTTAGGAAGCTTTTAATGAAACTAATAAGACTATAAATTAGATAGTAGGAAAGTATAAATATTAGTTTGCGAGTGGTAGTAGCCTAGTAGAAAAGAAAAATAATAAAGAATTAGCTAGTAGGAACTAATAAGACTATAAATTATATAGTAGGAAAGAATTAATTTCAGCATTAGCTAGCTCTTCTCCAGTAATTAGTGACTCGGGATCAAGAATTTTAGGAGATGTAGCCATTTCAAAACCTTATAGCAAATATATCACAGTCATTTATGATTGTGAAATCAATCCCAAACTAATCAGCATTTCTAATCCTATAACAAAATGCAATGAATACTCTTGCCCAAAAGCTTCTATAGTACAAGAATTCAATCCACAACAACCTAAATAGAATCTATAATTTCATTCCACAATAACCTAAATCTGAGGAAGTACATTGTTATAAAGTAGAGGTTGAGAATTAACTTGCAGAGAAGAGCAGCAGATCGAAAGTCGTCGGAGGAGAGCCCAGCCGCCGGAAGTCGTCGGAGGGGGAGTGGCGGTAGAGCGGAGGTAGAGGAGAGGTGCAGCGGTAGAGGAGATGCGGCGATAGAGGAGTGGAGCAAAGTGAGGCAGTGGAGACGAAGGAAGAAGTCGATTGTTGGTAGAAAAAAGAAAGCGACTGGAACTGGAGTGTTTGAATAATTGGATCTGAAATCTGGATGTTAGGGTTAGGTATAATTGTTTTGTTTTATATAAATATAATTATAAAAATAATAATTGAATATATATACACCTATGTTCGCGAACACTCGAGCCATAACCAATTAAGCTCGAAACTCGTTCGATAATTACTCTAACATGTTTGTGAACCGTTCGAGTTTGGTCAACTCGATAACGAACCGAACGTTGACCGAGATTTTTCGCGAACGTTCACGAACGGCTCTGTTCATTTACACCCCTACTTGGGGTATGTGACAGTGTGAATTTTTCGTATGTGTTTGCTTAATTTTGTAGTTGGGCGTGTTGAATTTGCTTTGTTTTGATGTATGTTGTTTGTTAATTGTAGACTAATAGGAGAGCTTGCAAACATTGGACATGGATTGATCCCAAGATGTGCAAGAGATCGACAAAAATCATCCCAGGTTTACTGCGTAGGATTAACGGGTATGTTGGTCCAAATAACGGCAAAGTAAAAGACTAGCAGGGGGGGGGGGGATGAATAGTATTTTAAAACTTTTGTCGATAAACACAGTTTCTCAGAAACTTGGGGGGTTTCTGATACTTAAATTCAGAGCGCGGAAGACTTTAAGATAGGTAAGTGCAGAAACAAAAAATATGTGTGTGTGCTTTGCTGAAAGATAAATGCAGAAAGGTAAATAACACAGCAAGTATAGTGGTATCTGGAGGTGGCGTAATCCTCCAACTAATCCACTTCGGTCTTTCTGAGACCTAGAATTCACTAGAACAGATAATTGAGTTCACCTTACAATAATCCTATTCTAAGATTCCTAAACAAATGGTTCCCAACCAAATGTTCCCCCTGAGTTATTCCCCAGCTCCTAGAGCTAAGTACTTCCTCTACTCAGATAACCTTGGAGTTATTCCCTGATTTCCCAAATCAAGTACTTCCTCTACTCCACGCCTTGATGGTGTTGGTTATAAGGTTTGTCAGAGAGGCTTCTTGTATAACTTTTCAGTTATGTTTCCAGAGAGCCTAATAGAACAAGACTACTTAATACACTTGTTCAGTGTATGGCAATCTGCTCTTTACTGACCCAAGTAATTGATGTCCGTTCTGGAGAATGAGCTTCAGAAAGGTTATCTGATAGTTCAACTCTTTCACGAATAACAATCTCTTGTTAAGGTTCAGGACAACTTAGAACTACTAGTGATTCTTCAAGCAACAGAAAGCTTTCAGAAAGGGTAGTAGAGTGCTTGAGAGAATACTTTGCTAGATTGTAAGTTTGCAAGTTAGATCGTTCTTTGGTCATTGTGTCTCTCAGCATCTAAGTGTGTGATATTTATAGATGAATTGGAGAGTCGTTGGGATCTTATCCGTTAGACACAATTCAAATTCAGTCTATACTTATCTTGAAAAGAGTACTCACAAGTCCTTGTCTCATATCTCAGAGAGGACTGTGCTTTAGCGGCTTTTCTGCCGATGCAATTAATGCATATGTACTATTTCTTGTCCTGTAGTCTTCAACGGATACATTAGCCTTTCTGATGGCTTGCATGCTCCATACTCATGATGTCATATGTTCCAGAATCATGTTTCAAAAGTAACTAAATGCACTTAAGAAAGGATTAAGGACATAGTCTTTCCGAGTGAGACTAAACCTTGGTGTCTTCATAAATCTTGTGCAATCTCCGGTCTTGTAATCTTCAGAAAAGCTCCATTGCTAGGATTGATCTTCATGGTCTTCTTGGAAATAAAAATTACATTCAGAGACCTATAATCCTAAAAGAAGATTTACTAGACTAATCATACTCAGTGATTTCCTCTTTTACAATGTTCAAGTGAACTAAGAGTACTTAATCACCTTTCTGGCAAAGATAAGAACATGTGATGAATGATCAAAATACTAACAGATATTCCTAACAAATTTTCCCCTTTTTGATCAGTCATCCATGACTATCTTTTAAAGTCCTATTACAAATTTGTTATCCTGGAAGAGAAAACAATCCACCACTTAATCATTTCAAATGATATTTAATTTTAGTTGAATTAAGTGCAGAAAGTAAAACATCAACCAAATCACAAGAAGTGACCTTTGCTGATAAGTTGTCATCTATTAAAATGTATCTGAGAGTATGATCTTCAGATAGGTACAGTTTACAGAACGAGATGCAACTTTTACAGATAGAGAAATTCATAAACAATCAGCAAGATTACAAAAAGTAACAAAACATACTAAGTAAATTAGAACAACAGGAGAGTCCAAGCTCCAAGTAAACATTCTAAGATACTAGTCTTCAAGTCTTCAAAAATAACTTAGGTTCAGAAACCTCAAGTTCTTCAGCACCCTTTCTGGATCAGTTGACATAATCATCCACTTTTCTGCATTCTTGGACATAGTCATAAAGAGTCCTTCTGACAGAGAGTTCTGTCTTTCTGGACAAATCACATATTTCTTGGTAACTCTTGCCAAGTTTATGATTTTTCCTCAGAAAATGTTTGACCGTAAGTATTTTCCCTGCACCTGTGCATGGTCTACTTGCAGCTGAGATAGGTTGAAATATTTGTATATTTCTTCCAGATAGTGTATATCATCTAGGTATTCATCCAATGTCATATAGAATGACTCATAGGTTGAAACTCCTAGTTTGTTCTTCTTGCTGTAGCTACCATCCATTTTTCGTACCTTGTGTACATCATCGGGCTTTGGTAAGGACAGGCAAAGGAGAGGTCCATCTTTCTGGCATCGTTTCTCTTCTCTACTTCAAAGTTTAGCCAGGCATGAAGGTGCTCAGATTTTAGCAATTCTGGCTTGCTTTCTCTCCATTTCAAGATGTCCGGTTGAGGATGGAGTTGGAAACTTATCATTGACAAGTAAATGTTGTAGTTCCAGAATCCAATACCCTCTCTTGTTCAGAATGCACCTATATGAAGACTCTTCATTACTCGTCTTCACATATTCAATGTGGGCATCAGTTGGCTTTTCTTGAACAATTTCTCTATTTGTTACGCCAAACCGAATCCTTCTTGCTTTTACATTGGGTGGCCTTCCGTCAGAGATCCTCTAACCCTTTCTTCTGCCTTGAATTTGTCTTGGTGGAAGTTCCTTGTATTGACTTGGTATTTCGGAAGGAGTTCGCTGCCAAAGGCATTCTTTGCCAGAGGGGTTGTGAGGTGCTTGCTTGCCTTCTTCTCTTGTGAAGTGGATGTTCATCTCAGACGATTCATCCTCATCATCATCATTGAAGTTCAACAAAGGAGGCTTGCAGCTTTCTTGGTATCTCACTTCTCCTTCTTCTTGGTCTTCTCCTTTTTCAGGATTATTCTGGTTGTTCCCTTCTGAGATCCTAAGGGACTTGGTTCCCCTAGTGACCATACTTCTCACCTTACATTTGGTTGATCTGGAACAACTTCTTCAATGGGTGTCTCGGTGGTGTCCTTAATGACTAGTTGACTTGAGGAGGGAGGCATAGATTGTTTTCTCTTTCTTCCTCTGCCTTTCGAGGCATCTTCTTCTTCCCCTTAGTCATGAATGGTGACTCATAATGGCATAAGCTTGAGAGTGAGTCAAAGTTTTTACGGAGATTATTGCACTGACCAATTCTTGGATTTCTTTCTTCACTCGTGGTTTTGCTTAACAGTTCTGCTCCCTTTACATTGAGTTCTTCAAGTGGCCTAAGAATGGCGTTGGCTTGCGAGCAACATGGTCGCTTCATTGAGTCTTTGCATTAGCATTGTTACAATCCTCATCCCCGACCACCCTAGGTCTTTACGAGAGAGCTATCTTTGGTTGCTCTGTTGAGTAACGAGCCTAATGACTTCATCTCTTCGGGACGATTTTAGCACTTCGTGTCTTGAGCAATTAGTGTCTTTACGAGTTCCAAAAGATACTATTTACGGCACGGTGCTCTTCATTTCTTGAACTACTTGTGCGAGAGAATATATGAGGAGCAAGTAGAGCTCTCTTGTGTTGAGTGACAAGTCTCTCATCTTCTGCGTCAAGAATCAAGTTTTGGTTGTTTTCAACATCACTCTTATTATCTTTTCTTGAATAGTTTGCGATTGACAACCTTTTACGCTTTCCATCAAGTGTCTTCCTTACGAGAAGATGTAGAAGGTCTTTACGATGCGATCTCAAGATCATCTTCTTCATCATCATTGTCATCCATGACATCTATTTCAAGAAATTTGTGACAACAATGGCATCTTCAGATTTCTTTGCTCATCTAGGGCGCTTGATTCTGGTGTTAGCTTCTTTGAGCTTTTGAATTTTGGCTTCCTTTTCATCAACAAGAGCTTGGCACTCTAAGTTGATTCTCTTCTCTTCTTCCAACACCTTTCTGAGTTGTTCAATCCGAACTTCGTGGCGGATATCTCTTCAAGTATATCGTTACATTCGTCATTGGGTTTTCGATGAGACTTTGAAGGTGATGATGATGGGGCTTCGAGCATTGGAAGGAGTGGCCTTGTCTTTACTTCCTTTGCTAGCCTTCTGAATCCCGCCTTGTCCAGGTTGGGGATCATCATTCTGATCATTATCATCATCATCCTTCTTGTTTTCTTGACTTGGATGCTCAGAAGGGGGTTCTTGATAATCATTCTCGTCCATTTCTTCTTCATCTTCTGAAATCAAGTTGATCACATTTGGGAATGTAATCATTCTCCCATTCACTTCTTCTTGCTCAGCTGGGTAAGTAGTGAGCTTACTAGGCAATGCAGGATGGGTTACCATCTGCTCTTGGGTTTGAGCATCCACAGTTTTGAAATCTGCTAGAAGTTTTTGTGCTACTTCATGAGTGAAGTCTTCATGCATCAGATTGGCAAAAGAATAAGACTCTGTTGGGAACAATGCATGGATGTAGTCTTCCAGATTTAGGGCTATTGCTCTCTTTTCTGGGACGTCGATTACTCGTGCTATTTCAGAAAGGTCAGCCTTTCTGAGTTTACGCCATTAATCGAAGCACTTTAGATGTTTCTTGAGTGTGTACGGAAAACCTTGAGTAAATCAATTGGCACAAGACTTTGAGCCTGAAAGAAAGGGATCAAGTTAGTTTTGTTCAAACCACTTGAGTTGGTATCTGTGTGCAAAAGTAAGCTTTCTGAGCATACCTGTGTAGAAACACCAGGCTCATTTGCTTGGACTGTCGCTTGTTTTGGTACAGAGGCCTCAGATACCTTGTTGTGAGGAGAAGTCTGATCCTCAACAACCTTTCTTTCTTGAGCACGAGAAACAAAATCAAGTATGTTTAGAAAGCTGTTATCGGAAAGATAAATAGAGATGCTTTCTGAGACTTCACTTACTTCCAAGTGAGGAAGCTCAGTTGTATCTTTCTCAGAAACCTTGGGGGTTTCTGACACCTTTTCTGCAGATACTGCTTGTTCAGCAGTTTCAGTTTCTATTGGAGTTTTCAAGAATTTTTCTCCTTCCAATTGTTCTTCCGACCGAGCACTGTAGAACAAACATAAGAGATTTAGTAGTGGGATTTCGAGCATTCTTGAAGAAGATTATTCGAGTGCTTACCTTCTCATCGAAGGCTCAAGAATGCTTCTTGAAAGCTTTTCGACTCTGGATTTTCTTGGTTTTGGAGTGTTGGTCCCTCCACCACTACTTCCTCGATTAGAGCCTAAGTAAGACAAAAGAAATTTAGAACACAAGATATTAATTTTTCAAGCAAGCTATTTCTTATTCAGAGATAACTTAGCTACATAGAATGTGCTCTTCTTGTTGTTCTGAGGTTGGAGAAACCTCTTCTTCATTCAGAAGGGTGGACAAATTAACTTCCCCCTGAAAGTTTGTCTCCAATATGGCCTGTAACAAAATGAAGCTTATGAGTAACAAGTTAACATTGAAATGTCGACAAGTTAGATATAAACTACTTTTGCTACCCGAAAAGAGTCAGGCTGATCATTGATCTTTTGGACTTGTGGTGAATCCACAGTCTCTCTGTGCTCATTGTTGTTCTCCTCTGTAGTATCATTCTGAGTCTCCATCTCAGTTTGATCCCTTTCTGAGAGTTGAGCTCTCTCAGAAGGTTGAGGAACCTGTTCAAGAACAGGGTTTTCTTCAGCAATATTGAGTACTGGTATTGTGAATGTGGAAACAATGTCAGTATCTTCCATCATTCTATCTTCCTCACCCAAGCCTTCTTCTTCCTGCTGAGCAGAGGGGCTCTTATCTTTCTGAAGAGCTAAGTTTGATGCTCCTCCTTGGGTCTCAAGCTTAAATCTTTTGAGCACTGTTGCGATTACTTCATCGTCCTCAGAATCACTGTTCTGTGTTGGCGTAGACCCATCTATGATATTTCTATCATCTCGGGAGAGTTCTGGCGCAGTCTGTTTCAGGATTCTTGGGGCCTTCTGGAACTGCCTTTCTGGGCGAACAACATCTTCTGAGACCTTGTCTCCAGAAGGTTGTGCCTCTTGAATGTTTATGGACTTGGAGGTCCTTTTGCCTTGAGCTCTTTTTCTTTTGGCAGCGGGAGGTTTAGCTTGAGCTTGCTCAGAAACCTCCTCACCTTGCAGTGTAGTTTCTTCAGCCTTTCTGAGTACTTGCTCAGTAGCAATTCTCTCCTTTTCTTCAAAGGCGTGTCTGAAAAGGGAGTTGGTGACTGGGATTTCTTGTTTCTCTCTAAGAGTAATCCCCCTGGTTTCCAGAATGTAACATATCCTGAGACCAAAGTGCATATTGGCTTTTGGCTCAGCAAGGCCATTGATGATTTTAGGCTCAAATTCCTCAATGTGTCCAAGGAATTTGTTGAAGGCGTACTTCCCCCAATTGAAGTGGGTTTCCTGCCCTTCATTCTTCTGGTTCAGAAGATGCATCATCCATCTCTCCATACTTATCTGGTCTACTCCACCTTTGTTGCCATCAAAGCAACGGACCAGGATGAGAGCCAAAGTACTCCAGTGTTTCTGAAGATGACTTGTTCTGATAGCTTTCAGAATAAAGTCTCCTGGGCAACCTTTTGCATTTTCCAACTGGATTGCCTCAAAAAGTTCTTTGACGCCTTGAATCATTGAGGCGTCCTTGATGTTGATATCTTCAATAGTTCCTCGATTTTTCAATCGGAACAATTTGCAGAAAGCCTTGCAGTCAAGAACAATTTCTTGTCCTTGGACTTCAGTCTGCATGTACTTTTCTTCTTTATCATTCACAACCTTTGTGAAGATTTTGGAGTTGTTGTAGAACTCCAGTACATCCAGTGTGGATAGGCCACTGGGTGCAGCAGATAAAAACCTGTAGATATGGGAATTCTTCAACAACCCCAATATCAGTTTCCTTTCTGGTTTTGAAGGTATAACTGCTGGTACATATTTCTTCACTAAGAATGCTCCCCAATTCATTTTATGACTAGGGTTCCAGTCCGAAGGGGTGAATTCTCCCAGAAGGCATTTATTCAACACCTCAAGTTCTTTTCCTCCTTGCTTTTCAGCAGGAGTAGATGATCCGGCCTTAGGGTTCTTGGTGGTCATCTTCTTGGGTGCCATCTCTTTATATAAAGTTTTGAATAAGTGGTTTTTCAGAAGGATTTTGCACAAGTAATTGAGATTAGTTTATCTTTTCAGAAGACTAAGCATAAAAAGTTGAGTTTGCAGAAGGAGGTTTGCAGAAATCTTTAGAGATTTTGCTATTTTGATGCAAGTTTGAAATTTTGGATTTGGTAAAAGTGTTTGTCTTTTGCCCAATTCCTATATATATAGCAGACAAAACATACATAGATACAACATACATATAGCTGAATATGAATGCGTGTCTTTGCATCTGCATGGGCGTAATGCATACTTGTACTTCATTAAATGCTTAGTGGGCCACGTCTGAATTTCTAAACAGACATTACTTGCTTTGTTTTAATCTCAGCCGTTGAGATCAAACGTTTATACATCAAGGGCTTATATTGAATATCTTGTAATGATATCAATCAACAAATGGTAATGTGCCGACTTGATGGATTTTTAATAGCTACATTCATTGTGTCACTAAGTAAAGAGTAGGAACACTTAATCGTTTGAGCTTATCATTCTGAGTGTCAAATCCTTATCTATATATTGTTTATCATGAAAATGGTAAAAATAAAAGACATTGGACATGTTTGACTTCAGAACTTATACCTTTGTGTGTCTTTTCTCTTTATGACTAAATAGTTTCCTGAATTCAAGAATCAGAAACTTCAGTTGTTTGAATGTATTTGACCCACTCTTAGTAAGTAAGTTCTAGTCTTATTTACTCATTGAGTGTGTACCAACCTTTGCCTTCTGGATACCCGTTCCAGAAATATTTTGCCTTTCTGAGTATTGCTACTCAGAAACCTTTGAATCACTTCTTATCAACTTGGCTTTCTGAGAGCATGTTCTCAGAGGCCTACTTCTTTTCTCCCTTACTAATTCTGACTTTAGAGATTCAGGACATTTTTCAGTCCTTAGGCAACTCCATCAATCCAAGATTATGTCTTAAGGTCAAGAACCGGCTTTCTTGTAGGTGCTTGGTGAAGATATCTGCAAGTTGGTCTTCTGTGCCAATCTTGAGTATCTCTATATTGCCTTTTTCAACATGGTCTCTGATGAAGTGGTGTCTAACATCAATGTGCTTTGTTCTGGCATGGAACTTGGGATTCTGTGTGATTGAAATAGCACTTGTGTTGTCACAGAAAATAGGAGTTTTCTCTTCATTGAGTCCATAGTCTCTGAGTTGTTGTTGAATCCACAGAATTTGTGTTGCACAACAACCAGCATCAATATATTCAGCCTCTGTGGTAGAAGTTGCAATTGAGTTTTGCTTCTTGCTAAACCATGAGATAAGTCTTGTTCCCAGAAACTGACAAGTTCCTGAGGTACTTTTCCTATCAAGCATTGATCCAGCATAGTCAGCATCTGAGTAACCAGCCAAACTCAATCCACCTTCTTTAGGATACCACAAACCTACATTTACTATACCTTTCACATACCTTAATACTTTCATAGCAATGTTGTAGTGTGATTGCATTGGATTTGTTTGAAATCTAGCACACACTCCAACTGCATATTGAATATCCGATGCCTTGCGATAAGGTAAAGTAGTGAACCTATTAATTTCCTATACTTGTGTTCTTCAACACTCTTATCTGATTCAGTATAGGTCATTTTGGTTCCTATGCTCATAGGTATCTTAGCATTCTTTTCAGAGGGCTTAAGATTGAACTTTGTGAGCATTTCTTTTGCATACTTTGTCTGACTAATGAATATTCCATCATTGAGTTGCTTGACTTGCAATCCTAGGAAATAGTTCAATTCTCCCATCATGCTCATCTCAAACTTATTTTTCATGAGATTTGCAAAGTCATCACAAAGTTGCTTGTCCTTAGATCCAAATATAATGTCATCAACATATACTTGAACTAAGAGCAGTTTCCCATCATGATTTAAGGTAAATAAAGTTTTATCAACTTCACCTTTCTTGAAACCACTTTCCAGAAGGTATTTGGCCAAAGTATCATACCATGCTCTTGGAGCCTGTTTCAGTCCATATAGAGCTTTCTGTAGTTTATAGACCATTCTACTTTCTGAGGAAACTTCAAAACCAGGTGGTTGTTCAACATAGACTTCCTCAGCAAGTTCACCATTCAAGAATGCACTTTTGACATCCATCTGATAAACTTTAAAGTCTTTATGAGCTGCAAAGGCCAGAAAGAGTCTTATTGCATCCAATCCGCTTGGTGCATATGACTCATCAAAATCTAAACCTTGATGCAGGTGAATCCCTTGGCAACCAACCTTGCTTTGTTTCTGGTTATTTCACCAGATTCATTCATCTTGTTTCTAAAAACCCACTTGGTTCCAATCATAGATATTCCTTCTACAAATGGAACTAGTTTCCAGACATTGTTTCTTTCAAACTGATCCAACTCTTCTTGCATTGCAGAGATCCAGTCTTGGTCTCTTTCTTCAATAGTTTTAGGTTCAATGTTTGAGATGAAACATCCAAAGAGAGAATTAGCCTTTTCGGCTATTGCTCTCCTAGTCCTAACAACTTGATTGATTGGTCCAATCACATCCTTTGCAGGATGATCCTTGATCCATATCATCAGGGTTTGGGGCTAGTAGGGTCAACATCTATGTGATCTGAATTGTGAATCACAATGATTATGACTTGATACTTCTTCAGTATCTATGACATTTTGTACCACAGAAGGGTGTTGAATGTCTGACACTTGCTCAGTGTGAGGGCTTTCTGGGACATGCCTGTCAGAGAGGTCATTTCCAGAATTAGCTCTCTGATGAACATCTTCAGTTTCCATTTCTGGAATTCTCATAGGAAATTCTTCATCATGTCTGAGAATCATCTGATTGTTACTAGGCATTTCATGTTTTTCTTCGTCAGAGTCATCCTCTCTTTCCATAATGATGTTTTTCCTTTCTGAGGGTTCTTCTTCAGAATCCTTTAACATTAGTTCCTTGAACCTTTCTGAGAGTTCATCATCAAGGGGTGATTTCTTGCTTTCTTCATAGAATACAACGTGAACTGATTCTTCAATCTTCTTTGTTCTTTTGTTGTAAACTCTGTAAGCTTTGCTATTCATAGAATAACCAAGAAACACTCCTTCATCTGCCTTTGGTTGAAATGTTCTTAGATACTCTTTTCCATTGTTAAGAACAAAACATCTACAACCAAACACTTTCAGATGTTTAATATTAGGGGGTCTACCAACCAAGAGCTCATAAGGGGTCTTGTCATGGTGTTTGTTTATCAAACATCTGTTCTGAGTATAGCATGCTGTGTTTACAGCTTCAACCCAATAAACTTCACTTATTTCAGTGTCAGCCAGCATTGTCCTTGCTGCTTCTTTAAGGGTTCTATTTTTCCTTTCTGCAACACCATTTTGTTGTGGTGTTCTTACAGAGGAAAGTTGATGTTGTATACCTTTGCTGGTACAAAACTCCTTTATGTACTGGTTGACAAATTCAGTACCATGGTCTGTTCTGATTGCAGATACCTTGTCATTTTTCATGACTTCGAGCTTATTTAGCAAGTTTGGTATCTCCACCCTAGCATCAGATTTATGCTTCAGAAAGACAACCCAAGTGAATCTTGAGAAGTCATCTACAACAACAAGACCATACTTCTTTCCTGCATAACTAGTTCTGAGATGATTCAAAAGATCCATGTGTAATAGTTGCGGTCTAACACTAGAGTGTACGATTTTGGACTTGAAAGAGATCTTAGATTGTTTCCCATCCGACAAAGTGAGCAGATACCATCCTTTCGAAGATGTTTTGGGAAGGCCAACCACTAACTCTTTCTTGCAAGTTTGTTCGAGTTTTGAAATTCAAGTGACTCATTCTTTTGTGCCATAACCAAGGCTCTTTGTGTGACCTGATTGACTCACCATGAGACATTCTTCAATTGTGGCGAGGCCTAATCGGCAACATAAAGATCGCCTTTCGCCTAGCAACCAAGGTATGCTTTGACTCATTGCCAATAAGTTTGCAATACTTTGCTTTAAATTTCACAAAATCCCTTATGCAAACCTGCTCATGCTAAATAGATTGTATTTCAAGCCCTTAACATATGTACGTCGATGGTATTAAGGATCCCAATTTAGCGTTACGAATCCCAGAGAGGATTTAATTCTCCTCCAAAGAAATCGATGTCCGGTCCATTGTTGCAAGCTTTGTAGTTGACGGTTGCTTTGTCTCTGTCATGTGCTTTCCGCATCCACTATCAAATAGCCATTGAGCCTTAGTCCAAGAGGCGCTCGCACAAAACAGAAATGAGTTAGGTTCTTGCCTCGTAGATAGAACCACTTAGACTAAACATTCTTCCAAAGAGGAATCCACATTTTAGTGAATTTCTTGGGAGTTTGTTTTTCTCTAACTTTATCGGAAGGAGAAACAATAGAATCGAATTTTGATCTCAATCTTCCTTCTTGAGGTGTTTCTAGGTGTTCCTTTTGGTGCTTTCGACTCGGTTTCGAGATTGCTTTTCAAAGAAACTTAGCCTTTCCGCCGTGTTCCTTCTAGCTTTGGCATTCAGTTTTTCATGGTTTGAGATTTCTTCCACTTCGCTTATTGCTACGCAATATCGGTCTTGCGCCATTGTTCTTGTCCTTCCTTATATTGTTGTAAAAGGACTTTTCCAATAGCACGATAGCCAATGCCATTTCGAACACCTTCGCTTTCTCAATGCGGTCTTGAAGCCTTACTAGTTTCTGCACCTCTTTATTTTCATAAATGGTACAGAGAGAATTTGCCTATTCCAAAGAATTGTTCCTTTCCTAGTAATATGGCAATGTGGATGGCTACATGTCCGAGGGTTGTATTTCTTTCGTAAGCTTCACCCACAAGTTTCTTGTGAACTTGTTGTTCTTTCAAAGGTTGTAGCTACTCCTTTCCTTTGTCAACTACCTTAGCTTCGACCAATGCTATAGGTGGTTGAAGAACCATTCATTGACTTTTTACAAAGGTCAACCTTTCATCACTCTTCTTCGGAGGAGATGAATTACTCGATTGTTCATCAAGTCCAAGTCCACCTTTCTCGAGGGATCTCTCGATATGATTGAACCTCGGTGAGAGTGTCACTAGCCTTTGCATAAGATTGAAGGATAGCTCTTTCTTTGAAGTTCCTCATTCTCGTAAAGCGCTTTATCATTTTCTTATTAAGTTCATTCAAGGCTAGTTTGTGAAAATTTTCATTTTCGATATCCGATTTTCGGAAGGGCTATTTCAGCTCTTGTTCTCAGATACCTGGTTAGCTCGAAACCCTTTTTCAAGAGTTTCTTTGCTTTCCTCTAGAATTCTAGTTTTGATTGTGCTTTGTAAATTCTTTCTCATAACGATCCAATTCACTCTGATTAACTCGGATCCTCAATTCCATCATCACTCTCATAGTACGTAAATTGTGAAATGTTTGTTACCTCATCACCCAAAAGACACATTTCAATGTTGGAGATGTCCGACCAAAGAATCTCAAAGAACTCCACACATTTCATTCTTCTTAAGGTCAAGTCGATTACGTGGGTGATTCCACACAATTCCGGTGATGGTAGGTTTGAGTTATCTGAATCTCCATCTTCAGAATCTGTCTCAATATCTAGAGCATCAAGTTGGATTTGAATCTTCTTCCTTTCTTCAGTCAGTAAGGCCCTTTGATTTCTTTTGTAATTTCTTCTGTCCTTCTTGTCACATGTCTTGAGCTTGTTTAAAGCAGGGCAATCTCTCTTGAAGTGACCAGGCTTTTGACAATAGAAGCAGATATCATTTCCTATCTCTGCTGATTCAGTACTAACACCTTTCTGAATGGGGGTCTTCAGAGAGTTGTTTAGTTGAATGTTCTTGTACTGATGATAGTTTGGGCCAAGATGCTTTTTCAGCTTTTCTTTAGCTTTTCTTCTCTCAATCTCTTGACTCACAAATTTATTCATGTGTCTTACTGCAAGAGCATTTTCTTCAGATGCGTCTTTGGTATCTTTCTTTTCAGAAGTACCTTGAGAGACTAGAGCAACACTTTGCAACTTCTCAGCTGTTTGTTCTCTCTGAGTTGTCTCATAATCTACAGTAGCAAGATGAGAGAAGAGCTCTACTGGAGTAATATTTGGCATTCCTTGGTTGAAATAAAAGAATTTAGTGTGTTCCCAGTTGTGATTGAGACTTCTGACAATAGTCTTAATCTTTTCTGGCTGGGAGTATCTGTTGCTTTCACCAAGTGCAGCCATATCACTCATAAGAGTAGTAAACCTGAAATCAAGTTCTTCCAGAGTTTCAATGGGACCTTGCTTGAAGTTTTGGAACTTCAATTTAAGAACTTCGAACTTGTTTTCTTTGGTTTTCTCGCCCGCATGATTTCTTCAATCAATTGCTGTGCAACTTTCGCTGCTTTAGCACCCTACGATTTACACTGTATGTGCTCAGGTGTCGATCTGATGATTATATTACGAGCTTGACCTTCCAATCTGTGTCTCTTGGCATCTTCAGATGTCCAGAGCTCTCTTGGCTTGTCTTCATACATAATGCTTCCACGAGCAACACAACCACTATCACTAGCAGTTGCATCCTCACTTTCATCTTCCTTGTCCGAGGATTTTCTTCCATCAGACACCTCAGTAACTTGTTTGAGTTGTCTGATTTTAATAGGCCCTTCATTGATGACATAGATCATCTCATCACTAATGGCCTCCAGATGGAGCATCATGTTGTTCTTCCATTTCTCGTAGTTTTCTGGCTTCAGAACGGGTGCATCACTCAGAGACATTCCTGCGCACTTAACACACAAATTATATAGTCCTCAGAAAGGGACAAAGTTTCTTCACCTATCTGGGATCTAGGTTCAAGTGAAGCTTGGAACCTCCCGCTCGATACCACTTGTTGGTCCAGATAACGGCAAAGTAAAAGACTAGAGGGGGGGGGTGAATAGTCTTTTAAACTTTTGTCGATAAACACAGCTTTCGAAACTTGGGGTTTCGATACTTAAATTCAGCGGAAGACTTTAAGATAGGTAAGTGCAGAAACAAAAAGTATGTGTGTGTGCTTTGCTGAAAGATAAATGCAGAAAGGTAAATAACACAGCAAGTATAGTGGTATCTGGAGGTGGCGTAATCCTCCAACTAATCCACTTCGGTCTTTCTGAGACCTAGAATTCACTAGAACAGATAATTGAGTTCACCTTACAATAATCCTATTCTAAGATTCCTAAACAAATGGTTCCCAACCAAATGTTCCCCGAGTTATTCCCCACTCCTAGAGCTAAGTACTTCCTCTACTCGATAACCTTGAGTTATTCCCGATTTCCCAAATCAAGTACTTCCTCTACTCACGCCTTGATGGTGTTGGTTATAAGGTTTGTCGAGAGGCTTCTTGTATAAATTTTCGCTTATGTTTCCAGAGAGCCTAATAGAACAAGACTACTTAATACACTTGTTCGTATGGCAATCGCTCTTTATCGACCAAGTAATTGATGTCCGCTCGGAGAATGAGCTTGAAAGGTTATCCGATAGTTCAACTCTTTCACGAATAACAATCTCTTGTTAAGGTTCGTGACAACTTAGAACTACTAGTGATTCTTCAAGCAAATGTAAAGCTTTCAGAAAGGGTAGTAGAGTGCTTGAGAGAATACTTTGCTGGATTGTAAGTTTGCAAGTTAGATCGTTCGTTGGTCGTTGTGTCTCTCAGCATCTAAGTGTGTGATATTTATAGATGAATTGGAGAGTCGTTGGGATGTTATCCGTTAGACACAATTCAAATTCAGTCTATACTTATCCTGAAAAGAGTACTCACAAGTCCTTGTCTCATATCTCAGAGAGGACTGTGCTTTAGCGGCTTTTCTGCCGATGCAATTAATGCATATGTACTATTTCTTGTCATGTAGTCTTCAACGGATACATTAGCCTTTCTGATGGCTTGCATGCTCCATACTCATAATGTCATATGTTCCAGAATCATGTTTCAAAAGTAACTAAATGCACTTAAGAAAGGATTAAGGACATAGTCTTTCCGAGTGAGACTAAACCTTGGTGTCTTCATAAATCTTGTGCAATCTCCGGTCTTGTAATCTTCAGAAAAGCTACATTGCTAGGATTGATCTTCATGGTCTTCTTGGAAATAAAAATTACATTCAAAGACCTATAATCCTAAAAGAAGATTTACTAGACTAATCATACTCAGTGATTTCCTCTTTTACAATGTTCAAGTGAACTAAGAGTACTTAATCACCTTTTTGGCAAATATAAGAACATGTGATGAATGATCAAAATACTAACAGATATTCCTAACAGGGTATGAGGCAAGAGTCAGAGATTTGGAGGAAGAAAATGCTCGACTTAGAGCTGAAAACAATCATCTTCAACAATTGGTAGCTCAACAATCTGATGTTGGTGATGGGATTTCAGGGGAGGATGTGAAGAATGAGATAGATGAGTTGAGCGCAATGATTGAGGAGCTACGTATTCGAGTAGGGATCAACTAGTATGGATACTAAGTGTTTGTTATGATGTATTCGAGTAGGAATCAACTATGGTGTTTAAGTGTTTGTTCAGATGTTATAAATGTGGACATGCTTTTGTATGATGTAATGTATGGCTTTGTAATGGATAATATGTTGTTCAGATTCTGCAAGTGTTCTGTTTTCTGAATTCAAATGTTAAGTTGAATAATGCCACTTTACACTGTAAACTTCCAGTCTTATAGTCACTCGACACCACAACCTTTGTACTTAGTGATCACTCGACACCACAACCTTTCTACTGAGTGTCAAATTACACCATAAACTTTGTCAAAGTGATCACCCGCTAACAACACCTTTCAGTGAAATACATTGCAATTATCTCGGATTCGATCGATCGTTAGGTTTCTCAGTTTTCGAATTTCAGAGCATTTACAAAGGGAATGATGAGAGTTAGGGTTAATTTGTGTTCTTTTGGAAGGTTAACAATCTATTTTTCACTTTAGGCGCGTGGGTTTCACATCTTCTAACGGAACACTTAACGCCGTAGATGTTTGGTGTGACGCCGAATTTTTTTGAAAGTTTGTGGTGTCGATTGCGAAAAAAAAAAGTTTGTGGTGTAAACTCAAAAACGTGCAAAATGTTTTAGTGCAATTTTTTTTTTTTTTAAAGGGTAAATATTAAGTAACTTCATCGTGTTTTAATTAATCATTACTACTAGTATTCATCCACATAAAATTTTGATATGCCACATTCGAATATTATTTTTGCATAAACAAGTATTTTGATGTGAACAAAACCGCCCACCAAATTAATAATCATTCACTATCACGACCACTTTCAGATAAACTTAAACACCAAACCAACACACTCTCATTTCCCTTTCTAGTTTCTATATAAATCTCCTTCCTTGGTCTCTCTTGCTTCATATCCAAAAACCAACAAAATCCATATTTCATCATACATACAAACTTTTAACTACCAAACAATGGCTGAAGAATCACGCAAGATATTGGTTGCTGTTGACGAAGGCGAAGAGAGTGCCTACGCTCTCCAATGGTGCCTCGGGAACGTCGTCTCTAGTCGTAATTCCAACGACACCATCATCCTCCTGTATTGCAAGACTGCCATACCCGTCTACTCTGCCATGGACTCAACAGGTAAACATCAGTACATTATACCATAGTTAAAAAGATTGTATTTTTTTGGGGAATTTTGATGTAGTTTGGATGAAAATTGGCAGGGTACCTGTTTTCGACTAGTATAATCTCCAGTATGGAGAAGTACAGCAATGAAGTGGCAGTGAAAGTTGTGGAAAAGGCTAAACTGGCTTGCAAGGACTTAAATGATAATGTGAGCTGCTACTCTTTACTTTATTGTGTGTATGACTAGTCTGATTGTGGTTGAGATATTTACTTATTCGGGTTAATGTAGGTTAAGGTGGAGACGATGGTGGAGCATGGGGATGCAAGGGATGTGATCTGTGAGGTGGCAGACAGGCTCAAGGTTGATGTCTTGGTTATGGGAAGCCATGGCTATGGCATGATCAAGAGGTAATTAACAACTAACTAACTAACTAACTAACTCTACAAAACGTATATGTAATGTGAAGTATCAAGACAATGTTGTAATGATGGTTTTGTTGAATGAAATGCAGGGCTTTTCTGGGGAGTGTAAGCAATCACTGTGCACAAAATGTGAAATGTCCTGTTCTGATCGTGAAGAAGCCGAAGCCCACTAGTGCATAGTTCTCAGTGTTTTCATTTCTAGAACTTTTTATGTACTTATGCTATTATGAGCTTGTTCAAGTGATCCTAATGTAATCGTTTGGCTGTCTAAGTGTTGATTGTATGTTCTATGTAAGGATTTGCCTAACGGAGTTGATGTGAGCGGATGCTTAATAAACATAATGCAAGAAATGATTTGTGTCATGTGTCATTCATATGCAGAATTTCATGTTCTAAGACATTTTTATGCAGCAATCTCCTGGCTTATCTGTAATGGATAAAGATGTGCAGTTGGGAGAAATAAAATCTGATAAATTCGAAGTTATTATAACATAGAAACTGAAAATGATGCGGGAAAAAGAGAGTTTGTTATTTAAAAGCATCATCTAAGTATTTAGATATGTAAAGGGCCCCCCCTGATGCTGAATGCAAGATTAGGGTCAAAAGTGTTATCAGTTCCAAAAGAAACACAAATCAATTCACGACCGAGAACCTTACAATAAGATGGAAACTTGGAATTATAATTTAGTCCCACAAAGAGTTGAGCACAAGATGTGTTTTATGTTGTTAAAAGTGTCATTCACAAACCTGAAAATAGATGAACTTGCGTCAAGATATGCCAACATAGTAAGATTGTCGAGCAAGGATTCGCCTAGCCACAATATAATTTGATCTCCCATTCAGTATCTGTTAAACAATGCCTCAACATCAGTGGTGTTCGCTCGACACCATCTTTTCCATTCACAGTGCGTGAACTATAGAACTTGTCTTTTCAGAATAACAACGAATTTAAGTTCCCTGATCATAGTTCATAGCTTTATATCATCCACCTTTCAATTTCAAGTCAATATCTGCACCGTTAGAAGGTCATGATCCTGGTACTTGCTTAGCCCATGAAGGAAGAGGTGCTTCGACCAAAACTCTTTCACCTGTAACAGGATGATCAAAACATAAACTCTCGGCATGTAGTTCATGCCCTTCATATCTTCTACCCTTCCACTCACATACACCATCATACTTCACATCTCCTCTTATAGGGATACCGAGATACTGGCAATGCAACCGAATTTGATGAGTTCTTCCACTCTTAGGATAAGCTCTCACTACAACTTCAGCTTTCTCAAGTTCAGAAGAAATTCCAGATTTCTCTTCAACTATAATTTCTTCTTCAGCCTGGTTTTCTGATACAGAGTTTTCTCTCCCATTCACTGACATAACTTCAAAAGCAGTTTCCATGTCTCTAACATATGAACCCCCAGGTAATACCCGACCAGCATCTGAAAGAGCATAAACACGCCAGGCACCATGCTTCGAACGACCATGAGCAGACTTTATGACCATTTTTCGCCATTTTGGAACCGTGCCAATGCAAAAGGCAATATAAGTTTTTTTGACCATGTGATCTGTGAATGCTTTCACAAGCTTAGCTGCCAGTTTGTGGGACTTTGTTACGATTGTAACACCACTCGTGTCACGATCAAGCCTGTTAGATAGATGGACTTCTGGCATTTTCACTTGTTCCCCTGGAAAATAAACTAAAGATGTCAATCAAGGAAACATCTGAGAACTATCAATCAAGTAAAAGCTCAGAAAAAATCGAATCTTTCCAAATTATTTCACCGTAAAATGCTAAAATCTGACATGGGTCCCAAACACATTAATCTTTTCCCCTAGGCACTACGAGCATTAGTATGACACATACTACTGTCTAGCAATTAGCAAGCAGAATCACCAATTTCACAAGCAAAAGGGACAAAATGGCATTGATTAGATTATTCGAATTCAACATTCAGCAAGACGCTTCACTGCTTACGCTAAACTACAACTACATGAACCATACCTGAACAAGCTTCACTAAGTGCCAAAAATCACACTTTTGCAGATGAGTTAAACATATGTACAGTAAAGAACCAAGCTTTACTCATTTCCAGGTAAAATACAGGATAATAGTAAGACCAGTTTGAACATTAACAATCATCAATCATCAAGTTTGACTGTTCGAGTTTCTGTTGTAATTTTTGAAAGATAAAAAGTAAAATTGGCATTTTTTAAAAATTTTAGTAACAGAAAATCCAAGTACTTTTCCTTTCGTGAGCAGATTTTGTTATTTGGTAAAAACAGATTTTGGTACCTGTGAACATCTAAGGGATTGAGTTGTTTCTTTCGTAAGAAAGAAAAAAAAAAAAGAAAAGATTTTGGTATTTGGTTGATATTATTGGTGAAGAGGAAAAGTGGATTAAAAAATTCCCGTAATTTGTTTTGCTGATTCATCTGAAGTGGGATGAGATGGGGATTCTCCCCTCTGCATTTCGGGTTGTGATTCGTTATTTTTTTCGACTTTCGTGCAGTTCATGTGTGTGAATAACGAGGAAGATTTTCCATGTTTAGTTAATGTTGTCCATTCTGCTTAGTTTATTTCATTTCAACTGTGATACAGATGGGTATTCCTGATTTTATGGAAGAAGCGGGGCCAAGTAGTGGCAAAGGGAAGCTAACGAATGGTTCTGCCAGAATGGAAATTGATGACGAATTTGAGCTTGAATCATCGGACTCTGATGATGAAAGTGTCTCATTACGTTATCTGAATCCAGGAAACTTGACAAGTTTCTGCAAGAAGGCATCAACAGCATTTTTTGAGCAGTATGGTTTGATCAGTCACCAGATCAATTCCTACAATGATTTCGTAAGATATGGGATCCAGAAGCTATTTGATTCCATTGGGGAGGTTACTGTAGATCCAGGTTATGATCCATCAAAGAAAGGGGATGAGGATTGGCGCCGTGCGTCTATTAGATTTGGGAAGGTGACGCTAGATCGTCCAACACTCTACACTGGTGATAGCTTCTCAGCAGTAGAGGGTGCTAAAGAGTTTTTGGAGATGCATCCGCGGCATGCACGTCTTCAGAACATGACGTACGCATCCAGGATGAATGTTGAAGTTCATCTTGAGGTACTAGATAGACCTATCTTGCATTGCTCTCTGGTCTTACTGTTCTGTAGTTAATTAATTTTCTATTTGCCTGTGATTTAGAAGGTAACTATTTCATTGTACCCAACGAGTTGATCTAAATGGTACTGGTACTGGAGTGGTGAGGCCATAAATGTTACTATCATTCATGTGGACATTCACATGCTTCAGTTGGCTAATAATTTTCTTTGCTGCATATATATATATATATATACATATATATATATATATATATATATATATATATATCTTTGACTTCTGGAGGAGATTCGGCAAAAGGAGCACCCTTAATTTGTTTTGCTGATTCATCTGAAGTGGGATGAGATGGGGATTCTCCCCTCTGCATTTCGGGTTGTGATTCGTTATTTTTTTCGACTTTCGTGCGGTTCATGTGTGTGAATAACGAGGAAGATTTTTCATGTTTAGTTAATGTTGTCCATTCTGCTTAGCTTATTTCATTTCAACTGTGATAGAGAATTACAGATGGGTATTCCTGATTTTATGGAAGAAGCGGGGCCAAGTATAGGGTCAACTTTGCATTTTTTACAAAATGTCCATTAGTATAACATGTTTTTTAGATTGATAAAACCATGGGCATTTCGGGATAATCATAAATATCATGGTGACTTTTGTCCTTGTCTGTAATTAAGACATATCTGTGAATTTGAGGTACTCAACTGTATTACTTCAAAACACAATTGGATTTATGTGTAACAAACAAACTCTTCAGGGTATCTAGATTGGGGTATCCATGCGTAAATTGTCCTTGATGGAAATCACAAATTATCATGTTAGTCAAGTCCAGCTCATTTGCCTTACAATATCATTGAAGGAAATGTATTTGTAATATGTTTTATGTGCTGCAGTATTGGAATTATCACTTAAATGTAAAAAAAAAAAAAAAAAAAAAAGAAACTCTCTTTTGCAATCTACTACTAAGGAACAGTTTCATTGTTGTGGTTTGTAATATAGGCACCCTTCTCAGTGGGGTAAGATTTGTTCCCTCTCTACGCCGGACGGAGAAAATTGTGGACTGGTTAAAAATCTGGCAAGCACGGGTATTGTCAGTACAAATGTTCTGGAACACGAAAGCCTTGTTAGAAAGTTACTAGAATGTGGCATGGAAAAGTTGGCCGATGACACTCCAAGTGTACTTGATATGAAGTATAAAGTTTTTCTTGATGGTGACTGGATCGGGATGTGTACAGATTCGTCCTCATTTGTTGCAAAGCTAAGGCGTAAACGCCGCAGGATGGACATTCCCTATGAGGTTATCTTGCACTCATCTTAAACTTTCTTTTGTGTGGTAACATGTAGAAGTTAGATGGTAGAAACTAGAAAGATAAGCTGAATTACTGTGTGAGCTACTGTTTCATTGTTGGCAATAATACCAAAAAGTGATGTTTTGAATCTTATGTGTCCAAAGTTCCCAACATGTGCGGACAATATTAAATTATTAGTATTTATAGTTGAAGATTTATGAATGACTGCACCATGAATGTTTTTTCCTTGGCTTCTGTTGCCAGTTTTCTTCTTTCAGCTTTTAACAGAGTGCAATATTCTGCACTTTAGCACGATTTAAGATATAATTTTTTTGAGAGTTCTTAACTTGAAGTATTTTTTAACAGGTTGAAATTAAAAGAGATGAGCGCCACAGGGAGGTGAGGATTTTTGGAGATGCTGGAAGGATACTCCGTCCACTTTTGGTGGTCCGAAACTTGAGGAAAATTAAAGATCTGAAAGGAGAGTTCTTATTTCAATACCTTCTCGAGCAAGGGATAATAGAGTTCATTGGAGCAGAGGAGGAGGAAGATTGTAGAACTGCTTGGGGAGTGGGTTATTTGTCAGCTGAAAAAGAGAAACAGTGTCCAAATTACACACATTGTGAACTTGATACCTCATTTTCAGTAGGCTTAAGTTGTGGTATCATTCCTTTTGCCAATCATGACCATGCGAAGCGAGTCCTTTATCAATCTGAAAAGCATTCTCAACAAGCAATTGGTTTCACGACTACCAATCCGGACATCAGAGCTGATACAAACACTCATCAGTTATTTTACCCCCAGAGACCCCTCTTTCGTACCAGGCTTTCAGACTGCCTTGGAAAATCGAAGTATTCCGAGCACCATAAGGGAATGATACCACACCCAGAGTTTTATAATGGTCAGTGTGCTATTGTAGCGGTGAACATTCATTTTGGGTACAACCAGGAGGATTCACTGGTTATGAATCGTGCTTCACTGGAACGTGGTATGTTCCGTACTGAACACGTCCGAAGTTTCAAGACCGAAGTTGACAATTCCGAGGCACCTGGAAAAAGGTTAAAGCCTGATGAGATAGTTAACTTTGGAAAAACACAAAGTAAGATCGGACGGGTTGACAGTCTAGAGGATGATGGTTTTCCGTACATTGGGGCGAACCTCCAGACGGGTGACATTGTCATTGGTAAGCATGCTGCTTCTGGAATTGATCACAGCATCAAATTAAAGCACACGGAAAGAGGCATGGTTCAAAAGGTAGTACTTTCCGCTAACGATGAGGGCAAGAACTTTGCTGTGGTGTCATTAAGACAGGTAAATTTTGCTAAAACTTGAATCTTTATAAGTTGCTTTTTGGGGGGTGTAATAATTTTATTTACGTGTGGGATATGCTTAACTAACTTTGTTTAGTGTATATTTAACTCATGTGCTTCATTGCTCAAGTTTATGGCTGCGTCAATCCTGCCAGAGACATATTATTTGTTGGTTCAGTTCAGCTTCTGCCTTTATTGTTCAAGTACAAGAGTGGAGTCATGCATATGTACTTGAATAAGTTTTTTGTTTAGTTACATGATCATTCCTCTTTTCTTGTCTCCATGTACCCCCGACTTCAATTTCCTGTTCACTATTTACAGGATTTTTCCAAAGAATAATTCAGATTAGATAAGACCTTGGAAAATAATGGTGAGTATTGTTTTACATGAGAAATGAATAAATTAATGACAATTTAAACTGATTGGGTGAAAATGCGTGCTTGTTTTTTAATGGGAATCGGTTCTTTGAATGAACACTGACCTTTTCATCTTATCAATCAAGACCAGATTAGATCATATGCATAATAGAGAGGACATTTTAGTATTGTGACAACCGGGATTCATATAGAAATGTGGACATGGATTAAGGAAGTTGTAGTCTTTGTATTATGCTCTTCATTCTCCTTAGTTATGATTCTGTGCTCTGGATTTCAATTCCAGGTTCGTACTCCCTGTCTTGGTGATAAATTTTCGAGCATGCACGGTCAGAAAGGTGTTTTGGGGTTCCTCGAATCTCAAGAAAACTTCCCTTTCACAAAACAAGGAATTGTTCCGGACATTGTTATCAATCCTCATGCCTTTCCTTCCCGGCAAACACCTGGACAACTTTTAGAGGCTGCTCTGGGCAAAGGGGTTGCTCTTGGAGGTGCTATAAAATATGCAACTCCATTCTCTACCCCATCCGTCGACGATCTCACAGCCCAGCTTCGTAGGTATGCGAGTATTCTGGAGAACAATGCAACTTTTATACATTTAATTGGTGGAAATTGTAGTTCATTTTACATGCCCCACTTCTTGGTTCACGATGCAGGCTTGGGTTTTCAGGAGGGGGAGATGAGAGGGTTTACGATGGTCGTACAGGCGAAAAAGCTAACTCGTTGGTTTTTATGGGCCCAAACTTTTATCAGCGTCTCATACACATGGCTGAAGATAAAGTGAAGTTCAGAAACACTGGGCCAGTTCATCCTCTCACTCGTCAACCTGTGGCAGATAGGAAGCGCTTTGGTGGAATTAAGTTTGGTGAGATGGAGAGAGATTGTCTTATTGCCCACGGTGCATCTGCCAACCTACATGAGCGGCTCTTTACGCTCAGTGATTCCTCTCAGATGCACATATGCAGGAAATGTAAACATATGGCAAATGTGATTCAACGGACGTCGGGTGGTAAGAAGATCCGTGGGCCCTTCTGCCGTCTCTGTGATGCTGCGGAGGACATTGTAAGGGCGAATGTGCCCTATGGAGCCAAGCAGCTGTGTCAGGAGCTGTTTAGCATGGGTATCTCGCTAAAATTTGATACCGAGTTGTGCTAAGTTTGAGCATATAGCATGAACATTCCTTTGAATCGACGTAGAATGAATATGTAACTGTGTTTAAACTATGTTATCTGTTGCAGTTGCATGAACCTGTGAAGTTATGTATGTACTAGGCAGGGTCTGGTTTTAGACTGAAGCATTTTCTGTTTTGCACTTGTGATTATCTGTGTCATCTGTGCAAGTAATTTCCTAGTATTATAAATAGTATCTGCGAGATGTTCGTAAAAGTGACTTTTGCTAACGATAGATCGTCTAATACAAGTACGCCTAATTTTTATGAGCAAAACATTTTGAAGTTGAGCCGAAGTGTCGTGAAAAATGAATCAAGCTTTGAGGACGTATGTTTCGAGTTGCATCGATGATGGATACACTCGTGTATATCTTGATGCTTTTTGGGAGCCTCGAGACATGGATACTATTGGGCCAGCAGCCATTAAGGCATTTCGTGACTTTCAGGAAGGCTTGAAGAAATTAAAGGAGGAGGACGAAGATGACAGAGTAGTGTGTATAAGCTAAATGTGATATGTAGTCTAATTAGAGGATAAACTATAATTGCAACTATGACCTTTGACTATTCTATATTGGCAGTTTTTTTTGTGTTAATGATGTTGTTGATTTCTAGTGTTATGGATTGGGTTATGGCTGTTATTGCATAAATTTAAGGGAAAATTACACTGGCTCTCCCTAATAAAGTGGCCCAAATCATCGAAGCCCCTAACATCTCAACAATAACACATGAGGACAAGTTTCATAAATTAATAACAAGATGGTCCAAAAGTCAACTCAAATTTCCTTGGTGGTAGTCCGGAAATGACGTGGAAAATATAAAATATTCAGATCTTCAAAATTAAATTGCAATTAACCCCTCTTACTTATTTAATACCCAATTTATACCCTTAAAAAATTATGATAAACCATTTCAACACTCATTTCAATTTTTCTATACAACTTCAATCAAGAATAAATTACAATCGAACCCTTTTAATTTTCTTACTTCATAAGTATCAAAATTTCTCATTCCTCCATTGATGAAGCTTGAAATGTTCCATTCTAAAAAAAATTTCATGTTCTTCCATTTGCCATTGATTCATAGTTTAGGAGGTTTGTTGAATTCGGGCTCCAATTGAGCCCGAATTCGAACTCCATTGTTGGAGCTTGAAGCTCCATTAATGGAGCTCAAAACTCCATTGGCGGAGCTGTTAAGCTCCATTTAATGGAGTCAGAAGCGTTAATGGAGCCGCTACTCCATTAAATGGAGCTTGACTCACTAATGGAGTATTTAGCTCCATTAAAGGAGTCACAGACTCCGTTAATGGAGCTGTAATGGACCGTTAATGGAGTTACCAGCTCCATTAGCGGATTGTCTGACTCCTTTAATGGAGTTTCAATAGCTCCATTAATGGAGTCATTAATGGAGCCCGATTAATTCGGCCCGGCTCCATCCATGGGATTTAGAAAATAGAAGGGAGGAGGAATAAAAATGGATTGATGAAGAGTGAATTAGGATTAAGGTTTGAAGAAGAAGGAGATGAAAATGAATGGGTACATTTTCTTTGGATCAATTTCAAAATTCATATAAACTTGTAAGGGTTGATTTGCAAATTGGTGTTTTAATTTCCACGTGGAAATTAATTTTTCAGCTGGTCAATAGGAAAATATGTTTTTGGACTAATATGTTATTGTTGAATTGTCAGGGACTACGATGTTATTACGAAATTTATTAGGGGGTCCAAATATAATTCACCCTAAATTTAAATGCACCTGAACACACCTAAAAAGAATAGACAGCAAGCTTCAGGAAAATGTTAAGAAAAATCCATGGAAAATGGAAAAGTGGCCTGCATATAGGTCCTTTTTATTTCTAATGTATACATTATTCAAATGACTTTAAAAATATGTTCATAAGTGTTACTGAAGATGTTTTTACACCTAAACAACAAGAAAAATTAAAATTTTGCGTGGTTTTAGTAAAATTGCGGTAAATCTCTCCATAGATATGCGAATGATAAAATTCAAAATTCTTAGTAATCTAGACTCGTATATATATTTCAACGATATCCATTATTAATCCTAGTTCCTTACGAGTGAAATCAGATTTTATTGCGAAGTTGAGTTAGTTTTGTGTTTTTGTCAAATTTGCGTGGTTTTAGTAAAATTGCGGTAAATCTCTCCATAGATATGCGAATGACAAAATTCAAAATTCTTAGTAATCTAGACTCGTATATATTTCCAAACGGTATTGTCCATTAATCCTAGTTTCTTACGAGTGAAATCAGATTTTATGGCGAAGTTGAGTTAGTTTTGTGTTTTTTGCCAGACTTGCGTGGTTTTAGTAAAATTGCGGTAAATCTCTCCATAGATATGGGGATGCCAAAATTCAAAATTCTTAGTAATCTAGACTTGTATATATTTCCAACGGTATCGGCCATTAATCCTTATTCCTTACAAGTGAAATCAGATTTTATTACAAATTAAGTTGAGTTAGTCTTGTGTTTTCTTTACTGTTGTGTGCATGTTTCCACTACAAGTTGGCATTTTTCAAATATACCATTATGACCACACCAGTTTAGAGTTTGCCATGACTTGCTCTTTGTCAATAAAGTGCACGTATATGGAACAATGCGAGCTTATGGGTGTACCTCTGGACTCCAAAACGAGAGGATCCCATGAGCACGAAGTTTAGCAGAAAAGAGCACCCAGTGGATTATTTCAAGCTACTCCAATTAGCGCTTGAATGTTTTATTAAAATACCTTATATACCAAATTACTTCAAAAATATGAAGCAACTCAAAATACTTGTGAGTTCACGAGGGGTAGTGGCACCACAAATTTTCCATCTAGACTACAACTTTCAATATCAAAAACTAATATTGCAGATTATAGAGACCTTTCATTTAAGTACCGCAAACTCAGGTTTTACACTTGCTACTTGTCAACCGAACACAAATTAGCAAAGTAGTACAAGAAACAACAAAATGCTTCCGAAAATTACTTGCAAAGCAACCACAAATCAATGTCATTCATTAAACCATCAAATCAGCAAGACAACGATACAAAAACTTCGTAAATGAGAACAGTCAATGACACTTTAAGCTTGGGAGTGTAAACACCAAACAAACATAAAACTAAAACCCAATAAATTTCAAACGTACAAAAATCATCCTCGTAGTCTTGAACTTGATAGAAAATAAATGATTTGATCGAGCTTTTCACATGTTAGCTCCAAGTGAAATCGATCTTCAACTCCTCGATTCAAAATTATTATTACTCACCGCTAATAATCTGAAAAAACAAGGTAATTCAATTTTAGAAAAGATATGCTAAAGGAACAAAAGAAAATAAAAGATATATACATGGCGAACACTATACAAAGAAATTGCAAGTCATTACCACATCATTAAAGCATCAAGGTATTACTCTAATTCATTAATGGCTACCTCATTACAAAATGCTACATTCATGCACTACCAAGATTGGTGGCTCACCAGAACACCATGCTCAGTGGTTCAATGTCTCGGCAAGTGCTCAATCATCCGCCCAAGGATAACATACTCTCTTGATGTCAAGAACTATGCACAAAAGTGCACCGATGTCGCCAAGATTCTCGGATTTGCTCTTGCCACCTCTGCGCTCCTTGTTATCTGAGCAAAGCGGTCTTTGAAACTAAAAGGTCGACATTCGATGAAATCGAGCAAGACTTACATGGAAGTGAAAGGAACTGAACGCAAACCATGCCAACAGTTGAGGGCGGTTATGCGACTTCTCCTTCAAGCCCGGAAATACATGCCAAGAAATTGCTTAGAGCCAACATCATTCCTCATCAAGAGGGTGTGAGCAAAATGCACCACTGATTTCCATAACACCTCATCCAAAGACATTTTGTCGAATACTTGGTGCTCTCGAACTTTTATCCCGATCCGTTATTTCTTATATTTGAGTATCATATATCCGTTTCAAAAAAACAATGAGCAAGAGATAAACATATAGGATTACTAAATATTCCATTCTTGATGAATGAACATTGAATAATCACAACTAAATTAGAACAAATGTGAACTAATCAATCAATCCATAAAGTTAGGATCCAATGAAAAAAGTTCACTCGTGGGCGATGAAAATCAATCACTAAACGAGATGTACAAGGAGTGATTTACGGAGTTGCCACTTACCATTGAATGCATAGCGATGGTGAAAAATTGATCCCAATCGATCAGTGCACCAGATCAGTTGATAGCAACAATCCTCTCCCGACCACCCATCTGAAAAATCCCAAACCTATCTACAATCGTGGCTATGTTGCAGCCAATTTGCACATTTCGAGATGCCTTTGCTGGTTAAGTCTCCTATGGTCGAGGGCAATTGCTCCGGTACAAACGGCTCCCCTTGGCCGAAGAAAGGCCGACCCACCTCCTTTACAATGATCGGCTCGCCCCGGCTCTTCTTCACTAAGCTTTGTAGCTTGCTTCTTCATCTGGTCTCTGTCCCAAGACTGAGCAAGCAGGAGTCAACATTGTTCATGAGCGATGGTTACAAACATATAAAGCTCATAAACAAGAGCATACCAAGCTTATATTGAAACGCTAGATACAGATTGAAACTAGTCTTCTCCTCTATATTCAAGAACGGAGAGTATACACCTGACCTGACTACTGATATAGATGTCAAGAAGGGAGTGAAAGGAGGTTTAGTAGATTCAACAGAGTAACTTGTGCAGATCTGATCATGATGCTTGCACCAATTCCTTGATATCATATCCTTGGAGCTACAAAATAATTAACCAGGTTGAACGTATAAGCGCTCTCTCGAACCAATTCAATTGCAATATCACACCTAACGTCTGAAGATGTCTATAATAAGAGTTTGTGGTATAATTTATGGCTTATCGCAAACATTCTGGCCAGATTAAGGTAAGATATCTGTTGAAAATTAGAAACCACGTGAAAATAGGAGCAGAATGTCATGAAATGCTTTTACATAACAGGATCTGGCCAGTTTTTTCTAAAATCTCAGCTGGCCATCTTCACAACGTGCTGGAACTTCTGAGTTCAAGTAGGAAGTATCTCCAACGTCAGGTCATTGCTGGCTTTTAACCACATCATCACGAAATGCTTGAACTTCTGGGTACCAGTCGGAAAAATGTACAATGACAGAATCGCTTTTTCAAATTTCATCATCAGAACGAGCTTGAACTTCTGGAATCAAATAGGAACAGTCAGATTAGCTCAAATTCACAAACCACAACTCCATTATGATCTAAAGATCATGGAAACTACCAGAGATAGGAAAAGAAAAACTTTTCATCGTCCTATAGAAGATTGTTACCTGCAGATGTTACAGCTGGTGAAGTAGCAGCCAAAGGACTACTTGGCCTCGACCTTTCATTAAAGAATGGTATAATCTCCTCCGTAATGCCTCAACCGCCGATCGATCTTTATGCTCTATCGCAATGACTCTAAGAACTCTAGAATCAATCTACCAAAAACAAATACAAGCACACAAACCAATCAAACCACCATCTCTCACTTTAACATAATGTAATTCAATCATTATGCAAATATTCTCCAAAACCCATAACAAAGGCTATATTCAAATCCACAAACCACACAGACATCATCACCAGTAAAAAATACCTCCCAAAAACCGAAGGATATCACCTTTACACTATCAAAGCTACTCAAAAGTATATGATTGCAGAAACAGCTAAATTATAATTCAATGATTAAGCAAATATCTCTAAAATCAATAACAATTGATGAATTCAAATCGATAAACCACACATAATCGACCCATCATAACAATACGGAATACCTTGAAAAAATGTAAAGTCACCTTTATCGTATCAAAGCTACTCAAAAGTATGTAATTCTTTAAAAAGCTAAATTATAATTCAAGAATTAAGCAAATATCTCTAAAATAAATAACAATTGATGAATTCAAATCCACAAACCACACACAATGACACGACCATCATAACACGAAAAATCCGAAAAACAAAGCTATCACCTTTATCAGATAAAAGCTACTCAAAAGCATATAATTGCCGAAAGAGCTAAATTACTCAGGGAAAAGCTCCTCAATGACTTGTATATCTTCTTGAACCCCATAGTAAAAGCCAACCACGATCGATCACTCTATTCGCATACATATTCAACAACAATTAAATAATTTTATTCAAAGAACAATTAAATAATTTCATTCTAATCGTAATCCAATTCAATGAATTACGTGAATTGAAAACCTTAACCTTTAATTACGACCTCTATAACAAATGAATTGAAAAAATAAAAAGCGATCGATGAAAAATTGATCCCAATTCTCTTTCTTTGGTGAAGTCTCCTATGGTTGAGGCAAGTACTCGGCATAAATGGTCGAGCAACCCTCTCCTTTACAATGAAAGTGCCTCTGTGCTCTTCTTCACTAAGCTTTGCGCTTGCTTCTTCTTCAGTGCGAAAAGCACGAGTCCGAAGGCGAATTGTATTGAATTGAAAGGAACCAGAGCAATAGTCAGCAAGCAGCAGTGACCATGAAAGAAAGGAACGGCCGAATTGGGGATTTAATTTAGGGTTCATGATTATTTGTTTCTTCTTGATTATAGGTAATTTGAATATTTGTGTGTTATAATTGTAAAGGTTTATAATTGTAAATTATAAAAGTATTTGTAAATATATATTTAATTATTGTAATTAGGAATTAGGGAAGAAATTAAAAAAAAAAAAAAAAGTTGAAGTCGATGCAGAGCGGTTGAGGCAAAAGACGACTGACGACACAAAAGATGTCGACACTCGATCGACGTTAATGCAAGACCGATCGACTAGAGAAACTGAGTTGATTTTGTTACAGAAAAGTATTGAAGCAATAAAAATGGTATGAGTAGCAAAAATGGCTTTTTTAGTTTTTTCCCAAGCAATAACATGTAATGATGTGACATAGCCCACTAACTTTTAGCCAATTGTGATGATTATATAGTGATGGAAAGGAAATAGAGGGGAAATAACTTGGTGCTGGATTATATAACAAAGCTTGTAGAAAGGTTGAAACACTCTCAATTTCAATTAATGATTAAGGATCGTTATAACTTATAAAGGAACTAAATTATACTAACAACATTATTGTTATAGTAAAATGTATATTCCATCCGTTCTAAATGAATTCATAAAAAATAACGTGTAATTCTGAAAGTAGACTAAATAATCTATAATTACCACCTAATGTAAATGTGAAGCAATAGTCAAAAAGGTTGAATCATGGTGATTTGGAAAAATAATTATAACTCACATGTAAAGCAAGAGTAGACAAGGTTAAAACATATTCATTTGGAGAGATGATTACTCCACTATCCAATTTAGTGTGTTTTTACCATTATCAGTAAACTATTTCATTTTACTTGACTAAAATAAGTTTGACTATAAATCTATAATAAATATATTTTACAACTATAAATAAGGTGATTGACCATGTTACTAATTTGAAATTAATTTTTCAAATACTATAACTTAATAAAAAAGGGTTATTAACCTACTATTAGTCATTTTATATCAATCACAATGGTCGTTGTTTTTTAGTTAAATGGAAGAAGTATCATCACCGATCAACTTTTTTTTTTTTAGAATATCGCTATTACAATCATATTACATCAAATCCACTCATATACTTATCATTCGTATATCAATCATTACATAGTCATCACTCAATTTATTATAGCTAGCATACACTATAACACAAATTCGATTTCGACGGGAATTGAACACACTACCTCTATGGTCATGGCACCTAAAAGAATGAACCATGATTACTTTAACATAAATCTAGTATGAATTATTACCTACCAACAAAAGGGAAGTGAAATATGTCCCATTGTCCCAAGTCATCACATAACAAGATGGAGATGTCTTGTGTAAGAAAATTAAAAATAAACTGAAGTAAATTTGTATTGGTACTTTTGAGCAATAAAAATTGGTGGCATCCAAAGATTACCAAACAACAACTAGCTAGATGAAAAGACAGAACTAGAAACAGTCAAGTAACACAATAGGTGATCCAAGACTTGTTCTATTCTTTCTCGTTTAGTTAATCATAACATTTGAGACTAATCCTCATTAGTGGAAAATGGTCCAAACTTTAAGAAGAAAATTAAGGATCTGTTCTCTTCAACTGAAAACTCATTCAGTTCAGTTCATTTACGTTCAGTTCAGTTCAGATCTGCTTAATTATATTTTATACTACAATTCAGTTCAGTTCAGAAAATTACGGTTGAAGAGAACAGAGCCTAAATTAACTAAGCCGGACAGGAGCAAATATCAGATACAATTCTTTTTCACGTGGTTTATATTATTATGAAGCACATAACAAACATTATTGTGATTTTGTGGGTTGTCTCAAGTCTTAACACGGTTGGCTTAAAGGAATTGGATTGCAATAAAACGAGATTATACATTTTAAAATTGGCCGGTGGCTTGTCCAACTGCCAACTCGCCGGAACTAATATTCTTCACCTGTTTAAAAAATAAGATGGAGTACTTATTTTCATGTGTCCGGTTCTGGATCGGAATCAGAACCATAGTTAGTTGAGTTGCAGTATAATAAGTTCGAGTCTTGAGTTACACATGATATGTTCAATTTGATTTGCAACTTGTACGAACTTGATTTTAGAATTACTAAAATATGTGTTCTTGTAAGATGAGATTGTGAGTTTTATGTATAACACATACATAGCATATGTGGAATGCGGTACACATTATCCCTCCTCGTATGATGAAAAAACATGTCGCTCGATTGTGTAGCTATATTGGATTCCGCAAGGTAGCATCAATCACTATTATAGGTATATAGTGTACTCTTTAGTTGGTGTGTATTTGGACCTTGAAAAATTGATTGCAACATGTAACTCTTTAAATTTCTTAACTATTCCAAGTGAATATTTAGACTTACTTTGACGATGGGATGTTCATATAACAATCAACCGAGATGTTGAAAAAGTGGAAACTGGGAGAAAGAATCGATTAATTACTTGAAGGCTTTGGAATCTTATGCAGCCAACTTGGCTATGAACTGAAGCTATATAAAAATGTCACCTTTAATTAAACTCATGAGAGGTGTGAGTTTAGCTTAAACATCTAATACTGAAGGTGTTAGGAGTTGGATGTTGAGAAATCCTTTTGAAAACAGAATTAGGAATTCCATTGGCAACTGGAAACCAACTTGGAAAAGGAAACTACTAGTTATTTGATTCCTAGTTAGAAGTGAATTGGTACTATTTACTTTGTATAAATAGATGGTTCCATAACTAGTTAGTTAAACAAGAATGATATGAGAACATAGAGAGAACTCATATAGAGATTTCTGAGAGAAACACAGTGAGGAAGAGAGAACAGAGGAGCGTGTAGCTTGAAACTCGGGAGGTTTGGTCGATTCCTTGTAAACTGTGTTTTGGTTCTTGATTAATAGAAATCTTGGTTATCTTGTGTTTATTTTCTTACGTTTGTTTGTTGGTTGGTTTGGAGTTTATTGGATTGAATTGGGTTGATTTGATTAACAATTGGCGCCGTCTGTGGGAAGAGAATCAACTGGTATCTATTCATCAATGGCATCTCCAAAGTTCGACCTCAAACCGTTGGAAGGAAAGACAAACTTTGGTCTATGGAAGAGAAGGATGATGGCTCTCTTAATGCAGCAATGTGTTGTCGACGCACTGACTGAGAAGAACGATACAACTTTGTCTGATGCTGATAAAAAGGCAATCAAGTTCAAGGCTTACAGTTCTTTGATATTAGCTCTGGGAGATAATGCTCTCATTGAAATCGGTGATCTTTCATCGGCAAAGGAGATATGGGAGAAGCTAGAAGAATTGTATAATGACAAGTCGGGTGCAAATAAAATCTATGCAAAACAGAGGATGTTTGCATTCAAGATGGTTGAAGGAAAATCAATCATGAGTCAGTTGGATTTGTTCAAGAAGATGGTTGCACACCATGACAATCTGGAAACTGATGAGAAGAACAGGATGAGGAGCCAAGACAAGGCAATTATCTTGTTGAATTCACTCCCTAGGTCTCGTGTTCCATTCAAGGATGCTTTGGTGTATGGGAGGACAGAAGCATTGACAATGGAGGCTATTGAATCTGCATTAAGATCAAGGGAGCTGGACCAGGATGGTGTTCCACCAACACTCAGTATTGGTGAAAGCCTTATGGTGAAACAGCATCACAAGTTTCCACCAAATAAGAAGCAATATCCAGATCAAATGAAAGCTCAGTATACCAAGGATGACCCTGAAACAATGAAGTGTTATTATTGCAAGAAGCAAGGACACTTGAAGAAGAATTGTATGAGTCTAAAGGCACAGAAAGGCAAGGGTGTGGCGACAACACCGAATACTAATTATGGCACAGATATTACAAACAAATCAGAGGCTTATCATACTGCGGAAGCTCTTGTTACTGAGGTACTTTCAGTCACTCAAACTAGTCAATCAACTGAATGGATTATGGATTCGGGCTGTTCGTATATGACACCTATTAGAGAATGGTTTTCAACTTTTGAGCATAGAAACTGTGGATCAGTTGTTCTTGGTGATGATAGACCATGCATAATAAAGGGTATGGGAATAGTGAGAATTGAGATGTTTGATGGAGTGATAAGGGAAATTTGCTTAATGTGAGGTATGTTCCACACTTGAAGAGGAACTTGATATCCTTAGGAACTATGGATAGTAAGGGATACAAGTATTCAGGTGATAATGGTGTCCTTCAGGTTAAGAAGGGTGATAAGGGGTTATGCAGGCTCTGAATAGGAGAGAATTGTATTATTTACAAGGAAAAACTGTAACTGGTGAAGCTTCCAGTGTACAGTGTTCTGAGAACACCCGGTAGTGTTCTGACAACACCGTTCTATGGCATAGAAGGCTAGCACATGTTGGAGAGAAAGGTCTTATGGATTTATCTAAGAACGGACTCTTAGGTGGAGACAAGATACATAAGATGGAACTTTGTGAGCTCTGTGTGTTAGGGAAGTCCAAGAAGAACAGTTATGGTGTTGGGAAACACACCACACAGGACATACTTGAGTATGTGCATGCAGATTATGGGGACCGACGAGAACCACCACTAGGAATGGAGGTAGATATTTTATGTCCATCATTGATGATCTGTCAAGGAAAGTGCGGGTGTTTGTATTGAAGTCCAAGGATGAGACTTTCATGAAATTCAAGGAATGGCTTGTGGAGATGGAGAATCAAACGAACAAGAAGCTCAAGGTGATCAGAACTAATAATGGACTGGAATTCTTGTTTAATGAATTCAATACCTTCTGTGTTGGGAAGGGCATCTTGAGACACAAATCAGTTCCTGGAAATTCACAGCAGAATGGAGTAGTTGAAAGGATGAATAGAACAATCCTAGAAAGAGTGAGGTGCATGCTTCTTGGATCAGGTTTGTCAAAAAGCTTTTGGGGAGAGGCTGTGACTACGGCAACACATCTTATTAACCTATGCCCATCATCGGCTATTGGTTTCAAGACACCTGAAAAGGTTTGGAAAGGAACTCATTCAGACTACTCATATCTCAAAGTATTTGGATGCTTAGCTTATGCTCATGTCAAGCAAGATAAGTTGGAGGCTAGAGCAGTAAAGTGCTTGTTTCTTGGTTATCCAAAGGGAGTTAAGGGATATAAACTCTGGTGCTTAGAAACAGGGTAAATAGATGCATCATCAGCAGGGATGTGACTTTCCATGAAGATGTGATGCCATTATTGAGAAATCTTGTGATGTTGAGAGGACACTTTCGGTGGAGTGGAACTGTCGAAGATGGTGTGCCAGGAACACTGAATATGGAGCAGACAGACACTGGTGTGGTGATAACACCAGTTTTCGCAGACCATGGTGCTCTGACAACACCGCATGCTGAATCTCAGAAAAATACTGACATACATGATCAGGTGGAGCCTGAAATGAATAATCAGGTGGAGAGGCATGTGATTAGAAGAAGGACAGGGATAGAGCTCAATAATCGAGATGATGTTGTGGATTATCAACTCATCAGAGATAGAGAACCAAGAGTTAGAACCTCTACTGCAGATCCAGATATGATGTATTTTGCACTGAATATTGCCGAGGATATTTATGTGATGAAGTTTGGATCATGTCTACGTTCTATCAAGTTGATGGAAGTGGTGTATTCTAACCTAAGGAATACTTGAGGATTTTCAGATGTTGAAGCTAGGTGGAGAATTGTGAGTTTAACTTAAACATCTAATACTGAAGGTGTTAGGAGTTGGATGTTGAGGAATACTTTTGGAAACAGAATTAGGAATTCCATTGGCAACTGGAAACCAACTTGGAAAAGGAAACTACTAGTTATTTGATTCCTAGTTAGAAGTGAATTGGTACTATTTACTTTGTATAAATAGGTGGTTCCATAACTAGTTAGTTAAACAAGAATGATATGAGAACATAGAGAGAACTCATATAGAGATTTCTGAGAGAAACACAGTGAGGAAGAGAGAACAGAGGAGCGTGTAGCTTGAAACTCGGGAGGTTTGGTCGATTCCTTGTAAACTGCGTTTTGGTTCTTGTTTAATAGAAATCTTGTGTTTATTTTATTACGTTTGTTTGTTGGTTGGTTTGGAGTTTATTGGATTGAATTGGGTTGATTTGATTAACAAGAGGAATGTTGACTGAAATATTTCGATTCATGTGTAAATTAAAGTGATACTAGTACCAACCCGTGACGATATCACGGTATAGTTTACTTTTAATAAGAAATAAATATGTGACGATTAAATAAATTAATCGAGAAAATAATATAGTCAAAATTCCTTGTAGACGACGTCGTGGTGTCGGTCGGTAGTCATTCTTCATCCAATATTATATTTTTGAGTGTTTATTTATGTTAACTATAGAGAATGTAAAAATATGGTCCTACCGTACCCGATTTGTTAATTAGTAACAGGTACATGTTTTTTTTACAAAAAAATCTATCCCTCAAACGGAATCAAAATAAAATACAAAAGTATACAACACAATCAATAGGGTTGTTCTCAACAATCTCGCGGTGATATGTGGTCACCCCACCACGCGCACACACAAATATTATACAAACATAATTTCACATGTTACGGTTGTTTTTCCAACCCACCAGTTCCCAGCAACCCTGCGGTGGTATGCGTCACCCCACCAAAGACACAAAAATTACCCGTTATGGATGAAGAAAGTAAAGAGAAGATAGAAGAGAGTTTCCCTGCCTAGAGACTAACTGCACCCCCCCCCCCCCCCCCAAAAAAACCCGGCCCGTCATGGAGATCAAGAAAGTTCAAAGAAGATCGAAGACATTTTCCCCGCCTAGAGAGTATCAGCTGATCCCCTCCCTCCCCCCAGCTCATTATTGAGATCAGGAAAGTAGAGAGAAGATCTATGAGAGTTTCCCCACATAGAGAGTATTAGACCCCCCACGTCCGTTATGTATCAAGAAAGTAGAGAGAAGATCGAAGAGAGTTTCCCCGAAAAAAATGTAGTTTTTACTAACTTAATCATAAAATGTTGCGGTCGAGTCTTGTACCAAAGGTATGGAATGGGTTCGAGTATATACCAGACCGGACCTAAACATATTTCGATCGTAGAGATGAGAAACCTTATACCTCATCCTACCGATCGAATCTTATACATAAATAAAATGAAATTGAAAGTCTTCACATGTAAAATGTTGTTGATAGACATGTAAAGATCAACACACCACCAATTAGCTCACATGTGTCTCTTTTATCTTCTGGAACTGAAAAATACTTAGAAGATCAGTTGAAGGGACTATGCCAAGCATAGATCCAAAAGGTCCTTCTATCTAGATTCATGCGCAGGTAACACAACCTTGATACGCATTAATTTGGTATCAAAAATAAATTTACCCTGATTATATATTGTTTTGTAATTTTATAATCTAAAAAACTGAAATCAAGAAAGTAGAGAAAAGATCGAATTGAGTTTCCCCACCTATAGAGTATTAGATCTCCAGGCCCGTTACGGATCAAGAAAGTAGAGCGAAGATCGAAGGGAGTTTCTATACCTTGGGAAAAATGTACTTTCTACTAACTTAATCATAAAATATTGCGCTCGGGTCTTGTAACAAAGGTGTGAAACGGGTTCGAGTATATGCTAGACCGGACCTGAACATCATTATTTCGCACAGGGTTGAATATAGAACCAGCCCTTCCGGACAGAGATCGTAGAGAAGAGAACCCTTATACCTCATCCTACCGATCAAATCTTATACATAAAGAAAATGAACTTGAAAGTCTTCACGTGTAAAATGTTGTTGATAGACATGTAAAGATCAACACACCACCAATTAGCTCATGTGTATCTCTTATATATCCTGGAACTGAAAAAAACATGTCTGGTAACATATATACCACTATAACAATATATGCTAAAACGATCTTGGTGTGGATAATACAAATATACCAAACCAACATCATCATAAGAACACCGATAATATATGTGCTAAAACGTTACCCTCACGTCACGTTTAACATGGCAAAGCTTAATTCTCCATCAAATACCTGAATTTCTTTGAAAAGTGAAATAAAGTGGCAAAGCTAAAATTTAACGATTTAAGAGATCTAATCACCAAAGAAATCCCTTTCAATTACTACATGTTGCCACTCAAAATCTCGAACAAATTTTGTTCTTAATTTGGCTGGCCAACCTTTCGCATTTTCAGCAACCATAAGACATAAAAAAAAAAAATACCAAGCAATAACATTGACCTCATGATCCCTAGCAAGAACACTAATACGTCTCTCTATTCGGACTCTGCTCAACCGTATCAACATTTCACGTAGGATGGCTGGAATTTGAATGAATTTGGCGGATTTAGCCCATCAACTTTATATATTACAGTATATTCAAAGTAGTATAATAATTCAAAACGTTTCACTAAATTTGTAATTCAATTTAAAATCTTACTAATTCAATTTTAATTTAGTACGTACATGTGTCATTGTTTCAGTAGAAGGTGTAGGGTTCGGATCCCATTGGCGTAAGTTTCTCCCTTTTATATGTTATTTTTCAATATTTTCTCTGTTTTTTTTTTTTTGAAATAGAAGTTCATTGGTTTATATAAAAACCATTAATACACGTAGTGTGTTACGTAAATGCTAGTATTTATTTTTATATATATATATAAGTGCACAACTATTAGAGTCGTGCAATTGAGTACTTAATTTAAGTTAAATTGAACCAATTTGTGATAAGCATGTAAATTAGACTTTAATTACAAAAAACCAATATGTTTTATTCATTCTAATTCTAAGCCCTAACGCAACTCTAACAAAATCAATTCATCATTAAAAAATCTCAATTTGTCTTCTCTAATTAAATTTCAAGCCCTAAATCAACCCCAACAGAAGCAATTCATCATTAAAAAATCTCAATATGTCATCTCCAATAAATTTAAAACCCTATTCGAACTCCAACAAAATCAATTCATCATTGAAGAAAAAAAAACAACGATAACTAATATTTCTTCTCCATATTCTTTAATCAAATTGGAACTGAATTCAACTAAAAAACACAATTCGTTATCAGAAATAACGATTGCACTTACCTTCATATACTTTTATTATTATTTGTAATTAGATGTCACAATGACACGCTCACGTTCTAATTATATTATATAAGAACACCCAACTGATAATTTGAGCGCTAAAACATTAGTCTTACGTTTAACCTGGAAAAACATCATGGAACAAAATTCTCGCCCCCTATTCGGACTTTGCTCAACCGTAGAATCAAAATTTATAATTGAAAATCTAAATATCTATTAATTTCTTGTTAAATAGATGGGTATAGTATTAAATATTTATAAATGCTCATTTTTTTTAAATTCCATTATTTCAGTTTATCTTCTTTAATAAATATATATTTTATTTTAGTGAATAAAATAATTTATTTAACTAATAATAATCATCTAGATTGGTGTCTATAGATTCGTCTTGTCACCGTGAATTCAAATATATGTTCACAATATTTTTCGAAGTTTTGTAGAATAAATTTGTATTAGATTTAAAAAAAACTATATATGCAGCCAACATACAAAAAATAAATAGTGGAAGATATACTTGTTGAAAATGCAACTAATTCCAAAAAAAAAAATCACGTAGATTGAATTTATTTAATAAATACTCTATTTCTAAATTTCCATTAATTCATTTTATCTTATTTAATAATATATATTTTATTTTAATGAATAAAATGATTTCTTAAAATGGTGTATTAGTGCCGTGGTTTGGTACTAAACCTGATTTTTGGCACAACCAACTGCATTATACTATATAGTAGTTATATCGAACATGCGAGTAGTTTGGTATCTTTGACGTTCTATTCTTATGAAATCTCGCATGATATGTCTATAACTATAGTCGATTTGCAAATCTATCCCAACTTATCTATTTTTTTTGTTCGAAATTGTCGGAGTTATGCAAAGAACAAAAGGAAACATAACCGTATATAATTAAATATTTGGATGAGAAATTGATACTTAGAAAGTGAAAACCTAGTCGGGTATAAAAAATAATCAAGATTACTAGCCCTGAACCTACGGTTACATAGAATCGAAATGGTCACACACCTCAGATAATTTGAACTCACAACTAGCTCTCGACACTTCCACTTTGAACAATTTGTGTAGCCGATTTGAATTTATGAACTTATTGAACGTTTTGAGGGTGTGACCACTATTTTTTGCTACTCCTAGTTAAACAAAAACGTAACAACTTTACCGGCTAATCTTTAATTGCACTACTATACTATATCTTGATGCTAGGACAAATATATTGGTAATATCGTGATCCATCCATTATCATTATCATCTATAGTATAGTGTACAATTGCATGTGATATGAAGAGTAGCTTTAACTTTACCTAGGTAAGATATAAAGCGACACGACAGTAAAAGAATTAGATGGAAGCCTTTATCAATGTTTAAAAGTGTGTATAATTCCATGTGGTGATATCAAAAGTCTCTGTGTTGCCATACTTCCATGATCAGATTCAGAGCAGTTTTCTGCTTTCACTAGTCATTCTGTGTTCTTGACAAGCATCACTACTTTTCTTTAACATGTAAATAAAGGCAACAACCATGCCAAATGGGATTTGCAATAATTCCAAGGGGATAGTGATTAGTGATAATCCCTTCAAAATGCAGGACAAGCTCTATATCATGACAAAATATAGATTATATTGCACTAAAGAGGATTTACTTTAAAGTAATTACATAAGCTCATCAATACCAGGTGGGGAAGGGTTACTTTTTGATAATGTCTTGAGGAGAAAATGTGTGAAGTTCACTATCTCCTACTTGTATCAAATATCACATTTAATTTTGTTCACCTAAATTAATGTACAACGTAAAAGTACATAATATTAAAGAAAACTGATATTACATGGACTTAAATGAGTGGTTTCACATGAGTGTATGATTTTAAAATAGAAACACGCCGTACGTTTGGATTTAAACTTGAGTTTCGTATGCTAACTTTTTGTGTTTGTTTCCCCAATTTACAATACATTATTCGAATTGAGTTTGAAATCAAATCCCAAACATCATGATGGCCTATGAATTTCAACTAATATAAACAAAATATATCACACTCAGTTTGGGCATATGGAATATAACCTTTTAGGGAAGAGTTAATCCAAAAATGTACTAGAGTTTTTGGTATAGATTTAAAACCTTGTTTAAGGAAAAATTTAATTGTTTTTAACCAGATTTTCTCGATTCTAATATTAAACCAAACAAATGATCTGTAAATTTTGGGCAACACATTGTCCGAACAACTTGTTCCATAGTACGATCACCCCAGTCAGCCGGGCCAGTGTAAACTGTAAACTATACAATATCACAGGTGGTCGACGGTGACAAAAGTTCATTGCCATAACTTTTAGAAGGAAACAGAGTTTGAACTGAGGAAGTATCACAGAGCAATGATCTCAACTATAAATGGAAGTTGGCCCGCCAATTAGAAAGGAACTTTCGACTTTCTTGACATAATGGCTAATCCATCTGCATATCTTAAAAGACAATCTTAACAAATACCCCAATGTAAGTGGTGGAGACCTAGGTAATCAATTGCATCAGATCCCCTGTCAATGTCCAAGGAATTAGATAAACATTCATCGCTTATACGTAAAATCATCTCACAGATTGACAACTTCATGACTTATTCTAGCACCAGCATAATAATCATTGCTGTTGCAACGCTCTGAACTCTGAAGTCTGAATTATACCCGCAACCTATCCCAATCATACTTGAAAGTTGAAACCAATGTTAAAAACACAGGAATGCAGCACCTCAGATATAACATAACCATCAATGTTAGGAATGAGTACTAATTTGTGAATGAACTACTTTTTGGACTTCCGAGAATTATTCTCCTTGATCCTGGCTCGGTTATCCAGTTTCACGAGCCGTTTCAGGTCTTCGTGAGAGAGAGATTCAATGGCTCTCCTGCGTAGCTCACTAAGACCTGGGCGCTTATCCAGCAAGCCCCACAGCCAATCTGGGTATTCAGAATCCGGCAAGACTTTAGGGTCTTGTCCATCTTTCAGGATATTGGCACCAACAACTGTCGTTGATTTTACTTCTTTGCTTAAGGAACATTCTCTCGGGCCATCCGTGGCACCACCTTTAGAACCTTTCTTCTTAGGACCGGCAGCAAATGTTCTTCTGCCAAGCTCTCCAAGAATGCCCTTAGGGATGGTTAGGCTTCTTAGAGATTTGATGTGCATAAGAGGCATGTCTTTTTATTGCTGCAGCATATATAAGAATCATCAGCAAACCCAATTACAACACGTTTCTTACAATGCTTCAGTTAACTTATTCCGCAACATTCAGATTTCTAATTTCAAGCATCATTAGAAATCTAAAACTCAAATGTTGACATAATGTTTAGTGTATATAGAAGAAGAGTTACAAGAGATAACCATGTCCTATAGTGTATGCAGCAAAGCAAGTATGCTGGACTTTAGAAACCTAACACTCTTGTGGTGACACTATGTGAATATCCCTGCTATTTGTTCACACATGTAAATTTCACAAACAAACTTCCAAAGATGCTCACCACATTGGTTGACTGAAAAGAAAAGTGATCGGCACCGTAGTGGTAACATGTGTGCAGTCATCAAGCCATAATATAGCAATTCAGGTGTACAAGTACAGCTACATAAGACAAATGACTGCAAGAATGTAGACTGACGAAAAATCCTGTTAATTCTTAGAACTCCGATGTAGCAATAAACTTCTTCATTAGTTCCCTAATGAACCTGAAGAGTACAATGCCAAGTAAAACTCAAGTACTAGGAAGTGTAACTGCAAGTCTGTAACCAACTTGACATAATAACCTATCTAAATAACTGTTCTGGCTGGCAGTGGAATCAATGTTTTGAAACTCAGACTTGGGGAAGGTTCAACTCGGTCAACATACTGATAACATTTTTAGAAATAAAAAATATTATATACCTTGAAAATTCATAAGCTTTTCCAGAACAGTTATTAACCGTAACCATTCAGCAACCGACCGGTTGCAACCATAACAGGTCCGGTTTTCGGTTACGGTTATGGTTAAAAACCGTAATCGTTTTTTTTTTTTTTTTTTTTAACTTGACTGTTCTGTTTTTCGAGCACAAAATTTTGAAATTAGTACGACATTTATCGAAAATGACGAATAACATACGGCTATAAGCTATACATGTTAAACAGACTACAAATCAAGAAATCGAACACCAACCAAGAACACCAATTCAATGAACAGAGAGTTGAAATAGACTGCAACAAAACAGAACATTTCGCCCTTCTCACCCAACAACAAAACAGAACAACAAAACACTGGGAACAACAAAACAATTAACCAATTCTGATTATTAACCAATTCCAGTTCCAGGCCTACTTGTAACTTAATGTCAGAGAAAATTACTGTACTAGACAAAAATGCAAGCTTCAACTATAAGTTTAACAGGAAAGAATAGATGAGTATTAATCTGGTAATTCTGATGAGTATTAAACAAGGAATACTTTTTTAGCTTAAATAAATGAAGAAGTAATTGTTTTCAAGTAGGGATGTTATTATGAAGGCACTAATCCTAAAATAAAAATAAAAATCAACCCAACTCTGTGTGGTTTTCTTCTTCAGGGTAAGCGTGGGAAATGGAACCAAAAAACAATGGCGGACATGTTCAACCCATACAGTCCATTCCTGAACATTTCGCCCTTAGCGAAAGAAGTCGGAACTCGGAACTATATATCTCAATCAAACATAAAGTGATAAAATCCACCGGAGCAAACAGATCGGAAATATATTTCTGAGATCGAAACAGATCGGAACAAACAGATCGGAAATAAGAACGAAAGATAAGGCAATTTCTACAAACCTGTTCGAATTGAGTATGAAATTAACGACTAAGGCAAGTTGCAGAGACTGAGTCCGTGCCTCACTCCTCAGCCGTCTGGCCCGTCTCCGCTGAAGATGATGAACAGGATTCGTGAGCAGATTACAGATAAGCGAGTGACTACAGGAGGCCGTCTCCGCTGAAGATGATGAACAGGACTACAGGAGTCGTGAGGCCGTGAGCTGTGAGATTGGAGAACAGGAGAAGAGATGAAATGATTTTGAAAAAAAAAAAAAAACTATCAATAACCTAAACCATGGTTATTTCCAGTTTTATGATCAAACCGGAACCGGTCAGTAAATTTTCGGTTCCGGTTATGATTATTATTTATTTGGTTATGATCATGGTTATAACTGAAATTGGAATAATGGTTATTAACCAACCAGTTCCTGGCCTAGTACAGTCATTAGAGCCACAAATCACAGCATTTTTCAAAACAATCACAAGATTTCAAACTTAAGATCACTAACAAGATATAAAAAAACTTCATTGACAGTGATTAAAGCTACAAATCACAAGTACAACATTTTCACGTAAGTAATAGATTGGTCGAGGAAATCGAAAGAATGGAAAGAAACGGATTGTTTTGAAATCGAAAGAACAGACATCAAATTCACAGAACAGACCCATCAAATTCACAGAACGGAAACAACACACATAACATTTCGAAACCCACGGCAAGTTTTGGCGAATTTGAAACCCACAGCAAATTTCGAAACCCATCAGCCAAGTTTTGTTCAGATTCACCCAATAACTTGAAAGAAAGAACAGCAAGTTGCAACCCACAGCAAGATTCGGGCTTGAAGAGTGGAAAAAGAACAACAAATTCGTAGAATGAGCAAAAACTAACCTCAATTTCGTCGACAAATAACAACGGCCGATGGGGGAAGGAGGGAGGTCGCCGATGAGATGGAGGGAGTTTGGGAAGTGCAGTAGGGTTTCGTATATCTATTTTTTTATATATATTATGTAATTAATAAATAATTAATTAAATACAACCGAGCTGTTTGACGAGCTTTCGAATCGAGCTTTACGGACGTTTAATCGAGCTACAAAAACAAAACTCGAGCTCGTCAACCAAGCTTTTTTCGAGCTCGAGCTGCTCGAAAAAAAAATTCGGCTCGTTTGCAGGCCTACTCAAATCCAATCCATTACAATTAGTGGAAATTCAATGTTGGTACCTTAAGTTGTGACAGTTTCACTTTTGGTACCTTTAATTGTAACCATCCAATTTTCGTACCTTTCTTTCGTGTTTGTACAAGTTTGGTACATATTATAATTGATAGGTGCACTTTTTCTTGGAATTGACAAAATTATAATTGATAATGATGATACGAATATATGTCAAATCAGTTAAGTACGTTTGAGAGGCACGTCCTAGGGCGAATTACAGTCAGGGGACCACAAAATTGAGGAGATCCATACATGAGGTGGGTCTGAGCCTGCCTAGTGCGGATGTCCGTCTCCCTCAGACACGTAGAAGAGACTACTTGGATTGAAACGTGGACCATGCTCGAACATGTGTCCGGACGTTGGGACTGGCACAGGGAGGTACGACACCTCACCATAAGTCCAACTCAGGCTCCAGTGACAGTCACCTTGTCTGACTCGAACCTAGACTTGGATGGACATGGGTTCGGACCATTAAGCCTCACAGAACCTCGCCAGTCCTCATAAAGAGCTCACTTGTGCGGTAGGTTCTGACCAAGGCACCCGGACATGAAGCCGGACAAGGGCTTGGACATAACACTGATAAAATGCCTATAAAGTACTTCTGAAGCCCTTACAAGTCCATAATACCCCGAGTAGCCCAGGAGAGGAAATGGGTCAGACCCATTTAATAAGGTATGGGCCCAATTAATATTGGTGTCTCAATCTCGGCCGGATATCTGGAGGGATGAGCACATTTTTGTGAAAAGGCTATCAATATAATACAGATCCCCATAATAAAGTAAGTCCGTATTACACACCTCTAAACTATACGATGAAGATCCTCAACCTTTCTTCAAGCAAAGTCTTAACCGGTTTGACACTTAGCAAAGTTTTTTAGTGTTTGCTTTGTGCTTTCACTGCTTTTGCAGTTGCTTCTCTTTAAATAAGCAGTCAAAGTGCTGAACTGTAAGCATCAAGATAGATGCTTTTGGTGCTTAAAGCACCTTAAAATAGGAAGTTGTCTTGTTTAATCAAATTAGACTAGCTAATGTATTAACTTTACTTTTTATTTCATTAAAAGGGAAATAAAAGATCAATTCAATAAGTGGTTATTTTCTATTTAATCCAAACACCAAAAAATTATGTTTTTACTAATTTAAGGTGCTTTTAACTAATGGTACCAAAAAACCAATGTTCATGCTTAAAAGTAATACTACTAATTTTTAGCGTCAAGCAAAAGCAGGCTTTTAACTATACTTTCTCATTATCTCTACGGTGTAAACACAATTCCATAGCACAAGATTGTCAAAACACAAATGATTTCACAGAATGAGAGCTTTTTCCTCTGTACAAGAAAAAAAATAAGTAGACATCACATTTTTGTTGGTAAGCCAATGCAACAGTTGCAAACGCGGTGAACATCACAGCTGTCAGAATGCAGAGAATACTTCAAAAATGCATAGCCTCTCCAAAATCTCAGCAAAATAGTGTACAACTGCATTGTCGGATCGACACTAATTGTCTGTTCAAGAAACTAGGATTTTAACTTATCATCACCGCAACTTTAACATTCAAGATTGACGCAGGCAAAGCCAATTCAGTGACATCTTCCATCATTCCAATTAAGTTGCACGGCCTAAAATACAAGTGCAACGAACAACATTCTAAAACTAAAAGTATACTGCCACTAAAATTCACATGATACCGTGTAGCAAAACAAAACCAAAAATGCAAAACACAATGGTAGAAAATCTCAAAAGGAATACACAAGACAGAATTAGATAAATTTCCTGTAAAACAGGTGACAGGTCCCATTAAAATTAACGGTGGGAGAATTTGTTGCATATCCTCGAGTTTGTACATAAAATGTACCTGCACTTTACTTAAACATAAATATCCTACAGATTCAAAATGCAATGACCCTGAACTGGGAATTCCCAATGTGCGATAAATATCTAGAGAAACGCAACCAACAGCTATACCTAATGAAGCTTACTTGGGAAGTACAAGCTCAAGCTGCATCACCATATCCCTCAATAGTATGCTTCATCTCATCAAGCTGCGGAAGGACATGCTCCAGCTTTTTGCAACAAATCTCATTGGATATTCTTGGAACATAATCACATTTCTCAAATGGACGATATTCACATGCCCCCTTAATTTCCTCTCGCAGGGTCGTCTGAATCTCCTGGTTGAGGAAATAAAGGAAAAAGGAATAGCAAACCTGAGTCAAATCCCCAATTTATACAGAACCATATATTACCTAATACATCTTATCTTGCATTCACCAAGAAATCAGTTTAAATTAGTTCTAACTAAAGACAATCTTTAAAAATGAAGGAAAGATGGTCAGGACCTTGACTAATTGCAAGAACTCAGTGCAGTGGTTGTTAACAAGCTCTTTCCTTGGCCCACTAGGGTTAGCCATTTCATCCATTACTCCACCTGCTAGCTCCAACGCCCTTACTATTTTCTGCCACAGTATGATACCATATGTAAGCGAATGGTATCATGGTAATACTGGCTGAACACTAGCTAGGTTGGTTAACTAAGCAATAAGGTCATGAAGTAGTGATTTTAGGGACGTGAAGAAAAAGAAATTACCCTTTCAACGTGTTGGAGTCGCTGAAGCAAAGTAGTCTGCCCTTGTGAATCCATGGCCGCCGAATATGATACTCCCAGCTCAACCAGTCAGTCTCCCTGCCCCTGTTATAGTTGACAGTTTATTGTTAATTGTGTTGGTAAAACTACAACTGAAAAAATTGACAAGTTTTAACTTAAAGAAAGTCCACGTTAACAATTCAACATGAAACCATAGAGCGAGCGAATCTCAGACATTCCATCAAACAGGTCCTGCGCATAATTAATCAGGAATTGCTACCTCAAATGGGGAATAGAAATTCAGGAATTAGCCAAGCTCTTAAAGTGACAAATTTTCAGCGGGTATATACATAACATTATAATCCTCCAATCCAAACACCCTACCATCTATGAATACAGGATAGGTGAAGCAAAGTGTGAAGTAAAATAAGCAGTCAATCACATTGAATGTGAATATAAATATGTAATATCCAACTAGAAATAATCTAGAGAAGCCAATTACACAGCTAGAAAGTCGAACATAGTTACCTCCTCAGAGCTACAGCAGCAACGCTCCAAGAGAATTCCTCTTTTTTCCAGTGCCTACAACAAAAGGAAGACAGACATACAGTGATACGAATGAGAAGGAGGATATGTAGAGAAATGAAGGATTGGCCGTTAGGATAAGAAAAGTAATGTCAAAACTCCCGTGACTGAGAGCAGAGCTAGGTTATGGCCTGAAATTCACCTTCCAATAATTTCGGAATCTTGCTTCAGGTTAAATTTATCGACAATAGTGCCAAGTAGAGAACAAATCGCAGAGAAAATGTGAGCAAAATCGAGAGAGGGGATAGGCGAGTAAGGAAATGCCCAAATATTTGCTTCCCACCAGAATGGGAGGATGAAGAGCGAACAAGAGTCCAATTTGGCATCTGTACACTGCGTCTTAGCGTGAAGAGAGAATCGGAGAAGGTAAAGACAGAAGACGGAGGTGAAGAGAGAAGAAAATGGCGTCTTAGTTTATGTGGACGTTGGACCTAATTTGCAGGGTTACACCCGATATAATCCGTCAACTATTGATCATAAAATTCGAAATCCGAAAATCCGATCCAAAAATTCGATCCAATCCGATGTATTCGGATCGAATTACGGATTATGATATTTTAGATCCGAAAATTTTTGGATTAATCCGAAAATTCGAATTAATTAATATATATATATATATATATATATATATATATATATATATATTTTCCCCTTATTCTACCTTATTCTACTGTTCCTTTGATGTTTTCTTGATCAAGTTTGTTTAAGATGCTGGGAAGTTGGATTTTGGCCGTTGGAAATATGCACTTTCTATTTTTACTTCAAAAAATGTAATCGACTAGTCGTTATTCTAGAACATGAACTCCAAACTTTTCGTATTTGTTATTTTGGACTTGAAGTAAACTTGTGAACTTTATTTTGTTTATTTTGAATGTGAAACTACTGAACTAGTATTTAATTTGGCTACGAAATGCTATTTCAGTTTTTTTTTTAATTAAAGTTCGGATTAAATCCGATCCAATCCAAACTTTTTCGGATTAATCCGAAATTCGATCGTTCGGATCGGATTTCGGATTGAGCCTTTATAAGTGGTCCGAAACTTCGGATTGATCCGAACTTCGGATCGGATTGAATCGGATTAATCCGAACGTGCACACCTATTGTGAACCAGTCAGGATCAGAACCATTTATGAAGTATGAACCACTTTCTCTTTCTTAGACCCCGGTCTTACCCCAGGGTCGAATTTTTCTCAATTTCTAGCCAATTCCAATTTCGATTTTTCAGTATATTCAGTTCGATTTAGGTTTCAAGTGTCAATTCTTTGGTCAATTGGTCAAATGTTAATATCCAAATACAATGATAAATGTCGAAGTGAAGATTTAAAGTGGAACCAAAAAGTGTTATGAACAACTATATCATAATCTAGTGTCATAACTTAGACACACTAGTCTAACAGGTTATATTTACCACAAAGTGTATCAAGTACATGTATTAGTGAGGTACTTGCGCAAGTATTAATTTGTTTTGCTCATCCTAAAATAAAATATGCTTAAAAATTCTAGGACAACGTCCCCAACATCCTTATCTAATACGGGAATAAGAGGCGCATGGAATTCCTCCCAAAGACGTAACACATCCGACTCATGTCCTAGCTTTGCCGAAACATAGAAGGAACAGCAAAATAAGGGGAATACATACATACATACATACATACATACATACTGGGCCGTCGCTCAACCCTATGATTAGCTTTTCGGGAAATTTCCAAACGAACCGTCGACAAAAGGATCACCCTAAGATGATGTGATCCGACGGTGCCGAGTGGAAGGGCCGTCACTCAACAATTTCCGCGAGCAAACGTATTAATGACGAGGAAGGAAGTGATCCGACGGTGCCGAGTGGAAGGGCCGTCGCTTATATATATATATATATATATATATATATATATATATATATATATATATATATATATATATATATATATATATATATATATATATATATGGGCGATTTACATCTGACCACCTTTTTAGATAGTGAATAAACGTTTGGGTCCCTAATGTTTCACAATTTACGGAGAAGGATAAACATTGAACCACATCAAAATTTTATTTACATTGAAGTCCAAAAGTCAACTTTGCTGATGAGAGAGAGTGAAATAATCATTTTCCTTGCCAAAAATGCCCCTGAGATTTATTCTCTTTTTACTGCCTTTTCTTTTATTATTGCTGACAAAGGAAGACTTTATTCTGCCTCTATGTATATTCTATGGATCCGGGAGTAATGTATACTGTATAGTTGAAAAATCTTATCAAAGCATCTTCCTGAAACAAATAGCTTGATTTGGTAATTCTTTGTTAGAAATTCTGGAAAAATGTATTGAGACAATTGGGAGAAATTGGTGAAAGAAGTAATGAAGAGAGAGGAGTACAGGAAATTGTGTCGTGATGACTCGATAGGCTCCAGCTTCGGCTCTGCATATTTATGATAAGTATCTTCATATGTTGAATTTGTAGCAACAGCAAGAAAGAAGACAAGAAGAAGAAAAGAGAAGAGAAGAGAAGATGAAGAATAACAAAAAAGAAAAGAGAAGAAGATGTTTTATTCGGGGGTAAATGGGACATTCTACACAAAGTCAACATTTTGGCTGAAAAATGGACCTCAATGTAAATTTTGAAACGATAGGGACCCAAACGTTCAAGGTACATCTAAAAAGGTTGTTGTGTGTAAAATTCCCACCAACCTTTTAATTGTCCTGTAAAATCAGCGACAGTCATTTTTGCAACATTTTTTGTCAGTGTTACCATTTGTCTTACAAATCATAGAATACATAAGCATTCTATGAATCATATTATATATTTGCCTATCAGCATAAGCACCCAAGTTCCATTAATAGATGTTTTTGTCATTATAGCTATTATTTAGGATATATTCTTGTTCTTCGTGTAAAGTATCTATAGGAGAAGGTCTCCTATAGGGGTGTATTTCGAACTGAACGAACCAAACATTGACCTTAACGAACGTTTGTTCGTTCACATATGTCATGTTCGTGTTCATGTTCGTCGAACATCTCAACATTTGTTCATGTTCAGTTCGTTAAGGTTTCAACATGTTCACGGACAGTTCATGAACTATTATAGATTTTGTGTAGTTTAGGTTAGAAAATACCACCTCCACCCCGAATTCAACTTCCCGTATTTCATTTGGGACGTCCAAATTTGAACTTCTTCCTTTAATGAAAAATCTCATTAAATACTTTATTCCTTCTCTTTCATATTTTATTCACTATCTCTGCTACTTTATTCATCTTTTTTCCTATTCTAATATCATTATTCATTTTTCCTACTTTATTCACTTTTATATTAAAATATGTGTACGACCTGCTGGTATTGTAACTTATGTGGAAAATGGAAATGATAGATTATGTTAGGAAATATGATAGATTATGTTATGTTAAGAACTTGAACTTGTTCGCGAACTGTTCGAGTTTGACCGAACACGAATCGAGCGTTGACCGAGCAATTTCGCGAAATTTTCGCGAACGTTTAGTTCGCAATACACCCCTAATCTCCTATAATAGTACATTCTCTGGGTAGGTCTATCAGCCTATTTTCCCAACTTATTGATTTCATCATTGATTACTCGTTTGTAATCAGGATTTTCTTGTACAACATCATGTAAAGTTGTTACTTTCGTATCTTTAAATTTTTCGGTTAAGAACTTCTCAAGTTCCTTCATAGACTTTGACTTAAAGTCTGCTATTCCGGGAGGTGGCTGGATATTAGGACAAGCTGAATCTTGTTCCTTTTCCTTTTCTTTTAAAGGAAGATTAGGGTTAATGGTTTTTAATACCAATTCACAATCTGATTCTGAATCAGACAATATTGATTCTTGATCAAGAACTTTCAAGTTCTCTTCTTTAGTACTATTAGAAGTATCTGAATCTTCAGAAGAGTCTATACTCTTTTCTTCATCATAATTCAAGAGTTTCTTTTAAATCATTATCAGCTTTTAATCTGTTTATTTTTCGCTTGGTCAAACAATTTGTTGCAAAGTGACCAAGTTTACCACATTGCGACAAACTATAAGTTTCTTTCGAATCCGTTTTCTTTTTTCTCTATCTTCTTTTCTGTGTTTACGGATTTCAAATTTTTTAGGAGAGTAATGTCTCTTCTTTTTTCCCTTACAGGTCCCGGTTGAAAGTTTATAATTTCTTTCTAAACATATCTCAAACAAACTAAGAAATATATATATATATATATATATATATATATATATATATATATATATATATATATATATATATATATATATATATATATATATATATATATATATATATATATATATATATATATATATATATATATAAATATATTATAAATATATAGCTTTTTAGATTAGAGAATTTATATTTATTAAAATATAATGAAGGTGCACACAAGTAATTTATTTTTTTGAGATTCAATATTAAATCGATAAATAAAGGTCCATTTTGGATAAAAATACTACCGGTTGTTTGTCATTCATCTAAAACAGACTATTCATCTGATAAAATGTTTCTGGGTATTTGTTTTATATCTTCTAAAGTAAAAAATTTAACTCAATTTTTTATCAATTAAACAATCATCATTCTATTACTACCATACTTTCACTTCATCTTTACTTTTCCAATCAAACTAACAACTTTAAACCAATCAAATAACTTAAAAAGTATCAAACACATTACTTTATTCTTACACACCCTATATAACCCTATAAATTTTTAACTCTATACCAAACATCATTTTTTATAACTCACTTTTAACACTCAGCTGCTATTCATCAACTGAATTTTTTCATTAACTCAATTTTTTAACTCTATACCATACAACCAGCTACTATTTCATGTGAAAAAACACGACTCCATTGAAAAAAATAACTAGTCAATGGTCCGTTGATAAATACATTACATTTTCAGAGGGAGCAGTAAATGTGCTTAAAGCAGTAGGATAATCAACCACTAGGCATTTTATATTGAGAGACAAAATCAAAGATCTTCAGCAAAGTTCAACACATCAAACCAAACTTAATCCACATATTAAACAGATGTTAAAAATGACAATGAGACAAAAACTAAGATATAAAAAAAATGTGATTCAGACAATCAAATAGCACAATTCTAAGTATATAGCTTGTTAGATTGGTCGCAATGAACTCATATTTATAACTTATGAGTCGGTTAACTTATGGATCAGGTAGTGTAATCACAAATGGATCTTCCATCTTCTGTAAAAGAAAAGGGCAAATATTAGTTTGCAAGTGGTAGTAGGAAAGAAAAATAATAAAGAATTACATAGTAGGAAAGTTAGGAAGCTTTTAATGGAACTAAGACTATAAATTAGATAGTAGGAAAGTATAAATATTAGTTTGCGAGTGGTAGTAGCCTAGTAGGAAAGAAAAATAATAAAGAATTAGCTTAGTAGGAAAGTTAGGAAGCTTTTAATGAAACTAATAAGACTATAAATTAGATAGTAGGAAAGTATAAATATTAGTTTGGGAGTGGTAGTAGCCTAGTAGAAAAGAAAAATAATAAAGAATTACCTAGTAGGAACTAATAAGACTATAAATTATATAGTAGGAAATAATTAATTTCAGCATTAGCTAGCTCTTCTCCAGTAATTGGTGACTCGGGATCAATAATTTTAGGAGATGTAGCCATTTCAAAACCTTATAGCAAATATATCACAGTTATTTATGATTGTGAAATCAACCCCAAACTAATCAGCATTTCTAATCCTATAACAAAATGCAATGAATACTGTTGCCCAAAAGCTTCTAGAGTACAATAATTCAATCCACAACAACCTAAATAGAATCTATAATTTCATTCCACAATAACCTAAATCTGAGGAAGTACATTGTTTATAAAGTAGAGGTTGAGAATTAACTTGCAGAGAAGAGCAGCAGATCGGAAGTCGTCGGAGCAGAGCCCACCTTAAGTCGCTTGGGAGGTAGAGCGGAGGTAGAGGAGAGGTGCAGCGGTAGAGGAGATGCGGCGGTAGAGGAGTGGAGCAAAGTGCGGCGGTGGAGACGAAGGAAGAAGTCGATTGTTGGTAGAAAAAAGAAAGCGACTGGAACTCGAGAGTGTTTGAATAATTGGATCTGGAATCTGGATGTTAGGGTTAGGTATAATTATTTTGTTTTATTGTGAAAAATAAATCATAGTGTCTATGTGGAACTTCACAATTACAATAACACTTTCAATTTGGAAGCATATAAAAACTTAAAGTCGGTGAGAATTTATTACTAATTAAAATCATCAAAAGTTCATACAAAAACAACTCATACATGTGACTGTTGGAAAAAAAATAATTTTAATGAAAATTGATACTCTCGATATAGATGTAATATACTTATAAGTCTCTTTTATATAATAGTGATAAACTTGTTAAACACTTATTTACGCAACATGTTGATAAGTATATCATATGCATTCCCATATAGGCCTCTCTGTAAATGGGTAGCAACTGATACAAAGCGGACTCAAACACGTTAAAACCCGACAACTTATCTAAGTATGGGTCACCTGAAACCCAATCCACAAAGAACTCCCCCCCCCCCCCCATTTTTTTTTTGTTTTGCAAAAAAACATGTGGAATTTTTGTGACACAAAACATTTTCGCCCCGGGTGGGTGGGTGCTACCCAAAATTTTCGCCTTGGGGTCCCCTCCCCCGCCCCGACGACCAAAACATCAATTCACAAAAACGGGTTCTAGGACTTCCAGATTTTAACGGATTTATCACTTGTTAACAATTACGGGTCGGGTACCGGTCCCGTAACCAATTTAAAATTAGCGGATTCCTATATGAGGATAATTAATGAGTCAGTTACTACATATATATTACTCCCATTTTCTACACAAATCAATACATACATAACATTTCTATTGGTGGCCATGAATAGAGAAACATTAACTGATTGTAGTCTAATATTGGTGTGAAGATGTACATTCTGGCGTGAGAAATAGATTCTCCCTAACTTTTGATTATCGCCATTGCAAAGTAAATTGATATAGGGGACTATCTCTTATTGAAATTGAGAGGGGAGTTTTATTTGTATGATGGTTTATGATCATCACCTTAAGAATGATATACTTTTGTCCTGCATTTATTTCATACATCATTGTTGCCTCGATTATATGCTTCCCAAGAGTAGTAACTCATAGTCCCGTGACATTGCACAACTTTAAAGCCTACTCAATATCCTCAAAAGCATGACCATATATCTAACTTTTAGCACAACATATGATTAGTTGCACATGAACAATTAATCATATTAAGGAATTCGATTGAGAAGACACTTCCAATATAGTGTTTTAAACGGGCCAGGTTCTATCCAACCCCATGGAAACCCACATAATACTCATTCTAAATAATGGAGTTCGAGTCCGGATCGGATATACACCCAAACATGTTCCATACCCGTGAAACACGACCCCAACCTAACACGATCTCCCAACCCGATAAACCCCCCCCCCCCCTCCGCAACATAGTTTACGATTATGTTTGTGAATCAATCACAAAATTTAGTAGTGGGTACCGGGTGGGGTCGTTTGAACCCACTAATTCATAAACATGTGAAAAAATTATATTAATTTTTTTGGGACTGGAAGGGACGCGCCTACCTGCAAACAAATATCACTAAAACTTGTAAGAAATTGTGTTAGTGAAATAATAATTTTTTGGGGATGGAGCACCCAAACCGCCCAAAAAATAATCACATGAACGTTTGAAAAATGATTTCAGTAAAATACAAATTTATATATTTTGGGTTTATACCAAACTCACCGTAACATGTGAACTGGTGATTTTTTTGTGGGGTTCCCTAGGTAGGATTGTTAGACAGGGATCGAATTTTGCAATTTTGTATTCATTTTTATTTAGTTTCAAGGGGTTCATTTTTCTAAACTCATACAGGTTAATGCTTAACCTCTCAGGATTGGGTACATGTTGATGACCCTTATGATATTTATTAGGTTCCAACTGTCGGGTGTTAAACGGGTTGGGTCATTGGACATTACATGTGTAACATATTCCAATCCACTAAAAACACCATCCAATTTGTTTATGCTATCTATATTTAAGCACTTGACAAAGTCTCCAAGCACTAATGAGATATCATATTGATTGATCTCATTCTTACTTATTCTTTCTACACTAAAGTACTTGACACATGCACCGGACATGCTCAACATAATATATTCAATGATCTCATCGAAGATGTCAAATATATGGGTTCTCTTACCCAGACCCAAATCTTAGTAGGACGATGTAAGTCCGCCTTTCTTACTTTCTCACCCTCTGGTAAATACCCACTATGTGAAATGATCTCAGTAATGAAAGGAATTATGCAATGTAAGTTATATGGAAACAATTCCATCCAAATAAAAAGATGTCAAACTTTTTCATTAACATTTATATCAAGTTGAATATTTTTGCAAATAAAAGGAGGTTAAAATTTTATATTTAGAACTTGGAGAGACAATTTTGCAAATAAAAATTTTAAAGGCTTGCTTGGGTGTTTTTCCTTTGCTGAAAAAAATCTAAAGTCAACAAAAATTAAATTCTAGGGGTTGTTGTTATTGTTTTTATATGTGGGGAGATGCAATTAGAAAACTTAATAGGGGTTGTCAAAGTAATGCGCCCTATAATTAAGACTCGGGTTTGTTCTGTACCCATTAATGCAAGAGACCTGACATAAGATAAATAAACCTGAAACCAGATCATACCCGGGCTCGTTTAGAACCCTCCATGAAACAATTGGTGAATTAATGTACTTCACCAGTCTCATCACAAATGTATATTTGACTTTTGAGTAATTTCTGAGTTAGACAAAAATTATTCTTGAGTTATACCGGAAAATATTTTATGAAAGTACACTACACTTGCCAAACATTCTTAATATCACTTTATTATTATTTTTGTCTCATGTAATTTAAGAGAAATTTATGTTCGAGTTCGACCTTAAAGGTAATTCAAAAGTAAATTATACTAACATTTATATGAAGACAAAATGAAGGACTACATTTTAGAATTTATCGAACGAATTGGCATGTACCATGGACACATGAATTAAGGCGAATTATGATTGTTAGGGTAAACATTATACCCATAAAAGTCACACTTGCCATTTCAATTAGCTTCACATCATTCCCAAAGTAGCGCGGCCCAGCCCAGATTCATCTCTACATTTTTCAATCAGATAATTTTTACTAAAATTACCAAGTAAATTCTTAGCTTCTTTCCTACTAAAATTACACAAATGTCAAAGTACTTTCCAATTCTCATATGGTAAGAAAAACAAAAGCCCTCATCTTTTTCATAGTCTGATTATCTTACCTAAGGTATGAAATCGGACTAAAGAAAGATCTAATGCATATTGATTTATGAAGCTTAGCGAATATCGAGCTTATTCGGATTGTAAAAAATCTATATGATATGATGATGATTAATTCTATATTGTACTCCCTCCGTCCCAAACCAAATGTCTCATTTTGACTTTTTGCAGTCAACATTATTCAACTTTGACTACGATTTAATCTTAAACCGTAAATGTAAAATGTTCAATTAAATTATATAATTAAAATTTTGGAAGTAAAGTTTCATTATATGATTTAATTGAATATTTTACATTTAAGGTTTAAAATTAAATCATAGTCAAAGTTGAAAAATGTTGACTGCGAAAAGTCAAAATGGAACATTTGGTCTGGGACGTAGGGAGTACTATTCATAAGGATTTATGGATCTTAATTATGATAAAACAATCACTTCCAAAATTTTCTATGATTTGAATTGTATTACTCCCTCTGTCCCACAGAACTTCATATATTTGTGATTTTTAGTCGTCTCATAGAACTTCATGCATCACTATAAAAGGAAGCTATCCCACAAACAAATAATAAAAATCTCATTACATACAAATCATACATTTTTGCCAATAAAAGTATAAATTTTCCCACATTTTAAATATTTTATCATGACTTTAACTTTTCACATAAAACTGCGCACCAACACTAATGTATGAAGTTCTCCGGAACGGATGGAGTAACATACTGAAATTTCTAGTACCTTGTTTCTTTTTCCTCACTACTTTCGATTTGAATTGATCTTGAAGCTTAACGATATTTACATTTCTTAAAACTTCGAGTATCTTTTTTATGGTGCAATATTATACTCCCCTCCGTTTCTGTAAAAGTGAGACAGTTTTCCGTTTTGGGCGTTTCACTAAAAGTGTTACATTTCCTTTTATGGAAATTACTTCTATAATGCAATTCATTTTTAACCACACATTTTTGCGTCCACGTGTACTTTTCAACTAAATTAATATCTCAAACTCATTCTTAACCACATACTTTTTTTGATCACATTTTTTCTTAAAAATTGTGCAAATTAAAATTGTTTCACTTTTACAGAAACAAAGGGAGTATATAAGATATTGATAAACGGGACTTTAAAATAAGAGGTATGTATTATGAATGGATACTACAAATTTAAGTGAAATAATGGACTACTTTAAACAAATATAGATCCTCATAAATAATTGTCAGCTTTAAGAACTGGAAACTAAGTGAGTCATTAGCCATGGAATTTTGATACCTTACTTAATACTATAAGAATTATTGTAATTTAGTAATCGTGGAATGTTTATTTCCATGTTTAAGACCAAAATAAATAAACAGACTAATGATTTACTACTTACCAAACAATGAATAAATTTGTACTCAACACATTAAGTCCGGTTTTGGAAAGATCATAACACATCAACACATTAAAAAACTTCAACCAATCAAAATAAAAGAATTTAACAACCAGGCTAAAAAATGGACCAATGAGATAATAGGGATTTGCAAAATAATTACATGATGTGGACACTCTAAAATGACTCAAAAACTTTTTTGCTTAATATATTAGATAGATAATTATAAAAATAATAATTGAATATATATACACCTATGTTCGCGAACCGTTCGCGAACACTCGAGCCATAACCAATTAAGCTTGAAACTCGTTCGATAATTACTCGAACATGTTCGTGAACCGTTTGAGTTCGGTCAACTTGATAACAAACCGAGCGTTGACCGAGCTTTTTCGCGAACTTTCACGAACTGCTCTGTTCATTTACACCCCTACTTGGGGTATGTGACAGTGTGATTTTTCGTATGTGTTTGCTTAATTTTGTAGTTGGGCGTGTTGAATTTGCTTTGTTTTGATGTATGTTGTTTGTTAATTGTAGACTGATAGGAGAGCTTGCAAACATTGGACATGGATTGATCCCAAGATGTGCAAGAGATCGACAAAAATCATCCCAGGTTTACTGCGTAGGATTAACGGGTATGAGGCAAGAGTCAGAGATTTGGAGGAAGAAAATGCTCGACTTAGAGCTGAAAACAATCATCTTCAACAATTGGTAGCTCAACAATCTGATGTTGGTGATGGGATTTCAGGGGAGGATGTGAAGAATGAGATAGATGAGTTGAGCGCAAGGATTGAGGAGCTACGTATTCGAGTAGGGATCAACTAGTATGGAGACTAAGTGTTTGTTTATGATGTATTCGAGTAGGAATCAACTATGGTGTTTAAGTGTTTGTTCAGATGTTATAAATGCGGACATGCTTTTGTATGATGTAATGTATGGCTTTGTAATGGATTATATGGATTTTGCAAGTGTTCTGTTTTCTGAATTCAAATATTAAGTTGAATAATGCCACTTTACACTGTAAACTTCCAGTCTTATAGTCACTCGACACCACAACCTTTGTACTTAGTGATCACTCGACACCACAACCTTTCTACTGAGTGTCAAATTACACCATAAACTTTGTCAAGTGATCACCCGCTAACAACACCTTTCAGTGAAATACATTGCAATTATCTCGGATTCGATCGACCGTTAGGTTTCTCAGTTTTCGAATTTCAGAGAATTTACAAAAGGAATGATGAGAGTTAGGGTTAATTTGTGTTCTTTTGGAAGGTTAACAGTCTATTTTTCACTTTAGGCGCGTGGGTTTCACGTCTTCTAACGGAACACTTAACGCCGTAGATGTTTGGTGTGACGCCGAATTTTTTTGAAAGTTTGTGGTGTCGAATGCGAAAAAAAAAAGTTTGTGGTGTAAACTCAAAAACGTGCAAAATGTTTTAGTGCAATTTTTTTTTTAAAAAAAAAGGGTAAATATTAAGTAACTTCATCGTGTTTTAATTAATCATTACTACTAGTATTCATCCACATAAAATTTTGATATGCACATTAGAATATTATTTTTGCATAAACAAGTATTTTGATGTTACAACAATTAATTTGACTACCTCCTCCCGCAGAATTTCATACATTTACCATTTTTAGCCGTCCCACAAAACTTCATACATTACCAAAAAAGAAAGCTACCCCACACCCAACAAATAATAAACAATCTCAACTTTACACTCAAATTACACATTTTGTCACTAAAAGTACACTTTTCCCCACTTTTTCTATATTCTATCATTACTTTAACTTTTCGCATAAAACTACGCGCTAACCTTAATGTATAAAGTTCTCCGGACGAAGGGAGTATTAGTTTTTACTTTTGAGTAATACACAATGTTCTTGGTTGTAACAAATATAAGAGCGCCTCCTAGAAAACTTTATCCATGCACGCTAACACTCCGATAATTAATAGACGAGTTTAGAAAATTCAAGGCAGCTTCGATTTGATTAAGCTTAACTCTGGTTCTGGGAGCTCCACGAAGATTGCTTACTCCATTAAAATTTGATGAATTGAAGTCGCCGACAATATGAAATACGTGATGGATAAGAAAGAGATGTATGTAATTACAAAAGAATGTATTCACTCCATGAATAACTTTATATATCAAAATCGATGTGCATTTTATGTGAAAATTAAAATAGATGATAAAAGATAAAAATGTGGAAAAATTAACTTTCAATGTCAAAAGTGTAATACTATAAAATTAAAAGTGTTTATTATTTGTTGTCTCATGGTCATGTGTACAACATATTTGAATATTAATATAAATGATTAGATTGCACACCTCTTTATAAGTTCGAACTTTTAGATGAGATGTAATTCTGATACCACTCTTGTTAACCTGGGTTCGAATATCCTTCACGAGATAATCTACCCAAATATTAGCCCAACCTGGATTCAAACCTCCACGGAGATTATCTTCGCCCCATATTAAATTTCCACTCGAACTGACTCGCAAGGAGGTTAAATTGACCACGAATGCGGGAGAGTATTGGAGTTAAAATCTACAAAGTCCGTTAAAGGAACCAGATGAATGAATACTAGGTCAGGGGACTTCAAAGTCTGAAATGTATAAAATTAATCAGACGGATTGACTACCGACTTTTGGGGATGGAAAAGAAAGAGATCCGTATAATACCATCAAAGCCCACCATTTCCAAAACCAACCAAAAACCGGAACAGAAACTCACAAAACCGCCCACCAAATTAATAATCATTCACTATCACGACCACTTTCAGATAAACTTAAACACCAAACCAACACACTCTCATTTCCCTTTCTAGTTTCTATATAAATCTCCTTCCTTGGTCTCTCTTGCTTCATATCCAAAAACCAACAAAATCCATATTTCATCATACATACAAACTTTTAACTACCAAACAATGGCTGAAGAATCACGCAAGATATTGGTTGCTGTTGACGAAGGCGAAGAGAGTGCCTACGCTCTCCAATGGTGCCTCGGGAACGTCGTCTCTAGTCGTAATTCCAACGACACCATCATCCTCCTGTATTGCAAGACTGCCATACCCGTCTACTCTGCCATGGACTCAACAGGTAAACATCAGTACATTATACCATAGTTAAAAAGATTGTATTTTTTTGGGGAATTTTGATGTAGTTTGGATGAAAATTGGCAGGGTACCTGTTTTCGACTAGTATAATCTCCAGTATGGAGAAGTACAGCAATGAAGTGGCAGTGAAAGTTGTGGAAAAGGCTAAACTGGCTTGCAAGGACTTAAATGATAATGTGAGCTGCTACTCTTTACTTTATTGTGTGTATGACTAGTCTGATTGTGGTTGAGATATTTACTTATTCGGGTTAATGTAGGTTAAGGTGGAGACGATGGTGGAGCATGGGGATGCAAGGGATGTGATCTGTGAGGTGGCAGACAGGCTCAAGGTTGATGTCTTGGTTATGGGAAGCCATGGCTATGGCATGATCAAGAGGTAATTAACAACTAACTAACTAACTAACTAACTCTACAAAACGTATATGTAATGTGAAGTATCAAGACAATGTTGTAATGATGGTTTTGTTGAATGAAATGCAGGGCTTTTCTGGGGAGTGTAAGCAATCACTGTGCACAAAATGTGAAATGTCCTGTTCTGATCGTGAAGAAGCCGAAGCCCACTAGTGCATAGTTCTCAGTGTTTTCATTTCTAGAACTTTTTATGTACTTATGCTATTATGAGCTTGTTCAAGTGATCCTAATGTAATCGTTTGGCTGTCTAAGTGTTGATTGTATGTTCTATGTAAGGATTTGCCTAACGGAGTTGATGTGAGCGGATGCTTAATAAACATAATGCAAGAAATGATTTGTGTCATGTGTCATTCATATGCAGAATTTCATGTTCTAAGACATTTTTATGCAGCAATCTCCTGGCTTATCTGTAATGGATAAAGATGTGCAGTTGGGAGAAATAAAATCTGATAAATTCGAAGTTATTATAACATAGAAACTGAAAATGATGCGGGAAAAAGAGAGTTTGTTATTTAAAAGCATCATCTAAGTATTTAGATATGTAAAGGGCCCCCCCTGATGCTGAATGCAAGATTAGGGTCAAAAGTGTTATCAGTTCCAAAAGAAACACAAATCAATTCACGACCGAGAACCTTACAATAAGATGGAAACTTGGAATTATAATTTAGTCCCACAAAGAGTTGAGCACAAGATGTGTTTTATGTTGTTAAAAGTGTCATTCACAAACCTGAAAATAGATGAACTTGCGTCAAGATATGCCAACATAGTAAGATTGTCGAGCAAGGATTCGCCTAGCCACAATATAATTTGATCTCCCATTCAGTATCTGTTAAACAATGCCTCAACATCAGTGGTGTTCGCTCGACACCATCTTTTCCATTCACAGTGCGTGAACTATAGAACTTGTCTTTTCAGAATAACAACGAATTTAAGTTCCCTGATCATAGTTCATAGCTTTATATCATCCACCTTTCAATTTCAAGTCAATATCTGCACCGTTAGAAGGTCATGATCCTGGTACTTGCTTAGCCCATGAAGGAAGAGGTGCTTCGACCAAAACTCTTTCACCTGTAACAGGATGATCAAAACATAAACTCTCGGCATGTAGTTCATGCCCTTCATATCTTCTACCCTTCCACTCACATACACCATCATACTTCACATCTCCTCTTATAGGGATACCGAGATACTGGCAATGCAACCGAATTTGATGAGTTCTTCCACTCTTAGGATAAGCTCTCACTACAACTTCAGCTTTCTCAAGTTCAGAAGAAATTCCAGATTTCTCTTCAACTATAATTTCTTCTTCAGCCTGGTTTTCTGATACAGAGTTTTCTCTCCCATTCACTGACATAACTTCAAAAGCAGTTTCCATGTCTCTAACATATGAACCCCCAGGTAATACCCGACCAGCATCTGAAAGAGCATAAACACGCCAGGCACCATGCTTCGAACGACCATGAGCAGACTTTATGACCATTTTTCGCCATTTTGGAACCGTGCCAATGCAAAAGGCAATATAAGTTTTTTTGACCATGTGATCTGTGAATGCTTTCACAAGCTTAGCTGCCAGTTTGTGGGACTTTGTTACGATTGTAACACCACTCGTGTCACGATCAAGCCTGTTAGATAGATGGACTTCTGGCATTTTCACTTGTTCCCCTGGAAAATAAACTAAAGATGTCAATCAAGGAAACATCTGAGAACTATCAATCAAGTAAAAGCTCAGAAAAAATCGAATCTTTTCAAATTATTTCACCGTAAAATGCTAAAATCTGACATGGGATCCCAAACACATTAATCTTTTCCCCTAGGCACTACGAGCATTAGTATGACACATACTACTGTCTAGCAATTAGCAAGCAGAATCACCAATTTCACAAGCAAAAGGGACAAAATGGCATTGATTCGATTATTCGAATTCAACATTCAGCAAGACGCTTCACTGCTTACGCTAAACTACAACTACATGAACCATACCTGAACAAGCTTCACTAAGTGCCAAAAATCACACTTTTGCAGATGAGTTAAACATATGTACAGTAAAGAACCAAGCTTTACTCATTTCCAGGTAAAATACAGGATAATAGTAAGACCAGTTTGAACATTAACAATCATCAATCAGAGAAGCTGTATCTAACTAGCATCAAGAAGAAAAGCTCAAAAAAAGAAGATACCTTGATGCCCGTCTTGAAGTAGACAGCGAACAGCAGATAGAATGCTCTCGCAGTAGATTCCCTGAGGCTTATTGACAGCAATGAGCCACTCATCTTCGAAAAGAATGTCCTTTTCAGAGAGAGAGAAGAGAGAGGATTTCGAAGAAGCTGTTAAAGCTCTGTTCAGCTCCATGTCCTTGGATATGAGTGGAGGTGGTGGGGATAGTGGAACTGGGTAATTTTCGAGAGATTTAGGGGTGCTTTCCATCAGAGATTCGGCTGCCATGGACAAGAATTTCGAGGGTTTGAAGATTCTGGGAGTGGGGAAGAACAAGGGTATTCTTGTCATTTGGTCATCGTACGTTTTGCAACTCTGCACATTTTGTCTAAAATGAGAATTTGACTAAAATGCAATGTACCTATGTGGGAATTGCAGTGACTTGGATAAGATTAATGTTTGGCAGTTGATAATGAGTGATGAAAAATTATAACTTCAGTAAAACTTAGGTTATTTTATGTTCGTTTGCACACAACATAAAAAAAAATTGAAATGAATTGAACTGAATGGAATTAAACTGAACTGAGGTATAGAATTTCAATTTTCAATAGATACATGATAAATAGTCTAATTATATTTGAGCCCTAACAATTTGAGTAACTATATCTAAGTCAAAATCAATTACACTTACGTAAAAAAAAAGTGTCGTCGGAAGGGATTTTACGACACTTTTTTGGTTAGATGTAGATGTTAAAATCACATTTGTGTTTAGACAAGGGTGTCCCAGCAATATCCAGAACATCATGGAGTGACATGGTAAATTAATATCACAACACTATTCCTAAATGCTCTCTCTATATTGCCCATCTGTCACTGTACACTACACTTGCTGTTTCCCACACTCTAAGTGTGATTCTCGGAAAAGGTGTACAGTAAAGGGTTTTGAAACTGCAGAAAACCAAAAGATTAATCAATCCTCAACTCAAGAGAAGAAGTAATCGGTGAAGTTTCTGTCTTTATGCTTTTTGTTTTCCTTTCAATTTAACTGGTCTGATGCTCTTGTTATGCATTTGGTGCTTTAGTTTCTCTTTGAATCATTTTATTAAACTCTGTGAATGCATGTCGATTTTGTAACTGTTTGTGTGTTGTGAAGAGCTGAGTTTGTTGTTGGGTAATCAAGTTTGACTGTTCGAGTTTCTGTTGTAATTTTTGAAAGATAAAAAGTAAAATTGGCATTTTTTAAAAATTTTAGTAACAGAAAATCCAAGTACTTTTCCTTTCGTGAGCAGATTTTGTTATTTGGTAAAAACAGATTTTGGTACCTGTGAACATCTAAGGGATTGAGTTGTTTCTTTCGTAAGAAAGAAAAAAAAAAAGAAAAGATTTTGGTATTTGGTTGATATTATTGGTGAAGAGGAAAAGTGGATTAAAAAATTCCCGTAATTTGTTTTGCTGATTCATCTGAAGTGGGATGAGATGGGGATTCTCCCCTCTGCATTTCGGGTTGTGATTCGTTATTTTTTTCGACTTTTGTGCAGTTCATGTGTGTGAATAACGAGGAAGATTTTCCATGTTTAGTTAATGTTGTCCATTCTGCTTAGTTTATTTCATTTCAACTGTGATACAGATGGGTATTCCTGATTTTATGGAAGAAGCGGGGCCAAGTAGTGGCAAAGGGAAGCTAACGAATGGTTCTGCCAGAATGGAAATTGATGACGAATTTGAGCTTGAATCATCGGACTCTGATGATGAAAGTGTCTCATTACGTTATCTGAATCCAGGAAACTTGACAAGTTTCTGCAAGAAGGCATCAACAGCATTTTTTGAGCAGTATGGTTTGATCAGTCATCAGATCAATTCCTACAATGATTTCGTAAGATATGGGATCCAGAAGCTATTTGATTCCATTGGGGAGGTTACTGTAGATCCAGGTTATGATCCATCAAAGAAAGGGGATGAGGATTGGCGCCGTGCGTCTATTAGATTTGGGAAGGTGACGCTAGATCGTCCAACACTCTACACTGGTGATAGCTTCTCAGCAGTAGAGGGTTCTAAAGAGTTTTTGGAGATGCATCCGCGGCATGCACGTCTTCAGAACATGACGTACGCATCCAGGATGAATGTTGAAGTTCATCTTGAGGTACTAGATAGACCTATCTTGCATTGCTCTCTGGTCTTACTGTTCTGTAGTTAATTAATTTTCTATTTGCCTGTGATTTAGAAGGTAACTATTTCATTGTACCCAACGAGTTGATCTAAATGGTACTGGTACTGGAGTGGTGAGGCCATAAATGTTACTATCATTCATGTGGACATTCACATGCTTCAGTTGGCTAATAATTTTCTTTGCTGCATATATATATATATATATATATATATATATATATATATCTTTGACTTCTGGAGGAGATTCGGCAAAAGGAGCACCCTTGAGATTTTCATATAATAGTACATTTTATATGTTTGTTAGCATATCTGAATTTCCTGTTCTTTTACCCATTTTTCGTCATAATTTATATAATTTTGCTTGTAATACTACTTTTAGATTGTTTTTAAGCTGTCATTTATATTTCTTCTACTTGCTAAAACGTATGATGCTCTCAAAGGGAACGAGTAATTTAGTCTGTGCTGATGACAGATATTTAAGCTATAATGTGGTTTATGCTGATGATACAGCAGCATTATTCCATCACCTTTCTATATTATTTCATTTATCTGAACTTTTTCTGATTTATTTGTTTTCTCTTAAAACTTTCCAGGTGTACACTATGAGTAGCTCCAGAAGTGACAAATTCAAAACTGGTGTAGATGAATTTGTCGAGAAGAAATCCTTGAATAATTATCATAGCACTGTTCCCTTTGGGAGACTTCCTGTCATGGTGAAATCCGACTTATGCTGGATGAGTGAGCTTGAGAAGATGGATTGTGAATTTGATCATGGAGGGTATTTCATAGTCAAGGGTGCTGAGAAGGTAAGGTTAAGTGCATGTTTTTCTGCAGCATAATTACTTGTGGTGGAGTTATTGAGATATAAATGCAGCCAGAACTATAATCATGTGAATATGTGATAAACTAGATCTAGGAACCAACAACAAAAAGGATATTGTCACATCATGATTTTTGAACATTTTTTCTCATACAACTTTTCTTCTTCGTTATCTTCTTCTTTCTGAACTTCACCTGCTCCGCACAACAATTCAGTGGGGAAGTAAGCTGTATTTTATGCCACGCATGGTACCTATTGTTATTTGTTATAGTATTTCTTTTTGTCTTGATAAAGTGGCTCTTCATATATTCAGTTTGATTCTATAAAAAGATCTTTTCTATTGGATTATTGATAATTGCTGATTCATAGATTTTGATTTGTTCTTCAGACCTTCATCGCACAAGAGCAAATATGCCTCAAAAGATTGTGGGTGGCTAAGGATCCTGTTTGGACAGTTTCATACCGTTCAGTTTCAAAAAGAAAAAGAGTGTTCGTTAAGTTAGTCCCAAAGCAGGAGAATGTAAGTGGAGGAGACAAAATCCTCACCGTGTACTTTGGAGTAGTGGAAATGCCTATTTGGATTCTGTTCTTTGCTTTGGGTGTTTCCAATGACAAAGAGGTAGTAAAGCTGATTGGTCTTGATAGTGGAGATCCTGCTATTGCAAATATTCTTATTGCATCGATTTACGACGCTGATAAAAAGTGCAATGCTTTCCGCAAGAGTGATAAAAATGAAAATTACATTAAGGAGCTCATGCAGAAGTGCAAGTTCCCACCTGCAGGATCTGTTGAAGAATGCATCAAGAACGACCTCTTCCCGAGCCTCCAAAGCACAGGACAGAAGGCTCGGTTCCTTGCTTATATGACCAAGTGTCTACTGGAGGCATACAATGGATGCCGGAAAGTTGATAATCGAGACGATTTTAGAAATAAAAGGTTGGAATTGGCAGGTGAATTACTTGAAAGAGAACTAAGAGTACATATCAAGCATGCTGAGAAGCGATTGAGTAAAGCAATACAAAGGGATCTTTACAGAGATCGAGAAGTACAGTCAATTGAGCATTACTTGGATGCTTCAATAATCACAAATGGTCTTTCCAGAGCCTTTTCAACTGGAGCTTGGTCGCATCCTTACAAGCGAATGGAGAGGATCTCTGGTGTAGTTGCTACCCTAAGGCGCACAAATCCATTGCAGACAATAGCTGATATGAGGAAAACACGCCAGCAGGTTTCATATACAGGGAGGGCTGGTGATGCTAGATACCCGTAAGTTTTATCTAGATTTATATTCATCTCATTTCATTATTGTTTTTGAAACCAGCTTTAGTTGCAGTCTTTGTTGTGGAACTGTTCATTTTCCTATGTTTCTATTGGTTGTAGTGTTAAATATCCAGTTTGTAAAGTATAGGGTCAACTTTGCATTTTTTACAAAATGTCCATTAGTATAACATGTTTTTTAGATTGATAAAACCATGGGCATTTCGGGATAATCATAAATATCATGGTGACTTTTGTCCTTGTCTGTAATTAAGACATATCTGTGAATTTGAGGTACTCAACTGTATTACTTCAAAACACAATTGGATTTATGTGTAACAAACAAACTCTTCAGGGTATCTAGATTGGGGTATCCATGCGTAAATTGTCCTTGATGGAAATCACAAATTATCATGTTAGTCAAGTCCAGCTCATTTGCCTTACAATATCATTGAAGGAAATGTATTTGTAATATGTTTTATGTGCTGCAGTATTGGAATTATCACTTAAATGTAAAAAAAAAAAAAAAAGAAACTCTCTCTTTTGCAATCTACTACTAAGGAACAGTTTCATTGTTGTGGTTTGTAATATAGGCACCCTTCTCAGTGGGGTAAGATTTGTTCCCTCTCTACGCCGGACGGAGAAAATTGTGGACTGGTTAAAAACCTGGCAAGCACGGGTATTGTCAGTACAAATGTTCTGGAACACGAAAGCCTTATTAGAAAGTTACTAGAATGTGGCATGGAAAAGTTGGCCGATGACACTCCAAGTGTACTTGATAGGAAGTATAAAGTTTTTCTTGATGGTGACTGGATCGGGATGTGTACAGATTCGTCCTCATTTGTTGCAAAGCTAAGGCGTAAACGCCGCAGGATGGACATTCCCTATGAGGTTATCTTGCACTCATCTTAAACTTTCTTTTGTGTGGTAACATGTAGAAGTTAGATGGTAGAAACTAGAAAGATAAGCTGAATTACTGTGTGAGCTACTGTTTCATTGTTGGCAATAATACCAAAAAGTGAAGTTTTGAATCTTATGTGTCCAAAATTCCCAACATGCGCGGACAATATTAAATTATTAGTATTTATAGTTGAAGATTTATGAATGACTGCACCATGAATGTTTTTTCCTTGGCTTCTGTTGCCAGTTTTCTTCTTTCAGCTTTTAACAGAGTGCAATATTCTGCACTTTAGCACGATTTAAGATATAATTTTTTTGAGAGTTCTTAACTTGAAGTATTTTTTAACAGGTTGAAATTAAAAGAGATGAGCGCCACAGGGAGGTGAGGATTTTTGGAGATGCTGGAAGGATACTCCGTCCACTTTTGGTGGTCCGAAACTTGAGGAAAATTAAAGATCTGAAAGGAGAGTTCTTATTTCAATACCTTCTCGAGCAAGGGATAATAGAGTTCATTGGAGCAGAGGAGGAGGAAGATTGTAGAACTGCTTGGGGAGTGGGTTATTTGTCAGCCGAAAAAGAGAAACAGTGTCCAAATTACACACATTGTGAACTTGATACCTCATTTTCAGTAGGCTTAAGTTGTGGTATCATTCCTTTTGCCAATCATGACCATGCGAAGCGAGTCCTTTATCAATCTGAAAAGCATTCTCAACAAGCAATTGGTTTCACGACTACCAATCCGGACATCAGAGCTGATACAAACACTCATCAGTTATTTTACCCCCAGAGACCCCTCTTTCGTACCAGGCTTTCAGACTGCCTTGGAAAATCGAAGTATTCCGAGCACCATAAGGGAATGATACCACACCCAGAGTTTTATAATGGTCAGTGTGCTATTGTAGCGGTGAACGTTCATTTTGGGTACAACCAGGAGGATTCACTGGTTATGAATCGTGCTTCACTGGAACGTGGGATGTTCCGTACTGAACATGTCCGAAGTTTCAAGACCGAAGTTGACAATTCCGAGGCACCTGGAAAAAGGTTGAAGCCTGATGAGATAGTTAACTTTGGAAAAACACAAAGTAAGATCGGACGGGTTGACAGTCTAGAGGATGATGGTTTTCCGTACGTTGGGGCGAACCTCCAGACGGGTGACATTGTCATTGGTAAGCATGCTGCTTCTGGAATTGATCACAGCATCAAATTAAAGCACACGGAAAGAGGCATGGTTCAAAAGGTAGTACTTTCCGCTAACGATGAGGGCAAGAACTTTGCTGTGGTGTCATTAAGACAGGTAAATTTTGCTAAAACTTGAATCTTTATAAGTTGCTTTTTGGGGGGTGTAATAATTTTATTTATGTGTGGGATATGCTTAACTAACTTTGTTTAGTGTATATTTAACTCATGTGCTTCATTGCTCAAGTTTATGGCTGCGTCAATCCTGCCAGAGACATATTATTTGTTGGTTCAGTTCAGCTTCTGCCTTTATTGTTCAAGTACAAGAGTGGAGTCATGCATATGTACTTGAATAAGTTTTTTGTTTAGTTACATGATCATTCCTCTTTTCTTGTCTCCATGTACCCCCGACTTCAATTTCCTGTTCACTATTTACAGGATTTTTCCAAAGAATAATTCAGATTAGATATGACCTTGGAAAATAATGGTGAGTATTGTTTTACATGAGAAATGAATAAATTAATGACAATTTAAACTGATTGGGTGAAAATGCGTGCTTGTTTTTTAATGGGAATCGGTTCTTTGAATGAACACTGACCTTTTCATCTTATCAATCAAGACCAGATTAGATCATATGCATAATAGAGAGGACATTTTAGTATTGTGACAACCGGGATTCATATAGAAATGTGGACATGGATTAAGGAAGTTGTAGTCTTTGTATTATGCTCTTCATTCTCCTTAGTTATGATTCTGTGCTCTGGATTTCAATTCCAGGTTCGTACTCCCTGTCTTGGTGATAAATTTTCGAGCATGCACGGTCAGAAAGGTGTTTTGGGGTTCCTCGAATCTCAAGAAAACTTCCCTTTCACAAAACAAGGAATTGTTCCGGACATTGTTATCAATCCTCATGCCTTTCCTTCCCGGCAAACACCTGGACAACTTTTAGAGGCTGCTCTGGGCAAAGGGGTTGCTCTTGGAGGTGCTATAAAATATGCAACTCCATTCTCTACCCCATCCGTCGACGATCTCACAGCCCAGCTTCGTAGGTATGCGAGTTTTCTGGTGCCACTTTTATACATTTAATTGGGGGAAATTGTAGTTCATTTTACATACCCCACTTCTTGGTTCACGATGCAGGCTTGGGTTTTCAGGAGGGGGAGATGAGAGGGTTTACGATGGTCGTACAGGCGAAAAAGTTAACTCGTTGGTTTTTATGGGCCCAAACTTTTATCAGCGTCTCATACACATGGCTGAAGATAAAGTGAAGTTCAGAAACACTGGGCCAGTTCATCCTCTCACTCGTCAACCTGTGGCAGATAGGAAGCGCTTTGGTGGAATTAAGTTTGGTGAGATGGAGAGAGATTGTCTTATTGCCCACGGTGCATCTGCCAACCTACACGAGCGGCTCTTTACGCTCAGTGATTCCTCTCAGATGCACATATGCAGGAAATGTAAACATATGGCAAATGTGATTCAACGGACGTCGGGTGGTAAGAAGATCCGTGGGCCCTTCTGCCGTTTGTGTGATGCTGCGGAGGACATTGTAAGGGCGAATGTGCCCTATGGAGCCAAGCTGCTGTGTCAGGAGCTGTTTAGCATGGGTATCTCGCTAAAATTTGATACCGAGTTGTGCTAAGTTTGAGCATATAGCATGAACATTTTTCTGAATCGACGTAGAATGAATATGTAACTGTGTTTAAACTATGTTATCTGTTGCAGTTGCATGAACCTGTGAAGTTATGTATGTACTAGGCAGGGTCTGGTTTTAGACTGAAGCATTTTCTGTTTTGCACTTGTGATTATCTGTGTCATCTGTGCAAGTAATTTCCTAGTATTATAAATAGTATCTGCGAGATGTTCGTAAAAGTGACTTTTGCTAACGATAGATCGTCTAATACAAGTACGCCTAATTTTTATGAGCAAAACATTTTGAAGTTGAGCCGAAGTGTCGTGAAAAACGAATCACAATTTCTGTAAGTGTATTACCAGAGCAAGTTATTAAATACACTAGTTTCCGACAAGAATATTTGTAATTAAGCTGGTAAAGAGGAAAACAAATTTGAACCCGCAAACTTTTGTGTAGAGGCCAACTCGAAAACAAATGTGTACCTGCAAACTTATGAAGAATTAAAGATGCAACTCTTTCGGGCTTTTCTATTTTCAGGTCGGCTTCGTACCAACCTAAACATAGATAACCGTTAGATGATCACCAAGTACGATCTCACAAATTATGTTATATTAATTATATTTTAATACTAAAACATAAATGTACAACTATACCCTTATTCAGATATAATTAAGTTTCATAAATATAAATTTATACTAGTATGTAAATTCTTTAACATATCATCACCGTTTCCTGATCTGATTATTCCGAGCAGCAAAGCAGGCATGAATCATGTCCATAATCGTCTTCCTTTTCCTTTCTCTTTGAATCTGATCTTGGACTTTCTCTCCTTCCTTGAGATTGGAGATCTCTTTGGGGAGGCACAATGGCTTTTATTTTGGTCGGGAACTCTACTATTTACTACTACATACCACATTTGCTTCAATGAAGACCTTCCATTATCGATATATAGAAGTCGTACAACACCAACTCTCCAGTCGTACCTCTGCCAAATCGAATATCCATTTCCCAAATTGCCAACTCTTCCGTCGACACGTGCAATTGACGTGTTGGCAATGTTCTGTAACTGAGAGGTCTTCATTATTTGATGAACTCGAGTAGTATATTACTGGAGGAATTATTGATAACCAATTGAATCTTACTCATTGTTCTTATTTATATTAGAGTATTTAAATGGGGTTTCTTAAATTGTCAACAATTGAACAATTTGCATACGTTTAAGGTTTAAGGGTGGATTTGTAATTAGATATCTATTTTGTTTGTTATTAATAAAGGTTATATAAGTTATTTTATAAAGTAACTTATTATTTATATTTTGAATAATTATATTATAAGGGTATTATAGTAAACTTATATTTTATGGGAATTTTTAATAATTAAAAAAATAAATTATAATCAATCGTACCCAAAATCATATAGAAAATGACTTCGAACTAAAATGAATGGGTTGGATTGAATTATCTGCCACGTGGCGACCAACTAATGAAGACTTATGTTCAAATCGGTACGAAGCCGACCTGAGAATAGAAAAGCCCAACTCTTTTAGTTATAACTTTTAAGACCATCATTATGAGTTATCAATTTCATCAAAGTGTTGGTATATGGATGAGAGAGAAATTAATTATTTATTTGAAAAGTTATATAGCTGTGTTGGACGGATAATTGTGATATATAAGATAAGTGAATTCTAGTTTGCATTAGGAAGGCATTCATATCCTTTTAAAGCTTTCTTTAAATCATTGGAATTTGACTTAACGAGTAATGAAATGAAGTTAAAAGGTCGACTTCAACTCGTTCGAAAAGGTAATCGAGACGAAGACGAGTTCCATTTGCAGGAATGTTAAACGCAGAACACTTTTTAATAAACGCAGAACACTTTTTAACATATTGCAAAAAGTACCTCAAGTAGTATAAATATGAAAATTGGTCCCATATTTATGTTATATTCCATAAAATCCCACATTTTCACAATTATATAATCGTAAACACATAAAAACACAATACGATAACAAAAACTCATGTCTTCCAAGTATTGGCCGGACTTTGGCAACTATGACGGATTTGAAGAGTTATTAATTTGTTCATTATCTTAATTTAATATTTTATAGGTGTTTATTATTAGTTTATTGCGTTCGTATTTTTAAATTAATTAAGATTTTATTAGAATTTCGGAAAAAACGCAAAAAAATCGAAAAAAAACGAATACGCTGTGCTCTGGCAGCCTTGGGGGCTGCCATGCGGCCCGGTCCGTTTTAATTGGTTTTTTTAATTTTTTTTTCTTTTTAAGTGCCGTTTAAGTAATTAGACTATATTTTGGACAGTTTTTTACTAATACTTTTTTAAAAAGTGATTAGTTATATTGTTTTAGCGTATATGATTTGATTAAATTTGTTTTTATTTGTTTCTAACATTGATCTTATGTTTAAATTTGTCAGCGTAATCCATATATTGATCTGAATAGATATCCAACGGATTCAGACGAAGAACCTCCCTTAAATGATGACGAACCGAGATATTTTATACCTTCACCGGAGTATGATGATGGTGAAGAAGCCATTTTTGGGCTGGGTTATGATGGGGTCGAGGAGGACGACAATGAGCATGAAGATCATAATTAACCACTTGTACGATGTTATTTTAACTAGGGATTTTAGTAGAGTTCTAGTACTTAACTTTTCACAAGATTTAAAGTACGATGTCTTAAATATAAAACAAAAGGTACATAAATGTAAAACAATTCAAGTGTGAATACATCGTATAACTAAATAATATTTAAACATAATTTATTACAATCTTCAAAGCGATGAGTAATCGTCAATTGCATAATGGCATACGAAAAATTTAGTTATTACTTGAACATAAATACTAATTGAAATATAATGTTTGTCACTATAAAAAATCATAACTCAAAGATTGTTAAACATCTCCATGTAAGCAAACTCCCTAATAGTCTCATTCTCAATGTGTGATCGGCAAGACTGTTATCATATAATATAAAGTCAATATATTATGAATTGATATGAATAATATACACTTTGAACTGTATAAATTAGAATAAACATGACAATTAATATGAAATGTCTAATAACTGCTGACGCTTGTAAGCTTCAGTACACGACATGAACTCCAAAACTTTTTAGATGAGCAGAGAGAGGCGTGAACTATATGTGTAATTCTACTACATATGGTAGTCTGAAGAATAATAGAGAACAAATGTCGAAGGAAACGCTGACAAATTCAAACATAAAATCAATGTCAGAAACAAATAAAAACAAATTTAATCAAATCATATACGCTAAAACAATATAACTAATCACTTTTAAAAAAAGCATTAGTAAAAAAACTGTCCAAAATATAGTCTAATTACTTAAATGGCACTTAAAAAGAAAAAAAAATAAAAAAAACCAATTAAAACGGATCGACGACGAAATTTGGGTCGCTAGCGAATGAAATTTCGCCAGATTTCTAGCCTTGAGTTTGCCAGATTCATACCGGCACTTCAAGGTCGCTAGAGGTCAGGCGACCCGTGGTTGCCACAACAATGTTCATTTTTGGGTTTTTTTCGCGTTTTTTCCGAAATTCTAATGAAATCTTAATTAATTTAAAAATACGAATGCAATAAACTAATAATAAACACCTATAAAATATTAAATTAAGATAATGAACAAATTAATACCTCTTCAGATCCGTCATGGTTGCCAAAGTCCGGCCAATACTTGGAATACATGAGTTTTAGTTATCGTATTGTGTTGTTATGTGTTTACGATTATATAATTGTGAAAATGTGGGATTTTGTAGAATATAACATAAATATGGGACCAATTTTTATATTTATACTACTTGAGGTACTTTTTGCAATATATTAAAAAGTGTTCTGCGTTTAGTAAAAATTGTTCTGCCGTTTAACGCGGCCCTCTGTGATCATTTACTCACACACTCATTTTGTGTTCAGTGTTCACTTTCTTTCTCCTCGCCTCCTTCCTGACTTCCTAATTCATTCGATTTCTTTTACGGCTGAAAAATTGGGCACAGAAACAATGGTTACCTTCCCCATATCCCGCCGCCAATTTCCGGCTATAATCGGCGGCCGTATTTGCCGGAGATTCTCAGTTCACTTCGATTTTGATCGATTTGCAAAGGAATTTTATTCATCATCTACCATTCGATGCAGCAACGAAGATAAATTAGATGTTAGCTCTGAGCTTTTGAATTTACTTTATGATTTTCAAATTGTTCATGTCAATTAACCTCACAAGAATGTTCCCTTTTCTATGTTCATCTTCTTCGTTTCTGCAAATGCATTTTTGTTTTAGTGATAGTGCATTGAATTGATTTGCAGCTATGAATTATGATAGTAATTGATCTTATTTTTGTTGTTAATAATAGGTCTCAGGTTCTAGCTGCAACTCTGTTAGGCTACTGTAAAATAGGCTGGCAAGGAATTTCATTTTGTTAGAACTTACAAGTTCCAACCATTGTATTATCTGGCAATTACGATTTGCAACATGCACTTGTATATTGTTTATCTATGTCGACTGTAATTACATCAACCGTTTACCGCAGGCTGCAGCTACATTGAAGCTGATATTGTTCTTTTTTTTTGTTTCTCTTTGAAATTTCATGTCTTCTAGCATTTGAATTGATGATGACTTTGCATTCTGTTTCATTTTGTTTCCCTGCATCGAAACTGAAGACTGTTTGACTGAAACAAGTATTATTTTCCAAGTTCCAACCATATGTAAACCGATGTCTTTTATTGATCAAAGCTTGCTTGATGACTCAGGTGACAAGCATCAAAGAGGATCAGTGTACTCTTCTTCTTACTGACATTCATCAGACCACAGAACAAGTTAGTTACCCCCCGCTTCCCCTCGTAATGCATGATGAGGACTCATTGCCGTTACCTTTCATATATTTTTTTCTTCCTTTCTCATAATAATCCTTGTTCTAGCATCCTGACAACTGTGTCTTTTATTTGTAATTTTGTATCATTCAGCATAACTGCCAGCAAACTCTTCCGATTGAGGACTTCGTCAAGCGCTTAGTATCGTTAGCAAATGAAAATAAGGACAAAGAGATTCGATCTTTACTGCATGAATTTGTGAAACGTGGAGAACCTTTTTCACTTTCTTCTTTTTGTAATGCCCTTGTATCATTCAGTAACAATCGATTGGAATCGAGCAAATTTTTCGATAAATTGATCCTAACATATGTGAGGAATGGTAAACTTAATTTAGCTGAAGTAGCTTTTAAGCAAGGTGGGTACTATGGGTTTAAGTTATGTGTTCATACTTGTAATGAAATGCTGCATAGGTTGGTTGAACTTGGTAAAATAGGATATGTGGAGTCTGTGTATAAGGAGATGATCAAGAGCAAAATTCGTGTGGATCTGAGAACTTATAATATAGTAATTAATGGCTTATGTAAAGTAGGGATGTTGAGCAAGGCGGGATATATAGTGGAGGACATGAAGATTTCTGGAGTGGAACCAAATGTGGTGACGTACAATACCTTGATTGATGGGTATTGCAAGAAGGGTGGCTATGGGAAAATGTGTAAAGCTGATGCGTTGTTTCAGGAGATGATATCAAGGAATGCGATCCCTGATGTAATCACATACAACACTCTCATTAATGGTTATTGCAAGGGTGATAATCTGGCTGCTGCTGTTAAATTATTTAAGGAAATGAAAGAGCAAGGCATGAGATCAGACTTGGTCACGTACAATTCATTGATCAGTGGATTGTGCAATAAAGGAGAAGTTGATGAAGCTATGGGTCTGAAAGCAGACATGGTGGAATTGGGCTTGGAGCCAGATATTATTACTTATAATGCAATCTTGAATGGGTTCTCAAAAAGGAAATCGCTGAAGAAGGCTCGCGAGTTCTTTGATGATATTTTGAAGGAAGGGGTCAATGTCAATGTAATTTCGTTTAACATTTTGATCAATGCTTATTGTAAAGCTGGCAATATGGTGGAAGCATCATCTTTATGCAACTTAATGTCGGAAAAAATGAAATTCCCAACTGTTTCAACTTATAATAGCTTAATTGGTGGTTATTATCGTGCTGGAAACATAGAAGCTGTACAAACACTTTTAGATGAAATGGTGAGGAAGGGTCTGGAAGCTGATGTAGTGACTTACACCATAAGGATAAGTGCAGCGTGCAGCAGGGGAGAAACCAGGAAAGGAATCAAGCTCTTAGATGAGATGTTGGAAAAGGGATTGCATCCAAACCATGTTACATATAATTATCTGGTTGCTGGTTATATCTCCCAGGGAAACCCTCAAGCAGCTTTGACTATAAAGAAGAGAATGGAGAGAGAAGGAAAACGACCAAATGTTAAGACCTATAATTCCTTAATCAAGGGTTTTAGTGAAAATGGAAAGTTGGAATATGCGAACCAGTTTCTCAGTGAGATGGTGGAGAAGGGAGTGGTCCCTTGTAAAATTACGTATGATATCATTAAAGAGGAAATGCAGGAGAGGGGATTTAAACCGGACATAGATATTCATCTTTATAATGCCTCCTTGCCTCCTTATAGTTGATATAACATGGTTGAATCAGAGAAAGTCCTAAGACCAGCTTTCTTGCTATTTATTGTACAGTACGGATTGCCGTTGGACTTTGTGTAGGATGTATCCTACACTGTGTAGGCACGGATTTGTCTATGAAGTTTTCTCTTTTCTAGCCAAACCTGTGGATACCTTGATTGTTCCACTCTTCCGGTACATTTTTTCTACCTTTGCTCAGGTTGTCTATTGACTCTATGGATCAAGGTACTAATATGGTCAGCTTATTCGCCGCTTCCATTCTGATGCAGAACTGAATTTGAGGAGAAAAGTAAATGGCATTACTATGGATGCTTTTGTGCCATCTGACAAGAAAAGGTTAACAGCTCAACCTTGACATGATTTTATTTTTTGCCAATGCCTTTTCGTTTCTCGTTCTTTATTTGAATAGCATTTATCCATGTAATTCAGTTTCGCTTGCCAATTCTGTGTATTGCCTGGGAAATAAATTTATTATTTTCCTTTTCCCTTTTCCCCGGTATGTACAAGATCGGGAGCCCTATGTCTCTCCTGTCGGTGACTGGTGGTACCGGCAAGTTTTAGAACGCTTGTGGGTTTGCTGAATTACGCTCACCGATACATGCTAGTCAGCATGTCTTGGATGGTATCGAGGTGTTGCTGAGGATCACATACCAACTTACTTGTGTTGTTTGTTTGTATGAAGAACCTGTGATGTATGTCATCAACTTGATTGCTTGTGTGTAGTGCTGAAATATATTAAGAAGACCTTGCACTTGAGAGAGGACAGTTTCTTCATTTTGCGCTTTTATGCACTTGTTTTTTGCTTCAAAGTCCAAACTCAAATGAGTACCTCAATTGGATGGATATTAGGTTTTGACATGTTCACCTTTCCCTACGGATGTATTGAGAAACTACTCACTTGAAGCCAACTCCATAACCCATTCTGCAAACAATGCTGCACATGAATACCTTAATTGGATGGATATTAGATTCTGACATGTTCACCTTTCCCTTGCCAGTAACTAAGTAGTTATTATAGTTGTGGATTACTTTGCAAATAGGCCATTAGGCTTTTGAACAATTATGGTTTAGCCTCACAATTTGTGGGAATCTCATTTATTTAGTACTATGTTTCTTTTAATTTTTTTCTCGAATTTTCATTTTAAAGCAGCCTACCTGAAGAGATTCGTTGATGATGGATGTATCAGAAGTTGGAACTCATAGTTTTTGTTGCTTGATTCAGTACTGCCTCCAGAATTAGCTTTTTCAGAGGAGTTGGGAACTGCTGACAAAATGGAATCAAAAGTGCTTTGAAGAAACGTACACTCCAGATTGTATGCCAGTTCAGTGCGAGCTATTCGACATATATTTGGCACAAGCAGAACGGAGAGATATGGTTTTGCCTTATCGTGAAGATCATCTCCGATTCTACAAAACAAGTTGGATTTGCTGGTGTTGTTCGCTGTTAAACGTTTTATTAGTAGTTGTGTACTCAAATTTCGTTCATCTGTAGCACATTTCTTTGGAGGATTAAAGTCTAAAGATCTATCTGGTACTATGTTATGGTGTTGTGTTCTGAACTCTGAAGTATCATTCATTTTCATGTCTCTTTTGTTCCTTACCAGTTCATAACCAAATTTCTGTTATGCCCCATCAAGGGATCCCGTTTCTATTTCTATCGAACGAACCACCTGATCAACCACAGCAGAAATCCAGCTGGGAATCTATTGAAATGCCAACCTTGATGGAGAACTCGAAAGAATCTACATTTTACGAGTGTGACAACTTGTAACTTAATTTGAGCATAGTTTTTTACTGGCACATTTTTAACATTTTGTTGGTGAACTCCGTCTCAAACCTAGTTTCTTAACTATATCTGAATTCCTAATATGTGAGGGTAAATTGCACGAACCTTCTTGAGTTGCTCAAAAGCAGCACGAGTTATAAATTACAGAACACAACTTGGGCTGCTTTCAGATAACTTGGGGGTGATACGTCATATTTTCGTGCAGCTAACTACTCACAGACGAATAATTTGATTACTGTATTTGATCAGAAACCAGGAAAAAATGTTCCAACATGTTACATATATACTCCAATAGAAAACCTTATCAGTTCATTTTGTTGCCTAATTGACTGCATGCCTACTATTAATCTTCAAACATTTTGATCATGGAACTTCCAAGCATAACAACTTGAAGTGCTTGCTGGGGTACTGCTCACCGGCACAAATGGAAGGAAACTGTTAGTCGTATCTTGAGTCGCTGCCAGCCAGTTCACTGTCTCTGAGACCATGTTATCATCTAAACCATAATTGCTACTCATGGCCACACTCTGCATCAATTGTTCGCCATTTGGAACATGATAAGCCATTTCAGAATGATAGTTCATGTTGTTGCTGAATGGACTCGTCGAATCAACATTTCCCAGAACTTGAGAATTGTTCCACAAATTGGTCCCCATATTGTTCAAACACGAACCTGCTGCATTGGGTGCACCATAGATTGGTGGAGGATAAACATCACTGCCTTTCGTTACAGAATCAAAACCGAAATTGTTTCTTGGGACGTTCATACTTTGATCGAAGGATGCTTGCATTTGTGTCCCAAATTGATAGTTTCCTCCCCCATACATGTATGGTTGATCAACTACTGAAACAGTAATAAGCACAAGTAAGAACTGGCGGAATTTCTTTCATCTAAAAGCTCAAACTTATATAAGTGAAACTGATTATGTCGTACCTGACAGTGAAGAATTTGGTGTCACACTAAAAGGAGGTCCCCTTGTTGAAGTAGAATAAGGATATCTGAGCCCAAAACTGAGTGAAGCTCCGAACATGGTTGGGTCGAAATAAGGAGATGCCTTGCTTGGGTATGGTTTCTTACTCAAAGCATCGAGCCGTGGATCGATTTCCAGAAGCTTTTGATAGTATTTGTCAAGGACTCCTGCTGGAAATCTTACAAGGTGTCTCCTGATAAACAATCAGCAAGTACATTATGAGTAACTTGTGCGATGATTAATCACGCCTAAGTTTTGGTAATAGTACATAAAATGAAACTATTCAGCCTGCAGGATTTATTTTAAATTGCAAGAACAATGCTAAACTATTTCAATTTTTGCAGGAACAATGCTAAACTACTCCAATTTTTCGCAAGAACAATTAATAGGGTTAATTGCACGGAATTTTGGAATAGTCTAGCATGGTTTGTGCAATATACTTGGATGTTGTCCTAAATTCTTAGGCTTAATAAACTTGGTCTACGGAAAATTTATTTTATCAAAAATATGTTCCAAGTACCTCCAGATAGTTGCTTGGCCACCTGTGAAGTCGGACGTATGTTGCCAAAGGGTATGTTTCCTCGGCTGGGGGCTTGTTTCTCGATAGAACACAGGCGGCTTCTCTAACTGTTGAAAAGGAAAAGAAAAGAAAAACTTCTGTGTTATAGTTGTGGAATCTTACTCCATTTATAACCGGAAAAGGCATATATATTCCTCCTTCAAAGGCGAAAACAAGTTCTATGTCCCTTAAGCACGACAGCTGTTTTTAAAAACACTGTTATGAGATGGAGGATCTGCTCCGATAAAAAAAGACAAGGTAGTTGAGAGAAAGGTAGGTGGCATATGACATGAACGAACCTCAATTTCCAAGATCCCAGGTTGACCTTCTTGGATGAAGGCGCGAATGGCAGCAATGTCAGACCACTGAACCTCGATCTTGCTCTTCAATGGACCATCCAAAACCTCCCAAACTAGTTTGTGCTTGGCATAATACACTTTGGCAATCAAATCTGCTTCATGCATTGGAATCCTCTGCCATGATTTTCAATATCAATCTTAACATTTCAGTTAATAGTCGATTTAATAATACAAAATGACAATGCCAGTATCTATATATTTATTTTAAAAATACAAGGAGGTAAATCGCCCAGGTTGGTACCTCCCAGGTGCCAATCTTGATATAAGCCGCGGGGAAATTAGCAGCTTTTAATCTCTCTTTGTCATGAGTTGGTTTAGAGTCTGATTCCTTTCTTGGTTTAGTCTTCTCATGACATGATGAGGTCTGATCTTGTTTTCCTTTACCTTTAGACAACTTCGTTTGCAACAAATTTAGAAATGACGGTGTTTTTGTAAGTTTCAAGCCAAGAGGACTTGATTGATCTCCTGAACTGCTACTACCTCCATCTCCATCTACACTTCCTATTTCCTGCAATAATCCCAACAAATAGAACTAATAAGGTAATGTAAGTAAACTTTTACAATTGTTGCGCGAACAATGTTATACTATTACAATTGTTGCATGAACGATAGAGTTGATAAATCAACCCTAATCACTGCGCCATGTCTATTGGACGTTGTTACGTACCTTGTCGATTTTTTTTTATCATGCGTTGTTACTTTTCAATTCTTGCACGAACTATAGGGTTGATTTCATAATTCATTCTACCTTTTGCACGAATCATTTGGTCCGTTTAGAATCCTTTGACATGTGTAACCTACCAAAAATTCGAACTTTATTTTTTCTTGCTTGTGTTTGTATAAAGGTAACTTTCATTAATACCCAGAAAATGAAAAATGAAAAGCTACTAAAAGATTAAATTAATTTGTTCTAGCTATTAATGTAAGCGCCAACCTTGTAGTTGATCTCTACTAAAAAGAGATGATTATAAAATGTGTAGGGCACCAAACCAAATCACATTACATAGATAGAAACAAAAAAAAGCACGTTTTTAATGAATATACAGAAAGATTTCTCAAAACAAAAATAATGAATACACATAAAGCGATGTGTAAGAAGCTCATCAGCATGCAAGAAAGACATTGAACAAAAGACATTATTTCATGCAAAATGAGTGATGAAACAAACCTATATGCAACATCATAAATCAACAATAAAAAATGCAAAAAGATAAAAGAAAAAAAACAGAAGAAGAAGAAACCTGGTTATTAGAATCATCAGGTGACAGTCTGATTCTCTTGGAGCCAGATTCTGTAGAGTCACTACTTCTCTGTTTTCCGAACAAAAAGTCGGTTGTTCGGAAATCATGAGACGTAAAACCTCCTTCATTTTGATCATCTTCTTCGCTCGAAAACACATGAATAACATCATCGTTCTCACTCATCTTAATTTGCTTCTTCTTGGAGTGGAGTGTGTGTGTGTGTGTGTGTGTGTGTGTGTGTGTGTATTTTGTGAAGGTACTAGTGTTTTTCTTGTTTGAATTGGGGTGGTGGGTTGTTATATATGATGAGGTGAGAAAGTGGTTGAGTAGAAAGATGATAGAGAAATGAAATGAGGATTATTTGAGGAAAAAGAAAGTTGAATGAGGATTGTAAGAAGAAGATGAAGAAAAAGACAGAGAAAAAAGCAGGGGATTTTAGTTTTCTGAGTAAAAGTCACTCCAAGTTGACTTAAAAAAATAATATGCCACGTGTGCTATACAAAGAATCAATACGCGACTTATTTGTGTTCCTTGGTGAAAATGAAGCAAACATCTTTGCAGTTTGTGACTTTTATTTTCATGAAAGATTATGTTATTTTTCTTATTTTTAGAGAAAATCATATGTGAAATATTAAGGTGTAGTGCGTCTGAATAATTGTTTTTTGCAAGTACAAGTTTAAACGTTAGGTGGAAGGTGGTTAGAAGTATACGACGAGTATACTGTGACGTGCTTATCCGAGATCTTGGACTAGAGTAATCAGCTATGTCTATTTAACGATGTTTACATTGTCGTGATTGTAAATTTTGAATTGTAGATTGGCAATATGGCTATTCAATGTTGTTTGCCAAAATTAAAATATTTGAAGTGTTAATTCCCATCATAATTTACTTTAAGATGACTTTCACCATAGATGTAAATGGGAAAAAGGTAAAATCTAGTATGTGAGCGTTAACAAATTTATTGCATATAACACCATCAAGATTTGACTTTATGCATTCTAGGTATGCAAATCAAGTCTTAGCGTTAGTAGGTATTCCGCATAAATTCAAAGCAATGAGAAATAAATGATTTTATATGCGTATGTTGTGAAAGAACTGTAGCTTAAACTTTTAAGCCCAAGTGATTGACTAATGTCAGATCTGGGTTTGAATCCCAGCGGAGACAAACTCCACCACACATAAAATTCCGCACAAATGGCAACCATCCACATGAGTATGAACAAGTATTGGAGAATTAATATAAATGCATAGATTTCACACCTTTTTACAAGTCTGAGCTTTTAATCAAATTCTATCATAGTACCAGAGTAGACACAAGAAGATGACGGTTAGAGTTGACGCATATCTCACATTAAATGATTCACGTGTAGAGCGATGGTCATGTTGTCCTACTCGTGAGGGGCGCGTTGAAACCCAAAATCCCATAACATTGAAATAAGATCCCTAACTTGATAGATATACTAGATACCCTTCTCCCATTAACAATGCATTCTAAGGAATAATGGCCTAATTTTAAATAGTACCATTTACTTCCAATAATTCCAGTTTATCTGTACTCTTATAGCACTTATCACGACCCAATCCCAATGAGTTTGACCCATAAGTCACACAAGTCTCCTAGTATGATGTTACTCTCTGGTGCCATTGCTCTCACAGTGTTGCTTTCGAAAAGTCTTATATGATGTGAGTGTGTTTGTTTTCCTATTTATTGTATAACATTTATGTGTAGTATCACATTTTACACCTACAGTTCTTATAATTATCATACTCAACTCATTATCTCACTCGTGCATGCATCGAGAAATTATCTAGTGTGCAACTCATTTTGATATTTTTGCAAAATAAGCTTGGTTACTTTTAAAGTTTTTTTTTAATGAATTTCCCTAAACAAAGTCATACCCTATTTGTATGAGCATATCTTCATCCTTGACCATTACAATCATCTTGTTAAATGTGTCACGTCCTCATCCCACCTTCACCGGACCAATCATCCATGACCCTTGTAAATTGGGTTACTTCAACTTCGACACTATATGTATTATGTACCGTAAAGATTGATTGTGAATGTTTGAGGGGCTAGCTAGAGTCACAAGTCACAAGTAGGAATGTGTGATGTTTAGATTTGGTGATGATTAATTTTGTTTGTTTGTTTATTTTGTTGTGCTTAATCTTAATCTTTAAACAATGTGTGGAGATGGAGTAGTGTTGAAAATCAATGGATCGATCAGATCCCAGTCCCACCATGTAAGGTGCACTCAAATAACTATATGTAATGCAGCCATTATAATCCACAAGAGTTTGAGTCGTCGACTTGATTTGGACAGAAATAGTAATGCTATTCGAGTGTAAGAGACCAGTCATACTTGTATAATTGATTCATAGAAAATAAAGGAAAATTCGATCCTTGTTTATTTTTCATTTTCAGCGATGGGTTCCACACTATTCATGGTATGGACCCATTCTAAATGAAGAATCACTGCAGAATCGGCCTAACAAACCCAGTGCAAGCGAGTTTGTTTTATCCTAAATAACAATTTTTCATATTCAAGGCATACTTGTAGGCGTGAAATTTAGTGTTGTAATTATCAAAAGGATAATTAAAAATAATTTACTTTAAAATACTGCTACAAACAGTGACTAAGTCCCTTCTAAAAGCATTAAATAAGAAGAAGAAAATAAGGGAAAAAATGAAAAGAAGAGTGAGCAAGTCCAAGGTAAAATGATTGCATATGACATTCCATCAGTTCGAAGGCGGCTGAATGTAAAATGATTGTGGATTGATGTATCAATAATAACAATTATTTATAAAAGTAGTAAAAACAATAATATTATTTATTAATAATAATAGTTGGAATAAACATGGAGAGATTGAGGTATTTTCTTTTCGGTTTGTTGGGGTCTTCTTTCATGATGATGCAAATTTTCATCATGATGCCACACACATCTGATAAAATGGTATCATCATGGTAGTAGCATCATAATTTTCCGCAGGTACCCTTGGAACGTATATTGATACCACTACGAGTGAAGTGTCAAACATTTTCCCTTTATTTGACCAATACTATATATGCTAGAGATCTACGTCAACATCTATGCATAACGATGTTGAGATTGATAAGTGTATATATATATTCAAGTAATTAAATCAAAACCTCTGACTGAAAATGTTCCCAAAGCCTTAAACCCTATTTATCATCACAACTACCCACCACACCAAATTGGTTCATTAAATGTATATTACATCTATTACAATCTCAATTTTTCATATTCTATTGTTCTCATATCTTAAATGTAAAATATGTTTCTTACTTCATTCATTTACTCGCATACATTTATCCATCCGACCGTACAATATATATATATATATATATATATATATATATATATATATATATATATATATATATATATATATATATATATATATATAATTCATTCTTAAACCTTGCCAGTTTAATTGACAAATGAGTCCGTGGAAAGTATTTATATTAAGAAATTGTGTTGGAAATAGGTGGATCACAAGTTGCAAATATGTAAGTTTAAAAGTAAGATAAAAGATGATGAGGTACTATCATGAATATAAACAATATTAAATCTAAAATGAAGCATGTGACTTTTAGAACTCAAAAATATAAAATTGAGTGGAAGTGTTTGGATACCAAATCTTTCATATGGAAATGGATAGTGTGGGCCTTGAAAACCCGTTGTTGGCGCAAGAAAGGATAATATTAGCTTTTTACATGAGTGATGTAATTTTCCAATCAAGAAGAAAAAAAAAGGATCTTGATTCACGTTTTCTTGACTAATGATGTGTGTAATAAGTAGTTTTACTTGATGATTGCACCATCTATCTTGATGATAGCGATAGTTGTAAATTGGTTTTGATTGAAAACGAATTAACTTTTAAAGTCTCTTGCTTTTCTTGGGTGATGATGGAAATGTGACTTGAGTATGGTCCCAATACCCATTTACATATTCTACTCCAACTTGTCATCTTTGGTGAGTACTAATTTGTCTAAAAGAAGCACATTCACACAAAGTTCAACTTCATCAAACATGCTCCCCTTCCACCCACAATTAGTTAAATTTATTCAAATGAAACCCGAACCTTAGCAAATTAAACATAATTAGATCCGGTCTCAGTCTCGAAATCAGAACTGTAGAATATCGTTAGGACAACATTCAACACCCCCCCCCCCCCCCCAAACCCCACACACCAAAAAAAAAAAAAAAAAAAACCACACAATAGAATTATCGTTCTACAAGAATATTGCAAAACTAAAAACTGTCTAAAATCGATTTGTTTGTTGTCTCTCATCTGCTATAAGGTTTGAAATTTTTTTCACAATAACCTTTGAAATCACAGATGTTGGTATATACATAATAGTTGAATGATTCGACATTCTGAACTAGTGGACCAGCGAACTTGGAAGTTTTGCAATCCTCTGACTCACTGCGAACAAAGACTCGGCCACCTCAATTTCAACAGCTATTGTTGAACACACACTTTAGCATGGGTGACATCAAATTTAATTCATCACGATCTCAGGTATGTCCAGATAGTTTGGATTAAAATGCTTAGTAGAAAATAGGATACGAGTTGAGAAGTGATCACAAGGAGAGTACTTAGATACAAGTGACAATCCAATGAACGCCAAAGACAACCTATATATATACAAATAGAATGAATAAGAAATGGTAGACCTGAGTAATTGAACAACTTCAATCACGTTAAGAGAAAGGATAACAATGCAGGTGAGTTTTGAGTCTTCAAACCAACAAGGTAAGATAAACTTTTTTTCACTTAATGCAAGTCCCCTCCTTGCCGGATCTGCAGCCGGACCTGGCCGTGTGGTTGATGGTTCCGGGTTCCGGCTACCTGAGGTAATTAGGTGCAAAATATCCCATTCCATTACCAAGAGTACTCCAAATAAAATACAAACTCTTGGAAATCTAGTCATGTAATAAATCTGATAATTTGATGCTGATCGCACGTGGATCCTATGTTTTGATGAATCATTCATCTCGTTCTTGCCTTTTTCAGTTTTCTCTTTCTCTCATCTCATCATCATTAAAAGGCAATCCACGATAATTAGATACTCTAATCAGCTGTTTCTGAATTAATTGAGTCCCAAAACAAACTGTTAATTTCATGGATGAGCAAGTACATGCATGAAATCTTTGCGGGGCCTATTTTTAGGCATGCTACATTTTTTACTTATTAAAGATCATAGACTAGATTGATGATAAGATTCTTTCTAGATTTCAACACCTTAAAGGGAAATTTCATGACCATATCTGCAATTTTCTTATTCTTATTCATTTTTTCTCTTCCAACTATAGAATGTAATGTAATTACTATATATATGGTGGGTTTTATTTGTGTAGAATATGTCGAATATGTCGTTGCAACATATAATACACACAATACAACTATCGTACAACATATAAAGTACGATGATCCACTACAACATGATGTATCAAAAGAAAAATGTACTATGGTATGCATATGTTTAGTGATCATGGCTTGAGAAAGTTGTACATATAATCCATAAGGTGATTAATAGTCGATTATTTTAGGTCCTGAAAAATATAATTGTAGAGTAACTTTTCAATCAATTCATTTGATCAATCACTAGTAACATTCATTTTAAACATGTGTATAATAGATAACGCATACAAAATTACAATTTAAAATGAAAAATAATTTGATCTAGTATCAAAATCTATTCTTTGTTTGGCTATGGTTTTACAAATCTACCTTTATGCAAAGTTTGATAAGTAGCATATGTCTGATTGCAACTCATTTGTGGAAGCCTATAAAGTTCCAAATCTAATGATTCACACGCTTAACTTAAGATTGTGCCATGATCAATAGCTTTATCAGTATTTTCTGTATCAACGCCTATAAGGTTTAAAAGCATCATGAACTAATAAGCATTAGTGCCCAATTAGTGAGAGCCTGACAGACATGAAACAGCTTTTCCAAATCCTGATTATGCTTTGTGTGGAATTGCAAATCATAGATATGGATGAATCAAACAATTCAAAAGTAGTCTGTAATTATTTAATTGAATCTTTATCTGCACTCAAATTAATTCATTAATTATTAAAAGAAACTGGCATATGAAGAGACTAAAAAAACGCTCAAACAAACAAACTAGATTCATTTATATCATTGTAATGATCCATGATATTTGTTAACACCACAAAAAATACACGATTCGTAGCGACGGATAATAAGCCCATCGTTGTTTTCTTCATCACAAACTCTTAGCGATGGATAAATTCGTTGACCTTTTTGTGACGGATAATTATCCGTCACTAATAAGATTTTTTTTTTAAATCCTTAATTCTGTGCCTTTTAGTTATCCGTCGCTAAATAGCGACATATTTTTAATTTTTTTTAATAAATTAAATCCAGATTTAAAGACGGATAATTTATCCGTCTATAAATTTGCATATTTTTTAATTTTTTTATTTTGTTGCCTGTTTTCATATTTCACCTGTTTAAAAAATATAATCTATAATAATATATCCAAAATAATTAAATTGTATTAATTAACACAAAGCATTCGACGAATACAAATTATCCATAATGAAATTAAATATCCGTACATAAGTTAAAATAAGAAGTCAAGTGGTCGGAATACAAATTATCCAAACTAACTATCTTGGGGCGGGGCGGTGGGTACATGGCCATGAAAGCCTCCATCCGCAGCTGGAGTTGCCGGTAATCCTCCTTTGTTTTAGCTAGCTGCTCTTGCAAAGGATCAACCTCCATCCGCACATGTGCCTGCACCCTTTTCTGCACATGTGCCTGCACCAACTCCTGGACATGCTCCTGTGTGAAAATTGGTGCTCGGGATTGTTGGGATGTTGAGTAGCTAGGACCAGCCAATTCACGGCCGTAACTTCCCAATCTATATACTCGGCCCTTGTCGTCCATTGGGTTGATGGCTAAGAAGATTTGTTTTGTTCTTCAACTGTCAGCTCCCGACCGACGATCCTCGCCTCCACCTCAGCCTGAAATCGTAAAGTGCATATACCATGAGTTACAGTTTTCAAAATAACTTATACTACACAAATATGAACCTTAACAAAAGAAACGTACCGCAATAGCCTTGGACCGTCTGTCCACCCATATGTTGTCCTTCAGCTTTGCTCTTTTAAAGTGCTCTAGTGCAGTCTTCTCCTCCCCAGCCTCTGCCTGAAGAACATATATATGCAAACAGTTAGCTAGTAATGTAGAAATTAAACACAAAACACATGTACGAATAAACGGACAAATAAGATGTACACTAACCGCTATATGGTGATCCGTAGCCACAGCTCGCGACCCATAGTGGTACCTGGTCACCCCGGTACCATCAGAAGGCTCAGTCAGCCGGTTCTCTCTGTTTTGGGCCGCAGCCTGAATGTTCTCCTTCCTTCTCCCATCCACGTTGGCATCTTGCCTTTTTTTAACTTCGCTAATCATCCTCCTATACAAATCTGACCCCAGCGTCTCGAAGACATGCCACAGCCAGGGAACCAAGGCATTGGGAATGAAATAGTCTTTCTACAACAATTTCACACAACATCCAAATTACATAACGTAATAAAGACAACAATTTAATAAGATAACACAACAAATTCAATAGTGACTAACATATCACCCAAGTTCAATGGCTAACATACCACTCACATTGTCCTAATTCGTCGCTAATACAATGATAACTAACATATCACCCAAGTTCAGTGGCTAACATACCACTCACATATAGTGGCTAACATACCACTCACATTAAAACAACGATTAAAACAACAAATAAAGCAATATCAAATTTGAACTTACCCGCAACTCATCAAAGTACTCTGCCTTCTGGCGGTCCGAGATCTTCGACCACTTCTCGCCTCCCGGGATCTCCCTCTTCTTCTTGATTGTGTCACTTAGTTTTCCTGGAGCATCAGCAGGCCATAACCTGTTATCAATGTATAAGATACAAGAAACGAATATTAATTAGTATAGTACAACAATGATGTGACTAAGTTATGTTCTATATACAAATGCATAATACTTACTTCAATGGCCCGTTGGGGAACAACACAGGCTTCCCCTGCCACATCGCTCTAGGTGTATACTCAGTGTAGGGACACCCGTCATCTGGTAAGTTACCCCGGACCGATGTCGAGCCCTGCTCGAACTCGGTGGGGTCTCAGGAACCGCAGACTAGCTGCTCTGACCCTCAAACTCGCCTCCGGATGAAACTCCTGCTCGACTACCCTCCGCCTGGCTACCACCAGGCAACCTACTGAATGAGGGAGAAACGTATGTAGATTTCCTATTTCGCGGCATCTGCAAAAACATGCAACAAATACAGAAAAAATGTGTTAGTATACAACTGCATGTAAAACATATACATTTGACTCGTAATAAATCACAAAGACTTGGTATTATCAACAACTAACTATATATAGTATTATCAACAACAAAGACTTGGTAATAAATTACAAATTGTAGATTAAAATAATAGTAATTATTTCTAAGTTAATGCGAGCCAATTATACTACAACCACCAAAATCACTAAATGGTCTCCAAACACTCAACCAAATCTTCCTAATCCTATTACATGTACGAAAATATCAAATTAAATACCCTACATACTTACAAACATCCTAATATGATATTAACAATTCAATTTCACAATAAATCCATCTATTGCACAATCTCAAGCTTAACCCACTATTTAATATAAGCTAAACTAGCTAGTAGAAACTTCTCATAAACATACAATTGCTCAAATTAGCAAAATTCTCAAATTTAATAAAGTAAGAGTTTTAGGCTAATACCTTCAATTACGGAAAAAATAGCCGAAGAAGGATGAAATTGAATGACCACCCGAGTTCCTTGTTCTACGAGCTTTGAAAAGAGTCCAAAATTGGCCGGAATGGTGGAGTTTTGATCGGAGTTCAAGGTTGGGGAAATTCACGTGTTTGGGGAAGAAAGGAAGAAGAAGAAAAGAAATGGGGAAGAAGAAGGCTACTGTCCCGCTTATGGATAGATTTAGCGACGGATGTCCCTTATGGAGTATTTTTTATTTTATTTTTTGAACCTTTAGTCAACCTAATTAGCGACGGATAATCTATCCGTCTCTAATTAGAGACGGATTAAATAATCCGTCGCTAATCCATAGTGATTCGTCGCTATTCATCTGTCGCTAAAATCCGTCCTAATTCGGCAGTATTCTTGTAGTGTAAGTTTTCCTTGATTTTTCCAATTGTAGTCTCTACAGAGACGTACTCTCAGGTTTATTTGATGTGTTACAATGCAAAGTTGGTATAATACATTTTTATCATTTTTCTCATATTTTATCAAACACGCCACGGAGACACGGAGTACACCTTCAACTAGTCTCTCAACCACTCTATAATTGGAATTGTGGACTCTAATTGATTTTTGTCATGAAATCACAAAATTTTGTGTGCAACCGTATATTTAATTTAAATATATCAAGTGTACATTCATATTCAAGTACGGGGGGACATAGCTGTAACATGTAAAAATTATGTTTGTACAATAATAATTTTCGTGTGTGTGGTGAGGTGACCATAACTTTCGATCCCTATTCTATTCAAGTCCATTTCATTTTCGAGTTTGAGCTATCAAAATTCTATTAGACTGGTAATGCGGCCCGCTATATTTCCGCGGTACGGATGACAATGGGTCGGGACGGGCTTTGAGAGGCCCGATCTGGACATGTACGTTTTTAGAAGCACATGCCCCAGCCCTAGCCCACTGGCCTAACTTTCAGCACAAGCCCGGCCCAAGTGTACTTTTGATTGGTCAAAGCCCAATTGACCAAACCGGCCAAAATGCCACCCCTAAATTGCGCAATGTCGGTCTATTTTTCTATATAATTCAATTTAATTGGGTCTGTCTGACTCTAATTGGACCAGACCCACATAATTATTCAATAATTGGAGAGTAGAATTTTGTGGATCAAAGGCCCAGTTAATTTATCCTGGGCATCTCGAACTTACATGTCATGATTCATAATAACAAATACTCTCTCTATTTCGGAGAAATTGTTACAATTTGACTTTGACCGGTCAACTGTCTTTGAGTTTAATCACAAATTACTTATAAACAATAATGGTAAATAATTTAATAAAATCATATAATGAAAATATAATTACTAAATTTTCATTATGTAATTTTATTAATTTATTTATTAATATCGTTTAAGAGTAAATTGTGGTCAAATGTGGAGACAGTTGACCCTAGAATAGTAAAATGTAATACTTTTTCTGAAATAAATGGAGTAACAAATACCAAATACCAAGGGACATTTTCAGATTTCATTTTCTAACTAGCCTCTGTAAAATCATGCTATAGTGCTAATACTCCATCTTGTCAAGATCTCAAATTTCCGTAATTTATTGTTAATGGAGCATGCTATAAGAATAACTTGAATTTACTATCAAGCATTCATGTATATTGTTCAGGACCAAGAATCAAATGCAGTTGTATATATAAAGGCCTAGAAATTAACCTGTTCCAGTACTAGCTATATCAACAATTTTGCTTATAAATCATTATATATAAGAGGTTCCATATTCATATACTTATATATCGGTTAACTATATTTCAATGCTTTGTGATCATACAGATGCAGATATTTGTGAAGACATTGACGGGGAAAAGCATTGGGCTAGAGGTGGAGATATAGTACAGAAAGCGTTGAGGATGTTAAGAAAAAGGTTCAAGAGAAAGAAGGGGTTCCTCCAGAAGAGCAGCGCCTCATATACGCTGGAAAGCAGCTGGACGACAGTCGCACTCTGGCTGACTACAAAAGGACAGCACCATCCACCTTGTCCTTCGCCTTCGTGGAGGACAGGAGATATATTTAGCTGCTTGATATATCAATTATCATTTAGCTAGCTAGCCTTTATATTGGTTGCAGTTGCTGGTTAATTAGTACTTTCTACAGGTGATGAACTTATATATGCTCATTTGAATAATACCCTCTTAGCCACCAAGAACATATCCACATTTTATATCTATAAAAGTTTCAAATGGAATACTGTTAGATCGTTTCATCTTGTTGCCTTATTGGTGAGTATCATTCCATCTTGTTGGTACGAGTATCATAAAACCAGTTCATTGATAAGACCCTACCGATTGACTAATGATTTGAATTAGCTAGTTTGAAACCTCCTTGGATATTTTACATAAATTACCAAGTGTAACATGCCACAAACTGCAATGAATTGCTTATATGTTCCATAAAACATTGATGCATACAGATAACTAATTATATTGCATCTGGCAAATTAAATATGCTGCGGAAAACTAAGGTTCCGTGCTCAACCTCTGAAAATTTCCTTGTGCAGCATGATCATAATACATGGTCTCTTTGTTGACACCAGAGTTTGCAACTTCCATGTCAAGCGCAAATCTCATTTCCTCCGATGGTTTCCAGTGTCGTTTCCTTTGGTTAATGAACCAGTTGCTGATCTGTTTATGGTCCAGTCCCGTTTGATCTGATAGCCTACTTTTCTCCTCTTCCTGCACCATCACATGAAACAATGAGTGGTTTCAGGAAGTGCACCAAATTTTAGACTGAAAAACTTGACCGAGTTATTCTTGAAATGTTCTAGATTACTTATAATACCATGCTGATCAAAGAGGTTAATTTACCGTAGGATAAGGCCACCGATAATGTGAGTTCCACCAGTCGAGCAATGCAACTCTTGCATCCTTTGGAAGTTTTCCCTTTCTCCGCTTCTTCAAGAAGTCCGTCTTTAAAGTGCTAAGATAGCCGCTGTACTTCCTCAGCAGCATATCTTTCAGCTCGTGGCTGCCTTGACGACTAGTATCTTCGAATTCTTCACTGCCACCTGCCCCATCCTCATCCGATCCATGACAACCCTCACCATCTAACAACATAATCAACATAAAACTAATATTGTAATTATATTCCGCTGTATACGTAATTGTCCCACTGTACGTACTATATATGTTGTTTGATGTCTAAGGCTCTGATACCATGGGATAATTCCGACTTCATGTAAACTTCCAGATAGATGTAGAATTGATCATTTGAATCAATTCCATAACTAGAACTATAGATTACTGAAAATTTGCAATATATACAAGCATGCTAACTTTCTGTGCTTGCATTGATGATTAAGGAACTACATCTATGTATCATGTTACAAATCTTATTAGAGTGCAAAATATACATTTTAGAGTTAATCCATATCTGCATCATTGGATTAATTAGATCTCTCTGTCAAAATTAGGACAAAAGATAGTGTGATTAATATATTTCATGTCCAAATTACATGGCTTGTACTCTATATACGTTCAGAAACCAAGCTTAATTCAATTATATAAAACCAGTTTTACGCTTAACAAGCTATAAAACTGATTCGGCTAGCTTCCATGAGACCAAGGGAAACCAGTTTTATATAATTTAAGTGTAAAATCAGTTACACAACAATTCTTAAGAAATCAAATATGCATATCAGTAAAATCAAGAAAAAACTATGGTTAATTTGCTTACCTAAAGAAGAATTGGTGGTTTGTGGTAGGGTTTCTCCACAAAGATTAGTGAGCTGAGTTTGAATGCTGCTCAGGAAACTAGTTGCTTCATCAATTGGCTTTGACAGTTCCTCCTTGTACTTGTGTAGTAACTCACAATATGATATCTTTAAATTTGTAAAACAAAAACAACGCATTGATTAAAAAATGTTGCAATTAAAACCATGACTAATGAGTTGGTGTTGTAAGCTTACAATTATCTTACCATAAATTCGTCAAGTTCAGGATCTGCTCCAATCTCAGTGCAGTTGGATATGTGTTGATTTTCTTGACTGATTTCTTCTAGAAGTGAAACCACTTCCCTTGGTGCTCCTACCTTCAAATTAAAACACCACCAAAAGTAAACCAAACCCTTCTACATTATGCTATTTTTTAAGCGAATCAGAGCGAAAAAGTGCTGAATATTAACACAATATATAGAATAAGGCTTGAAGACACAAATGAAAAGGAAAAAAGAAATGAAGTGTTGTGGAAAATGTGTTTGTGCAAGATAATTAATACTTATAATGCATACAAGAAGTGAAAAGAACAGTGGATAATGAAATGATTTGTTAAATTTTCACCTTTGTGCACTGGATATAAGCAGATATCAAATTGGAATAAAGAGGGTGAGTAGCAATCTGGGCCTTAAATACATGATCTGACATCTCCATTGGATGATGAGCAAGTGAGGATGATTCTCCTGTAGTAGTTAAAACCACCTGAGGCTCTTGATGATGATGATGATCACTCATGAAGCCATATGTACTGTAGTTTGCATAATTTCCATCTTCAAGAAGATTGCTATTACTTGAAATAGGAAGTGTAGTGTATTCATGAATTTTGTACAACTCATCCATCACAATACTGTTTACTACAAGACTTGTCGATGGATCATCAATTTCTCATATTTATCATGATGGTGATATATGCATTGAGTTGTGCAAGTTTATGGACTAATTTTGTTACAAGTGTGAATCTAGGCATGTGAGGGTTCTCTAGCATCGATCATCTGAAACAGTGATTCTTAGGTAGGTGTCTGTTAAATAGCAAACCAATGGTCGGTTTACTTATAGCTAGAGGGGCCTAATAATCAATGTCACAAGAATTAAGTTCATAATAAGCTGAAATTAAATAGATATTCAATAAAAATAAACGCAGTTAATGATGGTATAGAGTTAAAAATTGAGTCAATTATCAATTTTAATTTAATGATATTGGTTCTTCTTATTTCTTTTTATTCCGAAAAACACTTTTTTGATTTCGAGACAAACACTCGAATTCGTTTAGAGATATATATATATATATATATATATAACGTGCAACTTGAAACTCACTCCATTACTCGAAAATTATTTCGATTTATATACCTTTTTCACATGTTAACATACTGGGGCATGGCTAATTTTAGTACTGTCGCATTGTACTAACAATAGTACACTCATTTAAACAGTTAGTCAATTCTTGATTCAATCTCGTCCGTTGGATTATTATTTATGCGATGGGGCGTCGCACTGTCGCATAATATATAGCGTTGCGCTATGTCGCAATATAATAAAATAAACATATTTTATTATTAAATGTTATTTGATTATAGTAAATCAATTACTTCAATTCATTATAAAAAATATTTTCTATCTCCTTCATTGACCGGAATCCGGCGGCGACCACCTCAGGAACCACCGGAATCCGGCGACCACTAGGCACACCGGAATCCGGCGACCACCTCATGAACACCGGAATCCGGAGACGACCTCAAGCACCACCGGAATCTGGCGACCACCTCAAGCACACGGGAATCCGGCGACCACCTCAATCACACTGGAATTCGACGACAATTTTAGGCACCACCGGAATCCGGCAACCACTGAAATTCAACATCCACTATAAAAAATTAACGAGTTTAGATGATGTATCATCCACCGAAATCCGACATCCACTATGTTTAAGTAGTCATGGCCGGACTCTGTAAAAAAATTACGTATGTGAAGAAACTCAGTAAGCAACGCTGCAACAATGTTACTATTATGATGCAGCATTTCATAATCTCAAGTAAAGACGATGATTCTTGCTACATCATTTTAACTCAATGCTGCTTCATTCGTTTGATACTCTAAATAACAAATACAGCTACTTTCGCAGCAACATTGTAAACGTATTGCTGTCGCATTGTATGTCTTGTAAATAAATAACAAGCATTAATGCATTGCTCCCTCCACTTTATGAAATTAAATGTTGTGCTATAATTTCTCCTTTATGTTGAACCTGAGTTTAACAATTTTTAACAACCAATACCAACATGTCTTAAATAATTTCATGAACCAATGCAAAATGTTTTTTTTTTTAATTTCACTTTTTGAGTTTTTTTCTAATTAACTTGATATTAACTCTTCAACTTTAGTTGTCAGTAGAAGTCAAAACCGTTTTTATTTTATTCATTTCAAGATTTGAAGATAATTATTTCTATTTATTATATTTTAATATTTCATGTAGTATCTAACATAATTCACCAATACCTAACTAAAAAATAGATAATTCACAATCATATAAATAGTTAAAAATATATAATATAACATATATATTAATTTTAAGACCTATATATACCGGAGGCCCGAGGGCCTAAATTTCTATCTAGGCCCGGCCGTGTGGGCCTAGTCAAACGGGCATTGACCGGACAGGGCAGGCCAAATTGCCATTTTTATACAGAACCCAGAAACTATGGCAGAACTTCATCTTCTTCTCCGTCTTTCTTGCCACCGACTGAGCAATCCAAGATTATTGTTGATAAATGAGCGGGTCAGCAAACTTTCGGGCCTAACTTTTCACTAGTTGAACTCGCCTCAAAAGTTTTGTCAAGCTATAATATAGGCTCAATCGAACTCAAACGAACATAGCTTTTGTTTTTATCGATACTGGTTTCATTCTTTAGATTAGGAGAAGACGACGATGATAATAGCTAAATTAGGAATCGAGTAGGCAACCTAGTTCAAGCATTATATAATAATTGTAGTAGATCTCATATAGACTCTAAAGTCTCTACCATTCTCCCCCTATTGAGATAGTTGACGAATTGTCAACAGATCATTTCAACGAATCTTATTTTTCGGAGGTGGTTGGAGATGTGGGATTTTCTTTGGGAGAACATATCCTAGCTCCATGATCTCTTAGTCCCCTTGACTTGGTCGACTTGTTTTCTTGTTCCCTCCAACCTATTGGAGTAACCAATTGAGGTTACGCCTCTCACCTGACTTGAAATTATTTGACTGTTCTAATTATTTCATTGGATTGCTCGAATTATACAATTCGGTAGCTACTGTTTGGGTTTATTGATACATTTCACTTGTTGACATAACTTAAGCTTATATAAAGTGAATTAGGCTAACCAACCTGACATACTAGAGTGATTCAAGTTGTGTTCTGTCTAGATGGTCGCAAGAAACATTAAACATGTCCAACTAATTTGTAGAATTGAGTCGATCCATCATGCTGATGCAGTCATCGTAACCATTGGTCTAGTATAAATTGATTTGGAGAAATAGAGATCGTTCGCATATATGAATGAATCTAGGGGCTTAGACATTAATCAAATATTTAGGCATGCTTAAACATGTCCAAGCATGTAGGCTGATTTTAAGCTAAATGAATCAAGAGCGTATTTGTCACCAATACATTTTCAATTTCACATATTATTCGTTCAATTTCACGATGTCACTCATGGACTCCGTGCTTTTATGTGTCAAAACTCAATTGTATAATTTTAACGGTGATTGATTGGATCCGGTGCGCTCAAATTGGTTTCGTTGATCGGGTTGTAAATATGTATGTCCTAAATTTTCATTATAAAGTTTAATTAAAATTTATCAATTTAATTTAAGATTTATTAGTGGTCAAAGTTCTAGTTGTTTGACCAGGAAAAAAAACGATAAAAGCTTGTTTGAGATGAAAGGATACATCTTTAAGTAATTCAAGTACACGAGAAATTATTATTTGTCCACAATAGAAACCGTGTACTGCCTCATAAAGAAATAAATTACTCCCTCTAATTCAAAGAAATCTTTCGAGTTTACTATTTTGCGGTCAACTTTCTTCGATTTTGACCACAAATTACTCTTAAACTATAGTAGTAAATAATTTAATAAAGTCATATAATTAAATTTTAATAATTAAATTTTCTTAAATGATTTGCTATTATATTTTAAGAGTAATTTGTGGTCAAAGTCGAAGATAGTTGACTGATCCAAGTTAAAATGGAAAGATTTCTTTGGAACGGAGGGAGTATATACTATCAAAAAAATGAAGTACCCCAACTGATCAAATACATATAATAATTTTAACACTTCTATACGACCCAAAAACATGCAGCATAAATTACAAATCATTACATGATTGCACAATTCCTGCAATATGTGAAAATCAAGTAACGTGATTGCATAATTCCTGTAATTAATCTAACGCACCAAGTCAAATACGTGGATTTACGGGTACTTTGGTCACGAAAAAGTATTTATGTAACTATTAGTTGTATATAAATACATTTCATGATTTTTTTTATAGAGAAATGAATGAAAAGTAATATATTAGGGTATTTAATGCATCAATATGAGTATATTTGTTGTAAATTAATGAAATTTACATTGAATAATTTTTAAAATTTTCATATTACTGGGTCTCTAGCTAACTCTAATTATCAAAAATTTTATATTTAGAAAATGTAATTCAGAATTCCAAATTCGATTCAAAATCAAAGATCAAAGACGCTTAATCGTAGTTTTATGTGTGAAATATCGAGCAAGATTTATGCTAGTATTGAACTTTAAACTTGTGGGAAGATAACACTAAATTGTGACGCTGCAGCATTGCGCCACCATGAGAAACATAAGACGCTGCAACATCATATATATATATATATATATATATATATATATATATATATATATATATATATATATATATATATATATATATATATATATACACTAGTACTAACCCGTGGCGATGCCACGGTATAGTTTACTTTTAATAATAAATAAAAATGTGACGATTAAATAAATTAATCGAGAAAATAAGATAGTCAAAATTCCTTGTAGACAACGTTGGACGTGGTGTCGGTCTCGGTAGCCATTCTTCATCCAATATTATATCATTGAGTGTTTATTTATGTTAACTATATTGTAAAAATAGGGTCCTATCGTACCCGACTTGTTAATTAGTAACAGATCATATTTTTTTACAAAAAAATCTATCCTTTAAACGGAATCAAAATAAAATACAAAAGTATACAACACAATCAATAGGGTTGTTCGCAACAATCTCGCGGTGATATGTGGTCACCCCACCACACACACAAAAAAATTTACAAACATAATTTCACATGTTACGGTTATTTTTTCCAACCCACCGATTCCCAGCAACCCCGCGGTGATATGCGTCACCCCACCAAAGACACAAAAATTACCCGTTATGGATGAAGAAAGTAAAGAGAAGATAGAAGAGAGTTTCCCCGTCTAGAGAGTAACTTCCCCCCCCCCCCCCCCACCTCCCCAAATCCCGGCCCGTCATGGAGATCAAGAAAGTACAAAGAAGATCGAAGACATTTTCCACGCCTAGAGAGTATCAGCTGATCCCCCCCCCCCCATCGGCTCGTTATTGAGATCAGGAAAGTAGAGAGAAGATCTAAGAGAGTTTTCCCACCTAGAGAGTATCAGATCCCCCAGGCCCGTTATGTATCAAGAAAGTAGAGAGAAGATCGAAGAGAGTTTCCCCGCCCATAGAGTATATGCAGACTCCCCCACCCTCCGCCGGAAAAAATGTAGTTTTTACTAACTTAATCATAAAATATTGTTGTCGGGTCTTAACAAAGGTATGGAACGGGTTCGAGTATATGCCAGACCGGACCTGAACATCATTATTTCGATCGTAGAGAAGAGAAACCTTATACCTCATCCTACCGATCGAATCTTATACATAAAGAGAATGAAATTGAAAGTCTTTACATGTAAAATGTTGTTGATAGACATGTAAAGATCAACACACCACCAATTAGCTTACGTGTGTCTCTTCTATCTTCTGAAACTGAAAAGAGCATGTCTGGTACACGATTCATAGAACATTCTTAGAAGATCAGTTGAAGGGACTATGTCAAGCATAGATCCAATGTTCCTCCTCTCTGGATTCATGCACAGGTAACACAACCCTGATACGCATTAACTTGGCATCAAAAATAAATTTACCCTGATTATATATTGTTTTGTAATTTTATAATCTAAAAAACTGAAATCAAGAAAGTAGAGAGAAGATCGAATTGAGTTTTTCCACCTATAGAGTATTAGATCCCCAGGCCCGTTATGGACCAATTATGGACCAAGAAAGTTGAGCGAAGATCGAAGAGAGTATCTATGCATACCCCCATACCCCCCCCTCCCCCGAGAAAAATGTACTTTTTACTAACTTAATCATAAAATATTGCGCTCGGGTCTTGTAACAAATGTGTGGAACGGGTTCGAGTATATGCTAGACCGGACCTGAACATCATTATTTCGTACGGGGTTGAATTCGGGTTGGATAGAACCAATTTCTTCCGGAGAGACCGAGAGAAGAGAACCTTACACTGAAAATGGCTCAGAGCGACGGATAGATCCGTCGCTAAAGTAGCCTATCCGCCTCAGCTGGGCGACGGATCGGGCGACGGATAGAAAATCCGTCGCCTCGAGCTGGCGACGGATAACAATCCGTCGTCCAATTCATGACGGATTGAATGACGGATCGATTGCCCAATTATTTTTTTAATTCGAATTTAGCGACGGATAGATTCTATCCGTCGCTAAATATTTAATGGACTAGTGACGAATTTGAAATTCCGTCACTAATTCATCCTTCGTGAATTCCGTCACTAATTCCGCTACTATTTATTTCATATTAATCCCTATTTTTCGTAGTTCACCTATTTAATCAATATAATGTTCGATAATAAATCAATAATAAAAAATGTTTCAATGAATAAAAAATAATATTCGAGTGGAGAAATTATCCAAACAAGTGTAAATATGAAAAAAATCAACATACAGATACATAACTAGCTATCGACGGGGTGGGGTGATGGCGAATCGGACATGAATGCTCCATCAGAATCAAGGCGCTCGTTCCTCCTTTTTCGTTCTCTGGCGCTCCATCTCGCCCTTTGTTGCTCCATCTCTTGAGTTAGCCGAGCAACATGTTCCCGGACCTGATCGCACCATTTCGAGACACAGGTCCGTGTGTAAACCGACGTCTGATCACTGACGATGATGAGGAGCACGCCGGACTAGCCGATTAAAACCGAGGCTCCCGAGTCCATATATTCGCCCTTTCTTGTCCGGTTTGTTGACCTCTAGGAAGATGTTGTCAACTTGTTCATTGACAACACATCACCCGTCTCGCCCTCCGCCGCCACCGAGCATCAACCTCACTGAAATCGTAAATAGCAGATATAATGATCGCCATCGTTTTAAAAAGTAACTTGTAATAGTGTACAAATATGAACTTTAAGCAACATAAACATACCGAATAGACGATGCCCAATTCGGTCCATACCGCCTTTCGCTTGGCCTTCTTGAAGATGGCATACTTGGATGTCACCTCCCCGTGCCACATGAATCAAACCATCTAGTCAACAATTTATCATCTACAAGTAATAGAGCATACACGTAATGCTAGATTGCAAAACACATATATACGCACCGATTGATAATAATCGATGATAGATCGCCTCCCAAGGTGGTGAACGGCCCTTCCCGCCAGACGATCGGGATGCCCGTTACTGTTGGTCCAAGCAACGTCTGGACATCGATTCGGTGCCGATGAGGCATCCCAAAGGGCCCACTCGTTGCATCAACTCGTGGAGGGATTGGGCCACCCGATCCCGAATGGCCTTCCACGTGCAGACCATATCCTCAGATAGCTTGATCCCATACCGTAAACACGCCAGATCTGGGATCAACTCCGGGAATGAAGTACTCCTTCTACATTCCCAATTTCATACAACATCCAAAGTCAATACATGTCCTAACAACATAACAGATATGGTGACTAACATATCAACCAAATAAAGTGGCTAACATACCACTCACATATAGTGGCTAACATACCACTCACATTGTCCTAAAATTTACTAACACAATGAAGCATAACATATCACCCAAATAAAGTGGCTAACATACCACTCACATTGTCCTAAAATTTACTAACACAATGGTGACTAACATATCACCCAAATAAAGTGGCTAACATACCACTCACATACAGTGGCTAACATACCACTCACATTGTCCTAAAATTTACTAACACAATGGAATCAAACCAGCTCGGTGGAAAGATACGCTCGAGCTTGCATAGAATCAATGGTATGTTCTTTTCAAGATTTTCCAACACTTTGTCATGAACCACCCTTGTGCCTAAATTTTTGAAAAATAAGCTCAACTCGGTGATAGCAGTCCATACGTGTTTCGGCAGAAGCTCTCGAAATGCTACCGGGATAAGCCTCTCCATGAACACATGACAGTCGTGACTCTTCATCCCATAAACCTTTGTCTTCTTCAAATCCACACACCTCTCTAAATTTGAGGCGTAATTATCTGGGAAACTCAATGCCCTCACCCAATCAAACAAAATTGACCTAGAAGCGTTGTCAATTGTAGCACGCTTACCACTTACCATTCTCATCCTTCTTTGTCAACTCAGGCCTTTTACACCACGTCGACAACTCGGATCTAGACTTCGCATGGTCCTTTGTTTTTCCCTCAATGTTGCAAAGTGTATTGAATAAGTTCTCGAACACGTTCTTCTCAATGTGCATGAAATCTAAGTTGTGACGGATAAGAAGATCGCCCAAGAAGGCAAGTCCCGTAAGATGCTTCTCTTCCTCCAACCACATTTTTACCAATTTTCTCGTTATGCTTCATCCACCAAGCTCACCACCTTCATAAGACCCAATCTATCAATCTCCGCAAGAATTTGTGCACCGAAGTCTTATCCGGGCTTTTTGTTGACGACTTTATTTTTCAAGAATTGATCCTTGTTCTTCTGAACGGATGGTCACTTTCTAGCAACCCACGATGACAATCAAACCAACAAAATTTTCCACTACCCTTGGCCTAAATGCATCCAGATCCTCCAAGCAATGTGGACATGCATATTTCCACGATGTTTTCCTTCCAGATAGCATGGAGTATGCAGAAGTCACTCACGGTCCAAAGAAGAGCTCAAGGTGAAGTTCTTTTTGTCGACACATCATATGTGGATACCATCCGTCCACAACTCGATCACTCCTTGATTAGGGGTTGCAAGAAAACATCCAACGTCACCCAGGATCTTTCGCCCAGCACCAATGCGATCGAAACATGAATGGCTCCTTCATGCACTCACCGGGGCGATTATGCGGTGTGAGCATAATCGCCAACAAGAGTATTTACGTTCACTACCGAACCAAGTTAAAACCATCCGCATAAAGTCCCAAACGTACATTTCTAGATTCGCCGCAAACTCGGATATGTCCTCACAAACGATTTCCATGCGGTGAGTCTGCTGGATGGTCCATTCTACCACCTTCAAAGATTATCCGAGATTACTCGCCTTGTGCCACCGCATTTTATCCATGAAGCACTTGAAGCATACAATCTTTTCAACCGAGGTGCTAGAGGGAAGTACCACATTTTCTTATGTGAGAGATTTTTCTTTGTCGCTTCTTTGCAGCCCTCCTTGTAACGCTTGTACCGCTTCCTTACCACGTAACTTGCATTCTATTAGATCGCATCCTCCTCCCAATATATCATGCATTTTCGGACAATACCTATGGTTACCACAAAGCCCTAATCCCGCATCTTTTCTTCGCTTGGTAAAAGTTGGTGGAACTAGGTTTTCTTCAGGACAAAGGTCCGACATTACGCCAACCCATTCATTGAAGCTCGTTTGATTGGCCATTAGCCTTACAACTCATTAGCCGAGATAACAAAGACAACTCGGTGAGCTTACACCGGTAAACCGGCTTCCTTGATGATTCTAACAAGTCAAAGAACAACCGATCCTCGGATTCGGTGGTTCCTCCACCTCCACCTCGGTTTCGGTGTTGGTTGTGTCCTCGAACTCCGCCTACAAAGATCGTGACACCATTTGTTCGACTCGAGCTCGAATAGCATCACCTTGATTGGGATTGTTCCCGACTTGTTCATTTTTTCTCTTCCTTCCACGTTGTCAGATTGGTCATATGTATTGACGGTGCCGCTTCCTCACCATGATGATTCCATACCGATACGCAGTGAGAATCCATTTTTCCTCAAGTCCGGACTACCACTTTAGGAGTCACGTATTGCTTGTTTCAGACGCTTTCATTGCACAAGGACACTTTATCAACCCATCCTTTACACAAGCCGATTTGACATTGCAAATTCAATGAAACCTTCAACCCCTTTCGTAAAAACTCCATTGAACTCGCCATTGAGAGTAATGCATAATACATCCATCCACGATCGGTATTCATTGAATAATTAGATAATAACACGACACGTTTGAATTCATTAGATCGAGTTCTTTCATTTACGATAATAAATCAATTTCACAATAATTCAATCAATTGCTACGTAATATAAGTTATATTAGCTCCAATTGTTACGGCATTACATAATATAAGTTACATCACTTCAATTTTACCATAATGTTTGGTTTCATATATATAAACTAATGATTACTAGTTATACAAGCTAGAGACAAACGGATCAAACTCCTCATTCTCATGCACCCCCTCCTCATCACTTGTGGCGCCCTACCACGTAACTTGCATTCCAATGATCTACATCCTCCTCCCAATACACCATGCACATGTTCCGACAAGCGAAGGCACTCGATAGGCGGCCCCAAACCCGCCTCTCCTCCATTGGAGGTATGACATGGATTTGCTTCTCACCGTGATGAATCCATACATGATACTCGTGCATGAATCCATAACGCCGCAAGTGCTCAATCTCAGAAAGGCGTCATAAATTGCTTGTTTCAGGTTTCCAATGTGCAAGGACACTTTATCAACCCCCAATTGTACAAACCCGACGTCCCATGGCAAACGAGATTAAACCTTTAACCCTTCTACAAAACTCCTACAAACTCGCCATTTATCATTGCGATCGTACATCCATGAACGGTCGGAATTCATTGTATATATACTTTATTTTTAACCTGAGACGTTCCAATTGATTAGATCGTATTTAATTTATTAGATCGATTCCAATTCGGATAAGAAGATTGTAGAGGTTAATTGTTAATTATTATATGTTGCTTATAAATTAATTATTAATTAAGTGTTCGATATTTACAAAATTGGGAATATAATTTAACCATTTCAACCTCTTAGTACATATATTATATACTTAACATACATATCAAATTAACTAATTACTCTATACATATCAATTACTACATATATTCATATCAAATTACATACTTAACATACAAATTTATCAAATCAAAACTACATACTTCTATACTTAACAAACATATCAAATTAACTAAACTAACTATATATACTTAACACACAAATCAAACTAACTACATACATTCATACATACCAAACTTAATTAACATACTACATACATTCATATCATTAATTAAACTAACTATCAAATTGAACAAATTACATATAATTAATCAAATTAACTAAACTAACTACTACATACTTATCATATATACATATAATTGCTCAAATTAATCAAAATAAACAAAATCCCCAAATTTTAAAAACTAGGGTTTTAGCCAAAATACCTTGATTAATCGGTAGAAATCAAATTGATCAAGAAACAAACTCCTTGTCCCACTAGCTTCGATTAGGCACCAAGATTGGCCGAATAACGAATTCACCGAAACCAAGAGAGGAGAAGAAGAGAATGAGGAAGAAGAAGGAGAAGAGGAAGAAAGTGAGGCATTACGCCTCTCCGGGCGATTATGACACGTATCCGTCGGCCCGTAGTCGATCCGTCGCCACATGTGGCGACGGATAGGTATCCGTCTATAAAGCGACGGATAATCTATCCGTCGCCCGTTTTTTAAAAAAAAATTTCCTTTTTTTTATCAAAGTAACTTACGACGGATAATAATTATCCGTCGCCCAATTTAGCGACGGATACGTTATCCGTCGCCAATAAGCGACGGATAACAATTATCCGTCGCCAATTGGGGCGACGGATAGATTCCGTCGCCCCAATAAGCGATCCGTCGTTATGGGAATCCGTCGCCCCATAACGTCGTTTTTTCCAGCTTTTCTTGTAGTGTTATACCTCATCCTACCGATCAAATCTTATACATAAAGCAAAAGAAACTTGAAAGTCTTCACGTGTAAAATGTTGTTGATAGACATGTAAAGATCAACACACCACCAATTAGCTCATGTGTATCTCTTCTATATCCTGGAACTGAAAAAATCATGTCTAGTAACATATATATCACTATAACAATATATGCTAAAACGATCTTGGTGTGGATAATACAAATATACCAAAACAACATCATCATAAGAACACCGATAATATATGTGCTAAAATGTTACCCTCACGTTTAACTTGGCAAATCTTAATTCTCCATCAAATACCTGAATTTCTTTGAAAAGTGAAATAAAGGGGCAAAACTAAAATTTGTCAATTAAGAGATCTAATCACCAAAGAACAATCACTTTCAATTACTACACGTTGCCACTCAAAATCTCGAACAAATTTTGTTCTTAATTTGGCTGGCCAACCTTCTGCATTTTCAGCAACCATAAGACATAAAAATAAATCACCAGGCAATAACATTGCCCTCATGATCCCTAGCAACAACACTAATACGTCCCCCTATTCGGACTCTGCTCAACCATATCAACATTTCACATAGGATGGGTGGAATTTGAATGAATCTGTGGATTTAGCCCATCAACTTTATATATTACAGTATATTCAAAGTAGTATAATAATAATTCAAAAAGTTTCACTAAGTTTGTAATTCAATTTAAAATCTTACTAATTCAATTTGAATCTGGTACGTACGTGTGTCATTGTTTCAGTAGAAGGTGCAGGGTTCGAATCCCATTGGCGTAAGTTTCTCCCTTTTATTTATTATTTTTCAATATTTTCTCATTTTTTTTTCAATCACAGATTCATTGGTTTATATAAAAACCATTAACACACGTAGTGTGTTACGTAAATGCTAGTATTTATTTATATATATAAGTGCACAACTATTAGAGTTGTGCAATTGAGTACTTAATTTAAGTTAAATTGAACCGATTTGTGATACGCATGTAAATTAGACTTTAATTACAAAAAACCAATATGTTTTATTCATTCTAATTCTAAGCCCTACCACAACTCCAACAAAATCAATTCATTATTAAAAAAACTCAATTTGTTTTCTCTAATTAAATTTCAAGCCCTAATTAAATCAACCCCAACAGAATCAATTCATCATTAAAAAATCTCAATATGTCATCTCCAATAAATTCAAAACCCTAATTGAACTCCAACAAAATCAATTCATCATTAAAGAAAAAAAACAACGATAACCAATATTTCTTCTCCATCTTCTTTAATCAAATTGGAACAGATCAATTCGCATTATTCAAAATCTTAATTCAACTAAAAAAACAATTCATTATCAGAAACAACGATTGCACTTACCTTCATATACTTTTATTATTATTTGTAATTAGATACCACAATGACACGCTCACGTTCTAGTTATATTATATAAGAACACCCAACTGATAATCTGAGTGCTAAAACATTAGCCTCACGTTTAACCTGGCAAAACATCATGGAACAAAATTCTTGCCCCCCTATTCGAACTTTGCTCAAATGTAGAATCAAAAATTAAAAATCTAAATATCTATTAATTTGTTGTTAAATAGATGGGTGGAGTAATAAAATTTAATAAATGCACTATTTTTTAAATTACATTATTTCATTTTATCTTCTTTAATAAATATATATTTTATTTTAGTGAATAAAATAATTTATTTAATTAATAATAATCATCTTGATTGGTATCTATAGATTCATCTTGTCACGGTGAATTCAAATATATGTTCACAATATTTTTCGAAGTTTTGTAGAATAAATTTATATTAGATTTAATAAAAACTATATATGCAGCCAACATACCAAAAATAAATAGTGGAAGATATACTGATTGAAAATGCAACTAATTCCACAAAATTTCACGTAGATTGAATTTATTTAATAAATACTCTATTTTTAAATTTTCATTAATTCATTTTATCTTATTTAATAAATTTATATTTTATTTTAATGAATAAAATGATTTCTTGAAAATAATACTACTCAAGATTGGTGTCTATGTATTCATCCTGTCACGACGAATTCAAATATATGTTCAAAATATTTTTCGGATTTTTGTAGATAAAGTTATATGAGATTTAATAAAAACTATATATGTAGACAACATACCAAAAATAACAATGAAATATATACTTGCTAAAATACAACTAATTCCACAAAATTCCAAGTAGGATTGAATTAATCTAGTGGGGTTTAGCCCCTTGTGCTTTACATAATATATATATATATATATATATATATATATATATATATATATATATATATATATATATATCGTTGTAGCATTCTGAGACGGGAGAAATGTAACCATAAATTGTTGAAGCGGCAACATTCATTCATATTGTCGCAAAGATTGTTTATCTGTGATTCAGAATTGAAAGTGGCGGGTGATGGTGGGGTCGGCAACAGTGGGAGGTTAAGCACATCGGCGCATTAGATGCCATTTTGGGAGTAGTGGAAATGAATTGGAAAACCTTCATTAACTATAACTATGGCGGTGGCCGGAGATGGTGCTGGTGGTGGTTTGAGTGGTGAAGATTATTATTTATTAATTTTTTATTTATTAAAAGTAATTACATAAAAAGTTCTAAATGAGTAGTATTTTAAGTATTTGAATTATTAAAGGTTTTATAAATTATTTTTTAATTGTTAATTATGTCATTTGTCAAATTTTGAATGATGTACTAACGTTAGTAAAGTGTGACGTATTACTAAAATTATCAAACATAATATCACCTGAGGGCATAAATCAGCAAATTCAATTTTGAGTGGGGTTAAGTTTGAATAGGACTGACTCATGTTCACTGTGCTTAAACTGTTGGGTCCTTGGAGATATCGAGATTCTTCCCAGCATTGGGTCCCTGTATGTATGGATTATTTACCAATTGGTCTAAGTTGTTGGCACTTGTCACGGACATAACACCCCAATTGTTTCGGTTACGGAAAGGTAAGTTTGGCTACCAGGAACTACAAAGTACAAACCGTAGCTATTGGTAACCAAGTTCATGAAATTCATTATAGGCCCTACGAGAATACTTGTTCGTGCTTCTAGTCCCCCTCACGTGCCTTGGGTTTGGAGACTAAAATATACTACTAAAAAAGTAAGTTTGCACCGATTTGCTATAATGAAATCGTTCCCGAACAGAATCGACACAGACTTTATTTTGAAATTTCAAAATGTATACGTGGACATTTTACTCATTTTAATCCAATGGACTCAACAAAGAAGCAATACATACCTAGATAGTACTCACTTCGTTCTGAAAAAATCTTTCCATCTTATTATTATACAGTTAACTAATATATTTTCATTATATTATTTTATTAAATTATTTACTATTATAGTTTAAGAGTAAGGCCGTTTTCTTCAACCTAAAACTCATTCATTCGGGCTTCACTTCACTTCAAATTTCGCCTTAAGTTCGATTCTTCATTAAATTATTATTGTTGTTGTTGTTGTTATTGTTATTATTAGTATTATTATTATTTTATCATTTATTTACACACCCGATCTTTTGTACGAGGAAAATAAGAAAATTTATTCAATTGAGTTATTTTCAACTTTTTTCTTTCTTTCTTTCTTTTTAATACGACTTTTAGTAGATAGTCGGGATGAAGTTCGTGAATAGTCAGGAGTCGGGATAAAGTTCGTGAATAGTTAGAGTGTGTGTATATATATACACACACAATTTTTTAGGGTTTAAGGTTTTGGAGGTAAAATTCCGACTTTTGGAGGTAAAATTCTGACTTTTGGTTTCCTTAGGGTTTGGGGTTTTGGAAATAAAATTCTGATATTTTGGAGGTAAAATTAAACCACTAAACATCGATTTTTAATCAAATATACTTCAGGTCCAATATTAACTTTCTAAGGAGATTTTTTTTTCCAAACTTAAATCGTAAATTACTTGCAAATTACCAAAAAAAAAGTATAAAACAAAGTTACGTTAATCAAATATACTTAATTTCTTTTCATAAAAGTTGAAATATGAGTATTGGGACATGAAAGTTGAAGAAGCAGTTTGGAAAATGGAACAAGGCTGGAGGTTCTCGACAAGAAAGAGTGTTGATGTAAAGTTGTTGGCACGAGCTTGTGCATGGTTTATGGACTAGTGATTTTGGTTAAGCTTTTAATTATTTTATTTGCCGAACATTGTCCATGCTCTTGTAAACGTTTTCAAGTTGTAATAAATTTCACCGATTCAAAAAAAATAGATAAAAACAGTTTGTACAACGATTAAAATTCGGTTTTAATCAAGTTATCATTCTCATATTGTTTTCCACGCGGTTGGTTTTAAAGTTTGTTATACAATAATAAATAAAAAGGTAAAGTGACAGAAAAAGAGTAGGAAGAGTGTGAGAAATATGACAAAAAGAATATGTTTTTTTAATTGTGATTATATATACCATCATATAATTGTTATTATTATTACAAAATAATTTCTTGATTCGTTTAGCTTTGATTCGATTCAGATTCGAAATTTCATTGAAGAACAGAGCCTAATTCACGTCAAAAAGTCGAATGCAATGACCCACAAAAAATGGAAAGATTTCTTTAATTAGAACGGGGGAGTATTATTCTTTCACTAAATGATGCAGCCATATCCATATATATAGATGATAATTTTCGATTGTTTAACTTCGGAACATTGCGATTGTGATAAAACCGCAATACACGCCACTGTAAATTTTGTATATATAGAAATAATGAACATTTCATTACTACGTCTATAATCGAGATTGATGTAATCTCGTGATGGTAATAACATAATTTAAGAAACTATGAGACGTACTGTACTACATATTTTTTATGCAAGACACGTAAATCTATCAAGTACAACCGTCTTGTTTAAGTTACTATATCGATGTATGTAAAGAAAAGGTTATTACAATTATAAATTCTCAAACTTTAAATTACACATTTATACTCAAAACAATTTTTGTTGCGGTATGAGATGGAATTTTGTTATTCAAGATATTTTTTTCCAAGGCAGAACTCCTTCATTAGTCAAGAAAAATGTTTTATCAATTATCGGGAGTGAGATGGTTTTTGTGTAGCAACATCGGTACATGTTGCTAGTGAAGTGAATCCCTTTTAATCACCAAAATCAAACCAACATCTAGTTGTTTGACAACACCACAATATCCATGATGATGATGTAGACTGTAATCTAAAAGAGTTCTATAGGGTATGTACGATTTGAGTTTTATAATTTTCAGTTGGAGTCGATGAATAGTAATTAAAGTCGAGTAGCATAATTTAAAGTTGAGAAATAAACAAAGAATATTGATAAAACTTAACTCGTGTTGACAAAATCGAACTTAAATTTTTAGCCAAACACTATACTCGTTGTTAAAACTGTAGGACCGGAATTGGTACTTCTGGACAGTTTTGAACGATGTTGACTATTGATGTCGAAATAACAACAATATTTAACAAAGGAATGTTCAACTAAACTACGACAGTGCAGCGGAATAAAACTGAACACAAAATTAATCAAGCCGGTATATAAAGATACCGACGGTGCCGTAGGCGAAATTTCTACTAGATATGAAAGTAGAATTACAAAAAGAAGTTTAAATCAATCACAAACGATTGATTAAACTTACCGAAAACTAGACATAGAACAGACAAGAAAAACCTATTCTAGTTCAATGATACTAGAGTAATTCTCAATCTTTAGTGAACACTCACAAGTAACACCGAAATAAAAGTCTATTAAACCAAGAAGCCCTAATCTAAATAATAGTATGAATCAATGATGATCAAAGGCCTTCTTGCAGATGTCGTTCTTCTTGTATATATAATGTTCTGATCAATCTCGTCAAGAAGAACGCTCTAAAAGGGTGTGTTCTTGCAGCAAGCTTCTTCTCGTATATATGATGCTTAGTCGAACCAGAAGAAGAACAGCCAATCTAACTAAAAAAGAAGAACGCAGCCTCTTGTTTTTTCTTTGCGTTCTGTCCCGGCCAAAGAAGAACGCTGATCCTGTTCCTTCTTTACGTTTTCTTCCAGAAGGAAGTCTTCCTTATTTGGATATCTCAAGATCTTTATTTCCTTCTTTCTCTCCAAGTGTCCATGCCTTCACCAATCCTTTCCTTATACAATATCCTGCGCCTAGCTCTTTCCAAACCACGTTTGGATATTCTTTCCAGCTCTTCCAGATTGCGTTGGGTTTCTTCCTTGAGGCCCAAGCTAACCAATCTTGATCCATTAAGCAATGTTGAAGCTCAACTTGTTATTTCCTACAAAATATCCATAGAAAAACAACTACAATTGTCGAACCGGTTAATAAACGAAGAAAGGCCGAATTAACAAAACAAGTACAATATAAATTGCACTTTCACTTGTCATCATCCTCATATTACAACAAAATATTAAATGATTATTTTCAAAACAATTAATAAGGAGACAAACCACACGACGAACATCACGTATAGTGAAAACGAAAAAAAGAAGTTTTAGTTTTGACGCAAAAAATGGCAAAAAGGGACATTGTTTGTCCGGGCATGGTCAATTATACATATCGGGGCATTGTTTGTTCGGGCATGGTCACTTGTACATGTCGGGGCATTGTCACTTGTACATGTCGGGGCATGGTGATTTGTACATATCGGGAGATTGTTCGTCCATGGCAACTTATACGGACCATGAATATGAATCATTGATTTGTAATTAAACCGGATTCCATGGTATATACGCACCGTGAATCATTAACAAAACCAGCCGCTTTACAAATTGTATAGGATTATACACCAACTAGCAGTATTCCCAATCCACGTCATCAACAATAAACTGGGCACTCTCCGTCGACGTCAATTGAAAGGTGAATTATGGATACAAGACCCAATTATATTAGTGACTATAACTAATTACTCCTAAATTACATAAGAAAAGTATTTAATATAATTATATTCCAAAATTTCTTGCTTCCATAATATAATTTTGTTAGATGTTTTCTATCCTATATAAAGTCATATTAATTCACTATTTTGTTGTAAAATATCCACCTAAAAATTACACAAACATAAAATGTGTCATTTGTTATTTTACGTAAGGAACTGTGTATGGGTATAAGTAACTAAAGTTATTAAAGTGCATTAAATGAACATTCATGATAGTGTCTGGAAATTTAACAAGCATCTAATTCGAGCACCACGTAAACTGCAAGAAGAAATTTAATTTTCAATCGAAAAGAAAAATCTAACACAACACACCTTGAGTTTGATCTTCCATCCTAAAGCAATAAAAGATTAAAAAAATAAGGAAAAAAACAGAGAACAAGTTGAGAGGATTTGAGCTTGGGATTGATGAACTGGAGCAGTCGTTTAATAAAGCAGGAGAATAGGCCGTGTTAATAATTAAATATGCAAAACACTCTATCATCTTAACTAGTACCAAGGGTGTAGTTTGATGCTCTTAGTGTATCACCACAAGAGAAATTGATTCATTATTATTTGTGCATTTAAAGAAAAGTGAAATCTGAGCTCTTAATTATAACATTAAAAGCATTCTATTCTAGCTACTTAATTACCAGATTAATTCGGTAGCAAACTCATTACCACAAGTCAACTACATAAGTTGGTATCGTCGTCGTCTTCTCGTCTCCATAGGATGAAATCTGAGCTATTTGTTCTGCTCCTCCGATTTTGCATCTGAGATCTTCGGTGTTTTGCAATTAAGTATGTTTGAGAATAATTATATTATGTCTGATATTGTAGATAGATACTATTCATAAATAAATCTGCAACTTTTATATATATATATATTGTTGGTGGCTGGGCAAAACATTTCGCCGGGATGGAAATTAAATCGACTCCAATGTGTAATGCCGCCGACACTGAATCGAACATTGGTTTTCGACAAGCCATAATTCGAAAAGTGAAAAATTGATGTTACAGCTGGCGTTACGTAGGGGCATCTCAGTATTTTCGGATCTGATATAATTTGTACCTAATGGTAGCTTGAAAAAGTTGGGTGTTGGTATGGAAATAATAGCCCACCCCCGTCCATGTATGTGATAATTAATGAACTTTCACTCCACAAATAATTAAACACAATTCAGCTCTAAAATATTATACTAGCTACATATTTTTTGTTTAATTCCATTATATTGGAGGAGAACAGTGTTTGAATTAACTAAAATGCATGTTAGCTATAGTTTGTGGTATCCGAAGATATAATAAATAGAAATTTGGTAGTAAGTTTTACGAATATCAATTTAGTAGCTAGGTTCTCTAATTTCTAAATCACTATTGTAATTAAATTAAAACAGTAAGTTTGAATTGCTTGCTAGCTAGTTAACTAAGCAATGAGTTTTGTAAATTAGTTGTATATATAGCAAACTCGCTCTGTATGAAGTTTTTGGTGCATAGTGGTGATTCTACATGTGAATTTGGTTAATATCAGACAATGTCAAACCCGTTAAAACGTGCTATATTATGCCTAGTCAGGGTCGGGTGAGTCTAATTGACATCCCCACTGTTAGGCATATTGATTGAATTTCCAAACTCATTGTCCTAATTAAGGTTGAAATACCATAAAATTACAATGACAAGTGAGATGCATGTGTGTGTTTTATTGAAATCAAATACTATCCGAGTGTTTGACAATTAACTTGGAAAACTCAAGTTGAATTTAGGCCAACTAAAAACGTGTTTGTCTTCCAACTGTACACCATGGCACCATGCTACTTGAGTTGATTGGCTGCCATCAACTTCAAAACTCAAATTTATTACTAAACCCGATCAAAATCACAATCTAATCTAATAAAAAATATAAAACTTCAAATTTAAATTTAAATTGTGTTTTGAATGGAATTTCAAAAACAGGTACCCTATATGGTTCTTGGTAAAAAAGACAGGGCAAGGATGAAAAGGAAGGGTAGAGGGTAAGTACTAGGAAAGGACTAGAGAGTAAAGGCTGACAATATTATTGTACTAATGGAATGGAGCATTGGACAGTGAAATTGGTTCATTCATTTCAATAAGATCGATCGAATTCATTCTGGAAGAACTCATAATACTAGGATTATACACGTAGCTAGTTAATTAAGTTTTGGATAGATAGCCATTTAAATTCACAAAGACCATAAAGAGTAGACTTGTTACGTGTGTGTATTATATGGATTATGGACACATGAATATGGTGGACTCCCTCTATTGATATGACATTCGTCCACGTTTCGGCACCTCATTGGCTCAATTGACTGTGCGTACTATGTTTAATCTGCTACAGTTAAACAACACCTCCCACAACCTATGGAAAGGTGCATGGTAACTAGTACGTACCATATATAATTTGACCTCTCACTGTGCATGTGTATTCATCACCTTACTTACTAACTCTACTCTACCCTACTCTTAACCCAGGTAGCAGTATTCTCAAGTATAATAAGCAGATATGGTTAAAACAATATCACAAGCTTATTCCGTCTGTATCTGTCCAAACCTTGGCTTGAAAAATCCGAAAACGTACTATCTACATCCCGAATTGAACTTTTTGTGTTCCCGGACACAAGTGTTGAGATAAGGGTGAATAAAGTATTAAAAATATAAAGTAGAACATAAACTGAATAGAATATAATAGATAGCGAATAAAGTATGATATATGGTGAAGAAAATTGAAGATGGTTTTCCATTTAAAGGATTAAAAATTGAAATTTATATATTCTAAAATGGAATGCGGAAAATTGAATTCTGGACGGATGGAGTATCTAATATAAATTGTTAAGTTGGAACTTTAAGAAGTTATTTACTTAAAGTTACATTACTTGTATTCTTTAGCCCGCTGCGGTAACACAAAACGAACATAATCGAAGTTATAGTCCTTACTCCTTAGCAATGAATGGTAATGAGTAACAACTAAAACTTGAATACATTGCAAATGATTTGCATTAGACAATTCACGGAATTGAATAAACAACTTCCGTGCTGTATGGATCCGTATAGTTTCTAACTTGGAATCACATGTCAATTCGGAATATGTTTGACAACTTGCCTGTGCTTTTTGGTCACCACTCACAACAAATGGCTACCTTTACTAGAACGACCATACCAGTCTTTTTCTCATTTAGCATATATAGCACGAGTGTCTTACAAAGAAAGAATTTACATTAATTATTCTAATCTATATCCCACATTGATTAATAACATTAGGTTCATAGAGTAAGGCACATGCACTCACACTGTCTCATATGATATGTGACATTTTGGTTGATTAAAAAATCAAAGCGACTCTGGTCAAAGTGGACAAATATCATACCAATGAGATACGTGTCGTGTGTCAGGTCTCAACAGAGTTGCATGCAGGAGGATACAAAGAGCCATCTGGTAAAAAAGGAGAGAGGTTTGAAACAGATATAGAAGCATCAAGCATAGGATAAACTGAATGGATTCTATATTGTATAGACAAGACAATGTGAGACTAACTACAATATTTCTTTAGGAAAAATACACACACACACACTACAGAATACAATCATAAGAAAGAATAGCCTACACTCATCTTTCCGTATGGCGAAACAGAAAGAAGCAATAAGCTTCTCTGAGAGCAAAGTGGTTCAAAAAATGTTGGAAATGAACCATCTAGAGTCTATCATCAATGGGGGTAAAAGGTAAGGATTTGTTTCTAGAAACCCAGTATCCAATGAAGATGGATACACAGAAAGCAACAACGGATAGGAGCAATGCGAAGCCACTGGCTGCATCCGACGCGCCTCCTGGGGCTCCTTTGAGTAGCGAAGAGGAACCGGGAATGACTTCCATCGGTAACCAATCACAACTTATTGTATAATGTGCTGAACCGTGCCATGGATTTCCATCAAGAGGGTACCAGAAGGCAACTGAAATTTTACTTGTTTGACCAATAGTGAATTGTGCATCCTGCATCAAGAAAGAAAGTATATTTTTAGTAAGCATTTGCTAGATTCAGATCGTATAAAAAATTCTGAAAACAATAACTGAGGAGAACCTGCTGAAGACGATCCATGGTTCTAAGAGGTCGACTGAATTCAAAGTAGTATGTGCCTTTCTCGCCTGCTGAAGAATAAGGACTGTCAGCCTCGATAAACCCTGCCATGCAAAGGATCACTTCATTAAGTTAATTTCAATAGGAAAATATTGTAAGAAAATATCAATTAGTCTTTGTGATGTACGATATATCACAAGGCAAGGGCAACAATGACTCAAATATCGCCATCATGAAAGCGAGAGGAATGAAATATCTAGGTATATCACAACTTTAAATATCTTATACTTCCTTCTTCAAGGCTTTAAATGAATAGGCAAGCTAATATAATTGACTTATGTAAAGAGTGGGAAGCATTTTATACAGTACTCATATATGATATTTATTGACTGGAAAGAGAAGAAATAAAGATGTTTCTGGGTGGTGTGTTCCATATCATGGTCTCAGGGAAAAGGCTGTACAAAACTGTATCGCAAAGTTCCGGGAAACTTACCCGAATGGGTCGAAAAGCTGCTGTGCCACCAAGTCCCTTGCCAATCATTCAATAGAAGGGAATCCGAATTATTTCCTGGGGAGTAAATAAATTTATGAAGTTCAATCAAATAAAGCAATAGTAATTAAAGATTGAAGAATCCACTTTTATCAGAACTAAGAACATTGGTTATCACTCCCAAAGCCAGAAAAATAATTTTATTAAGCAACAAAAACATAAATTTTACACATGTCACATAACCCTCCGTATCCAAAATTCTCATTCAACAGAACATTTCATGGTTGCCTGACAACAAGCATGCCTTAGTGACGATTATCTTGTTGGCTACTAAAATCAAAGCTATAATTCTCAAGGTATTCAATCATTCTTTATTGGTTAAAAGAATGTATGTTCACGTACACAGGAGAAAGCTTTGCTAAGTGATTAGTGATTACAAAGATACATACCCATTCAATGCCGCCGCCTGCATGTGTAACATAAACAAGTTGTTTACTTTCAAGTTATACAACTAAGTTTCATAGCGTTATTATGAATTTTAGACAATTTTCCAATCTCATCCAATTTTCAGAAAGTAAGCAAATTAAACAAAAACAGAATGTCCACATAGCCTTCTGCGAAAGTATCATCAAACAACAATTTTTTTAATATTTGAGTAGTAGTACCTGAGGGACCACTACTATCAATGTTTCGGCAGTGAGGATTCCAAGAATACATATCAACCAGACTAGCTCTGTCCAGGACAAATCGCATTCATTAACGATCTCCAGGCTCACATTCAAGTTGATCAAGAAGGGTAATCCAACATCACTTACTTGTTACCTTGACCATCCGCATTAATTAATTCCCCACCATACAGTCTACCTGGAATGGAATTTCCAACAGAGAAGTGCATGATGTCGACTTCATAGCCACGGCAGCTGGTGCTGTTGCATGTATCCCGGGATTCTTTGCATCCTCCCATCTTGTTTGACAGAGAAACACGCATATCAGATTGACAATAAAAAAAGGTCAAGGAGCCATCATCACAAACCTTAATCATAGAACAAGTTCAAGATGACTAACTTACATCGTGATAGGTTGCGTTCTCACCAACTTGAAACATCAGAGCTACTGAGGGGCATTTATGATTGTCTCTGCATGATTTGAAAGGCCATCAACAAATACAACCATCAGAACTTAAAAGTGCTCAAAGATGGGGGGGGGAAAGAACTGGTTAAGATAAAATAAAAGATGGTGATGAACATAAGAAGTACTTGGTACATCGAAATTCTAATGTAATTGCATTCATAAATGTAATTCAAAGATAACAGAGACCACTAGAAACTCACCCTTTAGAAAAGGCATACACTCCATCAACTTGCAACATGAAGAACACATGTGTTCCATCGTGCAAGGACTGCATGATTGTTGATAAAGACATCAATAACAGAAAAAGAAACTAGAACACACTGTACATTCAATAGATTTGCTCAATTACTGTGATGCCATAAGAATATTCACATAGGCATCAAATATGTTACTCAATGTGAATAGTTCTCCACTTGAGTAAGGACAAGCATAAACACCATGTCAAAGAGATCTTTTCAACCCTTCAAATACCTTGAAGAATGCATTAAACTCTCGGCAAACATAATAATAGGATTAATTCAATTATGCAAGAGAGGTGGGAAAGTTGGACGGTATAATCAACTAAACTCCTTGCAAACTTCTGCGTAAAATTTTGTAGCTGCAATGTTTGGTGTGGTGCCTTTGTTCATACTAGTTAGTCTGTTTGCCAGTTTCTTTCATAGTCATTATCTTGGCTATCACAATACAACAATGTGCCATAGTCTTGCTTGCTTGTTACGTCAAGTCCTCAACCATTTTAATCGCATGTCTATTGTTCTACACAAGAGAGTTAGGTTTCTACATTATAACGTGGTTAGACTCTCTTTAGCAAAACTAGCAGATTACCGAGCTAGACCTGATCATGTAAGCTAATTTTACTGTGTTTAGTAAATTAGATGACAAATCAACTCGCTTATTTTCTCATAAGCTACCAAGAGTGACGTCTCAATCTCAAATCAGCCAGTTGCTCATATACCAGCTAGGCCTTCGTTCACGCAACATACTTAGTTATTGTGATCAAACCATGAACGAAGTTCCTAAGCTAACGCTAAAGAGATCGAGTATTAATTGGCATCAATATCCAAAGAGATTCAGTATACTTAAGTGCATTCCAGGCATCTTATCCATAACAGTCATCCACAATTATAATGGTGAACAGACTAGAAAGCTTAAAACCCAGCTTAAAACCAACATTGGACAATCCATTCACCATACACAACACTCCAAATTACCAATTACAGAGTATAAATTACCAGTAACATCAAAGTTCCATCACCCAATACTATCAATTGCAATAAACTGTAACTAATCTAGACTAAGGAAATTGAAAATGAGTAATGATTCAAACGAATGAGCACCTTAACCGTCATTTTTCCGGGTTTGTACTCGTGATCCTCATCCGGGTCAAGAGCAGGCCTTAACGGGAAATCGAAGCCGTCAACATCAGCCCAGTCATCTGCGTGGCCGTCTAGAGTAACAATACCGGGTCGAAACCGGGTATCGATTCGGGCCTCTTGGTCGGGATCACAGTGCCAGTCACCGGACTCTTGATGAGCTGACCCCAATACGGCCAGATAGGCGAAGAGGAAGATATGAAGGAAACCAATTCGGGCCGGCATCAGGACCCACCAATTCGGGCCGGATAGCAAACCAACTATACTACCTTGCTTCGTGTTTGATGAAGAAGAAGAAGAAGAAGAAGATAAAGATTCAATGTGGAGAAGAAGAAAAAATGTTTCTGCAGATTTTGATCTTTCCTAAGCCAATGCCCAATAAGGTCAACGTTTGACTTGTCGTAGCAGCCAGGTTTAACTTTTCGACACTTGTTTTTTCTCAATTCAGTTTTCCCCCACTTTCATATAAAACATTTTAGTTGATTACACTGTCAGGATGCGATTGAAAGATGGATAATATCAGTCATGTGATCGGGTTGTTAGAAGTGTATTGCAAAATCAAGGATTAATATTTGCTTTGTTAATAACAACGCAAAAAGTTGATGCGTTGTTCTTGATTTATGTCATATGGTGGAGTTTACCAATGTCGATGTTGCTTGAGAAAGATTAAATTGGATTCGTAAATGTTGACATGTGTAAGAGTATAGAAATTTTGTATTCTTATTGCAAAAATCCTTAACAAATGGTGATTGTGATACGGATGCGGTTAAGGGCAGGTTTGGTTTAATCAACATGAATTACATTTGATTGAATTCTAATCAGGAGCGGACCGCTTTAAATATACTGAACTTTGATAGTATGTTTTTAATAGGTGAATAATGAAAATTGATATGTAGATAAAAGAACATTTGTGAATAACGTTCAATAAAGAGACAAAAGAAAAATCCGAATGTGTAATGGACAATAAATTATTATCTATAACATGACATTTATTCATTGAGCTGTCAAAAAGAAAAGCTCCATTTTTATAGATCGCCTCAATGCTTGCCTACAAGGTGGGAAGGATAGAAGCAGGCCCCATAAGCTGCATAAACACAAAAACGGAGGAGATTTCATTAATTAATGATTAAATATTTAATTAACCAAATAAAAGAAATAGAAAAAGATAATTACATGGATCTTTTTCGATGACGGTACCAATTTCACCGCAGTTACCATCTTTGGAATAAATACTTGCCAGAGCATATGAGCCATGGCCTTTCAATGTGTTGGGCTCAAAACATGTTCCACCGGGCTGGATCGGCCCACAAGATACTCCTACTTGTGAACATGTATAGTCGATGAAAGCTTGTAACTTATCATTAGGTGCATTATCTTGTGCCACACACCATGTTGTTTTCTGTGACACATTTAAATCGAGTGTTTAGTACCTTAGTGCGTTCGTCGATTAATATAATTGTATATGTGAACATTTAGTGTATAATATCGGATTATAAAGAAAAATAAGAAAACTTACGTATTCTTGGTTGGGAGTGACTGATGTAGCATATGATGAAATACTCAAAAGACAATTGACTGCAAGGATAAAATAGAGTGCACTCATATTTGCCATTGACACAACAAAGTTTCTTGGCTCCTGAGATTTTTTCAGTTTTGTTTGATATATTGGGACAAGTTTTCTGGGTTTAAATAGTTGTGGTTAGGCTTAGAAGGTATATAATCATTATGATACAATTCTGAATCTGTGATTTGGAGATGACAAAATTGGATAGGGTAGATTGTGCTGTAATAATTTTATTTACTATCTTTAAAGAGAAAATTCTTTTTTTATTAAAATAACAATTGAGAAAATATTTGAACCAACTTTGACTATGTGCTTTACATAAAAAAAAATTGGGAACTGAAATTACTTATTACTTTTGCAAAAATCTAATTAAAATCTTAATTGTGAAATGAGGCTTTAACCATATAAGGTGTTAAGCGTATATTGAAGTTTTAAACGCTTTAGATAGTAGCATTCTTAATGGGTTGGACCCATATCCTCTTGTATCTGAATTTTGGACCCATACCCTACCCTATAACTAAAAGTTTTTTGTACGGGCCCAAATTGGTCATAAACGGGTCCAGGGTTTGAGTAGCGTATAATGACCCCAGTCGTCCAGACGGGCACAATAATAGTTTAGATAGGACCCAATCCAATATTTATATTAATATTTGTAACTCTATATATATGAGTCCGGTACTCCGGATAGTTCCAGAACCTATTCATTACGAACAGTGTTAGGTCGGAGTCATTCTTGCTCAATCATCTTTGCCAATATTTCATTTTTTGGAATCAAAGATAGCTTTTATTCCAATAAAGAGTTCAAAGTACACCTTCTCAAGACAAAACAAGTACACCAAAACTAATTACACATTTACATGATAACTCAAAAAGGAATGACATAACAAATGCATTCGCCTATCATATAAGCATCTACCAACGGATTTTTGAACCACAAGTCGAAGTAGTTGTTGCAAACTACAACTCTACCCAGTAAAAGCAGGGCGATTAAGTTGAATCCAAATGGCTCATGCTATGCTAGACATATAATATAATTGTTTGAGCTGGATCGAATGTTGAAACTATATATGCAACCATTACTTCTAATTGAACCAAGACTAAAAATACTAGACATAACCGTCACCCCGTGTGACGAAAATCTCCAATTCAATAATAATTTACTCCAACTTGATAATTTTATTCAATTTTACGTTTGCTTGTTCTACACTGCATACATTGGTTTTACTAAATCAGTTTATTATTAGAAATATATACTAATTATGTATTTTATACCATAACCGATATGTTCGTAGATGAAATTATAGAGAGTTTTCCATATAGTATATACTCTCTTTTCTGTATAAATATAAGTCCCAAAGAGTAAAGACTCCTAAGGGCAACAAACAACCGCAGTCAATTCAGTACTTAATCACCTACCTACATGTCTTTCAGCTACTACATTCCCCCCGGTTACATGGCTTACCCTTACTACGTTCCCGGCTCTACAGCCGTCTACTATCCCGATCAAAATTACTATTCCGGCGGTTATCCCGATCAGAATTACCATGCCAGCGGTTATCCCGATCAGAATTACCAAGAGAGTGTGGAGCTGCCAATTCAAGTTCAACCAACTACCGGCAGTTACCAAGGGAATGTTGAGCAGCCAATTCAAGTTCAACCAACTACCTTGAATCCAGAGGGCCGGGATTCAACACTGCACGCCATAGCTAGAGACGATAATCTTGATCCCGAGCAACGTGGTCTTCTTGCAGCTGAATATCTTGGTTCATGGCTTGGAGATCAAATAAATCGCTCTGGATGGTTACAGTGTGATCCCAAGTTCAAGTCCGTCTTTTTCCAGCCTCCTGCTGGCCATCCTCCTCTTCCAGGATGGAATGCACCCGCTGTTAACGCGGTCGAGGTTGCTCAAGAATCTGCTCTCGAGAAGCAACGAAAGGACGTGAAGAGTATAGAAGATGAAGAAGGATGTGAGAGTGCAATGTTGGCTGATGTTCAAGCTTATTATGAGGATATGGCGACCAAGACTTACAGGATCAAGCGCAAGAACGAGAAGCCGCCTCGTCCAAGAAAGAAAAATCATGAGATGAAATCATATACTATGATATAGCTAATTCCAATCTTCTTACTAATTTTTTGATCAAGATGATATAATTTCTAGCCAGATTTTGTTACAGAACGGTATTTTGTCAAATTACAGGAGGTGTTAGGGTTTGAGATGATGTGAGAAATTCTCTCTGATGATTCGATGATCAATCTAATTGAGTTACCTTTATGTGTATAAATACATTCTTATTATTTCCCCTCTGTTGATCGGTTGGTTTCTGTACTGTGGAGAGATTAGTCGCCACTTTCTTCTTAGATGCTCTGTTTTCTTCTTCAATGCTCTGTTTTTTCTTATTCTATGTTCTGTTTTCTTCTTCGATGCTCTGTTTTTGCTTATCCTATACTCTTTTATATTGTTTCATCATCTGTTAACTGAAGTTTGTTACCTTTCCGAAATCGGAAAATTTCCAGATGAATCACTAAATGTATTAGTGACAGTTGGGAAAATAAATAAGCGTATGAATATTGGTGTGGAGACTGAAATCGCAGGATAATAAGATTGAGGAAACCGGACAGAATTGCTTGGTGAATATTAATATTTCAATTCTTATGGTGAATATATGAAGTACAAACTTTCAATTTATAGCTAGCCATGGAACGCTTTTATATTAATCTCTTCTTCAAATTAATCTGAAATAGAAAAGCTCCCATTGTTACAGATCGCCTAGACGGTCTAATTAAAAACCCTCGGAGGATACTTGCAGCCTCCGTAAGCTGCATTCACACAAAAACCACATGTTATTTATGTACAAAAATCGACCATTAGCTACATCGATCATTAAGAGAAACACGGTCAGTTTTTCCGTGTGAGTGTGTTGCAAAATACTTACATGGATCGATGTCGGTGGTTGTGCCAAGAAAGTCGTTGCATTTACTCACACTGGCAAAATCCAAACTGAGTGCATAAGACGCATGGCCTTTCAAAGTGTCCGGATCAAAACATGCTCCCCCACGGTTGATTGGTGCACAATTCAAATGTGAACATGTTGAGTCGAGAAAACCTTGTAACTGATCACTCGGGACATTATCTTGCGCCAAACACCATAATTTCAATGGCTGCCATGCATATAACATCGGCATTACATTCTTGATAAATTGCTAGATCAATTCTCAACATGAACTAGAGTCCAGAGCGTTCAACCCTTAAAAAGAAAAAAAAAAAGAAAAAGAAAAAGAAAAGAAAAGAAAAGAAAAGAAGAAGACTTGCTGGCAATTGTTGGTTGGGAGTGGCTGAACCATAAGCATATGATAAAATGCTGAAAGACAATTGACTACAAGGATACTGCAAAATAGTGCATTCATTTTTGCCATGACACAGATCTTTATTCTTGTTTTGTTTGACATATGTTGGGACTATTTTGTGGCTTTATATAGATGTGGCTTGTCAGGCATTCAATTACCAATTGTGGATCTGTGATTTGGAGGATGTGAAATGGGATATTGTTGCAACTTGGACAAACCTTGGATTATAAATGGGTTATGTAATTATTGATATATTTGGAGAAATAATACAAATTAATGTAGGTGAGATTGTGTTCTAATCTTTTTGTTCAATTTATAAAAAATTATATTTGAGAAATATTAATTTGACTACAGTTATTCTTGCCACTAAATTTATTTGGCATGTAACGAAAAAAAAAGAAAAAAAAAGTTAATGAAACTACAATACTTTTACAAAAGATAAAACATCTGAAAGGTTACTAGCCATCTTTTTTTCCCTTGAAACATCATGGTTGCTTGTTGTTGACTGGAAATATTATATTTATTTCAATCAAAATTATAGCACAAAGTCTCATGAGAGACGGTCTCTGGATAACTTATCTAGGGACGGAATCTTTTTGCAATTTACCACCAAACAGGTCAAATTTGATTAGTTTCTCGCAGATCTGACTTACAAGACCCGACTTTGACAACTGGTTTCTGTATACAGACAGATTCAACGCTTTTCTCTCTTCATTCTCTCTACTGCGCTTGTTTCGAAAGTTCTATGCAAAATCACCATTAATTATATAAACAGATCCAGTGCTCTGAGTGTCCGATCTCGGTTCGAAGCTTCATTGTAAGTGTTGTTTTATTGTTTTTGTTTTTCCATTTTTGGGTGTTTTTCTTCAAGTTTGTGTTGGTTAGGTTTGATCGAGGTTTTTGTCTTCGTTTTGCTTGTTTGTTTGTTGTTTTAGTTGATGGGTTATTGCATTCACTAGGTGTAATCGTGCTCGCATACATATTAGATGTATTTTCATTCAAAACTTGACCTCAATCATCAACTCAGATCTGAAAAAATAGTGTACAAAGCGTTTCTATGTTCTTTCGAACATGTGCTATGTTTTCAACAATATTACCCATGTTTTCTGGAATATGTCCTATGTTTTCATTCAAAACCTGACAGTCGTTTCGTGCTCTGTTTTTTTACAATATTATTTTGGATTCTGTTTTTTAATTGTATTTCCTATGTTCTTACGTATATGTACTATCTTCTCACCAATATAACCTATGTTCTCAGCAACATCTACTATGTTTGCTATGAAATAGCTACTTTGTCCGTGTGAAAATATTATTTGCAGCCTAGTCAATGTTCTCCACCATTTGACTTTATGTTCTCTATAATATCACTATGTTTGCTATGAAATAGTTGATATGTTCATGTGAAAATCTTATTTTTTCGATGTAATCTATGTTCTCTACCATTTTAGCTTATGTTCTCTGCAATATCAACTATCTTTGGTATGAAATATGTGCAATGTGGTGGGAATATATATATAAGTGTTATGCCTGGTAATATGTTTGATGATGGTATTGTTTTATTTTTTGCCCCTTTTTTTTTTTTTAGTGTGTGGGTTGATAACATATGTTTTTTGTTTGATAATATAGGTGATATGTTTGATAAGATAGATTTGTCTATATTGAAAATGATGGTGATGCGGGCTCAAATTATTGCAATAATATTCTTGTCTGATATTAATGCACGGACGTATGTATTATTGAATAAGGTAACATAATTTGTCAACTTGATAAGGGAGAATTATTCAAGAAACAAACCTAGAACTATCCATACTGTGTTGAGGGAGATTTATGACAAGAAAGTTGATGAAAGGATAAAGAAGGAGGCAAAATCATTGACAAATAAGAAGAATGTTGATTTAAATGCTACATGTGAGCAAATGGAGCATAAAGATGATGAACCTGAAGTTAAATTGATAGAGCAAGAGGAGGACTGTAAAGTACAATTAGAAGGATTAGATTTTTATGTTTCTTTTTCTCGTGGATGCATGATCAGAGTACAACATGTAACTGAATGATTCAGTCTTCTTTTGAATATATCTTGTATGTTGGGATCATGATTTTATATGTTGAAAACATGGATGAAAAAGTTCAGAACATATTTTTAGTTTTTCATGTTTTTTGATATACATGCGTTTCAAATGTTGAGAACATGTAGTAATATGTTGAGAACATGGTTTAATATTGTGAGAACATGGGCGAAAATATTGAGAACATGAAGTAATAATATGTTGAGAGCAAGGATTAGTATGGTGAGAACATGGTGTAACATGTTGAGAACATGGAGTAATATGGTGATAACATGGATGCAATTGCAGTTAGAATGGTGTTTAATCTGTAAGTAAATAACAAGACTTCAAAATATTCAACTCCATCAAATGTTGAAAGTATTGATAACATGGGTGAAAATACTAAGATGATGGGCGAAACTATTGAGAACATAGATTTTTATGCTGAACTAAGTTTCGGTACACAAAGAAGATGGAAACACTCATATCAAGTAGTGAATTATAACAAGTGCTTGTTTGGATCTTTGTCTACAAACTCAGTTCTGATTGGCTTCTTCCTCTCAAGTTTTCCCTTGACTCTTTGTTTTTTCCTTCCTTTGGTTTTGGGGAAGTATACTCCTGTTGAAGCGCAACTTATTGTTGTTGTGGGGCAGGCCTTTTTTAGTTGGGTCCCATCCTCCTCCCCCAGCTCAAACCTAGACGCAATATTCTTCAAATACCTAAAGCTCTTATCCAGTTGCATCTCATCTCCTTCTCCACTCGTCTCTGTGATCTTCTCAGGAACATGCTTCATGGGCTGCCGCTTCATAAACACATACATGATCATAAAGAGAACATAGAATATACTGCAAATAAATGCTTCATGGGCTGCCGCTTCATGGTGATAGAGCAACTTTTACACGGAATCATGGGGCATATTGAAAAGAACATCTAATACGACAAATAAGTCCCTCATGGTGACAGGGAAACTACTATATGGAATCATGGGGTACATTGCAGAGAACATGGAGCATATGACAGAGAACATGCAATAAACTGCAAATAGGTCCCTCATGGTGCCGGAGAAACTACTTTATGGAATGATATGACACATTGCAGAGAACATGTAATATACTGCAAATAAGATTTTCATGTTGACATAGAAACTACTACATGAATATTGTTGAGAACATGTAGTATATTAGTGAGAAGATAGTACATATACATAAGAACATAGAACATACAACAAAAAGTAGAATTCAAAATAATCTTTAAAAAAACAGAGCACAAAATGACTGTCAAGTTTTGTATGAAAACATATGACATATTCCGTAGAACATAGGTAATACTGTTGAGAACATATACATATACGAAAGAACATAAAAACGTTCCATACCTTAATTTTTTCACATCTAAGTTGATGATTGAGGTCATATTTTGGATGAAAACATCGCCATATCATTTATTTCAGCTTTGATCATCAGCTATAACATGGATTGATTGATGTACATCAATGATTTAGTATAATTAACATAAAAACACAATGGCTTCATCAAAATTCAATTAAATCGAAGTTATTTCCTTGCTTGATCAATTAAATGGAAAACATATGACATATTGCAGAAATCATGGAACAAATGGTAGTGAACATGAAATATATTGTATATAAGATTTTCATATTGACAGAGCAACTACTACATGGCAATCATGGATGTATTATATAAAACATAGAACAAATGCTAGAGAACATGAAATTTACTGTACATAAGATGTCCATGTTGACTAAGCAACTACTGCATGGCAAGCATGGGGCGTACTGCAGAAAACATTAATCATATGCTAGAGAACATGGAATATACTGTACATAAGATTTTTCATGTTCACAAAGCAAGCATGGTGTATATTGAAGAAAACATGGTGACAATTGTAGAAAACATAAATTACACTGCACATAATATTTGCATATGAACATAGCAACAATTTCATAGCGAATATAGCAGATGTTATAGAGAACATAGGCAAAATGGTAGAGAACATGGATTATGATGCACACAATATTATCACATGGACGGAGCAACTATTTCATATATAGCAAACAAAGTAGATAATTAGATATTGTTGAGAACATAGAGTAGATTGGTGAGAATATAGTAAATATACGCAAGAACATATCATAAAACAGAGCACAAAACGACTGTCATGCTTTGAATGAAAACATATGACATATTACAGAGAACATGGGTACTATTCTTGAGAACATATATAGAACATATACGATAAAACATTAAAACGTTTTGTACCTTGTTTTTTCAGATCTAAGTTCATTATATTGAGGTCAGATTTTGAATAAGAACAACGTCTGATCCTTATGCAAGTATGATTACACCCTGTGAAAGCATAAATAACAACAAAAACAATGAGTTACCATCGATAGCTAATCAAAACACGAAATATAAATGAATAATTCTAGATCTACAATTTTTACAACGATCTAGTCGATTTTTCAGTGAATATGATAGATTTTAAGTAAAAATTAGAAGAAACATTGAATTTAACTAGGGTTTTCAAGTGAACTAGTACCTTACAGACCACTAACTTTGTTCAATCAACGATCTAACGTGTTTTCGAGAACAAATCGTTCAAAAAGTTTCGAAAAACATATAAATTACGTGTGAATAGATCTCTAACCTTGTTCCATCGATTTTTCTTCCGCTTTATGATGTTGTAGCAGCATAGATTCCGATTTCTGTAGGAGTTGTAGCATGAAGATCGCTTCTCTGAGATCAAAAGGTGCTAGTTCTAGGGTTTTTCTCAAAGAGATTTTGTAGAGAGAATTTTTCTGATCTATGATTTGAATGGAATGAGTGTGTCTGTGCATTTTTTGGGGGTTATGTCTATATATAGTTGACCCGTTTTGTCGACCTAGTTGCTCGCCCTTGGTGGATTTGTAAACTTGTTTTTGGTTGAGGTTAATATGTAATATATAGAAAGTACGTCTTTAGGTCTCTATCTAGAGCATGTCTCTCAAGAGACTTACTCAAATTATAGATATATTTTCCTTTCAAATTAAAAATATTGTGGGAACTGTCTGAGTTGAAAACGAATGGAGTAATGTTGTTAACAAAATACATTTTTTTTAAACGCCTATTTTGTTAAGAAAACACAATTTTTAAGAAAAATATCAATATATTTAAACAAAGACCCTAAGTTTTCAATAATAAGTCTAACTATCTATGATGCAAAGAACTGGGATTCAACTTTGCTCGCCATAGCTAGAGACGCTAATCTCGATTTTGATCATCGTGGTCTTCTCACAGCTAAATATATATCTTGGTCTCTGGCTTGGAGATCAAATAAATCAAATGTATGGTTGCATGTTACAACCCAATCTCCAAGGACGAAGATAAGGATTCATAATAATTCACCAGAGACTCTCAAGACTCAAGACGATGCCGTTCCAGATATATAATCTCAGCCTTCCATCAAATAATGGCTAGATTGATCCAACGACGGAACGTTAGATTGATTCATTTTACCGGATCAAGCTCTGGTTATTCTGATTCCGTACTCTTATAGTCGTTTGTGGCAAGTAGCTAAGTTTATAAATAATTGTTGCAGTTCGTCATTATTTTCCATGAAATGAGAATTGTGACTAGTTAATTTTAGCTATCTTCCTCCGTTCCTGATATTTCCCCCATTTCGTCTGTCCCTAATTCTTCCAATCTTTATTAGTTACAACTTACAATCATCTAAAATAGCTCGAGGATGCAACACTGCAGTTCTCCCACATTGCAGTCTATCGATTTCCAACTTCCTGCTAACGACCATCGTCAAAGAAGAAAATGATGCACTGAAAATATGATTGAAAGTGCAGGTTAACAGCATTGTTGAGTTAACAGTGACAATGTTCTACAAGCACTGTTGACTCAACATTGACCATTATGTAGTTAGCACTTTATTTTTATTGTTTTGATTTATTTAATTTGTCTGATTCCACGATTTTAGTTGAATGATTTGTTATAGAAACAGATTTGGAAGCCATATCGATTTAGAGAGAAAGATCTTGTAAAGTTTGTGATCAATAAAACCTCTTATATTACTTCCGTGGATGTACGCATTTGCCGAACCACGTAAATCTCTTGTGTTTGTTATTGTTAATCGATCGTGTTTTTCATTCGGTTGTTCTTGTGTTGGATTGATTGTTCATTGTTGGTTGTTTTCGTGTTGATTTGGGGAAGATTACGCAGCAAAAACAATTTAGCATCATCCTCAAAGCAATGAGCTAAGCTATTAGAACAATTCGAGACACGAAATCATTCAATTCAATCTGAATTATCTTGTAGAGGTACAAAAACATTGCACATATTAATTCCTAGTACAGATCTGATGATCAAGCCATTCCCTTCTTTCAGCCATTTGGATATCACTAGTTTATGCTTGGATAGTAGCAATCTCTATAAGCTGCATCAAAACAAAAACAGCACAAACTAATTAGATGTGTGTAAATTTTACAGATGTCTAAAATTGTAAATAAAAATTTATGATAAAATTACTTACATGGATCACGGTTAATTTTCTCGCCAATCTCCTCATTGCATAAATTCTTCTTAAGAGCATACATGTTAAGGGCATAGGACGTATGACCTATCAAAGTGTTCGGTTCAAAACACGCTCCACCTGCCTGAACTGGACCGCAGTCTATCTGCGAGCACGCAAAGTCTAGAAAACCTTGCATCTTATCAGCTGGAGCTGATGTTTTCGCGATGCACCATTTCTTGGTTTCCTGCAGCATATATACAAGAATCAAATTAGTATATGTATATAACTATGAATTACACAATTTTTGCTTGAGTGTGTAGAGAGTAGTAGTACATTTGGTTTTGCATAGGTGCAAGCTGCCACACTTAAAAGAGTGAGAATGACCAGAGTGAGATTGTATTTTGCCATTTTTGTTCTTTTGTTTTGTTGAATAAAATGTTTAACAGGTTCAGGGGTTTATATAGATCTATATTTTATGATGGGATCTCAAAAAAGGTATTTTCATTAATTCACAAAAACTGAATTTATGATTAATGGATTTCCATTAATAAAAACATATTGTTTGCATATATGGGAGGATTCTTTTTTTAGTTTAGAAAATCCATAAATGTGAGATTAATTATTTGCAAATTTATTCTTCAGATTTTTTGTTTCTTTGTTTTTTCTTCTTTTCCTCGTTGTCAAATACAGGCATTGTTATTGACTTCTCTTCTCTTCGTATGAACATAACTGAATTGAACTGAAATGAATTAATTTATAGTATAAAAAACAAATCAATTGAACTGAATTGAACTGAAATTAATGATTTTTCAGATAAAAAAAAAATGTAGCATTACAATATTTAGGTAAGTTATATACAATGGCAATTTTTGAGTGAGAATATTGATATCCTAGCCATGGAGTTGCAAAATGGTGCACCGCGTTGCACTTGCACCCGTCTTTTATTTATTTTTATCTTCTTTTAATTTCCTTTTCCATTTGGTTTGTATTTTTTTTTTTCACGTAGATTTGACTAAAATAAGATATTGTTTTGTCTTTTTTCTGAATTGGCAGAATTATATTGGCAATCTGCCTGCCAGTGGTCTAACATTAGCCTCCTTCATTGGTTTCTTAGTTATTGGTTTCTACATTTTCTTTTCTCTCTAATATCTTTAATTTCTTCTTTTTTGTTTTCCAAATATGTTGCTAGCTTTTCAGTTTTCAATTTCATTAAACTCATGATTTTGACTATAGTTTCTGCTGATTGTGTATGCTTTAAGGGATCTGAATTCTGAGTAATTATGATTGTGCCCTTTTATCTATACACGATGTGTGTTCGGTTTTAGAAGAGACTTACTCTTGAGGGAACGGACAACGTTGAAGAAGATAATTGAGAAACAACTAATAAAAATAACTTTTTTAAAAATGTATCCAAGTGGAGTAGTACAAAATGTGATCTAGAATGAATGGATTATTCCTTGTACTAATGATTCCCTCAAAAGTTAAAAATGGAACCCTAGCTAAGTGACCATGGTGTGCATACTTCCGTCTTCAAGGGTAGTGGCAGTTTAGATAAGCTGCAAAAATCATTAACCAAAAGCAAGCAATTAAGTTAGTACATTGTTTTAGAGCAAGAACTAAACTTCATATACATATATATTCGAAAAATGAATTAATGTAAATTATACGAGTACTGTACTGACAAGGATCGTGTGTAATAAGCTGACTGATCTCAAGATCACAAGCACCATTATGTCTGTAAAGAAGATTCATTGCCCAACAGGCGTGAGTGTACGGAACGTCTGGTAGGTAGCATTTCCCCCCTGGTCGAATCGCAGAGCAGTTTACCACTTGACATATGGCCTCTGTTACTGTCACCAACTTTGCATTCGAACTGAAGTTTGGTATTGCTATGCAATACTGTTTTACCTGCAATGACATATACCATATGATCGATATCATACGATCCGTAGAAGTAATTTTCTAATGTTTCAGGAGTGCAAAATTTGTGATACATACCGCAGCTACGCCTTTAGGGCTAATTGCAAACAAAACAACACTTAAGATGAGATAATTCACAAACAGCTGATTAAAACAACTTTTCGCCATTATATATCTCTGTCTTTAATGATTTGTTTGGTCGAGAAAATTATATGTTGATCGATTGAGTTTAGTAGTTTTGGTGTTGTTGGCTTGGTGGCTTTACATACATGTATATATGTTAAAACCAGCAACTATTTATGGGACGGATTTACAACGTTAATGTACCTAATATTTCAACTTGATTAGCTAGCTAGTATCACTCGAGATGCTATTTTAAAACGTACACTCTGCAAAATTTCCAGAAAATTGACATGTATGCGTGTTAACCAATTAGTAGAAAATTTACTTTCCATTTTTCAATTTTTCTTAATTGGATCCCACGATTATTGATCCAATTAATCGCAACAAGAATTCCTTAAATCATGGTGAAGGAGGTAATATAAAATGATAACAAAATCAATCTGGAAGAGCATATGACTTGATTTTCATTTTAAGTTCAAAATAATGAGTTTAATTTCATGTGTTCAAAATAATTTTTGTTTATCATGTGATTGATTTTTTTTTTCTTCATATGTGATTGTGCAAATGATTTTAAGCCTGTATGTCACACTAGGTGCACTTAATTTAATGATTTGGTTTGCATACTATTACGTAAGTTGGTTTACATGTGCTTCAAGATAAGTGTCAAGATATATAACATGCAAGACTTTGTTGGGTGTTTTAAGTGTTTAAGGTTCCAAGGAACGATTTAATTTTGTGCAACGGGAAAACTCAACTTTTATTACACACAAAGTAGTACAATATTTTTGGTACAAAAGACTCAACACACTCAAGCTATTTCAATAGCTATGACTCACAAGCTACTGCTTTTCTTTTCTTTCTCACTTGCTTTTCTTCTTCACTCACTCATTAATTATGCTTAATTGTCCACTCATTCTTCTTTTTACTAAAATTGAGCAGGCTACCTATTTATACTTTTTCCATGTCGGTTGATGAAGTTTCATGATATCAATCATATTTTTGTCTCTTAACCGCCATTCTAGATAATTCCAGCTATTCCATTTATTTCTTTCATTCTGTCGGCATACTAGGAGTTTCTTTCATTTCTTGTGTTTATCCATTTTGCATCTTGGCCCTTCTAGATAATTCTCCAAAGTCCCTTGCTTTTGTAAATTTAATTCTAGGCCCCTCTAGATTCTTCTATTCATAAATTGAGCTTAATATTTTCAACATCCTCCCTTAAGCTCAATTCTTTAACGTCCTCATGCCAAGCGCCATCTTCAGTCTTCCAAATATGTCATGCTTCAAAGGCTTTGTAAAAATGCCCGCAACTTGATCTTCTGATCTACAATATACCAACTCTACTTCATGATTTCCCACGTGCTCCCGGATAAAATGGTAGCGTGTGTCAATATGCTTACTCCTCTCATGGAAAACTGGATTTTTTGCCAATGAAATTGTCAATTGTTGTCGACATTTATGCTGTCGGTCCATCTTGTGTGAATCCAAGGAACTTCAAAGAAATTTCTTAGCCATATTGCTTGACACACAATGAACTTGTCGCAACGCATTTCGCCTCACATGTCGATAAAGTCACAATGGCTTGTTTCTTTGATGACCATGTAAATGCGGCATCTCCAACATAGAAACAATATCCGGTGGTGCTTTTCCTTTCTTCTAAATCTCTACCCCAGTCGCTATCCGAATAACCGACAAGTCTAACTTCTTGATTGGAAGAATAAAATAAACCATCTTTCATCGTACCTTTAATATAGCGTAGGATCCTTTTTGCGGCATTTAGATGCGATTGATACGGAGTCTCCATGTACCTGCTGATTAATCCAACTGCATAAAGAATATCAGGTCTAGTGCAAGTAAGGTACCTGAGACTGCCCACAAGACTTTTGAAATATGTCGGATCCACGCGATTCTCATCATAAGATCTTCTAAATTCTTGTCCACATTCGATTGGAGTATTTACTGGATTGCATGACTCCATCCTGAATTTCTCCAGTATTTGTTTAGCATAGGCGCTCTGGGAGATAAAAATTCCTTCTTTGCTTTGCACCACCTCAATTCCGAGAAAATGTGCCATCAAGCCAATATCGGTCATCTCAAACTCCTTAACCATACTTTTCTTAAACTTCTCGAACATCGCCTCATTGTTTCCTGTAAAGATCAAATCATCGACATAGAGGCAAACATATAAAACGTTACCTGCACCGTCTTTCTTCATGTATAGTGCATGCTCGTACGGGCACTTCGTAAACCCATCTTTCAGAAAATACTCATCGATCCTTGTATTCCATGCTCGAGGGGCTTGCATAAGCCCATATAATGCTTTCTTGAGCCTGTAGACTTTATTCTCCTGTCCTCCCTTGATGTATCCTTCGGGTTGTTCCACATATATTTCTTCTTGAAGAAATCCGTTCAAGAAAGCAGACTTTACATCCAATTGATAAATTTTCCAGTTGTGTTGTGCAGCAAGTGAAATAAAGAGTCTGATAGTCTCCGAACGTGATACGGGAGCAAATACCTCACTGTAGTCGATTCCTTCCTTCTGACGATATCCTTTTGCCACTAACCTTGCTTTATATTTCAGAACTTCTCCTTGGGCATTTTTCTTAGTCTTGTATACCCATTTGACGCCAATTGCATTACGGCCTTCCGGCAGCATCGTCAAATACCAAGTGTCATTTTTCTCAATGGAGTTTATTTCTTCATCCATTGCAGTCCTCCATTTCTTCTCCAGCGAAGCTTCATTGAATGATACAGGATCAGAATCCATGTAGAAGCACATCATATTCACATCCTCATTTTCTTCTTGTGCTTCTGTTGCTTCATAGATATCCCTTAAGCTTCGTGTCCTTCTCGGTGGCGACTCAGCTTCATCGACTGGTATATGAGCTTCTTCTTCAATAACTATAGATTTTTCTTTATCTTGTGGATCTTCCCAATTCCACATTCCATCTTCTTCGAAGACGACATCCCGGCTTATGATATTCTTCTTTGTTAGTGGATTATATAACTTGTAACCCATCGTTCTATCTCCATATCCAACAAAAATGCATTTTTCACCTTTGTCGTCAAGCTTGGTCCTTCTGGCCTCCGGGATTTTCGCGTACGCAATACATCCAAATACTCTCAAATGTGAAACGCCTGGCTTGAACGAACTCCATGCTTCTTCAGGAGTCTTGAATCGTACACTTTTCGTAGGACAACGATTCAACAAGTACACGCTTGTTGCTACGGCTTCTGCCCAAAATTCTCGAGGCAAGTTCTTTCCTTTCACCATGCTTCTTGCCATGTCCAATATAGTGCGATTCTTTCTTTCTGCAACTCCATTCAACTGTGGCGTGTAGGCTGGCGTTAACTGATGTCGAATTCCATGGTCTCTACAAAATTTCTCGAACATATCCAACGTGTATTCTCCACCTTGATCGGATCTTAGGACTTTTATACGGAAACCACTTTGATTCTCCACCAAGTTCTTAAATTCTTTGAACACTTCAAATACTTCCGATTTTCTTTTCAAGAAATAAACCCACGTCTTTCTAGAAAAATCATCAATGAAAGTAAGGAAGTAATTGTTACCTCCAAGAGATGTGGGCTTTAGTGGACCACAAACATCCGTGTGCACTATCTCCAATGGACGTGATGCTCTCCATCTCTTTTCCTTCGAAAAACTCGGCCTGTGATGCTTTCCGAGAATGCATCCTTCACATACTTCATTCGGGTGATCGATATGAGGCAGACCTTTCACCATATTCTTAGCAGACAACAACTTCAGGCCTCCAAAGTTTAAATGTCCAAACCGCAAATGCCACAACCATGACTCATCTTTTATGACACTTTTCATGCACTTAAGTGTATCATGCCTTAATGTTAACAGGAATAACCTATTCTTTGTCATCTCCACACGCGCAATCAAATTTCCACGTGCATCTTTAAGTGTCATATATGGATCCTTCATATTGATGATAAATCCTTTCTTCAATAGTTGACCAAGGCTTAAAATATTGCTTTTCATAGCAGGAACGTAATAAACATCTGATATATCATCATGATTACCATTCTTAGATTTGTAAAGAATCGTACCTTTGCCTTGGACCGTAACTTTGGAATAATCTCCGAACGTCACATCTTCTTCTGGAGTTTTTTCAAACTTCATGAACATCTCCTTCTTGTCGCACATGTTATTGCTTGCTCCGCTATCAAGATACCATGTGGAATATTCATCCCCGTCAACTCCTTTATGAATGAACAATGATGTCAATCCTGCTTGTTCTTCATCGGCATCTGCGTAGTTTACCTGTTGCCGTCCTCCCATATTTTTTGCACCTCGACACTCATAACTGTAGTGTCCATATTTATGGCAATTATAGCATTCAATATTTCTTTTATCATAAGCCTGCTGACTTACAGTTTGATTTCGGCCTCCTCGTCCAAATCCTCTACCGCGTCCTTGACCTCGGCCTCGAGGTGCATACGTATCTTGACCACCGTATCCTCCCAGTCTTCGATAATCTCCACGGCCTCCTCTACCACGATAGTATCCACGTCCACGATTTCCTCTTCCACGAGCTGCTACAAATTCCAACTTATCATCTTCTTTTAGCTTCATTTTCGCTTCTAGCACTTGCTCCAACGACTGTGGCTCTTTCTCTTCATTCGTTGCTCGTGCACTTCTAGGCTACTTTGCAACCGGTCCACCGTCATCGTATTCAAGTCTTTTGACTCTCAATCGCCGCAGAACGACGACGTGCTCAAACTTCCCCGTTAACGATCTCAAGATCTTTTCTACAACTCGAACATCTTCGACTTCCTCACCGAGCCTTTTCATTTGATTTACGAGGACTAGGGTTCTCGTACAATAATCAGAAATAGACTCGGACTCACTCATATTTAATGCTTCAAATTCAGCACGAAGAATTTGGAGTCGAACACGTACCGCTTTATCGACGCCAGTATGGGAATTCTTCAGAATCTCCCATGCCTCCTTCGACTTTGCCGCAGCGCTAATTTTCTCAAACGTCGTTTCATCAACTCCTTGATAAATAATGTACAACGCCTTCTTGTCGCGCTTTCTAGCTTCTCGTAATGCGTTCTTCTGATTATTCGTCAAGGCGTTTTCGGCCTCCACGGAACCAGGCTCATCATATCCTGCTTCAACAATTTCCCACAAGTCTTGCGATTGCAACAAGACTTGCATCTGGATGTTCCAATTTCCATAGTTATGCTTCTCAAGCTTCGGAACCTGCTGCTGCATGGTATTTGCCACGAACGCCATATATACCTTCGGGTATTCTTCCTCCAAATGACGTGGCTCTGATACCAAATTTGTTGGGTGTTTTAAGTGTTTAAGGTTCCAAGGAACGATTTAATTTTGTGCAACGGGAAAACTCAACTTTTATTACACACAAAGTAGTACAATATTTTTGGTACAAAAGACTCAACACACTCAAGCTATTTCAATAGCTATGACTCACAAGCTACTGCTTTTCTTTTCTTTCTCACTTGCTTTTCTTCTTCACTCACTCATTAATTATGCTTAATTGTCCACTCATTCTTCTTTTTACTAAAATTGAGCAGGCTACCTATTTATACTTTTTCCATGTCGGTTGATGAAGTTTCATGATACCAATCATATTTTTGTCTCTTAACCGCCATTCTAGATAATTCCAGCTATTCCATTTATTTCTTTCATTCTGCCGGCATACTAGGAGTTTCTTTCATTTCTTGTGTTTATCCATTTTGCATCTTGGCCCTTCTAGATAATTCTCCAAAGTCCCTTGCTTTTGTAAATTTAATTCTATGCCCCTCTAGATTCTTCTATTCATAAATTGAGCTTAATATTTTCAACAGACTTGACTTCAATTTGAATAAGAACTCATCTCCTAGTCTAATTAGTATTTTATCATATTACGTTTTGCAGTATTAAATATCTTCTATAGCTTAGTTTTCGTTTCCTAGTTGGATTAGATAGCTAGTTTATATTTCTATATAAGCATATGTTTCTTTCTATATTCTTGTACTCTTACTCTTATATCAATATAGATTTCTCACAATTTCTATATTGTAACAATAGACGTTTACTACTACTATTACTATATAGAGACTTGAAGACCATCAAAGCAAACCGCGCATAATTAACTGAAAGGGCTCAATTTTGACTGAGATGAAATTTCCCAAACTGTTCTTTTATTGATTTCTTATATATTTATCAAGTACATAAATTGTAACACTTGGGGACAGATTATTCCGAATACATATTTAGAACCAAATTAAAGAAGCCATGAAGCAAATGCCCCAATTCCGCTCACGGGTAGGTACAGTTTCCATAAGCTGCACAACCAGAAACATGCAAATCAGGAATCGATCGAATATGTGAATCAAATTAGTCATTTCCTCCAAAACAATATATATATATATATATATATGTATATATATATATATATATGTTAAGTATAAGGTTAGCTAGAGATGTTAGAAATTACTTACAAGGATTTGTCATTGTTAGAGCGGCGATGTGAAGATTACAATCATTCTTCTCTCGGAAAAGTTTGTTTAGAGCGTATGAAGCGTGACTCAGTGCAGTATTAGGCAGAAAACATTTCCCCCCTTGTCGAATATCAGCGCAGGACGAAACCTGCTTACAAGCTGCCTCCGTAGCTATCTTCAAATCTTTATCAGGCGTGATGCCATATATCGCCACACAATACTCTTTTGCATTCTGAATAACCAAATAAAATTTTTGGGTGAAAGAATTACTATCTTGTTTAAAAGTTGAACTTATATACAGATCGAGGTGTATAATTAATACAAGTGTGTACCAAAGTCTTACCTGAGCAGCTATGACTTTGTCAACATAAACAGAAAAAACAACACTTAAGAGGAAGCAAATAAGAAAGCCATTGACAGAAGAACTCTTTGCCATCATCATATCCTTTAAAAATTGAGACAAGAGTTTCTTATGACTACAGGATAGATTTATAGAACGAGTTTGGGGGGTTTATATATAGTTTCAATCACTATTGAAACCAGGAAGATATTACTAGATTTTGTAATTCAAGAATGTCTCTATATGATTATTGTAATTTTTATTATATTTTTTAAAGGTACTTTTTTTAAAAATAATATGCATATTCAATTATTATAGGAATGTGAAGCTAAGAATTACATCAATGTTATATATCATTATCCAAGAAATATTATGACTCAGTTTAGCACAAGTTTATTATCGGTTAACTTATAATCTCCAGGAGCTTATTTAACCATTGACTCAAATAAACTATGAACACGAAGCTTTGCAAATCACCATTGTCTGAAGTGCAATTTAGTGATAGTAGTTTGGTCGGGTAGTGACAATATATCCTAAAAAAGTGTGTTAGATGCAAGTTAATTTCATGTGACAAATGTGTTATTTGTCACGAGAGATCAATTTTATGTGACAATAGGAATCGTCATTGAAAATTACTTTGGTTCATAATAGAATTTATGTTTAACTTGGTGTTCGTTTGTTAATTAGTGTTGTTATGCGAGTCGAGACTTGTCAACGGTTTGACTCCGCTCTACTCGTTAAGTCTCAAGCTCACCTTGTTCGATAAGGTATTCGAGCTAGTCTAACTTGTGTTCGTTTGTTTTCGAGTCACGTAGGGCTCGACTCGTTGATACTCTTTTAGACTTAATTGGTTAATTTTTTTTAATATTTATATGTATTTTCCGGTAACTAGTTTGAGCTTGGCTCGATTGCTTGTCAATATGAAGCAATTTCTTATCTTCAAAGGGGTCATCATTTTGTAATTCCATTAAGTTCCCACATGCAGTATTTCCAGTCCACGGCAAATTAGAATAACTCACAAAATGGTTGGGCATTTATGTAATAATCACAATTTCCTTATTCCTCGAGGCTCGATCGATCGATCGATGATTCTTTACCCGTGAAATTTCAATTTCCCAACATTTCCATTTGACCTAATTCGCTCGTAGAATCAAGTGGATCTCCATCCTGAAGCTATGGTGAGAGAATTCATGGTTAAATTCAATGAAGTTGAAAGAGGTTCGGATGTATTTTCCTCTCTAATTTGCCCTCATTAAAGAGTGAACCCCATTGTTGTTATGTTCCATACTTTTTGAACTAGTTCTGTAAATAGTTGAATTAATTAAACAGTGTCTGATAGCATCTTTGTGAGATAGCTGAAGTAATGTTTGTATCTGTTTTAGCTATTTGTCCAGAATTTTGATGGCTTGGTGCTTACAGGCTTTGATTAGTATAGCAATGAGAAGGGTATATGTCAGGGGACACGTTGTTTGGTGTTGTGTATCCAAATCGGGAAGGGTTATTCTAGCGTACCAAAATCGAATTAATGTGTCGTACTGTATTGGACCTTTTCTTGGATTACCCTTAGGCAAGTGCTAAATCCCCTCCAATGAAATCTCTCATTTGGAGTATTTGAGTTGTGCCGAGGACAAAATTTTGGCCTGTTCATTTTGGTGAACAACCCTATTTTTGTCCTTGGTTCAGGTTTATTAACTGCCAACTCGTTAGCTCATAACTGGCTCTGGTTGCCTTTTGTCAAGTGGCAGTTTTATCTACCTGAAGTAATTACTTGTTTTCTGGCTCCTCGTTTAGGCCTGTAAACGGGTAGCACCCGGACCCAAACCCGACCTTGTTTGAGACTGTGTACCTCTCTTTTTGTTCAAATTTATGTACTGGTAGAAGAAGACTGCAGGGAACCAAAAGGGAGTAGAAGAAGTACATTGGATATATATGCTCTACTTTAAAAATATCCTTGTACTTGGCTCCTTACAAACCCCATTGAAACGTCCATACTCCGTCCGTCCGGTAGAACTTCATACATTTGCCATTTTTAGCCGTTCCATAGAACTTTATAAATTACTAAAAAAAGGAAACTACCCCACACCCAACAAATAATAAATAAAACTTTACACTCAAATTATACATTTTGCCACTAAAAGTACACTTTTTCCCACATTTTCTATATTCTATCACTATTTTAACTTTTCGCATAAAATTACGCACTAACCCTAATGTATGAAATTCTTCGGGACGGAGGGAGTATTACATAAGAAATTAATCTCCTGATTATAGTAGGTTAACATTGGATCCAATTTGATTGAAACTCGTTGTGATGCCATCTCTAAAACAAACTTACTGCATGCCATTCTAGACAACATTCCAAATTACGAACCAAAAGAAACAAAATAAAAGCAAATGGTCTAATTACCCCACAAAAGGGTAAATAAATTCCAATTAAAGAGGCATGCACAAGGCACGAAAAGAATAATGCCTTATACATAAGTATTTTATATGCATAAAGAAAAGAATGACAAAGATAGGTGGTGAAATTGAAAGAAAGTAGGAGCTAAGTTACCTGATTCGGAATAATTGAAAGTTAACACGGGAGCACCAGTGAAATTCGATAATTTTATAAAGCAGGAGAGCCTTGAAGTGATAATAGTAGTTTTACTAATAACGTCCATACTATCCGTATTATAATAAATATGTTTGTTATACGGCAATAATTAATGTGATTGATTTGATCAAAAGCTAGTCTATATAAATTTTGATTGACGAACTGCCAATTATCTTACCATGTATCAGTCAGCTTATAAGTTAATCCGTTTTCCGTAACATATCCAAAATAATGACCGAAATTGTTATAAGATTAATACTTATATATTATTTGGACCATCTTTTAGAAATCGTTATTTCAACATGAATTCTAAAAATGTATTTGGTTTTAAAATGATTAATGCCTTTTGCAAAACATAAAATCTAGGACTGAAATTATAGAGAAACGTGTGCGACGGACTAATATTTTTAAGGAATAAGTATAATGTGTTTAAGAATATCAATAATGTTTGTAAGTTGACATAAATGTCATTTTCATGTGTATATATGTATAATATGAATGTTTTTAGTAAAAACTCTACTCTATAAAGATGCAACGGTCCTCATGAGGCTTACTCGGCAAAATTAACAATATTAAAAAGTAATATATTGCACGATAACCAATGTCCTACACAAAATGTTGTAAGAGACAAACTAATGTTTTTAAAAATAAATATAATGTTTCGAATAATGTTCTATCGGTGAACATTTTATATCATTTTTTCTCTTTTTCTTTTTTGTATGTTAAACACCGATATCCTAACCCTTTTTTAACTTAATAGAAATGCTGCCTCATATTTTATATAACTGAAAGTGATTAAAGCTTAAACATGTGTCTAGTTAAATGTATAATTATTCTGTTAATGGACCCATCCATCTCTCAAAGTAAAAGAGTTATTCTAATCTATCCAGAAACGTATAGCTTGCATAGCTAGATGATCAGCCTATAAATAAGGCTCATGGCAACGTTAATTAATACAGCCACTCCACCATCAACACAATAAACTAGCTAATCAGCTCACCATGAACTTCAACAAGCATGGTCAAATTACCAAACCTTTTACAATGTTGGATCCGGCATACCAAAAAGTCATGTCCAAATTGATCGGCCCTAGCTCCACGGAGATCATAGGTGAGATCAAGCGTAGTGATTTCGACAAAGACTGTCTCTTTGGAAGCGCAACATCAGCTTACCAGGTTTATAACTATCAATGTCGACCTATATATATTCCATATGGTACGTACGTACATGCTTATTTACTAATATACAGTTGGTTTTCGCCGTATAGTTTGAAGGAGCGTATACTGAAGGTGGCAAAGGCCCTAGTGTATGGGACTCATGGACTCAACTTCACCCAGGTCTTCAACGTTCTTCTAAAGTATTTGCTATACATACAACTAGCTAGTAACTTTGAATGACTTGAAAGTTAAATCATTTGGATATGGTCATATATATTAATTGCAGACAGAGTTGCTGATGGAACCAATGGAAATGTAGCTGTTGACCAATATCATCTTTACAAGGTAATTAACATTTTAGCTACTTGACAAAGAGCTTCATGCAGTATTTGATGCATATGAAGATTACTGAAACTGTGACCAAATTTTTGTATATCGTCCGCAGGAAGATGTACAATTGATGAAGAAAACTGGTCTCGAGGCCTACAGGTTTTCCATATCATGGCCGAGGGTTTTGCCAGGCGGCAAACTTGATGCTGGAGTCAGCAAAGCTGGAATCAAATACTATAATGATCTTATTGATGAACTCATTGCTAACGGTAGCTATATGATCCAAAACTTCACAACCAAATACTTTAATTAAAATACGTGTCAATTCAATAGACGTCTCAATTCTGGAAATGAGCCACTTGACTTGAAAAATAAAAATATATGTATGTGTGTAGGTATTGAACCATGCATTACTCTTTTCCATTGGGATCTACCCCTTACCTTGGAGCTTGCTTATGGAGGGTTCTTGTCCCGCGATATTGTGTAAGTAAACATAGAGAATATGACTAATGACTTGTTATAGTTAATTAATTTGTTTACCAAACTCCCCCATTGATTACAACAAACATATATTTACAGGAAAGATTTCACTGATTACGCGGAGCTGTGTTTCTGGGAATTTGGCGATAGAGTCAAGACCTGGATCACATTCAACGAGGGGTGGACTTACTGCAACTTCGGATATGTTGCTGGCACATTTCCACCTGGGCATGGTACAACTACAGAGAATCATTGTAATAAATACGATCATTGTGCTTACAAGGGTGGCGGTGTATTTGCTCCTAGCCTGTGGAAGAGAGATGACATCGACATGGAACTATATAATGCAGCACATAACATGATCCTTTCCCACGCCACTGCTTTCCAATCATACCTAACAAAAGTCCAGGTTGAACACATTTGCTGATTCAAAATTAAGTTCATCAATTATTCTTATCTATAAGTTCAAACTCATGGAGAGTTGTGGAATTCATCAAACTTATACTAAAAATACTGACATTTATGCTGATTGAACAGACGAACCAGTGTGGTGGTGCTCCTAGACTTTGCACCAAAGGAGATGCCGGCACAGAGCCATATATTGCAGCACACAACATGATCCTTGCCCATGCTTATGCTGTTCAATCTTACAGAACGAAATTCCAGGTTCATTGCATGTCATCAATTTAAGTTATTTGAAAATCATGTTCATAAATAATTCATATTAACCTTAATTTTGTCTTCTTCTAAAAGCTTTAACATAGTACCCCGAAGCAGTGTCATCTCATCTAGAAGTTTGAACTTATATACATTGACACTTTAGATGTTGAATTGCAGGTGAATCAGGGTGGCAAGATTGGAATCACAAACAATGCTCATTTTTTTGAGCCTTTGAATGACACTGATGACGACAGGAACGCTGTCATTCGTGGTATTGATTGGATGTTTGGATGGTTTACTGCCCCAGTAACAACTGGGGATTATCCCCCAAACATGAGGAACACATGTGGCGATCGTCTTCCAAAATTCACCAGTGAAGAATTCAAGATAGTGAACGGATCTTATGATTTTATAGGAATAAATTACTATACAACTTGGTATGCTACCCTTACTCCGAAACAGCCAGGGGATCCTGACACTTACCTGACAGACAGAGGAATTACCACCTACTGTAAGTCATGATTTATATATCACCTGTCGAAATCATTTCTCCATACGCCCTGTGTAAGTTCTTCTCTTACCACATTTGGTCTTGCTATTCTTTCGCAGATGAAAAGGATGGTGTTCCAATTGGTGAACCGGTATGCAAATAATCAAGAGCGTTAGATGTTGTTACATATAGTACATACATTTATCTAATTATGTTTCACTTTTATTTTCAGACTGGTGCATCATGGCTATACATTGTTCCGAGAGGATTATATAACTTGTTGGTTTACACGAAGGAAATTTATAACCCCAGTCTTATCTATATTACCGAGAATGGTAATATATCTGAATAGATAAATTTCAAATTCCATTGGCTTTAACTTTACAACCTTGTTTTCTATTTTGGATAATAAATTAACAACAAATTAAATTCCCCTTAATTAATCAATACAGGTTGTGCTGATCTCCTTAATGATGATCTTACAACCTCACAAGCTAAGGATGATCCAGTGAGGGTTAGATACTACAGGGAACATCTTTGGTTCCTTAGAAAAGCAATCAGGTATTGGTTTAGTTATATAAACTTTGAGATCATGATATGGACTTATTTTATAACACTCTAATATGTATGTGTGATTGCAGAGAGGCTGGCATCAATGTGAAGAGGTACTTCTTGTGGTCACTTGGGGATAACTTTGAATGGGCTGAGGGATACACATACAGATTCGGCACGTTCTACATAGATTTTGTGAATGGTCAGCTCACAAGAACTCCAAAGACGTCAGCTATCTGGTGGAGGAATTTCTTCAATGACATAAGTCCAAAGATAAGTGGCCCGGAGAAGAGAGATGCTATTGCTGCTGAGAGTGGAATGGACTTGCGCAAAAGGGCTAGGCCTAGCAACAGCAAGCCATGTGTCTAACATTGTTCTCCTTGGTAACACTTCCATCAGTTGAGAACTTGAGCCTCGGTTCCTCTTCTCATCATGTTCTCTTCTCGAATAAGAGTGCATTTGCACCCTAGTGTGATTTGTCTGTACTTCTTGAAGCTTTTTTGGTTTGCTTTTTCAGAGTGTTTAATTATCATAAGAGTGCCGTCTGCACCTGTTTCGCCAGTGTGATTTGTCTGTACCTGCTTCTTGGAAGCTTTGTTCACTTGTATTTTCAGAGTCTTCACTAATATGAGTGAATCTGCACCTGTTTCCCAGTGTGATTAATTCATCTCTACTCGTTGAAATATTGTTCTATCGTATTTTTCGAAGTCATGTATTTCTATGATTGCAATATTGGTTCCAAGCAGTTCTTTGAGTTCAGTTAAAGATGCAATTTACTTGAATAGAACATAAAGGATGACACCTGAGAATTGCATTTTTTATCCTTTAAGCTTTTAAGGACGTTTAAAATGCATAATTTTGCGAACTGTAACAATATTATTTTTTACCTATTTAACTGAAAAGAAAATGGAATGTGCATTAATCTGGTTACTAAAAGCATTAGTGATATAATTACAATAATCCTAATTTACCAGATCCATTCTGCAGACTACCATAAACATTAATGCCCCAAATATGTGAAAACACACTATTTAAACTCACTGCATTTTCAATATTTACATCAACAAGAAGAAAAAAGTGATGGCAAGAATCAATCTCCTTGTGCTTCTCGTCTCTTGTCTCCCGTTTGTTACTGCCATTGCCTATGAACAGAAACAGGTAATTAATCAATTTCATTCAAGTGCTCTGTTTCACACTCTGTTTAACAAGTTTCTAAATTTACGCATGTTTCATTTTTACACTCTATTTACCGACTTTGTTTTAATTGACATTGCACGCAGGGCAAGACATGGTGTTTGGCAGATGTAAAGACTCCTCTGAGCCAATTGCAAGCGTTCATAGACTACGCTTGCAATATTGTTAATTGCGCGCCTATTCAAGCAGGAGGTGCATGTTTCGAGCCCGATATTGTACCTGCTCACGCAAACTATGCTCTCGATGTGCTTTTTGTAGAACGTGGCGAATGCAACTCCAGATATCCATTTGCATATGAGACAACCAGTGATCCTTGTAATATACAGAATTCTTCTTTTTTGAATTTTATCATGATTAATATTACTCATTAATTTTATATGTAATACTAATCCTTTTCCCTTGTTTTCACAGCTTATGGAAATTGCAAATATCCATGAAATAAGGACAGCTTCAAGAAGGAAGAAATGATATATCATGAAGTTAGAATGGGGTGCTTGGATGAAAATAATATATCTCTCTCTAAATTTATGTTCTAGATAAAAAAAAAAAAAAAAAAATCTCATAATCGTAATTAGTAATGAAAAAGTATGTTCATGCTTGATGCAAATGTACTTCTCTGAAATTATCTCTGTCTTCCTTTTTTTCTTTGTTTTGGCAACTTAAATTAGGTGACATTATTTATTTTGCCATAAAGTAATAAAACTTGCAAAGTTTCATACAAATACATTTATATTAGCTTTAGGTCACATGATTATTAGAAAAAAACACATTGTAAGCAAGAAAATTAAAAAACTAGACTGCAGATGCATCTGTTTTGACTTGTATTTATATCATACTTGAAAATTAAATATGAGTTTTCTTGGTGTAACACATCATAATTAAGCTTATAGAGATGAACATAATCATGCATCATGTTTTTTTACTGTATTTAAAAGTAGATGTATATATAGATGATTTTATAGTTGGGAGCAGACATATATGCTATCTTGATTAATTAATTTAAGTATAATTCATAAAAAAAAAAACAAATCAGGTAACTAATCAAATCAACTTATAAACCTACTTACCTGCTAAATATGTATTCACGTACGATACTTTGAAAAATTGTATACCGAGCAGATTAGATAGTATACGAAATAATTTGAGGCCACCACTCAAATTTAACCATTACTCTAGCAAAATTAGCTGGAAAGCTAGCTGATTAGCTAGCTGGTTTTAAATGTAGGTGTTTAGCAAATTAGCTGAAAAGCTAGATGGTATTTTGTAAAGTGACATAAAAGGGCATTACTCTTATTTTTCTTGTCTTTAACCTTTTTTATCGTATTATTAGTCTATAGTTTTTTAAATAATAATATATCATATTTTGTCCAATAATTATAATATATATTTAATTTACTTTACATCGCCACTTTAATAACATCATCAAAATTATCAGAAGTTGAAGAAATAATCGTTGAGCATTTTAACTTAGTAATGAAAAAAATCAGTATTTGATGTGTACTACATTTATGCATTTTAAAGATGTGCGGATACATTAATCCTTATGCTAGTTGCAAAAAATACACAAAATGTATAACAAAGGATCCAACAATATAAAATATAAATTGAGAATTCTAATGACCTTCCGGTTTACAAAAAGATGATTTCTTATTTTCTTTATTCTAATTTAGGTTAATATAGGTTAGAGATATTTTCGGAATGAAAAAGATAAGAAGCTCCTTCTTTAAAAAAAAAAGCTACATTGACTAGCTTCTTTTTACAGCTAGCTTTCACTATTGGTTAAAAAAGTCAAGGCTCACGTAACGAGCTTTTTATTAGTCAATGGTCAAAAAAGCTCATGGAGCTGGAAAGCTAGCTGAAAAGCTAGTGGTAAACAGAGCCCATGATGGGTGTGGTCGACCTTATCACTTTTTTTTAAAGTTGGTATGGGCCATCACCGACAACACCAACAAAGACTACTAAGGCTCTGTTTAGCAAAACTAATTTGGAAAGCTGGTAGTAGAATGTAGAAATTGGAAAGCTAATGGTTAGGTAATGGTTTTAAATGTAGGTGTTTAGCAAATTAAAAATTTGTCAGATTTTGTAAAATGACATAAAAGGGCATTACTCTTATTTTTCTTGTCTTTAACCTTTTTTATCGTATTATTAGTCTATAGTTTTTTAAATAATAATATATCATATTTTGTCAAATAATTATAATATATATTTAATATATTTTACATCGCCACTTTAATAACATCATCAAAATTATCATAAATTGAAAGAAATAATCGTTGAGCATTTTAACTTAGTAATGAAAAAAATCAGTATTTGATGTGTACTACATGTATGCAATTTAAAGAGGTGCGGATACATTAATCCTTATGCTAGTTGCAAAAAAAAGTACACAAAATGTATAACAAAGGATCCAACAATATAAAATATAAGTTGAGAATTCTAATGACCTTCCGGTTTACAAAAAGATGGTTTCTTATTTTCTTTATTCTAATTTAGGTTAATATAGGTTAGGGATATTTTCGGAATGAAAAAGATAAGAAGCTCCTTCTTTAAAAAAAAAAAAGCTACATTGACTAGCTTCTTTTTCTAGTTAGCTGGTTAAAGAAGCTGCGCGTTCACGTAACGAGCTTTTTATTAGTCAATGGTAAAAAAAAGCTCATTGAGCTGAAAAGCTAGTGGTAAACAGAGCCTACTAATGGTAGTCTGATAGCCCACTCAATATTACCTAATACTCCGTCCATCTCAAACTCAACTTCTCAATGAATAAGACATGAATTATGATTAAACTTTACAAATGATCGAATAATTTATAGAATGTAAAATGAATAAATGTCTAATGGATATACATAAGAGATACTTTTCTAGAAATGTATGCTCCAATTAAAGTACATTAAAATAACTCTTGATATGCTAATTATTATAATGTTTCTACTAAAAACAAGAAAAATCTACCTCATGCATATATATTTAATTTATTTATCTATTGTATTACTAACTAGCTCTATATATATCCAACAAAACTTGCTAAATCTTCCTTGCTCTCACAAAAAAAAGAAAAAAAAAACTGAACAATCAACAAAGAAAATTAAGAAAGTTATTGTGATGGCAAAAAGTTGGGTGAATGGATTTGTTATTGTTATTCTCATGTGTGCAGCTTCTTCTGTTCATGTTGTCTCAGATGATGTTCCTGTGGTATGACTGCTACTCATCTCTCTCAATCATTGAATATATTTATAACAAAATTTCTATCTGGTCTAGCTAACACTCATGATAATATTAGCTGATCGTGCATTCATATCAAATTTTGTTTTATTTCTCGATCTAAAAGTTGACTAAATTTCTATTTGGTCCGCCTCCAATCCAGATAACTGATTACTGCATCGCGGTACCAGGCCTGACGTCTGATGCAAATTTGTTGAGTGCTATAGACTCATCATGTAAGGTGATAAACTGCGGTTCTATTAAGCAGGGGGGAGATTGTTTTCTTCCAGACACTATAGTCAATCACGCGTCGTATGTCTTTAATCTGTTTTACCGGATTAAGGGTATTTGCGACACCAATATAGCCGCACTCACTACTACAGATCCGTGTACGTAATTGATTTCTCAAAACAACTCATATGTTTAATTTTTACTTTTGTTTATGTAATTAAATTAGTTTCATGTGCTAATGAAATGAGCTTGGCCGTTCTATTTGTGCAGCTTATGGTTCGTGTAAATTCCCAGGACTAGTATAAGGGAACTGCAGTTACAAGGAAGGCTTCATTAATCATCAGTAGTAGTAGTACTTTGCTAGAAGTACTCATTGTAGTGGCGCTATCTGCCACAAAATGTTTTTCTTTTATGATGCAATAATTTCTTGAATATTTTGCTCTAGTATTAAAATGATTAAATCGTTTGCAAATAATTTTACATTAGAAAAATCCCGCGCGTAGATGTGAAGATTAGTTTTCAACGTATTCAAATAAAGTGTTGTGAAGCTATAGGTAGATGTATTTGTTAGCTAGTTGTTGAGGGTGAAGTCCCTCAAACACTTGTTAAGTTCTTCCTAAGTCGCCCAAGTCCAAATCACTGCAAATCGTCCCAAGTCAAGGTCCAAAACACTAAAGGGTAAGAACCTGCACAAGTAACTTTGGAGGGGGTTAGGACCGAAGACCCGGTTTGCATAGTGTCAAACCGGGTAAAGACTTTACTTGAGAGAGACTGAAGATCTGCTCTGTATAGTGATTGGGATTAGTTTGTCATCATAACTTACCGTTAGCATGGGAATGTGTGTCATATATATAGACTTCTCCCAAAAGGGTAGGGCCTCACTAGATCGCGCCAAGTGTAAAGCTCAGATCATGCCAACAAGGCTCTGTTAGGCCCAAGGCCCATTAAGAAGACTTAACCCATTTTCTTTTTGGGCTTTCGAGGGTAGTTTAGTCATTCTCATAAACCACAAGGCATAGTGGTTCGGACCTTATTGATAGCCTCTGATCCTATTTTCTCTCTTGGTGCCAGTTCACTTGGTTCTTTATGAGGTTAGAAACTTATGTACGGATCATCGTCCGGGTCGGACTCTCATGGTCTCGGACCATGGTTTGGGTCGGACCTACTGTCTTGGAGGTCTAGTTCGTCGTTTCACTCAGGAGGGTCGGACCAGAGGTGGCCTCCGGGTCGGACCTTGAGGCCTTGGACCTTAGACAGCTTGAAACGCCTTAGGATTCGTTCCAAAGGCGTTTATGACGGATTGGATATATTTCCGTATCAACACTAGTGATAACGGAATTGGAATTTTTAGTAGTGCACAAATTGGTAAAATGACATTGAACATGAGAGTTTATTGAGGTAAAATTCGACCATGGTCTTATCTCCAGGGGACTCACCCTATCACTGTAGTAGTGGGCTCCACACTATATATAGGTCCCACTATTACAGTGAGAGAGTGAGACCATTGGGGGTAAGACCATGGTCTAACAAATCTTGATTGAGTGGGGCAGTGAATTTGGTTACAAACAGTGGAACATATGCTTTACAAGTATTTCATACACTTGGGGGTGATATGGATACGATTTTCCTTTATGTCATTAAAATCTTGACTTTTACGAAAATTTGGATATTATTATTTTTTTATAAGGAAAGACGATCAACCATTAGACTGTTACAAGGATTAATAAAAATTCAAAGATAAAGCAGACAGAATAAATCAAACTGCCTTTCGTAATTGGAATCGAGGCCTGTGCTTGCACAGATTCCTTAAAGCAAATACGCCCTCTCACCTATGGTGCTTGAGACGTTGAGCGTTTGCCTCCCAGGATACAACGATTGACTTAAACTACTAGCCGCACAAGCTAGCAATTTCCGGCGAACTGAAACGGATGCTCGGTTTATATGAATACAGGGAAGGAGGAAGAACAGTAAGAAGAATAAGAGAAAGGCTTTTTCAGTGTGTTCTTCCTTACTGATTCTGAGACCAATTTATAAGTGAGAAAATGGCTGTTGAATTTTGTAACTGCTCAAGAATAATGGAGTTTGATTACAAAAATCAAATCTCTCAACTAATGACAGAATTGATTCATTTGTAACTCCTGACAGTTACAAAGTCATACAAACAGTCAAAACTTCTGGAAGGTTTCGACCAGACCAAGTAGCAAAACGTTGGCTCACGGGCTAGCCATTGCCTATTTCGGTCCCAAGATTCGCACGCAGTGTCACACGCACCGCCGCACTCCAAGTCCCACTAGTTTCAAAGACAAATCGCCAGATTTGCACCCCTTGCGCCACAGAGAGTCTTCCATAACCTTACCATCACACTTGAACAAGTAATATGGCTTGATAGGTTATAAACTAGTAATGACTTCCATGTGCTAGCAATGTGGGACAATCTCACTTTACCTTCCAACTTTGAGCAACTATTCCTCACTAACCCAAGGTCCGTTTTGGGCATACCATATATCAAATCGAAGCTCTCACTTAGTAGCTTACGACTGTATATTTAGTTTTCTTAATCAACAAATGATCTCCTAGCAAACATACCTCACAAGGCATAGTTTACAACAAGTTTTCTTCAAAAACTTCCAACATAGACTATATAAAAAATGAAAAAGGGTACAACTTGGACAGGGGGTGCCGGGGTGTTTCCTAAAGGATTTTCCGTCCAAATCTACGCTAGCTAGCTTTGCGAGTTTATCCGCAGCTAAATTACATCGTTAAAGTAAGTGGGTAATTTCTAAATATGCATTTTCAACTAATTAAAGTTCACCAAAATGAATAAGTCTCCTGAGAAACGGTCTCTAGATAATTTATCACGAAAATCATCGATGTTACTAATCAAAACACATATGTTCTCAACATTTATTTTTTTTCATATTACAACGAGACTTATTTTGTTAATAACATATACACATTTTGATTAACAACATGGATGATTTTATTGATAAGAACCCGTAATTATTTTAATTCGATTTTATAGTTTAATTTAATTTTTATAGTCGAGGCCTAGTAATATTTTCAAAACTAATTTTCAGATTTTAGGCCCGGGCACATATGCATCTATTTATAAATTCGAAACCCTTACCGTGAAAGAGAGTTTTAGCCGTGGTATTTCAATCGGCCGCACATCCAAAATTCTTTTGGTACCTTTCATCCCTTTTGCCTGGCCTGAACAACTGAATTTTTTTGTCCTTTTGTGCATGGAAACATGCTGAGAATGTAAATATTCTTATTTTATAATTATGAAGTTTCTTTTACTCGATGTATTGTATCTGTTATACAAATCCAAATTTGGTCCATATGTAGTGGAAAATTTCGCCTTAATAAGCAGACTACCGAGTATATATTCATGTTCCCAATTTTTGTACCAATATCACAACCAGTTAAATTTATTTTCAAAAATCACATCAAGCCTTGTTTTGGAAACTGATTTAAGTATTTGGGTTCTTACATTGTAGTGGTTATTTTCAGAGAGTTCGAGGTGCAAGTTAGAGGAGCGTTTGGTGTTTAGCTAGGTTAAGCTTGTTTTGAGTCGACCTAGTGTAAGGGGGATTTTTTGTCACTTTTGCTCTTATTTTCGTATTATCGTATATGTATATAGTTTTAATGTTTGGTAAATAACTTATGATTATTATATCAAGTTATGGGACTTGATATAATATTCTATTCGAAAAGGATCAAGTATGTGAATTCCCAAAATAATGTTTTATGATGCATGTGATGTGTGAAAAATATATTTCTGTTACATGGAGAATAAATATGTTTTGAGCTCACAATTGATTACGTTTGGCTTCTGAAGTACTTCTTTCTGTTATGTTCAGTTCTGTGCCGACCTCTGTGCCACTGGACTTATACTAGTGGCCATAGTGTGACTCTGTCTGAGCTTAAATATCTGTTTCGATTGTTCTGTATAATGACTCCATAAATTATTTTCTGTTTATGTGTTCTGATATTGTGTGTATACATATTATGATTTACTACTATGCTTGATCCGGTAAAAGTGTCAGGAGATTCACCCTTACACCTTTTTTCAGTGGTCTGAGTGGTTCTGGTTTCGAAGAGGGTTGCTAGTGGAAGCAAGTCGGTTTAGAGCAGCTAGTAGTGAAAGTCTTGTAATTTCTGAAGGCTTTGTATTTTATTGTATTTGTGTTTTAGACGCTCTCGCTCTAAATTACCTTTCACACCGTGGGACCCACTGCTACAGTGAGAGGGTAAGACCGGGGTCGAATTTTCCGGGTTAATGATGAAGAATTGGTGCAATTCCAATATCAAGGTACGTGACAAATGCATGAAAACATGCAAGGATTAAAAAAGTTTGGAGGAATGAGTTCTGCTGCAGGAACAGTAGGAAAATAATGGAAAACAATTAGGACTTAGGAGTATGATATCGGCGATAGAAAGATGACAAGGCGTTCAAAAATGTCAACCTAGGGTTTGGTTAACTGCATAGTGATATATATGGGCTCGGACCTAAAAGTCTTAAAATTAGCTTGAAAAATATTACTAGGTCCAGACCATTATAAAAATAAAACTATAGAACATATTAAAATAAAAATTATAGGTTCTTACAGATAACATAGTCCGTCTCTATATAAATTATCTAGACACTCAGATAAATTATCTAGACACCGAGAGTTTGTGCACCAAAATAGCATTCCAAATCTATCACATACTCGGTTGGACTGTCCAATAGGAGTGTTAATAGTGGGCCTGAAAAGGTAGAGGGATGGGATTTGAAATTGGGTTACTAACTGGGCTTGGTGAGTGGGCTAGCTAGAAGCAATATTCCATAGTGAGAGCAGATAAACGGGAGCCGGTCCCAACTAGTTGGGTTTCATTCAGAAAAAGGCCTAATGCAATTTCAACTTTCATAGGTACTAGTAGAAAGACTGTCTAGCCCTTAAATAAACATAAAGTCATTGAATCAGTAAATAGTAGCTATATATGTCCAAAATTTTAGTTTCAAAACAACTTTGAAGAAACAAGCTTTTTCTTTCCGGTGATTTGATGATTTGGGTATATATATGGAGCGGGACGGTTATAATGAGAGTTTATTTTATTATTTTATTATTTTATATTTTATTTGGGAAAGCAATTCTTCTTCAAGTTGTATCTTTTCTGTGCTTTACACTCTTCCTAAGTAACACATGGTACTACTCACTGCTCCATAGTGTTTGATCCATTAGCATGATGAATGATCGTGTGTTTCGATATTAATTCCAATTGAATTTTCTCCATTCGAGTTTAGTTTTGTCAGATACTTATATTTCTCTCTCTACTCTACCCTAAGCTATTCAAATTAATTTAGTTATACTTCCTCCTTCCGGGATTCAATTACTAGTGGACCCAGACACGGAGGAAGTATTAGTTAAAACGTAGCACAATATACATTATACTTTAAGACTATGAAAAGTAGAATTGAATGTACTTTCATATCCATTAATTCAAATACTAAAACGTGTTGTGACACATAGTTACAAATAATGTAATATGTATATGAAGATAAGTAATATTGTTGTTTCTGATAATTGATTACCTTTTTTTTGAGTTGAATTAGGGTTTGAGTTAGTGCAAACTGATCTTTTTTAATTTAATTGAATATAACATGAAGAAGAAATATTGGTTATCGTTATTTTTTAATGATGAATTAATTTTGTTGGTGATGAATTAGAGCTTGGAATGTAATTAGAGAACACAAATTGAATTTTTTGAACGATGAATTGATTTTGTTGTGAGGAATTAGGGCTTTTAATTTAATTGAAGGAGACATGTTGATTCATTTTTGGACGTCCCAATTACAACTTCTTATCCATTAAATGAAAAATCTTTCTTTTATTTTATTCACGATCTCTCCTACTTTATATTTTATCTCTCATACTTTATTCACTCTCTTTCATACTTTATTCAATCTTTCTACTACTTTATCACCATTCTCTTAAAACTTGTGTCCGGACCCGCATGAAGTTGAATCCAGACGGATGGACATTTTTCTCTACCTAGTAAACGATTATATATATTTGTTTATAGGTTCAACATAAATTTAGAGTCTGCACTTAAAGTGAAGTGGATAGTACTATATTAAAATTCATATAATATAGTACGTGGTGGTGGTAAAAGGAGTTGGCGACATGAAGCGGGTGGTGGCGGTGGGATGAGGAAGTGTGGTGGTTTTAATATGGTTGTTGTATTGTATTATAGTTGTTGTGATAAAGTACAAGGTTTTTACATGAATTGTGTTTGGTACAACGAGTACTCTTTTGAAATGTTAACCCTGAAAGGTCTTGATTTGTAAAATGTCCATTTCGCTCCATATGTTATCTTCACAAATCACAACCACCTCCACCATCTCATGATACTAGACTTAGTAGAATATATATGTTGTACTATAGTACAATTCATATAGTATGGTAAGGGGCAGTGGTTTTAATATGACTGATGTACTATATTACAGTTTTTGTACTAATTTGCAAGGGTATTTCTATAAATTGTGTCTGGTATCATGAGTACGTTTTTTAAATGTTAACTAGTTAACTCCAAAGGGTCTCCATTGGCAAATGTCTACGCTTCATCAATCTCTCTTAATGTACATCACAATTCTCTTGAGACCAGACTCAAGTACAATAGGCTGTACTACAATATAATTCATAAAATGACACAGAAAAGCGGTGGTGGTTTTGGTTTTAATATGGTAGATGTACTATATTACAATTGTTGTACTAATTAGAAGGGTCCTTACTCTTACATGAATTGTGTTTAATTGGCACCATATTTTTTTTAAATGTTAATCCCAAAACGTCTTTGTTTGACTGAAATGCCATTTTGCTCCCTTTATTATCTCCACCACCACCACATCTCAGTAGACTGGACTAAATTACAAGATGTTGTACTATAGTAGAATTCATATAATACATTAAGTGGTGGTGGTAGTTTTAATTTGGTTGATATACTTTATTACAGTTATTTTTGAAACCATGTGTTATAGTACAACCTATTTGTACCTAAGTCCAATCTCAAGAGAACTCATTGGTGGTGGAGAGAATAAATGAAGTGAAACGGTCATTTGTCAAATGAAAACCTTTTGGGTTTGACCGGTTAACATTTCAAATAAAGCACTCATGGTACCAAACACAATTCATATAAATACCCTTGCAAATTAGTACAACAACTGTAATGTAGTACATTGACCATATTAAAGCCACCACCTCTCCGCCACCGCCACCACTTACCATATTATATGAATTCTATTATAGTCTCATTAAAAAGTGGTGGTGGAGATTAGGGCTGCTCATATGATCCGGATCCAGATCCGGTCCGTTTATCCGCATTTACGGATCGGATCGATCCGATCTGTTAGCTAACGGATCGGATAACGGATACAATTTCCCCCCATCGGATAAAACGAATAAATCCGCCGGATATCTGTGGATATTCAATTATCCGTTTTTTTTTTAATATAGTTAAAACCCCCAAAAAACCCCCTAAAATAAGACACTGTAGATTTGCAGCAACCAACAGTAGGCACCTGCTCTTGCTCCTTCCTTGCACCTACCTTCCATCGGCCGCTCCGATCTCCTCCTCTCCTCCTTTCTCCGCTCTGATCTCCGCTCCTCTTTATCCGCTCCGATCTCTGCTCCTCCTTTCTCCGTCTCCGACTTCTCGACTCCGGCTTCCAAGTTTGGTCCACCGTCTTCCGTCTACGACTTGCTTTTTTGTCTGATTTGGTCCCGCAGATTCAAATTGCACTTTCTCTCCTTTTTCTTCTTTATGTTGTTCTCCTCCTAAAATGGATTGTTTTGTTGTTGTTGTTGGGACTCTTTTGTTGTGCAAATGTTGAAAAATGGAGTAGTTTTCTTTTTTAAATTAAGTTTCATAGATAACGGATATCCGCGGATTTATCCGTTATCCGGCGGATTTATCTGTTATCCGATCCGCTATGAATGGATCGGATAAATGATAGACATTTCAGTCATCCGTTTGACCGGATATCCGGTCAAACGGATATGATCCGTATCCATCCGTTGCGCAGCCCTAGTGGAGATAATTCATAGAGAAAAATGAACATTTCACAAATCAAGACTTTTCGGGGCTAACATTTCAAATGAGAACTCATTTTACCATACACAATTCAAGTAAAAACCCTTGTACTTTATCACACAAATTGTAATATAATACATCGACCACATTAAAACCGCCACACTTCCTCATCCCACCACCACCAGCCGCTTCATGTCGCCACATCCTCCTACCATCACCACTTACTATATTATATGAATTTTACGATAGTACAATCCACTTCACTTAAGTATAGACTTTAAATTTATGTTGAACGCATGAACAAGTATATAATCATCTACTGAAAATTTAGAGACTAAAGTTTCATTATATAATTTAATTGAACGTTTTACATTTACAGTTTACGATTAATATGTAGTCAAAGTTGAAAAGTTTAACTGTGAAAAGTTAAAGTGAGAAGTTATTTCCAAGACGGAGGAAGTAATAGCTTACATTTGTAAATATGAGAAAACTAATTCTTTAATTGAACTACTAGTGAGAAAGCACCGCGCTATAACATGGTGCCAAGTACACTCTATAAATTCACGTGAGTATTTGTTATAAAAATAATTAACACAACTTTAATGGAAAATAGATCTTACAAATTTACAAAAATAGATGGGAAGTATCAGGATTACAGTAAAAAAGATCGGAGTTTTTTTTACTTAAAAAGCCAATGTTTTACATTAAAAAATATATTTTGTAAAAACATATTAAAATTATGTATTAAATTACCAATGTGCACATCTAGAAGTGAATACATATACCTATTATATTAAATTACCAATCAGCACATTTAGAAGTGAATATACATACCTATTATAAGTCGGGTTTTACCAAACAAAAAAGTGAAACGAAAATCAAAATTGAGTTTGCAACATTCCGAATGGGAAAAAAAACTTTTACAATCTTCTCTCCTAATTACAACATGAGAACAACAATTAATATTCCCTTTTAGTATTTAATTTGACAAGAAACTACTTTGAAGGAGGGTAAAATTTTAAAATTCTTTAAGGGCAAAATGGTCCATTCACTTGATACCAAACTTCAGCAACTTCCTTTCTTATAATATACTGATAATAATATTCATATGAAAATGTTTCTTTAATCCGGCTATAGGTACTTTTAAAATTTATAGAGGGATTATCACTTCGTAATTATTTTCCATTATACTAGTATGCCGTGTTTGATTTCGAAATTAATATTACACAATGCGATTATCACTTCAAGTCTTCAAAATATGAAGTTGTTAAAGTACAAAATGTCATTCTTATTTCAAATTGTTAAAAATACAAATTGTCATCACTCTGTTCTCTTCATTTGAAAACTCATTCAGTTCAGATCCATTCAGTTCAGTTCTGCTTAGTTATATTTTATACTATAATTCACTTGATTCGATTCGGGAAAGAAACGCCTTTACACACCTATCAATTGAAATTTCTTCGAATCGAATCAATGTAGTATAAAATATAACCAAGCAGAATCGAATCAACTAAATGGCCCAATCGAATGAGTTTTCAGTTGAAGAGAACAAAGCCTATATCGGTACATGCAACTAAAGACAGAAGGGTAATATGATCTTTCTCGTATATAATATATTTTTCATATTGCCATTATGTCACTATCTGAAATCTATTGGTCTTTTTTCCGAATTTTATCAATGAAAGTGCCTTTGGCTCAAATCTTCCCCAGATTTTATGTGAGGGTCAAAGAGAATTAAATCGTTGGACACAGTGAGAATCCCTAATAGGTGCCACAAATATTCTTATTATATAATCTTGACTCCAGTAGTATTAGTGGTTGGCAAATCCTTTTTCCTCGTAAAATTATTCCCCAAATCTTGCAGATTTGGCATTATACATGGAATGGGACGGATATGATTTTCCTTTATAATGTCGTTATAACATCTTTAACTTTTATCGGATTTGAATATTAAATTGAAGTAAGTGGATAATTTAGTTTCTAAATATACATTTTCAATCAAAGTTCACCAAATCTTTCTCATAGTGGTACTATAATTAATGGTACATACTCATTTCACTCCCAGGTTTAGAAACTATTTAAACCCACAAAAATTATCAAATCTTCCTTGCTATCAAATAAAAACTGAACAATCACCCAAGAAAGAAAAGTAAAAAAAACGTATAATGATGCCAAAAAGTATTGTCAATGGCTTTGTTATTTTATTTCTCTTCAGTGTAGCTTCTTTTGTTCATGGTGATGACGTCCCTGTGGTATGACTACTACTCATCAGCTTCTTTTGTCTTATTTATTTAACGTACCCCATATTTGTTGATATTTTGAATTTGATTTTTAGAAGTTGTAGAATATGTGTTGATCGTTTTAGTGGTATTGGTATGACTACCAATAAATGTGTGAAATAAAGTTATTCAAATACAAAAACGTATATAATTGATTGATACTGATAGGAATTAATGATTATACGAAAGTTGTAACACATTTTGGTGATCCAGATGACAAACTATTGCATAGCGAATCCACACGCCAATGACGCTCAAAGGGCGAGTGCTATATTGAGAGCTTGTGGATCCGGAGTGGTAGACTGTGGTTCCATCCAGGAAGGTGGACCTTGTTACTTTCCCAACACTCTACAGAATCACGCATCGTATGTCCTTAATATACTTTATCGGGTGCAGGGTGTCTGCGACCCTTTCGTAGGCGGCATGATCACTAACATAGATCATTGTGCGTAATTGTTAATTTCTCCAAGCAGCTCAAATTAATTTTATAAGCTAGCTAGTAATTTTTATGGAGTAGTGATTGATTAAATTGGTTTTGTTTGTGCAGCATATGGTTCCTGCAAATTCCCAGGACTAGCATACACTGGCTAAGGGATGTGTACTTACAAGTTACAAGGCTTCGTTGGGAGTAATATGCTAGAAATATTTTGGTCCCAACAAATGTTTCTCTTTTGCACTTACTATTAATGAAATAAAGGCCACGAATATATAAAATTTTGATTTCTGCTTCTTCTTTATTATATATATCAAATTTTGTTTTACACTTAAACCGTTAGGCTAACTTTGATTTTGCACTAAAACCTTTTTTTTTTTTACACTTTGCACCAAAACGTTTAAAAAACTTTCACCGTAACACAAAGATTGTATGAAAATTTGCTCAATTTTACTCTTAATTGATGGTATTATATTCCCCTTTTATTGTTCTGTGTTTTTATTATTAATTTCTTCAATAGCATAGCACATGAATGACATTAATGAGATTGAAGTCTCCTTTGGGATTTATGCTTGCATTTGTACTTGTTTTCATGCCTTCTTTTTCAATCGCTTCTTGTATGATTGATACCGATTTCTGAAATAGTGGCATTGAACAATAAGAAATGTCAATGGACAGCAGTGTTCACATAGGTGTCTTTTTGGACGTTTATTATTGTTGATCGCTATTTGAAACGTAAAATCATCGTAATGAAAGCTTTTGAAACTCAAGTAAATCTTAAATTAAAAGTAAAGTGTAAAATAAAATTTTCTCATATATATATCCTTCAACAAGTCTTTAATGCTAGCATTTTGGCATATTTCGTGTATAATCATACAAATTACTCTGTTACAGAGCTTAATTGCGCAGCTTTGAACGTTGCAGGGCTTTTGAAGCTCTGTAACAGAGTAACTCACCCACCGATGACAGTAAACATGTTGCAATTGCAGAATGTTTATTTTGATGATCTATATAAAATGTGACCATTTCTTATCATCGACAAATGGTGATAATATGTGACTATTATATTTGATCAATTCGTGGTTAAAATTCAATTTTAATGATTGTAAAAAGATAAAACTGAACATATTTTAAAGTACGGAGGGAGCATATATAGTCTGTCCCCAAACTTCAAACTGAGGTCCGCTTTGAATATGGTATTTGATAAATTACTACTAAGAAAAAAAAAATGATTATAAGGCTATATTCTCTTCGTTGAACTGAACTGATCTGACCTAATCTGATCTGAACTTAACTGAATTGTACTATAAAAAATAACTAAGCATAGCTGAATTAAACTGAACTGAAATTAATGAGTTTTCAGACGAAGAGAACAACATCTGAAAACTCATTAATTTCGGTTCTGTTCAGATTTATTTAGTTCAGTTATATTCAGTCCTACTTAGTTATTTTTTATACAACAAATAAATTCAGTTTCATTCACTTCACTTCAGATCAATTATGTTCAGACGAAAATAACAGAGCCTAAAAGTCTGACGCATCTTTAAGCTTAAGGCTCTGTTTAGCAAAACTAGCTGGAAAGCTAGCTGGTAGCTGGTTAGGTAGCTGAAAAGCTAGCTGGTTTTAAATGTAGGTGTTTAGCAAATTAGCTGAAAAGCTAGCTGGTATTTTGTAAAATGACATAAAAGGACATTACTCTTATTTTTCTTGTCTTTAACCTTTCTTATCGTATTATTAGTCTATAGTTTTTTAAATAATAATATATCATATCTTGTCCAATAATTATAATATATATTTAATGTACTTTACATCGCCACTTTAATAACATCATTAAAATTATCAGAAGTTGAAAGAAATAATCGTTGAGCATTTTAACTTAGTAATGAAAAAAAATCGTTGAGAAATAATCGTTTCTTATTTTCTTTATTCTAATTTAGGTTAATATAGGTTAGGGATATTTTCGGAATGAAAAAGATAAGAAGCTCCTTCTTTAAAAAAAAAGCTGCATTGACTAGTTTCTTTTCGCAGTTAAAGAAGGCTGGCGTTAATGAATTTTTATTAGTCAATGATAAAAAAAAAGTAAATTTGAAATTTAAATGATAGCAGTAAGTGGACCCACAATATCCAAAAACAATGGACAAAAGACAAAGGGGTAAACCTGTCCAACTTCTTTCCCCGCCACTCAAAACTCAGATTGCACACAAACAAAACCTCCTGAACCAGAAAACACACAACACACACATTTCTACAATGGCCTTGCGACCATTATCATCTCCCTTCTCTGCAAAAACCCACTTCAGAAACCTGCTCTTTCTCAACTCTAACTCGAGCTTTCACAAGAACCAATGGACTTACAAAGAACCTGTAAGTTTCCCTGGACAAAAAAGGGTAGCAAAATTGGTAACGGCTTGCGTGAAACTAGAAGAGAAAAATGTTCCGGAAACTGGGAGCGAGTGGGGTAAAGTATCGGCGGTGTTATTTGACATGGACGGAGTGCTTTGCAATAGTGAAGAGCTGTCGCGATTGGCTGCAGTCGACGTGTTCGATGAAATGGGTGTGAAAGTTACAGTTGATGATTTTGTGCCTTTCATGGGCACAGGTACTTGATTACCTCTTATGAACTATCAATTGTGTCTATTGAACCTTTTTTGTTGGTTTACATGAGTTAACTGGTCCTCATTGTATTAGAATGGATCAAAGTTTCGATTTTTGCCATATGTTTTGTACCTTTTGGTGGGTTTGAAGTGAGGAACATATATTAATTTTCGAGAACGTTTTATAAGTACAAAGTGACTTCTTGGTTTAGTTACTTACAAGAGATGCGAAAGTTTCGAGCTTTTTGTGTGGAAACATTAGAAACCTTTTATCCATGGTACTTAGTTTGTTGATTGCAAATTTGATTCAAAGTAATTACAAATTGAACTTAGTTTCTGTTTGAATCAGGTGAGGCCAATTTTCTAGGTGGTGTTGCTAATGTTAAGGGTGTGAAGGGATTTGATCCAGAGGCAGCAAAGAAGAGATTTTTCGAGATATACCTAGATAAGGTTGTTCAACGATAAACTTTTCTAATTGATATTTGTACTCTGTTTAGTGTTTAAAAATGTGAAATTGACTCTGGATATTTATTCAATTACTGTAGTATGCAAAACCAGATTCTGGCATAGGTTTTCCAGGAGCTTATGAACTTATAACACAGGTATACCAAATGCTTCCACCTCATTTTTGCCTTTTAGCATTTGGTTTCTTTGGAATTTACTATGATGTTGATGACAGTGCAAAAACAAAGGCCTCAAAGTTGCTGTTGCATCTAGTGCTGACCGTATCAAGGTTGATGCTAATTTAGCAGCTGCTGGCTTGCAGTTGTCAATGTAAGTACTTCCCTTGGAAATTTTATTTGCTATAGCTGGTATTGCGTACTCTTGCATTCCATTCCATTCCATTCTTTCTCTTCTTGTCTTTTTAATTTATTTATTCTTTTCCTCTTCTCGACATATATTTGTAGTAGATTAAACACATGCAGGGAAATTGTGTTCTATGTCTAAAAATGTGGAAATCCTTCATCTTATTGATAGTGCATGAGATTATCAAAGTGTGGAAATCCTTCATCTGTAAAGAAAAGGCAAACGATTTGGTACTAGAACTCATCAAATTGATAAATAAACTTGGGGGTTCTTCATAGGAAATGATGTTATGCCAGCATAATAAAATAATGATAATTCTAGAATTTGTCATTTTGAATGTGATATGTTACCTTCTATGGTTAACAGGTTTGATGCTATTGTGTCCGCCGATGCGTTTGAAAACTTGAAACCTGCTCCTGACATATTCTTAGCTGCATCAAAAATTTTGGACGTGCCTCCAAGTGAGGTATGCTGATATAGAGATCCTTGCATATATTTTCATTTCCTGTCAGGAAGATGGATCTTTTAGGTCCTTGGTCTGTATTTATTAAAGGCTATTAACCTGAAGTAGAATTGATAATTTGATATAGATGATAAAAATCATGTTCACTTCAAGATACATTTATCTGAGATTTAACTCTCTATAATATTTTATTGAATAGGAAGTTAAGACTGTTTTTGTATTTATACTTCACAAGTTTTCTGTCTTTACAAACCTAGTTTCTTTTCCATTCTTTTTAACATCTGATGATATCAAAGAGTACCTTGAACAGAATCTCTACCGTTCCTATGCTCATAACTTGGTAAACTAGTTTGTGAACAACTGAAACTTGGAGTATTTAATAACTTATCCTCAAGAATTTCTAAAAATTGACACTGAAATTATAGCACCTAACTTTTATCCAATAATTCACATTTCCATCTTTACACAGTGCATTGTGATTGAAGACGCATTGGCTGGAGTGCAGGCTGCCTCGTCTGCTAAAATGAGGTACCTTTTAGCACTTCTCTGCTCACTTGAGCTGTTCCATCTTGGGATATTCTGGTTCAATTATCTCTTGTCCTATAAGAGTAAAGCTCTATGGTCCTGTTTGAATGGTCATTTATTCCATGCTTTGGCCTTTTTAGTGCTCAGTACCATTAGAAAATAGCCCTTATATATTAAAAATCATAGGTTTATGCGCTTAGAACAACTCTTGGAGTGTGTCACTGTAAATATTTGTTTTTATCATTTCAGGGATATCTCCATTCCTTCTTCCTGTTTTCTTTTGTCTTCATGCTTGTTCAGTTAAGAACATTATTTTATTTAATTTAATTTTCTGAATCCAGGTGCATTGCTGTCACAACAACCTTAGCAGAAGATACCTTGAAGGCAGCCGGTCCTTCCTTTGTCAGAAAAGAGATTGGAGAAATTTCACTTGATGATGTTCTCAATGGCGGTTCTGGTTATCCTAGTATGTAGCTTTGGAAGTATGATGATCTTTTGAATTATTAATAAAGTAACATTGTTGAACCCCTTTCTCTGAGGAGTGAATGCCCCCATGAGGCGTACATTTTGTAACGAACCTATGTATTTTGAAAGATTAATTTTATTGATGATAATTAAGGCTTCCATTTCCCACAATTATGCATTATTGCTGCGTTTTTATTCCATGTCCGAGTGTAAAAAAGGACGTCGGTTTTACTTACTGAACTAGTCACTTAAGCTCGTTGTCCATGTCAATGATCTCTGATTGAATGGATATCTAACAAAAACAAAAATTTTGCAGATCCAGAGAAGCAACCTTCACAATCTATTGCTGCTTCTGCACAAAATCAACCCACTCCATACAGTAGTGATATTAGATCCTTTGAGGATAACTATCCTGCAAAAGAAGCAGCCTTCTCAATTGGAGGGTAAGGTTGATATGTCTAAGCCTTCAGTTTGATAAATATTGGGATTTACTCTTCTTGTTCTTTAATATTTCTTTGTACGTCTAGAGAATCCTAAAATTGTTTTATTCCCCATCTGTTAGAAGCCAAATAGTTTTGTGGCGTCTTAAGTTAATTTTGAACACAAACTTCTGGGACAGCTATGTTTTATAGGTTTCATTTTTGTACAGTTAGGCCACGTTGTGGTGGATGAAAATCAATTTGCTGGTTGTACCTGTAATATAAGGATAGTCTTCTCTTTCGTTGACTATTTCTCTTCCATGTAACCAGTACTTGCATGCTTGTTACTAGCATATGATGCTTTTATGTCTTGTGAGAAGAGTGGTCATCGTATACTGTGTTGCTGTTAACAGCAGTAATGGCATACTGTATAGTTGAAAACTCGTTATTCTGTTTTCCCTGATGAGGAATCACCTAGCTAAATAGGCCATAGAAGTGTTGCAGAATTAATTTATTGATCTCTTGTGATCTCCATCTGTTTCCATTGAGTGGGTTTATATCATTTTTTCATCGCAAACATGCTCATCAACTCATGTACTATATGAAGGACAAGATGTTGTCAGTTCTAACTGTCCTGTGAAGCCGTGGAGCTTTTTCGTTTGCAGGTTTCAGGGTTCTCGTCGAGACATTCTGAGATATGCAAGTTTGGGGGTTTCTCTTTCTTGCCTTCTCTTTGCTATTTCAAATTGGAAGGTATGTGCTTCATGAAATTCTCTTTAGGCACATCCTTGCTTCCTTGTTTTTGACCTGTGGATGTATCTTGGAAGCGGATTTAAATTTGCAGGCAATGCAATATGCATCTCCGAAAGCTATCTGGAATTTACTTTTTGGGGCTAGGACGCCTTCTTTTGGAGATAACGGTTACACTTGTCACTCTTGCCTTTGCTGTTTATGACTGATTCTGTGTCTCTCCAACTTTCTTTTGCATTTTCCTTGGTTCAATCACTTTCTTAGTTTCTGATACTTAAGGCCCAAAATGCACCTCATTGCTGAGTTTGATATGAGCATTTCAGATGAAACTGTCTGCTGAGGTCAATGTCAGGTTAACTGAAAATAAAATGTTCTCACGTCTTGTTCATTGCAGAAATGTCTCGTAACGGGAGAGTTCAACAGTTCGTTGACTACATATCTAATATGGAGAAAAGGTGCTAAGAAAATATATCTTCTTGTTTCTGGCATATGTTGTGAACCGATTCAAATCTTGGCAAAATTGCAGTTTCACTTGTCAAATGTAGTGACTGCTGAGATATCAATCTTGGTCCTACATTTTGGCATTGCTATCAATTTCCATTCATATTTAATAACTCTCCAACTTGGAACTCCAGCAAGCACTTGCACCAGAGATTTAAATTTGTGAACTTATTTTAGTTTCAGTTAAAAATATTTGCTCGATTGTTAAATTGAAGTGTCGGTCAAATTACTCCATTATGATTGCTGACACCATCAACAAAAGATTGAATCTGGAACCATATCCATTAAATATGTGTCAGAACTTTGGAGTCATCTGTATATATATATAGTTACACTCATGTGATTATGTACATATGTGCTTATTCATCTCTGTAGACACGCTTAATATCTGATTCTTCTACCTATGCAATAGATTCATGGAAAAAAATGTATTAGGCTTGATTTCTTCTGTGATGTTGTTGAGAGAAGAGCAGAGAGACATAAGATAAAAGAAACAAGGATTTTTTGCTGATTGAAGCTGAAATTTTTATAATACTTGAATGAAATGCACCGTAGTTGAAAAGACAGCATGGAGAGCTACATCATGTTATTAAACACAACAATTATAATAACACCTGTGCTATTAAATAGGAGAAGTGAAGAACCCTAACTAGATTCTACTTTACCATGTAGCTTCTTAACATCACTCAAGTACTATCTAGCTAAAGAAACTGATACATAGTTTCAAATTGGAACTGCTCTATGTTCTAACATAAGCACACTTTAGGTTCGGAACGGTGTGTTGATGTATGTGTGCATGCTTGGTGTAAGAATGTGTGTAGGTGGACATATAGATGTTCATAGTCCTTTCTTCCATGTATTTATATTTGGCACTTTTTGTCATTCAAGGGAACCAGCAACAATTGTGCCAGAGTTTCCATCTAAACTTGATTGGCTGAACTCAGCTCCTCTTCAATTTCAAAGGGTAAACTGTTTCTTTCGTAAACTTTTTTAACGTCAGTTGCATTTTGTTTCCTAGTAACATTAACTCATTTGTCCGGATTTAAAATTGATCTCCTTCGATAGAATAATTGCCTCCCTCTATTTATTAATTTAGACTTTTGTTGGACAGGACTTGAAAGGGAAAGTGGTGCTTCTGGATTTCTGGACTTATTGCTGCATAAATTGCATGCATGTTTTACCCGACCTTGAATTTATCGAGAAAAAATATAAAGATATGCCAGTAAGCTATGTTCTCCTATTATCTAGTTCCACAAAAGGATTTCTTGTTGTATTTCTCCTCTTATTGCTAATAACAGTTTAAGTTCTATTGCTAGCAGTAAATGGTGGAAGAATTCTATGGTGATTCCCAATTGAGTAATATATGGTCACTTTACAGTTTGTTGTTGTAGGAGTGCATTCTGCAAAGTTCGATAACGAGAAAGACTTGGAGGCTATCCGAAATGCAGTTTTACGTTATGGAATTACTCATCCAGTAAGTAATCTATTTTTTCCAGTACCAGAATTTAAACTTCTGTAGATAAATAAGGATCCTACTTAAAAGCTCTTAGTAAAAACATGAAGTCAACAATGATTCTAGAAGATCAAACTATACAGAGAGAACTCCGTATGGAGTTTTGGACATGTAAAGATGGTAATAACCCAGTCTATAGAGTTGTTGGACATGTAAAGACAGTAAGCATTGCATATTTATTACATAAATTATCAACTTAGCTTGCCAGAAATGTAGACTTTATGCACTTAGCTCAAACAATCTCAAGAAATCTCTCAAATTTGACAACACTATGAATTCATGCTAAAGATCAGAACATTAACCGTTCATGCAGTGCCCTCCAAAGGAGCATAAACTAAATAGTGTTCACCTAGTTTCTAACAAAAACTTCCTTTAAATGAGTCCATAGAAAATGTTATAATGGGTAATAGAGCATTTTTCCTGAGATATGAAGTGTCTAAAAGAGGTAAGTCTCTCTTGATAGCCGCCAATAGAATATTGCATATAATAAATAGTTTGTGATAGTGAGGTACCATTGTGTCGCTGTGATGTTGCTTTATCCTAAGGTCAAAAAGAAAATTGTCTAGACTGAGCGAATACTTTAAATTTCTTGGATTCGGTAACAATCAGGTAGTAAATGATGGTGATATGAACTTATGGAGGGAGTTGGGTGTGAGTTCATGGCCAACATTTGCATTGGTTGGCCCAAATGGCAAACTTATTGGACAACTAGCTGGTGAAGGCCGCCGCGAGGTACTCATTCTTCCACAAATTTCTATATTAGTATTTTTTTATTTTTTTTTGACCAAGCTTCTCACTCATGCCTTTGTGTTACTACATGGTTTTGATATTTAGAGCTGTATCCTGCAATTGTAATGAATGGATAACTACCTATGATGCAATTAGTTTTAAAGTTTCAAAGATACAGACTATTACAATGTTACAATGAAACTAAAAATGCCACATCTTATAATTATATTCGTCATTGAGCAACTTCAGTGGTAAAAGAATCTTTTTTTAACCCACTAACAGTTGCACGGTGCTATATCAACTGAAATTATATTATGTTTTCATCCAGTGGAAATTAGTTAATAACTTCTACTTAATTTACTTGTCTTAGGACCTGGATAATTTGGTCGAGGCAGCATTAATCTATTATGGCGGACAGAAAATCTTAGACAATACACCTTTACCGCTGAATTTGGAGAGAGACAATGATACTCGGTTACTGAGTTCCCCTATAAAGTTTCCTGGTAAACTAGAAGTTGATATCCTTAACAACAGGCTATTCATTTCTGACAGCAACCACAACCGCATAGTAAGCTCTCTCGAAGTTGATCCTATCTATCTTTACTTCCAGACCTCCCCCTCTCCCCTCCCTATCATCGAAAGTACGAGATTTATTCAACCTCAGACTGTTTTTGATAATGGCTCATGCCAAGTAACAAACACTTTAACTTGATCAATTAAACTCTATGCACTCCATCTTTGATTTTTGATTTATTAACACATTTTCTACCTAAGACTTTGTCAGTGTTGCCTAATATAGCTTTTCAAGATCCAATAGTCGTGAACTGCATGTCATTGTTGACATCTTTGTAATGCACCATGGAGATACTATAAATGGAACTTTCAATTTGGTCATAAAATGTTAGGCCAATTACAATTTAGTCAAATCGGTTTTCCCGTTTCAATGAAGTCACCACCTTAATCGTTGTTCAAAGAGCGATTAAGGCATGCTCGAGATAGAGTAATGCAACTCTGAACATCTACTAAAAAGGCAGTGACTATAATGAAAGATACCCAACGGCGTGTTGGCTGAATTACAATGACCAAAATTGAGTTAATCTTCTTTTTAAAATGTACCTTTTCAATTGTGACTAAAACATTATTTTCCCATATTCTTTTGCTACTTTTGTGGTCACAGGTAGTTACTGACCTAGATGGGAATTTCAAAATGCAAATTGGAAGCAGTGGGGAAGAAGGTCTTCGTGATGGTAGTTTTGATGAAGCCATGTTTAACCGCCCGCAGGTAATGATTGGGTTACTTGTTAAGTATGGACAAACAATATATTTTGGTTTCTTTTAGTTGGCTGTGTATAATAATTCATGTAACATTTTACGTAGGGTCTTGCTTACAACCCGAAGAAAAATCTCTTATACGTTGCAGATACTGAAAACCATGCCTTAAGGTAACACAGGCATACCACTCCGATAGAATAAGTATTATTTGCCAAGTCATGAATCATGGGTTTCAGAAGACTCATCTGTAACCTTCTGATGATCCCTGTTGGGGAGTGACTGATATCTAACTTTCACCTTGGTATGTTTGGAGCATGAAACTAGTGCCCCAGACTGAGAAAATACTGAATACAGTTCCATCTTATTGTAAACCTGCAATCATTATTAACTGGAGATTTTGCTTCCTTGTAAATCTCTGAGCAATTGCTGAGTTTTTTATGACCTTGATCTCTAGGACCCTTTGGTTTTTCTAGTTAACAGTATCCTCAGACTTCTGCCATATTGAGCATCAGACTCTGGGAGAAAAAAAATGAATATGCAGCAATATTTGGTTATAGTAAAAATAATAGACTGAGAAAAATTCTGGATAATCTTTGGCATGCTTAGTGTCTCATGTGCTAAAACGGTAACTTTCCACTGTAGGGTGATTGATTTTGTTGATGAAACTGTTCTAACCCTAGCTGGGAATGGTTCGAAAGGTTCTGATTATGAGGGAGGAGGAAAAGGGCCCACTCAGGCAAGTTTCTAGACCAAGAAAATGAAATTTTATTGTGTTAGTGTAATACAGAAGAATGCATGGATATGCATCGGTATGTAATATATATTTCCTCTCATAATATTTCAGCTCCTTAATTCTCCGTGGGATGTTTGCTTTGATCCTGTAAATGAAATTGTTTACATAGCAATGGCGGGGCAGCACCAGATCTGGAAACACAATACCCTAGATGGAACTACAAGAGCTTTCAGTGGCAATGGCTATGAAAGGAATTTGAATGGCTCGAGGTAATGGTGTGTTTACATTTTCAAGTGCACGTGTCTCCTGTAACCTGGCTAGCAGCTGAGCGCGTTACGTCCTTATTAGTTGCATCTCATGTTATCATTGTTTCTATTTAAGAATTCTCTGCTTTTATGTTCTTTTTATGCAAGGTAAGTCAAAGCATGTCAATATTTTGTGTATAAATTACAAAATCATCAACCTTCTGATGTTCAACTATTATATTGTTTCATTTCTGTGTTGAGACAGTTCCGTAACCACAGCATTTGCACAACCTTCTGGAATTTCATTGTCGCCAGGTACAAGTGAAAATCAAAATAATTTGACAGCTCCTGGATAACCAGTTATGACTTCTTTCAATATATATGTATAATATTTTCTAATGGGTGCTAATAGATTTAAAGGAAGCGTACATTGCTGATAGCGAGAGCAGCTCCATTAGAGCAGTTGACCTAAAATCAGGTGGATCAAGATTACTAGCTGGTGGTGATCCATTTTTCGCTGAAAATTTGTTCAAGGTACTTCTAATCCGTACCCATATCCCAACTAGCTGAACATGAAGAGAACATACCTAACCTGGCCATGTTACGCTTTGAAGTTCGGAGACCAGGACGGAGTAGGGTCAGAGGTACTTCTTCAACATCCATTAGGTGTTTTTTGTGGAAACAGCGGTGAAGTTTACGTAGCTGATTCTTACAATCATAAGGTATGCTTATTTACCGCCGTAAAGTTGCCATCTAACCAGCAACAGCTCTCCAGTTCCACAGTTGTGTAGTGCTGTTTGGTTATGGTTCTATTCTAACAGCTTTCGGCTAACATGCTCTGAGGTTTTAGTCATATTCTCTCCTTAAAGCTTATTGTGATTGTGTATTTTGATAGTTTGATTAACCGACATTCTGTGCAATATGAATCAGATTAAGAAGCTTGATTTAGCTAGTAAAAGAGTGAGTACCATAGCAGGTACTGGAAAAGCAGGTTTCAAAGATGGGCCATCCTTGGCGGCGCAGGTATTACATAATCCTACCTGTGTTATTCTTGTGCTCTTCAATGTTTGTTTTGACTTTTGAGTATGTTAGGAAAAGTTTTCGATTGGCTGTAAATGAACTTGTGCTCTTCAATATTTGATCCCTATGTCAAGTAAGTCGAAGCATGTCAACAAAGTCTGTTAATAAAGTTCATTTATTTTGAGCATGTTAATCCTAGCTATATTATTTTCGTGCCCTTCAAATATTATGGAAACAACAATAGCTGAGGTAAAATTCTTTTAAAAAACCCGTTTTTCCCTTAAATATTAGGAAAAACTACATTTTCTGGATCCTCTACTATTTTTCTAATGTTTTTGGAAAATCTAGGTCTTTGTAAGACTTGGACATATATCATAATTATATGCATTGTGTGCTCTATACCTACTATGTGTGTATGCTAATCTAGCTTCCTCTTAATTTGCAGCTCTCAGAACCTTCTGGACTCATTGAAGCTGGAAATGGTAAGCATTATATACGTCCCAGTCGCCATTTTCTGTTACATTTTGCGGTTAATTTGAGTATGTTTCAGACCTAAAATGATTGGGAAAATGGAGATTTCTTAGTTACTGGTTCCAATATGTTAACTCTATGTTAAAGTGGAGATGTATGATGTGTTGTTTACTTGCTTGTCATGAATAGTTACTGAAGTGCTTTGGTCCTCTTGTCTTATGAATATACTGTATAAATTACATACTCATTGATTACTTATTTACTTGACATTTTCTGCATGTTTATAGGAAAATTATTCATAGCCGACACGAACAACAGCGTGATCCGGATTTTAGACCTGAACGAGAAAGAACCGGTACTTCGTACGTTGGAACTAAAAGGCGTCATATTACCAACATCGAAATCAAAAACCTTGAGGCGTCTTAGAAGGAGATCTCCTGCTGGCACACAGACAATTGCAATCGATGGCGGTTCTTCCAATGAGGGAAAACTACGTCTTAAGATATCAGTACCTGAAGGCTACCACTTATCTAAGGTTCTTTCACAGCATCATCTCTTTGCACTTAGTTGCATTTTTTTTCCCTTCATTTAACTTTGCCGATTTAAAATGTAGGAAGCACAAAGTAAATTCAGCATAGAAGTTGAACCTGAAAATGCAGCCTTGGTTGATCCCATGGATGGTAACATAAGCCTCGAAGGATCAGCAGTTGTTCAGTTTAAAAGATCATCTCCTTCAGCTTCCAAGAGTAGAATTTACTGCAAGGTATTCTTTCAACTGTTTTATCTGTATAGTTTTTGTCTTAAAAGAGGAAAAGTTTTCCTTTACGTCTCTCTTAACATTCCTCCAGGTAAATGAAAGGTATCCTTTCTGCAGAAGTGTTGTTTAAATTTTCCTGCAAGTGCTTGTTAATAAACGAATCTCTAGAAACGCCTCTTGTTAACATTTTTACTAAAGCCTGATGTCTTAAAACTTAATCTTGGTTCGTGCAGGTATACTATTGTAAGGAAGACGAGGTATGCTTGTTTCAGCCGTTGATGTTTGACATAACATTTCAAGAGGCTATCCCCGATGCAGCACCTGCAGATATATCACTGTCGTATGTTGTGAAGCCAAAACCATCCACAGACAGCTTACAGAGTCTACTACCGCGGTAATTGCTGTGAGGCCCTCATTTTGATACCCTGAGGAACAGAATGTATAGACTTCACTGCGATATAGGAAAGTACATGAATGTGCAGTTACGGGAATTAGCCATAGAGAGTATACATTTCCCCTGCTTGAGTAGTATACAACTTGTGCATATGAACGTTTTCCTCACTTGTTATTCGCACTGAAAATATCTCCATCTTCTTCCTACCCTTTGTTTGGTACTCAATTAAGGGAGTCGGTTTAGCTCACTAACATAACCCTTCACTCTCGAAGGCTCAATGCGGCAGTTTACACTCGTGCCACTTCTCAAGTAACACTCATTTCACTATTTATTAACTGTATTCAGTATCTACTATTCTTTAATTAATGGGCCAACACTGCCTCTAAAATTCTAAATGGGTTTGTTAGATCCTGGGATTCTGATAGCACTCCAACACTGCAGAAGTGGGCCTCACGGTGGTAACACCCTGGGTAACTTTTTCACTCTAAATGTACCGGAACCTTATAAACAAAATGAATCTATAGTTTATAATCAATGATTGCTTAATCTAGGCTTATGTTTGGTAACATCTACCATAAGGCTATAATGTCATAGAAGTAAGGAGGGTGCAAGACTGAAACACAATTCATCTGATTGGATCTGAATAAAAGAAAGAAGGATAAAGTGGTTAGCAAATGAGACAGAGTTAAAGGGGAAAAAAAGTGGTTAAAATGGATAAGCTGCTGCTGCATGTGTTTCATTGGAAAGAATAATAAGGGCTAATGATTAATAGCAGTTGTTAATTGTTGGATTGATAGCTGTTGTCTTAAGCTGCAAGGCTTTGACATGAAAGGGACAGCTAACTAATGATGCTGATTAACGGACCGGAAAATCAATTATTGTGTCCCTAAAAAGGATGCTAATAACGCTAGTAAATTCGTTTCTAAGCCTACTTAATTATGTGTTATCTTGGTGTATAAGATAATCAAAATGATTTTTCTTAAGGATAATGTATGTAATACCCTTTTTTTAATGTTGCAAGAGAATGTTCATTTGTACTGAAGCTAGATAGAGGGGGGGAAGAATGTTCATTTGGCATCTTTGAAAAAAGAAAAACATAAAAGAACATGTGTCCTCAAAAGGACTCCATGATATTAATTGTCATTGAACAGAATCCCTTAAAGCATGAATTAGACAACTTGGAAATTCAACAAGCATACCCTTGCAAGAAACGGAACTCTTACGGTGGACTCGGGAGTTCAACGTAGAGGAGGTGTGAGATTTGTTTAGGATTTTTTAATCGGTGAACCGGGAAGGGTCAAGTTGGATTATGGGTTTAGATAATATGAAAACTTGTTCGGGCATAAGTAGATGTATATGAAAACGTATTATTCTAATTCGAAAACTTGGTCGAGTATAATTTAAGTTATTGAAGTTTCTATATTTAAATAAGTCATAAGTAGTTCTTTATCAATAGAAATTGTTTTAGAATAAAATTTAGTCAAAAGATTGGTGGTGTGCATGTTTATAAACAAATTCTCGGTTAAAAATACAACAACACATATTTAGGAGTTTTAATAGAATGACTGTCAGGGTGGAAATGGGATGGTGCGGGACGGACAAACATCCCACCCAAACTTCAAGTATCCCCCAAGTATTATAGCGTATTTTTCGAGAAAATATTTGTATGTAAAAATTTGCATCACAATTACTTTTTTACCACGTATTAAATTTGAAATATTATCTAATTATACACATGCAAATTGAATTCCTGCCCCCTCGCCTCCTGCACCTCTCTGTCTCCGCTATGTGGTTCTCTATTCTATCATATAGTTGATGAAAATATACTTGATGGAGTAATTGAAAATATACCTAAAAGTACCTATTAGCTCCTAAATCGTTTGTTCTATTTGAAGATTCTATGTTAGTACTATATATTGGTTGTTTTTGTGAATTGATATTCTATTATTTTTATCGTGATATACTTAAAAGTATCTAATAGTAATATTTAGGCTCTGTTCTCTTCAACTGAAAACTCATTCAGTTTAGTTTAGTTCTGTCTAGTTATATTTTATAGACTTAATACTAATGTAGTCGGGCAGAGACATGAGAAATCTGGGAAGATTTTATGTCCCTTGATTAATTGCCCCCAGAAAATGGATTTGTTACTCGTAATCAATGCTTCGGATCCCCATGTATCCACCTGCCCATGTACATACCATTCGTACACCTTCATTTTTCTGACATTTAAACACTTGTTTTATCTTCAACCTAAGTCGGTTTATCACTCCAAGATCAAGTTCGTAAATTTTGCCTCCCTGCAACCTTCATGTTCAAAATTGCTTTAACTTTCCTAATTTTATTGTTATTTTATGCTTTAGCAATTTGATTTTGAAATAGTGAATGTATATAGTATAAACGAAATAATAGTTAAATTAAGGGGTCCCGGTGATATGATGAAGAGCAGAGTGCATGTGATTACTAGCTGTAAGTTAGGCAGATAATGATATTTAAAGAAGAGCATTAGTGATAAATGATAAATTAATGTAGCTAAGAATGTATTGTAATTGTTTACTCCATCATTTAGGCTAAATCTATACAATCTGTCAACCTATTTTAGGTTAATCATTGCTTAACATTGCTGCCTGCATGATCGAGGAATTGAAGGCAAAATCACGTTCTGGGATTGTCCAATTCACATCCTGCCAATACTACTTATCCATGATCATATTTCTCTTTGTTTCATTTTATTAGATCTTATTATAGTACATGGTTTTTGCAAACCTTATGTCTCAATGTATTATAAACTCTAGAACTTGCTAGGTTATATTAAAACAATCATATGTGTGACGATAGATACAACTGATAGTAAGTTAGACAAATATCGATGGTTAAAACTAAAGTAATAAACGTAATGGAGAAAAAAGATTGATTGTGGACTTGTGGTCGATTGTACTGTTTGACATTTATTTGTACAACCTTAAGCAAAATCCAAGAATTACACTTGAGTGTGAAATACTATGATACAAACTTGGTTTTTTTAGTTTCGTATCAAATTTAGTTCAAATACTTACACATTAATTAAAGATGAGACGATTCATTAGTTCTTGAATAAAGGGGGATAAAACTAAATTTGTACTACCAATAAGTTGTGAATGGATTAGTGTTTTCGGTGGGCAGGATTTGGACACACGCTATCCATAATCACTTTAAAGTATTATGGGTGTAAACTAATACGGCGCGACCATCTGTTACCATGACTCATACCCTACACAAAGTAATAATCATCGGTCTGGCTTAAGATCTAATTAAATGGGTCATAAACGTATCCCGAGGTGGGTCCAGATAGACCTGACCAAATGGAACCGAACCAAAATGTGGTTATGATTCTGGAATGGAAACTACACGGTTCAAAACGTTGTATGATTTTTGTTCTCCTCTTTACTGAATATAGTCCGATCCAGGAACGGTCTGAGTATAGTCTGTTTACATAATTTATATCATGATCATGTAGTGTCAGGGACCCAGGGTATGAATTCATATAGGGTCCAACCACGTTTGAAAACACTAGAACGGATGATATATACCATAATTATCCGATCGACGAAAATGAATAAAAACAAGAATAATAATAGAGAGGAGAATAAAATGATCGATGTTGCTTAGTTGAGGTGCAATGTGGATGAAAGGAGTCCACGTAAGGTATTAGCAAGTGAAGCAAAATTAAGAAGGAAACACCTCCAGAAAAGAGAAAGAAAATGGCATGAGAAGAACCACATGCATAATCCTCTTCTTCTGTTGGAGTAGCATTTTCCCTTTCTTGTTGTTCCCCTTTTCTCTCTTTCCATGTGTGCACCAGCATCAACCACTAATCATTGTGATGTGATTATCATTAACCAACAAAATTCCCACCGGACCCATTTTCAACTGGACCCGGGCTCAACCCTTCTTTTATGCTTTTCTTTATTGTCGTCTACTCCTTTCTAATTTTAATTGTTTTCGCATGTCGCGTTTTTATATCATTAATACGAGATGATGAGTTCGAATATGCCCAACCTAGTATTACTCTCACTAAAGTTGATCCAACTGGCCAGCTCCTTCGGTTCGATATGGACACTTATCTTCTAGTATGATACTCAAAACATGCTAGTACATACAAAATGGACACACTGGCCGACCCCCTATGCCGGTTCCCATGACACAAGCCCGACTATCTCATCTTTTTCGACATGGGAAATTATCCTCTCTAAGGCTCAAAATATGACAACATATTTGGGGGCAAATGACCGACCATCTATGAGGGCCGGCCTTGTATGGCTCTATATCGTCCCCATCCACCTGCCATTATCAACACCCTACACGTGTCAATCATCTGGAAGGAGACCCGACCTCGGATTTCCCGAGGCTGGTCCCCTTATCATCTGTTATAAATAGCATATTTTTTCAATTTTGTAAGAACTAATTAATCTCCATCGTTTAACTACTATACTTGAGAGGTACACCCTCTCAACTGTTAAGTCACCGATCAAAAAGACTTACTTTAAAAACACCACTATAACCATTAGAGCATACACTCACTTGTAGCCAGATCTTGCCTAGCAAATTTTAGGCATTGGATTACACTAGCCTGTTTTCACCTTTATCAGTAGAGGTAGCAAGTGTTGGTGTTGTAAAACATGTACCGGTTGATCGGGCATACCCAATTAATGATTTTACAAACACATAATATGGTTTCTTAGAACATATTATGAATACATTATGCATTTATCATTACTACTATTGATATCATCTCTCACTAGTCGGTGAAAATAAAAATGATTGTCGAACATATAGTAACAAAATTACGGGTTGTCCATCGTTTATTGAGATACGTAGTGTGAAACATTTGAAACTTTATTATAACCATGAAGCTAGCTAGCAAGCAATGTCTACGTGTACCATACGTCCGTCCATACGCAGAAGACGAAGATGCAGAAAAGGAAGAAGAAACAGAAAACAGAAATTCACCACGCCATGTCCTGCTACTCGACACATAAAAACATTAAGGCAAAACTAAACCGAACAGTGTCCCTCTTAATTATTAGTAATTTCATCTTTTATTTTTTATGTTATGTTATGTTATGGTATGGTATGCAGTGAGTAAATGGGAATGAACAGTTTGAAACGTTTGTCGTTTCCTTGACGTACCCCACATTACAACACAGCCAACCAACCACTCTTTGTCCACTCACATTCCATTTCTCTAGCTCCTCTTTCCCTTCCATAAAACCCACCCCATAATCTTCTTCTTCTCCCCCCATATCTCCATTAATCAATCCTCTTCTTCTTTCCACTTCTTCAATCTCTCTGCACCATTTCTATAAAAGTCTACAACCACCGTTTCCCGCAAATTTGCAACAATGGCCGAGACATCAAATCAAAATCAAGTAAGTAGTAATCCAGAAACAAGTTCCAATTTCTCCAGAAAAAAAAGAAGAAAACTCAGCCCAGCCCCGGACACAGCCCAGCCCAAATGGAAATCCGAAACCGAGCAACAGATCTACTCGTCCAAGCTCGTCGACGCGCTTATCCATCTCCGCCGCCCGGAGACTCCACGCGCCGCCGGACGCGCCTTCAGAGACGCCGCCGATAAAGTCCTGGCCACCTCAGCGAAGGGCAGGACCCGTTGGAGCAGGGCCATACTGACCGGTCGGTTGAGCCTGCGGCTCGCTCAGATAAACCGGAAGCATAAAAGGGCGGTTAGACCGGGTTCGGGAGAGGCGCGGGCTAGGAAACCGGCGGTTCAGAAGAAATTGCCACCGGTTCAGAAGAAGGTGAAGGTGCTAAGCCGGTTGGTTCCCGGTTGTAGAAAGGTCTCGTTGCCGAATCTTCTAGAAGAGACGAGTGACTACATTGCGGCGTTGGAAATGCAAGTCAAAGCCATGACTTTTCTCACCAGTTTGTTAAACGGTGGAGCAATTGTTGATACCGTTAATCACCAATCATCTCCTAGTTCTTCTACTTAGGTGTATTATTATTAATTTCTCTTTTTTCTTATTTAATTTGTGTTAAATTATTTTTGGGTTATATTATTATTATTATTTAATTAAAAGATATATATAAATATTTTTATGTTAATAATTTAGATGGTTGGTTATCATCTTATTGGCGTGCACTTCTTGCATTTTTTGGTAAAATATTGCAATTTTTTAATTTCATATTATTTGATTCATTCATTAGTTCATTGATTGTTAGGATGAATCATGAATTGAATAGGCCAGTTCACATGTTGGTTGTTGTTAGTTTGACTCCACTTAATGTTATGATTATGGCTTTATTTATGGCCATGTTATATTTGCTCTGCATAAATTTAATTTATTGTAGGCCTTGTGTTTTTCTTTAATTCGTATGTGGAAGCTTTCATGGTTGGCATACACTTCTATATCATAGAAAACAGACCAAGGCAATGGAGGTGGTGTGTGTTGCGTGAGATATTAACAGTGGTTCTGACACTTTGACTATAATAAGTAGTTTAGTGAGGAGTAACAATGTTAATTTGTATCAAATTTTAAAAACTACTCTAGCATATCAGCTTCTGGTGCTATTGTCGGTCATCATATAAGCGATCATTCACGTATCATATAAGCTATCATTTACATTTTCTTCATTTTGCCAGACATATATTGTGTAGAGATGTAAGAGGCACAATCGATCACGAAGAAATAAGTTTTATGTTAACTAAATTAATGACATAAATTATAGGGTACGTAAATATCTTGAAATTTAGTGTTTACTAGCTTAATTGTCCTATGTTAAAAGAAAAAGAATATACTAGTATGTGATCTTAGAAGATATTTATACAATCTATTATGCTCCCTCCATAAAAGATCTAGTTGATTGAACCCAAATGTTTGAAGCAAAAACTGTAAGGTACATAGGTCCCAAAAACTGTGAAATGTAGATAGCTAGTGGGTGGGTGTTTTAAGTGGTTGTATGTATCTGTTTTCTTTAAAATCTCCTCCCTCTAAATGTTAGTATGTGATCACTCTTTGGAACTTTTTAGGTGCGTGAATCTAAATAATTTGTAACCGCCGGAGATGGGTTCATAAGTAGACCTGGCAAATGTGTCATCCAGTTCGGATTTAAATTGGATATTCGAATTTATGATGATGATGATGATACATGGACAAGTTGAGCTAAATTGATTTTGTTATTATGGTTTAAAATGATGAATTCATGTTCTCAAGGTACGTTGTAGTAATTCAATTCATCATCTATCTATGATCATCTATTATCTATCTCCTGGGACAAATTGACTGAGCTTTTCAGCATCCACTTGTGCCACCCTGTTCTCAGTACCACACCATATGCTGGATGATGCATGGAGGTTAGACAGTTAACTAACAGCCAATAGCCCAATACCCCATCATCGTTATTTGTGACATTTGTTCCCATTATTGGATCCCTACATCCAATTGCATTTATTTATACTTATAATATAGACATCAACTATTGTATATGTAAATACGGGTACATTGGTTATGAATGACGAGTACATTAAGAGAGTAGAAATTAACATTGTAAGATCTGGACTATATGTGAACAATGTGATTGGTGAGTGTATCAGGCACGACACCGACCGAAGAGTTATAAGTATGCATTTGTGTTTTAAAAATGAAGAGGTTTAGTGATGGATCAAGTCCCACAATTAAGTTTGAATCGAAAGGGTGGTAAAAGAGAATTAAGGAAAAGAGGCAACCAGGCAGGCGAGTGCATGTGCGTAAAGGCCCACCCAGTAATAATTATTGTAGCACATGCAGCATGTGAACAAACATTCATCAACACATCCCTCTCCCTCTTTCTGGTAATCATGCTCAGATTGGGATGTGCTTTAGTTTACCTTTTGAATAGTACCATTTTGTGTACCCCATATTCCATTAATAGGGGAATGTTATAGGATTACTACAATTTATAAACATACATGGTTTTTGAATGATTTTTAAATACATATCGGAATTCAAACTAGTTTGAAAAGTAAATTATGCTATCATCGAGAGATGTATGGTTGAATCATTAATAATAGTATTCACTTATATAGTCAAATTGTTCCAGATGGTATCAGAACCTTGATCGCTCGGGATAGTAGGATCTAAACCGCATGGATGGCTCGCACAATTACTCCCTTCCATCAAGATATACAAAAACATCAAACATTTGAAAGGTAAATTGTGATACCCAACAGGGGCATCTCACATATTTTAGGGGCCATGTGCGACTTTTTAAGAGAGGGCCCCGAATAATAGTATAATAAAAAATTTACTTTTTGTTGTTTCTATTTGTTTCTATAAAAAAAAGAAAAAAAAACTTAGGACACAACAAGTCTCAAAAACCTAAGACCTAATGGTTCCTGTCCAAGACTTATACCACAATATATTTTATTAACCTTACAAACATAAATAGATATTATATATAAATGCTAAAAAAATTTGGGGCCTCCAAATTTCCGGGGCCCTATGTGGGCGGGCTGCCCACACAGGGGCCCTGTGTACGAATCAAATACATAATTCTTGCAAAAGACATCCAATATCATCCTTATATAATTACGTCATTAATAACTGCACCGGTTCAAGTAGTTGGGTCTTAATGCACGAGGGTTGTTACATATCTATTCTCCTCATTGCATATTCTTGGCCACATAATCCTTCATGTAGTATTAAACTTTGGTCGAAATATATGTTGACAATATTACTTGCAACTAAATGGAACATTAAATGTTACTACTCCATTAATACAGGTCAATTTGATTTTAGAATCTATAAGGTATTATATGAAGCACATGCCACAGGCCACAACAATGTTAATTGTTCACCACGTGTCGTCAATTCGTTACAGAAATAGCTTGACCAGTGTTTTTCACTGGTTACAAACAATAATAGCACCTGATTAAAAATAGCGACTATATGAATCCTTGAGGGGGTAAAAAACGGCTTTTCTTAAGTGGCACTTTCATGGAGCCAAGACTAAACGCGTGCGCTAAACTGTTAGACACATTGGGTTAGTAACATCAGCATCAGGCTAGAGTGTTAAAGCTGATGATGGCGAACAAACCTTACATCAATGGACCACTTTTGATTATCAATTTTAGTTTCCAAAACCTTCTCAATCCTTATCATACCAACATCAACATCTCATTATTTACACAGATTTTAGTCACCTTGTCACCTCGTTACCAGAAAAATACTAAACTACTTATTTTTATAAAAAATATGCTATTTGATCAACGACCTTTGACGTTCATTGATAAATTAACTAACCGATACAAAACCGTCAAACTGAACGTTGTATCTATGATCTCTAGATTACATTATCCACCATTAGACCATCTACTACATCATGTAGTGGAGTAGCCATTTAGTAAGCAATGATTATTACATTTTGTTCTGTTCTCCATCTTTAAATCAAGATTGCACCAAGTGACATTCGGACAACTTAGAATAATAACTCTAGGTATCATATCTAATCCGTTGTTTAGTTTAAGAATGGAAAGAGGACAAAACATTATTTCTGGAAGCTAAGATAACGTATAAAGACAAGTTTAGTTCTTTAAAAGGCAAATCAATAAACAAGGCAGCGCATTGCAGCTGTGTTGACAAAGAAATGTGGTTAACCTGAGTGAGAATGTGCTAAAAACATCTCATTCACTAGAAACTCGTACTCCATCCGATCTGCATAACTTCATACATTTATTATTCATATTTATCCCACAAAATTTCATATAAGTATTAATAAATTAATTTACCGTACACCCAACAATATTAAGTTACATGCACGTTGCAGATTTTACTACTTCAAACACAATTTTTACCATATTTTTATGAAGTTTTTCGGAAACAGACAGGGATGGGGAGTATCTTATAAGGTCGGCAAGTCAAATCAAATGCTCCACCATAAATGAACATACAAAAATCCCACTTTTCATCTCACATTACTTTTCTGCTACACGACACTGCTATACTTGTACAATTCAAATTTAGTGGAATGCAACAGAATATCGTGTTTTATTTCTTCTTCTCTTCCTTGTCCAACTAATTAAAAGTATGATAATAGTAGCATAAAATTAAATGTGTCCTTTATTCAATTCCCATGGTCCAGGAAGCTACACGTTCACTTTCCTGTGCCCTTACTTTACTACTCCATGGTTCTAAGACAGACCAGATATATACATGCACAGTATGTATTTGGATTTTGGTATGGCACTTTGGTCCAGCCGTCCCAAATTTAATTGTCGGAACCTGTATGAGCGTATATAGCATCAAACAGTGTTTGCACATTTTTCTATTACTAGCCGCACATGACTCCTCAAAATTAGACCATCCAACCTTCTACTATGGCTCTTCAATTCTACTAATACTACGATAATGCTAAACAGGATGCAGGGTTTTAGACCATTGTATCAATTTGCCTGAGGCTAAGTCGGGCCGATAAATGACACAACAGGATGCTGGGGTTTAGAACCTGTTCCCCAAGTGAGCCTCCAAGAGTATTCCCGAGGAGCATGAGAAATGGTCCGTGTGTACCATTAGGTGGGTTCCTAACAAAATTCAAGCTCAAACTTTGTATTCGAGTGATCTCGGATGCTATATAGGGTTTATTCTATGCCGCCCTCACGTCCAATGCACCTACTAGTCACAAGCTATGTAGGACCCATATAAAATTACATGTGGAGCACATACAGTTTGTAAGTAGTAGGTGCATTGAGGACGATATATGCCCGCTATATACAGGCATGACAATGCAACAATTGAATCTAAAATGCGTGATAATAAAGTCAATAACAAAGTTAGTGCAGTTAAAAAAGTAGGCTGCATTTTGGTGCTAAAAAGGGAATGCCGAAGTAACTTTAGCTTGGTTTGAAACTTGAAAACCATTAATTTTGTTATAAAGCTCATTCATTCATTGATTCATGTTACTACAGTATTGTTATGTTTAGGGCCTACAGAAAGCAAAAATGATGTACTCCCTCCTATTTTGTTTGTTTGATGAATGAATGAAGTTAAAGCCAACAATTCCACATGCATCCATGTGAGAATTTAATTAAGCCAGGCCACCCGTATATTATTTCCTTTTATGTTTTCTCCTGAGTTGTACTACTACTGTTACTGTAGCACCCAAGTTAACTCGTGTTCTAGTCTTGTCATTTTCATACCTGAAATTATTAATGCCTAAGATGCCTCCATGCTCCATAGTACAAAAGATCTTACCCAGTATTTACTACAAATGGACCTTTTCTTTTTCTTGTCAACTTTCAATAATCCCAGAAAAAATTGTTTGACACTCCTTTCAAATGAAAATGTTCTGCCCCATGGCTTACGAATTCCCATTTAGAAATCTTGAACATCATTCGAACCCCAAGACCAGACACTTGACATGGAAATATTCAGGAATCCGATGTCATATTGCTGCCATGTCTTAGAACCAACTAAGAAAAATCTTCTCGAAAATTCTCCCCCATCACTAACGAAAGTTGCAAATGCCAAATCCTAAAAGAATCATCTTATAACTAAAGTTCCCTGGTGCAAATCAACTACGTAGTGTAAGATCAAATTACAGGTCTGGAATATGGAGCAACACAATTTTCTGAATCCAAAAACAATTCAGAAAGATAATGAAACACAGATATGGTAAGTAGATTAGAAAAGGGAGAAGTGAACCATGAAGGATAATGGAATTTTTATGTAGTGATTTTCAATAATCATGTTGGGAAAGAGACCACTCTACAAGCAGCCCATTGTATAACACGGGGAACTGTTCCTAGCTGAAACTGCTTGTACTGTATGTATTCTGAAGAGCTGGATAAAATCTTGTCTGTTCAAGTAGGTGAAATAGGAATGTTACAACAAAGCCATCTTTACTAGGCTGGCCTCAAAGATGGGCCTTCTTGCAACGACTCAATTTGGGTCATTCCTGAAACAATTCAGCCTAGTGAAGATGCAAAACTTAGTTACAGTTGTAAAAAAAGCTGACAAAATCATAAAACATAAAGTCGATTGCTTGTATTGTTGATTTAAAAGAGGCAAGAAACAGCTAGCTACAATCCCTTCAAATAAAGAAGATAACATTCAAACAGAAACCGAAAGGGACCATGGCCCTCTAAATTTCTTATAACAAGTCATGCGCATTAATCAGAAGTTTACATAAAAGATCATAACTAGATGAGCGCACCTACATTTGATCAAAATCATGAAGTGCAGTCTTTCAACTAATGCACATGGAAGTCACATGGGAAAGAAAAGGAACACCATAAAGAGCATACTCAAATTGCTATTCTAACTTCATTTTAATCAACGGTAGAGTGACGCTTACAAGTTTTGTAGTCTTACATTTCATAAAATTCCTGAAACGACTTGCAAAGAAAGATCAAACTGAATTGTCCGAGCTAATTATGATTTTTTTCACAGGCACAGCCTTTGGCCTCCAGAGCCCAAGCCTATATTGGTGGGTATACCTCAGTATCAGCTTCCTCTGCAAGATACCAAAATCACATTAAGCATTCACTGCTAGATTACGGGAGCACAAAGTTCACCTGGTGCACACTTTCGGAGTACCAACACACAATTGGACAAGTATCAAAAAGTCCATTTCACGAATAAACTAGTTTTTTCTCAGCCAAGTCATTCAGAAGCATTTCTAAAATTTCATATCTTGTCCACAAGGTGATCATAGAAAAAGATCGTATCAAATGCGCAAGAAAGCAAAATATTTCCAGAAAACTATGAAACTGAAGATTATGCATAACAGTAATTACAGGCGTAAATATGACTTGGGTTGGAAAAGGCAAGCCCCATCCCAATCAATAAGTGAATACCGTCCATCAACATCAATCGTGTCTATTGATCTACCCTACCTAGACAATGCAATTAACAGACAAAACTCACTTATTATGTTATAGAAAAAAAGCATTTTGCAACCAATTTATGGACTGGTTAGAACTAGCTACACAATAATATAATCTACGGAATTCATTTAGAAAACTCTACCTATATCTGTAAGTTTTGCATAACATTTATAGATTATGCTCAAAGATTCCTGCAGAAGTCGACTTTGGTCATAATGTGGGTTATCTTAAAAGCTGCGCCTCGTGGAAAAACGCAATGATTGAAGTGTTGGATAGGTGAGTAACAAATAGCCGATAGACTAGCAGGTGAGATGCCATTTTTTCTGTGTGTTATGTTTCTCGGAGTGCACCTTAAAAATAAAACAAGAACATATAATGAGTGAAAACAAAAGAAGATTGCTACAAGAAAAAGGAACCAGTCTGGAGAATCAAACCCTGAAATGGTAACTGAAAGTGCATTCTAAGAGAACTTCATCCTCCATGAAGTAATCTCACAAGAGCGCATAGCAAATTTACTTGCAATAACACTGTGCTACTGCTACCAATTGAAAAGAGCAATATCCTAATGAGGTGCCAGAGATGTTTACAACGTAGGTGAATGCTTAGGAAATAGGTGGTACGGAACTCATATGAATCCCCTAATCAACTGATGTATCCCTACAGGTAAACCGGAAGGACAAATTCATGCATAACCCCTAGAGCAACCGAACGTCTCATCCAGATTACTTTTATATATTCAATGGCACAGAAATATTGATTGAATTTCAATAACATGTATACAAACTCTACCACACAATCCTTTAATCATGTTGCCCTACGAAAGCTTTGTCAACTCATCCTTTCTACACCGAGTTCGGGGCATTACCATAACAATACAGCACAAACTAATCCGCAATACACAAGTAACTCACAGTTGTACCGCAACCCCAAAAAACATCCTGGCTAGTAGTACATACTAATATCAAAGAAATGCACTTCAGCTCAATAACTCAAATCAACCACAGAACAAGAAGAAAAAAGAATCAGTCTTGGAATATTTTAGTATCTTACATCTTTGCAGGGAATGCCGAGTCTCTTGAGCTTAAGTGTTCGAGTGACGAGAAGCTTCTGAAAATCGCCAATCCCAGACTCCAGCTTCTCTACATGATTCTCTAATCCTTTCCCAATTCCATTCAGGAATTCAGGTATCCCGACATTCACTGCAATTTCAAATAAAACAATTACAAATTCAAACGCATACGAAAAATGTAATAGAAAGAAGAAAAAAGAAAATGTGTTCACCAATGTAAGGGCTGGGTTTGGAGGAGAAATTTGCAGAGAGTGGTAGGGAGGAGTTTGAGAGAAGACTCCTGTTCGTCCATAGAAATTGCCTCCAAGCCATTGTCGAAATGAATTTGATTGATCTGAGCTCGTTTCTAGGTTTTCAGGACTCAATTTCACGCCCCCAAAGTTACTGATCTCTCTCTATATATATATAATAGAATAGAGAAAGGCGAGAAAAAAGGACGGACTCGTTACATTATGTGTAACTTATTCCAATTCCAAGAGCTCGGATCAAATCGGCTGAACGCTAAAACGGCGTCGTAGCGCGTTACTAAGTACCCTAATTCGTTGCTACACGTATCGAGTTCCGTCCCGTTCGAGATCTATCAGTTTACAGACTCTATTCGACTATCTTAGTTCTTAGAACAACATTTCCATATGCTTTTATGGCACACAATTTAAAGATTAAATACTTTCTGGTAAAATAATATAATCTCGTTAGAAAAAATAAGTTGTAATGGATGGAAGCAGGTTGGAAAAATTGTAAGTGTGAAATTTCTGAGTGTGCTGATGACACTCACACAACTCTTATTCCAGTGTTCTGAACACACTGAATGATAGTATTTACCTTTTTTCACATCACCTAAAACCCGTCAAAACAAGTGCATAATATATACTAACTAGTAAACTCCCCCTGAAACTAAGAGAAATTACTCTCCCTTAATTTCAGAATAAGTGATAGCATAAATGACAAAAGATAGACATATAATCCTAAATATTATAGTCCAAATATTCAGGGAAATAACAATGACATCAAAGAAAACACAGAAAGAACTTTACAATCAACAACAGAGCAATTAAGAATGTTCGCTAGTTTGGGTTTTGAATGACTCCACTTTTCCATAATTTGTACTGTTGGCCAATATACACATATGCTTCCCACGAAACACCCAATCTGGACTGCATTTTTCAGGAATAAGAAATCAGGCGAAACCTGATATTTTATCCCTACAAGAAGCAGCAGTGTCGGAACCAAATATTTCATCACCACTGTGTTTCTCCTGCCAACACACCTGCGATGAAAATAACCATAAGTGGTTTATGTTTCGTATTAGCATGACTTAGAAATGAACATTTTTCCTAAATATAATTAGAAAAATTCCTTTGCCGCTAGTATAAATTCATTGTGAGCACTTGGGTGGATGCTTGTGTTTTCTAGCTACTAATGTTCATGAATTACAGAGGTTGAATCTAAATGTGACCAATTAAATCTTCTGAATCCCATAATTCCATAAAAATCGCCACCCACATACTGAATTTAGGCACATATAGTGAATTTACATAATGCATATAAAAATGGTATTAAAAAAAAATTGTTGAATATATACACACTCAAATCGAATATCACCAAACTCCTATATATAAGAATGGGTTTGGATGTTTCAAATACTTGAGGTAATTATGATGCCCACCTTCTGTATGCTTCCCAATTTGTTGAGGCATGACAAATTTATCTTTTTTACATTTAAAGGTATTTATGAAATCCAATTAAGGTTATATATTTGGTAGTATATGATTCCAAATTGTTAGTTTTAAATTTAATATAGTGAAATGAATCCAATCATTTTATCGGACTCAAGTAATCAATATTACATTGTTCAATGAAGCTTAATTATATTTTATACTTTCATATTTGCATGATTTACGGTTGAATATGCATTTTTCTTAATGGGCATGAATCCAGTAGGAGGATCTTTGGATATATGCTTAACATAGTCCCTTCAACTGATCTTCTAGTAATGTTCTATGAATCGTGTACTAGACGTGCTCTTTTCAGTTCCAGAAGATAGAAGAGACACACGTGAGCTAATTGGTGGTGTGTTGATCTTTACATGTCTATCAAAAACATTTTACATATAAAGACCTTTGATTTCATTTTCTTTATGTATAAGATTCGATCGGTAGGATGAGGTATAAGGGTTCTCTACGATCTCTGGCTGGAAGGACTGATTCCATCCAACCCGAATTCAACCCCGTTCGAATTAATGATGTTCATGTCCGGCCTGGCATATACTCGAACCCGTTCCATACCTTTGTTACAAGACCCGACCACAACATTTTATGATTAAGTTAGCAAAAATTACATTTTTTCCTGCCGGGGGTCTTTAATCTTGTATCTACTTTCTTGATCCATAACGGGCCTGGGGGATATAATACTCTCTAGGTTGGGGAACACTTTTCGATATTCTCTCTACTTTCTTTATCTCCATGATGAGCATGGGGGGGTTGTTGGGAACAACCCTATTGATGGTATTATATACTTTTGTATTTTAATTTGGTTCCGTTTAAGGGATAGAATTAAAAAAAAAACATGTATCTGTTACTAATTAACATGTCAGATACGATAGGACCCTATTCTTACATTTTCTATAGTTAACATAAATAAACACTCAATGATATAATATTGGATGAATAAAGACTACTGACCGACACTACAATCAAGGTTGTTCACATAAACACTCAATGATATAATATTGGATGAAGAAGGACTATCTTATTTTTTCGATTAATTTATTTTATCATCGCTTTTTATTTATTATTAAAAGTAAATTATACCGTGACAATGTCACGGGTTAGTACTAGTATGTTATAAAAAACACACAAACTCCGTTAGATGTTGGGGAAGAAGATGACATTGATGATTTTTTTTTGTTTTCTTTTTTGTTTTGTTTCCCTTCATTATATTAATTTTAACATAAGAAGGTAAAATGGTCATTTCAACACTATTTAACGTTGTTGACTATATTGACTTTGACGGGGCTTCTTATAAGTAAAGTTTAAGAGAGTCCAGACTCCAGATCTTTAGGTAATTTACCATATACCTAGGTAACTACTTTTCCCAACTTCAATTGCCATACCTGGCATATTCTCGATACTTTAAACCCTGCTACAGTGGAATCGATTGCATTTGCAGCGGAGCTAGTTAGACCACTCCCAATGGGTCTTAGCTAAGGTCGTGAATAGTGGCGGTCGTGAGTTAAGACCGATTTAACGACCACTGCAGAAAAAAACTGTCCAACATGTCGTGATAAGGCCGTGAATAGTGTTTTTTAATATTTTTTTCGTATTTTTTAATATTTTTTAAACTTGCTTAACATATTATAAGAGTGTTTAGAAGTTGAAATTAATCAAATTGGATTCTTAAAACCCGTTTTATAATTTATTGAGATTGAAAAATATAGTCGTTGTCTAATTAATCCGTTTGAAAAATATAGTCGTTGTTTAATCCGTTTGAAACTTATATCCGTTCGGAACAACATGTATTAAAAACACACAGATTCATATATTGAAATCATACGGATACAACATCACAACATTACAATCCTAATACATGATTGAAATTGAAAACACACAACATCATACAACATTGAAATCCTACTTGAAATGAAATGAAAGCACACAACAACAAACATAAGGAATCACATTCCGAGCTTGGAATGGAGCTTCTGCAGGATAGTAAGCTCCATCGGTGACAAGTTATCGAACCTGTTTTGTAGATCGATCATCATTTGGAACTTCCCCAACGTAGCAGCTTGATGTTGACTCTCAGCAAGCATTCTCGTATCCTCAGACTTCTTCTCCGCCTTCATTCGCATCACTTCAAGCTTCCTCTCCTCAAACTCAAGCCTCCGCGCCTCAGCTTGCTTCCTTTCCTCAATCTTTCTCAGTTTAAGCTCAAGCCTCTTCTCCTCAATTTTATTCATGCCTTGGAAGGATTCATTCAAACCGTCCATAATCGAGCTTCCACTCGAACCCCCTGCTTTTGGAAGGCCTTTGCCTTATCACAACCCATAGGGCGCTTCGATGCAATTTCGCTCCCATCATCATTGCATTCCAAACCCCTTTTGGTACCGCTCCCACCACTAACCTCAACATTGATAGCCTCATCAGCCGATCCACCACCATATGCCCAAGGTTACGCCCTGGAAGTTTTCACCCCGGTTGCACTGGTGAGATTCATGTGAGATTGCCACTGCGGATAGTGCCTCATTGCTTCCCAACAATGCATGTTATTAAACTTACTGCCCTGCCTCTGTTTGTGTAGCTTTTTGGCCATGTTGATAACATCATCGTCATTGTAACCGCTTTTATCTCCAACACATCTTTCCGCATCATCATAAGCTGAGACAAAGTGGTTTACATCTTCTTTCATCCGAGTCCACCTACCACGTAGTGAATTTGCAGTTCGAGGTGTGAGACCGGTAAGAGGATGGCCATCTCTAATGTTTTGCTCCCAGATTTCCTGAACTTCCACAAACATCGAAGTATACGTGCGGTTGGTGGCTTTCACCGGATCCTCACTTAACGACATGAAAATCTGGATGAGAGCACGATCCTCCTCTTCAGAGTACGAACTCCTTGACCCATCTTTTTCTTCCTCTTTCCCCGCGGTTGAGGCTGCCTTTTTTTCCAGTAAGCTTGCGAGGTTTCCTTCCTTTCCCTTTTGTCGTAGGTTCCGGTTGAGTCTCCGGAACAGACTCCGGTGGATAAGTTGAAGAGTCTGGGTTGTATGGATTGTAGCATCCAGTCGTATCGTAGAATGAAGGTTCCGATTGGCCTTTGGGTGAGATGGGGAGTTGGGAGTGACACCATAAAACTCATTCAGAAATGTCGGTATTTTATCCAACATTCCTTGTTGAGTGAGCCATATGTATGTTGGATGTTCAAATGGATTTGGTGGAATGGAGTTTGGAGTGGAGTTCGAATTCTAGGAGTTGTGAGTAGACATTTTAGCGTTTTGAGTTTAAGAAGTGGAAGATGAGAGGAAATTGAGGTGTGGTGCACTACAAAAAAACTGGTCTGTAGTGAAGGATAGATCCGTCGCTACAGACCAGCGATCCGTCGCCCCAGCTCTGGCGACGGATAGCAATTCCGTCGCTCCACTGGAGCTGAGGCGACGGATAAATAATCTTTCGTCCAATTCCGTCGCCCCACTGGAGCTTTGACTTTTTTTAATTTTTTTTAAAATCGATTATTGGCGACGGATAGAATCTATCCGTCGTTACATTGGCGACGGATAGATCTATCCGTCGCTGAAAAGCTATTTTTTTTAAAAAAAAATAAAATCCGTATTCGAATTCACTACAAAAAAAACTAGTTTTAGCGACGGAATTATCCATCGCTAAAACTGTGCCGATCCATCGCTAAATCCTTAGCGACGGATTTAGCGACGGATAACCCTTCTTCTCCAAACCAATTTTCACTATTTTTTTGGCGACGGATAAGTATTCCGTCGCTACATAACGACGAACTGGCGACGGATTAATCCGTTGACCAGTCCGTCCGAATTGGCGACGGATTACTTATCCGTCGCTAATTAGAGACGGAATTTAGCGACGGATTTGTTCCGTCGCTAAATCCCACCACCAAGTCGGCCTTAGTTCGGTTGACATTTAGCGACGGAACAAAATCCGTCGCTAAATTCAATGGGCTAATTCGCCCTTAGTTCGTGAATTTAGCGACAGATTTTGTTCCGTCGCTAAATTCACTGTTTAATTTTTTTTTTAATATTTTCGTTTCACCTGTTTTTTCACATAATATAATCATAGATAATATACCCGAAACAATTAAATTGCATTAATATATCCGAAACAATATAAATTATCTATAAATTATCCGAAACAAGAAGAAGGTGAAATAGTGTCAAATTATCCATAACAAGTCCATAATAAGTCTGATGTAACTAAGAATAATTGGGAGGAGGCGGTGGGTGAGACTGGGAAGAACTACTGAACATCTGGGTCAAAGCGTCCATCCATTTGAGCCATCTGAGCCTGTTCCTCAAGCACTTGCTCAAAGTCGCCTTGGTCGCACTATTTCACAGTGGAGAGGAGTCATCATCTCTTGAACCTGCTCCAGTGTGTAGAGATTAGATCGCGATCCTGATCCCTAGGACACTGAGAAGCTACCAGAACTCATGGAAGGGCCCAAACTTCCCAATCCATACATTCGACCCTTGCTGTCCATTGGGTTGACCTCGAAGAAGATCTGGTCTTGCTCTTCAATTGACTGCTCATGACCGTCGATCATCCTCTCGTCCATCCTCCTCTCGACCTCACTCTGCAATTGTTGGTTGCATACGAAATGAGATGCAATTTTAGGAATCACTTTAAAATACTCAAATACACATGTTAACCTTAAGAAAGAAACGTGCATCGCATACGCCCTCACGTCAGTCCAGATGCCATTCTTCAGCTTAGCCTTCTTGAAGTGGTACATAGCACTCTTCGGCTGTCCTCTATTGGCCTAAAAAAATATATGTGCAAACAAATAGTTAGTTGACAGGTGTGAAAGCAAAAAACTGTTATGTATCATATTCCAAGTCATAAACAACATATTTACTAACCTCCATCACGTGATCTGTAACAACAGCTCGCGACCCATAGTAATGTCTGGCAGTGCACGTACCATCTCGCGGCTCAGACAAACGGTTTTGTCTGTTCTTGTACGCTTGATCCTGGACGAAGGGATCATTCTAGTACGTCTTCCACAGTGCCCACTCGTCATCCCCCACCCAAGTTGGTTGCCTGCGTGTCTCCTTCATTTTGTAGACCATTTTCCTGTAGATGTCTGACCCTAAAGTCTCGAAAACGGAGTACAACTGGGACACCAGGGCATTGGGAATGTAGTAGTCCTTCTACAACAATTCCATTCAAAGTAAAAATTACACAAGTTTAAAGAAAGATAACAATTTAAATATAACACTCAAATGTAGTAGTCCTACAACAATTCAATTCAGTGGCTAACATACCACTCAAATGACACAACAAGTTCATAAATGGTGACTAACACATCAAAACAAGCTTAGTGGCTAACATACCACTCAAATTGTCCTAAAATTGACTAACACAATGGTGACTAACATATCACCCAAGTTCAGTGGCTAATATACCACTCAAATGACACAACAAGTTCATAAATGATGACTAACACATCAAAACAAGCTTAGTGGTAACATACCACTCAAATTGTCCTAAATTGACTAACACAATGGTGACTAACATATCACCCAAGTTCAGTGGCTAACATACCACTCAAATGACACAACAAGTTCATGAATGGTGACTAACACATCAAAACAAGCTTAGTGGCTAACATACCACTCACAGATATAGTGGCTAACATACCACACACATTAACACAATGATTAAAATAACAAATAAAGCATTCATTGTAACATTTAAGCTTATGCGCAGCTCGTCGAAGTAAAAGTGCTTCATCCGGTCCGGGATGTTTGACCACTTCTCGCCTCCCTGTCCCGGCATCTCCCGCCTCCCCCTGAAGATTTTGCCTAGTTTGTCCAAGGCATCCGGAGGCCAAAATCTGTTATCAATGAGACAAACAAGAAACGAATATTCATTAGTAAAATCATGTAACATATATTTATCTTAAGTGTATGTTCTACAAATCCATAATACTTACTTGTTCCTGCCGTTGGGGAACAACACCGGCTTCCCCTGAAATGTAGCACCGTCCGTCAACGTCAAGTAGGGACACCCGTCAGAGGGGTAGTCACCAGGAGCATGTGCCGTGTAGGCCGGTGGAGTCTCTGGTACCTGAGACTGGCTGCTGCTCCCACCAATGTCGTATCCAACGAGAGGACTAGTACCATGACTCGCTGGTGTACTACTAGAACCCGCTGGACTAGCACCCCTACACCCGGGAGGAAGGTATGTCGACTTCCTTTGGCGCGGCATCTGCAAGAGCATATAAGAAATTGCAAGAAAAAATGTGTTAGTAAAGAATACATGAATATGCATGTAAATTAAACATATACATTTGATAGATATTAACGCACAAAAAGTAATAATAATCAACAACTAAGCATATATACACATAACAACTAAGCATACAATACACACGTACCCTCATCCTCCTCGGCTATTGTTAAGTCTATAAATTGGTCTTCATGCAGGTCTATGAACTCATCATCATCTTGTACATGAACGATCGGGATTCGTAATTATATGATTAGCCTAACACGTCTACAATTATTAGAGGTGGTGGTGGAGATATATTAATGTTTTTTAGGCTTTTAGCGACGGATAGATCTAAATCTATCCGTCGCTAACTTTTCTATTTTTTTTAATTTTCCGGTCATTTGGGGACGGATAGATCTATCCGTCGCTAAAGTTTTTTTATTTTTTTTTCTTTTTATTATGGTCAACAAAATTAGCGACGGATAAAAGTTATCCGTCGCTACAGAGCGACGTATAATTTTATCCGTCGCTATGTGTAGCGACGGATTAAATCCGTCGCTACCCTTAGCGATTCGTCGCTACTGGGGCGACGGATAAAATCCGTCGTCCCTTTCCGTCGGATTGTCCATGTTTTTTTGTAGTGGTGAAATGGGTTGTGAATGAGATGTATTTATAGATCTCGAAAAAATATAGCCGTTGGTGTATTTTTTATTTAATACTCCCTCCATTCCACCTATTTCTTTCCATTTTGTTTTTGCACAAATTTTAAGAAATTTGAGTAAAAAATGGGTTTATATAGATGAAGTAGTAAGTGTATAGTAAAAAGTAAGAAAGATAATTGAAAAAGTATGAAAGAGAGAGATTAAAATATTAATAATGGAGATAGTGGGTTTCCATAAATGGAAATGAAAAGTTTTTAATGGAACGCCCAAAATGGAAAAATGGAAAGAAATCTATGGAACGGAGGGAGTATTACTTTACAAATTAATTTTAAAAAAATTTTAAAAAAAAAAGTCGGGTGGGGCCATTGGCTTCCATTGACCAATGGTAGGCGCTTCAAGGTCGCCCGGTGCAACAGCCTCATGGTCGGCCGTGAGGCACGACCGACCTCATGACCACTCCCATTTCATGTGTGATTTTAATCGCTTTAAACCCTCTCTTTAAAGTGGAGATAGTTACTGTAGCGCCCTGAATTTTAAAAAGACGAACTAAGAAAAATATGACTCGCGCTAGTTCGTGAGCTTTAAAATTCAATGAACTTGACTTTTGAAAATTTAAAACATAGTTCGACGCCTTGTGCGTCCTTATACTTGACATGAAAATTCTTAAATATAATTCGTGAACTAGTCAGAAAATGCAGCGGAACTATAAAATTGTAAAATCTTGCAATAATACATAGTCTTGAAAATCGTTAAAACTGAAAATAGTAAAGATGCTTCTGGTAGTGATCACTGCTCCGGCAACGCTCCGCTCCAAAGCTCGACTTCAAACCTAAAATTGATATTTAGAAAGGGATCAGCCGTGACCACTGGCTGAACAAGCTCCATGCACGTGCCATGACCTAAAGTTCTATCTTCATATTTTTTAAATCTTTTAGTCTTGCTTAATGCAATGCAACCCTGAGACCTGACTTGACTCTAAACACTTGAACTTGTTCTTCTTGAAAACTCTTAACTTGACCTTGAACTTAAAACTTATCTTGAAACGTCTTAAAAACATAACATGATCGCGAGCTCACTTGGCATCGTAGGTTCCTATCCTTGCACATGGTGGCTATCTGCCGGCCTCAGGTCACTTTCGTGGCCCTATTCATTGAATAAATAAAAACTGACGGCCTCAGGACCTTGGTCCCTATCCGCTGAACATGAACATAACTGTGCCACAAATACCAGGATATTTCCCTGCGAGCCCTTCACTTATCTTTAAACCTTGAAGCTTAATTTACTTTAAACCTTAACATCTTAACATCTTATTTAAGTGAATGTATGCTTTTAAACTCTAAACTTATAAATGAATGAACTATGGTGTGTGCATAACTTCACAAATTGCTCAATCAAGAAAAAACAGTGGATAAACAAACAAACCATAAAAAATAAGGAATGCACCACACTAATTGCCAGTAAGGGTAATGTACACAAAGTAGATAATACGTACTGCCGCTAGTTTCATTCAACAAACGAGCCAACAATCAAAATAAGCACCTATGTTAAACGCAACACAGTTTTCGTTAAACGCAACACAAAATATTTGTAAATTGACTAAAATGCCCCCAACTCCAAAAAAACTTATATGTTCAACAAAATTGAGCACTTTTATTAAAACATTAACACACACAATCTAACACATATAACAACACCAAACATAAATCGGAGAAAAAAAAAATTCCGAATTTTTTTCATTTATACAAATACAAAAACATTAACATGCAATTGCACACAAATTAACAACACTAAACATAAATCGATAAAAAAAAAATTCGGAAAAAATTTCGTTTAAACAATTCTTCTTTCTTCAAAAATATAGAAGTAAATTTCGGAAAATATCTCGTTTATACAAGCGAATTCCTTCTTTATCTTTTTTTTTTTTCTTCTTTAATTTTTTTTTTCCGGGTTATAAACTGCCGGGAAAAATCCCGGCAGTTTCTAATGAATCCCGGCAGTTCCTATGAAACTGCCGGGATTTTAGAAACTGCCGGGAAAAAATCCCGGCAGTTCCTATGGAAATGGTATTGGGTTAATTAACCCAATACCATTTCCATAGGAACTGCCGGGAAAAATCCCGGCAGTTTCTAATAAACTGCCGGGATTTTCCCGGCAGTTTATAATCCGGAAAAAAAAAAAAAAGATAAAGAAGGAATTCGCTTGTATAAACGAGATATTTTCCGAAATTTACTTCTATATTTTTGAAGAAAGAAGAATTGTTTAAACGAAATTTTTTCGGAATTTTTGTTTTATCGATTTATGTTTAGTGTTGTTAATTTGTGTTCAATTGCATGTTAATGTTTTTGTATTTGTATAAATGAAAAAAATTCGGAATTTTTTTTTCTCCGATTTATGTTTGGTGTTGTTATATGTGTTAGATTGTGTGTGTTAATGTTTTTTCGTTTTCATAAAAGTGCGTTTTCGAATTTTTGTTGAACATATAAGTGTTGTTTTGAGATAGGGGCATTTTGGTCAATTTATAAATATTTTGTGTTGCGTTTAACGATATTTGTGTTGCGTTTAACGACCCCAAAATAAGAATGAACAAATGCTTCTACTTTTCAAAATATGGAAGTCATCAAACCAGGTCTATCTACAGCGTATGAACAATGCTCAAAACACATTAATTAACATCAGTACAATTGTTAGACAAGAAAAATACATATTTCTCCAATATAGCACCAAAGGAAACACTTGACCACGATATAATGCAATTAACACGAACGGGAACATGATCATATCATTCTGCGAACATATACCACATGATACCCGCACATCCTGTTTAGTGACAACATCGCGCTTAACCATCTTGCCCAATTCATCACAAACAATAAACCTTAGCTAATCATGTTTCCATACCACAAATCATATTGCACTTGCTCAATTCACATCTTAAATAATATAAGAAGACAGTAACATGAAACTAGCCGTGTCATCAACTAAACATATTGGTTCCACCAGATTGCAGTCTTCCAACATAGAATAAACATAAATCTTTAACTAACATGAAATCGTAACGAAACTTACATACAACATAACTTATAATTCTAACAATCAACATATAAACGTTAATGTAAGTTTTAGGGGAACTTGCAAAGATTACATAACATAGCATAGATGACAAATCACATAATCTTGAATGAAACTTTAGGGAAACTTCAATCAATTTCATATCGTAGTATAGATAATAACTTAAACACGCAAGGTTTACATCATACATATAAACATTTGTGATGCAAGTCCTAGGGGAACTTGCCTTGATTATGTGAATAAACCAAATTGTATTGAATAGGAGTAAAACTCCAAAATGATCAATCAGTAAGTTACATGAGAAGATAGCTAGTATATATAGCAAATTACAGAACAGAAATAACTAACTTTCTAACTAACTTGTGTTTAGTTTGTTAATCAAACTTGCTTCTCCTAATACCCCCCTCAAGATGCAGCTGCGTGGATATTGAGAAGATGCATCTTGGAGCTGAATGTATTAAACAAGTCTTTTCCCAGTGGCTTTGTGAATATATCTGCCATATTCTCTGATGTAGGCATATGTATGATTTGTATAGTGCCATCTTTAAGCTTCTCCCTGGTGAAATGGTAATCAATTTGAATGTGCTTGGTTTTCTCATGTAGCACTGGATTTTCAGCAATGCAGAGTGCACTCTTTGAGTCAGTATAAATACAGGCTGGATGAGTATGAGAAAAAACAAGATCTTTGAGCAAATACATAATCCATTGCACTTCACAGGTTGTATATGCAATGGCTCTATATTCAGCCTCTGCAGAACTTCTACTAACTGTAGGTTGTTTCTTTGATTTCCATGATATCAAAGAGTTTCCTAAGTAGATACCATATCCTGTAATGCTCCTCTTTGTAACTGGACATCTAGCCCAATCACTATCACAGAAAGCAGTAAGCTTGAAATCTGATGTGGCTGATAAGAAAAGTCCTTGCCCTGGGCTCTTCTTTAGATATCTGAGTATCCTATATGCTGCTTGAAGATGTGCTTCAGTTGGTTGTGACATATACTGGCTTAATGTTTGCAGAGAAACAGCTATCTCTGGTCTTGTAATAGCAAGATAAATCAGCCTGCCAATCAACCTCCTGTACTCAGTGCCATCTGTTAGAACTGGTGATTCTTGTGTTGCAAAATGTTGTTTGCTGTCCATTGGTGTGTCCATTGGTTTGCTAGCCATGTATCCTGTGTCTTGAAGAATATCTAGTGTATATTTTCTCTGACATAAATATATTCCTTCTGGAGTTCTTGCTACTTCAATCCCAAGCATGTATTTTAGTATGCCTAAGTCCTTGATAGTGAACATATCATGCAGATGTGCTTTGACCTGTATAATTGCTTGTTCATTTGACCCTGCATGTATGATATCATCAACATAACATATCAGTGCTATATAATAATCTGGTTTACTTAATGTAAACAAAGAAGTATCAGCTACTGATTGAACAAATCCATAAGCAATTAAACAAGTTGACAGCTTATGAAACCACTGTCTAGAGGCTTGTTTTAAGCCATATAAACTCTTATTGAGTTTACAAACTCTGTGATCTGAATTTTCTAAATATCCTGGTGGTGGCAACATGTATACTTCCTCATTTAAGTCACCATGGAGGAAAGCATTGTTGACATCACATTGGTGTATATGCCAATTCTTTGCAGCTACAAGAGACAACAAAATCCTCACAGATGTTAATTTAGCAACAGGTGAATAGGTATGAAAATAATCAATTCCTTCTTCCTGTGTGTAGCCTTTAGCTACTAATCTTGCTTTATATCTCTCAATAGTTCCATCTGCTTTGTGTTTAATTCTAAACACCCATTTGCACCCTATACAGTGCTTTCCTGCAGGTAAAGTAGTTAAAGACCATGTGTTAGTCTTTTCTAAAGCTTTGAGCTCAGCATTCATAGCTTCTTGCCAAGCTGAAACCTGTGCTGCCTGTTTATATGATTTAGGCTCCACAGCCTTTGTAATAGCAGCAGTAAAAGCAAAATGAGAGTTAGACAGCTGACTGATAGATAAAAAATCACTAATAGGATATTTAGTATAAACAGATAGAGCTGTATTAGTTTTATGTGAAATAAGAGAAGGTGGTAGATCAATATTGTAAACTTTCAAATGAGCAGGTGTAGTTCTTGATCTGGATGATCTTCTCATGTTTTCCTTAACCAGATCATGATCTTGAGCAGCTAAATTTTCATTGTGCTGTACAATATCCAAACTTGCTTCTCCTTGTGAACCTGAAACATTAGAACTAGTATAAGATATAATTTCATCTTGTAAATCAGGTTGAGTCATATCAGCATCATCTGTATGTTCCATATTATGACCATAAAAGCTATTTGATTCAGCTGAAATTGCCTGATCATGTCTATCTATGACAGGACTTACTGAAGCTGCAGGAGTTACTGTATTATCCTGTACAATAGAAGAAATATTAGAGTTCAAGATTGAAGACAAATCTGAATTAGTATAAAAAATATCTTGAAAATTGTTTGTGTCATGAACAGACTCAGTGTGAATGACATCTTTTTGATAAAAAGGAAAAATATTTTCATAAAACTTCACATCTCTTGAAATAATAAGTTTGTTTTTTTTAAATTTAAGAGCTTGTATCCTTTAATACCAAAAGGATATCCAATAAAAACACACTGATCTGCCCTAGAATCAAACTTGCTTCTCCTATCTTTTATTGTACTACAATAACACAGACAACCAAATGATTTTAAGTAATCATAAGTTGCAGGTTTGTTGTACAACATCTGATAAGGAGTTTTGTTACTCAAAATCTCTGTGGGTAATCTATTGATGATGTGTGCAGCTGTCAGTATGCAATCAGTCCAGTAGGAAATAGGAATGTTGGACTGAAACAATAAGGCTCTAGCTATCTGTAACAGATGCTGATCATGCTTCCTCTCTACCACTCCATTTTGCTGTGGTGTGTACACACATGAAGTCTGATGAATGATGCCATGACTGTGATAGAAATCTTTCAAAATAAACTCCACACCATTGTCAGTTCTAATACATTTAATAGGAAAACCAAACTGAGTTTTAACCAAATTATGAAAATTAATGAAGTGTATTTTGACTTCTGATTTGTGTTTCATCAAGTAAATCCATGTACACCTACTATAGTCATCCACATTAATTGTTAAAAAATATTTATGTCCTTGATAACTGGTAGTAGAATAGGGACCCCAGATATCACAGTGAATTAAATCAAAAATAGCAACAGAAGTAGAAGTGCTAATGGGAAAAGGTGTTCTTTTGTACCTTGAAAAATGATATATAGTACAGTGTTCATGCTGTTTACAGGGAATTTTCAAATCAGAAATCAAAGAGATACACTTGAAAGAGGCATGGCCTAATCTAGAATGCCAAAGCTTTACATCTGATTTTACAGAATTTACAGCAAAAAATTGAACATTTGAAACAATAGTAGAAAATTTAAAATGGTATAAGCCATCTCTTTGCTCAGCATGCCCAATCTCTCTGAATGACAGAGGGTCCTGCAAATTGAATCCTTTAGCACTAAAGAACAAACATTTATCAGCAGTAAACAACACATTACAAAAAGACTTTTGTGTTAAACTACTGATAGACATTAAGTTGTAAGTAAAACTAGCACATACAAAACATTTTTCAATATGAAATCAGGTGAAATATGTATATCACCCATATGAGTTGCCACTGTTGAATTATTGTTAGGTAGTCTAATAATAACATTCACAGAAATAGGAATGGCATAAAACAAGGATAAATCACAACACATATGATCAGTTGCACCTGTGTCAACTATCCAAGTTTGCAATCTATTGTTATTCATAATATTAAAACAACAATGCATGCCATGCAAACCTGACTGCACAATTTGTGTAGGATCTGTTGGCAGGGATGCTATAGCAACATTGGCAGAGTGATTGACTTGATTCTGGGCTTGTTTCTGATAAGCCAGAAATTGTGCAAACTGTTAGAATAGAACTTGATCAACAATAGGATTGTCTGAGCTTGTTTCTGCATTGTTATCATCCATATAACCCTCTACAGCATTAGCAGAAGCTCTCTTCCCAACATTCTTGTTATTCTTCCATCCAGGAGGAAATCCAATCAACTGAAAACATGTGTCCTATGTGTGATTTGTCATACCACAATTCTGACACTTCTTTCTTGGTTTCTCCTTTTGATATGACTGATATCTTACACCAGAACCATTAGATTTTGCAACCATAGCAGCAGAATCCATTGGATTGTTCACAACCGGTTGAAATATGCTTCTCTGAGATTCTTCTTGCAACAACATACTATACACTTGAGAAAGTGTAGGAATAGGCTTCTGAAGTAGTAACTGACTACGCAAATGATTGAATGAATCATCCAATCCAACCATAAACTTCATAACAGCATCCTTTTGTTGTACCTTCATTTGAGTCTGTATTAGCTCACACTTACAAGTAGACAATGCACCACATGTACAAACCAAAGCAGGCCTGTAACTAATGTATTCATCCCATACACCTTTGAAGTAATTATAATACTGAGTCATGCTCATTGTACCCTTAGACATAGCACCAAGACTCTTCTCCAAGGTAAACACTCGAGGACCATCAGACTGCTCATATCTTGACTTAATTTCCATCCAAACATCTCTCGCAGAATTGCAGTAAAGGAGACTATTCTTAACATCATCATGCAAAGATTGATTAATCCAACCTAACACCAAAGCATTTGCTTTCTCCCACGCATCATACAAATCAGAATCATTCACATCAGGCACAGGTAAACTACCATCAATCAAGCAATTGTGATTTCTCAAAACTGATACCATGTGAATAAACCAAATTGTATTGAATAGGAGTAAAACTCCAAAATGATCAATCAGTAAGTTACATGAGAAGATAGCTAGTATATATAGCAAATTACAGAACAGAAATAACTAACTTGTGTTTAGTTTGTTAATCAAACTTGCTTCTCCTAATAGATTAAAGTATCCTAAGTAGCTAGTAGCAAATTGAACCACGAACTTATAACCGTTCTAACTTAGCTCTTGCTCCGTCCGTCCTTGCTAAAAGCTCCTATAGTGTACTAGCTTTATTAGTTGAGAATATATAAATATGGAGAGATATATGGTTCAAAGTGCTTGGATAGAGGTCAAATTTGGAGAAGGATGTGAGTATTCTGATGGAGAGAAAGCTAATGGGCAGGTAGTGTGATAGGAGTAATATGCATCATATGAATATCATCAGATTAAGGCAAACTAAACCTTTCCATTCCTTGTAACTTACAGAATTAAAACCGTGTATAAATGCTTGGGGTTTAAATGAGATTAATTGAAAGAAATTAGTGTGGAGAATTAGTGTGGTGCTTGGTTCGGGAATTTGGATGGATTAAGTCGTACGCTCTAACTAGTTCGTGTTAGAACGCGGTAAAACGTTACTTAATTTTCGGGTCGTTACAGTTACAGTATTTCATGCAGTCTTAGTTATATTGTATGAACCCATTACTTCTAAACTGTGGCTGTGTCTTTGTGATGATTTTCTAAAGTTAGACGAGGTTAACTGACCGCAACTAATCGTTCCATGTTCAACACTACTAGAAGTGAATTAAGTCACGAGTCTTTGAAGAACCACTATGATAAATTTATGAATCATGGATTTTTTACCATTATGTCGTCCTTGAGCATGAGTTGATGAACTAAATGACCAGCTTAAAATATTTGTTACATACATAAAAGAAAAGGAAATATAAAAAAGTAACATGATTATCATGAAATTCTCGGACTAACAGAATCCTGGCAGAAATTGAAGAGATTAAGATTTTCTTAATTAATGTTGTGATCTGGTGCTGGGATATATTCAGGGAGCTCTGTAAGAAAGTTATCAATTTGTTCATCATATCATTCATATCAATCTTACCCTCACCAACGGTTATTGGTTCAAGTGGTAAGGTGGCGCTGTGGATGTAAAAACAATATTTGGATAGCCTTAAAAAAGTACAGTCTTCGGCGGATTTGTGGCGTATACAGAGATCTGGTAAATCGAAAAAAAATAAATCTTAGCCTCAAGTTAACCAAATAGTACTGTACAAATGTAAACACGTCATGTACATGAAAACGACTAATTCCCCCACAAATTAACTGGTGATGATCAGTTCTCTGCCGGACCTTATTTTGCAAAACTAGCTGTGTGCATCTATTGTGAACCAACAACATACCATACCACCATTATGGCAGTCAAGACAAAACCGAAAAAAAACTGATGTTATAAACACCGGCAGTGGCAAATGCCAGGGAAATAACAATGACATCAAAGAAAACACAGAAAGAACTTTACAAGCAACAACAGAGCAATTAAGAATGTTCGCTAGTTTGGGTTTTGAATGACTCCACTTTTCCATAATTTGTACTGTTGGCCAATATACACATATGCTTCCCACGAAACACCCAATCTGGACTGCATTTTTCAGGAATAAGAAATCAGGCGAAACCTGATATTTTATCCCTACAAGAAGCAGCAGTGTCGGAACCAAATATTTCATCACCACTGTGTTTCTCCTGCCAACACACCTGCGATGAAAATAACCATAATGGTTTATGTTTCGTATTAGCGTGACTTAGAAATGAACATTTTTCCTAAATATAATTAGAAAAATTCATTTGCCGCTAGTATAAACTAAGGAAATGTGAGCACTTGGGTGGATGCTTGTGTTTTCTAGCTACTAATGTTCATGAATTACAGAGGTTGAATCTAAAGATTAAATCTCATCCTGATGACCTGATCTATAGAATGTTAGATTACATGTAATATATGCAAAATTTTGCAGAACAGAGCTTTTGTAATAGCTCAGGGACCAAATTGTGAAATATGAAGATTGGAGGACATGAACAGTAATAATAGATGACTATAAGAAATTGAAAAAGGACTCAGTTGGCTATAAATTGGAAAAATCGATCAACAAGAACGAACTTTCATATTATCTGATGTGACGCGAAAAGTGTCAGAATTCGATGAAAATTTGGCGTCTATGCTGAAACGGTGTTCTGAGTCAAAGTCATCGCTTTGCCATGATGTACGATGGATTTCGGCCATCGGAGGTCGTTTAGAGGGTTAAAATCGCATTTTTATAAGTTTTGGGCACTTCTTGCAATTTTTAATAGTTGTTAGAATTTGTTTTGTATTAGGTTTCTTCTCCAGTAAGCTAGGTTTTCAGTATTTAAACATTCTTAGATGTTTTTGTGAGTTAGTTTTTGATTGATTAATAAAAATCGAGGTTTTCTCAAAATCTATCAATTTCCGGTATTTTTTGCAATCAACGAATTTTGGTAAAGAATTCTTCCTAGCCACGTACGCTGCATCAGTTTGGTATCAAATTCCAGTCGATCCTGAGGTATGCCGCCCGTGAACAACGCCGCCCAGTCTTTGACGACGATCTTCTTTGAAGTTACGACGTGAAAACGCTGAATTTCGACGTGCTAACGACGATTTAAGGCGGCAGGTTGAATTATTGACGCAATGCATGGATGAATCCATGCATATGCGCCATCCTGATGATGATGTTACTGTTACGGACGAAAACCCTTTCGGATGTCTCCGGACTCGTTCACCCGAACGCCTTAACCAACGGTGGGAACAGGGTTTCAAGGTGGAAATTCCGACATTCGATGGCAGTCTTAAGCCGGACGAGTTTATCGATTGGCTATCACAGGTTGAAGAAATTCTGGATTTCAAGGAGGTTCCAACGGACCGTCGTGTTTCCCTTGTCACGATCCGCTTGCATGGTCATGCGCAAGCATGGTGGCAACAATTGAAATAGACGCATGTTCGTCATGGTAAGGAGAAGATTTCGAACTGGGTCAAATTCAGGAAGCATATTAGGGCTGCGTTTTTACCCTATAATTACGAAAGAGATTTGTACCAGCGGCTCCAGAATCTTCGTCAGGGTTCCCGTTCTGTGGATGAGTATACCACCGATTTCTATACCTTCTTGGCTTGTGTTGATCTCAACGAGTCCCCTCTTCAGTTGGTCTATCGATATATTGGTGGCCTGCATCTCCAGTTACACTACTAAAATAAAATGGCGGCGGATAGATCCGTCGATGCAATGACTATCCGTCGCCTCTGCGGCGGATCGGGCGACGGATAAAAATCCGTCGCCCCTGAAGCTATGACGGATAAAAATCCGTCGTCCATTCGCTGACGGATTGACGACGGATTGACCTTTTTTAAAAAAAAAAATGATTATGGGCGACGGATAGATCTATCCGTCGCCCCATTTTTTTTTAAATAAAATCCGTATCAATTTTATATTCATTATACGGATTAATTCCGGCAGTGGTGGTGCGGTGGTGGCAGTGGTGGTGCGGTGGGTGTGGTGCAGGTGGTGGTGGGAGGTGGTGGTGGTGGAAGGGTGGTGGTGGTGGTGGCAGGGTGGTGGTGGTGGAGGAGATGGTGGTGGTGGCAGGGTGGTGGTGCGGTGGTGGTGGGCCGGAGTAGAGAGGTGGTGGTGGTGGAGGAGGATGGTGGAGGAAAGGAGGTGGTGGAGGAGATGGTGGTGGTGGAGGATGGTGGTGGTGGCAGGGTGGTGGTGGTGGGAGGAGAGAGGTGGTGGTGGTGGTGGTGAGATGGTGGTGGAGGAAAGGAGGTGGTGGAGGATGGTGGTGGTGGAGGATGGTGGTGGTGGGAGGAGAAAGGTGGTGGTGGTGGGAGGAGAAAGGTGGTGGAGGAGATGGTGGAGGATGGTGGTGGTGGGAGGAGATGGTGGTGGTGGAGGATGGTGGTGGTGGGAGGAGAAAGGTGGTGGTGGGAGGAGGAGGAGAGGAGAAGTAGTGGAGAAAAGGAGGTGGTGGAGGAGATATATTATATTTTTTTTAGGTTTTTAGCGACGGATAGATCTAGATCTATCCGTCGCTAATTTTTTTTTTTTTTTCCGGCCTTGTAGCGACGGATAAATCTATCCGTCGCTATGTGTAGCGACGGATAGATTTATCCGTCGCTATTTTAGCGACGGATAAATCTATCCGTCGCTAAATTTTTTTTTTTTTTTTAATTTTGGTCACGCTACAGAGCGACGGATAATTTTATCCGTCGCTACAGAGCGACGGATAACCTTTATCCGTCGCCAAACGGGGCGACGGATAGAATCCGTCGCCCCAAGTAGCGATCCGTCGCTACAGGGGCGACGGATAAAATCCGTCGCCCCTTTCCGTCCCGTTACGGATGGATTCTTGTAGTGACAGGATGTTCTGAATATGTTCGACCCGTTAACTGTCGCCGAGGCACAACAGCGTGCATCCCAGGCCGAACGACAGTTAGCCAGGCGTGCCACCGGTAGCTTCAGGCAACCAAGTTCTTCTTCTTCACAGCCTGCCCGGGAGAATTCTGCCCTACCCACCCCTCAACCGGCGCGTGGTCCTGCAGCTCCCCCACCCGGCCGTGCTGGTGGTTTGCGATGCTTTAATTGCGGCGAAGTTGGTCATCGCCAAGCAGATTGTCGAAATCCGAAATCTGCCAATCGTGGCCTTTTTACTGAGGCTACTGAGCCCGAATCTGCCCTTCTCGCAGATTCGACCCCGTCGTATGATGATTATGTTGAAACTGACATGGAGGAGTATGTTTCCGGTGATGTTGGTCCTCTGCTAGTTCTCTGTCGGTCCTGCTTAACACCTTGTGCTCCTGTCAACGAGTGGTTACGCAATAATTTGTTTCATTCAACTTGCACCATCGGCGGGAAAGTTTGCACCTTCATCATTGATGCTGGAAGCTGTGAGAACGTGATTTCTGAAGTTGCAGTTTCGAAACTGAGTCTCTCCCCTGAGCCTCACCCCAAGCCTTATCGTCTTTCCTGGCTTAGTCAAGGTACGGATATTCTGATCTCAAGCGTGCTTGTTAATTTTTCCATCGGCTCTACTTATCGTGATGTTGTATACTGTGATGTGGTTCCTATGGATGCTTGTCACCTTTTACTTGGTCGCCCTTGGCAATATGATAATTCTGTTCTCCATGATGGACGTGCTAACACATATTCGTTCTTATTTCGTGGTACCAAAATTGTCTTAATGCCTACTCAGCCGAACGGGGGTGTTGTCCCCACCGCTCAAACACGTTCCCCTACCACCTTGTTGTCTCGTGGTCCTTTTCAGGCTGCCATGGCAGAATTTGGCGTGGTATTTATCTTGTTTTGCTCTCCGGTTACGCGTGATACCTCTTCCGTTGTACTTGTGCCTGTTCAACCACTGTTAAAGGAGTTTGCTGATGTCTTTCCCGAGTCTCTACCTTGTGAATTGCCTCCTTTGCGTGATATCCAACATCATATTGACTTGGTCCCGGGTGCTTCTCTACCCAATCGACCTCATTACCGTATGAGTCCCAAGGAACATGAAGAATTACGTCGCCAGGTTGAGGAACTGCTAGCTAAGGGACACATTCGCGAAAGCCTTAGCCCCTGTGCTGTCCCTGCCCTCCTTACCCCGAAAAAGGATGGCTCGTGGCGCATGTGTGTTGATAGTCGCGCCATCAACAAGATTACGGTGCGCTATCGGTTTCCTATTCCCTGATTGGATGACTTGTTAGATCAATTGGGTGGTGCTTCTGTGTTTAGCAAACTGGATCTCAAGAGTGGCTACCATCAGTTAAATGCATGGGAGATGAGTGGAAAACTGCTTTCAAGACTCGCGAGGGCCTATATGAGTTGCTTGTGATGCCGTTCGGTCTGTCCAACGCCCCTAGAACTTTTATGCGTGTGATGAACCAAGCTTTTCGTCCTTTTATTGGCAAATTTGTCGTCGTTTATTTCGATGACATCTTGATTTATAGCGACAACGATATGGCACACCTTGACCACCTGCGTGAAGTGTTATTGGTTCTCCGTCGTGATAAGTTCTATGCTTCTACCGCAAAGTGCGCCTTTCTGTCCGCTTCAATTCAGTTTCTCGGTTATGTGGTTTCTCGTGAGGGTCTGAAAGTCGACCCTAGTAAGGTTTTGGTCGTCGACCAATGGCCTCGACCTTCTTCTATCACTGAGGTTCGAAGTTTCCACGGATTGGCTTCCTTCTATCGGCATTTTATACCTCACTTCAGTGGTGTTATGGCTCCTATTACGGATTGCATGAAAGGGACTAAGTTCCACTGGTCTAATGATGCGGAGGCTGCTTTTCTTGAAATTAAGCGCCGGCTCACTTCGGCCCCTATTTTGGTACTTCCTGACTTCTCCCAGCCCTTTGAAATCCATTGCGATGCTTCGAAAACAGGTGTTGGGGCTGTACTCAGCCAATCCGGACGTCCTGTTGCTTATTTCAGTGAGAAGCTTTCTGGTGCTAAACTTCACTTTAGTACATATGATATCGAGTTCTATGCGATTGTCCAGGCCATCAAGCATTGGCGTCATTATCTGTTTCAGCGCGAATTCGTACTATATACGGATCATGATTCCCTTAAGCATCTTGGCAGCCAAGATAAGATATCTCATCGTCACGCTTCTTGGATTTCTTATTTGCAGCAATTTACTTTCGTGATTAAACACAAAGCCGGTGTTTCTAATCGCGTTGCGGATGCTTTGAGTCGTCGTCATGGGTTGTTGACTGAGATGCGTGTCCATGTCCCTGGCTTTGATTCGTTCGTGGATCTCTATCTTGATGATCCATTCTTTTCTCAGGTCCTTGCTCGCATCCAACAGGGTGACTCGACAGCTTTTGTGTTGGAAGATGGGTTCCTTTTCCGCAGTGTGCAACTGTGCATTCCCGACTGCAGTTTGCGTTTGAAGATAATTCAGGAACTCCATAACGAAGGTCATGTGGGGCGTGACCGCACTTTTCAGCTTGTTGCGGGTTCATATTTTTTGCCTTCTATGCGCAAGGAAGTTGGTCGTTTTGTTGCCCGCTGTCATGTTTGTCAGTTAGCAAAGGGAGCATCGACTAACGCCGGGTTATATTTACCCCTGCCTATTCCCACACAGCCATGGTCTGATGTTAGTATGGATTTTGTCCTTGGTTTACCCCGTACCCAGCGTGGTTCTGATTCTATTTATGTGGTTGTTGACCGCTTTTCGAAGATGGCTCACTTTATTCCTTGTAAGAAGACTTCTGATGCTGTTGCTGTAGCACAACTGTACTTTCGTGATGTGTATCGTCTTCATGGGCTCCCTGCATCTATAGTTTCTGATCGTGACACCCGTTTTGTGAGTCACTTTTGGCGCAGTTTGTGGCGTATGGTTAATACTCAACTCAATTTTAGTAGTGCTTATCATCCGCAGACAGATGGTCAGACCGAAGTTGTCAATCGTTCGTTGGGAAATCTTTTGCGCAGTTTAGTTGGGGATCATCCCAAGGCTTGGGATCAGAAACTGCCTCAAGCTGAGTTTGCACATAACCATGTTGTTAACCGTTCCATTGGTTTCAGTCCTTTTCATGTGGTTTATGGGTTGTCTCCGCGGGGACCTCTGGATTTGTTAGCTCTGCCCAGCAAGGTGCGTCCACATGCTACTGCCGAAGAGTTTGTTGAACAGTTGGCTCAAGTTCATCAGTCCACGCATGCGCATTTGGTTGCTGCTACTGCCAAATACAAGAAATAGGCTGATCAGGAATGGCGTGCTGTTGATTTCGATGTTGGTGACTTTGTTTGGGCTATACTAACTAAGGATCGCTTTCCTGTTCATGAATATAGTAAACTTGCTGCTAAGAAGATTGGTCCTGTCGAGATTATGGAGAAGATCAATCCAAATGCCTATCGTTTGCGCCTTCCCAGCAATGTTCATACTTCTGATGTCTTCAATGTGAAGCATCTTGTTCCTTTCGTGGGTGATTCTTCTTCTGATGAGGATGATGCGGTTCCAGATTCGCGGCCGAATCTTCTCTATCCAGGGGGGAATGATGTGACGCGAAAAGTGTCAGAATTCGATGAAAATTTGGCGTCTATGCTGAAACAGTGTTCTGAGTCAAAGTCATCGCTTTGCCATGATGTACGATGGATTTCGGCCATCGGAGGTCGTTTAGAGGGTTAAAATCGCATTTTTATAAGTTTTGGGCACTTTTTGCAATTTTTAATAGTTGTTAGAATTTGTTTTGTATTAGGTTTCTTCTCCAGTAAGCTAGGTTTTCAGTATTTAAACATTCTTAGATGTTTTTGTGAGTTAGTTTTTGATTGATTAATAAAAATCGAGGTTTCCTCAAAATCTATCAATTTTCGGTATTCTTCGCAATCAACGAATTTTGGTGAAGAATTCTTCCTAGCCACGTACGCTGCATCATTATCGTATTAGGTTTTTATTCATTTACCGTAACTAGAATTTGGGATCGAATTCGGGTTGTTCGGGTTTGGGTTTTGAATTTTGCAACAACAGTACCAATCAGGCCTTACCAGTTCGGGTTCTCGGGTATTTGGGTACCCGAATTTTTTTTTTCTTCTTATTTTTAAAGCTTTAGGGCAAACTGAGGGAGTAATGTTAATGGTTAAAATCATTACCCATTGATTTCTTTAACAATACAGTAAAACCTCTATAAAATAATAATGTTGGGACCTGGATATTTTATTAATTTAGCGAGATATTATTATATCGATAAATTAATAATTTATTAATTTAAAGAGATTTTACGTATATGCATAATTGACCAATAAAATTTGGGGCAATTACATATAGGCCCCCTGTTAGATTTTTATCTTGCAGATGACTACCACTTAGTTCAACAATTACATGCAAATCCTACTCGATACAAAACAATTACATCTAGGTCCACGAATTTGACTTTTCGCGAACTTAAGCTAGGAAAAACCATATTTGCCCCTGTTCCAATTTGAGCTTTTCAAAATCACCAAACAGCCTTACCTAATGACTGATCACGTGAGAAGCACGTGAGGACTTCAATGTAATTGAATTAGATTTATCAAGTAGTCACTTGTAATAATTTATTTACCCTTTTTTTCAAAAAAAACTAGACTTAGTGGTAAAATATGAAAATATGCATGGGCCAAATTGACAGAAAATGGAAGTGCCCATCAAAATCTATTTTGCAATCTAAGTTCCTGATACAACCCTAATTCTCCAATGCAAGGGTTTTAAGTTCCTAAAACATTCAATTCAATCACTAGTTTTTCCAATTCGAATATAATTACAACCAAACTCAACCAATATCAAATCCTAGTCTTCACCATCATATATTCGATATCAAGAACAATTAAGAATGAGTTTGAGATATTAATTGAGTGGAAAAGTACACGTGGACCTCCAAAAATGTGGTTAAAAATGAACTGAATTATGGAAGAAATTTTCATAAAAGGAAATGTAACGCATGAAATGAAAAATTGCTACACTCTTACGATGTGGAGGAGTAAATAATATTAACTTAACACACGAATTGTACAATAAAACCGTTCTTGTTCTTCACTTCACTCCAATTTCTGCAACATCCCACCATTAAAACAGAAGAAGAAGGAAGAAGAAGATGACACAGACCAAAGCCATGCTCTCCCACCTAGACCCCATCCTCCCTTCCTCCGCCACACCCACCGGCAAGTCCAAACCCTCCACCCACACGTTCCATCGAAACCTCCGCCCAAGATTCACTCTCTGGTCTTTCTTCTTCATTTCCTTCATTTTCATCTTCTTCTTCTACTCTCCTCCCTCCACCAAACGCCACTACTTCCAAAACCCTTCCAATTCCAATTCCCCCATTTCTCACTCGGCCCAAATTGAAGCCAATGTCCGCATTCAAATGAGCCAGCTCCAATTCAGGTCTAACTGTTCTTGTAATCGGTAACCGGTTTCGTAGGAACCCATGTCGCCTCTGCTCTGAAAAGTCAAGGAGACGGTGTTAATCAGACTCGATAATTTCAATTGTTACTACGAGACCCGGGCTCAAGAAGGCGGAAGACAACATTCGGCGTCGAGGGGTGTACATTGTCGAAGGGGACATTAATGATGCTGAATTGCTAGCCAAGTTGTTCAAAATCTTTTTTTTTTTTAAATTAAAATGGTAGTACTTAGTATTTAGAAAGAATTGGTAAGGATCTGTTTGGTTTGTGAATAAGCTGATAGGTGACTTAAGCTGGTCAATACAAAAACGGATTAATGGACCTAGATGTAATTGTTGAACTAGATGGTAGTCATCTGTTACAGAGGCGTCTAGCAGGGGTGGTGTATGTAATTTTCCCATAAAATTTTCAAGTCCAATATAGTAGTTACAATGTATATCAATTAGAGATAAAAGAATAAATTTAAAAAACATGTTCCAATTAACATTCTATGACTTCATATTCACATATTATTTGGATTTGGAAGTTTGAATGACATATGTTAAATGTACTTATATACAAGTAAATGGACGTGAATCACTTGCTAGATTTTCCCAGTGAACACAAAAAAATGTTTTGAAGTTCATTGTATAGAAGAAATGGTGGCGGATACCATTCAAAATTCGGTAGATGATGAAGCTGAGTATGATTCGATGACTTTGGAACCAATCACTCAAAAAGAAGCATTGCAACCGACAAAAACTCTTCAAAACTTTTTGTTGCTGTACGAGAAGACAACGCCACAACTCTGAAGTGCAATGAGGAGATTAAAGATGAACTCAGTATGTATTTAAAGTTCAACAAAAAACAAGTGACTATAAATTCATTTTTTTACTTCACATACTTAGAAATTTTTCAGTGGATAACAAAGATATATATATGAAATTTTTTAGTAATTATTAATTTATAGTTTTGGTGGGACCAATATATATACACAGGGTTTTTAAAAAAATTATTATCTTATTATTTTATCGATTGGGGTTCAAATTTGTACTGGTCCTAAGTTGGAACCGAACAAATTATTAGTTTTATCGAGTATTAATTTACGTAGGTTTCACTGTAGATCAAAATTCACAATGCCTTAAGCCACCGATCGCTACTACTCGGTCAAAAGATTCAACTACTACTGCAAGACTGCATCATATTACCACATAGCAAAGTTGATTCTGCAAAGCTGAAATATTGGAAATAAAAGTTTCTGCTCTTCTTTTGTTACTCCTGGTGAAATCTAGAATAAAAAAATATTCATTGCCATTTATTTTTCCTATCCCCAAGTAATTACAATTCAAAGAGCTCAAAAGTCAAACTCACTCCTCAAATCCATCAATGGCTACATTTTTAGCCTCGCCCAAACAGAGGCGGACTAGGATTCCAACTATATATAAGGTCATTTAAAGGGTTAAGTGGCAAAATTCTAAATTAAAGAAAATATTACGTGTAAAAAATTTCTTTTTTAAATTTTGAGGGGACGAACGCCCTCCTGGTTCCGCCCCTGCACCCAAATCATCAAGTTCTGTTGCAGCACATGTCAAATCGGGGAGAGTCGATCCAGATATGGCTGATTTGGGTACCCGATTTGACATTTAACCATGATTTCGAGCAACCCAGAAAAAGCAAACTCGATCTGGAAAAACAGAGACATAGAATTACCTTTTTACGCCGCCTTTTTGAAGATTCCGGTGGACTAAGATCGGAGTCCGTCGACAGCGAATGATCGGAGACAAACGCCGGCAAGTGGAGATAGATTCATGGTGGCTGTCATTGGTGGCTCAGTCTCATACCTAGGTTTGGGTGGGAGGAGATGGGTTTGGAGAAAAGAAGTTTTGGGTATCTTATGTTTCAAATAGGGATTTGCAAAAAACCCACCCGTCCGGCTCACCCATGCAAACCGTCCGTCTTTCATCCGCACCCGCTAACTAATTTTTTTATAAAATGTGTAGTGGGTTTTTTTTTTTTTTTTGACCCGCCATTAGTGGGTGGATGGTGGGTTGGATGAGTGCAACCTGCGACCTACTCGCCATTTTATGTATGTATGTATCTGTGTAGGTATATGTTTGTGAATTTAAGTATAAGGAGACCCATCGGTTAGAGAAGTTTCATCTTCGTTTATGTCGTTGAGTATAGATATAGTTTAAGTGAGCCTATAACTCTTCTCTTTAAGCACTATTTCGCAATTACCATTCGTTCTTTTCAGCTTATGTCATGTATTCAAGCAAAATAACACAAGTTGGCAACTTCTCGAGTCAACACTTCATCCAATACCGCGTGAAAATCTTTAAAATTAAGTAAAGAAGATAAATACTTCAAAAGAATCACTACCCTCTTTGTTTAGAACATGCTCTTTATTGCTGATTTTTTTTCCTTGCATATCTACTTCTGCACAAGTTGTAAGTTTTTACTACATCCATTTCTATCTATATTCACCCGCCAATCCGCCCGTTACCCGTACGTCATTTTTATCACCCGAACCGCCGCAGGTTGAAAAAATATTCCACCCACCTCGGTTTATAATTATAATCACCCGCCATAGGTGGGTCGTTTTGATTTTTCGTAAAAATCCGTCCACACCCGCCTGCGCTCACCCCTAGTTTCAATTACGTAGAAAAAGAACCGTGTTAACATTTCGGGTACCCGAAACCCGACTTTGTTTTAAGCAGAAAACCCCGAACCCTACAAATTCGAGTTAAACTATGGGTAACCCGAACCCAAAGATTGTTGCACTACCCGACCCGAACCCTACAAATTCGGGTCGGGTACCCAATTACCTGACACGAATGCCCAGCCCTAGCTGTAACCTAGCTTTCTTCTCCGATTAAATGCAATCCGATTCTTTCTTCATTCCTGATCATGGACTTCAAGAAATTTGCTCTGTTATTCATCTTACAAATTAGGCGTAAGAATATTTCACATGGCCAGTTCATATAGGTTAATTTGTACTTCTGCCAGTAGTAATGTTTGATTAATGGCAGTGTGGGTGATCTGGACTTTAATTCTAACAAGTGAAGCAATAGTGAAGTGCTTAATAAAGTATAGAACCTGGGAGATGTAGCACTTGGGGAAATGTCTATAATATGATCATGATGATCATGAAGCAGGGTTTCATTATCGTCATCACTTGAACGCCTCACGAGCTCATCACCACGAGCTGCTGCTGCTGCTGGCTCGTTCTCACAGGAATTCATTTTCAGCCGGTGATTGGTCTCCAACTCTCCGTCAGATAGGGACCTGTATGATGAAATCATCGAATTAACTCTAGTTTAGAATGCATATTTTGATCCATGCAAGTAAACAATATAATGAACATGAGATCGAATGAAGTGATGAACTGAGCACCTAATTAGTACCCCATTTCGATTTTGAAAACGGCTAGTCATCGTGTGTAATTGAGCATCAGTTGGCATTTTGGTGTTTAAGGAGGAGCCCAGTTTCCAATTTTCTTGAATTGCCATATCTCATCGGCCTTCTCCTTCTAGCTTGTTCACTTATGTGTAACTATATAGTGTGTGTGTATATATATCTACACACTTGGAGTACCATGTATTTTAGCCCTCCTAGTTCTGAGGGGTCGTTTTGAGCTAGTATTGACTTGAGTCTAAATTGATTGGTCGCTTAGATTGAGACAGAAAAGAAAAAAGGGTAACCGGTCGATCTCACGGATGAGGTAATCATGTTTTGAACTACTGGGTGGGGTGTAACGGAATATTCATATTTTGGTGGAGCTTAAGAATGCCCAAAGGCTCTTCTCAAAAAAAAAAAAAAAAAAAAAAAAAAAAAAAAATTATAATAATAATGCCCAAAGGCCAAATTCTATTTTCATCAATGTAAAGGGATTCGAACGTGCTGGATTTTCGACAAAACTTAATTAACAGGAGTATCTAATTAAATTATGGTATAATTCCACTTGGTTTGTATGATAACGTAAGGTATAGATAGAGTTGTTGCAGAGATGGATCAATTAGTACCATATTTTGTTTTTACATGTGGTAGTGCGCTTCAGATCTAATCCTAATGTTATTGTTAAGTATGAATTTCTTCGTAGCTGCCTTATGATTTCATTGACACGTTGAATAAGCTGACAAAACAATCTCTTGTTTATCACGGCTTCAAATTCCATGCTAATCTTCCTGTCTATTGTACTGTTAATTCCAATAAGCTTTTGTAACTTCGGCTTGAAAAATTCGACCCGTGGTTTCACCTTTTCACTATAGCAGTGGGACCCATAATGAGAGGATGTGACCACCAGGGTTCGAACAAACCCTTTGAATTTTGTGTATTTAAAGTGTGGAAAATTCAACAAGTGCAACTGAAGAAAATATAGTTTCATACTTTCATGTATCTCATCATTACGTCATAAACATCTCTAGATAAATCGATAATTTTTTTAATAACATAAATACGTCTCTAGATAAATTATCTAGAGACTGTATCTCAGGATACTTACTCAAGAATGTACTAATATTGATGACATGCGGTACTCACGTTATACCTTTTAATATCGAATTCTAAATTTAGACGAGTAAAAAATTCCACGCATGTGAATTCCTAGTGTATGTCCATGTCCGATTATAAGTGAAATGGAATACATAACATTTAACATTGATTTTCATAAATATTGTAATGCCAACATTTTAAAATTAATTACTTTGTACTAATCTTTACGGAGAGACAGAGCCTAAATTAGTTAAGATGATCTAACTCAAGGTAGTATATATGTGTACGTAATTAACTATATAATATGCTTGGTTTATTTATTGACATACGGATATTGTATTTTAGTACTCTGAGGCCATGGGGCGTCCTTTTATGTATTGTCTTGAGTGTAAAAACGTGATTAGTTTGATCCGGTATCTGGAGCAAACAAAGTATCAAGTTGATTGGTTGCTTTGAACGAGACAAGAACAAAGAAATGCGTCATGAAGACAAAGAGTGAGCAGAGAAAGGCGCCACATAAGACAAGACGATCTGGTCTCGCGGATGAGGTAATACTATTACGTTCCAAAGACTTTGGTAGGGAATGTGGTGTGGTGAAACACGAGCTTGAAGATAAAATATCACCAATCTAATTGTTTGTTAGGCAAAAATCGGAAAAAGTAGATTGGTATGATGTTGCCCGAATTTTTTCGTCTTTATTAGATGGCGTGATGTGGCAGCACCACACCACACCAATCCAAAATACCATGGGTGAGGGCGGTATTGTGAAATTGGTATGGTATGGTAATATTTGGGCCTCGCAAAATGTCCCTTTTGCCCTTGAAAGTAACAAAATGTTCTACTTATTAATCAAACTTGCCACTCACTATTTACATAATTAGACACTACAATGTTATTACATTTTTTCCACTCATAACACTAATTACACACACAACATTCAATACACTATTTACTCACTTCCCGCCAACATTTTCATTTCCCCCCAAAACATTCAATACACAATTTACTCACCTTCCCCAATTAAATGTCCCAACCACCAAAATCAATACATAACTAGGGTTTATATGGAGTACAGATGATGCTTGAAGCTGTGTGTAGTGACCCAGTAGCTAAGCCCAGTCTTTAAGCCCAAGTCGGCCCAATTTATCATTTCTGTCCAAGTGCTCTTTCAATCCGGTAACCAATCAAGCGCGTCACATAATCAGCTACAGCAAGTAACAACAGATTCTGTTGCAAACTCACTCATGTTGCCAATATATCATCTGTAATCTGGCAATTGGCAACGTTCATGCGTATGTGAGGTATTATTCTCACTTGTCGCTTCTCACCAAATAACCGAAATATCCTCTCAGTCCTTTTCTCATCAATTGTCCCTTTTCACAAGTTTTCCGGCGATTGATCGAGCTTCTATCATTTTCCTTGTTGCATTTTCATACTGAATTTGTTGTTATTCGAGTTCTATACTTTGGTAACGATTGTACTGTTGTTGATCGTGGTTGAATTCGATTAATATATGTTGAAGTTATCGTTTGGGTCATAACAAGTGGTATTTAGAGCAAGGTTTATTGTCGATAGACCGTGATTCAGGCGATAACTATGGAAACACGCTATAAGGAACTGTTTGATACATGAGAAAGCACGAAATGGAGATTCAGGGGGTTACTTAGAAGATTGATGGAGTATCAGAGAAGATAGTGTCACTGGATGACACTATGACTGAAATGAAATAGCAAATGGCGATGATAATCAATTATCAACAGTCGCAAATGGCCAAGGAGAAGGATAAGGCGACGATGGATGAATCATCAGGATCCAAGGCAAGAGAGGCGTATACGCCACCTCCGTTGAGAATTCAAGTAGCACAGATAATGCATGAACCAGCGGCACTACCAACTCATAGGCTGGAGTTTCCGAGTTTCTCTGGTGATTATCCTCGAGCATGGATGCGGCGAGCAAATCGATTTTTCCAGGTAAATCCAATGGATGATATCAATAAAGTGTTACATTCTTCGTATTACTTGGAAGGATTAGCTGATTTATGGTATTTTGAATATATTGATGGGAGGAATCATATGCGTTGGGATTTATTCTGTAACTTGCTATTGGAGAAATTTTTACTACCTGGTCATGAGGACATAGTAGTCGATTTCACTCAGTTAACACAGAGATTGGATGTTAGTAGTTATGTTGAGCAATTTGAGGAGATGAAGGCTTTGGTTAGAGCTAAATATCCCATGATCAATGAGGAATTTTATATATTCTGTTTTATGAAAGGTTTAAAAGAGGAAATTAGGGCGCCTGTTCAATTGTTTCGACCTATAACATTGACAGCAGCTATGAACCAAGCTAAGATGATGGAAGGAACAGTAAATGTGTGGGGAAGGAAGTATAGGTTGGGTCAGAAGGCTCCTGTTAGGAATATCTGCTAGTATTTTGATCACTCATCACATGTTCTTATCTTAGCCAGAAAGGTGATTAAATACTCTTGGCTCACTTGAACATTGTAAAAGAGGAAATCACTGAGTATGATTAGTCTAGTAAATCTTGCATTAGGATTATAGGTCTCTGAGTGTAATTTTTATTTCCAGAAGACCATGAAGATCAATCCTAGCAATGGAGCTTTTCTGAAGATTAGAAGACTGAAGATTGCACAAGATTTATGAAGATATCAAGGTTTAGTCTAACTCAGAAATACTATGTCTTTAATCCTTTCTTAAGTGTATTTACTTACTTTTGAAATATGATTCTGGACATATGACATCATTAGTATGGAGCATGCAAGCCATCAGAAAGCTTCATGTATCCGTTGAAGACTACAAGACAAGAAATAGTACAAGTGCATTAATTGCATCGAAAAAGCTTTGAAGCACGATCCTCTCGAGACATGAGACAAGGACTTACAGTACTCATTTCAAGATAAGTATGGACTAAATTTGAATTGTGTCTACGGATATCATTCCAACAACTCTCAAATTCATCTATATATATCACACACTTAGATCTTTGAGAAATACACCTTAGAACTCTATCTTGCAAACTTACCATCAAGCAAAGTATTCTCTCAAGCACTCTACTACCCTTTCGAAAGCTTTACATTGCTCGAAGAATCACTAGTAGTTCTAAGTTGTCACGAACCTTAACAAGAGATTGTTATTCGTGAAAGAGTTGAGCTATCGGATACCCTTTCAAGCTCATTCTCCAGAACGGATATCAATTACTTGGGTCAGTAAAGAGCAGACTGCCATCCACTGAACAAGTGTATTAAGTAGTCTTGTTCTATTAGGCTCTCTGAAAACATAAGTGAAAAGTTATACGAGAAGCCTCTCTGACAAACCTTATAACCAACACCATCAAGGCGTGGAGTAGAGGAAGTACTTGATTTGGGAAATCAAGGAATAACTCCAAGGTTATCTGAGTAGAGGAAGTACTTAGCTCTAGGAGTCAGAATAACTCAGGGGGAACATTTGGTTGGGAACCATTTGTTTAAGAATCTTAGAATAGGATTATTGCAAGGTGAACTCAATTATCTGTTCTAGTGAATTCTAGGTCTCAGAAAGACCGAAGTGGATTAGTTGGAGGATTACGCCACCTCTAGATACCACTATACTTCTTGTGTCATTTACCTTTCAGTATTTACATTTCAAAGAAGCACACACACATACTTATTGTTTCGCAATTACCTATCTTAAAGTCTTCCTCTGATTTAAGTATCGAAACCCCAGTTTCGAGAAACTATGTTTATCGACAAAAGTTTTAAAAGACTATTCACCCCCTCTAGTCTTTTACTTTGCCGTTATCTGGACCAACAAGTGGTATCAGAGCAGGAGGTTCACAAGCTTCAAGATACTTGAACCTAGATCCCAGATAGGTGAAGGAACTTTGTCCCTTTCGAGGACTATATAATTTGTGTGTTAAGTGTGCGGGTATGTCTCCGAGTGATGCACCCGCTCAAGCCGAAAACTACGAAATGGAAGAACAACATGATGCTCCATCCGAGGCCATTAGTGTGAGATGATCTATGTCATCAATGAAGGGCCTATCAAAATCGCACAACTCAAACAGCATTCGAGGTGTCTGATGGAAGAAAAGCCTCAGACAAGGAAGATGGAAGCGAGGATGCGGCTGCTAGTGATAGTGGTCGTGTTGCTCATGGAAGCATTATGCATGAAGACAAGCCAAGAGAGCTCTGGACATCTGAAGATGCCAAGAGACATAGATTGGATGGTCAAGCTCGTAATATCATCATCAGATCGACACCTGAGCACATACAGTGTAAACTGTGGGGTGCTAAAACTGCGAAAGTTGCTCGGATTGATTGAAGAAATGCATGCGGGCGAAAACCAAGGAAAACATGTTCAAAATTCTTAAATTGAAGTTCCAAAACTTCAAACAAGGTCCCACTGAAGCTCTGGAAGAACTTGATTTCAGGTTTACTACACTTATGAGTGATATGGCTGCACTTGGTGAAAGCAACAGATACTCCCAGCCAGAAAAGATTAAGACTATTGTCAGAAGTCTCAATCACAACTGGGAGCACACTAAGTTCTTTTATTTCAACCAAGGGATGCCAAATATTACTCTAGTAGAGCTCTTCTCTCATCTTGCTACTGTAGACTATGAGACAACTCAGAGAGAACAAACAGTTGAAAAGTTGCAAAGTGTTGCTCTAGTTTCTCAAGGTACTTCTGAAAAGAAGGATACCAAAGATGCATCTGAAGAAAATGCTCTTGCAGTAAGACACATGAAGAAATTTTTGAGTCAAGAGATTGAGAGAAGAAAAGCTAAAGAAAAGCTGAAAAAACATCTTGGCCCAAACTATCATCAGTACAAGAACATACAAATGAACAACTCTCTGAACACCCCCATTCAGAAAGGTGTTAGTACTGAAGCTGCAGAAATAGGAAATGATATCTGCTTCTATTGTCAAAAGCCTGGTCACTTCAAAAGAGATTGTCCTGCTTTAAACAAGCTCAAGACAGGTGACAAGAAGGACAAAAGAAATTTCAAGAGAAATCAAAGGGCCTTACTGACTGAAGAAAGGAAGAAGATTCAAATTCAACTTGATGCTCTAGACATTGAGACAGATTCTGAAGATGAAGATGACTCAAACCTACCATTACCAGAATTGTGTGGAATCACCCACAATGTAATCGACTTTGGCCTTAAGAAGAATGAAATGTGTGGAGTTGCTGAGATTAGGGGTGTACGCGGGCGGGTGCGGGCGGTTTTTTACCAAATATTCAACCGACCCACCTATAGCGGGTGGACAAAATATTAAACCATGGCGGGTGAATAATTTATCAAACCACGGCGGGTGGGTTGACATTTAAGCGGGTGAATGGCGGGCGGGTTCAACGTATAAAATAAACATGCTATAATATGTTCGAACAAGATAAATATAAGTTCCAATACGAAATAAAACACTCCATAAGCAAGTACAATCACCATACATATGTATAAATTCCAATAAATCCAAAATACAAGTACATTTAATTCCAAATAGAAGTCTAGATGAAAATGTACTGGACTCATGTTGGTGATAAAAAAAAAATCTTCCAAACACCTGTTGCTGCTTGTTATTTCTTCCAGTCATCAATGAGTTCTTTTTGTTGCTCTCTTTCATGCTCTCATATACTCATATTAATTTTTATTTCTTATATTTACTATATAACTATATAATAAAAAATAAAAAAATATATATAATTTACATGGGCGGGTGGGTCGGGTGGGTGGTGATTAAATTTTCGACCCACGGCGGATATTTTTAAAAATTTCAACCGGCGGGTGCGGTTTGCGGCGGGCGGATTGGCGGGTGGTGCGGGCGGGTTTTTTTTTATGTACATCCCTAGCTGAGATTGCTGGTTCAGACATCTCCAACATTGAAATATGTCTTATGGCTGATGAGGTAACTAACAATTCACAATTTTTGTACTATGAGAGTGATGATGGAATTGAGGATCTGGAGTTGGTCAAAAGTGAATTGGATCGTTATGAGAAAGAATTTCTGGAAGCACAATCCAAAACCAGAATTCTAGAGGAAAGCAAAGAAACTCTTGAAAAAGAGGTTTCTGAGCTAACCAGACTATCTTAGAACAAGAACGCTGAAATAGCCTTTCTGAAAACTCAGATATCTGAGAATGAAAATTCTCACAAACTAGCCTTGGATGAACTCAATAAGAAAATGATGAAGCTGCTTTCTGAGAATGAAGAACTCAGAAAGAAAGAGCTATCCTTCCAATCTTATGCAAAGGCTAGTGACACTCTCACTGAGGTTCAATCCTATCTGAGAGATCCCTCTGAGAAAGGTGGACTTGGACTTGATGAACAATCAAGTAATTCATCTCCTCTGAAGAAGAGTGATGAAAGGTTGACCTTTGTAAAAAGTCAACAGAATGATTCTTCAACCACCTATAGCATTGGTCAGAAAGCTAGGGTAGTTGACAAAGGAAAAGGAGTTACAACCCAGCCTTTGAAATAACAACAAGTTCACAAGAAACATGTGGATAAGGTTTCTGAAAAGAAACACAACCCTCAGATATGCAACCATCCACATTGCTGCATTACTAGGAAGGGAAGAATTGCTGGAATAGGCAAATTCTCTACTGTACCATTTTATGAAAATAAAGATGGTGCAGAAACTAGTAAAACTTCAAGAGTGCATTGAAAGCCAAAGGTGTTCGAAATGGCATTGGCTATCGTGCTATTGGAAAGGTCCTACGCAACAATATAAGGAAGGACAAGAACAATGGCGCAAAGGCGATATTGCAAGTAGCAGATGTAGTGGAAGAAATCTCAAGCCTTTGAAAAACTGAATGCGAGCTAGAAGGAACGGCGGAAAGGCTAAGTTTTTGAAAAGCAACCCCAGAAACCCAGGGTCCAGAAAGCACTAAAGGGAACACCTAGAAACACCCCAAGAAGGAAGATTGAGATCAAAATTATTAATTTTATTGCATCTCCTTCTGATCAAGTTAGACAAAAACAAACTTCCAAGAAATTCACTAAAATGTGGATTCCTACTGGAAGAATATTTAGTCTAAGTGGTTCTATCTCTGAGGCAAGAACCTAACTCCATTTCTTTTGTGCGTAACGCCTCTGGACTAAGGCTCAATGGCTATATGATAGTGGATGCGGAAAGCACATGACAGGAGACAAAGCAAATCTGGTCAACTACAAAGCTTGCAACATCTTTGGACCGGACATCGATTCTTTGGAGAATTAAATCCTCTCGGGATCCGCAACGTCAAATTAGGATCATTAACAATCAGGCGTATTACATGTTAAAGGTTTGAAATATAATCTATTTAGCATGAGCCAATTTGCGAACAGGATTCACTCAAATTCAAAGCAAAGTATTGCAAACTTATTGACAATGAGTCAAAGCAGATCTTGGTTGCTTTCGGCGGAAAGCGATCTTTATGTTGCCGATTGGGCATCTGCCATAACTGAAGAATGTCTCATGGTGAGTCAATCAGGTCACACAGAAGAGCACTGGTTATGGCACAAAAGAATGAGTCACTTGAATTTCAAAACTCTGAACAAACTTGCCAAGAAAGAGTTAGTGGTTGGTCTTCCCAAAACTTTCGAAAGGATGGTATCATTCTCACATCGGATGGGGAAACAATCCAAGATCTCTTTCAAGACCAAAACTAGACACTCTAGTGTTAGACCACTGCAACTATTAAACATGGATCTTTTTGAATCATCTGTAACTAGTTATGCAGGAAAGAAGTATGGTCTGGTTGTTGTAGTTGACTTCTCAAGATTCACTTGGGTTGTCTTTCTGAAGCACAAATCTGATGCTAGGGTGGAGATACCAAACTTGCTGAATAAGCTTGAAGTCATGAAAAATGACAAAGTATATGCAATCAGAGCATATGGTAATCGAGTTTGTCAACCAAGACATAAAGGAGTTTTGTACCAAGAAAGGTATACAACACCAACTTTCCTCTCAGGAGAACACCACAACAAAATGGTGTTGCGGAAAGGAAAAATAGAACCCTTAAAGAAGCAAGAAGGACAAGACAATGCTAGGCGACCTTGAAATAAGTGAAGTTTATTGGGTTGAAGCTGTAAACACAGCATGCTACACTCAGAACATATGTTTGATAAACAAACACCATGACAAGACCCCATATGAACTCTTGGTTGGTAGACCCCCTAATATCAAACATCTGAAAGTGTTTGGTTGTAGATGTTTTGTTCTTAACAATGGAAAAGAGTATCTAAGAACATTTCAACCAAAGGCAGATGAAGGTGTGTTTCTTGGTTATTCTATGAATAGCAAAGCATACAGAGTTTACAACAAAAGAACAAAGAAGATTGAAGAATCAGTTCATGTTGTATTCTATGAAGAAAGCAAGAAAACACCCCTTGCTGATGAACTCTCAGAAAGGTTCAAGGAACTAATGATAAAGGATTCTGAAGAAGAACCCTCAGAAAGGAAAAACATCATTGTGGAAAGGGAGGATGACTCTGACGAAGAAAAGCATGAAATGCCTAGTAACAACCAGATGATTCTCAGACATGATGAAGAATTTCCTATGAGAATTCCAGAAATGGAAACTGAAGATGTTCATCAAAGAGCTAACTCTGGAAATGACCTCTCTGACAGGCATGTCGCAGAAAGCTCTCACACTGAGCAAGTGTCAGACATTCACCGCCCCTATGAGGTGGAAGATGTCACAGATATTGAAGAAGTATCAAGTCATAATCATAGTGATTCACATTCAGAACAAATAGATGTTGACCCTATTAGCCCTAAACCCATGATGAGATGGATCAAGGATCATCCTGCAAAAGATGTGATTGGACCAATCAATCAAGGTGTTAGGACTAGGAGAGCAATAGCTGAAAATGCTAAGTCTCTCTTTGGATGTTTCATCTCAAACATTGAACCTAAAACTATAGAAGAAGCATTAAGAGACCAAGACTGGATCTCTGCAATGCAAGAAGAGTTGGATCAGTTTGAGAGAAACAAAGTCTGGAAACTAGTTCCATTTGTAGAAGGAATATATGTGATTGGAACTAAGTGGGTTTTCAGAAACAAGATGAATGAATCTGGTGAAATAACCAGAAATAAAGCAAGGTTGGTTGCCAAGGGATTCACCCAGACTGAAGGTTTAGATTTTGATGAGTCATATGCACCAGTTGCCAGATTGGATGCAATAAGACTCTTCGGCCTTCGACTCATAAAGACTTTAAAGTTTATCAGATGGATGTCAAGAGTGCATTCTTGAATGGTGAACTTGCTGAGGAAGTCTATGTTGAACAACCACCTGGTTTTGAAGTTTCCTCAGAAAGTAGAATGGTCTATAAGCTACAGAAAGCTCTATATGGACTAAAACAGGCTCCAAGAGCATGGTATGACACTTTGGCCAAATACCTTCTGGAAAGTGGTTTCAAGAAAGGTGAAGTTGATAAAACTTTATTTACTTTAAATCATGATGGGAAACTACTCTTAGTTCAAGTATATGTTGATGACATCATATTTGGATCTAAGGACAAGCAACTTTGTGACGACTTTGCAAATCTCATGAAAAGTAAGTTTGAGATGAGCATGATGGGAGAATTGAACTATTTCCTAGGATTGCAAGTCAAGCAACTCAATGATGGAATATTCATTAGTCAGACAAAGTATGCAACAGACATGCTCACAAAGTTCAATCTTAAGCCTTCTGAAAAGAATGCTAAGATACCTATGAGCATAGGAACCAAGATGACCTATACTGAATCAGATAAGAGTGTTGATGAACACAAGTATAGGAAATTGATAGGTTCACTACTTTACCTTACTGCAAGCAAACCTGATATTCAATATGCAGTTGGTGTGTGTGCTAGATTTCAAACAAATCCAATGCAATCACACTACAATATTGCTATGAAAATATTAAGGTATGTGAAAGGTACAATAGATGTAGGTTTGTGGCATCCTAAAGAAAGTGGATTGAGTTTGGCTGGTTACTCAAATGCTGATTATGCTGGATCAATGTTTGATAGGAAAAGTACCTCAGGAACTTGTCAGTTTCTGGGAACTAGAATTATCTCATGGTTTAGCAAAAAGCAAAATTCAATTGCAACTTCTACCACAGAGGCTAAATATATTGCTGCTGGTTGTTGTGCAACAAAAATTATGTGGATTCAACAACAACTCAGAGATTATGGACTCAATGAAGAGAAAACTCCCATTTTCTGTGATAACACAAGTGCTATTGCAATCACACAGAACCCCAAGTTCCATGCCAGAACAAAGCACATCGATGTTAGACACCACTTCATCAGAGACCATGTTGAGAAAGGCAATATAGAGATACTCAAGATTGGCACAGAAGACCAACTTGCAGATATCTTCACCAAGGCCCTACAAGAAAGCCGGTTCTTGACTTTAAGACATAATCTTGGATTAATGGAGATGCCTAAGGACTGAAAAATGCCCTGAATCTCTAAAATCTGAGTAAGTGAAGGAGAAAAGAAGTAGGCCTCTGAGACCATGTTCTCAGAAAGCCAAGTTGATAAGAAGTGATGCAAAGGTTTCTGAGTAGCAACACTCAGAAAGGCAAAACATTTCTGGAACGGGTATCCAGAAAGGCAAAGGTTGGTACACACTCAATAAGTAAATAAGACTAGAACTTACTGAGAGTGGGTCAAATATATTCAAACAACTGAAGCTTCTGATACTTGTATTCAGAAAGCTATTTAATCATAAAGAGAAAAGACACACAAAGCCCGAAAAGTATAAGTTCTGGAAGTCAAACATGTCCAATGTCTTGTATTTTTGCCATTTTTATGATAAACAATATAAAGATAAGGACTTGACACTCAGAATGATAAGTTCAAACGATTGAGTGCTCTTACTCTTTTCTAAGTGACATAATGGATGTAACTTGTCAAAAATCCATCAAGTCGGCACAATACCATTTGTTGATTGATATCATTACAAGATATTCAATATAAGCCCTTGATGAATAAACGTTTGATCTCAACGGTTGAGATTAAAACAAAGCAAGTAATGTCTGTTGAGAAGTACAGACATGGCCCACTACGCATTTAATGGAGTACGTGTGTGATACCACGCCTATGCAGATACAAAGACACGCATTCATATTCAGTTGTATGTATGTTGTATCTATGTACATTTTGTCTGCTATATATATATAGGACTTGGGCAAAAGACAAACACTTTTACCAAATCCGAGATTTCATACTTGCATCAAAACAGCAAAATCTCTCAAGATTTCTGCAAACTCAACTTCTTGTGTTTAGTCTTCTGAAAAGATAGACTAATCCCGATTAATCTTGCAAAACCCCTCTGAAAACACTCATTCAAGACTCTATATAAGAGATGGCACCCAAGAAGATGACCACTAAGAACCCTGAGGCCGTATCATCTGCTCTTGCTGAAAAGCAAGGAGGAAAGGAACTTAAGGTGTTGAATAAACGCCTTCTGGGAAAGTTCACCCCATCTGACTGGAATCCAAACCACAAAATGAATTGGGGAGCTTTTCTAGTGAAGAAGTATGTACCAAAGAATATACCTTCAAGACCAGATAGAAAAGCGATATTGGGGATCTTGAAAAGTTCCCATATCTTCAAGTTTCATCATTGCACCCGATGGACTATCCACACCGGATGTCTTTGAGTTCTATAACAATTCCAAAATCTTCACAAAGGTTGTGAATGATGAAGAAGAGAAATACATGCAGATGAAGTTTAAGGACAAGAAATTGTCCTAGGCGCAAGACTTTCGCAAGATATTCCGATTGAAAAATCGAGGAACAATTGAAGACATCAACATCAGGGATGCTTCCATGATTCAAGGTGTTAAAGAGCTATTTGAAGCAATCCAATTAGATAATGCAAAGGGTTGCCCAGGAGATTTTGTTCTGAAAGCCATCAGAACTAGTCATCTCCAGAAACACTGGAGTACTTTAGCTCTCATTCTGGTCCGTTGCTTTGATGGCAACAAAGGTGGAGTAGACCAGATAAGCATGGAGAGATGGATGATGATGCATCTTCTGAACAAGAAGCATGAAGGGCAGGAAACCCACTTCAATTGGGGGAAGTACGCCTTCAACAAATTCCTTGGGCATATTGAAGAATTTGAGCCCAAGATCATCAATGGCCTTGCTGAGCCAAAGGTCAATATGCACTTTGGCCTCAGAATTTGTCACATTCTGGAAACAATGGGAATCACTCTCAGAGAGAGGCAGAAATCGATCCAACTCCCTTTTCGAGACCGCCTTTGAAGAAAAGGAGAGACTTGTCACGAGAAAGCACTCAGAGAGGCGGAAGAAGAAAAGCGCCGACAAGGTGATAAGGTTTCGAGCCGACTTACCAACCTCAAACTGCCAAGAGAAAAAGGACTCAACACAAAAGAGTACCTAAACCCCAACAAAAAGAAATAGAGGCATAACCTTCTGGAGACAAGGTCTCAGAAGATGTTGGACGCCCAGAAAGGCAACTCCAGAATGCCCCAAGAATCCTGAACCAAACTGCTCCAGAACTCTCCAGAGATGATAGAAATATCATAGATGGGTCTGCACCAACACTGGATAGTGATTCTGAGGATGATGAAGTACTTGCAAAAGTACTCAAAAGGTTCAAGTATGAGACCCATGGAGGAGCATCAAGCTCAGCTCCTCAGAGAGATAGAAGCCCCTCTGCCCAGCGGGAAGAAGAAGGCCTGGGTGAGGAAGATGAAATGTTGGAAGATCCTGACATTGCTTCCACATTCACTATGCCAGCACAAAATACTGCTGAAGAAAACCCTGTTCTTGAACGGGTTCCTCAACCTTCTGAGAAAGCTCAACTCTCAGAAAGGAATCAAACTGAGATGGAGACTCAGAATGATATTGCAGAGGAGACCAACAATGAGCACAGAGAGACTGTGGAATCACCACAAGTCCAAAAGACCAATGATCAGCTTGACTCTATTCAGGTAGCAAAAGTAGTTTGTAACTAACTTGTCAACATTAAAATGTTAACTTGTTACTCATAAGCTTAATTTGTTACAGACCAACATGGAGACACACTTTCAGGGGGAAGTTAATTTGTCCACCCCTCTGAATGAAGAAGAGGTTCCTCCAACCTCAGAACAACAAGAAGAGCCTGTCCAACAGATAGTTAAGTTATCTCTGAATAAGAAATAACTTGCTTGAAATGTTCATATCTTGTGTTCTAACTTCTTTTTGTCTCTTATTAGGCTCTAACTGAGGAAGTGGTGGTGGTGGAACCAACACCCCAAAACCAAGAGATTCCAGAAGCTGAAAAGCTTTCTGATGAAGCATTTACTGAGCCTTCTGCTGAGAAGGTAAGTAATCAGTAATATTCTCCTTCAAGAATGCTCTGGAAAACCCACTACTAAATCTCTTATGTTTGTTCTTACAGGCTCAGTCAGAAGAACAATTGGAAGGAAAGACTGTGGTCTTATCTCCTCCAAAAAACTGCAATCTTGAAGAAGCGAGTCAATGAGAAAGGTTCGAAACCCCAAGGTTTCGAGAAAGATGCCACCGAGCTTCCTCACTTGAAGTAAGTGAAGTTTCGTAAAGCATTCTTCCACTTATCTTTTCCGATACAGCTTCTAAACATATTTGATTTTAATTCTCGTGTTCAAGAGAAGAAAGGATGCTGAGGATCAGACTTCTCCTCACACCAAAGTATCTGAGGTCTCTGAGACCAAGCAAGCAGAAGTCCAAGCTGATGAGCCTAGTGTTTCTACACAGATATGCTCAGAAAGCTTACTTTTGCACACAGATACTAACACAAGTGGTTTGAACAAAACTAACTTGAACACTTTCTTTCAGGCTCAAAGTCTAGTGCCAGTTGATTTACTCAAGGCCTTCGAGCACACTTTAAAGAAACATCTCAAGTGCTTGAATGATGCGTAAAACTCGGAAAGGTGACCTTTACGAATTAGCTTGAAATCGACGTCCCAGAGAAGAAAGCAATCGCCTTCAATCTGGAGGATCACATCCATGCATTGTTCCCAACAGAGTCCTACTCATTTGCCACTCTGATGCATGAAGACTTCATTCATGAAGTAGCACAAAGACTTATAGCAGATTTCAAGTATGCGGATGCTCAAACCCAAGAGCAGATGGTTACCCATCCTGCCTTGCCCAGCAAGCTCACAACCTATCCAACTGAGCAAGAAGAAGTTAATGGGAGGATGATCACACTTCCTGATGTGATCAACCTGGTTTCTGAAAATGAGGAAGAGATGGACGAAAATGATTATCAAGAACCTCCCTCTGAGCATCCAAACCAAGAAGCAAAGAACAAGAGTGATGATGATGATGATCAGAATGATGATCCCCAACCTAGACAAGGCGGGATTCATAAAGCTAGCAAAGGAAGTGGAGAAAAGGCTACTCCTTCAAATGCTAAGAGAGCCCCATCATCATCACCTCCCAAGTCTCATCAAGACACCCAACAGGCTGAGAACAATGATGCCATAGAAGAAATTTCAGCCGCTGAGTTTAGGATTGAACAACTCAGAAAGGTGTTGGAAGAAGAAAAGAGAATCAGCATTGAGTGTCAAGCTCTTGTTGATGAAAAGGAGGCCAAAATCAAGAAGCTCAAAGAAGCTAATGCCAAGGAATTGGCACTCCTAGATGAGCAAAGAAATCTGAAGGATGCCATTGTTGTCACAACTGCTGAGATAGATGCCATGGATGACAATGATGATGAAGAGCATGATGCTGAGGCTGCATCATAAAGACCTTCTACATCCTCTCAGAAGGCCAGCATACTCCAAGGCAAACAAAAGATGTTAGCCAGCTTGCAAACAATCCCAGAGAAGGATTATGAGAGTGATGCTGAAGAAGACCGCAACTTGATTACTTCAGAAGAAGATGAGAGACTTATCACTTAGCAAAAGAGAGCCCTACTTGCTCCTCATATCTTCTTTGCACCAGGTAGTTCAAGAAGTGAAGAGCACCGTGCAAGGAACAGTGTCTTTTTGGAACTCAGAGAGACACTAGTTGCCCAAGACACAGAAGTGCTAAAATCCGTCCCAGAAGAGATGAAGCCATTGGCTGCTGCTTTACTCAACAGAGCAACCACCATAGCTCTCTCTCAGAAAGACCTAGGGTTGGTCAGGGATGAGGATTGTAACAATGCTAATGCAGCATTGAATGAAGCCAGCCATGCTGTCCTGCAAGCCAACACCATCCTAAGGCCGCTTGAAGAGCTCAACAGAAAGGAGCAGGAACTGGTTAGGCAGAACAACGAGCTGAAGAAGGAACTTCAAGACTTAGTCAGGGTGCACAACAATCTCCAAAAGAACTTTGAGTCACTCTCTGAAGCTTATGCTATATGAGTCAGTCATTCATGACTAAGGGGGAAGAGATGCCTCAGAAAGGCAGAGGAAGAAAAAGAAAACAATCAAATCCTCCCTCCTCAAGTCAACTAGTCATCAAGGACACTGGAGATGCCCCTACTGAAGAAGTTGTTCCAGATCAACCAACCGTGAGGAGTATGATAACTAGGGGAGCCAAGTCCCTTAGAATCTCAGAAGAGAAGAAGACTTCTGAAGAAGAAGAAAAGGAAGAAGGAGAAGTGAGAGGCCAAGAAAGCTGCAAGTCTCCAATATTGGACTTCAATGATGATGAGGATGAATCTGATACAGATGAACATCCACTTCACAAGAAAAGGAGACAAGCAACTACTTCACAACCTCCTCTGGCAGCAAGGCCTTTGGCAGCCAAAACTCCTTCTGGAAATACCAAATCAATACAAGGAACATCCACCAGCACATCCCCAAGGCAGGAAGAAAGGGTTAGAGGATCTCCTGACAGAAGGCCACCTAACAGAAAGGCAAGAAGGGATTCCCAGTTTGGCAGAGTAAACAGAGAAACTCATCAAGAAAGGCCAACTGATGCCCACATTGAGTATGTGAAGACTAGTAACGAAGAGTCTTCATATAGGTGCATTCTGAACAAGAGAGGGTATTGGATTCTGGAACTACAACATCTACTTGTCAATGATAAGTTTCCAACTCCCATCCTCAACCAGATCCTGAAATGGAGAGAAGGCAAGCCAGATTTGCTAAAACTTGAGCACCTTCATGCCTGGCTAAACTTTGAAGTAGAAAAGAGGAATGAAGCCAGAAAGATGGATCTTTCTTTTGCACATCCTTACCAAAGCGATAATGTACACAAGGTAAGAAAAGCTGGATGGTAGCTACAAAGTAGAAGAACAAACTAGGTGTTTCAACCTATGAGTCATTCTATATGACATTGGATGAATACCTAGATGATATACACTATCTGGAAGAAATATACAAGTATTTCAACCTATCTCAGCTGCAAGTAGACCATGCACGGTGCAGGGAAAGTACAGGTCAAACATTTTCTGCGGAAGAATTACAAGCTTGGCAAGAGTTACCATGAAATATGTGACTTATCCAGAAAGACAGAGCTCTCTGTCAGAAGGATTCTTTATGACTATGTCCAAGAATGCAGAAAAGTGGATGATTATGTCAACTGATCCAGAAAGGATGCTGAAGAACTTGAGATATCTGAACCCAAGTTGCATTTCTGAAGACTTGAAGACTAGTAACATGAGAATACTCTCTTGGAGCTTGGATTCTCCTTTGTTCTAATTTACTTAGTATGTTTTGTTACCTTTTTGTAATCTTGCTGATTGTTTCTGAATTTCTCTATCTGTAAAAGTTGCATCTTATTCTCTAAACTGTACCTATCTGAAGATCATACTCTCAGATACATTCTAATAGATGACAGCTTATCAGCAAAGATCACTTCTTGTGATTTGGTTGATGTTTACTTTCTGCACTAAATCCAACTAAAATTGAATATGCTTTGAAATGATTAAGTGGTGGATTGTTTTCTCTTCCAGGGTTACAAATTTGTAATAGGACTTAAAAGATAGTCATGGATGACTGATCAAAAAGGGGGAAATTTGTTAGGAATATCTGTTAGTATTTTGATCACTCATCACATGCTCTTATCTTAGCCAGAAAGGTGATTAAATGCTCTTGGTTCACTTGAACACTGTAAAAGAGGAAATCACCGAGTATGATTAGTCTAGTAAATCTTGTATTAGGATTATAGGTCTCTGAGTGTAATTTTTATTTCCAGAAGACCATGAAGATCAATCCTAGCAATGGAGCTTTTCTGAAGATTAGAAGACTGAAGATTGCACAAGATTTATGAAGATATCAAGGTTTAGTCTAACTCAGAAAGACTATGTCCTTAATCCTTTCTTAAGTGTATTTACTTACTTTTGAAATATGATTCTGGACATATGACATCATGAGTATGGAGCATGCAAGCCATCAGAAAGGCTCATGTATCCGTTGAAGACTACAGGACAAGAAATAGTACAAGTGCATTAATTGCATCGGCGAGAAAAGTGAAGCCTGATCCTCTCGAGACATGAGACAAGGACTTACAGTACTCATTTCAAGATAAGTATTTGAATTTGAATTGTGTCTAACGGATATCATTCCAACAACTCTCAAATTCATCTATATATATCACACACTTAGATGCTGAGAAATACACCTTAGAACGCTCTATCTTGCAAACTTACCATCAAGCAAAGTATTCTCTCAAGCACTCTACTACCCTTTCTGAAAGCTTTCTGTTGCTCGAAGAATCACTAGTAGTTCTAAGTTGTCCTGAATCTTAACAAGAGATTGTTATTCGTGAAAGAGTTGAACTGTCAGATACCCTTTCTGAAGCTCATTCTCCAGAACGGACATCAATTACTTGGGTCAAGAAGCGGTCGCCATCCACTGAACAAGTGTATTAAGTAGTCTTGTTCTATTAGGCTCTCTGAAAACATAACTGAAAAGTTATACGAGAAGCCTCTCTGACAAACCTTATAACCAACACCATCAAGACATGGAGTAGAGGAAGTACTTGATTTGGGAAATCAAGGAATAACTCCAAGGTTATCTGAGTAGAGGAAGTACTTAGCTCTAGGAGTTGGGGAATAACTCAGGGGGAACATTTGGTTGTGAACCATTTGTTTAAGAATCTTAGAATAGGATTATTGTAAGGTGAACTCAATTATTTGTTCTAGTGAATTCTAGGTCTCAGAAAGACCGAAGTGGATTAGTTGGAGGATTACGCCACCTCCAGATACCACTATACTTGCTGTGTCATTTACCTTTCTGTATTTACATTTCAGCAAAGCACACACACATACTTATTGTTTCTGCACTTACCTATCTTTAAGTCTTCCGCGCTCTGAATTGAAGTATCAGAAACCCCCAGGTTTCTGAGAAACTGTGTTTATCGACAAAAGTTTTAAAAGACTATTCACCCCCCCTCTAGTCTTTTACTTTGCCGTTATCTGGACCAACAGCTCCTATGAGGGGAAACTTTGTGCTGAGGGTCCAACTCAGAGTAATAATGTGAGTAATTCTCATAACCAAGCTGGTTGTGTAGTCACAGCAAAAACTGGCAACACTATGCCCTTGAGAAGATTGTCTAAGGCTGAGTATGACAGTAGAAGAGAGAAGGGCTTGTGCTTTAACTGCAATGAGAAATACTCATTTGGTCACAAGTGTGCAAGATTGTTCCAGATTGTCTTGTGTGAAGAGGAAGAGGAGATAGTAAAAGAAATTGGAGACTACATTGAGAATGTAGAACTGGAACAACAATGTGATAGTGAGACCAGCTTGCACACATTACAAGGAACCAGGGCCAATCTTTAGTTAAATGTGCTCACTGCAGAAGAGCTTAAATGTCCATTGGTGAGCACTCCTCCAAGGATGATTACAGTAGCTAATGGGGGAAAGGTTATTAGCAAGGAGAGGTGTAGAAAGTTTCAATGGTCTTCTCAAGGCCATTCATTTGAGGCAGACTTGAGAGTGATTCCTTTTGCAGGTTGTGATGTGATATTAGGTTATGATTGGATGTGGTATAATGATCCTGTAACCTTCCACTTAAAGAAAAAATTTCTGGTGTTATACAAGAATGGAAGGAAGGTGCAGATTAAGGGGGAAGGGGAAGCTTCTCTGAACATGATTCAGGGGAAGGGATTTGATGTGACAATGAAATTTGCGATATAGCATACTTTTAGACCCTCGTTTTTTGCCCTAAATGCAATATTTGTATCGATTTATGGTCAATTACCAACTTTGCGTATTTTTTGTAGTTCATGTCACGTTTTTTAGTATTTGCACGATTTCAAGCACTAAAACGGCATAATTGTGCCAAATTGGGACAAGGAAGCGAAAATGCCGGATTAACCGTTGCACGGAGTTCGAGGAGTCAAAACATGTCATGCGACCAACCGATGCGAAGATAATTGAAGATGCAACAACTTTGTAGAATACCACTTTTCGAGGAAACGAAGTTACGAAGCCCGAAATTGAAGAACGAAGAAAACAGATTCAAAGTTGTGGACTGCAGAAGGGTCCACTGCGGTCCACATGCGACCGCAATGGAGGTGCTGAATTCCTCCTGGGCCATTTTCCTGGCCTGTCAGGCTAAGGCCCGCCTTCCTAAAACCTTCCTTAATGAACAATGGTGGTTTGAGCTTGAGATTTCACCTATAAATAAGACCTCAGGGGTCTCATAATTCGACATAGCTCACAAAGCAGCTCTCCTGGAGAGAGAACCATTCATCGGGGGAAGTGAAACCCCAACCCGCTGGCCGTCTGGCACCCAGAAGGAGGAAACCCTAGAAGCAGCAGCACGAAGACATCAAAAACATCAGAGACTAAGCTTCTTCTTCCTTTCTTCTTAGATTTTGATTTCTGTTCTTTGTTACTATGAGTAGCTAACTTTCTTTTGTAAAGGTGAACCTCCGTAACACTTCTTTTGCTACTTCTTTACATACCGGGATATGTTAATGGAATAGTTAGTTGCCACAATTCGTGGTTACAACTCTATACATTCTTCGTTGTTTGATGTTCTGCTGAGTGACACAGTAGTTTCATTGAACTAAGTAGGGGTACTCGTGCCGACTGCGCCTTGAGCACCATAGTTATATGCCCTGCTGTCGTTAGAGGTAACTGCGTCGGATTTTAACTAGGAAGTTGGGAGTAGCATAGCAGAGGGAGGTTGGGAACCTTTATGCATGTCCACCATTGATTTACAAGAAAAGCAATTTAGGGTTTACTGCAATTTGATTATTATGTATGAGATTAAAACTGTTTACGTTTTTACATTCAATTACAACGTTATTTGCTTGTTCCTATGCTAAGTGTCAGTGAAGAACGACATCCCGAGTCAACTTTCTGCTATAAACTGTGGATTTGAGGACTTCCGACTTATAAATTTAATCTCGATTTTATTTGGAGATTACAGGTTCTCCAACGAAAAACAAAATCTCTAACTGCACATCAAAATTTGGCGCCGCTGCCGGGGACACTTGACCGCTCAAGCAAGTTTCGACCGTCCGAGATAAGTTGAAATCTTTCTTTCGCTTTTTTAATTTACGCACTGTCTTTTTAATACGTATAGCATAAACCCAAAAAAATCATAAAATCTGTGAGAATCTATCTCCACAGCAAAAAATTCAAAAATATTTTATTTTCCGTATTAGTTCGTTTTCTTATCAAAAACCCTAAAACAAGTAACTTTAAATTTTTGTTTATTATCTTTCTAGCATTTTTTATTCGTATCTACATAGGTTTGTCTGTTAGTCTTTATGCAAGGCAGGAGAAGTGCAGGAACACCAGTGGTACCGCTTAAAGACGACATAGATAAGCTTGAAAGGCAAAAACTGCCTACTACCATCATGGAATCATCTAGCGACATGAGTGGAGAAGGAAACAACAACGACAATCCATCTGGGAATGTTGCAACTTCTGAACTTGAGCAACTGCTTAAGATTCGACTAGATACCCAAGCTAAGAGGGAAGAGCTGGAACGGGAAAGGCTAAGGATAGCCGAGGAAAGATTGAGGTTAGATGAGAACCGAAGAAGGGATAACTACGCAAGGGTGGAACTAGTAGATGAAGACGACAGGCCCATGTGCGACTATGTTATGCCAAGGCTTACACCGCATGCCTCAAGCATCTATCTGGAAAGGATTGCCAGAGAGTATGATCTGAAAGGAACTCATCTGAACCAGCTACCACACTTCTACGGGAACCCAACCGAGGACCCGATGCACTTTATGAGGGAGTTCTACGCAATAGTTGGAGGTATACCACTGAATGGGTTCACGTAATGTCAACTTAGAAGAAGGGTCTTCCCCAGCCGCCTTAAGTAAAAGGCGAAGAACTGGCTTATCTCACTACAGCCAGGCAGTTTGACTACATGGGATGAGGTCTTCAACAAGTTCATGCTCAGATACTTCCCATTGAAGAAGACATCCAACCTGAAGAGCCAGATCTAAAACTTCAATCAATTTGATGGAGAAACCTTCCACAAAGCGTGGGAAAGATACAAGGATTTACTTGACAAATGCCCTATGCACTCTTACACACTGTTTAACAAGGACAACAACTTCTACAAGGGAATTGACTTTATCAGCCAAGCACTCATCGATGGAGCATGTCACCCCCAAGAAGGATTTGGGAGGTATGCAAGAACCTTAGTGAGAACTCTATGCAGAAAGTATGAGGAAGAAGGGTGGTTACTAAGGAGGTCAGAGCAATCGAGGAAACTCCTTGGAAACAGATCATCAGGAGGATTGAAGCTATAGAAATAAGGATGGGAAAGAAGAATGCTGTGGAAGAAGAACCGGAGGATCCGACATCACTGGAAGAGGCACAGTATGTGCAAGAATCAAGGAAATGGAGGCCGAGAAACCAACCCGTAAAAAGCTTTATCCCTCAACACCCTCTCTTATCATATCGTACCGGACCTAACTTGAACCCACCTGAATTACCACCTAGACCACCTGCTATGGCAGATGTTCACACACCACCACCAAAGCCGTCACAAAACCTGCTCAAGCTATCTTCCATGTAAGATAAGATAGATACCATAATGAAGGAGATGGGAGACATCAGGAAATTTGTGAAGCAGCAGGGTGAATTTACCGCGAGGACCAATTCCTTTATCGCCAAGGCTGAGGATAACTTCAGGAGAACCGACAACACCTTGAGAGGGATGTAACTGAAGATAGGTCAAATCGCCAAGGAAGTAGGGGGTACTGCAACATAATAGAGACAAGCTGTCGGGTTACACCAAGAAAGCTATGATGATTGTTGAAGCTGCCAAGGTTACAGGGATCAGGAGGAGAAACCGTACTGAATCTGAACGAAGGAACCCCGAAGGGACGCAAGGTAGCTGCCTCAAACCTTCTCCTACAACATTCGGGTGTGAAATAGACTCTCTTGCCGAAGAAGGAAGGGCAAAACCAGTCATACCAAAGAAACCCGACCCTGGAGCTTTCAACATAAATGTTGTCATCAAAGGGACAATAGCCACAGGAACCCTGAATCTAGGGGCCAGCATCAATATGATGCCGCTCGCCATCTACAAGAAACTTGGCTTAACAGGAATGGTGGAAGCAAGAACCCATACTAGTTGCTGATGGCTCTACTACAACTGCCTGTGGCAAGGTACATAATGTGATTACTCAGCTGGAGGGGCTCGATATTCTTGTGGATTACCAGATTGTGGACTGCGAAGACCCGGACAATGATACCATGCTTCTGGGAAGACCGTTTATGGCCACCACCAACCCCATTATCAACGTGGCAAGAAGGGAGATTTCGATGAATATATCGAGTCACCGGATAGTAATGGGGATTCCGAGCGAGACTTTGGAGGAAGCGAAGGCAGCAAGGATCAATTTCGCCATAGAAGACTGGTGGATGGACTCTGAAGAAGAATTGGTAGCGCCTTTTGAAGATTTGCTAGCACCAATGGATCTATTCAACACATACTGGGAGACAGAAGAAGAATCAGTTGAAAGTACTCTTCCATCGATCCCCGACGAGCACTTTGGGTCGGAGGACAAAAAATGGAGATGCGGATCTGCTAAGAAGAACATAGAGTAACAGGTTGCCAATTATATGATATTATGAAATAATTTAACATCACATTTTGAGATTAATTCGTAGTTAAAGTTTAATTTCAGTGACTGCAAAACAGTTAAAACTAGACAATTGGCGTGAGACGGAGGGAGTATATATATTGGATAAAAAGATCAGATTTATTTAAATCATAGCATGCATCTTGATTCAACTTAATTCTACCTTTTAGTTAAGTGTTAATTAACCATGACCTCAATTCAATGGTTGTCATGGTCAACATGGAATTTTTCTAGATGATTGCAATTTATTACTAGCTAGTAACCAACTGTTAATAATTCAGCTAGGTATAACGATCATAAACATGAAGAGATGTTATATAGCTTGTATTGTACAAGAAATTAACCTGGAAACAATAGTATGATCACTTGACAGATTAATGAAAGAATTATTTCCCCTGATGATTCCCATTCCTCAATCTCCTATTTATACAATTGTGTATAGCTAGCGCTACCAATAAGGAATTCTAATCCAATTATACTTCTAATTACAACAATAAGAAATCCTAATCCAATTATACTTCTAATACTCCCCTTATACTTCTAATTACAACAATAAGGAATCCTAATCCAATTATACTTCTAACACTCCCCTGCAGTCGAAACGGGAGGTTGACGAACGCTGAGATTGTCCCGAAAAACGTTAAACAAAACTTGTAACTTGTGGAAGTCCTTTGGTGAAAATATCTGCAATTTGTATATCCATTGCAATATGCTTGCGACGTTGATGTGGTATGAGCATGTGAGGCAGAAGGTCCAGTGGCCATATAGGCTTGCTGGGGTGAGATTCAAGAAGACCAGCTTGTCGAGATGGACCGGACGATGGGTGAGACCAACCGGAAGTCAGGTATGGTCAAGGAGGACCCCGATATGGTACCCAACCCAAGGGAGGTGCTCGAGACTTGAGGTGTTATCTAGGTCGGTCGCAAAACAGCCCGGCACGGACCGACCCGCTTAAAAACCGGCCCGGACCACAATCTGGCCAACTTCCGGCCCAAACCCCGCATGCACGTCCATCTCGGTACACTACATATCCACCTACTCGTCTCGTCACATGCAGCCAACATGGTATACTTAAGCCTAATACTATTTTCGATCCCTCTCAGGCTCATACCACCATTGTTACGCGTTCCCCTCTACCCCATAACCCTTTGGCTGCCCTTCGTGACACGAATGGGAAATTAGCTATGACCGATGAATTTGATGCTCTTATTAAAAATAAGATGTGGGATTTGGTGCCACGCCCTCCAAATGTTAATGTCATTCGATCTATGTGGATTTTTACTCATAAAGTTAACTCTGACGATTCATTTGAGAGGCATAAAGCCAGTCTTGTAGGTGATGGTAAAACTCAGCGAGTCGGCATTGATTGTGGAGAGACTTTTAGTTCGGTTGTGAAACCAGCGACCATTCGCACGGTTCTCAGTATTGCACTATCGAAGCAATGGTCGACTCATCGGCAATGCTTTTTTACATGGCAATCTGAAGGAGACAGTTTATATGCACCAACCTCTGGGTTTTCGCAACAAGAAGCATCCGGATTATGTGTGTTTATTGCGGAAATCATTATATGGGCTTAAGCAAGCTCCTCGGGCGTGGTATAAGCGGTTTGCTGATTTTGTGTCTACTATTGGTTTCTCTAATAGTAAATCCGATACTTCTTTGTTTCTCTACACTCGCGGGTCGGATACGGCTTACTTGCTGTTATATGTCGATGGCATTATTTTGACGGCTTCGTCAGAGGATCTACGCATATCCATCCTGGCGCATCTTAGCTCTGAGTTTGAGATGAAGGACTTGGGTTTCTTGAATTACTTCCTCGGCATTAGTGTGACTCGTCATAAGCATGGCTTATTTTTATCTCAGCAAAAGTATGCCGAGGAAATCATCGATCGAGCTGGTATGGTCTCGTGCAAGCCGAGTCTCACTCCTGTGGACACAAAGCCGAAAGTAAGTGCTACTAAGGGGGAGCCATTTGCTGATCCGACTTTGTATCATAGCCTTGCTGGTGCTCTTCAGTATCTTACTTTTACCCGGCCATATATCTCTTATGTTGTCCAACAGATTTGTCTTCATATGCATGGTCCACGAGATGAACATATGAATGCACTGAAGCGTATTATCCGGTATCTCCAGGGTACGCTTTATCTTGGTCTTCATCTATCTCCTTCTTCTCTTACCGATCTTGTTGCTTATACTGATGTTGATTGGGGATGATGCCCCGATACACGCTGTTCCACATCCAGTTAATGTGTTTTCTTGGGGGAAAATTTAATCTCCTGGTCTTCGAAATGCCAACCGACTCTGTCCCGTTCCAGTGCAGAGGCCGAATATAGAGGGGTGGCCAATGTTGTTTCTAAGTCGTGCTGGCTTCGTAACCTTCTTCTGGAGTTACATTGTCCTATTCGTAAGGCTACATTGGTATATTGCGACAATGTGAGTGCTATTTATCTTTCTGGAAATCCCGTCGAACACCAGCGCACGAAGCATATTGAAATGGATATCCATTTTGTTCGAGAGAAAGTGGCGCGTGGTGAGGTTCGAGTTCGTCATGTGCCTTCCCGGTATCAGGTTGCCGATATCTTTACTAAGGGGCTGCGTCTTGTTCGACGACTTTCGGACCAGTCTTAATGTTCGTGACCCTCCAGTTTCGACTGTGGGGGAGTGTTAGAATGTGAAATATCTTAGTCTCCTAAGTATTTCATATCTCTTGTATTATTGTATACCTTGTTGTATTTAGATTCCTAGATTATAGCCTATATTATAGGATTACTCTTGTATAAATATGAACGATTGTGGTAATGAGAAGATCACGGAATTATATATATTAGGAGAAATATGAACGCGGTAGGAATAATCAGAAACGAAGTATACAGGATAAAACTATAGCATTCGTACAATTGTCACGTATTATTTGTCCAGAAAATGTTAAAGCGATCTTAACCAAAGACGTTTTCTAATAATTTAGACTTGAGTAATTATCTGATTGTCAGACAGATAACCCTTGAACAAACTATTAGAATATTTTAGACTTGCTAATCGAATTAACAGGTTTTACGAAGATTTTAGACTAGCATAACTCGTAGGAATCAATTCATAGCATACAACCCTAATACATGCGAATCATCATATCACTACCGCATTCACGAAGAATTTAGCTACTCATGATCATGCAATTATCATAAACGTTCATGTTTGAATAGATGATAGACATAAGATTGATGGAGATAAAATTATCAAGCATAAACGTTCACAAGAAAGCGAATTGCGAAAGTAATATGAATAGATTAACGAATCTCTAACCTTCGAATTTAAATCGGTGAATAGTATTGATTAATTACACGATGAATAACCAAGCTCAAATCTCCCAAAATCAAGTCTAGGTTCAAAGAGCTTTTACAATGGTTTGATATGAAAGTTGTATCTAAAGAAAGAAGGAAAAAAAACACTTAAATACAAGGAATTTCAGAAGCTCTCCTAATTGGGTTCGTCCATTCTGGTCGCGGCCAGATTGTTAAAAGAAAACCAATTCTGCCTCGCTAATTCTGGTCGCGACAGGCAAAAAGCGTATCGCGACCAGGGCAAATAAACTCCAGATCTTTTGCATCGTAATTTCTGGTCGTAACAGAGTGTTTTCAGCGCCAAAACTTCAATTCTTCGGAAATCGATCCTGGGGCTCTCTTCTTGGATTCTCGAGCTTTAAAAAACGAACATGCCCTTGTAAATCGCAACATTCCTCCTCCGGTTCACACCTAAAACCTTCAAATCACAACTAAACACAAAAACATAAAAACGAACAATAAACTCTATAAACTACGACAAAGACTATCAAAAACACGATTAAAAGAGCGTGATGAACCTCTAAATTACGGTCTCATCACTTATATATACTCAAACTGGTCTCATCACTGATATATACTCAAACTGTTAAAAGGGGTGTGGCATAAAATGGGGAAAAAAGAAGATGAAAGTGGACCTAGTAGAGGCGAATGCTATCCGGGTGTCCTTTTGATCATCATTGCAGGGACTGATCATCGCAGTACAATGAAGCAATGTCATTTCGCTGGTTATTCGCCTGCATAAATATCCCTTTCATTTGCCATCTTATAAATTTAATTTATCTAATCTACACTAGTCGATCTTTTATAAATTTTACCTTGTGCTAGCTTTGTTTTGAAGTATATTGGAAGTGTATATGGATATCCAAATATATATAACAAATTGGACGGTAGGTGAATGAAAAACTAATAGGCAAAATTTCTATAACACATGCAGCCAAGCCTTGACGAAGACGGAAAACTCTATTTCAGGAAAGTGGAAAAGTATTTCAGGAATTTGAGAAAATATTTCGGCAGGTACAGTGTTCAGTCTGTTCCCAATGATCAGACAGACCAAATTAAACTTGGGGTTTTACGGGTCCACTGTTACAGTGAGAGGGTGAGACCACCGAAGTTAAAATCGGAGTCTAATAAACCAGTTTTATGTACCATGAGAGCATCTTTCTTCATTTTCAGGTGGGGCATGCTATATGACATTCGAATAATGTTTCACATTGTCTCTAAGTCCCTAATAGCATTCCCAATGGGTCGTGGTACCCAAAGTGCAGTGACTGACGGAAATAAAGACCAGACTTAGAGAATTAAATCCCGTCCAATGGCGGGTTGCTGGTCACCAATATTTTTTATTTTTAAAAATATATTTACCATATTATAAGAGTGTTTAAAAGTTTAAATTAATGAAATTACACTTCAAAATATGTTCTTAGAATTTATTGAAATCGAATCAGAAAAAAAAAACGATACGTAATACATTAAACATGCAAAAGTACACATCTTAGGATACAATAAAAACACACATAAAAAAAATGATTGTTGATATAATTTTTATATTTTATTATGATATAAATAATTAATTAAAAATAAAATAAAATAAAGAATAAAAACATTAATTAATTGGCCAGCTACTAGCTACCTCAAGAAATATAAGGTTCTATTCTCTTCGTCAGAACATATAACTGAACATAAAAGAGCTGAACTGATCTGAACTGAATGAAATTGAACTGAATTGTAGTAGAAAAAACAACTAAATAGAATTAAACCGAATTAAACAGAACAGAACTGAACTGAAATGAAATTATGAGGTTTGAGATGAAAATAACATAGCCTAACTCATAAAATCAATCTAAGACATGAGTTTCAATCAAACAATCATTAAAGATCTAACTATGAACAACAATCAAAATCTTAAATAGATATATGGACCACCAAATCCAGACTTTAAAATTTCTTAGATTGCCCAGATTTTCTCGTGACTTCAAGAGCATATAATATATAAGCAAATCTTAAGTCTTGATTCTTGCTTAGATTCATTCATGCAAACCATAATATAACGCCAATACGTACACTGCCGCCTGTTTTTCAAATCAACTTAATCGAATTGAATCGAACTAAATTGTAGATAAAATATATAAGCAGAATCGAATCGAATCAATTGAATTGAATCGAATGAATCGAATGAAGAAAAATAAGGAAAACAAAATTGCAAATGCAAACTTTTACAAGGGTAAAAGGCACGATCACATAGTTTGGGGTTGGCATACGGAGTCCCATGTTTCAATATGATGTATGTTTAATTCTAACGTTCAATTTTACTGGGGCTTTTGACTTTTTGCTGACGTGGCAATCCATTGACAAAATACACACATCATCATATACATGTTAGCTCCTGCAAAAAGTTTTAAATTTTTTAAGAAAAGGACAAATAATTTTTAGAAAAAAAAATAGAACATATATTTAAGCAAATAAATCACAAAACATCTGGGAGCAAAACCATATAAAAACATTCTAACATAACATATCAAGTAAATTCATTACATTGTTCTAGTGTTTTTATATGTTTTTGCTCCAAAATGTTATTTGATCTTTTTTTTTTTTTTTTGGAAACGAAAAAACTTTTATTCCATCCCATAACAGTTAAGTACAAAAACCAATCCGAAGATCCAGGTAAATTCTAGACAACCATATAATGCTAGTTTAGCATAAGCGTAGCAACATGCGTACGCAGCTTCCTATCTTGCCAACACCTATTTATGACATCATTAATAATCTTTTCATCTAGTCTCATATAAAACGGTTTTTGGTTGAAGATCACCTTGTTTCGTTCCATCCAGATAGCATAGAAAGTCTCTGTGAAGGCACACCGGAGGATCTTTTTTCGCCATCCCTTGCCACGGAATTGCAAGCACATCCATGCCCTTTCAGCGTCCCATCCTCCTAAGTCTCGGATCCCTACGATGGAGCACCCGCCCACACCCGGTTCGAAGAGGGCACTCAAAGAACGGTGTTGCATCGATTCATTAGCGTGAATGCACAAGTAGGGGGATGGCATGATTCCATCCGCAATTCGGTCTTTGGTGGCAAGCTACCACCACCCCATCCATGTGCAAACTGGGGTTGGGCCTTATTATCGTACCAAAATTTTTTCCAGCGAACCTCTGCCCTATCCCCACGGATTTCCTCATAAAACTCCCGCATGCAGAATTTCCCTGTGGTTTCCATGCGGTCCCAAGCTTCCGAGTCCTGTATCAAGTGTCGACTCTTGAAAATGGCCTTCATAATCCAGGACGAGTCAATAGGTATGCGCGCCGTCATAACCTCCTGCTCCTTTATATAGTAGCAATGCACCCATTTTACCCAAAGCTTGTCAGCTTTACAACATATATTCCATAGCAATTTGGCAATGCTACACATGTTCCACTCGATCAGCGAGGTCAGATTCAAACCCCCAGCGTTCTTCGTATCACAAACCTTATCCCAGGAGATAGGTGCCTTGCGAGTAATTTCAGTTGTACCACTCCACAAGAAGGATCGACAGAGAGCCTCAATGTGTCGAACCACCTTCTTTGGCAATGGAAACACTTGCATCCAATAACTCGTCATAGCCTGCAAGACACTTCGTATAAGTTGCATCTTACCTGCATAACTCAACAGCTTCGAGCTCCAATGCTGGATTCTGGCCATGTTCCGATCAATGAGTGGTTGGCACTGTCTCACATCCAACCTACAAGATGCAAGAGGGACCCCAAGATATATTTTACCGGAAGTTGCCACTCTCCGAATTTCGTGATCCGCAAGAGCTGCTGCCACACATGTCGGCTAATGCCCCCACCAAATAGCATGCACTTCCGTCGGGTCATATTCAAACCCGTAGACTGTGAGAATGCCTCCACGTGGTCCATGAGCAGCTGGACCGAATTTATGTCTCCTCTGGCAAATAGGAGCACATCATCCGCAAAGCATAGATTTACAGCATTCATCCTCTCGCACTTTGGGTGAAAGTTGAAGTCCGGGTTCTTCTTTAGTTTGAGCAGTACCCTATGCAGATACTCCATCATGATTACGAACAATAGTGGTGAAATAGGATCACCTTGTCTCAAGCCTCTCTCTGTGCCTGCAGCACCTGAGATGGAATGCCATTGATGGAATACCTATACGAAACAGTGCTCACACACCTCATAACCCATTAAGTGAACTGAACCGAAAAACCTAGCTCATACATAATCGTCTCCAAGGCACTCCAATCCACAGTATCATACGCCTTTTGCAAGTCCATCTGTATCATACACCTTGGGGAGCTGTTCTTCCTATCATAGCCTCTAACCAGCTCACTGGCTAGAAGGATATTATCATGAATCACTTTCCCTGGAAGAAACGCCGACTGGCACTCATCTACAACCGAATTTATGACACGACTCAGTCGGTTTGTGAGGATTTTTGAGATGATCTTGTACATGGTAGTGCAACAGGAGATCGGCCTCATTTCCTTCATAGTGCAAGCATCTGCAGTCTTTGGTATGAGAGTAACCAGAGTGCAGTTAACCGCTTTATACATCCTACCATTCTCAAAAAAATCATGAACTGCAGCAAGTACATCCGTCTTAATCACCGGCCATGCAGCTTTAAAGAACCGTGCATTAAATCCATCCAATCCGGGTGCCTTATTATCCCCAATACCTTTAAGTGCTGTCCAAACCTCCTCATCAGTGACCCTGCCAATAAGACTCAGCCTCTCCTGTCTAGTTAACTGTGTACCATCACGGAGTGCCTCAATGTCAATACTTCGCAACCTAGCCGAGTTTGTCCCCACCAACTCTTTATAGAAGGCGAGAACCTCCCCCTCTAGGGCACTATGCTCCGTAAGCACCTCACCATTATCTTTAACCAACTTTCGGATACCCACTTGTCGGTTCTTATCCCTAACCATGGCGTGAAAGAAAGTATTATTTCCATCTCCCACCCGGAGCCAGTGCACCTTGGCTCTCTGCGCCAAAAAAGATTCCTCTATTTCATTCCACTTGACGACCTCCTCCAGACACTGCTTGACTCTATCAATACATAGCACATTAAATCGATCAGCTAGGAGGCCATTTTGCGCATCCACAAGGTCGGCCCGAGCACGCAAAAGCTGCTGCCTAGGACCGGAGACCCATTTCCCGAGCTCACGCATGAACGGCTGCAGATGTAAGAGTCTTCTCCAAGCAGTAAACATGGGCTGTCCCAATCTGCCTTCCGCCCAGTGATTACGTACCACCTCCAGAAATCCCTCCAGCGAAGCCAGGGTATTTAAAAACCTGAATTGGCGAGCCTTAGGTCTAGTGTTGACCTCATAATGTAAGTAAATCGGGGCATGGTCCGAAATACTAGGTTCCAACGCTCTGAGTACCACAAAATCGAATTTCAGAAACCACTCTGGATTACAAAGAGCATGATCAATACGAGAATAGATGTGTCTATTCGTCCAAGTGAACCGATCCCCCACCATATCCTTTGCCACTAGATTGACAGCCTCCATCAAACTCCTAAGATCACGAAATTCGGCTGCCATAACCGGTTGGCCACCAATCTTATCACCAAACTGCAGTACATTATTAAAGTCACCTATAACCATCCATGACTCCCCACTCGGAATCGGGAGCTGCTCAATATCCTGCCAGAGTCGTCGACGTTGCTCAAGCGTGTTTTGGGCATAAACAAAAGTAATCCATTGTTGAAGACGCCCATCCAAAGCATACAACCCACAATGCATAAACTGATCTGAAGAGGAGACCAAGCGGACATCAACATTACGATCGTCCCACATAATCCAGATTCTACCATTCACATGCTTATCATAGTTATCCAAGAAACTCCATTTACTACCTAGGCGTGATCTAACCCTTGTCATCTTGTCCTCTTTAACCCTGGTTTATAGTAAAGCAGCCACAGAAACATTAAGCTCAGTGAGACGGGAGCCAATCTCACGAAATTTAACTGCTTTCTTGAGCCCCCTGATGTTCCATACTATCATAATAACCGGTTTTGCTCAGCCTCGGACCCATTCAAAGTGTCCAAAGCCGCAAAACCATTCCGCAAAATAACCTCAGGTTCACTCCGCTGCTATATCATTCGATCATCTACACCCGGCACAAGTGCGTTACTTGTGCTAGGGCCCGAACGCTCACTCTGTTGATCCCGATTCGAAGGACCAGACAACGTCTCATTCTCCCTTTGCGGTCGAGCCCCATTACCCTGCTGTGGCACAATAGCATGTGTAATAGCAGGCGCAGGGATCGTGTCCATGATGTTGTGGCGGAGCAGCCCCTCTCCGCTGATCAGGAGGTGGCCTAGCATCACGCATTGCCACCCATCTTTGCCCCCTGTCTCGGCCTTGCTGCTCACGATTACGAGGTGGATTTGGCCTCCTCTCTGTTTCCTGGCCACATTTATGCCCCACCACTTGGCACTTGTCACAGAAGGGATGTTGCCATTCATATTCGACCACCTGTTCGATACGCGTATTCTTATTGTCCTTAATAATAATAGTTTTCTTTTGCTCCTTTGTGACGTCAACCTCTATCATAACTCTGGCATAGGTGACCCGAAGTTTCTTAGCAGTGCATTCATCCGTAACCATCGGCTTCCCAATCGTTCTAGCAATCTTAGCGATGCTGCGATCTCCCCATAGGTGTAAAGGCAGGTTAGGGAAAGTGACCCAAACAGGCATAGTCCGTAGTACATTATCCTTTAGTAAGAAATTTTGAACCCATCTCCGCAATATGATTGTCTTTCCAAAAATCGAATACGGTCCATTCTTCATGACAGCTTGCCAATCCTCCTCCTTGACAAATCTTATGATAAAGTATCCTTCTTCGTTATAGAAGATTTCAGGTAGTTTCACAAAGTTCCAATGTTTTATCATAAATTGTTTGACAGCATTCATGGATAACTCAGTCCCCACAACGAAGAAAATAAGTGAATGTTCCCAGTATCTAAGTTCAGTTTCGACATCTTCATCATCAATTTCAACCTCTACGCTAGCATTTGTCCACCACCGGAACAACATACGGGATACGTTTGCCATTAACAGGAATTCTGTTCCCCCGAATAACATCAACCCAAAGTCGTTGTTCATTCAGATTCGCTATCCTCATTTTCACTTCTGTTCCTCCAAAGCTAGGTTTTTCCAAAAAATCTGTTCTCCCTGTTCTACCACAATCTTGCCCTGTTATGTCAAAGAAGAGCTGCAGTACTTATCAAATTGAATCGGTCTCTTCACGGTGCTGGAAGTTTGAATCGCGGATCGGTTGCATCATACATCGATAAGCACACTTCGATCGGCAAATTCACATCCACAATCGCGCCTCCAGAGGCCTTTATGCAGTCGGAAAAAGCCCCTCCACACTCCTAATCGGAATCGAATACCCTCCCTCCGTATTCGGTCCATCCTTCAGTTGTTCAAGATTAGTATCCTCCGAGCCAGATGATGACGGCAGAGAACCAGACGGATCCGGTGCGGTGGTCGAAGCCCCCTGCTTCCTCGGGCGGCCACGGGGTCACGGTGGCACCGTAGGGTTCCGCTTTGTCGCCATCCTTTTCTCTCTCTTTCTTAGTTTACGTAGAAAAGATAAAAAAAATAAAAAAATGCTAGCTTAATTAATATGTTTCTCTATTTTTTTTTTTTTTTTTGCTAAAAATATTTTTTCCCTTTTTATTTTTTTTTTCCTTCACATTTTTGCAGGTGCTAACATGGATGTGATATGTGTCTATTTAGTCAACTAAACATCACGTCAACAAATTAGTCAAAAATCCCATTAAAATGAAACTTTGGGACTAAATGTGATAACCTATCGAAACGTGGAGGTTGTTAGACCCTTTTGTAGATTACCAGCTTGTCGTGAAGAACTAAACAGGGTACGATTCAACAGTTGTCTAAGGGTTGGGTTTTGGAGTTCACAAATCGGGGGGGTTGTATACAATACAGATGCACCTCATAAATGCGGTGGAGGCATTTAGCAAGAGGGGATAAGATCCCAAAGAGCCCGGGACCTCGTCATTAATAAGAGGTCTAAAGTATAATTGGAGGGCCGCCATGATGACACATTTCTTTCTTTTGGCTTCATTCGATTCGATTCGATTCTGCTAGTTATATTTTATACTACAATTGATTCGATTCGATAAATTTGATTGAAGAAAGCGCTTTATCCTCGAGAGACCAGTAAACTTAGAGGTCTAAAGTATAATTGGACCTGATAATCGAACTTACATGACTTCCTTCGAAGGTCATGGGTACAAGAGCATGTTCTTGTCCGAGAGAGATGCTAACTCTCAAGTGGCGTACTTGGTATGGTCCCGTATAAGAGGCTTTGTCGTGATTGCCATAGCGAGGATTCACCCTTATTGCTTAGTCGAGGAGGATATGGCACTTTACATCTTCAATACACACTATAATACTCCCTCCGTCCCAGTTTCATCTTCCCGCATTTCATTTTGATCCGTCCCAACTTCATCTTTCGATCCCTTAAATGGAAAATCTCTCTCATACTTTATACACTTTTTCACCATCTCTCATACTTTATTCACTTTTTCTTAAATGTTGTGTCCGAACCCGCAGGAATATGAAACCGGAACAGAGGGAATATAAATTTACTTTCCGGAAAAGTTAAAAAAGTAGATGTTCATTAGTATCTAGATGTGAATCAATTTCAAAATATGTAGTCTACAAAAGTACTTTTCTTTGGGAGATTTCATCTTTAAAATCTTCAGAGTTAAGTGAGGTTACTATTGAGCAGTATTAAAAAAAGAAGATCCACTTGAAAGTCATGCAATGTGTATACACAAAATATGTGTATTTATATCCTAAAAAAACCAATTTGAACACCATTGCTCAGGAAAAGGAGATTGGGTTAGTAGTTTAAATCCAACAAGAAGTAGTGCAAGAACCATATATTTCATCCCGGCTGTACTTCTCCTTGCCTTATCCAGTTATCCTTGCGCACACAGAATAGAAAGAAAAATATTTAGATTTTTACCATGAAATGTAACTGCAAGATGACTATCGTCTAAACATAATGTTGCAAATAAAATCTCCACTCGAATTATTTATTTATTTCTTTAGTTTATCTTTTTTAATCTATTAAGTTTAGATTGTTAAAAAATAATTATTAAGAATTATGGCGTCATAATGACACTACAGTGTGATGTCACAGGAGGTGGTGATGGAAAATTTAACATTGACTTGCATTGATTTAACAGCAAGACCTTAGAGCTAGATTTTTGCAACAAACCCAATCTGGAGTAAAAAGGAATCAGTAGCTTCCGAAGGTAGAATTTAGGCAAGTTCCATGTAGCATTTTTAAGCAGGGTAAGCTCTATTGGAGTATTTGGTGTATAGCTAAAATATTGAGTTAAAGTAAAAATTAATACGTTTTTAATCCGGTTTTTTGAATTTTAGCTGTTATTCAAACAACCTCTAAATTACTCCCTCTATTCCAAAGAAATCTTTTTATTTTGACTTTGACCGGTCAACTGTTTTCGACTTTAACCTTGAATTACTCTTAAACTATAATAGTAAATAATTTAATAAAATCATATAATAAAAATTTAATTAGTTTAAGATTAATTTGTGGTCAAAGTCGAAGACAGCTGACCGCAGAATAATAAAATGGAAAGATTTCTTTGGAACGAAAGGAGTATCATTTAGCTGAGCATACAATGTCATGAGCGCACCATTTCCGACTTCCAAGAACATTACCCAGTGACAAAAACTGCCTCCTCCAGATTGACACAAGACAAAACGCCAAAAATATTAGAATTCACAACCAGCAATGATGATTTCAGACTGGGAACTATGCCCAATTTCAAAACCTGAAATGTTTTAGAAAGTAGATTCTTAGAATAAAAATTCCTTATAAGGTCAAAGAATTTATGGCACCATGTACTAAATAGAACAAACATTGATAAATAAGTAAGTATTTGTTATGTTAAAGCTCATTCGATTCGATTCATTCGATTCGATTCGATTCTGCTTAGTTATATTTTATCTACTGATTCGGTAATTTGAAGGTTGAAAAACGGTAAAAGTATTTCATAAGAATCATAAATGACACTATAGATTTAAGAAGAAAATTATGTTTCATGTTTGCTAGAACTTCATCCGCAATCAGAAGTTTTTCAAACTTCAACTTGCTGACCAATATCCACCTACATAAATATCTCTAGAAACATTTTCTGCTATATCGAAGTACCTGCTCATCAAAATCATCACTGGAAGAATTGAAAAGCTTCAAACAAGGGAACAACTCCATTTGAAAGCCCATGCAGCCTCAGACTGCAAATGAGTAAAAAGAAGTTCTGGTTATGTAGTTTAACAAGACATAGAAAGAAAGGCTTACCTTAAAATACTTTCTTGCAGTTGAGGTAGATCATGCCTACGAAGGAACTCAACAAGACAAGGTCACGAGGGATGACTGAAGCTTGGGTCATCTCATCGATTGGAGGGCTTGGTTCGGCAGATCAGGCAATTTAGCAGTAGGAACTTGTCGTAGATGATTAAAAAAAATAGAACTTGAAACTTCTGGAGCAGCAATACAAATTGACATAAGTTTTGCGAATTGGGCCGTTGCCTCCACCTTAGCATTAGGATCATCAGAGCGTACTCCTTGCACCTTCAAAGAAATTCCTTCAGGTGTCAGTAAAGTTGGTTTGAGGATCATAACTAACACAGAAATTATCAAGTTATGGATGAATTCAGCAACACTCCAGCTGAATCCCCCCCCCCAAACACACAGAAAAATAAAATGACCACTTCGTCACATACCCATGCCTAAACTCAAAAATGAGGATATTATCGTGCGTGCAAATCATATTTCAAAAACTCGTTTTCCTCCTAAGAAATCAGCCATGAATTGTCTTGAGATGAGATAGGAATTTGGTATGTAACATTTTTCCTTATGAACATGTAGGATTTACAAACAAATATAACAGGATAGAGTTCATTCAAGTCTGAAGAACCACAACAACCCAAATATTCACTAATGGCTGATAAAGATTTCATTATGAGCACACACAGAAAGTAACTTTAATGTTAATGGGCTGTTGCATCTTTTAATTTCTCATGAGGCATGAAAATAAGGTACTATAATGGACATCTTAGGTTTTATTTACGGGGGAGTTAGTTTTCACCCACACATTATCTTGGTAATGGCATGATTCAGCATGGAAGCAAAAAATTACATAATATTGTTACTGAATGAGCAATAAATCCCATAAACTCAAAAGCATATGACCTTGGGATACTATAGTTCAGAACAGGAATATTCAGAGAATTCTCCTTTCACCTTTCATTTTAACTACACGATAAAAAGGTGGTGCAACAATCAGCACTTGATTAACTTGAAAAAGAATTCATTCTCCAGATTGTCACGTACATTGCCATTGGGACTTCCAAACTCAACTGAATCTTATATCTACAAATTAGCTGCTTTCTCCAATTCTGGCGATCTCACAAGAATTCATCTATTCCAGCATAACAACGCAATAATAGATCACAGTGTTATACAACACAAGCAGATACACCATATCAATCCAAATAATGTGTCTTCAAATAACAGATCACATCTTTCTCAAACAACTCAACAATAATCCACTTAAATTAGCACTTCATGTTGGTAGCTTAATTGATGCTGAAGTTTCTGTGGATGGCTAAGATTGAATCTTTCTGAATCAACGATGCAGATCAGAGTGACAGTTGGAAGCTAAAGAGGGAAAGTTAGTTGGCTAACTAACTTTGACAGCTGGAGCTTAAATCATCACCAATGCAGTTGTATTGAGCAGAATTAGTATAAATAGCTGCAGAGATTAGTTATTGATCATCATCAACATATCTTTCATCTGTCAATTTCTTGAGTGTTAGCTTGTATAAGAGAAATTGATTCTTAGAGAGATTCTTAGCGAGAAGAGTTCAATTGTGTTTCGATTCTTGTAATCAGTGATTGTAATTTGTAATTCTCGTGGGTGTTTGAATCCCTGTGATAGTGAAAGGTTCTCGTCTGGTCAATTGATCGAAGCACGTAATTCTGGTGTTACTCTGTTTTCTGTGTTGTTGTTATTCTTTGCGACATTTGTTCATAGTTGTTGCGACGATTCTGTAGCTTTGCGACGATTGTTCTTCAACAATTGCATAGTTGTTTAGCTGTTTCCACAACAAGTGGCACCGTCTGTGGGAAGATCGTTGTACTACAACACTTGACAATGGCATCTTCAAGGTTTGACATGGAGAAACTGACGGAACGAAGTGATTTCGTGCTCTGGAAAGCAAAGATGAAAGCAGTTCTTGCTCAACAAGGTGCTCTTGAGGCGCTTCTTGAAGAATTTCCAGATACAATGACCGCCACTGAAAAGAAGCTAGCAATGCAAAAGGCTCACAGTGCAATAACTCTGGCATTGGGTGATAACACTCTGAGAGAGGTTGTAGATCTCACAACTACAAAGAAGATATGGGAGAAGCTTGAAGAAATGTACAATGCAAAGTCTGTTGCAAACAAGATCTTTGCTAAACGGCGGTTATTTGCATTTCGAATGGTTGAAGATAGATCAATAACTGCTCAACTTGAGAAATTCAAGAAGGCTGTAAGCGCTCATGATCAACTGGAAACGGAAGCTGCAAATCGAATGAAAAGCGAGGATAAAGCAATTCTTCTGTTGAATGCTCTTCCCAGCTCACTGAGACCATTCAAGGATGCACTGGTTTATGGGAGAAGCACAGGCCTGACAATGGATGTCATCGAGTCAGCACTAAGATCAAGGGAGATGGAGATGGCAAATGCACCAAAGAGTACAATCTCGGGTGAGGGATTGAATGTTAAGTTTCAACAAAGAAAACAATCAAAGTGGAAAAATAGAGTTGAGAAGAAGAAGGAGATAAGGAACTCAACTGACAACAAGTGGAGCTCAAATGATAACATAGAGAGGCACAAATGCTATAACTGTCACAAGCAAGGACATCTGAAGAAAGAATGCCCCACTTTCAAAAGAAACACACCAGGTCAGAGCACTCAAAACTATCAAACCAATAATACAGTAAATACACCAGCTATTTCAAATGATTATGAGAATGCAGAAGCCCTGTGTGTTACTGATCATAGTATTATGCCTGCTTGGATACTTGATTCTGGTTGTTCCTTTCATATGTGCTATATTAAGGATTGGTTCAGTGATCTTAAACACATAAATGGTGGAAGTGTTCTGTTAGGTGATGATTACCCTCATAAAGTGAAAGGAATTTGTAGCATTAAAATCAAAATGCATGATGGTGTTGTAAGGGTTCTAAGTGATGTCAGGTACATACCTAGTCTAAAGAGAAATTTAATTTCTCTCGGCAAGCTGGATTCAATGGGTTATTATTTTGGATCAGAACATGGTGTTCTCCAAGTTAAACTTGGTGAGAAGGTTCTACTGCAAGGAAATAAATGTCAGGAACTATACTACCTTCAAGGAACAACCATAGTTGGAGAAAGTGCTACTGTGAATATTGATAATTCAGTTATATGGCACATCTCAGTGAAAAGGGGCTAAAAGAGCTTGCTAAACAGGGTCTCCTAGGTAATGATATCATATCTAAGTTGATGTTCTGTGAGATATGTATCATGGCAAAGGCTCACAAGACTAGTATGGGAACTGGTCAACACAATACTAAAGCAGCTTTAGATTATATTCACTCTGATCTGTGGGGGCCTGCAAGAACTCCTACTATTGGTGGAGGCAAATACTTCATCTCTATAATTGATGATTTTTTCAATAAAAGTTTGGGTTTACATACTCAAAACTAAAGATGAAGCTTATCAGAAGTTTAGAGACTAGATCACTGAAGTTGAAAATCAATCAAGCGACACAGTGAAGCATTTAAGAACTGATAATGGACTTGAGTTCTAATTATCTACATAATTTAATGTGTTTTGTGCAAAGAAAGGCATCATAAGACACAGGACCATCCCAGGCAAACCACAATAGAATGGGGTAGCTGAGAGGATGAATAGGACATTACTGGAAAGAGTGAGATGCATGATACTCAGCTCAGGTGTGTCAAAATCATTATGGGGAGAGGCAGTCACTACAACATGTTTCTTGATAAACAGAAGTCCTTCAACACCTCTAAAGTTCAAAACTCCTAAAGAAATATGGTCTGGAAAACAGCCTGATTTATCACACCTGAAAGTTTTTGGTTGCTTAGCCTTGGCACATGTTAAAGGTGACAAATTAGAGACTAGGGCAATTAAGTGCATTTTTCTGGGATATCTAAGAGGTGTGAAGGGTTATAAGCTGTGGTGTATTGAACCTGGTGAAAGAAAGTGTCTGATTAGCAGGGATGTAACTTTCAATGAGCAGGTCATGCCACTTAAGGTCAACTCATCCACTCAAGAAAGTTCACAGACAGATTCAAGTGAAGTAGTTTTTGAGGTGGAGCCTATGACTACTCATATGAGAAATGATCAAGCTCAAGGTGAAGAAGAGTATATCATTGATCAGAATCATGTTGATGTAGAAGAAGGTCACATACCAGATCAACAGGTTGATGTAAATGATGAAAGAGATTTTCAGCTAGCAAGGGACAGAGTGAGAAGAACTCATACAACACCTGACATGTATGGATTTGGAAGAGTAGCTAAGTCATATATAGTGTCATATGCTCTAGTAACAGCTGAAGAAGTCATATCTCAGGAACCATGTACATTTACAGAAGCAACCACATGTTCTGAGAAGAATCAATGGATTAAAACCATCAATGCAGAGCATAATTCATTGAACAAGAATCATAACTGGGATGTTGTAAATATACCTAAAGGTCATAAATTAGTGGGCAGTAAATGGATCTTCAAGAAGAAAATGGAAGTTGCAAATGGTGAATAGATAAGATACAAGGCCAGACTTGTTGCTAAGGGCTTCACACAGAGAGAAGGTATAGACTACAATGAGATTTTTCTCCTGTAGTTAAGCATACTTCCATCAGGCTATTACTGTCACTGGTAGCTCAATGTGGGATGTTTCTTCATCAATTAGATGTTAAAACTGCATTCTTGCATGGAGAATTAGAAGATATTATTTACATGCAGTTACCTGAAGGTTTGAAAATTAAAGATAGGACTAATAAAGCCTGTTTGTTGAGGAAATCTCTCTATGGGCTCAAACAAAGCCCAATGCAGTGGTATATGAGGTTTGATGAGTATATAACCTCAGTTGGTTTCAGGAGAAGCAGTTTTGACAGCTGTGTGTATCTCTCAGGAAATTATGCTACAGGTATCACTTATTCACTCCTATATGTAGATGATATGTTGATAGCAAGTAAAGCTATGAGTGAATTAAAGAGCTTGAAAGATAAGCTGTGTTCTGAGTTTGAGATGAAAGACTCAGAAAATGCCAAGAGAATACTAGGCATGGACATTGGCAGAATTGAATCTAAGAATTCACTGATTTTGTCTCAAAGTGATTATCTCAAGAAGGTACTTGTGAGGTACAATATGAACAAGTCAAAGAGTGTCTCAGTGCCAATACAACCTGGTATAAAATTATCTCTTAGTCAGTGTGCATCTAAAGCAAGTGAAGTTGAATACATCAGTACAGTTCCTTATGCAAGTGCTGTAGGTAGTTTGATGTACTCCATGGTATGCTGCAGACCAGATTTAGCTCATATAATGAGTGTTGTCAGTAGATTCATGGTGGGAGCTGGAAGATCACATTGGGAAGCTGTTAAAACCTTCTGAGATATGTTCAAGGAACTGCAAATTTGGGATTGATGTTCAAAAGAGATATGAGTCAGAATGTTGCATTAGTTGGTTATGTTGACTCAGATTTTGCAGCTAATGTGGACACAAGGAAATCTCTTACAGGGTTCATTTTCACTCTTTATGGTACTGCAATCAGCTGGAAGTCTAGTCATCAAAGTGTAGTTGCTCTATCAACTACTGAAGCTGAATTTATGGCACTTACTGAGGCTGTTAAAGAAGCTATTTGGTTAAAAGGATTACTTGAAGAATTTGGTGTTCATCAGAGCTGTGTACCTATCTACTGTGATAATCAAGGAGCAATTCAACTCACAAAACATCAGATGTTTCATGACAGAACCAAACACATTGATGTTAGGTGGCATTTTGTCAGGGATGTAATAGCTAGAGGTACTGTGAAAGTATTTAAAATTTACACAGAAGATAACACTTCTGATTGTCTTACCGATGGGAATGAGAAGAAAAGGTGCAGCTCTAACTTGAGGAGCTGGTTGAATTCAGATGGGAATTAGGTGGAGATTTGTTGGTAGCTTAATTGATGCTGAAGTTTCTGTGGATGGCTAGGATTGAATCTTGCTGAATCAACAGTGCAGATCAGAGTGACAGTTGGAAGCTAAAGAGGGAAAGTTAGTTGGCTAACTAACTTTGACAGCTGGAGCTTAAATCATCACCAATGCAGTTGTATTGAGCAGAATTAGTATAAATAGCTGCAGAGATTAGTTATTGATCATCATCAACATATCTTTCATCTGTCAATTTCTTGAGTGTTAGCTTGTATAAGAGAAATTGATTCTTAGAGAGATTCTTAGCGAGAAGAGTTCAATTGTGTTTCGATTCTTGTAATCAGTGATTGTAATTTGTAATTCTCGTGGGTGTTTGAATCCCTGTGATAGTGAAAGGTTCTCGTCGGGTCCCGTGCACATAGATCAATTGATCGAAGCACATAATTCTAGTGTTACTCTGTTTTCTGTGTTGTTGTTATTCTTTGCGACATTTGTTCATAGTTGTTGCGACGATTGTTCTTCAACAATTGCATAGTTGTTTAGCTGTTTCCGCAACACTTCACAGTCATAATGAAGAACATCCCATACATCAAACCACAATTCTTTAAGACAGTGGAAAGAAACAACAGTAGAGGCCAAGTCTGATCTCATGACAAGTTGGCAATTTACTATCTAAATATATAATAAAAGTGGTAACCTATTTCAATAAAGAGGCATGCAACATGTGCAAAATCCTATGTGCCATGTCTATTTGAATTTCAAGGAGTTTTATTCACAAAATTAAATCAAAAATAAAATAGTAATTTAGAAATGTACTATATATTTTTGGTATGTTAATTGTATGCATAGTTTTTATTAAATAACATATAACTTTATCTGCAAAACTCCGAAAAATATTTTGAACATATATTTGGATTCACCGCAACAAGATGAATCCATAGACACCAATCTTACATATTATTATTAATTAAATAAATTATTTATATATTAAAATAAAAAATTAACTTTTTAAATGAGATCTATTGGTTGTGTAAATTCTAACTTTAAAAAATAAGCCATGGAACATTTTATTCCTGACAATGCAATGCACCTTATAACTTCCACTATTTATATTTTTAGTATATTCACTACATATATAGTTTTTATTAAATCCAATATAACTTTATCTGCAAAACTTCGAAAAATATTTTTGAACATGTATTTGGATTCATCGCGATGAAACGAATCCATAGACACCAATTATAAGATACTATAAAAATTTTTTAAAAAAGTGTTGAATATTTAAGTAGCATAGAATTTTGAGATTGCATATATGAAACAAGAATAATTGTAATTACTGGTAATCTATATGTTATATAAAGGTAGTTTTTATTCTCTCATCTACATATACTAGAGGACCGAGAACGCCTGTGGAACTTTATCCTTTTTTTTTTTGTATTTTAACCCTTCATTATGTTCATTTGAAAAGATTGCGTAATGCCTTTAATGGGATAGATCCTTTTTTATTGCATGTGCATCGTCTACGAGATGTTCGTAATTAGTGCATGATTAGTGTGACATAAATTGTGTCAATTATTCATGCCACATGTCCGGTTATCCATAAACAATCCATCCATATTATATGATTGTGTTAAATCGAGAGCAACATTTATTATATACAAATTAATCGTGTTAAAAGATTGATTAATAATTAATGTGATTGCTTTCTATGTAATAAGTGTTGCTCTTGATTTAACACTACACATATTAGACCCTATCTCCAACCACATCCATTCTCAAGTGCAACAAATTTGTGGAATTAACACCAGTTAAATCTATTTTCCAAAAGGTTTCATATTTTAAAAACAATAAAGGTTGTATTATATTGAATTTTGAAATTTTCAAATTCTATTTCTTGAGGGGTGTTGCCACCCTCAATTGTTTTTCTGGTAGATTAATGTTGCGACTAATTTGACATAGTTAAGGATTTTGTGTTATTTATCTCATTAAATATTTTGGCGTTTCTTCCCTTGATCCAAAAACCGATTAGTGTTGTTTAGCCGACTCATACGTCTCCCTTTTTCTATGGAGAGGTTTAGCTATATTTAATTAACCTTGCAAAATCTCTCAGTCTCTTTTATTTATGTCCAGTCATGTATCTGTACTTTATGAAAATTTAAACGAAATTGATATAGTCTAATAACAAAAGTAGGCTCACAACAAATTTGAAAACTCGATTCGATTGGTAAACTCAACTCAAAGAATGAGATAAATCCAACTCATGAACTGAATTAGACAATCAATAAATTTTGCAATTGAGTGGGTAAACCAACGCCAAGGATGAGATAATTCCAAACTGGAAACTCAATTCGAATGGTCTACTAAACTCGACGAATGAAATAATTTCAACTTGGAAAATTAATTCAATGTGGGGAGTCATAAGGTGGTCGAGTGGTAAGGGAGTTGTAGGTACAAGCGTAGTGGCGTGATTTTCTCCGAAATTGGGTATTATTTTTTCGAATGGAGTCTTGTGTTCTCTGAATTGAGTTATTAGATAGTTATTTATCAACGATTGTAATCCTAATGAAGTATGTAAACATGCAATGTAATATCTGGAAAAAAAAAAAGCTTAACTTAATGTGTAAAATCAACTCAAAGAGTGAGATAAATCCAATTTGGGAGCTTAATTTGAAAGGAACTCAACCAATTGAATAATTACATTTTGAAAATTATATTCCAAGGGTAAACAACAATATATTAGAAACCATTATAAAGAACGGGGTTATCCCAACTTGATAACTCAATTCGAAAGGTAACAAACTCTAAGAATTAACAAGATAATTGCAACTTGGAATTCTATTCAAAGGGTAACATATTATATGAGAAAAATAATCCAGAAATGGAATAATTTCAATTTGATAACTCAATTCGAATGGTAAGTTGACTATAAGAAAGAAATAATTACAACTCGGGAACTATATTCAAATAGTACTATATCAAAATATTGTAAGGGATAATTATACTAATTGAGTAGAATAATTACAATGGAGCTCCGTTTCAACTAGATAAGAATATTGGGTATCAATCCATTGGGTCCTTAACGGGATTAGTTCACGTTGTTTTCGGCCCGTTTAAAAGCTTAATAACAGACTCATGAACATAAATAAGTTTGAAAATTGAGAATTTGAAAACGAGTTTATTTTGCCTTATTTTCAAACGGGTCAGACGAGTTGATTTTAGTAAACATCTATCCGATGATTTACATGTTACTAATAATTATCGGGTTCATGTCGTATACATGCAAATGACCATAACCAACCGGAATCAACCCTTTAGTTTCAAACGGGTTCGATTAAGTTGGACCTGGCCCATTTAAAAGCTAAACCTGGAAAAAAAATATATATAGAGTAATTCAGGAAACGATAAGATTATGGAATCTCATTGGTTGCACTGGAGATGCGCTTATGTTGAGCACCAAACACTAATTTAATTGACATTTTCACCAGATTACACGAACTTGCTACGGGCCATAACCAACATTGTCTACAAGAAAAATGTGGAAAAGAAAAGGAATAGGGGAAAATAAGATTTTTCAAGAAAATGTGTTAGGGAAAAACATCTTTCCTTATTTTGTTTTCTGTTGAGTTTGAATTACAACTAATATATGAATTTTTTTTTTTTTTGCTTTGCGGTCGATTAAATTCTATTATAAGCATGTATTGTTGTTCGTTTGAGTACTCTAATTATGCCGATTGAATTATCCTCTTTTTAGTATATTATTAAAAGTAAATTATTTCGTGACATCGCCACGGGTTACTACTAGTAAACACTATTAATGAACTGTAAGATGTAGCCGAAGACAATATCTGTCTAGGAGCAAACACCAAGATGTTACCATATAAGAGATCTCATTAGATGAATATTTATTTGCATCTAGGAGCAATCACATGTTACCATATAAGAGATCTCATTAGAAGAATATTTGCATATATTATAAAATTTAGAATTATGAATAAATAAAGACATGTTCATTAAATTATACAAGGCAGAAATGCCTAATATATACAATGTACAGACAGCAGCTTGACATGCAGGTTCATAAAAAGTAATCCAATACAACTTGTGGGGAAAAAAAAAAATCTAGAAGGATATGGAAAACTAAGTTATACCATTATTTCGTATACATCAAAACTGAAACTTCTGTAACCCGGTCCAATCAGAAAAAAATAACTACACAGGTCGAAAGGGTGTGCTAATATGAACAGAATATCTATCACCTCAAACTGGTAATGAATGCCCCACAGTAGCTCTTGAAAATCTTTTTAGGATTTGGGCTATTTCTCTTCTGAGCAAAATGAATTCCACAATCACGGCTAAAAGAAGACTCGACGATGTTAATGCTATAAACACTAGGATTGAGACATCATGTGGGAATAACAGTGACAGCAATGAAACTACTGAAAGAACGTCACAGGCATCAACAATGCAGTTGAGCATGTAGATTAGTTTTCGATTCAAGTGACTCCATTTATCCAACATTTGTATTGTTATCCAATATATGCACAAAGTCCCAACAAAAAACCAATGCTGAATGTCATTGTCCACGAACAGAAGATCGGGTGAAACCTGGTATTTAATTCCAACGAGAAGAAGTAGCACAGGAACCAAATATTTCATGCCAGCTGTATTTCTCTCATTGCTGTGCCTAGAAGTTTAGGGAAAAAAGGCCAGATCCATCATGTAATTGTTACTGTAAGATGAATATTGTCTGAACATAACATGTCAATTTATATAAACAATGATTTTAAATCCTACTAAATGTTACTTTATTCAAGACAAACTACATTGCAATAATATATTTAGAAATATGAATTCACATTAAATATGAACAAAAGAAACACAAAAATAAGATCATGGTTGAATAAGCTGAGATTAAGGGTTCATACTTCATGGTATAACTCAAATAAAGAACAAAGTCACAAATTATGCATGTGCTGTGTTAATATGTGCAAAAACACCTGAATCAAATATCACACAGATGTTAGAACGAATCGTCTTATAGCAACAATTAATAAAAAGAATCAAAGAGTAACAGCTGCTTTAAGATAATTAAGAGGGTAGTTCATGCTACTTCAGGCATTTGATAGAGGAAATGTGAAATAATTCCATCTCATCTAAAAGCTCACTGGTACTAGTAGAGAGGTGTGGAATTAATAAATGGGTATGTCTTAATTCTGTAAACTCCCCTCACTCACTCCTTCAGCCTCTTTAGGAAGTCCCATCAAATGGAGAATGTAATATAAGTAGGGATAATGTGTAATAATTCCATCTCACCTAGAGAGCTGTAAGTATGTAACACTAAGGCTCTGTTCTCTTCAACTGCAATTTACTGAACGGAACTGAACTGAATGGAACTGAACTGAAACTAAAACGAATTGAAGAAATTATTTTGTAATAATAATAACAATTATATGATAATATATATAATCACAATTAAAAAAAAACATATTATTTTTGTCATCTTTCTCACACCCTTCCTACTTTTTTTTCTGTCACTTTACCTTTTTATTTATTATTGTATAACAAACTTTAAAACCAACCGCGTGGAAAACAATATGAGAATGATAACTCGATTAAAATCGAATTTTAATCGTCGTATAAACTGTCTTTATCTAGTTTTTTTTTTTTGAATCGGTGAAATTTATTACAACTTGAAAACGTTTACAAGAGTATGGACAATGTTCGGCAAATAAAATAATTAAAAGCTCAACCAAAATCACTAGTCCATAAACCATGCACAAGCTCGTGCCAACAATTTTACATCAACACTCTTTCTTGTCCAAAACCTCCAGCCTTGTTCCATTTTCCAAACTGCTTCTTCAACTTTCATGTCCCAATACTCATTTTTTCAACTTTTATGAAAAGAAATTAAGTATATTTGATTAACGTAACTTTGTTTTATACTTTTTTTTTTTTTTGTAATTTGCAATTAATTTACGATTTAAGTTCGGAAAAAAATCTCCTTAGAAAGTTGATAATGTTCTTTTTATAAAGTTTGATCCGACTTTGGTTTGGTTTAACTTGTTTTGGAGTTTTTGAGAGTCATTTGAAAGAGTTTGGTTTGACTTTGATTTGGCTTAATTTGTTTTTTATTTGTTAAGTTTGAGAAAAAACTCAACGTTAGCTTATGAGTTTAATTAATTCTATTGTTCTGATATCTTCCAACAAAAGAACAAGTAGGTTTTTTGTTAGAGATGTATGTACAGAGTATGTGAACCAGATTGTATGGTACTCTCAGGTTCCTATAGTTTCTTATCTTAACTCACATTTTACGGTAGAAAAGAAGGGTAATTCAAATTGTAACTATACTCTTTATTTCATTGATCTACTAAAAGTCGTATTAAAAAGAAAGAAAGAAAAAGTTGAAAATAACTCAATTGGATAAATTTTCTTATTTTCTTCGTACAAAAGATCGGGTGTATAAATAAATGATAAAATAATAATAATAATAATAACAACAACAACAACAACACCATCAATAATAATAATAATAATTTAATGAACTGAACTGAAGACGAGTTGAACTGAACTAAATGATTTTTCAGTTGAATAGAACATAGCCTAATTTGTTAGTCGGGATACCCCTCTCTCTCTTCCCCCCCCCCCCCCACACACAACTAGGTATATGAAAATTTGTACAATGTGGTGGAGTTTGGGAGCTAATTGAGGTTACAGGTAGAGCTGCGAATGAAGAAAAAAGCACTGGTGATGGGCAGAGTCGAGCATAGAATAAAAGGTAAGCATGAAATAATAAATTCAAATTGAAAAGGCATTCAGTAGCAAATTAGATGAGCAGCTAGTAGACGAACCTCGAACCAGCAGAAGCCGCAGCAGCAGCAGCAGCAACTACAACAATGATGTGGTGAATATTGTCGTCGATGGTTTGATGGTGATGACAATGGCCGTTCAATTTGAAGTGGTAATTCTGCTGCATATCCCCATCTGAGGAGGACCTGAATCGAATCAATTGGGGATATTTGATGTAAGTAAAAAAATTAGGTTTAAGAAGAAAGAACATAAACGAATGAAGTTGATCATCGATCTAACTACCTTACCTGGGAATGGAATGATGAGCATTTCGGGCTTCCAGGTTTCTGGTGGTGAATTCAGGCAAATTTCCGACTGCCGCCATATTTTCCAACCTGCTCCCCATTTCGATGTTTCTCATTATTCTATTTTCACTAAATAAATCGATTTGCTTTTGCTCATATAATAAGACGACAAATAGACAATAAAATGGAAGTTATAATATAATTGGGAAGTTGAGGAGTTATTATAGAGTCCTCAAATGGAGGAAGGACATTACACTAACCGTGTCATTAAACCGCGTGATTTATATGATATATACGCAGCTTTTAAGAAACATGTCTAGAAGCTCACGTCATAGTATCAAGGTCACAATTTCAGATACTAGTCTACTACTACTAAGAGCGGATAGGATCAGATTTAACGAAAAAACAGTGAAAATCAAAACAATCCATCCCTCCATACCATCCATCCATATATTATGTAGAGCACAATGGTCTAAACTCCGCCAGATTAATTCAGTTCTACGTGGAATTTTATCGAATTAGTTATATTTTAATCATTATATATTTCGCTGTTATTTTTTGTATGTTGACTGTATATATAATTTTTATTAAATCTAATATAAACTTATCTACAAACCCCGAAAAATATTTTTAACATGTATTTGAATTTACCGTGACAAGACGAATCCATAAATATCAATCTAAATTATTACTATTATTCATTAAATGAATAATTTTATTCATTAAAATAAAATATAAATTTATTAAATAAGATAAAATGAAATAATAGAATTTTAAAAATTGATAAAGAGGATATAGGGCGAAAAGAGAGTACAATCGTTGAAGAAGACGTTTTGTTTGACTTTGATAGTATTGAATACAGACTTTTAATTTGTATACTAATATTAGTATCAATTAGCTAGCAAATCAAATAACTGAATAAGTATATTCATAATTTGACTGGCTTTCATCCGTTGAGCTGTCTGTTTACATACAGCTTTCTAAGAAAATTCGTCTAACGTTATACTATAACTGTAACACTCTTTTTTTTAATCAAACTGTAACACTCTTAAGTCCTCCCATTATCTCCTTAGCCGGCAAATTATGGCACCATATGATAAACTATCTTTCTCTTAATTTGAAAAAGTTATTTACGTTTCTTTTACGGTCATAATCGTTTTCAGATTTCTTTTAAGCGATATTAATAAATAAATTATTAAAATTATATAATGAAAATTTAGTAATTAAATTTTATTATATGATTTTATTAAATTATTCTATTATCGTTATGAGTAATTGGTCAAACTCGAAAACGATTGATAAATCTCAAAATGTAACACTTTTTCTGAAATGGAGGGATTATGTAGTATTTATTAATTGCCCCCTTAAAATAAGAGGTTTTATATATTTTGATCAATTCATTAATTTACTAATTAAGTAGGTGTAAAAGACCGAGGTTTCCAAGAGAAGAATCTTACTACACCCTACATTTCGAAAAAACTTAATGAATTAAGGTTAACTTATAGTTTTAGAAAATTAAATTAAATGGTAGTGAAATACAAAAAATTGTATATTTATTATTTAGTGTCCAAATGTATAACATAAAATTGCATATAAGGACCACTTTGTGGATTGGACTTGCATAAAAGGACCATTCAAAAAAAATATTACAAAAGAGGCCATTCTATTTTTTTAAGCCCTAATTTCTCCCAACTATAACATGACTTTTCGTTAATGCCCCTCCTTTCTTTATCTTACCGCCTCCTTTTGCCGTCAATCTTTATTTACTCATTCCTGCTACCGTCTTCAAATTAATTGCAGACTTAATTGCAATTAGTTAGATCATCTTTGATTAAAACCAACCTAATTGTTCTCCTGTTCATATCATACTATGAGTAATTTTGTTCTTTTGATCGACAGTCGGCAAAATTTGCATTTTTTTCCCACAATTACGATGCAGTTGTCAATTAATCGATTCCAATCCGAATTCAGCATTAATTTGGTGTAAGATTTAAATAACAATATATATTCGTTGCTTGTGTGTATATTTTGATATCTTGATTGCAATAATTTGTAATTTGGATAATGAATGTTAATTAAAGTTAGTTTCGGGGCCAACAATGTTAGTTTCAGAATAAAATGGTATTAGTTTCAACATCATCACTCATTAGTATCAGTTTCAAGAACACAGAAAGTTAGTTTCATGTTCGTTATTATGAGTTTCAGGTTCACTAAAGTTAGTTTCAGAAACTCATAAAATTAGCTTCAAAAACTCAGAAAGTTGGTTTCAAAGTCAACAATGTTAGTTTTAATTTCACTAAACTTAATTTGGATAATGAATGTTAATTAAAGTTAGTTTCAAAGTCAACAATGTTAGTTTCAGATTCATTACAGTTAGTTTCAGGGCCAACAAATGTTAGTTTCAGAACATAATAGTATTAGTTTCAGCATTATTTGTATTAGTTTTAGGAACTCAGAAAAAGTTTCAGGTTCATTAAAGATAGTTTCAGAAACTCAGAATGTTAGTTTCAGGGCCAACAATGTTAAGAACAAAATAGTATTAGTTTCAGCATCATTAGTATTAGTTTCATGAACTCAGAAAGTTAGTTTCATAACAAACATAAGTTAGCATACTAATTAGAGTTACAAAATACAAGCATACTGAACTTTGCATTTATATGTCCATCTATTATCTTATTGAACAAAACCCTGAATGGTGTTTTATATAGGCTTTTCGAATGTTTTTTCAGGGCTAGAGTTTGGAGAAACTCGACACACGTTTTTAATCCCCCGCGTTTAAATGTTGTTTCCGTGGCCTTTTGCTTTCCTGAAACCAACAGAAAAGACTCATGAAACCAACAGAACTGGCTCCTGAAACTAACTCAAATACTCATGAAACCAACCTGAAACTAACTCATAGACTCATGAAACCAACATAACTGACTCCTGAAACTAATTCAAAGACTCATGAAACCAACAGAACTGAAGGTATATTCAAATTCAGTTGATTAAGTTCACAATTTCCCCTAGGGTTTTAGAATTATAAGTTCCTGAAACTATTCTGAAACTAACATTGTTGGCCATGAAACTAACTTTAATGAATCTGAAACTAACATTCTGAGTTCTTGAAACTAACTTTAATGAAACTGAAACTAATATTAATGAACCTGAAACTAACTTTTCTGAGTTCATGAAACTAATACTAACGATGATGAAACTAATACAAATGATGCTGAAACTAATACTATTTTGTTCTTAACATTTGTTGGCCCTGAAACTAACATTATGAGTTTTTGAAACTAACTTTAATGAACCTGAAACTAATACTAATGAACCTGAAACTAACTTTCTGAGTTCTTGAAACTAATACTATTTTGTTATGAAACTAACATTTATTGGCCCTGAAACTAATTGTAATGAATCTGAAACTAATTTTAGTGAACCTGAAACTAACATTGTTGTCTTTTAAATTTAACTTTAATGAACCTGAAACTAACTTTTTTAGTTCCAGAAACTAACTTTAATAAACGTGTTTCATTGCCCCAACAACCGCTTAATTATGGTTTATGGTTTTGGACGGTCCAGAGTACCACCCTGAACCCGTCCTAAACCCTAAACACTAATTAATACCGTAGCTCCCAGAGGGTGTTTTCAAATTCAGTTGATTTAGGGGTTCACCATTCCCCTTAGGGTTTTAGAATTTACGGTGAGTTTCTGAAACTAACTTATGTGTCCTGAAACTAACTTTTTGTGTCATGAAACTAACATTTTTGTGTTATCAAACTAACTCATGCGTTGTGAAACTAACTTTTTGTGTTCTGAGACTAATTCTTATGTCCTGAAACTAACTTTTTTGTGTTATGAAATTAACCCATGCGTTGTGAAACTAACTATATAATATCTGAAACTAAGAGACTTGCTCCTGAAACTAACAGACTATATATATCCTAAAACTAACAGACTTTGTAGTCCAACCTACCTTATAAGTCATACGTACTAGCATACTAATTAGAGTTAAAAAATACAAGCATACTGAACTTTGCATTTATATGTCCGTCTATTATCTTATGGAACAACACCCTAAATGGTGTTTTATATAGGCTTTTCGAATGTTTTTTCAGGACTAGAGTTTGGAGAAACTCGACACACGTTTTTAATCCCCCGCGGTTAAATGTTGTTTCCGTGGCCTTTTGCTTTCCTGAAACCAACAGAAAAGGCTCATGAAACCAACAGAACAGACTCCAGAAACTAACTGAAAGACTCATGAAACCAACAGAACTGGCTCCTGAAACTAACTCAAAGACTCATGAACCCAACAGAACTGAAGGTGTATTCAAATTCAGTTGATTAGGTTCACCATTTCACCTAGGGTTTTAGAATTATTAGTTCCTGAAACTAATACTATTTTGTTCTGAAACTAACATTGTTGGCCCTGAAACTAACATTAATAAACCTGAAACTAAATTCTGAGTTCTTGAAACTAATTTTAATGAATCTGAAACTAATATTAATGAACTTGAAACTAACTTTCTGAGTTCATGAAACTAATACTAACGATGCTGAAACTAATACAAATGATGCTGAAACTAATACTATTTTGTTCTTAACATTTGTTGGCCCTGAAACCAACATTCTGAATTTTTAAAACTAACTTTAATGAACCTGAAACTAATACTAATACTAATGAACCTGAACTAGTTCCTAAAACTAATACTATTTTGTTATGAAACTAACATTTATTGGCCCTGAAACTAACTGTAATGAATCTGAAACTAACTTTAGTGAACATGATAACATTGTTGACTTTGAAACTAACTTTAATGAAACCTGAAACTAACAAATTTTTGTATTCCTGAAACTAACTTTAATGAACCTGAAACTAACAAATTTTTGTGTTCCTGAAACTAACTTTAATAAACGTGAAACTAACTTTCTGAGTTTCTGAAATTAACTTTAATGAACCTGAAACTAACTTTCAGATTGATTTCGAACGAAAAAATTCAACGGAAATAGCGAAATGAATTTGGGAGCGAAATGCAGATAAGTGGACTGGAACTCTATCCCCTCAAAGAGTATAGATACAGTATAATCACACCAATAAGTATTTAAAAATCATAGTTCATTCCCCACTAAACATAACCCACAGATTATCTACACGAAAATGGAGATTTAGGCTACAAAATCACACTAAACAATTCTCCTAATCCAACTACAAAATGACACTCACACACACCTAGTGAGCAAAAGGATGTGAATTTAATTTCATAGGGCATTGTCATAACATGCCAATGGCAATATAGACAGGACACGAAGGAGCATTTCATTCATAAAATAGAAAAGTGAAAGGTGCCACATAGCAGGGATCTCATCACCGAATATGGCTTCTTTTTTCACTGGACAATCAACAATGGCGGTTTCCAATTCCAGTGTCCTCGTCCTCCTCCGACGGTGCAACGGCGGTGTTGAAGCTCTCGGAATCGGCATCCATGGTGAAAAAATGAGAGGACGATTTGGTAAAGAAGAAGAAGAGTAGAGTTGTTGTTTGGTGAAGAAGAAGAAGAAGAAGCCGATATGGGATGATGAGGATGATTAATAAGGGAGCAAAGGAAGGGGAAGATGTAGGTGAAAGTGAAGGGTAATTTTGTCCAGTCATATTTGATTTAAATTATAATGGCCTTAATTGCAACACTTTTAGCGAGTGGGTTTTATTTGCAATGGTTTTGCTATAGTGATTTATTTTGGTAATTCTCCCTATGTATAATTTGTATCTCTATGTAAGATTTTTCATTACTTTTGGATATGGGTTGGATTCTTTAGCAGTAATGTATCTCGTTTTATGTAACGTGTAAATAAGAAAAATGTGTAAATTTTTACGGGGCACAAGGAGTACCATTCAAACAAACATTAAACGTCAAAAGCTACTAGCCCTACATCCACAAAACTATACGTCTATGCCCGCTTTCATTTTATTTATTTATTTTTACATTTTCATCTACATTGATATTCCACAAACTTCATGAGTATGCATTTGATCATGAACTTGAAGTGACAAAAAATGTCCCTATTTATAATCATATCGCGACCTGCATATGCACAAAAATCATAAAGGAAGTTGAGCACTATATTTACCAAGAAGAAAAATAATTCCGTTGCCACAGGCGTCAATAGGTAGCTTGAGATATGATTTAGGGTTAGAGATGAAGGAAAGACCAACCAAACACTTTTATTCATAAAAATGTCAAACACTTTTACACACAGTCCGACTGAATTTATAACTCTTTATCGATTGATCAGACATTTAACTTCTACTAATCTGATTGATTTGTATTCTTACTCTCTAATCTGATTAGACGGATTTGTATTACTTAAGTCTACTAATCTGATTGGATTGTATTACGATTTCTACCGTCTGATTGATTGTAGCATTTGGCCTTTATTTGAAAACACCAAAACAATGTAGGCTTTTTTTGCAAACTTGGGTGCAAAATTGGTCTATGGCAACAATTTTCCCTATAATTTGCACATGAGCGAGCAAGAGATGGATTACCAGCCCAATACCTAGGCCCAATAACCAGCCTGCCCGTACTCCACCCAAGTTTCATACCATGAATCCAAACCCGAACCGTACCCCGAAGAAGCGTGGTAGATCTGGGGCAATAGACAAAGGGAAGAAGATAATCGAGGTCCCCAAGAATAAGAAAGGTGTTGAAAATCAAACTGAACGTCCTCTAAAGAAGCAATTGGTCGAGAATAAAGGAGTTGTCATCAAAGACTCGGTACCAGAGGCGGCGGCTGCTATGCAGTCCCACCTACATCAATGAGTTGTTTGGTTTGGAACTGTCAAGGTTTGGGAGGCCTTTGGACAGTTCGAGAGTTGGGTGACTTGATTAAGGCATCCCACCCTCAGCTTTTTTTTTCCTTATGGAAAGTGATTTTGGAATTGATAGGTTAAAAGAAAAGTTTAATATGTTTGGTTTTGGTGTCGCCTTGTATGGATTATCGGGAGGACTTGCCCTTTTATGGTCCAAAGATACGGTAGTAACTCTACAAAATTTCTCGAAACATCATATTGATGCTCATGTAATGCTACCTGATAGTAATGTCACTTGGCGTTTTACTGGTTTTTATGGAGCGGCAAATGTAAGTCGAAGGACGTGTACTTGAATCTTTTGAATCGATTAGGAGACATGTCGAATAGAGAGTGGCTTGTAATTGGAGATTTTAATGAAATTTTGTGTAATAATGAAAAAGAAGGTGGTCTTCGGGTTGGTCCTTATCAAATGCGGGGCCTTTCGTAATCGTTTACAAAGAAATGGGCTGATGGACCTGGGATTTATCCATACACCTGGTCGAATAGGCGCCCTTATAAAAAACGATTAGATTGAGACTTGACAAGGGAAACGCGACTTTGCCTTGGTCGACTTTATTCCCACAAGCAGATATCTTCGATGTAATTATTCAGACCACTGTGCTCTTCTTCTCCGTTTTCATGGTACGCCATCTCCCCAAAATCAACGGCGTCAAAAGGTGTTCAGATTCGAATCAATGTGGATCCGAAGTTCAGATTGCGAAAAGGTGATCCAACAACACTGGAATTCTGAAGGGGATATTCTTGATAAAATTGAGGGTTGCAGATTAGGGTTGATGAATTGGGGGAAATCGAAGTTCGGTAGTGTGAATGGTAAGCTCAAACGGATCAAAAGGAGGTTGGGCGAATTGAGAGAAGGCAGGATTACGCCTGAGTCGAAGGAGGAAGAGACAGATTGAAACAAGACATGGAAAGCGAATTGGAGAAGGAAAATATGATGTGGCAACAACGCGCGAAAGTGCAGTGGTTGAATGAAGGTGATAGAAATACGTGCTTTTTCCATGCCAGGGCTACTCAGCGTGCGGTAAGGAATGAAATTAAGGAGCTGCGTGACGGGAATGGTGAGTTACAATCTGATGCGCATAGTATAGGTAGCATTGCAGTGGAGTATTTTAAACAAATCTTTAGCTCAGTTCGTCCTTCCGAGCAGGATTTAGAGGCAGCGCTGGAATTTGTGGACTGGAAAGTGTCGCCGGCGCTTTATCAGGAATTGTCAAGTGAATTCACAGCAGAGGAGGTAAAAAGCTCTTTATTTCAAATGTACCCTCTGAAGTCCCCTGGCCCAGATGGTCTTCCGGTTTTGTTTTTCAAAAAGTATTGGTCTACTGTTGGTAATAGTGTGGTTAAATGTACTTTGGATTTTCTAAACAATGGTGTTCTTGTTGAAAAATTGAATTATACAAACATTGTTTTAATCCCTAAGTGCAAAGAACCTGATTAGATTACTCATTTTCGTCCGATAAGCTTATGTAATGTTATTTATAAATAGCTTCGAAGACGATTACCAACAAATTAAAATCGCACATGAATCAGATTATTAGTGAAACCCAATCTGCTTTTGTTCCGGGTCGACTAATAACAGATAATGTGTTGGTTTCTTATGAAGTTAACCATTACCTTAAGAGAAAAATGAAAGGTAAGGAAGGCCATATAGCCCTTAAGCTTGATATGAGTAAGGCATATGATCGAGTCGAATGGCTTTTTTTGGAAAAACTGTTACTGAAGTTGGGTTTTCTGGATTCTTTTGTTCGTTTAATAATGAGTTGCGTTTCTACTGTTTCTTATTCTATTAGTTTAAATGGAATCCAGCATGGTGTTTTTAAACCGGAACGTGGTTTGAGACAAGGAGATCCCCTATCCCCCTATCTTTTCTTGTTTTGCTCCGAAGTTTTGTGCTCTTTAATTGCAAGTAATGAAAGGGAGGGACTTCTAAAGGGTGTCAAAGTTAGTCCTAGAGCCCCAGCTATTTCTCATCTTCTGTTTGCAGATGACACGATGATTCTTTGTCAAGCAAATGAGACTTCTGCTAGAACTATTAGGAATATTTTTCAGGTGTACAGTAAGGGGTCTGATCAAGAGAGAAATTTAGATAAGTCTCAGGTGGGTTTTAGTCGTAACATTGGGGATGATATTAAAAATCAGGTAACTAGCATTCTTGGAGTCCAACTTGTTGAGAAACATGAGAAGTATTTGAGTTTACCCACTACTATGGGAATCAATAAAAAAGAAGTTTTCGGATGGCTTCGAGATCGACTCTGGAATAAGACTCACTCTTTTACCGGAAAAATGCTTTCTAAAGCAGGTAAAGAGGTTCTTATCAAGTCAGTTCTCCAAGCCATACCCACTTATGTATGAGAAACTCTCCTGAGAGTCCGGAAAGTCCTGATAGTTCTACACAAAAAGATTCAGACGCACAATTAGTATACAACAATAGACAATTTACAAATAGACAAAAATCAACAATTTACACATAAAGCCGCACAATTAGTATACAATATTGCAGGACTCTCAGGACTGTCACAAAAACTTGGACTTTCACAAGTTTTTGTACTTATGTAAAGGCTTGTTTCAAACTTCCAGATACTTTGCTTAAAGAGTTGGAATACATGATTGCTAGTTTCTGATGGGGTGACGGGGAAAAAGACAAAATTCATTGGATTAATTGGCAAGAGCTTTGTAAACGTAAAAGGGATGGAGGCCTTGGTTTTTCGGGATCTAAGGGCTTTTAATTTAGCACTTCTTGGGAAACAAATTTGGCGTTTTATTTCTGAACCTGATTCTCTCGTTTCAAAAATTTTGAAAGCCAAATATTTTCCTGTGGGGATTTATTTAAGGCGGTCCCAAAACCCCATTCTTCTTTTACTTGGAAAAGCCTTTGTGCGGCTAGATCACTTGTTGAGTCCGGTTTGAGATGGAAAGTAAGAAATGGTGAGAGTATTGATGTCTGGAACGATAAATGGGTCCCGGGTTACCCTTCCTTTAAGCCTAAAACACCTTACTTACACCATGAAGGGCCTTTGAAGGTTTCTTTACTAATGCACCCCACTCGCGATGAATGGGATGTGCCTATTCTTACTTTTCTTTTTTGGCAGGATGATATTGAGGAGATACTTAAGATACCGAATGTTGACAGAAACAGGCCGAATTTGTTGGTTTGGCACTATTCTAAGCATGGTGTGTATACAGTCAGCTCAGGCTATCACCTGGCCATGAATAAGAGGACAATAGAACATGAAAACAGAATGGGGGCAACGTCCAACAATTTAAGGTGCGATTGGAATTTTGTGTGGCAACTGAAAGTACCGGGAAAGATTAAACACTTTTTATGCCGATTGCTTCGTGAAACTCAACCCACTATGGTTGAGTTAAATTGAAGACATTTATCCGTGGAAGAGGACTGCCCAGTTTGTCAAGGTATTTCAGAATCTTCATTACACATTTTCCGAGATTGCCATTTTGCTCGGGTTTATTGGACTTTGTCGAATTTTCCTTCTGCCAGCATATATTTTATTGTGCATGATGTCTGGACATGGATACAAGGCGTGAGAATTAGACTGGATAGTAGAGAGTTTGAACGTTTTGTTGTTTCTTGCTGGAGTCTGGTGTATATTCGAAACAAAACAAAGCATGAAAGGGCTGGTTATACCCCTCTAGAGACTGCCCAGTTTGTCAACAGATTCGTGGGGTTTTTTCAGTCCGATATTTATAAACATGTTGGCAGGGATGTGGAAAATGAGAGTACAACGCTTGGACCTTGGCAAGCACCGCCGACGGGCTGGATAAAGCTCAACTTTGATGCAGCTATTGCATCGGGTTCCAATGAAGGTGGTATTGGTGTCGTGGCAAGGGACTATACAGGACTTGTGTTGGCTTGGGGTCGCAAGCGCTTACAAGGAAATATTGGTGTGGATTGTGCGGAAGCGTATGCTGCTCGTTTTGTCGTTAACTTGGCTCAACGAATGGGTTTCGACAACATTATTCTGGAAGAAGACTCCTTGAATGTCATAAGAGGCTTGCAAAATTCGCAACAGTCACGGTCTACTTTTAGTGATGTTTGTCGAGGAATTCAAGATTTATTTCCAACATTCGCATCAGTACAAATATCTCACATCCGGCTTGAAGCAAATATGCTGGCTGATAGACTTTGTCATGACTTTGTTTTAGACTCTTTTGGTTACACATCTCTTCCATTTGATTTCCAGGAAGTTGTGTAAACTGAATGTACTTGTGATGCTGCCTTGTGGAATGATTTTTTCTTTCTTCTCCAAAAAAAAAAAAAAAAAAAAAAGAAGAAGCAAGAGATGGATTACGCAATATTATAGGTGCGCAACTCGTGAACATTACATAAGTTTTAGTGGTTGACTGAAGAGAATACATGGATACACATGAATTGTATGTGCTCTTGGTGTCGTGCCATAAACCAGGCATATGTAAAATACAGATTATATATCAACATACTTCAAAACAAAACACCAAATTTCCCAAGGCCGATGCCACCGACATATTTCAGCTGTATGAAACACATAAAAATCACATCAAATGCCGAACACTTCAAACCTTTTCAAAAGAATTAAAACCTATTTGCCAGTCGGAAAAAACACTGGCAGTTTTGCAACAGGATATAAAAAAAGACTCCAAGTTCTACTGAGTTGCAAACAAGAAAAAGCAGATAATGCAAAAGAGAGTTTTGCCGCAAGTATTTCAACCAAAGTTGAAGCCACCAGCTGGTAAATTTGGTTGACCATTGCCGAAGGAGGTAATTATGCCAGGCGTATTAATATTGACAAGAATTTCATCCTCGTCTTCTTCAGCCCAGTAATTCTCCAGTAACTTGATGGCCTTCTCATATATTTCGTTGTTGTCATGGCTCTGGAGGTTCTCAATCTTGTCCAGTCCTTCACAATCGTCCACCATTTGTGCAAATATATTGATCCCGGCATTTGAACCATTTTCTTTATCTGCTTCACCTACCTTCAGAATGTTCTCAAGGCCCTCAAGGCACACAGTTACAATTCTTGGGTCTGGACAAATTAAGAGGTCGCACAGTGGCTTGATGCAACCTTGGTCCACCAAGAATCTGCAAGGAAATCGATTTAGAAATTATGTCAAGGGGCAGTATACACCAATCACAAACGGTTGCAGTAGAAGTAGAATTATTTTTAAAAGACCCAAGAGAGTTACAACAAACAACAAGCCCAGGTTTAAGTATGAACTCATGCAAAAGATTTTTACATGGATAGAGTAAAGTGAAACCACACTACCTAATCTGTTCCTGAGATCCGCCGGAGGTAGCATTCGAGATTGCCCATGCGGCCTCTTTCTTAATCTCAAACTCAGCGTGTTGAAGAAGTTGCACCAATGGGAGAATAATGTCAGCCTGAATAACAGCCTGCTCCAAATAATTCAATAGGCAACCATAAGTAGACCATTTGTTATATGAAACTGAGCTATGCTATCTCATAAAATTAGCCGGTTGCAGAAACTGGAAGTGGAATGGCTCTTCTCATCATTATAATTTTTTTCACAAATTGCAGAAAACGAGCAAATACATGAAAGTTAGCTAAAAAATTGGTCACCATACATTTTGGTTCTTACTACAAAGACATTCAATCACAAAGAAACAGTTCAATGACCAGACATTTGAGTGCCTTTTGTAAATTTTGTGTTTAGCCTGTCTACCAGCACCATATTTAGTCACAAACAGATATCCTGCCTTAGGTTAGACTCCTACAATTATTTACTGTTACTCTTAATGCTATCAGAATTTTTTGCCTCGCCAAGATGTGGGATGCACTTTTGCACACATACATCAGGCATTGCCAAGAAGTGTTCAGAATGTTGCTTGGAGAAGGAGGTTCGAGGATATATATTGTTCGACTTTGATCCACAGATGTATCATCAAAGATAAAAGAATTATGTGCGCAAAGTCATAAACATTAACTGCTCTCATGATTATTTGACAAGATTTAGCTCATTGTGTAAAGAGCAAGCGAATGGAATCTCATACCTGAATTTGAGTTCTATTTCCCGCAGTAATATTGGAGATCGTCCAACAAGCTTCCTTTTTAATGCTTTTTTTATTCATTTGGGTAAGAAGTTGCTGCAGAGATCGGAGGACCTGGTTGTCTATCATAAACTGATGCAAGTAAAAGAGAGATAGAATGTGTCAACATTCAGAATGCATAGAGAGGAGAGCTCAGAGCTCAATGGTGATGTTGATTATTCCTTTCTGACTATTGTTTTGTCGTTTAATCTAATGAGTTTGTCAAATTATCTCACTAGTATAGTGTCCCATATGGCAGGTAAAGTTTGATTGTAATTAGAAATTATAACAAATGGTCCGAGATAAGTATCACGGATGTAAAGAATTTCAAATTCCATGGTGCTTCATGTGATAATCTACTTTTTGTTCATTCCAGACTTCAGCTGATTCAAGGTCAGAAGATAATGGCGTTACAGAAAGAAACCAAGAGTACATAATTAAGAGTAGGTGATAATAATAATAATAATAATAATAATAATAATAATAATAATGATGATGATGATGATGATGATGATGATCATGATGATGATGATGATGATGATGATGACAATAATGATAATAATAATAATAATAATAATAATAATAATAATAATAATAATAATAATGTTGTGTTTAACTACGAACACCGTATGTAATAAACCTGCACTACCTGCATTTCTACACCTGAGATGTTTGTAGCTTACAAATGCGATGTTTGTACACGTGATGTTAATTCCATCATCTATCACGGTCTCTCAGAACAACAACAACAACAACAACAACAACAAATTAATCTTCCAAACTGATATAAAGTCCCGGTAGAAGGTTCTCCCTACTCGAACTAAATTTTTATCAATTGTGTCAAAATCTTGAAATAAGAAATCGATGGATTAATGACAATAAGAGCAGCAAGCTTGTTATAGTTATGTGAGAACTCGTATGAACAGCATTGATATGAATTGTGAGTGGTCTCAAGTACCTGTGTTTGAGCATCATCACCAGTGACAATATTCCCAACAGTCCGCAGAGCAGGTACAAGAACAGTGGGTGACGGATGGCTTAAGAAAGAAACAAGCCCTGCTTAGTAACATACATCCAAGGCAAAAGACTACAACACAGAAATCAAGTCAATAGAACCGAAACATACAGAAGAAGCTCGACAAGTCGTGGGCAAACACCCGCTTCAATCACTGATTGAATTCTGTCATTAGTTCCATCAGAAAGATAGGAAAGAGCCCAAGAAGCATCAGTCAAAACCTCCTCATCATTCAAGTGGATGAGTTGCCGAAGAACAGGCAAGGCGGGCTTCATCTGGAGAAGTACACAAGATAACAAGTAGATAATATTATCAAACTGATTGACCTGTCACAGCAGCTATAAAACACATTAGTAAGAAATACAACCTGCGCAAAAGGAGTCGGTGGCTTCCCACGGCAGAAATTAGACAAGGTCCATGTAGCATTTCTCAACATGGAGAGCTTTGAATTATCATTTAGCTGAGTTAGCAATGGCATGAGGGCACCATGTCCAAGAACAAAATCTCTACAGCTTGGAGAATCGCCAGCAACATTACCCAAAGCCCAAACTGCCTACTCCAGATCAACACAAGGCAAAATTATTAGAAGTGACAACCAACAATGAGGTTATCCAGAGTATTAACAGCATTGGAGAATCTAGACTAGGAAGGAACTATATTCAATTTTATAATCTTGAATGTTATAGAAAAACGGAGGATTTTAAGAGTAAAAATTCCGTAACAAGATCAATAACTCATTTTACTTGCCAAAAAGAACATATCTCTTAATCATGTAAAAGTATTTCACTAGAGCCACAAAGAAAGTTGTTCATTCCTTTACACAGAATTTTATTTGCAAGGGAAGCTTTTATAATTTTGCCTGTTAAAATGAGGTAAGCATCACATTTCACTTCCATTATGCAAGAGAAGAGAAGAACAAAATAATCCACCACTTCCTTCCCATTTCTTTCTAAGCATTTGGTTGGCAAAAGTTATGTAGGAGTATAGCATATGTTTAATAGATAACAGTGCGGGAGGTTAAAGTAATGCTAAAATGGAAGTGGACTGGGTATAGATCAATGGTTGGTCCAGAAAGAAAAAGTAACAATAAAATAGTTTCTACAAAAATGCAACCTCGAGGAGGGGGGGTGGATTAGTGTTTTTATGGATTTCACAGGTTTGCTCATTTAGTGTATGTCCAATCTTGAATGGAAATGCCTTCTCTGTTCAAAAGCAATGTCAGGCTAAATTAGAAAGAAAAAAAATCAGCGCCTTGCATAACTAAATTCATCTATGGAATTTACTTTAGAAACATGCTCCGATGTATCAAAGTACCTGCTCACGAACATCATCACTGGAAGAACTAAGAAGCTGCACAAACAACGGAACAGCACCTTGTTCAATAACAACTCTTGTGTGATCTGATGTCCCAGAAGCAACATTTGTCAAAGCCCAGGCAGCTTCAAACTGCAAAGGAGAAAAATTAAGTTATGATGATTCAGCTGAACAATATAGAAAATTATAGGTCCAGTTGAAAAAACTTACTTGCAGTTGAGGTAGATCATGCCTACCAAGGAACTCCACGAAACGAGGGATGACCCCAACTCTAATCACCTCATCAATTGGAGGACTTCGTTCTGCCGAGCAAGCAAGTTAGCAAATGGAATTTGTAGTAGATGATTCCAAATGAAGGAACTTGAAGCTTCTGGAATAACAATACCTATTGACAGAAGTTTCCGAAACTGGGTAGTAGCCTCTACCTGGGCATTAGGATCGTCAGAAAATACTCCTTGCACCATCAGAGGAATACTTTCTAGCTGTCAGTAAAAGCCAGTTTGAGTATCATAAGTAACAGAAATGATCAAAGGTAAACTTAATTCCTCAATAACAAGCATCTAGTTCTTTTGTTGCTTGGACCAAGTTATGGAGAAAACCCCTAATATTGTTAAAGGAGGGAGAAAAAGAGCTTGGTCGATAAATTATCATTGACTGTGTAACAAGCAATACTCTGTCACATACCGACACAATCTGAATGGTGTGAGAAGAATATGGGGAACATCGTATTTATAGCTCTTATTCTTCCTTAAAAAACCAGCAATGAATTGTCTAAGAAGATATAAGACTTCACTATAAACAACAACATCCGGTTCTTATGAACAATGCAGGATCTACAACATATATGATAGGTCAGAAATCATTCAGTTCCGAAGGATCAGAACAACCCAATTTAACATTGATGGTTAATGAATATCTCATTACGACTATCCTTATCCATAGCAAAGAAAACTTGGACGTTCAGTACTGCTTCATGAGCATACACCGATCAAGGGTTTTTAAAAAAAAATCATTAGACAATGTGAATCCTTGTAACATTGAAGACCCTCGCAACAGATCTGTTTTGCCCATTAATTTCACTCGCAACATGTGAATTGAGATTATAATCCTATAAGTAACTTTTCAACTCTATTTGGCGTGGTGTTGGGTAGTGTTGCTTCTTATTTTGACAGTAATTATACTTTATCTGACTTGCAAGACAATAAATGAGAAAAATATTTACGGATAAGCATACAACTTTGGTATAGATAATACAGAACAGAAAAATTCAGAGGACTATCTCCTTTCCACTACTGTTCAAACAACCCGCCAAATACACGTCGCAACAGATTGGTACTTCATTAATTTGAGAATCATATCATTCTCCATATTGACCTCAAAACAGTTAAATAACGAATTCCAGGTGAATCTCATACCTAAATTTCATAGTTCATTTCTCCAACATTCCTATTGATCCAACTAGAATCTAGTTAGAATCGATCAATTTCAATGTCCAGCATATAACCAATCAATCACAGATCACAATCTCCTGAACACGAAAAACTAATCACAGAATCCTTCTACTACTTGCACCAATACTCCATGCCAATTACGAACCCATACTCAATTACACAGCTCAATTGCCGGAAAGAATCACAGATCACATCCTCCTCAAACAAGTAAAACAACAATTCAACCAAACTATCACTCCAAAACCACAAACCAACACCAATAAAGCAGAATATCAACAGTTACCTTTTTCTGCGCAGGTGATTGAGCAGGATCAGCAGCGAATAGCTGCGGATGCAAGGCAGTGCCACTCGCTAGACCTTCTCGACGCTTCTTGAGCAGACTATCCTCACGCTTGTTCTTCCTGATCTCGACCAGATTGTCCTCCCTACGCCGCCGTGCCTCATCCGCGTCGACGCCTAGCTTGTAGCCCTTCTTCCGCACCTCCGTCCGGCTACCTGGACGCAGCGACATCGAATCGGCGTCTCGATCTTCCTGAAATGGAGGTTGGGAATCGTAACTGTTTGGTGAATTGGCAGAGAGAATGGAAATGTGAAATTGGGTGTGGCAGTGAAGAAGAAGAAGAAGAAGGTGCTACTTAGTTGTCCAACACGGAAAGGCTAACTGTTGAACGTGTCAGCTGGTGGGTCGACCTGCTTTACATTATTCTCCACTCTTGCTAAATATTCTCAATTTGGCCCGTAAAACTGCCGCGATGTTTTATCAGTTTGAAAATGCAATACACGACAAGTTGATCGAAATAATTATCGAATATAAAATTGCCAATGCCCACATTTTCAGACAACGTAACGTATACGTCGGTAATTGGATAACAACCTACGAACAATTCGATATTTATTCTCGTGCAGATGACGTTTTTCATGGAAATAACTCGTTGGGCAATGGAACTCACGTCTTGAACGAAAAATATCATGGACCTTACATGAAACGTATTTGAATGCAATAAAGTGCTCTCATGACCTGCTAAGCTTGTCCCACTTTCCTTTTAGTTATCCCGTTAATCTCATACCCACAATAGCAAAAATTAAACCCTACATTACTATTATTATTATTGATCATCTATATCTCATACTTTTTCCATTCATTATAATTTTTTTATCATACAATAACCAATAAACTATCAATTGTCTTAAAAACATTGACATAAAGGGTACAAGCTTAGCGATTCTTCATAAAGCAGTTGTCACTTGCTCACTGCTTATCCTCCCAAACTTGGGATTAAATGCATATTTTGATGGGGATCAAATGGATATTCAATTAGAATAGAAGGATCATTTGGAGTTGGAATTGATTCTTTTATCCCGTTGTAAACACTTCCCATTCGACTTGCATGTGTTAAACATGTCAGCAGAGTTCTTCCCCGAGCCAAGATCGAACTCTTCATGATATTCAAATTTGGTTTGAGATAAAAGAATTTGTAACGACCCGACCACTAATGGGTGGAGACCCGGCCCATTAAACCGACAAGGTTACTCATGACTGTCCTACACACGTCTCGTTGATATGATATTGTCCCATTTGGGCCTGAGCCTGCACGTATTTACTTTTGGAATCACCCAAAAGGTCTCATGCCATAGGAGGGTGGTGGTCTGCATATATAACATTCACCCCAACCGCTTTTCAAACGAGGTGGGATGCTGGGTGTTACATAATCAGCCCGCTTTCGGCAGTGAAACAAAAGCGAATATCATCACACCCACCTATACAATTAAGAAGAGATCAGGTATCAAACTGAAATTCCCGAAAATGTGTTTCTAGTAATATTTCATTTTCTTTTCCTCCAACCAAACAGAGCCTTAACTCCACCGTCAACAATTCTCCTCGTCACTGCTCCCAAACCCAAAATCATTTCCTAGGGTTTAGCTCAACACCCCTATTCATGGCGGACCATGAAGTCACCGAGCTACACAACCAGCTCGATAACGCAAAACAACAAGATTACGGCGTGCTGTTGTACTACAAGTACACTGAAATTCCCGACGTCCAAGAGCTCTGCGACTTCTACACTTCCAATTGCAACTCCCTTTCTCTCCTTGGTCGCATTCGGATTTCTTCTCAGGGTGTCAATGTCACTGTAAGTTATTATATCCAGAGCTAATTCCATTTTTACAACAAAATGTGAGTGTCTGTGCAAATTAATCCGTTGTTGTTTCTATGTAGGTTGGTGGGAAGTTGAAGGCGCTGGAGGATCACATTGAGGCTATGAAGTCGAATACGTTGTTCGACGGGACTGATTTCAAGCTTGCTTCTTGCCACGAGCCTTTGAATGACCAAGTGGCTAAGGAGTGTGGATTCACTTCTTTGTCTATTCGAATCGTTAAGGTTGTTTTGAGCTTCCTACTTGTTGCAATTTTTAGTTGCTTTGCTCGACTGAGGCTGTGAGGATGTCTTTTTATTGTTTGTTGGTAGTTAAATTGCTGGGAGTAAATTGAAGACAGATTTCTATAGTAGATATAATTGTTTTTTTGAGCTTCCTACTTGTTGCAATTTTTAGTTGCTTTGCTCGACTGAGGTTGCGAGGATGTCGTTTTATTGCTTGTTGGTAGTTAAATTACTGGGAGTATATTGAAGACAGATTCTATAGTTAGTGTGATTGTGGGCCGGTGCGATAAATGTAAGAGTTCGGGTGGTTCCTTTAGAACATACCTGTATAATTGACGGTGTAGTTTAGCTGGTTCTTTTAGGAAATTCTAGAAGTGCCCGAGGAAAATTTGGATGAATTCTTTTGATGCGTGCCATTAGTTAACAAAGTGATTTTTAGTAAAATATCTAGTTTTCAAAATGCAATCAGGGAAACATAATTATGTGACTCCCCACTTGCATATTTGGACACTGATATGGTTGGTTCCCGTATCTGAAAATTTGCTGAAGTGTATATGGGAGTGCTTATGTCATCACATTTTAAGTTATTGATGTGCCAGAGTGACCTGCTTTGTCTGACAAGTTTTATTTTGTTATAAAACCATGCTTATTATGCTATCAGTTTGCCTATCTGAAGTAGCATCATCTGCTTCTTTGCCTCACATTCAAGCTGAAACAGGTTGTCATACTTTCCCTAGGAACTGGTCACTTTAGGTTCTCAACCTCTAGCAAACTCGCCAGAAATTTCGAATGCTGGAAAACATCTCTCTGCAGCTGAGTTTCATTCTGTCCTTCAAAATGCAGGTATGTTTTTTTCCCTCGAGCCCAAACTGGGATAGAGGTTGGCATAATTTAGTTACTTCATTGAGTTGGTATGTGTTCATTTGAATATATGGAGGATTGGATATAATCTGTCTTTATAGGTCTTCTAATATTTTATTCCCAATTTTTTTTAGGGAGATTGAAAGATAAAAGTCCCGGTTCCGACAGAAAACTGGTAGTGTTAGATGCTAGGAACTTGTACGAGACAAGAATAGGGAAGTTCAGTCCTCCAGATGTTACAACATTGGATCCAGAAATCAGACAGTATAGTGACCTACCTTCTTGGATAGATAACAACTCTGAGCAACTGCAGGGAAGCAATATCCTTATGTGAGTATAAAAAATTTGCCATTGTTATTATCTTTAGTCTCAACTTGAGTTAAACTACATAAGTCATTAAGTTGCACACAGTTTTGAGGTTATTTGTTTCTGTTTTTAACTGCTACATGTTACTGGATGAGCTTTTTGTTTGTGAAAAAAAAACTTCAAGTTCATTCCAGAATACATACAGGTTTATCTTTTTTTCTATGCCTCATTACACTGTAATAATGTGTTATAGTGTGAGAGTGACAAATCAGAAATGCAGTCTTTTGCCGCTCACTTTTCTTCATCATACACAATTTGCATATCCCATCTCTATTTAATAGAAATTCTGAATTACAGTTCAGATGAATAAATTTTCTTGAATATACATCTGATTTGAGCGGTGAAAGTTGAAGTACGTTCTTTGTAGATGATGTTGTCTATATTTTAGCTCTCTGATGTCTTTAATGCGGATATAGTAGATATATATGTATATCCCACCTTTACTCCTACATCTTAATTGATCCTAAGTTGTTCTGATGTATAGGTATTGCACTGGAGGAATTAGATGTGAGATGGCATCAGCTTATATCAGATCAAAAGGTTCTGGATTTGAAAATGTTTATCAGGTGAGCCACTATATCGTACATTGTCGTTCAGCTGCGAGCACATTATTTTGATTGCTTTTATTTTATGTTGGTTTTGTCTTGACTTTCCAAATAAGACTATCACTTCTATGGAACTAATTAAGTGGCAGAAAAGCCATAAGCCAAATCAGAAGTACGTAGCTGAGATATTCTTTTAAGAAACTCCTCATTTTGATAAGCCTAGATACCAATAGATGGAAATCTTATTACTTGTGTTTCTAAATTCTAGTCATGTTTGTGTTTGTTTATTGAGCCATCTATTTTACTGAGAATGTAACATTGGGGAAATATTTTCAGTTGTATGGTGGAATTCAGAGATATCTGGAGCAATTTCCTGATGGAGGTTTTTTCAAAGGAAAGAACTTTGTCTTTGACCATCGGTATGTAAAATCATTTATTATGTATTTAATTCAGTGAATTGCATGTCCTGTTAATTGTTCCAGCTAATTATTGTGGACTCCTAATCTATTAAATTTTACTGAAATGTGAGTTTTTCTATTCTTGGTTGAATGTTTATGGCATGCACATCAATTCTGCGAGTAACATTTAGTGTCAATTTTGTTCTTTCATTCTTTGCAGTATTAAGATTGTCCTTGTACTGTGTGTTTCAAAAAGTTGTTTCTGCTTGTCTAAGCTGTTTTGTGGTACGGCCTGGGCAATTGGCTTTCTCACTTGAAGTCCCAATGAGCAGCTTGTTCAGAAATCTAATTGGTTTCAATATTGGTCAATAATGCTTTTGCACTCTCCGCATTGGTTTAATTGTTCTGTCCTGCACTGTCACTATCATTTACATTCAGTTTTGTTAATCTAATATATTATGCTGCAGCGTTTCAGTTGGGAGCTCGGATACTGATATCCTGGGAACTTGCCTTCTCTGTGACACTCCATTTGATGATTACACCTCACGCTGCCGGTGCACTCACTGTAGGATGCTTGTGTTGATCTGCAATAGTTGTCAGGTATAATATCTTAATAGCCTCTTAATACAAATTTGGAACATTTGTCTTCTCATAAAGCATATACAATCACAGATTAAACCGTTATTCGAATGTTGAATCCTTCATACCAACTGGGAAAGGTATGGGTTCCAGAAAACTATTTGATTTGTATGAAACAGCTTCAAAATTGTGAAATTTTGCAGGTTAAGAATTCTTCCTACGTTTGTGAATTGTGCCAAAGAAATGGAAAGGTATGTGTTCCAGTTGATGTGTCCGAAAAAACATCCGAAGCATTGGCTGGGGATGTTGACTCCGGTGTGGATCAAGCAAGAAACTCTCCCAGTCTGCTATCCAGTAATGGTAAGATCTTGGTTTTCAAACTGTAATTAACAGTAACCGACATTTAATCTTACAAGGTTTCCTGAACATTTCACTACCAATTTTGCAGATCAAATTACTTGCCTTACCAAGTCAACAAGAAAACTGCGAATCTTATGCTTGCATGGGTTCCGGCAGAATGCTTCCTGCTTTAAAGGAAGAACAGCATCACTAGCGAAAAAACTCAAGAACATTGCTGAGTTAGTTTTTGTAGACGCACCTCATGAATTGCCTTTCATTTACCAGCATCCACCAACTGATCAAAATGAGGGACAAATTTCTTCACTGCAATCCCCACCCTCTATGAACTGCAACAGAAAATTTGCCTGGCTAGTTGCATCAGATAATGATGTAAAGAGTGATGCTGAGTGGAAGATAGCCCAAATTCCATTTGATTCCCTTCAGTACCAGGAGCAAACAAAGGGATTTGAAAAATCTATCAAACATTTGAAAACCATATTTTCTCAAAAGGGACCTTTTGACGGAATCCTGGGATTCTCACAAGGTGCCGCGATGGCTGCTTTATTTGGTGCACATCAAGGGAAGCTCAAGGACAAGATAGGTTTTCGGTTTGTTATTCTGTGCTCTGGATTTCCTGTTAACATGGAGGCATACACTCAAGAATCGATCAATTGCCCTTCTCTTCATATTTTTGGCAGCAAAGAGGGTAGAGACAGGCAGATAGATTGCCAAGCTAGCAAGCAGCTCGCATCCTTGTTCGATAGTGGCTGTTCAGTGATTGTCGAACACGGCCTTGGTCATATTATTCCCACAAGGCCCCCCTATATCGATGACATAAAAAACTTCCTCCATCGGTTTCTTTAGTCGGATAAGTATCCATGTTTACCTATTTTATTGATATTGAACATGGAAACAATGCAACTTATGTAATGTTATCTCCTAGAGAAGGCTAAATGCTCGTCTGGCTTTTCTTTTACTTTTTACCCTTTGCTATTGACACTTGCTGTGGACTGTGGAGTATATCAAGAGACCCTTTAACAAGTGAATTACAGTCATCCAAGAATTTTTCGGTAGATGTTTCATGTTTGTTAGTCGACCATACCGGTGAGCCGTTGAAGAAAGTTAAAATTAGCGGCAGATGATCATTCAAGACATGTAGCTATAAACTGTTACTAACCCCTTTCCCAACTACACCAGACTTGTAGCTTTACTCCATTCCCTCTTAAATAAGCGGTGCCAATTTTTCAAACAGATGCGTCACAGTAGCTACCTAAGCTGCTATATAGTCCGTCCATTGTTGCTAATTTCCCCATTCTGTCTGTGTAGTATCCAAGTCTTGATTTACTTGTCCTACCCTCTTTAGGACATGGCATTATTAAAGTTACATGTGCACTTGCTTTTCTACCATAACAAGGACACCAAAACTGTCATACACGTAGAGTTTGATTGGATTTGAGTTTCTATATCGATTTTATGATCTAGTACAAGGTCTTCAATCGATTTGATTTGAGTTTAATTTACTTATTCGCGCTCACAAAGATGACAATGTCTTCGATTTTGTAATAAAATGAACATGTTACTGATCGGCAGAGCTAGTAGTGGCAAGTAGAGACGGCCGTCCTATTCGCATCCGACTTATTCATAAATTATAATATCGCCAGCCTTCGAAGATGATCTTGAGACCGCCATGGTTATGGTTACATGTGCATTTCACATTGTCACTCCGAATCAGAAAGATGTGAATTCCATTAGTAGCAGTAGGTACTTCATACTAATGTTAGAGTTCCTGTCCTTTACTACATGATTATAAAGCGACAAAACAATAAATATTTACCAGAAAGCACACTATCATTAATTGTTGACAAAAACAACATGAAGCGTATGTTAGCAATACTACACCAAACTAAGGGTAATTTCACAGCTCCTCTACTATATAAGACACCAAAATCCATCAACATTTCTCACATCTCTCTCACTCTTTCACAAAACTTACATCAACCAAAGCTTCCAAACACCAAGAAAATGTCTCAAATAACAGACAAGATCAGAGCAAGTGCAACAGAAATACACTATGGAGACGAAATCTGCCAGGAGAAATCGAAGCTTCTCCTATCCGAAGTAGGCCTGCCAAACGGCCTACTCCCACTGAAAGACATAGTCGAATGCGGCTATGTCAAGGACACAGGCTTCGTCTGGATGATACAGAAGCAGAAATGCGAGCACAGGTTCGAGAAACTAGGCGGAAAGCTCGTCAGGTATGGAACAGAAGTGACAGCCTATGTGGAACCAAAGAAAATCAAGAAGCTGACTGGTGTTAAATCCAAAGAGCTGCTTCTTTGGATTACTCTGAGTGACATTACTGTTGATGATCTGCCTCCGGGGAAGATCACGTTTAAGACCCCTACAGGGCTGTTTCGCTCGTTTCCCACCTCGGCATTCGAGCTTGATGAGGTGAAGGAGGAGGCTAAGGATGGAGAGAAAGATGATGGTGAGGTGATGGAAAAGGAAAATAAGGTTAAGGTTGCTGTTGTTGCACCTGTTGAAGTGAAGGAGGTTATGTAATGTGGCATAATGGTATCTAAGTTGTTGTTTTAGTGTTGCTCTGTTCTAATGTAATAAAAGAACAAGAAAAGAAAGAGTTCTCTGGTTTTGATTTTCTGTTTAGTACAAGAAGACAGGAAGCTTGATCCTGCATTTTCTTGATTACTGATGAAATTTGTCCTTCCAAGGTTGGGATTTTGTTCAATAAATGTGAATGTGATTTTACATCTACCTAATATTAGGACGTAACGTGTTGTACAACGGTACCCCTTCTCCCGAAGTTACGGGGCTATTTTGCCGAGGTTTTATCAAAGAATGTATGACTAGCTAAAGTCATATTTGATCCTGCTACTCTACCTTTAACAAAAACATGATTTTAACTAATAAAAAGGTGACCTTTTCTAGTCATTTTTCAACTATTAAAATCATATTGTTAGTGTGTTTGAAAGAGTAGAAAAGTAGGTAGAAAATGAAGTTTTAGTAGAAAGTTGTAAATCATAATTATCTTATTCGTGAGTTAGTTGGTTTATTTGTTGATATTATTAATGAGACTTGGACAAATTACTGTGTAAAGCGTGAAGTAAGGCATAATATCAATAATGTTACAAATTATTAAACGCTTAATAATGTCATTATCATGAACATAAATACATTATATATTTATATAATGTTACGAATTATTAAACGTTTAGTGAATGTCAATATCACAGAAGTTCATAGTATGTGTATAGTAATGCAAAGGCAAAGTAGCCTATAAGTAATGGCCTTATTCGTTCAATTTATACTCACAAAACACTTTGTCTCGATGACTTCTTCCTTGCTATAATCTCTCGGTTAATCTTTAATTGTAGCGATTATTGTAAATAGATTTGTGCGTGGATTCACACCAAATAATAAATCAAGAATTCTCAAATTAGATGCTACACCCTACCCCCGTTGATCATTTCCATTATCCATGTTATAATGGCAGTTCTGAAATAAAAAAGTGTACACATATTCAAAACGACTTCGTTTAAGGAGAAATTCCCAAATCCATTTTGCCCTAGGTGATGACAATCGGCACCATTTTAAAGAACAAAAATGTTAAACGCAACACCAATTCGGCTAAACGCAGCACCAATTATTTGCGTACTTACCCAAAATGCCCCTAACTTAAAAAAATCGTATAACGTAAAATCGTAATAACTCGTTTACGCGAACACAATAATATTAACATACACGATTCATCACGAATTACAACAATTAAAAACATCGAAATTTTTGAACAAACTTTGCTTATTGGAAAAAATTATAAAATACCTAAATATTTAAACACTATACATAAATTAAAAAAAAAAAAAATGGGGCCGGATCTTGTGAACTGGCCGGGTTACACACCCGGCCATTTTGTGAACTGGCCGGGTATAATAGTTGTTACGTTTTTTTTTTATATATATTGTTTTTCTTTCTAAATATATATATATTCAAACCGGTATATATATTTCTCAATATTAACTTTTATTCAAACTTGAATCGAAATTCTTTCGAATAAAAGATTACAACTTGAACATGGATGAACGAACTTGAATCGAAAATATTACATGCCATGACTAGGTAATGGAATAACATCTTTAAAGTGCTCACAAATCTTGAAAACATAAACTAGAACCTATGCCATTGACGTAGGCGAACGCCATAATGTGCTTCCTAGTGGCTTATTCTTGCCTCTCTAGTACCTCTCCAGGCCAACCATATTGGTGTAATTGGACATTCTGTTACCACGTGGATCCTGATCCAGTGATTGTTACCAATGTGACCCATTGTCCACTCTTCAGTTGTTGATGGAGGGTCCGAAGCCGATGAGTCCATTTGAGAACGACACTCCAATGGCAAGTATGTCATACTCCCTAACGGAGAATAACCGCATAAGACCCGTTGGTACTTTGTTGCTACAAGACACCCCATATCTGGTAATGTGAAATACCATGGTCAGGTACACGCCATGAAACCATTCAGACGCATATTTATTTCATCTACCCGCTTACATCATTTTTCGATATACATACACTTTGTTGTGCTGACTCATCAATGAGTTCTTGCGACGTCGCCTAACGCTCTTGTTGACCGTATTGGTATTGAGCTATGACCACAAATTGCGTTCCGTATCGATGACAACATTATGGCCTCTAATCCAGAATTGAGTTTGGGGTGGCATTTGACTTTGATATTTGAATGTTCTGCCAGTACTTGCTAGAGAACCTGAACCGTCATTGCTTGTGGTGGAATTCTTTTGAGACTGATTCGGGGTTTTTTTTTCCCAACCACTCGGTAGCCTTTTCCCTATTGCTTTAGGTTTCCTACCTCTCCGTTGTGCTACGAATGGCTCGTCCACGAACGATTGTGATGCATTTGAATTGTCGAAATACGATCTCATTTCATCCTCCGTGGCAGTCTCGCTGCGGTCCGCCGCCCAGTGAAGAAACTGATCCTTTATACTCTGCTGTCTAGTCTCAGGCGGTTCCCCCATGTGAAGAGTTCTCCAGAACACGTTTACATCGTGAACCGGGTCGACGGTCCTCCTGTTTCGCAGCTTCACATGCAATTGACATGCGCACATTAATCCAAAAGTTGTAAACAGTATGTGATCGCAATCACTTGGATCATTGTCCATTTCTTTGACCATTTTCTCGATGGCGAGATGTGAAAGCACACCTCCGAGTTTTTTGAAGATCGGCATTGTTGATGTGGAATGAGGGACGATATTAAGAGATCTCTCAAACTGTGTGCGGATTTCATCAAAATGCATTCGAAGTAGGCCATTTAGCTTCGGGAATAGACGGTGGAACTTCTGATTTGAAGGACCTAACCACAACTTGTACCTAGCGTGAGCACCTTCGACTCTGCAAATAATTTACATTGTTGAATGTCAGTTTCGGCATAACTGTAATTATAGGGTAGTTGTATATTACGAAATAAACTAAACTAAGGTATGAGTGGTGGATTTATGACGATAAATGAAGGAATAACCTGTTGGTCGTGTTAGTTCCATAGTGTAGGATGTTCTTTGTCCACGTCTGGAAAAATCGGTCACGGTATGGATCTAACCATTGGTTCCGTACATAGGCCATGCAACCTGGATGCCTATGCTATGCCTCTGCCATTTCTGCAACAGCCTGCTCATAGAGTTCCTCGGTGTCTGCATGCACGATGTGATCCCATCTGGATTTGATTACGGGTTGATACTTAGTACCTACCATCTTGGATAAGTGAGCCTGCACATCCTTTGAGATGTGTCTCCAAACCGATGGTGTCTTTATACGGAAAGACAAGTTTAATCGCATTCATTTCCGCTAACTCTCTGTTGGTAACAAATACCCCCGGTGATACACCACATTCAGCAACACCCGTAATTGTTTAAGTACCCAAACGTAACTTGAAGTCCTTTCGTTGGATAGGAAAATGAAGGCTATGTGATAGTTTTGCCCAGTGGGTAAGACGCCAATCAGTTCCACCAAAGGCATGTCGTACAAATTCGTCTTGTATGTTGCATCCATGACGACAACTTGCGGGAACAAACAGATCAACTCCCTTGTATTAGGATGAGATAAGAAAATTCCCTTCAATATGTTAGTACCCTCCACTTCTGAATGTGTATATATATAATGGTTTCTTCTCAAGAGTTCCTCGAAATACACCATTGGGGCTAGGGATCCCATCTCCAAACGTTGATATTTCTGGTCAGCATTGTATATTTGATGTAGGTTAGTACATGTGCCCAGAAAATCCTCATTAAGTTGATCGAGAATTTATCTAGGTGCCATTCCGCACTTCAACATCTCAATCACCCGGGCGTACTTTTCGTCAGTGAGCTTGGTGGCAGACGTGTGCCCATGGGGGGAATTCCCGAGTGTATGATTGTGTTTCTCGTGGCCCTCTCTGAGAAACACTCTCCACACCCCCCGGATTGTGTTTCGGGTTTCAAGTGTTTAGAATATGATTAGTGCAGGGGACCATTTGTTGGAAGGGTGAAGTGTGAAGTGTGAATGTAGTTGCATGTATGGGACCATTTTATAGTATAAATAAAATGTACCTCAGTTGATTGTGTTAGTGTTGTGTTAATAGAGATATACCGTGAATCGAAAAAATGGAATATATTTGTCATTATAACGAACAAATCCATGCAATTGTCCCATCCGGGACAATTGCATACATGAATTGTCCCGGATGGGACAATTCATGCATGCTTTGTCCTTAAGGACAAAGCATGGGCACTTGTCCCAAGGGTCAAGTGACCCTTGGAAGGGTATCTGATGGTGATTTGACCCTTGGATACGGGTCGGGTCGGGTCGGATTTTTTCTATAAATACTCTACACCTTAACTAAAAATTTACACCACAACACTCTCTTCTTTCTTCTTCACTTAAACATATTATTCTTATTTGATAAAACACCACCAAAGTCTTAAGCATCTAAATGGCAGGAATCTGGAAGGTAAAGATATGATAAAACATTAATAAACTGTATTATATTTGATCGTTCATCTTAAGATATTTGATTGTTCATGTTTCTCGTCGAATTCTAACACCCCGATCATTCTTATTTGATTGTTTCAGCACTTCACTAAGGGCGGTTCATCAAAAAGAAACGCCCCGGATATCCCACATGTGTCAGTCGACAAATATTCTGGACGATTGAGAGAGATTGATGGAAGGGAAAGAGGGCCAGTGGCTGCTTCAACAAGAGCTCGAAGGTCGAATCGGATGGCCAATCCTGATTTCAGTTCGGATGCTACTGAAAACTTAATAAGGGACTCAACCAAGTCACCCCCGACCATTGACAATGCAACAAGGGCAGAACTTGAACGTCAACTGAATGAACAGGGGGTAACGAGTCACCCCCGACCAATTCGTACCGGCCATATACAAATGTCGACGACACCAATTAAATGCGATCGGGCATCGACACATTTTAACGACACCAATTCCTATGCTTCTGGCAGGCAGCATGGAGAGGAAGCTCCTAATGATCCCACCAATCAAACCTGGGAAGAGCTAACACATGCTGTTGATGGAGGCCCGTCAGATCCGGAGTTACTCAAAGGATTTCTAGGCCACATTGCTCACTCCATATGGATTGGAAATGTAAGCCATTCCATTCCTGATCTTTAAAATCCGACGATTCATATTCACTATAGTTAACTCATTCTTATTTATTGTTTACTTTAAAATGTCGCAGGATCGCAATATTCTAGGGGGGTTTCACCAACACAAAAAATTGACCAAGTTCAAAGATTATTTGAACGACAATGTCAACAATGTTGTCAACAACAGCCTTCTCTCACAATTGTCCACCGTTATGCAACCGAAGATCAACATGCCTTTGATTAGTGCATTTGTTGAACGGTGGCATCCTGAAACTAATAGCTTTCACTTGCCATTGGGTGAGATGACTATAACTCTGCATGATGTCCATTTTCTATTAGGAATTCCTGTGCAGGGTCGTGCGGTGAAGGTGGTGACTCACAGCCCAGAACAAATCAGGCACTTATTGTCAACTCATATGGAAATGAATGATGCATTGGTGAGGGCCAACTACAAAAGTGTTGGGTTCAAGCGTAGCACAATTGAGGATGCTTTAAAAGCACAAACTCTACCACCCCATTCATCTTGTCATATACATTGTGGTTGTTAGGCACATCGTTGTTTGTTGACAAGAGTAGTACTCGAGTACCATTGGATTTCTCTGGTTCTAAATCGGTGGAAGAGGTTCAAACGTCACGGGGGGCTTGCACTTGCCAATCGGTATAGCAGGTTGGGAATTGCATCACGTATTGACTGCAATCAAATAGATGGATGTCTCTCACTTGTGCAAGTTTGCTAGCTCTATATAATTTTTACATTTTATCATAACTTGAAAAGAGAATACATTTTTGTTGAAGTCTTTATATGATTTCAGATGTGGATCTACAAGCACTTTCCTTCTTTTGAATCATGGAACTTGGGAACCGTCCACCAAGATCAAGATGCTCTACATCTTGCATACAGAAGTGCCTTAGACAATATTGCTTCGAATGAAGTATGTCATCACATTTATCACGCTTGTCTTCATTAAGATTGAAACTCTGTTGAAATTATTTACTTACTTACCTCTTATGTAATAGGTTATGTGGAGCATTCGGACATGCAGCAGAGGAAGTAGTCCCCATTTCTCAATTTAGAGGAATTATTCATTGTTTAAAGATTACAGAGGACATGCCAGACCATGTTATTCGCCAGTTCGTATATACCCAACTAATTCCACAACCACTCATACAACCAATAGTTGTCTCAAGGCCACCACAACCAGCATTCTACAAATGTTCATATCCTACTCAAGACTCCTTCGAGAACTTTCAAAACGTTCGATGTAATTTCCATAATCAAGCACTTCGAGTGCATTACGGATATGAAAGTTTTCCAAACTACAACAAATGGTTTCACGCAAGGACGCATAGGCAAGTGACATGCCAACAAACATTTGCTCGAAGAGAACATTACCGACCATCCGACATGAATCCTACCGTGGTATGGTTCCTAAACATTCAATACATATACATTCACGACGTTAGCATTTCATCTCTCAATTCTTATTATGTATGTTTTTTATTTTGTAGAGGATACAATGGCTCGGAGCTAAACTTGCACGCATCACTGAGCCGAACAGGCGTTGTATGAGCCAAAATGACGTATTCGACATTCTCGATGAAATTTGTGAACACTTTAAAGATGTTATTCCATTACCTAGTCATGGCATGTAATATTTTCGATTCAAGTTCGTTCGTCCGTGTTCAAGTTGTAATCTTTTATTCGAAAGAATTTCGATTCAAGTTTGAATAAAAGTTAATATTGAGAAATATATATACCGGTTTGAATATATATATATATTTAGAAAGAAAAAACAATATTAAAAAAAAAAAAAAAAAAAAACGTAAAAACTGTGAACTGGCCGGGTTTTTTACCTGGCCAGTTCACAAAAGCAGCCCAGATCTGGCCCGATTTTTTTAAAAAAAATTTATGTATATAATGTTTAAATATTTAGGTATTTTATAATTTTTTCTACACGTACCCCATCTTGATTCAGGGATGTGCGATTAGTTTGTTGGAGTTTGACGGGCGGGAGGTGCATGATCTTGTGGTGAAGATGTGTTTTGAGAGTGATGTGTTTGTTGTGAATAATTTGATTAGTATGTATGGTAATTGTGGGAATGTGGATGGTGCACGGAAGGTGTTTGATGAATGTCCTATGTTGGAACTCCATGCTGGGAACGTATGGTTCTGCGGGGAGGGTAGATGAAGCTAACTTGTTTGCTCGGATGCCGAAAAAGAATGCAGTGGTGTCAAGTTCTTTTATTGCGCTGTTAGGTAAGAGTGGCAGGGTGAAGGAGGCTCGTATCTTGTTTAATGAGTTGGAGGAGAAGGATTGGTTGTCCTGGACTACATTGATTTCTAGCTATGAACAGAATGGAATGTATAAAGGGGCTTTGGATATGTTCCCGAGTATGTATGGCAGTGGGATTCACATCGATGAGGTGACCGCTGTGACTGTTCTTTCTGCTTGTGCAAACGTATCGAGTTTGAGACTAGGAGCAGTGGTACATGGTTTGGTTTTAAGGATTGGCTTCGAGTCTTACGTAAATATTCGGAATGCTTTAATCCACATGTACTCAATATGTGGTGAGGTGTTGGCAGCACAGAGCTTGTTCAAGACAGGTAGTTTCTTGGACAGAATATCTTGGAACACCATGATATCTTGATACATCAAATGTGGATTGATTGAGAAGGCTAGGGAATTATTTGATAGAATGCCTGATAAGGACGCTGTGTCGTGGAACATATTAATATCTGGTTATGCCCAACTTGATAATTTTACGGAGACTTTATCATTATTTCACGATATACAGTGTGGAGGAGTTAGGCCGGACGAAAGCACTTTTGTAAGTGTGATTTTAGCGTGTACCCAACTCGGTGCTTTCGACCAAGGCAAGTCAGTTTGTGCGTACATACAGAAGAATAGGCTCACTGAATCCAATTCTTGGTACCACTCTTATTGATATGTACATGAAATGCGGAAGTGTGGAAGATGCATTATCGATTTTCCATGGTATGGAGGAAAAGGGTGTTTCTATATGGAATGCACTAATTCTTGGCTTGGCCATGAATGGGCAAGTAGACCTATCACTTAAAATGTTCGAAGAGATGAAGTGAAGAGACACGGAAAGGTGCCAAATGAGATAAAGATGTGACAGTTCTTGGTGCATGTCAACATATGGGTCTAGTTGATTCCATGGTAAAGACATACCACATTGAACCTAATATTAGACACTACGGATGTTTGGTTGATCTTCTTGGGAGGAGAGGGTTGCTCAGGGAAGCGGAGGAAGTAAAAACACTATGCCTGTGGCCCCAGACGTCAGCACATGTGGTTCCCTGCTTGGAGCTTGCAAGAAGCACGGAGATAAGGAAATGGGACAGAGAATTGGGAGGAAGCTGATCGAACTTGAGCCAGATCATGACGGAGTTCATGTTCTGTTGTCGAATATATATGCGTCTGAAGGTGATTGGTCTGATGCTTTGGAAATAAGAAAATTGATGACACAGCAAGGTGCGGTCAAAGCTCCAGGATGCAGTATGATAGAAGTGAATGGTTCTGTTCATGAATTCCTTGCTGGAGATGAATCACACCCCAAGATCAAGGAAATAAAAGACATGTTGGATGATGTTATTCAGAGTTCAAAGCGAGTTATGAGAATGGGGATTTAGTTGGTATAAGATGAAGAGGAAAAATAGATAAATATGTTCGGAGAATTCTCGAGTAGATCTTATCAACTGTGGTTTAATTTGCTAGCTGCAATAAACTCTGAGATGAGTCCCTCTGATATTAATCTTCCTCAAGCTGAAGCTTCGAGGTTCAATTGCCAGGGAACATGGAGTTGTAATATGCAGCTGTAAACACTCAATCATTCTGCCGATTTTCAGTAAGCAATGTGCTCAGGAGCTGTTCTTCGAGGTACATAACTTGGCGGAAACTGTCAAAGAAATCAGTACTGCTTTTTATCCAGTGCAGCAGCCAAAACATAGATTGTGTACTGTGTCAGGAATTGTGTATTTATCCAGGCTTTAAATTTCTGCCTTCACTTTGATTTATTGGTTATACTTGCATGAAGTTCAGGCAAGAATATTTATATGAAGTTCGCAAGTTATCATGCTTTTCTCCTTGCACAGATTTAAGAAAAGAAACAGTACACAGCAGGTCATCTTAAACAGAATCTCTGAATATCTGCTGCTACTGGACTGATCAGACTAAATATGTTCTCATTTTACTAAAAGAAAATGAAGGAAAGAAATACATAAATATGCCCTTTGTTTTCCTTCTCTGACCCAAATGTTGAAGATTGAGACCTGTATTTAGATTAAAAAAAAAAAAGAACATCTCCAATCTAAATGTTTGAACAAAAGAACCAAGCCAGTCTTCATTAATCAGTATACCATCCTGAACCAGCAAATTCTCTTCCACTTGCAGAATCCCATAGTTGAGCAGGTTGTGGACTTGTACAAGGAACGGATGCTTTCTTTTTTCCTTTCCGGTTTACCAAAAGTTCAGGCAGAGGATCCTCCCTAAACCCTGCTCAGGGTCAAGATATGCAACAACCATTTTGAGGTCTTCTCAACTTGCAAATCAGTGTAGGAAAATGAACACAAGCTTTGCAAGTGAGACAATCTGACATCTACTAGCTGACAAGTTCTTGACTGCTAAGACATGTCTACCTAGATGATGCTTTTTTGAGGTCTTTCAACTTGTAAATCACCCACCCATGGGGATGTAGAGAGAGTGAAGTCAAGCCTTTATAAGCAACACAATTTGACCTCTATCAGCCAAATAGATCATTGTTATCAAAGGCGTGACAAATGTCAATCCACAAATTGTCATCAGTTCAAGTTCCAACTTCTAGATCATGCACACAGCACTGTGATTCATCAAGACTACACTTCACTTCCTTCATATGTAACGTTAGTAGATCAACGGCTCCATAAACCAACTCAGCATCTGAACACAACTTATCACCCGCTACAAAGCTATAGATTTGGCCCCTCATCTCGATCCAACTTCTTCCTGCCTCTTTCTTTCCCATTCCTCTCATTATTTTTCTCATCCTCGCACAATCTCCCCAATTCCCAATAGATGTATATATATCTGACATTGCCAAATAAGTCCCCTAAACACTCGACATTGACTCTAACACCCTACTTGCGGCTATGTTTCCCAGTTCTACAAGTTTATGTGACTTACAAGCTCCAAGAAAGACTCCCCCCCACACAGACTGATCAGACTAAATATGTTCTCATTGTACTAAAAGAAAAGGAAGGAAATAAATAGATGAGTATGCTCTTTGTTTTCCTCCTCTGACCCATATGTTGAAGACTTGAAACCTATATTTAGATTTTAAAAAAACAATATCTCATCTAAATGTGTGAACAAAAGAATCAATTCAGTCTTCATTAATCAGTAATTCAGTATCCATCCTGAACCAACAAATTCCCTTCCACTTGCAGAATCCTATTGTTGAGCAGGTTGTGGACTTATACAAGGAACGGATGTTTTCTTTTTCCTTTCCGGTTTACCAAATGTTCAGGCAGAGGATCCTCCCTAAACCCTGCTCAGGGTCAAGATATGGCACAGCCATTTTGAGGTCTTCTCAACTTGCAAATCAATGTAGGAAACTGAACGCAAGCTTTGCAAATCAGATAATCTGACATCTACTAGCTGACAAGTTCTTAAGACATGGCCACCTTGATGATGCCTTTTTGAGGTCTTTCAACTTGTAAATCACCCACCAACGGGGATTGATTGTAGAGAGAGTGAAGTCAAGCCTTTATAAGCAACACAATTTGACCTCTACTCAGCCAAATAGATCATTGTTATCGAAGGCGTGGCAAATGTCAATCCAGAGATTGTCATCGTTCAAGTTCCAACTTCTAGATCATGCACACAGTGCTGTGATTCATTAGGACTACACTTCACTTCCTTCATATGAAACGTTAGTCGATCAACTGCTTCATAAACCAACTCAACATCTGAACACAACTTATCACCCGCTACAAAGCTATAGATTTGGTCCCTCGTCTCGATCCAATTTCTTCCTGCCTCATTCTTTCCCATTCCTCTCATTAATTTTCTCATCCTCGCAAAATCTCCCCACTTCTGATTAGGTGCATATATATCTTACATTGCCAAATCAGTTCCGTAAACACTTGGCATTGACTCTAGCACCCAACTTGATAATTTTACGAAGACTTTATCATTATTTCACGATATGCAGTGTGGAGGATTTAGGCCTGAGGAAAGCACTTTGGTAAATGTGATTTCAGCGTGGGAAGAGAGGGTTAATCAGGGAAGCGGAGGAAGTAATAAACACTATGCCTGTAGCCCCAGATGTCGGCACACGTGGTTCTCTGCTTGGAGCTTGCAAGAAGCTCGGAGATAAGGAAATGGGACAGAAAATTGGGAGGAAGCTGATCGAACTTGAGCCAGATCATGATGGAGTTCCTGTTCTGTTGTCGAATATATATGCATTCGAAGGTGATTGGTCTGATGCTTTGGAAGTAAGAAAATTGAAGGATTTTGAATTTGGAATTATTGTTTGGAACAAGAAACAGCTAATGTTTAAAGGTTTCTTCAGGTGGAGGGTGAATTTGGAAAACAAACAAAAGAATGAATCTGAAGATGTTGCGATTTCACTCGTTAAATAATGATATTGAAAAAAGTGGTCTTCCGCATTAGGAAAGTTGAAATTTGTACCAAGTAGTCTGTAAGGATCGTAAGGGAAGGGAGTTGTTACATACTGAAGAAGAGATTTTAGCTCAAAAGGCTAAAATGGATTGGATACAGTTGGGAGATAGAAATAACTCCTACTTCCATGCCTCAATTAAAGAGAAGCATAAATCAAAGCAGGTATCTATGTTGGAGGCTAGTAATGGTCAGCTGGTGTACACACATAAGGAAATTGTTGATTCCTATACTGGGCTAATAGGGACTTCAAGTCAGGTTACTCAGGGGGTTAATGTTTTGCGAAGGGGCAAGACTTTGAGTTGGAGTCAAGCTTCTCAGCTTATCCAACCAGTTACTGAGAAAGAGGTTTATGCAGCAGTCAATAGCATTGGGGTCAACAAAGCTCCGGGTTTAGATGGATATGGCTCTATGTTCTAAAGGGTATGTTGGCCAGTGATTAAAATGGATGTTATGGCAGCAGTAAGAGAGTTCTTTGAGAAGGTTAAGCTCCTTCCTGCTTTAAATTGTGCTTTAATCACTTTGATTCCAAAGTCTCAGAATGCCAGGACTGCAAAGGAGTTTAGACCAAATTACCAATATCTTGTTGTGATACTTTCTATAAGATAATCTCCAAGATTTTGACTGCTAGACTAGAGTTGGTGATAAATTCAGTAGTCCATGAAAGTCAATCTGCTTTCATTCCAGGTAGACTAATACAAGATAATATTATCATGGCCCAAGAATTGGTGAGAGGGTATATAATAGAAGCTGGATTTCCCCTGGATGTATGATCCAGGTGGATATACAAAAGGCATATGATTCTGTGGATTGGAATGCTCTTGAAAGAATAGAGTTGATTTTCCTGGGATATTTGTACGGTGGATTATGTCAAGTGTTACCACAGTCTCCTATAGATATCTTGTGAATGGGCAACCTACTCAGTTGGTTAGAGCTAGGAGGGGCTTGAGACAAGGAGACCCTATATCTCCTCTACTCTTTGTGCTTATTATGGAGTATCTGTATAGAGTACTGCAAGAATTGGCCAGGGAGCCTAATTTCAATTATCGTCCTAAATGTGAGAGGCTCAAGATTATTAGTCTGTGTTTTGCAGAGGTGATGTGGGATCTGTGCAGTTGTTAATGGATAGGTTTAGGGATTTTTCTGCAGCAATTGGACTTGTGGCTAGTCCAACAAAATGCAAGCTGTATTTTGGAGGAGTGGTACAGAGTGACATGAGAGCTATGCTGCAGATTACTGGCTTTGCTCAAGGTAGTCTGCCCTTGAAGTATTAAGGGTACCATTGGCCAGTAGGATATTGTTTGTGTTGATGTGTATGCCACTTATTGATAAGATCAATGGGAGGATGAGACATTGGTGTTCTAACCTTTTAAGCTATGCTGGTAGAATGCAGTTGATCAAAAGTGTTGTGTTTTCAATCACAAACTATTGGTTGCAGGTCTTTGCTTTGCCTAAGAAGGTACTCCAATATATTGATAGTTGTTGCAGATCCTTTTTGTGGGGCGGTACAAACACTATAACTAGGAAAAGTCCTGTAGCCTGGCATAAGGTGTGTGAGCCTCGGAAAGCGAGTGGTTTGAACCTGATTTCTTTGAGGACTCGAATAAGGCAACTTTGGTTAAGCTCTTATGGAATCTGAGTATGAGGGTGGACAAGATGTGGATTCTTAGATGCACACGTATTACTCCAAACATATATCTGTCTGGGATTATCAACCAACTAATTCTCGTTCTTGGTTTTTGAAAACTCTGTTGAAGTTGAGGGGATTATACTAGCACTTCACATGTATGGCAACTGGCTGGTACTGCTGGGAAATTGTGAACTAAGGATCTGTACCGAGAGCTGTGTTTACTCTGGCTTGTATGCCTAGGTAGGCTGCCCATGAGAGAACGTTTGCATAAGTTTGGTTTTGTGGATACTACAGTGTGTGTAATGTGGGAATGATGAATCTATCCAGCATATGTTTTTTGAATGCGCCTTTTCTAAGAGTATTTGGGAGACTGTTTTGTAGTGGATGCATATTAAGCGCACACCTGCTGGTTGGGCTGATGAACTGACTTGGATAATAGCTGCAACTAAAGGCAAGAGCTGTAAGGCCAAAATCATTAAAGTTGCTGTCACTGAAGCTAATTATACGATATGGCGGGGACGAAATATGTCCATCTTCCAGAATGATGTTTGCACTCACAATATGTGCCAAGATGTCATTGAGTTGGTTAAGGCTAGATTACTGTTGAAACTGGCATTGTATTAGACATGTTTAGTTGTCTAATTTCTGTTTGGTTAGGAGTGATCGACTAGTTTAGCTGAGTCTGTTGGGCAGCCTGGATTTATCGGCGTGTACTTTGACTGTTTTTTAAAGGAATTTTCTCTGGCTCCAGAAAAAAAATAGGAAAGGGTTAACAATAGCAAATCTAGTCTGAGAGGAGGGCAAAAATTGTTCTTCAAGAAATAAAGGCTGATTAAAAGAAATTCCAAAAGTTGCACTAATATGCAAGAAGATGTATAATTTTGAAAATAAGGATAATTGCACGATGCTTGGAATTAAAAATATTGGTTTAACATATGAAGTAATTTGCATAAATTAAAAGTTGTTTATGATGTGAAGGGGGAGAACCAATACATGATATGTTTCGGGAAAGAGTGGGATTTGCATATTATATTAAAAAATAAAGCCAGCGTAAGCTAAGAAACAAGTTTGTAGGAGTTCTTGAACGGAATGTGCAATGTTGTGGAACCAGGACAACTTTTGTGGAAACATGAAGCTAAATGAGAGTATTAAATCTTGAATTAACAAAGAGTTGGCTTGTAAAGATTTATGGGAAATAGCTAAATTCAGAAAACATCAGTCGAGGGACGTTTAATTTTAAAGGCATTTCCAAAATGAAGTTCGCTTCTGGGAAAGAAAATTATTTAGCCTACCATAAATTTTACTGGGAGATATAGGCTAAGTTTAGATTTGGTTTGTTCAAAAAAAAAGATAGTTCGTTCACAAATATACGGAAGGAAAACTTGTACACATTGGTAAAGTGAGATAAAGTACTTGAGAATTTGTTGTAAAGGATCAAAATAGTAAAAGTTTGTCGTTAGAGAAAGTCTATGGGTATTTGCAATGGAGGTTGTATTTGAAAATTTGGTTATACCAACGGAACAATTTAGTAAGAATATGAAAGAAAAAAGAGGGGGTTAATTGAAATTTGAAAACTGAGATAAAAAAAAAAAAAACAGAAAATTCAAGTTTTGACGACTTTAAAGATTCACAAGAAAGTCACATACAATTTTAGAGAACAAAGCCGCCAGCTGTTCTGGGAAGGGATGAGTTCAGAATACTTGGTAAAAAAAGCCAACTTTATAACTACAATGATGTATTTAACAAAATGAAGTACTGAAAATCTAAAAACCAACAGATTTGAAAGCAATTAAACATAAAAAGGCAAGAATGATTTTGATTTGCAAAATTTCAAAAAGATTTAGAAAAGAAAACAAGATACAAGTTTGGATTCCATGATTTTCTCAACAAAGAGAGCAGATATTTTTCGAGACACTAACTTGAAAAGATGAGAGAGCCATCTTGTGGAGAAGAAATTAGGTTGGTAATATTTTCCAAGATAGGGTCTAAATTTACAAGGATTTCGAATTTGCAAATATTGTTACATTAGAAAGCCACTTATCAAGGATGTATGAAACAGGATGGAGATTAAATAAACAGCTAATGTTGAACGGTTTCTGCAAATGGAGAGTGAATTTGGAAAAGAAAAAAAAGAAGCCAAGGACGTTAATTTGCTGAGTCTTCAGAAAATTTGTATGTTTTGACATTGCAATGATAATATATTGCAATTTCACTTGTTAGATATTGATATTGCAAAATTTGTTCTATTAGGAAAGTTGAACTTTATGCCAATTAGTCTGTAAGCATTTGGCGAAGGGGATACTTCCCGAACTTGGTAAAAACTCACAAAAGAGGGAGATTTGTTAGAATTAACTTTTAGAATATGAAAATTTTTGCAAAGCACATAGCCAAAATTTGTAAGGATCAAGAAAAAAAGGGGACTCAGTCTGAGAGTAAGGAAAATTCTGTTCTTCAAGGATAAAAGCTGATTAGAAAAAATTCCAAGAGTCTTTCAAGGATTTTGAATTTGCAAATATTGTTACATTAGAAAGCCACTTATCAAAGATGTACGGAACAGGATGGTGATTCAATAAACAACTAGTGTTGAAAGGTTTCTTCAAATGGAGGGTCAATATGAAAAAGAAGAAGCTAAAGACATAAATTTGCAGAACCTTCAGAAAAATTGGTATGTTTCGATATTGTAGTAATAATATATTGTGATTCACTCATTAAATAATTATTTTGCAAACGTTTTTCTATTAGGAAATGTGAATTTTATACCAATTAGTCTATAAGGATCATTCATAGGGGAACAAGTATTTCCCGAACATGGTAAATACACACAAAAGAGGCAGAGCTTTGCAAGAATGGTTTTTTAGAATTTGGAAAATTTTGCGAAAGAAGTAGCCAAATTTGTAAGGATCAAGAAAAACGTGTGAATAGCAACTTAGTCTGCTGAGGGGGGAAAGATTTGTTCCTCAAGAAATAAAGGCTGACTAAAAAAAATTCCAAAAGTTGATAATTCTGCGTGAATCTGGGAAATGATGTTAAAGAAGCAATCGTGTAAAAGGATAATTCTGCACTAATATGCAACAGCAGAGTATAGTTTCGCGAACTTTTAAGGATAATTGCACGATACTTGGAATTGAAAACTTTTGTTTAACATATAAAGCATATTTGCAGAAGTTAAAAGTTGTTAAGGATGGGAGGAAGGAGGCCCAATACATGATATGTTTCGGAAAGAAAGAGATTTAGCAAATTATATTGAAAAATAAAGCCAACATAAGCTAAGTCTAAGAAACAAGTTTGTAGAAGTTCTTGAAAGGAATGTGCAATGTTGTAAAACCGAACCAGAACAATTTTCGTACAAACAGGAAGCTAAATAAGAGTGTTAAATCTTTAAGTAACAGACAAACTAAAAAGGAGTTGGTTTGTAAATATTTATGGGAAGTAAGTAAATTCAAAAACATCTGCTGAAGGACAAAAAAATTTTGAAGGCAAAACAAAGTATACTTTCTGGAAAGAAAATTATCTAGCCAACCCTTAATTTTATTGGGATATAGGCTAAGTTAGTTTTGGATTTGTTAAAAACAAAGACAGTTTGTTTGCAAAGATAATAAAGTCAATCTTGTAAACATTGGTAAAGTGAGATAAAGTACTTCAGAATTTGTTTGAGAAAGACTATAAGTTTCCGAGCTTCTTTGTCATGGAGGTTGTATTTGAAAATTTTGATTATAATAAAGGGGCAATATAATAAGAACATGGCTAAAAGAGAGTGACTTAGCAACCATTATACACAAGCTAAAAAGAGAGGGTTGATATTTAAATTTGAAAACTTTAAGATAAACACTGAAAATTAAATTTTCAACAACTTTGAAGATAAACAAGGAAGTTCATAAAAAAATTAGAGAAGAAATCCAGCTTGCCAGGCTATTTCGGAAAGGGATCGAGTTCAAAATACTTGGTAAAAAAAGAAAGAAAAAAAAAAGAGAAAACTTTAAAACTAAAATGATATTTTTCACAAAATGCAGTACTGAAAATTCTAAAAACCAACATAAAAGGGCAAGAATGATTAAATTGCTAAATTTCAAAAAGGTTTTGAACAAGAAAATGAAAGAAGGTTGGATGCTATGATTTTTCTCGACAAAGAGAGCAGACATTTCTGGAGACACTACCTTGAAGATAAGAGGGCCAAGATATAACTTTCTTTAGAAGAAGAAATAAGTTTGGAATTATTTTCTAGAAGAGAGCCTATACTTGCAAGAATTTCAAATATGCAAATATTGTTACATTAGAATGCCACTTATTAAGGATGTTTGGAACAGGATTGTGATTAAATAAACCAGCTAATGCATAAATGTTTCTTCAAATGAAGGGCGAATTTGGAAGGGAAAAAAAGGCTAAAGACGTTACTTTGCAGAACCTTGAGATAATTGGTATTGCAATGATAATAATATTGCGATTTCACTCGTTGAATGATGATTTTGCAAAAGTTATTCTATTATGAAAGTTGAATTTTGAACCAATTATTCTGTAAGGATCTTAAGGAAGTGGGTATTTCCCAAACTTGCTATAAACTCACAAAAGAGGGAACTTTGGAATGATTAATTTATAGAATTTGGAAATTTTTGCAAAAAAAAAAAAAGCCAAATCTGTATCAAGAGAGAAGGGTGAATAATAGCAAGCACGATGCTAGGAATTGAAAACTTTATATAAAAGCCAAAAAAAGAGAGGGTTGATATTAAAATTTGAAAACATTTGAAATAAACACTGGAAAATTAAAATTTTTATGACTTTAAAGATGCATATGGAGGTCCATATACACAAGAAATGCATCTTGCCAGGATATTCTGGAAAAGGGATGAGTTCAGAATACTTGGTTAATAAATTTAAAAAACAAAACAACTTTAAAACAAAAATGATGTTTTTAACAAAACAAAGGACTGAAAAATCTAAAAAACAACAGGTTTGAAAAAATTTAAACAAAAAAAGAAGCTAAAAAAGAGGGTTGATATTAAAATTTGAAAACTTTTGAGATAAACACTAAAAAATTAAATTTTGATGACTTTAAAGATGCATAAGGAGGTCCATATACAGCAGAAATGCAGCTTGCCAGGATATTATGGAAAAGGGATGAGTTCAGAATACTTGGTTAAAAAAAAAAAAACCCTTAAGAAACATGATGTTTTGAACAAAACGAAGGACGGAAAAATCTTAAAAAACAACAGATATGAAAAAAATTAAACAAAAAGAGACAAAGATTTCGATTTGCAAAATTTTTAAAAAGAATATAAAAACAAGGTTGGATTCCAAGATTTTCTCAACAAAGAGGACAGATATTTGCGGAGACAGTAACTTGAAAAGATAAGAGGGCCAAGATACAACTTTCTTGAGGAAAAGAATTAATTTGGCAATATTTACCAGAAGAGAGCATCTAAATTTACACGGAATTGAACTTGCAAATATTGTTACATTAGAAATCCACTTATTAAGGATATTGGGAAAGTTGCTTTAAAAAGATGAATTTCAAATTGCATTGATTCAGGATTTGGAAATATTAATACATGAGAAAGTAGTAGTTATTAAGAATGTTTTGAAGAGGATGGTAAAATTTCTTCTCTTTATTTTCCTCTTTTGTATTGATAGAATAGTAGAAGGCTAAAACGGTATTTCCAAACAGAGGATGGTTTGGATTCTTTTTAAGTGCCACAAGAAAGAAGTAATTTGCGGAACCTTTACGAAAATGGTATGTTTTGCCGTATATTACGGAGGGAGAATTCACCATGCTGGTTTACAAATCCAAGTTCATACGGAATATCATAGTAGTAAATTTTGGAAGGAGTGAGTTACCAGATATGGATTTTTTGCAAGGATTAATATTAAAGATAAAAGTTTGTGAAATTTTTGTTAGAACAACAATTCTTAAGAATATTTGCAAGAGAGTTGAATTTGAAAATATTGTAAGCAGATAAAAGTAGTAAAGGAGCGTTTTACAAGACATGGATACCACGCAAGGATACTATTGAAGAATATGAGAGTTTGTAAGACTTAGAATAGCAGATTTTTAAAGCTCTTTGCAAGAGGGTTGGAGTTGAAAATCTTGTTAGCAGGTAAGCGTTTTATGTACGAATAATTAAAAATATTACAGTGGGTGATTTGAAAAAGAGGATTTTTGGAAGGAGAATTATTTAGCAATTATGTTGAAATAGTAAGCCAGTGACCCCGTTACTTTCCTGGAGATAAGAAGTTGTAGAATATAGCATACCAATCAATAACAGTTTGTTGAAAAAGATGTCCCGTTTGAAAAGTATTGATATGTTAAAGGGCTGATTTTTAAATTTATTCGCAGTGGAGAGTGACTATGGCAAATGATGATGTTAAACCAAACAATTAGTCTGTCAATCTGTGATGATCTTCAGGAAATGGGCATTTTCTGAACTTTTATAAGAAACAGAGAATAAAGTCAAAAAGAACTTTGAACCTGAGTATTCGTAATTTTTTTCAAATAAAAAAAGAATGCCAACTCCAAGGACACATTGTATAGAGTGTGAAGTAGGAAACTTGTTTAAAAAAATACCAAGAGAAAATAATGTTGCAAGGAATTTCAGAACTTGCTAAAGTTTGATAGAGACTTGCAAGGATATTTAGAATACGCAGCTAGACTTGCAAAGTTGCGCAAACAGAAAGGATAGATTTGAATGAAAAGATCAAGGAAAGGCTGAAGTTGCTGAATTTTTTCAAGAAATGACCAACTGGCAGTAGTGCAATAAGAAAAAGATGAAAAGTTTCTTAACAAGTAAAGAAACTAGTTGAAAAGGTATAATTATGATTTCAAAATCTATTTTTGATTGAAAGACTTTGCAAGAAACTGTAGCAAGGAGTAGATACATAGAATACAATTGATCAAACTTTGAAGGTTTCTTCAAATGGAGGGTGAATTTGGAAAAAAAAACAAAAAGAAATAAAGAATCTGAAGACATTGATTTGCAGAACCTTCATAAAATTGGTACGTTTTATTATTGCAATGATAATATATTGCAATTTCACTTGTTAAATAAGTGTTCTATTAGGAAAGTTGAAATTTGTACCAAGTAGCCTGTAAGGATCTTGGGGGAAGGGGGTATACCCAAACTTGCAAAAAACTCACGAAAGGGGGAGCTTTGTGATGATTATTTTTTAGCAAAATAGCCAAATTTTGGGATGATTAATTGTTGGAATTTGGATTTTTTTTCAAAATAGCCAAATTGTAAGTATCAATAGAAAAGGGTGAATAATAGCAAACTTAGTCTCAGAGGAGGGCACAAATTGTTCTTCAAGAAATAAAAAGGCTGATTAAAAGAAATTCCAAAAGTTGTTCAAATATATGTGAATTTGAAAAAATTATGTCGGAGAAAGCAATTTGTCTAAACTCTAAAAGGATAATTTTGCACTAATATGCAAATAGATGTATAATTTTGCAAACTTTTAAGGATAATTGCACGATGCTTGGAATTTAAAACTTTTGTTATCATATAAAGTAATTTGTAGATGTTAAAAGTTGTTTATGATATAAAGGAGAGCCAATACATGATCCGTAGGAAGTTTAATTTTGAAGGCATTTCCAAAATGGAGTTCACTTCTGGGAAGTATATTATTTAGCCTACCCTGAATTTTATTGGGATATAGGCTAAGTTTAGTTTTGGTTTTGTTAAAAAAAAGATAGTTTCTTTGCAAAGATACGGAAGGAAAACTTGAAAACCTTGGTAAAGTGAGATAAAGTACTTAAGAATTTGATGTGAAGGATTGAAATAGTAAAAGTTTGCTGTTTGACTTTGAGAAAGTCTATAGGTATCCGAGTTCCTTTGTGATGGAGGTTGTATTTGAAAATATTGGTTATACCAAAGGAACAATTTAGCAAGAACATGAAAGAAAAAAGAGAGTGTTGATATTGAAATTTGAAAACTTCGAGACAAACACAGAAAATTCAAGTTTCGACGACTTTAAATATACACAAGGAAGTCCATATACAATTTTAGAGAAGAAATCCAGCTGGCCAGTTGTTCTGGGAAGGGGATCAGAATACTTAGTAAAAAAAAAAAGCTAACTTTAAAACTACAATGATGTTTTAAACGAAATGAAGTACTGAAAAATCTAAAAACCAACATATTTGAAAGAATTTAATTTAAAATGGCTAGAATGATTCTGATTTGCAAAATTTCAAAATGGTTTTGAAAAGAAAACAAGATACAAGTTTAGAGATTCCATGATTTTCTCAGCAAAGAGAGCAGATATTTTTGGAGACACTAAATTGAAAAGATAAAGAGGCCTACATCTTGTGGAAGAATTTCGTTTGGCAATATTTTCCAAAAGAGAACCCAAATTTACAAGGATTTCGAATTTGCAAATATATGGAACAATAGAAAGCCACTTATCAAGGATGTATGGAACAAGATGGTGATTAAACCAGTTAATGCGGAAAGGTTTCTTCAAATGGTGAGTGAAGTTGGAATAGGAAAAAAAAAAGCTAAGGACGTTTGTTAATTTGCTGAGTCTTCAGAAAATTGGTATGTTTGGACTTTGCAATGATAATATATTGCAATTTCACTCATTCGATAATATTGATTTTGCAAAATTTGTTCTATTAGAACTTGAACTTTATACCAATTAGTCTGTAAGCATCTTTAGCAAAGGGGATACTTCCCGAACTTGGTAAAAACTCACGAAAGAGGGAACTTTGTAAAATTAATTTTTAGAATATGAAAATTTTTGCAAAGCAAATAGCCAAATTTGTAATGATTAAAAAAAAGGATGAATAATAGCGAACTTAGTCTGAGAGTAGGGAAATTTTATTCTTCAAGAAATAAAGGCTGATTGAAAGAAATTCCAAGAGTCATTCAAGGATTTCGAATTTGCAAATATTGTTGCATTAGAAAGCCACTTATCAAAGATGTACGGAACAGGATGGTGATTAAATAAACTGTTAGTGTTGGAAGATTCTTCAAATGGAGGGTCAATATGAAACAAAAAGAAGCTAAAGATAATAATTTGCAGAACCTTCAGGAAACTGGTATGTTTTGATATTGCAGCGATAATATATTGCGATTTCACTCACTAAATAATTATTTGGCAAATGTTGTTCTATTAGGAAATGTGAATTTTATACAAATTAGTCTATAAGGTTCATAGGAGAAGGGGGTATTTTCAGAAAATGGTAAAAACACACAAAAGAGGAGCTTCGCAAGGATAAATGTTTTTAGAATTTGGAAAATTCTGCAAAAGAAATAGCCAAATTTGTAAGGATCAAGAAAAAAGGGTGAATAGCAACTTAGTCTGCGAGGAGGGTAAAATTTGTTCCTCCAGAAATAAAGGCTAGCCAAAAGAAATTCCAAACATTGTTGAATTTGAAATACGTGAATTTGGAAAATGATGTTAAAGAAAGCAATTCGTCTAAAAGGATAATTTGCACTAATATGCAACAGAAGAGTATTAATTTTGCCAACTTTTAAGGATAATTGCACGATGCTTGGAATTGAAATTTTTGTTTAACATATAAAAGGTATTTGCAGAAGTTAAAAGTTGGTAAGGATGCGAGGGAGGAGTACCACTACATGATATGATTTCGGAAAAGAAAGGGAATTACCAAATTTTATTGAAAAATAAAGCCAGCATAAGCTAAGAAACAAGTATGTAGATGTTCTTGAAAGGAATGTGCAATGTTGTGAAACCAGGAAAATTTTCGTAAAAACAGGAAGCTTAATAAGAGTGTTAAATCTTCAAGTAACAAACAAAATAAAAAGGGACTTGATTTGTAAAAGTTAATGGGAAATAAGTAAATCCCAAAACACCAGAAGGACATTAAAATTTTAAAGGCATTTCCAAAACAAAGTACACTTTCTGGAAAGAAAATTATTTAGCCAACCCTTAATTTTATTGGGATATAGGCTAAGTTAGTTTTGGTTTTGTTACAAAACAAAGACAATTTGTTTGCAAAGATAATAAAGACAATCTTGTAAACATTGGTAAAGTGAGATAAAGCACTTCCTAATTTGGTGTAAAGGACTGAAACAGTAAAACTTTGTTGTTTGATTAAACGAAATTCCAAAAGTTGTTCAATTTGAAACAAGTACATTTGAGAAATGATGTTAAAGAAAGCAATTCAAAAGGAAATTTTTGCACTCATATGCAACGAAAGATGTTTAATTTTGAAAACTTTTTAGGAAAATTGCACGATGATAGGAATTGAAGACTTTTTATAATATAAAGCATATTTGCAGAAGTTAAAAGAATGATGTGAAGAAGGAGAACCAATACATGATATGTTTCGGGAAAGAATAAGTTTTAGCAAATTATATTGAAAAATAAAGCCACCCTTAAGCTAAGAAATAAGTTTATACAAGTTCTTGAAAGAAATTGACAATGTTATGACACCAGGACAATTTTTCTGGAAAGATGAGCTGAATAAGAGTATTAAATCATGAAGTAACAGACAAAATAGAAAGGAGTTGGCTTGTAAAGATTTATGGGAAATTAGTGAATTCAAAAACCTCAGCCCAAGTTTGTCAAATTTTGAAGGAATTTCCAAAACAAGGTACACTTTTGGGAAAGAAAATTATTTAGCCTACCCCTGAATCTTATTGGGATTAGGCTATGTGTAGTTATGGTTTTTATCAAAAAGAAAAACAGTTAGTTTGCACAGATACTAAAGGAAAACTTGTGAAACATTAGTAGAGTGAGATAAAGTACTTAAGAAGAATTTGTTGTAAAGGATTGAAATGATAAAAGTTTTCTGTATGAGAAAGGCAATAGGTTTCAGTGCTCCTTTGTCATGAAGGTTGTATTTGAAAATTTTGATTACACTAAAGGGACAATTTATGAGAACATGAAAGAAAGAGAGTGATGCTGCAACCTTTATATAAAAGCTAAAAAAGAGAGGGTTGATATTGAAATTTGAAAACTTTGAGATAAACACTGGAAAATTAAAATATTTATGACTTTAAAGATGCATATGGAGGTCCATATACAGAAAAAATGCAGCTTGCCAGGATATTCTGGAAAAGGGATGAGTTCAGAATACTTGGTAAAAAAAAAAAAAAAAAAAAAACGGAAACCAACTTTGAAACAAAAATAATGTTTTGGACAAAATGGACTAAAAAAAATCTAAAAAACAACAGGTTTGAAAAAATTTAATAAAAAATAGAAGCTAAAAAAGAGAGGGTTGATATTAAAATTTATAAACTTTTGAGATAAACACAGAAAAATTAAATTTTTGATGACTTTAAGAATATTCTTAAGACATAGGGAAAGAGGGAGATCTGCAGATTATATTAAAAATTAAAGACAGGGTAAGCTAAGAGCAAGTTTGTAAGAGTTCTTGAACAGAATGTGCAACGTTGTGAAACCGGGACAATTTTTGTGGATACAGGAGGCTGAATAAGTGTATTAAATTTTGAATAATAAACAAAATAGAAAGGAGTTGTCTTGTAAAGACTTACAGGAAACAGGTGAATTCAAAAAACTTCAGCCGCAGGACGTTTAATTTTGAAGCCATTTCCAAAATTAAATGCACTTATGGGAAAGTATATTATTTAGCATGCTCTGAATTTATTGGGACGTGGGCTAAGATTAGTTTTAGTTTTGTTAAAGAAAAAGATAGTTTATTTGCAAAGATGCGGAAGGAAAACTTGAAAACATTGGTAAAGTGCAATAAAGTACTTAAGAATTTGTTGTGAAGGATTGAAATAGTAAAAGTTAGATGTTTGACTTTGAGAAAGTCAATAGGTATCCGAGATCCTTTGTGATGGAGATTGTATTTGAAAATATTGGTTATACCAAAGGAACAATTTAGTATGAACATGAAAGAAAAAAGCGAGGGTTGATATTGAAGTTTGAAAACTTTTGAGATAAACAATTCTGTTGAAAAAGATGTTCCATTTGAGAAGAATTTTGTAGAATAAAGCAAAATAAGAAATTTGTAGAATAAAGCATACCAATCAATAACAGTTTGTTGAAAAAGATGTTCCGTTTGAGAAGTTTTGATATGTTAAAGGGCTGAATTAATTTTTTCGCAGTGGAGGGTGAATATGGCAAATTATGATGTTAAAAGCAAACAATTAGTCTGTCAGTCTGTGATGATCTTCAGGAAAGGGGCAATTTGAAAACTTTTATAAGAAATAGAGAGTAAAGTCAAGAATTTTGAAACTGAGTATTCATATATTTTTCAAAAGAATGCCAACACCTAGGACACATTGTATAGAGTGTAAAGTAGGAAACTATTTTGTACTAAGTTCTGGAAAGAAATGAGCAATGATGTGAAACCAGGACTATTTTTGTGGAAAGAGCAGCTCAATAAGAGTATTAAATCTTGAAGTAACAAACAAAATAGGAAGGAGTTGGCTTGTAAAGATCATGTAAAGATTTATGGGAAATATAGACTGTAATTCAAAAACCTAAACCCAAGTACGTTAAATTGAAGTAATTTCCAAAACAAAGTACACTTTTGGAAAAGAAAATTATTTAGCCTACCCCTAAATTATATTTTAATTAGGCTTACATTTAGTTTTGGTTTTATTCAAAAAGAAAAAGAGTCTGTTTGCAAAGATACTAAAGTAAAACTTGTGAACATTAGTAGAGTGAGATGAAGTACTTAAGAATTTGTTGTAAATGATTGAAATAGTAAAACTTTGTTGTTCGAGAAAGGCTATAGGTTTCGGAGCTCCTTGGTCATGGAGGTTGTATTTGAAAATTTTGATTACACTAAGGAACAATTTAATGAGAACATGAAAAAAAGAGAGTGATTCTGCTGCAACCTTTATATAAAAGCCAAAAAAGAGAGGGTTGATATAAAAATTTGAAAACATTTGAATTAAACACTGGAAAATTAAAAATTTTATGACTTTAAAGATGCATATGGAGGTCCATATACAGAAGAAATGCAGCTTGCCAGGATATTCTGGAAAAGGGATGAGTTCAGAATACTTGGTTAAAAAAAAAAAAACGAAACCAACTTTGAAACAAAAATGATGTTTTGGACAAAACGAAGGACTGAAAAAATTCTATAAAACAACAGGTTTGAAAAAATTTAATAAAAAATAGAAGCTTAAAGAGAGAGGGTTGATTTTAAAATTTAAAAACTTTTGAGATAAACACTGAAAAATTAAATTTTTGATGATTTTAAGAATATTCTTAAGAGATAGGGAAAGACGGAGATCTGCAGATTATATTAAAAATTGAAGTCAGGGTAAGAACGGAATGTGCAACGTTGTGAAACCGGGACAATTTTTGTGGATACAGGAAGCTGAATAAGTGTATTAAATTTTGAATAATGAACAAAATAGAAAGGAGTTGTCTTGTAAAAACTTACGGGAAATAGGTGAATTCCAAAAACTTCAGCCGTAGGACGTTTAATTTTGAAGGCATTTCCAAAATGAAATTTATATTATTTAGCCTACTCTGAATTTTATAGGGGACGTAGGCTAAGATTATTAGTTTTAGTTTTGTTAAAGAAAAAGATAGTTTGTTTGCAAAAATGCGGAAGGAAAACTTGAAAACATTGGTAAAAGTGAGATAAAGTACTTAAGAATTTGTTTTGAAGGATTGAAATAGTAAAGTTTGATGTTTGTCTTTGGGAAAGTCTATAGGTATCCGAGCTCCTTTGCGATGGAGGTTGTATTTGCAAATATTGGTTATACCAAAGGAACAATTTAGTATGAACATGAAAAAGAGAGGGTTGATGTTGAAGTTTGAAAACTTTTGAGATAAACAATTCTGTAGAAAAAGATGTTCCGTTTGACAAGAATTTTGTAGAATAAAGCAAAATAAGAATTTTGTAGAATAAAGCATTCCAATCATTAACAGTTTGTTGAAAAAGATGTTCCGTTTGAGAAGTTTTGATATGTTAAAGGGCTGAATTAATTTTTTCGCAGTGGAGGGTGAATATGACAAATTATGATGTTAAAAAGCAAACAATTAGTCTGTCAGTCTGTGATGATCTTCAGGAAAGGGACAATTTGTAAACTTTTTTAAGAAATAGAGAGTAAAGTCAAGAATTTTGAAACTGAGTATTCATATATTTTTCAAAAGAATGCCTACTCCTAGGACAAATTGTATAGAGTGTAAAATAGGAAACTAGTTTGTACAAGTTCTTGAAAGAAATGAGCAATGTTGTGAAACCAGGACTATTTTTGTGGAAAGAGCTGCTCAATAAGAGTATTAAATCTTGAAGTAACAAACAAAATAGGAAGGAGTTGGCTTGTAAAGATTTATGGGTAACATAGAGTGCAATTCAAAAACCTCAACCCAAGTACGTTAAATTTTGAAGTAATTTCCAAAATAAAGTACACTTTTGGAAAAGAAAATTATTTAGCCTACCCCTGAATTATATTTCAATTAGACTACATTTAGTTTTGGTTTTATTCAAAAAGAAAAACAGTCTGTTTGCAAAGATACTAAAGGAAAATTTGTGAACATTAGTAGAGTAAGATGAAGCACTTAAGAATTTGTTGTAAATGATTGAAATAGTAAAACTTTGTTGTTCGAGAAAGGCTATAGGTTTCGGACCTCCTTGGTCATGGAGGTTGTATTTGAAAATTTTGATTACACTAAGGAAAAATTTAATGAGAACATGAAAAAAAGAGAGAGTGATTCTGCTGCAACCTTTATATAAAATCCAAAAAAGAGAGGGTTGATATTAAAATTTGAAATCATTTGAAATAAACACTGGAAAATTAAAAATTTTATGACTTTAAAGATGCATATGGAGGTTCATATACAGAAGAAATGCAGCTTGCCAGGATATTCTGGAAAAGGGATGAGTTCAGAATACTTGGTTAAAAAAAACGAAATCAACTTTGAAACAAAAATGATGTTTTGGACAAAACGAAGGACTGAAAAAAAATCTAAAAAACAACAGGTTTGAAAATTTTAATAAAAAATAGAAGCTAAAAAAGAGAGGGTTGATATTAAAATTTAAAAACTTTTGAGATAAACACTGAAACATTAAATTTTTGATGATTTTAAGAATATTCTTAAGAGATAGGGAAAGGGGGAGATCTGCAGATGATATAAAAAATTAAAGTCAGGGTAAGCTAAGAGACAAGTTTGTAAGAGTTCTTGTACAGAATGTGCAGCATTGTGAAACCGGGACAATTTTTGTGGATACAGGTGGCTGAATAAGTGTATTAAATTTTGAATAATGAACAAAATAGAAAGGAGTTGTCTTGTAAACACTTATGGGAAACAGGTGAATTCAAAAAACTTCAGCCGTAGGACTTTTATTTTTGAAGGCATTTCCAAAATGAAATTCACTTCTGGGAAAGTATATTATTTAGCCTGCTCTGAATTTTATAGGGACGTGGGCTAAGATTAGTTTTAGTTTTGTTAAAGAAAAAGATAATTTGTTTGCAAAGATGTGGAAGGAAAACTTGAAAACATTGATAAAGTGCGATAAAGTACTTAAGAATTTGTTGTGAAGGATTGAAATAGTAAAAGTTTGATGTTTGACTTTGAGAAAGTCTATAGGTATCCGAGCTCCTTTGTGATGGAGGTTGTATTTGAAAATATTGGTTATACCAAAGGAACAATTTAATATGAACATGAAAGAAAAAAGAGAGGGTTGATATTGAAGTTTGAAAACTTTTGAGATAAACAATTCTGTTGAAAAAGATGTTCCGTTTGACAAGAATTTTGTAGAATAAAGCAAAATAAGAATTTTGTAGAATAAAGCATACCAATCAATAACAGTTTGTTGAAAAAGATGTTCCGTTTGAGAAGTTTTGATATGTTAAAGGGCTGAATTAATTTTTTCGCAGTGGAGGGTGAATATGGCAAATTATGATGTTAAAAGCAAACAATTAGTCTGTCAGTCTGTGATGATCTTCACGAAAGGGGCAATTTGTAAACTTTTATAAGAAATAGAGAGTAAAGTCAAGAATTTTGAAACTGAGTATTCATATATTTTTCAATAGAATGCCAACTCCTAGGACATATTGTATAGAGTGTAAACTAGGAAACTAGTTTGTACAAGTTCTGGAAAGAAATGAGCAATGTTGTGAAACCAGGACTATTTTTGCGGAAAGAGCAGCTCAATAAGAGTATTGAATCTTGAAGTGACAAACAAAATAGGAAGGAGTTGGCTTGTAAAGATCTTGTAAAGATTTATGCGAAATATAGAGTGTAATTCAAAAACCTCAACCCAAGTACGTTAAATTGAAGTAGTTTCCAAAACAAAGTACACTTTTGGAAAAGAAAATTATTTAGCCTACCCCTAAATTATATTTCAATTAGGCTTACATTTAGTTTTGGTTTTATTCAAAAAGAAAAACAGTCCGTTTGCAAAGATACTAAAGGAAAACTTGTGAACATTAGTAGAGTGAGATGAAGTACTTAAGAATTTGTTGTAAATGATTGAGATAGTAAAACTTTGTTGTTCGAGAAAGGCTATAGGTTTCGGAGCTCCTTGGTCATGGAGGTTGTATTTGAAAATTTTAATTACACTAAGGAACAATTTAATGAGAACATGAAAAAAAGAGAGAGTGATTCTGCTGCAACCTTTATATAAAAGCCAAAAACGAGAGGGTTGATATTAAAATTTGAAAACATTTGAAATAAACACTGGAAAATTAAAAATTTTATGACTTTTAAAGATGCATATAGAGGTCCATATACAGAAGAAATGCAGCTTGCCAGGATATTCTGGAAAAGGGATGAGTTCAGAATACTTGGTTAAAAAAAAAAAAACGAAACCAACTTTGAAACAAAAATAATGTTTTGGACAAAACGAAGGACTGAAAAAAATCTATAAAACAACAGGTTTGAAAAAATTTAATAAAAAATAGAAGCTTAAAGAGAGAGGGTTGATTTTAAAATTTAAAAACTTTTGAGATAAACACTGAAAAATTAAATTTTTGATGATTTTAAGAATATTCTTAAGAGATAGGGAAAGAGGGAGATCTGCAGATTATATTAAAAATTAAAGTCAGGGTAAGAACGGAATGTGCAACGTTGTGAAATCGGGACAATTTTTGTGGATACAGGAGGCTTCAATAAGCGTATTAAATTTTGAATAATGAACAAAATAGAAAGGAGTTGTCTTGTAAAAACTTACGGGAAATAGGTGAATTCAAAAAACTTCAGCCGTAGGACGTTTAATTTTGAAGGCATTTCCAAAATGAAATTCACTTCTGGGAAAGTATATTATTTAGCCTACTCTGAATTTTATTGGGACGTAGGCTAAGATTAGTTTTAGTTTTGTTGAAGAAAAAGATAGTTTGTTTTCAAAGATGCGGAAGGAATACTTGAAAACATTGGTAAAGTGAGATAAAGTACTTAAGAATTTGTTTTGAACGATTGAAATCGTAAAAGTTTGGTGTTGACTTTGAGAAAGTCTATAGGTATCCGAGCTCCTTTGTGATGGAGGTTGTATTTGCAAATATTGGTTATACCAAAGGAACAATTTAGTATGAACATGAAAGAAAAGAGAGAGGGTTGATGTTGAAGTTTGAAAACTTTTGAGATAAACAATTCTGTAGAAAAAGATGTTCTGTTTGACAAGAATTTTGTAGAATAAAGCAAAATAAGAATTTTGTAGAATAAAGCATACCAATCATTAACAGTTTGTTGAAAAAGATGTTCCGTTTGAGAAGTTTTGCTATGTTAAAGTGCTTAATTAATTTTTTCGCAGTGAAGGGTGAATATGACAAATTATGATGTTAAAAGCAAACAATTAGTCTGTCAGTCTGTGATGATCTTCAGGAAAGGGGCAATTTGTAAACTTTTATAAGCAATAGAGAGTAAAGTCAAGAATTTTGAAACTGAGTATTCATATATTTTTCAAAAGAATGCCTACTCCTAGGACACATTGTATAGAGTGTAAATTAGGAAACTAGTTTGTACAAGTTCTTGAAAGAAATGAGCAATGTTGTGAAACCAGGACTATTTTTGTGGAAAGAGCAGCTCAATAAGAGTATTAAATCTTGAAGTAACAAACAAAATAGGAAGGAGTTGGCTTGTAAAGATTTATGGGAAATATAGAGTGTAATTCAAAAACCTCAACCCAAGTACGTTAAATTTTGAAGTAATTTCCAAAACAAAGTACAATTTTGGAAAAGAAAATTATTTAGCCTACCCCTGAATTATATTTCAATTAGGCTACATTTAGTTTTGGTTTTATTCAAAAAGAAAAACAGTTTGTTTGCAAAGATACTAAAGGAAAACTTGTGAACATTAGTAGAGTGAGATGAAGTACTTAAGAATTTGTTGTAAATGATTGAAATAGTAAAATTTTGTTGTTCGAGAAAGGCTATAGGTTTCGGAGCTCCTTGGTCATGGAGGTTGTATTTGAAAATTTTGATTACACTAAGGAACAATTTAATGAGAACATTAAAAAAAGAGAGCGATTCTGCTGCAACCTTTATATAAAAGCCAAAAAATAGAGGGTTGAAATTTGAAAGCATTTGAAACAAACACTGGAAAATTAAAAGTCAAAGATGCATATGGAGGTCCATATACAGAAGAAATGCAGCTTGCCAGGATATTCTGGAAAAGGGATGAGTTCAGAATACTTGGTTAAAAAAAAACGAAACCAACTTTGAAACAAAAATGATGTTTTGGACAAAACGAAGGACTGAAAAAAATCTAAAAAACAACAGGTTTGAAAAATTTAATAAAAAATAGAAGCTAAAAAAGAGAGGGTTGATATTAAAATTCAAAAACTTTTGAGATAAACATTGAAACATTAAATTTTTTATAACTTTATGAATATTCTTAATACAAAAATTGAAATATTCTTAAGAATTGTTGATCTAACAAAAAATTCACACACTCTTATCTTTCTTTAATATTGATCCTTGAAAATATTGGTTATACCAAAGGAACAATTTAGTATGAACATGAAAGAAAAAAGAGAGAGTTGATATTGAAGTTTGAAAACTTTGCGATAAACTTTGAGATCTTTTCCTTAAGAAATCAACTTATTAAGGATGTTTGGAATAAAAAAGTTGCTTTAAAAAGAGAATGAATTCCAAATTATATTGATTTAGGATTTGGAAATATTAATACATGAGAAAGTAGTTATTAAGAATGTTTTGAACAGGATGGTAAATTTTCTTCTCTTTATTTTCCCCTTTTGTATTAATAAAATAGAAGGCTAATTGACTAAAGGTATTTGAAACAGAGGGGTGATTGGATTCTTTTTAAGTGCTACAAGAAAGAGATAATTTGCAGGACCTTTATGAAAATGGTATTGTTTTAAGAATGCGTACTCCAATGACACATTTTATAGAGTGTAAATTAGGAAATTTTGTTTCAAAACATACCAGGAGAAAATATGTTTGTACGAAATTTCGGAATTTGTTAAACTTTTCTAACAAAGAGAGCAGATTCTCAAGGATACTTAGGATACACAGCTAAACTTGCCAAGTTGTGCAAGCAGAAAAGGACAGAATTGAAGGGGAACAGAATCAAGGAAAGGCTGAAAGTTTTCAAAAGACAGGACTGACTCGCAATATTGCTACAGGAAGAAGATAGGTTGTGAGGAGTGAGGGCAATACTCTGAAGATGGAAAGTTTCGTAACAAAAGGTATAATTATAATTTCAAAATTGGTTGTAGATTGAAACACTTTGCAAGAAACTGTAGCAAGGAGTAAATACATATCATACAATACAATCGTTCAAAGTGTAGAGATATCAGAAGATAGCACGAAATATTCAGTAATCAGACATTCGAAATACATACCAAACAATCGATCAGACTAGAGATAACAGAGCACGGAACAAACTATCGAATTGAATTGATCGAGCACAATCATCCAAATCAAACATAGACTATCAACGAATTAAACAAGGTAACCAAAAGGGAAAAGGGTTACCTCGATTTGCCAGCAAACCCTAGATATACGTACAGGCCGCCATTACAATCAGAATGTGGGTGAGTACGCTACACAATTTCGAGCGACAGAAAGAGAAAGATGAGGAAGAGAAGAGGGGCGATGAAGAGAAGAGGGGAATGGGTTGGTGATTACTGATTATGCGTCAAGGCGAAGCAGACGTTATTTATAAGGAAAAAAATACGCGCCTCACTTTCCGCTCACGTTTAGGACTTTCCTTACATATATAATATATGTGTGATCAATTTAACCACCGTCTTAAACTAATTCTAACATGTTAAAATACTTCGACTATCCTATCAACGTTTTACGCAAGTGATAGCACGTTTTGCACCTAATTTTTGTTTCCCTTTCCTCATCTTCCTTTTTTATTCTTTTTTTACTAATGATAAAACTAGTTCTAATCTGTTAAAACGCTTCGATCATCATATCTGCATTTTATGCAATTTCACAAGAGACACACTTTTGACATTTTCATTTTTATGTTCTTCTACAATTGTGTCATTAGGGCTTTTCTTATTTTCTTTCGTTTTATCTTTCACCTTCTTTTTTTTTAATTTTATTTTTTAAAAAATCTAAAGACACTTGCAAAAAATCACTTGCAATTTCTAAAAAAATAAAAGCATATCTGTACAAATAAAAAAAAAAAAGATAGACAATTTCTTAAAAACGAAAAATTCACTTTATATGGGTTAAGCTTTTGCCCTCTCTCTTGGTTGCTCTCTCAAACACTTGCCTCATTAAAGCTAATTCCCCAACATTTTTATGTGGGTTGCTGCTCGGGTCCTCTGGTAAACAGGGTTAAGATTTATGGCCCCATCAATGAACTGATTTTAGATGAGTACTCCCATTTACAAACAGGTTTCAGTGAACAATATGCAGCAAACCTCGTCCCCACGAGCCTTGATAACTACCGTGGCCTAGATTTCTACAAAGCCTACTGCAGATTGCCTCTAACAGTCATGTACTGAGGACTAGAACTATTTGTTGATAGTATGTATTTGTAAGAATAAATTGCCAGAAGTTCATTCAAGATAATCATGGTAATATGAAACGTTGCATTACATTTATTATCAGGGGTGGAGCCAGAAGGAGATACGCCCCTAAAATTTGAAAAAAGATAAACTTCATATAATAGGAGCATAGATTGTGTATTTATCCAGGATTTAACATTCAACGTTCACTTGGCAAAGACTAGTCGCACAGGCTACACGCCTTGATGCGAAATTTTGTACTGTACGTTTGATATAATATAAATCTCCCGTTTCAAAAAAAAGATATAATATAAATCTCTTGTCTTGCTAAAAAAAAAAAAAATTCCAGCGTTCACTTTTATTTATTCGTTATATAAAATACCCAAGTTAAAGCAAGAATATTTATATGAAGTTCACAAGTCTCATGCTTTTCTCCTTGCACAGATTTAAGAAAAGAAGCAATACACATCAGGTCATCTGAAACCGAAAATCTCTAAATATCTGTTGCTACTAGACTGATCAGACTAAATATGTTTTCATTTTACTAAAAGAAAATGAAGGAAAGAAATAAATAAATATGCTCTTTGTTTTCCTCCTCTGACCCATATGTTGAAGACTTGAGACCTGTATTTAGATTAAAAAGAACAATATCTCCCATCTAAATGTTTGAACAAAAGAATCAAATCAGTCTTCATTAATCAGTATATATACCATCCTGAACCAGCAAATTCTCTTCCACTTGCAGAATCCCATAGTTGAGCAGGTTGTGGACTGATACAAGGAACATATGCTTTCTTTTTTCCTTTCCGGTTTACCAAAAGTTTAGGCAGAGGATCCTCCCTAAACCCTGCTCAAGGTCAAGATATGCAATAACCATTTTGAGGTCTTCTCAACTTGCAAATCAATGTAGGAAATGAACGCAAGCTTTGCAAATCAATGTAGGTGTGAGAATGTAGCTCAATCAAGGAGATTAGAGATGAATGGTTATGATCAAAGTTTGTTATGATCAAAGGGCTGAGGTTAAATATGAGAAGGAGAGGAAAAACCGTTAATGTTGCTGAGACAGTTATTATCACAGTTGGTTCAGCGTTTCTGTTACGCAGTATTCTTCAACCATTCTCTTCTCTGTTCCGGCGATTGGATATAAAAGGAGATCATTTACAGTCATTGTATCTAATCTAGATTACATTTATCATTCTCTCATTCCAGAAACAGTTACCTTTCTTCTTTAATTCGAGATAGAATAGAAGTTAGGTTTCTTGAGCTTAGATTAACGAAATATGCAACTTTGTGTTTGTGAAGATTCGTTCTATGATCTTGTAAGGCTTGTGATCAATAATATCTCTGAGTTTTATTCCCGTGGATGTAGGTATTTGCCGAACCACATAAATCGTTGTTGTTTGTTGATTTGATTTCTGTTCGCCAAGTGTTTGATCAATTGTCGATAGAACTGTTGGTGCAACAATCATTGTTGATTGATCGTGATTGAGTTGGTTAATCATTGTTGATTGTTTGAGGTTGATTCAAAGAACATTACATAATAGTAGGAAATCGAACGCAAGCTTTGCAAGTGAGACAATCTGACATCTACTAGCTGACAAGTTCTTGACTGCTAAGACATGTCTACCTGGATGATGCTTTTTTTGAGGTCTTTCAACTTGTAAATCACCCACCCATGGGGATGTAGAGAGAGTGAAGTCAAGCCTTTATAAGCAACACAATTTGACCTCTACTTAGCCAAATAGATCATTGTTATCAAAGGTGTGGCAAATGTCAATCCACAAATTGTTACCAGTTCAAGTTCCAACTTCTAGATCATGCACACAACACTGTGATTCATCAGGACTACACTTCACTTCCTTCATATGTAACGTTAGTAGATCAACGGCTCCATAAACCAACTCAGCATCTGAACACAACTTATCACCCGCTGCAAAGCTATAGATTTGGCCCCTCATCTCGATCCAACTTCTTCCTGCCTCTTTCTTTCCCATTCCTCTCATTAATTTTCTCATCCTCGCACAATCTCCCCAATTCCCATTAGATGCATATATATCTGACATTGCCAAATAAGTCCCGTAAACACTCGGCATTGACTCTAACACCCTACTTGCGGCTATGTTTCCCAGTTCTGCAAGTTTATGTGACTTACAAGCTCTAAGAAAGACCTCCCCAAACAAACTGATCAGGCATAAACGGCATAGATTCTATCAATTCATACACTTCTTTAACTCGCCCAGCTCGTCCCAGTAAATCCACACCGCAACCGTAAATTTCTTGGTCTGGGGCAATATTGTAAAATCCACCCATGGATTTAAAGTAGCCGAGACCCTCCTCAACAAGTCCACTGTGACTACAAGAATTTAAAACTGCGACAAACACAATATGGTCTTGCTTCACTCTAGACTTGACCATCTCATCGAACAGTTCTACAACCTCCTTTCCAAGCCCATGGCTTCCATATCCAACAATCATAGAGGTCCATGAAACAACATTCTTAATATTATCCATGAGTTATACCAATGCTTCCACATTTGGCATACATATCAATTACTGTAAACAGTTGCCCACTTCTAAATCATTCATGAGGCCGGTTTTAACAGTCTGGCCATGTACGTATATGCTCTCCAACCACTAAAACCACAATGTTTGCCACCGTAGCTATGACGCTTGTCAATGTAAAACAACATGGAGTGGGACCTTCCAACATCATGCTCGAGAAAAGCTTGACAGCCTTGTATGGATCAGCTTTCGCATATCCTGCAATCAATGTGTTCCATGAGACGGTATCCTTTTCGATCATCCCATGAAAACACCAGTCTGCTTCAATCAAAGTTGAGCATCTGCAGTACATGTCTAAAATAGCATTCACTACTGGAAAACTAGTATCAAACCCAAGCTTTAATATTGCTGCATGTATCTGCCTACCACACACATGTGAACTAGTTGAAGCAGAAGCTCTAATAGCAATCGAAAGACTAGAGGAATTTTGCTCGACCTCTTCCTGTGTAGATGAAATATAAACATTAAAGAACAAGACTTGCTGAATAGCATCCCAAAATAGGGCAAATTACATATGGACCCCCTGTTAGATTTCGTAATTACAGATAGGTACCCGTTAGTGTAACAATAACATGTGGTCCAGTTAGATAAAAATCAATTACATATAAGTCCACGAATTTGACTTTTGGCGATTTAAAAGCTGGAAAACCCATTTCTACCCCTGCTTATCAGCTTTTCTAAATGGCCAAACAGCCTTAAGTTATCGATGTCACGTGTGGATCTATATGTAATTAAAACTGCACTTGTATATGCTTGAATGAAATTGATTTCTGACCGTTATTTTTAAAAAAGGTAGCCGTTGGGTAGTTAAATGGAGGCTATTTATACACCAAAACTTGTCATTTTGTCTCCTTGTTTCAGATTTTTTTCACTACAAAATTATCTAGTTCAATTATAGCTTCTAGCTCGAATGTTTCAAGTGATTATCCGTCAATTGGTGTTATTCGTCCAGTTTGTAAGAAGTCAAATTGCGATAAGCGAACTGTTCTATCTGTGAAAAGTCTCAACCACACGAAGGAAGATTTTAATGGGGTTGTCCAAGACATGGGTGGTCAGAATGGTGTCATCAAGAAGAAATTGTACAAACACAACATCAACGAGAAACTATGCATGCCTAATTGCTTTGTGAATTTGTGCCATTTGTAACGCCACTTCAACATTCAAGGGTGCAAAATGTGCAACATTCAAGTGTGGAAAATGTGAAACAACAAGCTATTATAGCAGTTCAAAGAAGGCATAAGAAAGTGGAGCCTAATGTGGACAAATACATTAGAATTAGGTAACTTATTTGCCTCAACCTATTGTTATTTGCTATTTACTTGATAGTGCAGATAGTTAAAGCATTCAAGTAGATGAAACATCGTAAGCAAGCTAGGAATTACATTGTATTGAACTTAGTTTTCCAATGCAAGTTATCAATACAAAATTTGTAGGCAAAACAAGACCAAAGTACTATAATTCCATCCCCAGCATTCCAAAAACACAAGTAGAGCATAAATGCTTAAGTTATGAGATAGTTACTACAAACACAAAGTAACCTAATCAGCACCAAACTAAGAACCTAGACCTCTTCCCCTAGTTGCTCCTCCTCTGGCCCTTCCTCTGCCCCTGCCTCTTCCATTAGTTGAAGTTCCAACCTGGCCACTTCCTCTTCTCCTGCCACTCCTACCCCTTCCCCTGCCAGTCCCTATAGTTTCTGCATGTGTACTCTACATGCAAAACATATCCCAAATTCAGCAAACATACATAACAAGCAAATGATATCCCAAGCAAATAAATAACCAATATCTCAAGCAAATGATATCCAAATCAAATGAATTGCCAATAAACAAACAAACCAGACTAATGCAAATATATTCCTCATATAGGGATATCCAATTACTTACATCATTTACTTGGTGTCCTTCCTCTTGCTGATTTAAATGAGTAGACTGTATTGGTTCATCTGCATCCTTTTCCTGCAATGTACATAAATAAGAGTGTATTCTTGAGACTTACACACTAATTACAAGAAATGTTGTATAAAAAAGATATAAAACTCACCAAGGTAGGACATTTCCTACAGTTATGTCCTCTAACACCACATAGACTACATTTTGGTGGTCTTCTTGTTTTGTGCAATGGAGTAGTAGTTCTCCTTGGCTTTGCACCACCTTCACTTGGGTGTCTAATTTTAGTTACAAGAGGTCTGCCAGGGGATCTGAGAACATGAGGAGGTGAGCATTCTTTCTCAGTCAAATCATTGGGCCAGAATCTGTAATTTGGCACAGGTTGAATCATCATATCATATGCCCTAACATAGGTATAGCCTTGGTATGGTTATCACTTAAGAAGTTCTCCCCATCCTGTCTATTGTGATTGATAGCCACCCATGCATGCCTACAAGGGATTCCACTCATGTCCCACCTTTTACAATCACAAGACCTTGTCTGAAGGTTAACCACAAAGGTGTATGAGTAGTCCTCCACCTCATATACATCCCCAAATCTGAAACTAGCCTACATCTTCTTGATGTATCATGTGTTTCATTTAACTTCTTTAACACCCTTGGTACAACTGAGGTACAAGCTGCACCCTTCTTCCTCCTTACTACAATTCTCTGCATAACTTGTGTTCTCAATCCCTACAAAATGAGTAAAACATACTTATCACACAAAACATAGTTATCACACACCAGTTAACTTAAATGAGTAAAACATAGTTACCTCTATTATATTCAGGATAGAGTACCCTCTTATAGGCTCCACCCAAGAATTGAAACTCTCACTAAGATTGTTAGTACAGTGGTCTATTTTTGGAGTTGGGTCAAAAGCATGCCTTGTCCAAAACCCTACAGGAATATTCATGAGATAGGTCCATGCTGGAACACTTGTATCTCTCATTTTCACCATTGCTTTGTTAAAACCATATGAGGTATAAGTTGTTGCAGCTTGCCAGAAGTACTTCCTTAGGTCTACACTTCCCCATTTGAGCTTGAAATTGTCATAAATGTGCTTTGCACATTTCCTATTGATAACATTTGGGGCCAACTCTTCAATAACTGGCACCAAACCCTGCATTTGTGATATACATATAGTTAGTCAAATAGAATTGGCAATGATAAACTAAGTATGCAATGATATATGACATGTTTACCTTTTGTCTATCTGCCATGAAGTGCCAGTGTTTTTCAGCATCCCAAGGACCAACAAATCTCTCAAGGCATTGTAAAAAAAGCCCCAAGACTCTTTGCACTCAGATTCAACAATAGCCCAAGCAACTGAATAGATCCTACAATCTGGATCAGTTGAGACTGCACTCAACAAGTGACCACCATATCTGCCCCTCAAATGACACCCATCAAAGAAGAGGAATGGACTGCATCCATTTAGAAATCCTCTTTTTAGGCTCTCCAATCCACAGAAGAACCTTTGAAAATGGGGTGGTCTTTCAATTGCAGGCTTCACATTCATTTAGGGTTTGTCCTAAGTACCATCTCTCTGTACTTAGGTGACAACCTAAAAGCCTCTAGGGTTGCCTCCTAATATCTCTATGGCTTTCAGCATAGCTCTATAAACCCTCATATAAGGAATCTTGATCCCCAGCTTGTTGGTCACCCAAGGTTCTAGTTCTTTTGCTTTAATACCAGAAGTTTCCCTTAGTGGTTCAAGTAGCTTGGTTGCACATCATCTAACACAGTCTTATAAACATCATTCAACAGTTTCGAATGAGAATACCTAGAAGAATCGATATTGCTAAGCACGTATTGATCCTTGCAGTAATGAATCCTAATATTAAAGAACGGACCCATTGTCACTGTAACAACAAGAAACAACAAGCAAATTAATCAAACAGAAACAAAAATAAAAGCCCTAACTGAGATTTATAAAAAAAACCCTAATGCGATTTCCAGTGAAATCGGACACGAAATTATGAACTCCTATACAAATACAAACTATTATAACATGAAAATAACAACAAAACGCAAGAATTTTGAAAAAAAAAAAAAAAAAAAAGTACCTTTCTTTCGCACGCGAGTTCACACCAACAGGAGCAAGAACGAAGTATTACTGGAAAAAACGTGCAATTATGGCCGGTTACGTCATGAATTTTCGATTGATCATGGAGGTTTTGTGTTAATGGCGGAAAGAGTTTGATGAAGAAGACGGAAGAGTGGTTTTGGCGGGTGGATGGGAGTGTGAGTATACAAATGGAATTAACCTAGAAAAGGTAGAAAATTACTTAAGGCCTGTTTGTTTGTGTTATAAATGATTGTGGCTTTAAAGGTGGTCAACGGAAATATAGCTTTCTGGACCTGGATGTAATTGTTACACTAACGGGTACCCAGATGATACATGTGTATCTAACAGGGGTATATGGGGTACATGTAATATTCCCCCAAAATAGTTATAAGTTTTGCAATAAGAACTTCTGATTAGTAGACACAGAATTTTTAAAACAAATTCAACATATGCTTATTTCAATCAGGAAAAGATTCACACTGAATGAATGTACTATTCTGCAAGTCAGCAAATGGATAACGGAAAATTCGACCCCCATCTTACCCCCGGGCCTTTGGGAATTCTTCAAGCTCTAGCAGATGGGACCAAATTACTTTTCAAAGAGAATCTTCTTCCATCTAAAGGAGATAATCGCAGTGGGACCCACAGTGGGTCCCACTGCTACAGTGAGAGGGTGAGACCACCGGAGGTAAGACCGGGGTCTAACAAACCATGTATAACATTGATGAAGTCATTGCACAATATATTAAAGTTGTCGATTTTATCCCACGTACCAGTAACATCTTCCTAAACACTCGGAGTCCTCCGCGAACATCTCCCTTGTGTGTATATCCCGCAATCACTGTCGTCCACAACACCCCACTCTTATCCTCAATCTCCTCAAAAACAGCAATAGCATCCTCCATACCCTTATAGCGCGTAGCGTACATGTCAACTAGCACATTATTCACATAACCACCCGCATAAAAAAACCCATTCTTAATCACCAAACCATGGACCAAGGTACCACAGCTAAGGGACTTCATCCCTTTAGAAGCCTTGATCACGCTAGAGAATGTAAACTCATTCGGTTTGGAAGTATGACTTGATTAGATTAGTTTCGAGGAAGAGAGTGGATTTGGTTGGAGTTAGTGGTGTGAAATGGGCGGCGTGTTGAAGAGAATGGCGGAGCTGTGGTGGTGCTGAACGAGTTTTCTTGAAATCATTTCTGATAGATACATAATGCACACCACACCCAACTCTGCTATTCTTTTCCCAGAATTTAACTATAAAGAGAGCACAGTTTGGGAGAGAATTCAAAATGGCACTGAAACTTGAATCGAGATTATTTGTTATATCGAGATTAATCACGTCTATATTAGGTTAAAAATGACCGTTCATTTTCACCTAGAAAATATAACATGAATCGACACTCTATATGCTAACTATATAAAAAAACCTCAATAGATTACACATTTTGCTACTCCAGTATTCTTGGATATGAACATGAAGCGAAAGGGAAAAAACCAGATAAAAGGACAGTAAATAACTTTTACTACTACAAAACACTCTTGGTTTAATTTTCTATCATCACATATAAATGGTTTCATGTATACCAAGTAGGCAAGTACATATACCTAATCTGGCAGCTATGAGGCCACTATTACAAAACTTAAGGGCACTCACTCACCAAAAGGAAAGAAAAACTAAACTAGTTCAGTTCCGAGGAACATTGTCTCCACTCTTGAATATACAAGATTACCACTAGACCACTAGTAATCTTGTGCCAGTATTACTGTATATACACACAAGAAGGAAAAGAATTGTTACTTGTGTGAATAAAACTTATCGCAAATACGGCATCCAGAACTTCCTAATCTATCATCTGTACAGTTAGTTAGGACACATTTCCCCCCGACTTCAAAAACCTTGGAACAATGTCCTGTGGCTTCATCATACGAGTATTTGGGACCTGGCAAGTCCACGAGAGCATTTTTTACGGGAAGAGTTGCTCAATGCGCAGACGCAGGTTTCAAGAAGATCGTAGTCTTCCTCCCAAAATAAACTGGAAGCCAGCTCCGGCTTTTCTAACAGCAGCTTTGAGGTCAGATATCCAGCAACGGACCAAGTTTGGTAGAGTCGGGCCTGTTTTCCTATAAACTTCCCATTCTTTGTGTCGTAATATTCTGGCCAGCGATCACTGTGAAGCCTTTTCTCGGCTGTAGCGATTGCCTTCTCGGCCAGATCACTCTTTCCCATCTTCATGCATGCTAATGTGAACTGTGGACATAAAGAAGATAATGAATAACCAACAACCAAATGAAAGATAGTGCTTCTTGCAACAGTTATTGAGTAGCTCATGAGGTTTATGGCTTATGTACGGTCTTTTTGGTCTTTCTTACTTCAGTTATGCATAACAAATAACTAGCACAAACAGAGAAATACCTCCTCAGGTACTTATGTAATATGATTACATGAACATGTGCAAACACCCCCATATAATTCACTTAGTAAAAGGTCGTCAACCCCAGATTATCGTATTCCCTGAGGCTCGACATGGTATCACATGGCAACGCAAAACTTTGGGTACTATTAAAATCCACTTAACACTGCATGTGCGCTAAAGCTTAAGTTCGAGAAAACCCAATGAATTATACTCCTAGTTTACTATGCGTCTGCCAAAGACCTCTCAAACTTCAACTTTCAGGTATAGCTGAAACAGAAATAGAAGCACACATTTGAGATTCATTTTTTGAAAGTATGTTTCGGTCAGTTAAAAAAGTTGAAACATAATGTTTTGCACTAAATAGTGTCGAAATATTACTTAAAGCACATAAATTTCTCTTAATAGACACATTTCAGGATGTTAGGGACCACAAGGACCTTTGATCCATCAGCAAAAGTGTGTATGCATAGTTAGACAAAATATTTCAAAACACCTTCCGGATTCCTAAATATTTATTGGTTTAAACAACCGAAATTCATGTAACTACATCACAAACAATAGTTCTAAAACGGGTTCTCACCTGCCACAGAAGTGTTGGCCAAGACCCACCATTATGGTACGACCAAGGTCTGCAATAGTAAAGTGAGATAGTTTTAATAAATGTTGCAAATAGTAGTATGCAGTAGCAAAAGTTAGCATGAGTAAAACTGAACGAAAGTGAATTACGTAGGTACTTTCAAAAAAGTTGAAGTCGACGATTCGCAAGAGCAGGTTGTAGATGTAACAATCAGACCCAGCTTAAATTACCAAAATCAGTATGTAAAGGTTAGTTTCAGATATAACCAGACAGCTTATTACTTGTTTGGTTTAAAAAGCTAAGATCATTATTTTCCAAAATTAGTTCAAACAACTTGGTCCGTTTCAAACTTAGGTATCACTGCTGTATGAAATGATAAATGATTATGAATGCATCATCAAGAGAGGCAACTATGAGAACTTACGTATTCTTTGGATCGCTTCCGGTGATAATTCGCCACTCTTCAGCCTCCATAGCAGGGTAACATATTTTAAGAGGCATCTCAGCAATCAGATCATCCCATTTAGCTTGGATCAGATCCAATATAGACTCATTTTGTTTTGGAGTACCAAGTGATGATACAATGGACCAGAGATTTCCAAGCATGAAGAACCTGAAATCCATATTAGCAGGCTGCAGATTGCCAATAAGATAACCGCCTTTCTCAGGGATCCAGTCCATTAACCATTGAGGAATTTGTTCAGGGTATATATTGAACTTGTTGGTGGCCTCGGTAGAGTACTCTTCGGTCTTATAACGGTAAATTTCATTTATCTTCTTGAGGTCAACCCAATAATACTCTCTTATGTGAAATGACAATGCACTCAGTCTATTATTGACTGCCCTAACTAAATTCTTGGATCCATCATCCACTGAAAGCATCTCCCGCGAGCACCGAAGTGCAGAGTAAAACAATGACTGCAGATTAACATTCATGTGTAATTAGCAGCAGTTTCTAGCTAGCAGTAACTAAGTACTACAAGTACCGTAGTAACTTGATTAAAAATGTAAGAAGTGATCATTGGGGTCATGCAATCCAGAAAGGCTTTTTTTAACATAACAGGACAACTCTCTATGCTTAGACTTAGTGCTGTTTTTTTAGCCGAGTATTTCATTACTTGAGCTCGGCTCGAGCTGTAACGAGCCCGAGCCGAGCTCATTTTTCGAGCTCGAGCTCAAGTCACGATAAGTAGGCTCGAGCTCGGCTCATTTGGTTCGAGCTTTAATCGAGCTCGAGCTCAAAAATACATATAAATAATTAAAAAAGTATATATATTTAACCGAGCCTTATCGAGCGAGTATCAATGAATCGAGGCCTACTCGGCTCGAACACGTTATCGAACGAGCCAAGCTCAAGCCACAAGGAGTCGAGTCGAGTCGAACCGAGCCCTTGACAGGGCTCGACTCGTGTACCAGATCTACTTAGACTCTTCCGCACAAGTGAAATAGGTAGTTAACACCTGTATATAGCCTAAATTCCATCTTAATCTGCTGAATAGCTAGTGTAGTAGTAATACAAGTAGCATGAAGTGTAAACTTACTTGAATCTCCAAAGGATGACCATGAATACCCATGCGCCTATCTATCATACAGGAACCATCAGTGACAAGCAACGAAGGGAACATATCAAAACCATCAGATAAGCAGAGGTTCAAGATAAGCTTAATTCCAGTCTGAACATCCACCCTCTCTTGTAATCCATAGTCACCGGTAATCTTCCCATAAGCTCTCAATAAGATAATCCACCAGAGACCTTTAATTCAAATATTAACATCTTAAAACTGATATTCATACCAAAAGCGAACAATTACCCAACTAAAAGGAACTTATGTACCAGAGTCCACAGGAGCTACACGGCCAATAGCAGATTCACCAAAGTCTGGATCCAGAACTTCTTCAAACTTATTATCATCTAGAGCCACGATTCTAACTTTAAAACTTGCTGGCATCAAACCCTGCCCAGGACTGTAACAGTCCACCGTTTTCTCCCAACTCTAGAAGCAACAAGTGGAACATTATGAGGAAGAAAAAATGATTCAGAAGTGGAAACATTCATATAGTACCATGTGCTCCCTGCGAGGAGCCGAGGAATCCTTTTTGAATTTCATAAAGTACATTATAAGCGAAGACTGAAGATAAGCTATAAATGCTAAAAATGCAACACGACTCAGAACATTAAAAAACCTTTGCGCACTAAAAGGAACAGTGATGTCCTATCAAAAAGATTTCACTCAGGAAGACTAAGATGTGTGCATTTCAAACCAGCAGGCATGCATCATCCTGGATGGAGAATGAGGACCCTTGAAAGATCAAACAATGCATTTGCAACAAGCAGTAAAGTCCCTCAAGTTTCTATAGAACATGTGAGAGCAGGACCAAAGCTTGACCTTATTATTTAGAACAGCAGCAGCAGTGTTGTCAATCCCGGCGAGATCCCGCTATCCCGGTGCGTTTTGGCACCTGGGCGGGATTGACATGTCCATCCCGGGAAACATAGCATCCCGGGCAAATCCCGGAAATCCCGGGCGGGATTGCAGCCGGGATCCCGGATTTCCCGGGCGGGATGTTAAATTTTGGGGTAAATGACCATTTTACCCCAATTATAACCTAATACACAGCAAATTTACAAAGTTCAAACCCATTTTTCTTTAGTTTTTGACTTTATGCCCGTTAATTGAGTTATTTCTAAGCTTTTATGTTTATGTTATGATGTATTTTATATCATATATTTAACTTTAGTATCCCGGTCATCCCGGTAGCGCAATCCCGCTATCCCAGATTTTTTGGTTGAGCGCGACGCGACGGGATCCGGGATTAACAACACTGAGCAGCAGTAAAATCATACTTACAGATATAGTTGGCTAGATGGAATCATCATACTCTACACTTTGCTTTTAATCTTACATTAAGCTAGAATAGGCTATTATGCTATAGTCAACTTGAAAATTAATTAATTTTAGAAAAATGACCTCATCAGGTACAATGCATGACGGGCATCAGATTCCTGGAAACCTTTAAAAAAAAATGCTCTCATTAAGCATGCCGGAGCTTTTGACAATATCTAACACCAAGAATGTTTCTAGTTAAAAATAGGGGCCCGGAAGTTATTCCCGTTTTTTGACATATGGGCCATATCAGACACTTCAATGACCTATATAGGCAAACCATTAGGCACATTCTTTCCTCCAATAAACAAATACATGCCCAAAGAAGAAATCCTTGACCGAGCTAAGGTAAAAAAATGCTCATGTGATCTTCCATCAAAGGTGATGCCTCCATTGAACATAAATCCTCAAATCATAACGACATACACATGATTCAAAACATCCCGCGAAAATGCAAAAACAAAGCATAGATATAAGTGCATATGAACCATGTATATAGAAAACAAATCACCTGTAGCTGCAGGGTATGAAGTAGGAAGTTCCTCACTATCTCCCCCTCGCCCTTGAGCAAAAATGCAAAGGCAGATGGGATGAAATCCCTTATAAACACCTGATCATAATTTAGAGGCAATTTATCATTCGGATCATTAGCAGCTACTGTTCCTACAGGACTCCCACAATACGTCACAACCGAGTTTCTAAGAATCCTCCAAGCCTCCTTTTCCATCTCCGACTCCTCTCTTTCGGCTTTTACACTCTTTACATTAGCCGGTTTAGTATCATTTCCCACATCCCCAACTCCAACATTCTCCTCCAAATCAATATTATCCACCAATGGCTTCACATTAAGCCCACCCTGCACGTAAATCCTCTCGAAATTCTTATCCACGCCAACGCCCTTTTCGACAGAAGTCGAAAATCTATTAACATTTGGTGCCACAGAACCAGCCACAACATTCTGCAGCCTGGTTCCAAAATGACCACACAAGGTGTTTGAGAAAAGTCTCGACTGACCCCAACTCGCTTCCGGCGCAGCGCAATGTATCTGGGAGCTGCTAAAAAAGGTCCTAGACCCCAAAACACGGGGTGAAGATGAATTAATGGCGTTAGTATACATATGGGGGTTGGAAATTTGGTTTCTAAGGTATGCTAAAGTTGGAATTTTGGGGAAAAGGGAAGCAAGAGAAGTGGTTTTCTTGCGAGGTAACAGGCTTCTACAACAGGGTTTCATATTCAGCAATCTGATTGAATTCACTCCAAAAAATACGAATGATTATAGGGGAAGGATGGAGAGGAATCAGTTAGTTGAAAGATCAGGGATGGTGGTGAATCAAAGGTTGTGTTACGCTAGCTGGTTATGGGCTAAATTTGTGTATGGATAATGTAAATGAAGGAGAATAGGGTTGGATTTAGCGGACAAGATTGTTGGGAGAGGAAGAAAATGGTGTGGTTTGTCTGCAATCTGTGTGACCTTTCTCAAAGGTGTGATTTTTCTTGGGCGATGGGCAATTTGATTGATTGGTTATTACACGCCCAAAGCCTGCCAATGGAACCTTTATATATTGACTAGTCGGTCGGTTGGTTTCTAGTTTGGGAATGCAACTTGTTTTCAAGTATTGGATTTTTTTCTAAATCTATCTCGGGAAAGAAAATTTATTGGTAACCTGTATAAAACCCCATTCGACTTATTTAAAATTAGGAGTGAACTCCATCCATCCATATATTATGTAAAGCACAATGGTTTAAACCTCACCAGATTAATTCAATTCCACGTAAAATTTCATGAAATTAGTTGTATTTTAGTCAGTATATATTTCATTGTTATTTTTTGTATGTTGACTACATATATAGTTTTTATTCAATCTCATATAACTTTATCCTACAAAAATCCGAAAAATATTTTGAACATATATTTGAATTCGTCGTGACAAGACGAATCCATAAACACCAGTCTTGAATATAATTTATTTTTGGTATGTTGGTTGCGCATATAGTTTTTATTGAATGTCATATAAATTTTATCTACAAAACTCCGAAAAATACTTTGAACATATATTTGAATTCACCGTGACAAGACGAATCTATAGACACCAATCTAGATTATTATTATTAATTAAATAAATTATTTTATTCACTAAAATAAAAATATAAATTTATTAAATAAGATAATATAAAGTTGATGGACTAAAAATCCCACCAGATTCATTCAAATTCCAGCCATCCTACGTACAATTTTGATATGGTTGAGCATAGGCGAATAGGGGAGCGTATTAATGTTGTTGCTAGGGATCATGAGGGCAATGTTATTGATTGGTGACAAAATTTTATGTCTAGGTTGTAGAAAATGCGGAAGGTTGGCCAGCCAAATTTAAAACTAAATTTGTTCAAGATTTTGAGTGGCAACATGTAGTAATTGAAAGTGATTGTTCTTTGTGATTAAATATCTTGAACCGACAAGTTTTAGCTTTGCCCTTTTGTTTCACTTTTCAAAGAAATTCAGGTATTTAATGGAGAATTAAGTTTTGCGGTTAAATTTGGTTAAGCGAACGTTTTAGCACATAAATTAATTATCAGTTGGATTTTCTTATGATGATGTTGGTTTGGTAGATTTGTATTATCCACACCAAGATCGTTATGTAGGGGAGCACATACCACCCTAGGGGTTGCCTCGATTAATTTATTTTGTCCTCCCATTTCTATTTATTATTAAACGTAAATGGCGAAGAATTTTGTGGAGTTAGTTTCATTTTCAACCAGTATATCTTTCATTGTTTATTTTTTTGTATATTGACTGCATATATATTTTTATTAAATCTCATATAAATTTATATAGAAAAATCTGAAAAATATTTTAAACATATATTTAAATTCGCCGTGCCAAGATGAATTCATCTAAATCTTTTCGAATTTATCACTCGCATGTTTTCATAAAGTCGGCTAACAACGATACTATCTACTATAATGGTGCACTTAAATACAACTCTACGCATATTCTTCTCGAGTTGATATTTTTTTTATTTGATATGGGATCAAGAAAAATTTGATACTTATATTTTTAACAATAAGCTCCATCAGATGAGGTTGGAGTAGTTACAAAATATTATTCGGGACATATTTGACTTGGATGCGGGAGGTACCCTTTATTTGTGATTCTTAAATGCCAGAGATGTTGATACGGAAAAATGCGGAGTCAAAGTTTACACTGGGATAAGTAAGAGTAACCTTGATCACGTGTTTGTTCTTCACCATCACGTAGATTAGCCAAGTAATTGTTATCATTGACGAAATGTGGCTAAAGTACCTTGCGAATTAGTAGTAGTATAATACAAGTGAGTAAGTTGATGATGTATATGAGCTTTAATTACCATTTAAATCATTATAGAGATCCCTCACTATTAAAAAGAAAATATGACAACACTATATACTACTACATTATTCCATAATAATTTTTTATATATTAAAAAATAACGAAAATTAAAAATTCTTACTTGATTAATCAACCGTACAATTAGCTAGGAACTCTGATTTAACCACTGGCCAAACGAATTTATAAAGTTTGATTGGCACAAGTCTACTAAAATATTTTTTACAATCAAATGTTTACGATCTAAAATGTAAATTTTGAATACTAATAATCATAACAACAATTATCCATTTACAATATTAAACCTACCTATATACAAATCATTTACTCATTTTATCTCCATCGTCATGCCCGATATTGATTATCTGACATTGATTATCTGTTTGTATTAATAAAGAAAATTCAATTTGTCGTATTTTTTTCTGATTTATTTTTTTACATTTCAATTGGTGGTTCTCCAAATGAGAAAGATGGTCCAAGAATAAAAGAAGTAGAAAAATACTAAATAATATACTTATTCAAGTCATAGTTATCATGAGAATAAGTTTGAGTGTACATCTCCTACAAAATTAAAACATTTCGATATAATCGATAGAGTTTGATGAAGTGGATTATATACCCTAAGGACAATACTAAGCTAATCCAAGTTTACAAGGATTAAACTCATACATTATTATATAGTTTAACATGAGCGAACGTTTAAAGTTGTGTTAATTTGTATTATATGGGTGAACTTTGATTTAAGGGATTTGTACTTTGCATTTTGAAAATACTGTATCACTGTGAAATGTCACCAATACAATTCTACCATAACAGTTCAAATGCTTGGTAAATGTTCAAAATATGACTCTTTAAAGTGCCACCTATTGATGGGATGTAACACTTTCAAGTGTAATGATATTGAGATGCAGTGACATTTATAAATGAAATGAATATTATCTGCAGTGACACTCTCAATGGTAACTAATAACTATTACAGTAACACTTGAAAGTGTTGGTTGAAATATATAGTTAATGTGGCATTGAATAAGATGTCATTGTACAATAGATTAGTGACATTGTAGAATTAGCCACCCCTCTTGAAGTGACACTTCATAGAAAATGTCATTGAAGTTTAATATGTCACCCAAAATAACAATTAATAACACTTTCGATGGTCATTAAATTTCACGTTTGTTGTAGTGTGTTTACCATCAAATCTTAGTTAGAATTTTTTTTAGACAATATGATATTAAATTTAACACCATATATTGCACCTATTATATATTCCAGCGCATACATTTTTCTATACATGTTTAAGTTATGACAATTAATAAGAATCAGAAACACTCTACACTGGTATTCCGTTATTTTACTTTTAAACGGGTCGGGTTCTATCCAACCTGAATTCAAACCCCTTTGAAATAATGATGTTCATGTCCGGATCGGGCATATACTCGAACCATTTCCAAACCTTTGTGACAATACCTGAACTGCAACATTTTATGGTTAAGTTAGTAAAAAGTCCGGGGGGGGGGGGGGGGGGGTATGTTGGGGGTGGTTGCCTAAAAAACCACCACAATAATTGAAATTATGTTTGTCGAATACTTTTTTTTTTTTTTGTGTGGTGGGAGGAGCACATACCACTCCAGGGGTTGTTGGGAACCAACCATGTTAACTGTGTTATACACTTTTGTATTTTATTTTGGTTCAGATTGGAGTACAAGTTATTAATTAACGTGTTAGGTATGTGTAGATGACTCAATATAATATACTACTATATGTTGTCAACCGTCGGATCCTGAACGTGTTTGGGTTGAGTCCTACCCTTTCAAATCATATACGTCATGATGCGTCGTATTTTATATTTTCCATAGTTACCATATACAAAGACGACATAGTGATATCGTATTGGACGAAGGACTACACACATATACCACGGCTAACGTTGTTTGCAAAGAATTTTGATTATCTTATTGTCTCGATTAATTTATTTTATCCTTACATTTTTAATTATTATTAAAAGTAAACTATACCGTGTAATCGCCACAGGTCAGTACTGGTTAATTATTAAAATTTCAATGCAATGAATGTGTATTATGGTATTGCTAAACCATAATTACAACTTTGAAAATAAAAGTTAATTGTTTACAAGCATGAATTATGATTTAGCGTTTACCGCTAATATAAATTGAACTGCGAGGACCATTGCTAGAACGATTATTGATTTACGAGTTTAAAGTGCTAGATATTACTTCATTTGCAAAGCGATCTAACTACCAATTGTTTACTTTCAAGCAAGGTAAACCGCACATAGTACGACATGTTCGAACTCATAAAACATTGGTCACAAATTCGATCCTATGGAGACTCGAGACTGTTGATGTTTATTTTTTCTTACCAAAACATGCACATACTTAAAATATACTCCCTCCGATTTTTTATATAAGATGTTTTGGCTTATTGACCATTTGATAAATATAAGATGTTTTAGAAAAGTCTACCATGTGATTTAGTGTTTTCACCAATTTTTATGCATTCAACTCATTTATTTTATTGTTATTCATTTATTTTGTATTGGAATTTACAAAATATAAGCATATTTCTTATCTTTTACAGGTGGATTTATTACCCCAATACATGAATTTTCATTCTTTTACAAAGATTATTGATGAAGGGAGAATTATCTTAATTTGTGTGAAAAATCCAAAACATCTTATATTAAAAATTGGAGGGAGTAACACTCAACATGTTTATGGTGTGTTTTTTCATGTGCAAAGGAGCTCCTCTTCTATTTGTTGAGAGCGAATTACTACGACAATGACCATCTTCTTCAGGCATACATGCTGTGCGTGAGTGATAGGTGCACAAATTGTGTGTGCTGCATCGACAATGACTATCTTCTCCAGGCATACATGTTGTGCATCAAATTGTGTGTGTTGCATTAGATAATCAGCCAACACTCGTGAATTGTGATGTGAAAACACATGCATGAGAGACATTGAAATTTATCTGGATGGGCTGTATATTGCGTTCAACTTATTGTGATAGTTAGTTGATATTTGGAATTTGGTTTTTATTTGAATTGATTTGTTACCTTATATTCTCAGTATGTAAAGAGGATATGAAGTTGCGGGCTGTATTATGTATAATATTATTTAAAATAATTTATTAAGGACGCACATATAACTTTACGACCTTATAGTTAAGTAATCCTAATTGACAATGGAAGAACCACATAACCCCCAACTCATTTGCAATTAATATAGATGGATCGTCTTGGACACCCACCAAGTTGAAGGCTTCGGTTGCATTATTAGAGACATTCATGGGGATTTCCTATGTGCTGCCACTGATACTCTTGGACGTAATAATATCTTCACGACATAACTTTGGGCTCTCCGCGTGTTGCTTTTAAGCTTGCAAACGACTTGAAGTTACAAAATATCATCGTTCATACAAAGCTCTTTATGTTGCAAGCCGTTTCAACATAATTTACAGGGTAACACGACAGCAACACAAGCTAATGGAGAAGATAAGCCAAGCTTGGAAGCAGGGTTCTTCATTTTAATCCAAATGTGGCTCATTTAGGCCTACCTAAGTGACCCATGAGGAGTTCTCTAGGTGTTTGAAATGTTTGTACGAGTTGGGCTCTTTTGTTTGGTGAATAAGGATAAGTCTAGTTCCTATTATCGAGTTGTAACTGCTTCACCTGTATCCGCGTGTAACATTTGTAATGAATGAATGTCCTTTATTTTCATTAAAGAAAACACCGTACGTTATTCAATCGACTCATTTCTCAAATCACATCGATACAAAGAAAAGAATTGTACAGTACAAAATAACATAAAAACAGATTGATTTGAAAACAAAAATGATATGCCTTCTATATTTATTTGGAATAGATAGTTTAAATGGATTGGTCCTAGTCGGACCTATCCAATAATGGGGAATTTTATAATGGAATTGAAAGAACTCGCTATTCACTCGGGTTTTTGTTCATAATCATTATGTAGGAGAGATGGCCGAGTGGTTCAAGGTGTAGCATTGGAACTGCTATGTAGGCTTTTGTTTACCAAGGGTTCAAATCCCTCTCTTTCTGTACTTTCACTTAATTTATTTAACTCGGTTGGATGTCGATGTGAAAAGGAAAAAAGGAAATTGGGTATGGTTGCATAATGCAATAAATAAACTTCCGGGGCCGTTCCACAATTAAGCAAAACGAACAACAATGAAGTATGAACAGTTCCAATTCCAAGAACTAAAATCTGCGAGTCTGATTCGTATTATAGTTTATTTATCTTATCGCCCTTTAAGCGACTGAAATTTGCAGTGCAGTAACTCTCGGATCATAATTTCTCCCAGAAATGGATCTCAATCCAGTAAGTTTGCCTTCAATCATCCGCTTGATTTCGAAAACGAAACTCATATTTGCTTTGTTTGTTCATTTGCTCTAATGGAAATTTGAATATCTACTCATCATTGCGTATATTGCTCCTTTTTGTATGTATGTTACAACTTCGAAGTTTGTTAGGTTCATTTCTTCTGTATTAAGCTTAATCCAGGAGAGATCCGGTTAGTTTGACTTAGTTTGGTGAAGTAAGGGTTTTATAGGGTTCAATTTTGAGTACCTTAGCTGTAGAACTTGTCAAATTAGTGTTAATGGAGGAACTTGTCAAATTTAGTATTGAGGAGGTGAATTTATGTAGAAATCCGAGTCTGCGATTTTGGAATTGATAGGCTGGTATTGTAATTTGTAAACCATGATAGATGTACTTATCCATTGTTATTTTGTTAATATCTGACAGTTTTGACTTCAGTTTTGGTAATTGAGCTGCTAGTAGCTCAATTCATACTCACCTACTTCCTCTTAGCTTTTTCCGTAAAGAGCCTTTAGAAATTTAACTCATACGGCATGTCATGGGTGGAAATGCCTGAGAAATTGTATAATACTAGTATACCGGTGAGCTACTGACTGATGGATGTAGTGTTTGCAGCTATAACTCCACTGATAATATTGGTTGAGTCTGATGGAGTTACCACTTGCATGTTGTAATTCCGTTTCCCAAAACCACCATTGTGCGTGAATGCATACTTGCCAGAGCGAAGGAGAATCATGTATACTGCATGTGAATAATTGAAAACTAGTTATCTGAACGCTTTGACTTGCATTATAATTAAGATCTGTTGCAACAGTTCCGTGAAACAAATGCTGCATGCTACTAGTCCTAGCAACCTGTCACCGGATCAGTACTTGTACCCCTTATTGGCCTGCATTCCAGCTAATAGCATATTATCCTGATATTGGAACATCTGTCCTCAAATTATAATGGACCTCACAACCCAAAATTGGCAGCAATAAGTTGCACCAGGACTATATAGTTCTGTAACCTTACAATTGTATCTTCCACTTCTTTCACTTCACATTTCATTCATATAACATGTCATCCCGCCCGACAATGCCATTAAATAATTTTTCCATTTGATATGACCAATCTCTTGACTTTATGTTTTTAACCTTGAATCTTGTCATCGCGGTTGTAGTTTTCCGACTGGAAAGTTCAATTATTTCCATTTCGGGCATCTCATCACAAATCACAATTCCAAAAATGGCAAATTTCTATATCATCCTATACAAATGCAATCCACTTTATCTATGCTTTATTCATTCATTATTTAAACAACACCCACTTACAATTCTGTATTCTTTCTTTATCCCTTTTTTCAACACCCCACTTTCCCCCTTTTCCCGTGCCCGTCCAATAGAATGTAATTTTGGGTGGGACGGATGGACTATTTGTTAGCGGCGGATTAAAGTGTAAGTCATAATTGCATATCTACACTTAACTGTATTTTGTTTATTAGAAACCTCCTTGTCTTGGAGTTTCTTCCATGGTATATGATTTCAACCGCACATGTCCTGTTCTACTGTTGCACTGATATTGCTCATAGTATCCTTGTCATCTGATATAGCACGAACTGGTTATATTTAGATACATGAATTTGAAGATTCATGCTCCCCATGTTTCTGAATTTAGGCAGAGCATAATATATATTATAGTTAACCTCTTTTGGTAAAGAAATGCCAAAGTTGGTATGTCTATCTAGTATAACCTTCCAAATTCATTAACCTCATCGTTTTGTATATCAAGAGAACATGCTTGGAGCTGGTATCAAACTAATTTTTATTTTCTGTGCAGCCTCAAGGGGAGAATTATGCGCATCCCAACATATGCTTCTTCCATGTTCTTTTTAAGGTTAAGTTCATTTCACATTCATGAATATTGGTTATGTTTATCTTCTGTTTACTTTGATATTATGAATTTCTAAAGGCACACATCGGTTTCTTTTGGCAGGCAGCTGCCTTAGCATTTTATATCCTTTCGGCCCTGTTTGTTGATAGTTTTGTCATCATTTTCGTGGTGACTGTTCTGTTAGCTGCTCTGGATTTTTGGGTGGTCAAGAATGTAAGTGGCCGTATCTTGGTGGGTCTTAGGTGGTGGAATGAAATAAATGATGATGGTGAAAGTGTGTGGAAATTTGAGTGCCTTGACCAAGAGGTGAGCATCCAGTTGCCCTGTGTACATCTTCATATATTGTCCTGGCTTCTCAAACTTCTGTTTTGTATTTAGTAGTCACCATAACTCTCTCATACTTTCTTTGTTCACGTGTCCCAGTCAATGGCTAGGATGAACAAGAAGGATTCATGGCTATTCTGGTGGACCTTATACCTGACTGTAAGTGGACGATTTGGAATTGAACTATCATAAACAATACAGAGAACAATATGGAAAAGGAATTCAGCATATAATTGAACTATGTGTGTATTTGGTGTGCGAGAAAGACAACTGCTAATCAACCTCATGATGAACTTGCGGCATATCTTTAATTTCATATTGCATATTTAATGTGTGAACCACATTTTTGTCATGAAAGTAACCAACTTTTCTGTTTTTTTTAGGCGGTTGCGTGGGTCTTCTTTGCTATATTCTCCCTTGTTAGGTTTCAAGCCGATTTTCTTCTTGTTGTTGGTGTATGTTTGACCCTCAGCATTGCCAATATCATTGGCTTTACTAGATGCCGCAAAGGTACTTCAACTCTATATCTGTTTCAAGTTTAAAACTGATGTTGATTACTCTGGAAAGATACGTGTTATAGTAAGCCATACCAGTCTGTGAATGACTGAAAAAGATATATATTGTGGCATGCGCTGAGTTTATGGACTTTATTGTTCAAAATATATATCTGATCTCACTGCATCTTCTGCAGATCCTACGCTTTTTCTTGCTTGAATATAGTTTCAAATAGTTTCCTCTGACAATTGATGCTCACATGATTTTCAAATAGATGTTAATTAAATTTTAAAAAGTATTTAAATTGTGTTACATTACTGTACAATGTACAACATCTCACAACTACTGTTCTTTGTTAAAGACTTCCATTTAATGATTAGAAATTGACAACTCTTTGTTCCACTTCATCATTTGTCTAGGTTAAACAATGCTAATTTCTCACTTTGATACTTATTGGTTTACAAAGCTGATTCTGGGGATGTTAGCCTGAAAAGTAGATTAATTTATCCTCTCAACTTTTAGACTAATCACTGTTTGTTTCAAGATTTTTTTTGCAATATTCATTACTGTCTTGCTAAACTTGATTCAAGACCACCATCTTTCTTTTCCCCTACGCCGACAACATCCAACAGTTTAATGTTATGTAGGTGCTACTGTTGATCGATTGACTTGTTCTTTCATTCATAAAGTGCTATGAGTTCAATTTTCCGAATTATGATGTATGGGTGAGAAATTGAGGATGCAGTCATACTTGCCTGATTGCCTCAGAATGATCTTATGGTTTATATATGGTGTAGTTATATTTGTTCGATGTCTCTAATGGTGCTGTACCTTACTGTGATTTGGAAATTGAATCAACGCATTTTGTGTTATATTGATGGTAGACTTGGTGATTTGATTTGTGTGTACCTTATCTTTATGTGTTTTTGTTCCAGATGCTAAGAAGCAGCTTCAAGCATTTGCTACGCAGACCATTGCTTCTCGGTTCTCTTCGACTATTCAATCAGCATTCACTGTTGTTTGAGTGATTTATGCAAATGGCAAAGTGGAAAACAACATGAGAGTACTGAATGACATAATGTGGTGATATACTGGAGTTTCTTTCGCGTTCCCTGGTGGATCATTTGCAGAGGTGCCAATAGTTCATGTAATGTTTTGGTGATTTTCTAAGATGCTTGTAATACATAACAATTTTACACAACTCATAACCTTGATAAGAGATCTATTGTTTTGGTTTATTCATTGCCTTGATCTCTCTTCTGGTTTTTGCTGTTATTCTTCCAAAGCATGACATAGATACTTCTGAACTTAAACTTGCAAGTTGCAGCTACAACCTCATTTTCTCTCACTTGTTCCCCTCCCATGGTTAGATATTAAGTTAGGTGGGGGTTCGAGTCAACTTGGGAGGTAATGCTGTAATGGGGAACTGCGAGTCGAACCACGGGAAATGAATTGGAAACCATTAGTACTTCATATCCTAATGCTGCATTTGCATAAACAAAACTGGATACCAAGTTCTAAGGCCAATTTGCACGTACGTTGTTGAATCTAGAGTCATTCCAGCAATAATCTTCTCTAGAATCACAAACAGAATTTACTGCAATCAGTTGTTCATATAGTTTGTCATATATTTATAATACACAGTACAATTATAGTAAAGAGAACGACAACATGAGCTCGTTCTCCTCTTCAAGCTCAATCCACACATTATATGGTTATCAAATTTCATCATGACCAAAACTAGTTATAGCCTTATAGGGCATCCGGCATATCAAGTATTTCAAACCATTTCAAACTACTATTATAAAATTTGTAGGCGAAAGTCAGCTAAGCAGCTGTACGCGTTGCAACCAAAGTGCCAGCTTTTGTCGACACACCCTTGAGTTGGGATCTCACCATGGATGAAGCTGTTGCAACATTGAAGTTGTAGTCTAGAGTGGGATCTTCATAAATATCCCACCATCTCTTCACAAGAACCTCAATATCTTCCCTATTCATGTTTGCTTCTTCACCTGTGTACCTCCATGGCTTAGACCCTGCCGCACAGTAGTGCACCACCTTCACCTCATCCAGTTTAACGTTTTCAGGATGGCGCCACAACATGGCTAGTACCAAGTTGTAAACATACGGAATAGGCTTGTAGATGTCCCTAAAGAACATGTTCAAGAAATCCTGCAGTGAACACAAAACTCTTCATTACATCTTTTCTTCCACTAGGCAATATAAAGACACATGTATATTTCACTATAAGACTGTATGAGAATACCTGTTCCGCGAAAGGCGTAGGAGGGGTGATGACGAGGGTCCTCAAAAGATTGCGGTAAGTGACCAGATTAGGCTCGTAAACGAACATGCCAGCATTGAAGTAGAGAGGGGGCTTTGAGCCTAACTCTTGAGGCCACTGGACTTTTTCTGGGCATTGTTGGCAGTATCCAATTTTGTACTGTGGGGTGTGACTCCATGTCTTCTCACAGAAACAGTCCTTCACAGCATAGAAATGACCATCTGGCATGTCAAATAAGTGATCTATGTTTTCATAAACCTGGATATCTCCATCCAAGTATATCATCTTGCTATACTCAACAAACTGCATAAAATCATCAACAAGACAACAAGAAACAAATTCAGTTCAGTAGGATAAATGTTTCAATAAAATGGACGACAATATAATGGTTCTATCTAGAAACATTAGAGGTTTATATTAAAAACATCGGTATATACATACATATAAAATGATATAACATGTTCACTCGTAATACGATAGATTGTTTAAAGTATCAGTCGGTTTCTCAGGTCACTCACTAATGCAGGTCCTTCCAAGAGTGATTGAACAATTATGTTCATGTAAGTAACATCTAAAACATAATTCTAGTGTTCGGGGTTACCTACAGCGATTGCAAATGTCTTTAGAGAAACACTTACTAAAAGAGAATATAATTTTACCGAAAATAATGACGACAATTAAAACCGTCCAAAGGTCACTTTCAAGAAAAGAGAGTTGTCAAAGCTATCTAAACTCAAAAGGCACTTTAATCATACAGTTTTACATTACAATCTCCTTAAGATTTTGACTTTCTCAGAGATAAAAGCTAATTCAATTAATTTTTTCTCTAAATTTTTATGAATTTAATTTACGTCGAGTGCAGATTTGTGTTCTGATGTAATCGAAAGTCTAAAATTTCTCCAACAGAAAATTCATAAAACGTGTACAATTAAATATGCCACGTAACATAAAATTTTTCACTGTTTCTATAAACTCATCCTATTAAGAGTTTTAATTCTTAACAAAAAAAGAAGAGATGAAATTTACCTCCCAAATCCTTAACTTGGAGTAATTGATGACATAATAAGCCATGGCAAACTCGATCTGGTTCTCTGGCGGATAAACCGGTTCAATCTCTTTCACTATGCAACCTTGCTCCACCAACATGCGGCGGTGCTCAGCCGGCACATCCGGCAGCACCGCCACCACAAGTGGGTAGGCAGTCTGCACCTTTCGCAGACCTTTTGCCAAACCAACCACACCTTTCACATAGTCCCCGGTTCCAGCCAAGAACGTGACGAAAGCATGGTTGTGTTGGTTCACAGCTGAACCGGTGGCGGACCGGTTCAGGAGAGTGTACACGTTTTCAGAATTCATTTTTTGATTTTTGTGTTTGTCAGTTGTTTTTCTTTAAAGAGGAATATAGTAAGTTTGCTTGTTTTGGATGGAAGAAATATGCAGAGGTTGCCCTGTTTATATAGAAGGTGACGAGTGACTATATGTTGCATGGAAATGAAATCTTGGGTATCTTTGACTATTATGGTTATGGATGATATATGATGTGTATGTTAGAATAAGGTTAGTTATAGGTGCACCAATACCAAATGGTACTCCCTCCATATATCTTTCAATTTCACTATTATGCGATCAACTGTCTTCGACTTTAAACACAAATTACTCTTGAATTATAATTGTAAATAATTTAATAAAATTATATTTATTAAAATTGAAGACAATTGACAGGTTAGAGTTAAAATGAAAAAAATTCTTTAGAATGGAGGAGTATTAATTTTAGTCAAATCACCCTATTTTTATTAAGTTATGAAGAGAAAAATCACATTATAAATATTATTTTTGTTTAAATAAGTTGACTTAATACTCCCAAAATTCAGTTTTAAACATATGAATTGAATTATTTTGTTTTTTGGGATAGTATTTGATTTTATTAGCATTTTATTTTGATCCGAATCTAAAGAAAGCATTCAATTTTTCCAAAACGACGTGCATTTAAATTTTGAGGTATGCAAGATTGACGCAATAACAAAGAAATCTTTTAGAATTTTTGTCGAACATTTTGTAATATATATTTCAGCCACAAGACAAAGGTGGCAAAAAGTTTTTTAAAATTTTGAAAAGTAAAGGTTATTAAAACTACCGAAAATGTTCAATTAAATATGAAACTAATCATATTAGCATGGTTATTTATAAAATTCACTTTAAAGATGAACATCGAATATATAGACCAGGCTCGATAAACCGGTCTTGGGTAAACCAACCCCTTGGGGCATGGTTCCCACAGACACATGTCAAGTAAGCATTACTAGGATCCTTCACTGACAAAATTTGAGAGGGTATTGTTAGTCTGAGCCACTATTCAGGGTTCACCTAAACTAGTACGTCAGTTCCTCCCAACTTCTGCAAGACAAATTGAATAAAAGTGTCTAACCCCTTCTTTTACTTGCTAAAATGAATTAGCGACCTGACATTTCAACCGTAAGACAAATCTCTCCAAGTGTGTCCCGCATGTATCCAAATTCTTGTTTCCAACATGTACAACCATACCCTACACCATTCATTTCATTTCATGGCTACACGTACGACAAACTTAAGTAACTTTGATTAGTTACTAATCCAATAATGATTCGATCGAACCTAATAAATCAAGATCTAGTCTTCTGAGATGTGGCGATATTGAATTATACCACACGGTTAGTACATATAAATACTAAAAGAATATGTTATTCGAGCCCATCAAGTCCAATAATAGAGCATTTTATCGAGTCGTGCCTTACTTTTACTCGACTCGATAAGTAAAACGAGCTGCTATGCTCGAAGTCAAATTGAATGTACACATTCTTGACATGCACCCTCGTTACGACTTGATTTGTGTAACATCATTATATGAGATTGTATGCCTTCTTATATATCTACCACTCATCCCATCTATTCTTAACATGATGTGGGATGCGAGTATCACAATCTACCTACCAAGTAATTCAAAATAACACTAAATATACGTATAATTTCTAATTTTAACACATACAAATCCAAATATTTTAAAATTTAGCACCTAATTTTTTCGCTCTTTCTAATTTTCTTCCTTTTCCATTTGAGCTTTGACAAATAAGAGATCAAGATCCGTATGGCCGTTCTAAATCAATTTGTCCTTTTGGTTATATATGCTAGAGCCCGATCCACTTTGGGTGACCCTTCCTGCCTTAAGTTAGACAAGTCACGTTTCTAGAGTGCAAACAAGATATATGATACTGATTGAGCAACGTGACCGTTTTGATTATAGTAAAAAAATGCAAGACCTATAGATTTTTGTTGGCATTGATGATTGATCTTCATGGTTAACTTTAAACTCTACACATCTTCATTTTATAATACATGTAATTTTACTACAAAAGAGAAATTCTACAGATCAGATAAGATTAAGGTATGCTGAGCATCATCCATCATCACAAGTCTAACAATGGGATAATATATGCATATCAAACATAAGATGTTTGAACCTAAATATTTTATTATACTTGTAACTAACATATGGTCTTCGGAAATACGTTCCCTTACTAAATTTTGTATAAACTAAAAAATTGATCACAGACATTAAAGAAATCATGGATGTATGCGTGCTAGTTGCTACCTTTCTAAGTACTAGGATAAAAATTCCACAAGGCCCATATGTATGTATTTGGCGTGTACAATATGGTGGTGCTGTGATTGCTGCAATTAAATCTGTGTCGGAGAATTGAAGAGTGATATACTATAGATTATTAGACAATTCAAGTCATAGATTTTTAACATCAATCAGTTTCATAATCTGCTCGATGACAATACATAACCACTCCATGATCTTCTGCATTCTGAATTAGATTAGAATTAATCGTGGCACTAATTCATTAAACTAAACGGACACCTGGTACATTTTGTTAAAGACTGAGGTTTAGCAATTAAGTAACTATTTCAAGTGGTAGTTAAATTTGCGCGAAAAAAAAACAAGTGGTAGTTAAATCGGTTATTGAAGTTTGACTGAAAGGTGATGTTCAGTTATACATACAGTTTGGCACACGAATGGACGGTTTGAATTTTGAAAAGTGCAAATTAAAAGTAAATGACTTTCTGGTTAAATAAATTTAGATTCTACGAGATTAGATGTTACAGTTAGTCGGTAGTTGAATATTACTGTACAGATGTTTTTGGATAAGTCAAGTGTTAGACAATAAAACAAGTTAATGGTCTAAAACACGTTGTCGGAAATTTATATTATGATGACCGACTTCACTTAATCTTTGCTAAATAATTGGCTAACTGCTATGAATGAAGTTTCTTGAAAATTTCAATTATATATATATATATATGATACAGTCACACGTTTAGTTTCAAACACAATCGTGTATATAATACTCCATCTGTCCCGCAGAACTTCATACATTTGTCATTTTTAGCCGTCCCACAAAATTTCATACATTACTAAAAAAGTAAGCTACCCTACACCCAATAAATAATAAACAATTTCAACTTTACACTCAAATTACACCTTTTGACACTAAAAGTACACTTTTTCCCACATTTTCTATATTCTATCATTACTTTAACTTTTCGCATAAAATTACGTATTAACCCTAATGTATGAAGTTTTTCGGGACGGAGGGAGTACATATTACTGGAGTTGTACTAATTTTTATAGCAATCATTATATGATGTTTGTAGCTAAACATGTGATATTGATCCCCATATATATCGAGATACGACATCTCGCAAAAGTTCCTCATTGCACATCTGGTCTTTCATCAGAACTTTTTGTGGCAGAAAAAGTTCTGCCCCCTAAAATGGTTTGATGCGAACGAAAAATACTTGATTCGCAGATTAGAGTATCATAAATTGCCTTGAAGCCATGCTACGAACTGATGACAAAACGCCAATTCACACGCGGAAATTAGTACTATAAATATTCGAAAATGAAGAATCATGTGGGTAAGCTTTCAACATCTCACTAGAAATATTAGAATACACGTGTTAACAATGTTTCCATAACAGCCTTTAGTACATGTTGGATGTTTCATAATTTCACATGACTGAGCTCCCAGAATAGGAGCAGGATACCTCTAGAGCTCTAGCAAAATATAAACATGCAATTATGAAGTTGATGCAGATGTTAAACTAATTCACCAAATTAAATTTAGTTACCTGTGAATTAATCTTGGCCCTTTAGCTATTTCAAGTGTGCTTACAAGCCAATTAGGTCTACAATATAACCGTTGTCAACTGTTGCCTACTTTCTCTTTCCATGTTCAAAACTCTTCATTCACGTATTCAAAATGAAAATTCTTTTATATCTAACTCCATTTACATGGTACAAATGCTCATCAACTAATAATCCTAAAGAAGATTCAGCATATACAAATGCTCCAATATAAACATCGAAAATACAAAATGATTTGTGTGTTTGGACGACTGAGAACAAATTAATTCGCATCAAATAGGGACGATGGAGTAATTTTTGGTTCAAATAGTAGCAGCAAACTAATTTAAGTATACTCTATAACGTGTTTGCTCTTTGGTCGTAGATGAACTTTGAGTTCCAAAAAGACTACTTCCGAACATCAGCAATTAACACTGGCATCAATAATAACAGGAGATAACAGTAATCACGAATCCACGATTGTCATATTTCTCGAGCTAGATCAACAACAGACAATTTATGGTCATCGACTCATCGTCCATGGTCAAATGTGCATTGAGTAATTCTTGAAACATCTATGATGTTCAATCAACACAACAGAACAGAAGTCTGTATGCCGAACATAGTCCAAGACAGAGTGCAATAAAAAGCATTTCGTAACAGAGAAATAAGATTTACGATTCATACTATACAAAAGCCATGAACCTACTTGTGCTATTGAGCATATCATCTTCCCAATAAGGCAACCCGATCCTTTTGTACTGCCTGCGCCAAATTTATGTCGAACAGCTCACAACGGATAGGCATCTCCATTTCATAGAAAGGGTTTTTAAGCACATAATCTGTGTACAATTCATATATATGCTTCAAAAGGCTTTCCATATGTGGCGTTCCTGGCTCACAGACCACAAAGAACTTTGTACCTTCAAGACCAAAGAAAAAGAAAAAAAGAATAAGTCTTACACATTATGATCCAAAGCACAAAATAAGGAACTTCGTAAAGTTTGCTCAAGTGGATGCTTAAGCAATAATGTCCACACTATGTGATCAAGTATTTCTTTTACAAGTCAAAACTCAGGTGCAGAATATAGATCACATTTTCTACCATCAAATATTGTTATGGCTGAGACTAAATTAAAAGCCATGAGCTGAAACTTCCAGTTTTCACTTTCCATGAAAGATGCCTCAAACTCACTTTTGAATCAATGTCCGAATTCATCCCCTGCCCCCTTTCACTCAACCTGCTTTCTGCTCATGCACACGATTTCTTCAAGTCTTTTGCATAAGATTTCATCATGAATCATGTCATTCGAGCAAGAATAAGTTCCAAACTTTTAAATGTCCTAATGTAGCTTTCATCACTCTTAACTAAAATAAACCCAAGCATAATTACATGACTTTGAATATGATAGCTAAATTTTCATTTCTATATTACAGCACAGATCAATTGTTCCACCTCAATTAATTTCTCTGAGTATACAATCCACCTGCGTTGCATACTAAATATCAATCAATGAAACTGCGTAAAATTTGAAATAACAGATTGAATATGACCGTATGACTAACACACAGCCAAGTAAAGTTTCCGGAAATGTATACAGTTTGATTGTTGTTTTACTAAAGATTTCCTTACAGCTAATCAAGTCTTATCCCGCTGTGCACATGCAGCTACTATAGATCAAACCTTTAGCCATAAAATTAATACAGAAGTGTTGAAATTTGATAAACCAAACATCAGAGATCAACAGCAACAGTTCCTCCCCACCCCCGTAAGGATGCAACCATTACAATTGCCAGACAAACTCTAGAGGACGCAGGTGAATTCTTTCTCCACCCATAGTATGAGTAAATAACAGCAACAGAAGTAAGACTCTACAGTGATATAGCTTTAAAAAAAGACTAATGCCGACTGACCAATTACATCTATTATATCATTGCTAGGATGCCAGCTTAGCCTTCAAAGTAGAAGATGGAATACATAAAATGTTAAAAAGTTATATAATTATGTGCTACAAAATGCAATACCCGCTATCTTCACACACTCTTGCAGTTTCCCACCAGGCTAATTTGAAGCCTCCGATTCTTCAACCGGTGACAAACTAACCATAGAGCCTCACCTAATGTTGCTCTTCCTTAAGTTAAACAGGATGTCTATTGCAATACACAATACGCAAGTTCAAGCCACAATAAAATTATCCAGGCAGGTTCTATCTAAACTTACTACTAGTCATCATTCAGATACTAGAAAGAATAAACAAGTGGACCTTGAATCTACACTACAACCTAAATAACACAGAATTAAAGAAGCCAAGAATATACTAAACCAGTAATGATTTAAAGATTGTGAAAAGTGACAAACCAGTGAGAGACTGAAAGCAGTGAAGATCGAAAGTATCGGCCTGAAGAAGCTCGATCCCAGAGCAGCCAGAAACAGGTGAAAGCTGCTGAGAGATGGCGTGCATAGAATGCCAAAGACTCGCCAATCTCAAACTGTCGTTGGTATCCATTCTTCCCGCAGACCCATAATCCTGATCAAACAAAGATTCGATTTTTATCACCATTTCGTAGTTTAGATTGTTGAGGAGCGAGAATGAAATTGCTTACCTTGTAGAAAATGAGGCCACCTGATTTGTTGATGATGTAGAGACTGTATATCGCCGCCATTGATTACTGAATCGGATCTGAGAGCGTTACAAGATTAGGGGAAAACTAAACTATTGAAACGATCAGTAACTGACAATTGACCTGTTAGAGTTGTTTTTACCAAAACGGGCAAGGAAATTCGATCGAATTTGATGCAACACGAATGAAGATAAAAATAAGACCCAAATGGAGGTAAATTGAAGAAAGGCCCAAATGTTTATGTTAACTACAAAAGAGAACCCACAATAAGACCTTTTTGACAAATTGTCGTGGAAGTTAGTAAACTAGTGTTGCAAACAATAGCCACGCCTCCAACGCCAATGGCGGTACCAAACCGAACTCCATTTTCATTTACTACAAAGCACCGCAACAACATCACCTCTATTCATCACAATTCAACAAGCAAAAATCAATTCAACATTTCAAGATATCAATGGCAATGGGAGGTGCACCTAAATCTGAACCGACAGTTGCGATCAAGAATCTCAAATTCACCTACCCTGGAATCGACGGCCATCCTCCGCCTGGCTCAGCCCCTTTGATCGAAGATTTCAACCTCTCTCTGTATCCTGGCCAGCGTTGTCTTCTCGTTGGTTCAAATGGAGCTGGTTAGCTTTGTTTATTGGAAAATTGTGATAAAAATGTGTTCTTTTTGGGTGGAATTTGATTAATTGGTTGTGGGATTTCAGGAAAAACTACAATCTTGAAGATAATTGGAGGGAAGCATATGGTGGACCAAGATATGGTTAGGGTGTTGGGTAGATCGGCGTTTCATGATACTGCTTTGATTGCTTCCGGTGATCTTTCTTATCTTGGTGGCGAGGTTTGTCAATTCTCAGCTTCCTTGTAGTATTGAACAGTAATTTGAATGTGTATTATGTCTCTGATCAGAGTGCATTGTTGTATAATTTGATTTTGCTGTACACTTAAATTATCTGTGTGCTGAAATGTGATTCTGTTTGCGCGAGTAATTCATGTATGACGTGGGCATCTACATTTGTTTGATTTGTGGTGAAATTTTAATTTTTGAACTTGTAGCACGCCTCTATCAGATCGACATATATCATTTCTATAGGATCTGTCATCAAAGTCTTTTTGTGGTAAAATGTGAAGGAGAATCATATCATAGTTGAAAATATCCATTAGTGTATTAGTATTTTAATATTTCATTCTGCATTCTGAGGTATTGAAAGTGAAGTATGTGACATTTTTCTGGTTCCTATCTTACCGATTTATTTTAGAATTTTCACATAAGCTTGTTTCTTTAGATTTGTAGAAGAATTCACAGTTTCACATCTAGCTTACCTGCGTTTTAAAATTCGTGACTACTGGTAAAATTATGTTCAGCAAATGTTTAATGTGTCGACCTGTTTACTTTATAGTGGAGAAGAGAAGTTGCTTTTGCTGGTTTTGAGATCCCAATTCAGATGGATATTTCTGCTCAGAAAATGATATTCGGTGTAGCAGGTGTTGATCCCCAAAGGCGAGATGAACTAATCAAGGTATGATCACTTGCCTTGGAATATTTTAAGTACTTTGAGCTTCAACTTTACATGTTATAGTGGATTGGGGGGGGGGGGGGGGGGGGGTGGACTATATTGCTCAATAGAACACATTACAAAGTTTTGGATTTTATGCAAAGCATGATATGAAGTCCTTGGGTATCAAAAGTGAAAAAAATTTGAACCTTGTCAGTAATCTACTCTGATATGTTGTTATAGGTTTTGGATGTTAACCTGTCCTGGAGATTGCATAAAGTATCTGATGGTCAAAGAAGAAGAGTTCAGATATGCATGGGTCTTCTGAAACCATTCAAGGTATGGAATATTTATCATACAAGATAAGTTTGTCCACATCATCTCCTGGCCAAATTAAATTACTCTGGGAATTTGTTTAGGTACTCCTGCTAGATGAGATCACGGTGGACTTGGATGTACTCGCTAGAGCAGACCTTCTGAGGTTTCTAAAGAAGGAATGTGAAGAACGCGGTTGTACAATTATTTACGCTACACATATTTTTGATGGTCTCGAAGATTGGCCATCACATATAGTAAGTTGGATTTAATAATGTCATTTCTGCTTGGTCTATAGTACATGTGATCATAATGGTTCAAAAATTCCTCAGGCTTATGTGTCTCAAGGGAAGTTGCAGTTTGCACTGCCGATGACTAAAATAAAGGAGAATAACAATCTGTCGCTGATGGTTAGTACTTGACTTCGACCTATAATATCGAAAATGTAATTTCATATTCTTCTGGTTCATCCCAGAATATGACTTTCTGTGCCTATTCTCTTTGGCACGTCAGTCATTTGTTCTAGTATAAAAAAATTATTATTGAATATTGATATATTCCTTCAGCAACTATGTGATCTGTATGTGTGAATTTTGTGGTTGAGTTCCTTGTATGTTTGTATATACCCTTGAGTACATTTGCAGCTAGAGCCATAGAAGCATGGTCATTTGTTATCTACCTCTCTATCTCTCTTAATGTTTGAAAATGTGACATATAGCCCCTCAGTTTTAGATCTTTACGGAATTTACCTTATTTCTGATAGGCTGAGACCCTTAAGTTGGTAGTTGCATGTTGTGATACCATTTGTAAATCTCTTTTCTGTCCTTGATTTATTAGTGTCACGAACACAATAGTTAACGTCCTAATGTAACGTATTCAGAATCTGTAGTCTTCAAACAGTATCTATTAACAAGTATAATATTGGCAATGCATCGAAGCATGGTCATTTGTTATCTACCTCTCTAACTCTCTTTATGTTTTTTGAAAATGTGACATATGGCCCCTCAGTATTATATCTTTACAGAATCTGTAGTCTTCAAACAGTATCTATTCACAAGTATAATATTGGCGATGCATTTGCAGAGAACTGTTGAGAGTTGGCTAAGGAAGGAGAGAGATGAGGAGAGGAAAAGGAGGAAAGAACGAAAGGCAAACGGACTACCTGAGTATGGGAAACAAGTGGAAGGCAGTCGTGTGATAGGTGATCCAGCAGATGTTGCTCTCCGTGTACTAAATAATGGGTGGGCCGCTGGGAGGTTGAATTCAACTATTGCAGGTGAAGAAAACTTCACCTTGAGCTCTAACAGAGTGCTCAGATAGAGCTATGCTGTAAGCTATACACTGCCTGTGTATCATGATCTGGGCTTTGTAGTCCATAGTCATACAAGTTATGATACATCATCGCCTTATATTGTTTCTCTTTTTTTAAATCTTATGTAATTTCCATTCCTTTCCCATTGGTAACAAGCTGAAAAGATGGCTTGTATTATTTTGATGAAACTCTAATTTTTTAGATATATGTGGGAAGAAATATCTTTGCCTTGTAAACGTTATTGAAGCTTATTGTTCATTGCTTGAAAGTACAATGTAACATTTTTTGTACTTGCTATAGTATTCTCCTACATGTTGAATCAAATACTCACACAGAAAGCTCTCTATTCTTCAGTGATGCATTTGTTTCTGCATCTCCAAATCTTTGTTTCGAAAATATTTTCTTTATAATGGGGCTTCCTTGAATATACAGGCCTTGTTTATTTATATTAGCTCTTCATTTAATAAAAAGAAACCTTAAATTTTGGCCAAAGCAGTGAAGCACGAACTTTTAAGCTCAGAAAGTACTGAGGACGCAGTATGTACTGGGAGTAATAGGATGTTCGCCCGACTTACCTTAGCCAAGCTGGGTTGTAAGCTTAACTTGGAGATGTTGCAGGATTAAGCAGGTGTAGCCCAAGGTAGAGATGAAGGGGTCAACTTAGTTTGAAGCCTGTTTGCAAATGATTCTGATTGTTTAATCATTAATGTGTCCAAGGTTGGACTGTTGAACCTTTAAGGTTGGAACTAGACTTGAAAGTAACTCGATTGGTCACCCATCAAGAATGGGTAACAAAAACAAGCTATTGCAAGATCACATCTGACATTAAAAAAAGCTCCGAAAATGAAACAATGCAGTCTCAAAGTGAAGGGGAAATAAAAATCTGAGCAGACCAGCAGATTGCACTCCATCATTTATAAGGACGCAAAAGAATTTATAACATTTAATTCAGCCACCCAAAACCAAAAGGGTGTTATCACAATGCTAAAAATTAACCATCCAGTAACATAAAACAGTGAACTAAAACGGCTGGAGCCAACAGGTGACTATCTATCAACAGTAGTAGTGACCACAGTAAGGAACCGGCAAACACAGGCTCGATAATAAAAATAAAGATTTTCACTTCACCAAGGATTCAAAACCAGAGCGTGCCAAGAATCTTTTCTCCAATTCAATGATGATAACCATCGAGTCCAACATCTCTAGCTTTTAAGCCTGTATGCAAAGAAAGAGAAGGAAAAAAATTAGCACTTGCAAGTAGGCCACACCATAGTAGACCCTTAAAAAAACAGCTTGTAGATCATACCTTGTTTGCAATGTTGTTAGAGAGCCAGTCTAACCCCTCATATAATCCTTCCCCAGAAGTAGCACAAGTGCTCTGGATATACCTGCAACAAAATACAATGAACCTCAAGTATACTTCATCTTCAACCATAAATTTCACCCTCCCAAAGTGGACGAGAAAGAGACTGTACCAATGACGTTGACGAAGAGAGTGAAGGCCAAGCTTGTCAGTTATCTCAGCAGCATTCATAGCATTTGGGAGATCTTGTTTGTTAGCAAAAACAAGCAGCACTGCATCTCTCAGTTCATCCTACATAATACCAAACAACTGAACATTAAGAACAGAAAAGAGTATGACTCACAAAACAACATTGCGAGTTTAACAGGCCGAATCCTGTTATCAAGATCACCAAAGAGAAACCAGAAAGAAATTAATTAATAGAACAACACAACCACGTCCAATGTTTTTCCAGATTAATCATTCTTAACCATCTTTTGTTGCGAATTAGGTTTTCCTAGGAAAAAAAAAAAAAACAGATAGGTACCAAGTTCTGACATTGTTAAAATACAAGCCATGTTACCTCGTTTAGCATCCTGTGCAGCTCATCCCTAGCCTCAACAACACGGTCTCGATCGTTACTATCGACGACAAAGATAAGTCCTTGAGTGTTCTGGAAATAATGCCTCCACAATGGTCGGATCTAATAATGGATATCAAAATTCAGTGTCAGAAGCAACTTATGAAGCTACGAGGACAAAAAGAATAAAACTGATCATTGAATCATCAAACATAATATATCAAACAGGCATTAAAGATGTAACATCTTATACCTTGTCTTGACCCCCAACATCCCAGACAGTGAAGCTAATGTTCTTGTATTCCACAGTCTCCACATTGAATCCTGGATAATATGTTACGTTCAACAATGAGTAATTGGTAATATAAAAATGAAATTGTAAAAGGTACATCAGAATGACCGGGAAACGGGGAACCCACATTGACTTTGAACTGATTATCATTAGAACTAGACAATAGGCAACTAAGAGGAATCTTCCGTTGATCTTAATAAGTTACCTTGTAGTCCTGCCTGGGGAAATATTTATGCTCATGATTCTAAATAAAATGTATATCACTGTAATTAATCATTTATGTCCATGAGGATAGTAATCTCAGCCTTAAACCAGGTTATGTTATCATCATATGACCTCAAATTGGCCCCAAAAAAAAGAGCATAAATTTACAGCCTATGACATGAACAAAAGCATTGTAGGCATCCGCCTTTAGTTTAAAAGCTTTCGAATGATTTTAAGTAATTAGATTTTAAGGATCAATTAAATTGATTGGTCATAATCCCAGACCACTTTCACTTCAGCATTTTGGAAGACATTCAAGTCAGGTTAGAGCAGCATATGACTTTTCAATTTCGTCCGAAACCAGGCCATAAACATTAAAACATGCTCAAAAGAGGTGGGGAGGATGCGCCAAAACAACCATTTCAGACGCTAAGCTTCAAATGGGGTACTATCACAGTTACAGATTTGACAAGCATAGCATACTATACCTGAAAACTATATCCAGCCATATAATAAAGAATAAGACCCAACAATCAGAAAATTGACATAGGCCAATGACGAAAAAACAGGAACATACCAATTGTTGGAATGGTTGTGACAATCTCACCCAGCTTGAGCTTATACAATATGGTAGTCTTACCAGCTGCATCGAGACCTACCATAAGAATCCTCATCTCCTTCTTGGCAAACAACCGACTGAAAAGCTTGGTGAATGACAACCCCATTTTCTCTGCCTGTCACACAGACACAAGCAACAGAAACAGGGTGTGAGAATCCCCAGTATATTATACAAAATGCAAAAGTAAATCTAGTTAGAATAAGGAGATGACTCAAAATTGCATATAACCAAACCCAGAGATCAAACCAATAGTGAAAATTCATAGGCCAATGCACTGGATTTATAATACTTATACACAATCAAATAGCACTGCACATCAACGGAATGCCATGTACCCCGAAGAAGTATCAGAGTCCAGAACAACATCAACGTATACAATTTTGATCAAATCGAATACGATTAGCATCCCCATCAACAATTCCTAACCCCCCAAACAAAAGGCCATTTATCACAATCAGGTTAACACAACCACAAATTCAACATTACAATGACTACTTTCTCAATGCTGCAGTTTCAGCATCCAACGATACATATAGTAGGATCAGTGGATCAGATCAGATCAAATAATTAACTATATTCATTTCAAGGCGCTAAACTCGATCAAATAAGAAAAGCCTATAAAGCATTTCGGTGAATAGCCAATTAACAAATCACATAGTCAATCACTCGATGGTGTGATCTAACGATGAAACAGCTCAGATTTATGTGAAGCACAAATGGTTCGAAAAAATGATCCAGAATCAGGAAAAAAGTAAAACCATACACAAAAACGAATGCAACAGGAAAGAGGCAGGATCTGCAATCGAGATCGGAGTGAAATGAAACAAGTAGAAGGAGGAGAGAAATCTTACGTTCAAAGGAGACGAGAGAGATTTCAGAGAAGAGGAAAGACAGATCTTGCTCAGTTGTACGCTACAATATCTTGATAAAATGCTTTAAGAATTAAGATGTCAGCATTCGATTCCTTTTATTTCGATTCGATTTGTAGTTTTGTGGAAATTTGTGAGAAATGCTCGGTAAAAGTAAAACCCGTTTCTTGCCTTCTAAAAAATAACACTGTCCTCATATTTTGAACCTAGATCATATGGAGCGACAGGGTTATAGGCAGGGTGATTATTATAATTATAAACCGACGAGGTATAATACTTTTTCAGCCCGTGACAAGTCGGGTGATAATAATGGCAGACGGGTTGGCTGGTGAACATAGAAAAACTCCAACAAATTAGAGAAGGCATGAAATGGTGATTAACATACAAAACTCCAGAAAATTTCCGCAAATTCACATAGATACATCAAATTACAAAAATTGAAAAAAAGAAAATGAAGTCTACAACAAGAATTCAGAATAGGAAAATGACGATTAACAATAAATCAACACAATATATACATCTGGTTCATTAAGGAACCATTACTTCTTTACATCTTTACATGTAAATATAACAAACACCAACTTAATTAGATTCAAAACGTATCACCTTGCTGGTCACTAATGTCGGAAGGATGAACATACACTCATTTTTCATCTATAAAATGACGGGAGGGTCGGGTAGGTCGCATGTTGCACCACCCAACCCGCCCGTCAATGGTGGGTTAAAGAGAGTAACCCGCAAATTTTTTTTTTAAAAAAAAAAAAGAAAATTAGTTTGCGAGTGCGGATAATAGACGGGAGATTTGTGCGGGTGGGTCGACGAGCGGCTTTTTTGCACAATACTATGAAGCTGAATTCAAAAGTCGGGGCGAAATGGAGAGCGAGACTGAAACTCGACAGTTTTGATAATCTTCATTCCGACTGGTTCGCTTCCGGTGGAAAAATGTGATTGTACTTCTTTTAGAAAAAGAAAAGGTTAACATACGAAAAGCACACCTATAATAATCAATCAGTATACAAATTTGTCCCTTGTCATATTTTTCATTTTAATTTATGAAATAAAATCAGGAGTTAGAATTGAGACCATCCGTGCAACTTTCTCCTGCAACTTGGACTAGAAAGTGTACAGTATGGAGAGTGTACTAAAAACAAGAATGAAAAACAATGGTTTGTCTCCGAAATCTGTGGCGGAAACCAATTTTATTATTTCCGTGTACCATCCATATCCAAAGTTCCAAACCAGTGGGCTTTGCCTTTTGTATTTCACCAAAACCATGGTCTACCTGCTTTAGTACAACCAGCCTATATAATCACGCTCTCCTTTCTTCCATCAAACACAACACAACACAACACAAATCAACAACACTTCTCAGTATCCAATCCAACAAAGGATAAAACTCATACCCAAATTCAGACAAAGAAGATGAGTTCAACAAGCAAAGCATGGTTAGTAGCAGCAAGCATTGGAACCGTTGAGGCAATGAAAGATCAAATTGGATTCTGCAGATGGAACTATGGATTAAGGCTTCTTCAACAACATGCAAAATCCAATCTCAGATCATACACAGCACAGTCCAAGAAAGTCTCTGCAATGATTCCTAACAAGAAGATTGGGGAAGATGAGAAATTGAAGCAATCCGAAGAGTCTCTTAGGAAAGTTATGTATTTAAGCTGTTGGGGACCCAATTGAATTGATTCACAGATTGATTATGTACTCGATCCTCATATGTGTATCAGTGTATGTATATACCAAAGTTCTTGAATCAAAAGTGATAGAACATAACATATTATGTTTGGATCTCAAATGAAAAGTTTTACTTCTATTTATCCACTAATCCTAAATGAATACAAGTACAACTTCCGGTTTACAATATTAAACTTACATATATACAAAACATGGGCACATTAATTATTCATTTCCATCTAATGCTCAGTTCGTATTAAATAAGAAAATTTGTTTGCCTTTATTTCTCTCAAAAGTAAGGCTTCTAAGACAGTCTCAGAACAATTCATGTAGAGACGGGGTAGGTTTAGGTTATCAATAAAATCTTCAATGTTATAAATTAAAATGTCAATGTTCTTAGTATTAGTGTTTTTACATATTACAAAATAACTCATTTCATTGTCAACATAGATTTTTTTTATTTATATCAAAGATGAGTTTATTGATAACCTATGTATGTCTCTAGATAAATTATCTAGAGACTGTATCTCAGGAGACTTTAAGTAATTTGGACACTATAAATTAATTTTTATTTACTTTTAATGAACGCTTTAATGCGCTCTCGCTCTCATTTATTTTTAAAAATATTGAATTGTCGCTTTCGCTCTCGCCCCCGCTTTTGAATTATGTGATCCAGACTTGGCCTACGAACCACGGCTACTTTTGTGCTTAGTGGTCGAATTCGCACCTCGACGCTCTAAGGAGGTTTAAGAAACGTTTGGTTGCGATCTAAGATACACTAGTTCTTGGATGGAGAATTTTATAAGGAACTGAGTACGAAAACCAAAAAGAACTTTGACTCTGCAGGAAACTCGACTCCAATGTAGTAAAAACGGGGTGGAGTTGCGTGGATTGAGAATGTGAACAATAAGGTATTTTGAAGATAGGAAACATGGTGAGAACTGATCAAGAGTCTATGGTTATGCAATCTCTCATTAATTTGTTTAACACATCTTTTTAAAATAAAATAGGGTACCTGACATTTTCAAAGATGAGATGGGGAGTTCAAAATATTTAGGGAATGAGTTTAAGGAGGGATTTGGGAGTAATAAAATAGGAGCTCTACAACTAGTGTTCATAATGAGTATACTCCAAGTTTGTGCCTTGTTATACTTTTATTTTCAATTTAGGAGCCATTCAATTTATAAAATTAGTAGGACCAACTAGGGCTGAGTATAAACTGGCCCGAACAGAAAAGGCGGACTGAACCTAACTGAGAAGTCGGCTTTCAGGTCAAAACCGAACCTATTCGGTTCGGTTTTTGGTTTCAATATTCTTGGGAATTCGATTTTCGTTTCGGTCCAATACCCAAAAAAACCAGTTATATTACAGAATAGATCCGAAATAATACCTTCTTCACACAGTTTCCATATAATCACTCATCATTCCATGTCTCAACCTAAAAACTCCATCATCAGCTCCTTCAGCTTAACATCCAATCATGTTTTATCCAATCCTGATTTGCAGCCAGAGAGCATCCTGATCTCTGCATTTTTAACTAGGATTGGAGCGATTTTAAGGCTTCGGGCTTGTGAAGGTCTTTGCCTTCGTCGTTTGATGCCTTGATTTGGGCCAGGATGGTAATGAATGAGTTATCTCTTACTTTAATTCGAGGAATTTGGTTAGTTTTTGGTCGATTGTGGTGATGCCAAATTCGATATCGAGATCTCGAGATCTTTCATGGCTTGTTTCTTGAGATCTGTGTAGCTTGTGAAACACTTGGTCATTAAATTTACAGAAGAAATGGAGAGTTGTAGAAGAAATGATAATTTAGACTTGATTATGAAGAAATGGAGATTTACATATCTACAGACTAGTCATTGAGAGCTATGTTTTAAAGTTTAATCGGAGGTTGAGCCACCTCCAAAAAGGTTCAACTGGTCGGACAGTTCACCCGGATAAATGGTATGATGTCATTTTAATATATATATATTTATATATATATATATATATATATATATATATATATATATATATATATAAAAAATGATCAACAAAATGAATAACTAATAAATAGAACAGATATAGATTTTATGTTTGATTTGCATTATAAAGTGTAAACCCAATGGAAAACTCAAAATATACATAACAATTAACTAGTACCTCTCAATGGAAGGAATTTTAAGGTTTTTTTTTTAAAAAAGCCCTTAATTGAAAAAAAAAAAAGCCCCAGGCCCTCACGACTCGACTAGAAGAAGAAAAAAAGATGTCCTAGACTTTTTTTCTTTGTGCCTGTATTTTTTATTCTTGGACTATATAAATTAAATATATTTTTTACTTAATACTTTTCTTCCTAAATTCGCACGTGACGGGGTTTAGCTGCAAAAAAAAAAAAAAACCGGCCCAACCCGGTTTTGGGCCGAGTTTGCCGGTTTTGGGCCGAGCGGCTTAAGGCCGATTTTTTAGCCCTATTTGGACCGTTCCATACCGGTTTAGCGGTCCGACCGGCCGATCGGACCCGAATTTTAAAACATAGATTGAGAGTTATGTAAGAAATGATAATGTGATTTACAGAAAAGATAATTTATTTTTTTAATAAGAAGGGGTCCACATTAAATGGGGTTACAGGGCAGGTTAAATTCTTGGAAGTATCATTTCATCTAGTATGTTAAGACTTAAGACATAAAGCCTAGTCAAGAGTCCAGGAAGCCAAAGAACTTCCAGATACCAATAAACACTAAGAGCAGAAGGAAATCCTACTCTCAATGGATGATTGTACCTGAAAGAACCCGAGAGAGCTCCCCCGGAAATGTTAACAATATACATAAAAGATAGTAGTTTGGAGAAGAAGGAAGCAAGCGATGTTCATCTCCAAATCAGTTTTATGACTTTCTTTATGAATTTTTTTACAATAATTCGGTCCAAATCGATTATGACCCGCACTGAATCGAATTTTTGGACAGATTTGAACCTATTTCGGTTTGATTTTCGAGCCAGCTAAAAACATAAATTTCGGTTTCGGTTTTTTCGATTTGGTTCGGTCCGGTTCTGGAGCCCTATAACCAACCGTGCAACTTCCTCCCACAACTTGGACTACAAAGTGTACCGCAGGTACAGTGTACTAAAAAACAAGAACGAAAAACAATGGTTTATCTCCGAAATCTGTGGCGGAAACCGATTTTATTTATTTCTGTGTACCGTCCAAATCCAAACCAGTGGATTTGCCTTTTGTATTTGCAAAAACCATGGTCTACCTGCTTTTATACAACTAGCCTATATAATCACAACACTCACTCTCCTTTCTTTCATCAAACACAACACAAATCAACAACATTTCTCAGTATTCAATCCAACAAAGGATAAAATCCACACCCAAATTCAGACAAAGAAGATGAGTTCAACGAGCAAAGCATGGTTAGTGGCAGCAAGCATTGGAACTGTTGAGGCAATGAAAGATCAAATTGGATTCTGCAGATGGAACTATGGGTTAAGGCTTCTTCAACAAAATGCCAAATCCAATCTCAGATCATACACAGCACAGTCCAAGAAAGTCTCTGCAATGATTCCTAACAAGAAGATTGGGGAAAATGAGAAATTGAAGCAATCCGAAGAGTCTCTTAGGAAAGTTATGTATTTGAGCTGTTGGGGACCCAATTGATTCATAGATTGATTGATTATTCCCCAATTATTGTACTCGATCCTCATATGTCTATGTATATACCAAAGTTCTTGAATCAAATGTGATAGAACACAACATATTATGTTTGGATCTGAAATGACAAGTTTTACTTCTTTCAACCCAATTCGATTTTCTGGATTTCGATAAAAAAATATTCTATTTATCCACTAATCCTAAATGAAGCTTTCGGATCTGTTTGAAATTATTCAGACAGTATCAGATTACTTGATAATGGGACATGGAATGTAGAAATGTGGAAGCGATTAGGGAGTATTGTCATGAGGGGATGCAAAATTAATAGAAAGTATACGTTGTCGTTGAATAATACTTACTCCGGATCGTATATCGTATTGGTTCTGATGGTGTGTCCCCGATTTGTGAGAGTGGTGATGAGACAACACTTCTTCACCTTAAATGTTTGATCGTTTTTGCGACAAGTTTGGGCTTTGAGTGACGTTCCGCTTGCTATTTGGGGAGGGAATCATGATTCTGTTGAGGCTTGGATCCGAGGTATGTATGGCAGCTGGTACGCACTGATTGGGAATTTGTTTTGACGATAATTTTGATCTTGTGTTTCAACAAGTAATCCATGGGGAGCAATCTAGGACAGCTTTGGAGTTGAATGGAGTTTGTTAGGAGGTTAGTGCCGCAAACAAATGAAGTGTTGAATATGGAAAAGCAGGTTTCAACTGCTGCAGCAGCTGGAAACCGATCCGCAGAGGGAATATCTGAGCGCATTGAGTTAAGGAGCAGCTGCTGGTCTGCGTTTCCCAGGGGAGGCTGCCCCAATCAAAGTCGACACTGCTTTCTCAAGTGATGGCTTGCGTTGCGTGTAGGTGTTGGCATGGGAGCTTGGGATGAGGATGGTGTAGTAGCTTGACATCGTCAAGTTTTTCATCAACCATTGTCCCCTCAACGTGCCGAAGCGTATGCTATCCGAGCAGCGGTGCACTGGGCGGTCTTACAAGGATTGGAAAAGAATTCTTTGTTTTCCATTGTTAAGTAAGATCTGCTGTTGGTTTGGTTTTGTCATTAGAGTTTTAGCTAGTTCCTTCTTGTTTTTTAGTTCAACACATGTACTGAAAACAATATGCTAACTCATAATTTAGATCGTGAGGCCGTGTGTGGTTGAGGTTTTGATTGTAAATGTTTTTATATATAGCCTTGGTGATATGTGTGTAGATATGTTTTTACACATCATTTTCTTCTGGAAAAAAATTGATATCGAATCAGTTATATGATTTATGATCTTAGTTCGTCTTCGTCTACATCACTCCAAATTTCAAGGATTTGCAGTCTACAACCCAGTGTCACGGTTGAGAGTTTGGTCTCACCTCTCCCTGATGATCAAGGTGGGGAAAATTGCTAGGAGCAAGTTGTGCTGCAATTGGTTTTTCTTTTTCAATTATTCCTTCTTCCGTGAACTAAATTGCTCCATATTGATACTCTTTAATTGTTGTAATTGGTTTTTTCAATTATATCAAGCTATATTGCAATACTACTACTAACTCGTGGCGATTCCACGGTATAGTTGACTTTTAATAATAAATAAAAAGGGGTGTTAAAATAAATTCATTGAGAAAATAAGGTAGTTATATTTGTGTGAATAACGTTGATCATGGTGTCGGTCGGTAGTCCTTCTTCATTCAATATTATATCATTGAGTGTTTATTTATGTTAACTATAGAAAATGTAAAAATAGGGTCCTACCGTACCCAACCTGTTAATTAGTAACAGGCACATGAGTATATGACTCCCCCCTGCGCCGGAGAAAAATGTACTTTTTACTAACTTAATCATAAAATGTTGCGCTCGGGTCTTGTAACAAAGGTGTGGAACGGGTTCGAGTATATGCTAGACCGGACCTGAACATCATTATTTCGCACGGGGTTGAATTCGAGTTGGATAGAACCAGTCCTTCCGGACAGAGACCGTAGAGAAGAGAACCCTTATATCTCATCCTACCGATCGAATTTTATACATAAAGAAAAGTAACTTGAAAGTCTTCACGTGTAAAATGTTGTTGATAGACATGTAAAGATCAACACACCACCAATTAGCTCATGTGTATCTCTTCTATATCCTGAAACTGAAAAAAGCATGTCTAGTAACATATATACCACTATAACAATATATGCTAAAACGATCTTGGTGTGGATAATACAAATATACCAAACCAACATCATCATAAGAACACCGATAATATATGTGCTAAAATGCTACCCTCAAGTTTAACTTGGCAAGGCTTAATTCTCCATAAAATACCTGAATTTCTTTGAAAAGTGAATAAAGGGGCAAAGCTAAAATTTGTCGATTTAAGAGATATAATCACCAAAGAACAATCCCTTTCAATTACTACATGTTGCCACTCAAAATCTCGAATAAATTTTGTTCTTAATTTGGCTGGCCAACCTTCCGCATTTTCAACAACCATAAGACATAAAAAAATAAATCACCAAGCAATAACATTGCCCTCATGATCCCTAGCAACAACACTAATACGTCCTCCTATTTGGACTTTGCTCAACCGTATCAACATTTCACGTAGGATGACTGGAATTTGAATGAATCTGGTGGATTTAGCCCATCAACTTTATATATTACAGTATATTCAAAGTAGTATAATAATTTAAAAAGTTTCACTAAGTTTGTATTCAATTTAAATCTCATCCGTTGATCTTACTAATTCAATTTGAATCTTACGTACATGTGTCATTGTTTCAGTAGAAGGTGCAGGGTTCGAATCCCATTGGCGTAAGTTTCTCCCTTTTATTTATTATTTTTCAATATTTTATCTCTTTTTTTTTTCAATCACAGATTCATTGGTTTACATAAAAACCCTTAACAGACGTAGTGTGTTACCTAAATGCTCTATATATATATATATATATATATATATATATATATATATATATATATATATATATATATATATATATATCTATATATATATATATATATATATATATATATATATATATATATATATATATAAGTGCACAACTATTAGAGTTGTGCAATTGAGTACTTAATTTAAGTTAAATTGAACCTATTTGTGATACGCATGTAAATTAGATTTTAATTACAAAAAACCAATATGTTTTATTCATTCCAATTCTAAGCCCTAACACAACTCCAACAAAATCAATTCATATTAAAAAAACTCAATTTGTCTTCTCTAATTAAATTTCAATCCTTAAATCAACTCCAACAGAATCAATTCATCATTAAAAAATCTCAATATGTCATCTCCAATAAATTCAAAACCCTAATCGAGCTCCAACAAAATCCATTCATCATTAAAGGAAAAAAAACAACAATTACCAATATTTCTTCTCCATCTTCTTTAATCAAATTGGAACATATCAATTCGCACTATCCAAAATCTTAATTCAACTAAAAAAGATAATTCGTTATCAGAAACAACGATTGCACTTACCTTCATATACTTTTATTATTATTTGTAATTAGATGCCACAATAACACGCTCACGTTCTAGTTATATTATATAAGAACACCCAACTGATAATCTGAGCTCTAAAACATTAGCCTCACGTTTAACCTGGCAAAACATCATGGAACAAAATTCTCGCCCCCCTATTCGGACTTTGCTCAACTGTAGAATCAAAATTTATAATTGAAAATCTAAATATCTATTAATTTCTTGTTAAATAGATGGGTGGAGTATTAAATATTTAATGAATGCTCAATTTTTTAAAATTTCAGTATTTTTTAATATTTTTCGGAGTTTTGTAGGATGAATTTATATTAGATTTAATAAAAACTATATATGCAGCCAACATACTAAAAATAAATAGTGGAAGATATACTGGTTGAAAATACAACTAATTCCACAAAATTTCACGTAGATTGAATTTATTTAATAAATACTCTATTTTTAAATTTTCATTAATTCATTTTATCTTATTTATAAATTTATATTTTATTTTAATGAATAAAATGATTTCTTGAAATAATACTATTCAAGATTGGTGTCTATGGATTCGTCTTGTCACGACGAATTCAAATATATGTTCAAAATATCTTTCGAATTTTTTTAGATAAAGTTATATGAGATTTAATAAAAACTATATATATAGACAATATACAAAAAATAACAATGAAATATATATTGGCTAAAATACAACTAATTCCGTAAAATTTCACGTTGGATTGAATTAATCTGGTAGGTTTAGCCCCTGGTACTTTACATAATATATGAATGGATGGATTGATATTGTTCAATCTTTTTCGCCGTTAATGTTATCTAGACTTGTTTATTGAGCCAAGCGCATCAAACCCGAACACTAATTTAACAGAAGATTGTTTGATATATACGCCCACGCCCCAGTTATTAGAGGTGCGACTATAACAGCTGCACCTTGGGCTGGGAAAGTGTACGTACAACAGTACAACTCCCTGCTGCAACTTGGGCTGGGAAAGTGTACTAAAATCGAGGATAATGACATTGCCAATTATGTGACCGTGTGCTAAAACCAGAGAGTGATAATATAAGACAATGGTTTTGTGACTTTTGTCTGGCTTTCTTAATCGAGTTAGTACATGTCCAAATTTTTTGGGCGGAAAGCAATTTTTTTATCTGTGAACCACTCAAACCAGCTGCCATAGCCTTTTATATTGGCAAAACCATTGTCTACTTTCTTGATACAACTACTCTATATAATCACAACACTCACTCACCCTTCTTTCATCAAACAGAACAAAATCATACACTCTCTAGCTTTGGAATACCTGAGCAGTATTTTCACTACCGAAATTTAGACAGAAGATGAGTTCAACAAGCAAAGCGTTGTTAGTAGCAGCAAGCATTGGAACGGTCGAGGCAATGAAAGATCAAATTGGATTCTGCAGGTGGAACTGTGCAATAAGGCTTCTGCAACAACATGCCAAGTCCAATCTTAGATCATACACAGCACAATCCAAGAAACTGATTCCCGGCAACAATAAGATGATGAGGGAAGATGAGAAATTGAAGCGATCTGAAGAGTCTCTTAGGAAAGTTATGTATTTGAGCTGTTGGGGTCCCAATTGATTTATAGATTTCACTATATGTTTCATTTCATAAGGTGCAGTGACTTGATTAATGCTACGTGCGCGTGCAGTATATATATGTCCGTTGTTTAGCAAATTGTATGATTGCTTCATACTAAACAGAACAAAGAGCTTATGGTGAATGCTAATATGCTATAACAAATAAAAGCTAAAAAAAGGTAAAGTTATTGAAAATAACAGTAGGATAGGATGTGGAAGAACATATAAACCGCAAATGCAAGTTTTGTTGCGGTTTTATCCCACAGGTACTCTCACACAAAATTGTACACCTAGCATAATATGCAAGATAATATCTATGTAGCTAGCTTGCAGATTCACAGAACACGAAACGTGATTCAACAAAGATATTCAATATACTGAAACCCCCAAGAGCATTCTGGCTCACATATAAATTATCTGGAGACTGTCTCTCAAGAGACTTACTCCACTAAGTTTGTAATTTTAATTTAAATCTCATCCGTTCATCTTAATTATTCAATTTGAATCTGGTGCGTACATGTGTCACTGTTTAAGTAGGAGGTGCAAAATTCGAATCTCATTGGCGTGATTTCTCCCTTTCATTTTTTTTCTTCATGTTTTCTCTTTTTTCAATAACAAATTCATCTTTTTATATAAAAATCCTCAACACACGTAGTGTGTTACGTAAATGCTAGTAATTATATATATTGTTGCGTTGGGGTGAATAGGTCAAACCCAGGAGCTCAATCTGCCAAAGGCCTGATACAAGAACTAGGGGTGTACAAAAAAAATAACCGCCCGCCCCGCCCGCCATTTCGCTCGCCGACTAACCGCACCCGCCGAATAATTTTTTAGTACAAAACCGCCACGGTTAATTTTTAGGTTCCCCGCCACTAGGCTGGTGGACGGATGTCAACCGCCCAACCGACGGACCCGCCCTCATATACTACTTATATTTCTATATACTACTTTTAATCTACATCCATTCCATTTTTGATAATACACTAATAACATAACAATATGCTAATATTATCATGTCCTCCATTAATTTTTGCTCTTACTATATCGTGTGCGTGTATATATATATATATATTTGCAACAAAACTGTTTAACTTGACACTTTCTGCCCAACAAACAATATTAAGAAGTCCCTCTCTGACATTTAAATAATTTTGAACGCACATGTACATTTACAAATTTATATACTTATATTTGGAATTTATGTAATTGGATTTTGGTTATTATCAAACTTGTCCCATATTTAACAATATATTATGGAATGTTTTATTTTGCATTTAAACTTATTTACTTTATTTCAATAAAACCGCCAATCCGCCCGCCACCCGCCCGCATAAAATAGCCAACCGAACCGCGGCGGGTTGGACCCATCGTGGTTAGTGATTTAGCCTACTCGCCATTGGTGGGTCAGTTAGAATTTTGGTAAATAACTGTCCGTAACCGCCCGCGTACACCCCTAACAAGAACCAATCAAAATCCACACAAGAAAGCGAGCCGATTTCAGTCTTGGATTTAACCAATCTGGGTTAGAATCGGCCAATCCGGTCGCTGAGTGGGTTCCAGGTGAAGAAATCAAAACCGAAACCGATCAGCTTTCTTGTATGGATTTTGATTGATTCTTGTATCGGGCATTGGCGGATTGAGCCGACAAGCCTAGGTCAACATACGTCGAGAAAGTTTTTGGTTCCAAGATCCTGCCCGAATCAAGTTTCCCATTTGAATTTTGTTAACTATTTTTAACTTTCGTTTGACTATAAATTAATGATAAACTATAATGAAAATAATATAATGATAAATTAATGATTAAATATATATAATTATTATACTTTCATAATAAATTTTTAAATTATTTTTACTATATAATCTAGAATTTTAATAAATAGTCAAATAAAGATTAAAAAAAGTTACGACATCGTAAGCATCGTAGTGGGCAAATAAGCCTCTAGGAGAGACATTCGCATCCACTCTTCGCCGCCTTCTTACAAAGAAATATCATATCGCTTCATACACAAACTTAAACTTGAAACACCACGAACTAAATCCTGACGAAAATAAAGTACACATACATATTACATAGTTCATTTGAGAAATGAGAACGTTCATTTTCTCAACATGAGCTTCAGAAATTACCCAAAACACTGACTACCTTATCAGTTTATTGTCTGGAAATTATATGATCTTCAACTCAGGTTCACAAGAGGTGACTGACTGATACACATGAGCATGAGTTTGAGCTTTAGATTTCTGTTTCGTTCGCTTAGCCTGCCACATGAACATCAGTGAACTCAATTGATTGTATTTTTTCAGGTGGTTGAGATTCCAGATCTCCGTCGATCGATGATTCTGCTTTCTCAGGTTCCTCGGCATGGTAAACGGAACTTACTATTTCCCTATTTTTCCCCCACAGTACTCCATATAGTCCCAGCACGATCAAAATTGATCCGACAACTCTGCAACATTCAAACCAAATATAATCTATCGTATCTTGCATCATATCCATATCATGTTCGCTATTGAAAGAACGTATATAAGATGTTAGAATTGTGCTTACGTTCCGATATATAGCTTCTCTTCAAGTAAAGCCCAACTGAGGATAGCCACAATGACAAGTAGCAAAGGGCTAAAAACCGATACGTATAATGGACCTTTCCTTTCTATGCACCATGACATTAGGCAAAATGATAGTGCAGAACACACAATCCCCTGTACCATTAACAACGAAACATTTTTAGTCTTAGGTTTTGATTCGTATGGTTTATCTGATCAACTGATGTTGATTAGAAATTATATGACATACCGAGTAGATACTTGAAACAATCCTGATGCTTTGGTTGAGTGACCAAGCAGATAAATTGTGGTCGAACAAAAATCCAACGATTACACACTGAACGCTTGCCATCATACACATCAACGCTGAGCTTGAGTATGGAGCACTATACTTCTGGCTTACTCTTGTCTGAAATATAGACAGGGATAAGTTCGATAATTCAGTTTTCGTACAATAAACATGATTTTTTAAGCCACCCAATTGAAATGGTAGAGTAGTTACTTGGATAATCAACCAGACAGCCCAGGAAACGGCGCTGAGAATGAGGAGAAGAGGACCCAAAATCAAGTTAACATGGTTCATAGAGTCTTTGGTACCCGTCTTCTCTGCGTATTCCCAATGAATTTTTGACTTGCCTATTGGAACAACAGGTCCATTATAAAATGACAGCAATATGGCACCACCAACACATGCTATGGTTCCCACTACTTTTGCTTGCCCTACTCTGCTCTTTAGTCCCAATTTTTCTAGCCTGCCAAGAACGAAACAACACGATGAATGCCACATGTCAATACACCAGAAGTTCATCTATTATACGTACATACCCAAAAGGAACGGCCATGACGAAAGTAATAGCAGGGGTGATATTTGACAGGGCACATGCAATTGTTGGAGTCGAATTCTTAAGTCCAACAAAATACGTGATTTGATTCACTGTTACCCTGCCAGAATGTTCTGTACATATTAACTCATTTCTATAAGTTTCAAATCAACTTATATAAACCAAGGAATGTGAATTACCCGAAAATGGAACATAGGAAAATCTGGAAAAGGATGGACAATGTCATCTTAGGCCTCGTTTTCCTGCACTCGTACACATTAAATGAAATTTTCTAAACATAACTTGCGTAATGTAGTACAGAACAAAACTTCATATGGAATTGTTATAAAAAGCCTGTTTTTCCCAAGCTAGCTAACTGGTTTTCTAGGCTCTAGCTATTGTCAAATTTTAGAATTGCGTGTGAATCTATCAAACCAAGAAACTATTAAGCAAGCTAGCTGTATAGCAAAAAACTAAGAGCATTTAAGTCATTGTTAAGTGCCTTATTTCTCTCCCTTTATCCCGGTGTACTGTGTCTGTGTCATATAACTAGAATCTAACTGTGCTAATGCCATCATTAAGAACTAAAAGGGAATATATTCAGAACAAAATTTAGATCTACAGGTAGGCGCCTGATATGTTACTTAGTAGACCACGATACACATCTTAATTAGGATCGCGGCCAATGCTTGAATTCGTCCCATAACCAATTTGGAATTGATGTTTTCGGATTAAAAAATAAGAAAGTTTTTGTGAATCAGGAACAAATTGGCGTGTATATGTGTGTTTGCGTGCGTATACTCACATGTAAAATACAGAAAACTCGAGCAATTCGAACATATAACTAATGTAAGATGAGGCACATCTCCTTTTTCCTGAGCAAACTAGCTAAGTAGATGCATGGAACACATGATGACGTAGTTCCGTATACTACTTGTCAAACTGCCAACAGAATCAAACTTTATATGGAATTGTCTGTTAGTGTGTTTCTTTTCCCGTCCCTAGAATTTTTTTTTTTAAAAAGTAGTTTTGTTTTTTGTGTTTAAATTTCTGGTAACAATCTATTGAAAACTTCTGATTGTGTTCATAATCTTGACATTTTTAGCAAAGAATGCATTTAACATAGTACTAATTAGTAGTTGTCTTGTTCTTAATCTTCAACTTCTCTTGAACAAGTCGTCCCATGCACGAAAAATGGAGATTTGATCAATTGCACCAAACATGTTTACCAAATCCAAGTTCATATATCTGTTCTTATGCAATCATTCGCAATTAACTTCAATCTTGAACTTATAGAGCTAGCGGTGAATTATAATTAATTCGAAACTTCTTGAAAACATGTTTAGATTCACAAAAGAAATGTGTGAATACTGTATATGGTATTGAACAAGTTGATGAGCATACCTTTCTACGAAATAAGCTAAAGGGGCTAATGAAATGGTGGCAAATATCTGGCGATAAGCGACATGTACAAAAGGGTTCATGCCAGAATCCATGGCAAGTTTGGAAATGATGTTCATACCGGCATAGCCCAATTGTACAATGACCATGGTCAAGAACGGAAAGCAATCTCTCCCCATTGATTTTCTTCTCCGCTAACCTCTCCGAAGCTATATGGATTCGAATAACAAGAGCTTGAGAAGAAAATGGAGAGAGATGGATATGAAAGATGTAGAGCAAGTGATGAAGTTGCTAGGTAGCTAGTTGAAGTGGTGAGGTTATAGAGAAATTAAGGAGGGGTATATATAGATGGAAATGAGAAAACAGAAAAGTATAGAACAAGTCATACTGTCATGGAAAAGGTGGAAGAATCCAAAACAAGGCCAGAAATCTTGTTCATTTCATGGTTTTCACGCATGACCGTTCTCGAAATAAAGATACTTTCAGTTTAGCTTTGGCTTGTCTTGGCATAGAACTTGTAGTAACCAAATTGAATAGTTCTACATTTAGATATGGGAATGAATTATATTGAATGAAATAACCAAAAACATACTCACACACACACGAAGGAGAACATAAGAAATCTTACAAAAACTAGTGCATTATTATGGAGAAAACGTTATGTGATACTCATGTACCATATTGGTTAAAGATCTATAATGATAATGGTTACGCAAGTAGACACATTCTTACATTCTAAGAACTTTTAATTGCATGATTTTTGGCAGATTCCAATTAAAAGCAAACTCTCGTGAAAAACGACTTAATTGGAAAATATCATACAAGCGATACACACGTGTATGTATGGCCTAAGTAAAGTCATGAGTAACATGCCTGTCTAGATGCTCGGGGCACAATTGATAAGTGGTTGGTTCCTGATGGTTGCTCCTGAGACCTACTATCCCATCAAGTAAGGCTCGGTGAGGATATCAAGCATTTAAGAGTAGATCGTGATACGCACATACTAAATCTATTAAAAGTGAGATAAATAAATGATGCAAGTAACATACATTATTATATGCATGGCTAATCGTCATTTAAGTGATTCCAAAAGAAAATTGATATTAAACCAACAAGTCGTGTGCGGCACAAATAAAAATTTTCATGATCGTGCCGATCAAGATGATACAATTAATTATCGGGTTGTTAACACATTCCATCAATGTAGATACATTTAGAAATTACTAAATATAATTAGTTCAAGAATATGTATTTTGAATTTCTAGTGAAAGATACTTGTACCGTGCATATTTTGTTGACATGTTTCATAAACTAAATACTTTCAAATCAGGGACCGACCGAAGAAAACATTTCATCATACTGTACGTACTAAGATAATTAGAAATAGTAATAAATCATTAAACCCGAAATATCCATAAAATTATTGAAATTTAGCTCATGCTTGTGCCGAGCATGAGCTAGTTTGGGGGAAAAACAAAGCAAATTTTTTTACTACGGTAGATGTCTTTGTAACTTTTGACTAGCCCGTGAATAATGGTCGTCTTAACCTTTATCAAAATGTATGCATGTTTCTAGGGTTCAAAACAGTGTACTTAATTGATCAGTGTATCCGTACCACCATCACCGAACCGATGGAGAATTATCGACCAATCGTTTCCAATTGTCGGTTCAATACAAACAAAAAACGCAAAATATAGAGATTGGTTAAACGCAAAACATAGAGATTGGTTCAGTTTATTCGATCATCACACCTATCGGTATAGCTTACTTCCAGGATTCCATCTATGACTCCATTTTCTCTTCAATATTGATAAATGTGAAAATGTTTATGTAGTTACTGAAATTCAGAAATGAGCAATAGGTGATACGGTTTTCTGATTTTTTTTTCCTACCCTATGATATGTGGTTTCTCCTGGTGTTTGAGTGTGTTGTACAGTGCATATCATATAACACACGTTATACAATTATGGTATAACATATAATTATATGTATCAGGAGTCATCAAGGCATTTTGTATGGAAGATGAAACATCTTATATAATCCCATACTAACCATTTTAGTAGGGTGGCAAGTGTAACAATGACTCTTTGATTGAAAAGCAAGTGTAGTTCCTTTCCAGCTCGCATTCTTTTTCTCGTGTAAGCTATATTGTCATGATAAGGAAATTTGAGGAAAGCTATGTCAATGATCAAACATGCTAGATAGTCGATATTAATTTTGCTGATGTAGCTATGCAAGTCACACCGCATATATAAATGTACCAAATAATTAATGTACCACGTTTATTTTAGGTTTATTTTCAACGTTTGCCACTTTGACCTTTTACAGTCAAACTTTTTCAACTTTAACTACGAATTAATCTACATCTTATACGAACCCATACCTAAATTTTAACATTATCAAAAGTTTTAGTGCAAGTGCGCAGTTTGCACGACAAGGTTTGCATCATTAACGTTTAGACTATAAAAGAGAAGTCTCCATCATTTACTTCATGCATTATATATTCTTTCCTCGAGAAGTTATAATGATTCAATGAGGAAATATTAACCTTTTGAATGCATTGTTATATCGGTTAAATATAACCTGAAAACTTATTTTGAAAAATCAAAGTTATAGCAAAGTTCTAAAGCTTTGTATAAGGGGAATAATCATCCATTTATGCCATTTTGAGGGATCGAACCGTGAACTCTACAATTTTTCCAATTCAATATCACATCGCACCTCTACATACTACATTCGAATTGATATAAACAGTGATAAATCAACTAACTAAAGGCTCCATTTGTAGAAACACAACACTCCATTCGAAAAAATAACAATCCATTGTAACTCATTCCAACACCTCATACTTATACCTACAGCTTCCTCGCCGCCCACCACATTATGAGCCATTGGCATTAACCTCTTCGTTGTTTGCTATTTCTATTTTCAAATAAAATGTCAAGGAATAATGAATTTTGCCCGCAAAAGGTTTGGCTATTTGTGACAGACAAATTTTATCCATTAGCTTGGCTCTAATGAACTTGGAAAATGTATCTGCACCGTTTAAAATCTATTCCAAGTAGAATTTTATGTCTTTTTCTTTTTTATGTCACATTACAAACTTATAACTCATAAAATGAAATGTTTTTCTTTTATCTCACTCATCAATTCCTTATTCTTTCTCTTTACTTCTATATTCAATTTATCCACAATTTATGTTAAATTGCGACTTTATTAATATAATACACACAATAAAAACATGTTTTTCTTTAAATTTTCTTTAACCAGATAAAATAGTCATTAAAAAAGTTCTTCATAGAACGAAGTAATTACAAAACTTGAAATACAAAATTTTGTGATAGATAACATAACATCATGACAGTATTAGACATGTGGTCTTTAAATGTATTGTAGATAACATAACATTATATAACATTATGTAAATTGGAGACATTGTAACACCTAAAAGTTTCAAATAACTTAAACGGGTTGAGAACGTTACTCATACGAACAATGTGCACCTTTGTTTTGGTGAATACATACGTAATAACTATTGGGCTAAGAGTGGTTGGAACAATCTTAAAATGTATGACTAGCTGCGAAGTATCTCGATACGCACACATATAAATACAAAGTGCACCGAAAATGACATGCGGTTGTACAATGGTGGTGCAGCAAATCACCCGTAACACAACACCGTCCAAAAGGTTGAATTTGGATAGATTATGGTCGGGTAAGATGCGATATAAAGTGGAGATTAACCCAAATGAGATGGGAGTGGAACCACCGGTAGATTGAATAATTCCACACCGCTGACACGTCACGGTGTCACGTTAAAGCAAAGCGGCCTAAAAAGAAGAAAAACACACACACACACACACAGATGAGATACTCATATCACTCACTGTGCTGTAAATCAAAATCTCTTCTCTTCTCTTCTCTTCTCCTCTCTTCCCTTCCCTTCCCTTCTAAACGACGACACCTGCTCTATCACTCTAATCTAAAACAACCAAACCCATTTATTTATTTCACTGTGATGTGATGTGATGAATAAAAATAGTAATTCTTCTTCATTCACTCACCTTGTTCGATTCACCATTTTCACCTGCTACATTTTGCAAAATTCGTTCTCTGAGAAATGTAAAAGTCCTCCAATAATATTCAATTTCGGCGATTCCAATTCCGATACTGGAGGTCTCGTATCCGGCCTTGGGATCCGAGTTAACCTCCCCAATGGCCGCACTTACTTCCGTAAATCCACCGGTCGCATCTCCGATGGTCGCCTGATCCTCGATTTCCTCTGTATGTCCTTTACTTTCCCATTCCTTTTCATTTCACTTGCCGTTTGCTTCTCTACTAACGAACAATTTTACTAGTATAATTTTTTTTAATAACGATGAATTGTTACTATAATTCTCAACATTATTTGCTGTCACTGAATTTGTTAATGTCAGATATACTAGTACGGAATTGAACTCGTTTGGCGTTAAATCCTAGCCAAGTGTAATGTAGTAGCAGAATGCAAGTGTAATTAGGGAGTACTTTGGAGTAATTTGCAAGTGAGCTTAGTGTAAAACCAGTACAAGCTGTAAAGACGGTTTCGTTGGAGCTTAAATGACCTGCGGTTGCTTATGTGACCAGGCGAAACCAGTTTTACACTTGAGAACACTTCTTCAGTGTGAAATCATTTACCCTTTAACGCTTTGATGTTATCAGTTTGCTGCACAAAACAGTAGTTATGTGGTTTAATTTGGTGTGTCATCATTTTAAGTCCTCAGTAAGGGTGATTACCCCATTTAAAATGGGAACTCGAAGTGAATCCGAACTAGTTTGCCTCTATAGTTGTGATTAGTGCTTCATGTTTACTACGATTTCAGATAATGTGAACTGAATAAATAAAACATAACAATAATTAAGTAAAATTGTATTTGGAAAACAGTCTAGCAAATTACTTGAGTACTAACTGGATTTTTTAATGGGAAAGCATGTACATTACTACTAGAGTGTTGTTGGTTGGGAATGAATGCAAAGGGAGACTGTAGAACACAAGATCTGGTGTCCTGTGCCATATTTTTTAACATTTGTCTGAATTAAAAATTCATACATCTCTGTACTTGTGCAATTCTTTATGATTTATATGCAGACTGCTGCAATGCATTTAACTAACAGGGGATAGGATTAATCATATACTAATACATAAGGTAATGCAGCTGTTAAGCACTCTCAGAATGTGGGTCCTAGATTGAAATAGGACTCAATCAGTAAAATAATTTCCATATTGAATCTTACTTATAATACTAGCTAGTAGGTGACAAAGTAACAATGTTCATTACAACCGGAATTAGAATGTTTTTGGAATTGAATGAAGATATAATGTGGTCTAAAAATGGCTATCTATGAAATGTGGTCCAATGAATTGCTATATTTCCTTCGACTGCAATGGAGTGATGTGACTGTTTAACTGTCTGCATAACACGTTCTTTTGGCAGTTGGTCTTGTGTGTTAACGAGCAGTTTGATTGAGATTCGTCAAGCTTTTAATTTACTTTAAAAAAACACCACAGAAACTATGCTGGGCTAATTTCGAGCTGTGAATTGTAACATCAAGTTGTATAAGAAGATATTGGTTCCTGATGGGAGTTCTGGAGTTCGCACCAGTTAGACATAATTTCGGATTGTTTCAGTTATACCTGAAAGAACATCAATTCCTGAAGGTTGAGGGTCTCGGTTCCTCTAACCTCCTCGATATTTAAAGATACTATATACTCCATTATTCGAGATTGAACATGGCTCTATATATAATTCCAAGTTCAAGAAAAATGACTGCTTTAAACTTAGCTATTCAAACTAAAGTGAAAAGTTTAAGACTGAAGTCAAAAGGTGCATTTTGATAATCATAATGTTTAGCTGTGAGAGACATGCCATGATATTAGATATTGTTTTGCAGGTCAAAGTTTGAACACAACTCTTCTAAGCCCATATCTGGACTCAATAGATGGAACATTTACAAATGGCGCAAACTTTGCTATTGCAGGATCTACCACGCTGCCTAGATATGTACCATTTTCTTTGAACATACAGGTCATGCAATTCAATCATCTTAAAGAACGGTCATCTGAACTTGTTGCTCCAGGTAATTCTCACAATATTTTTTGTTCACAGTAACTTCAATGCATCATCTTTAGACAAAATTTAAGAGTCACATAGCTTGTCGCGTGAGGACAGTGCACAGTGCAATAATGCATGCATAGAAAGATACAAAAAGTAGGAGGATCTAAAGTCTTTCCATGTTGTCAGAAAACGATTTGTTTCCAAGGACATGCATGGAATGAGGATGTTAAATAAAGACATCTGACTTCTTTTATTCTTTGGCCAACGCAGGTTTCAGGAATTTGATTGGCAGCGATGGGTTTGGTAATGCTCTTTACATGATTGATATCGGACAAAATGACATTGGCCGTTCATTTGATATGGGCCTATCTTATGCTCAAGTGGTTCAGAAGATTCCTTCCATATTGGCAGAAATCAAGAATGCTGTTAAGGTTATTTCACTGATGACTTCTGATGACTTCTGTTTTCCTTAATAAGGAAAAATAGTAAAACAAAGATAATCAGAGCAAGTCATTTGTAAAAAGTTCCCATAGAAAGACACCAGAAATATAACTTAATGATCTTTTTGCTGTGTAAAACAAAATGAGACTAGTGCAAATTAATTAAACGTGTAAAACAAAACAACAAATGACAGAGGCATTTTCTATGTTGTACTACAACAACATGCTATTGAGCATGTACTCTGCCACTAGCACACTAGTGTGGATCACTAATTACCAGTTCAATGCAGGAAATATATGATCAAGGAGGAAGGAAATTTTGGATTCATAATACTGGTCCATTAGGTTGCCTGCCTCAACAACTTGCACGGCTTAAAAATGTCTCATATGATACTGATTCAATTGGATGCATCTCAAGATATAATGCTGCAGCTAAGGTTTTCAACACAGACCTGTACCAGCTGACTGAAAGATTAAGGTCCGGGATGGAAGATACGACCATTGTGTACATAGACGTATATGCTATCAAGTTTGATCTCATAGCTAACGCCAGCCAGTACGGTAAGGCTACAATGCTTTAGGCCACATTACTTCTCCAGTTCCAATAGATATAAAAGCCATTACATTCATTTTCTGTTTTTTTTTTTTGGTTTGGTGCCTTAATCCTCAATAATTTGAGGAGTTTCCTCTAGCCTTTCTTACTATTTCAGAAGCAGAAAAGCAACATGCTCTGCTTCTCATACCTGAACTGTCAAGCTTGAATACTAATCTCCTAGCTATCCTTTTACCTATTCTAATTTCTGCCCCACATTTGTTAGCTCTAATCCTTATCAACAAAGAATTCTCCATCTTAGGTTTTTCAAGTCCATTAATGGCGTGTTGTGGATCAGGAGGTCCACCATATAACTATGTGAAAGGGGAGACATGTGGTTCTGCGGGCTGTCAGGTTTGTGATCAAGCATCTCGTTTTGTAAGCTGGGATGGTATCCACTACACTGAAGCGGCTAACGAGTTTATAACCTCAAGAATACTTTCCACAAATTATTCTACGCCAAGCGTGACCTTTGACTTCTTCTGTCGTTAAGTTATACTGCCAACAAAAGCACATTGGAGCTGATGGATAGTGCTCCTATGAAAGCTAGTGACAACCTATGGAAAGAAAGCTTAGCCTTAGTCATCGGAAATTGGCCTATAAAATAGAGGTATGACTGGATGAGTAGAATAAGAATATTCCCTTTTGTCATTGTTGCTAATTTAATCTAATTTAGGCAGACATCATTCATGCAAGATCTAGTATTGGCAATTCGTGATGACAATAGAGCAAATTTAGTATATGGGCCATAATTCCATATTATAGTTCTATCTTAACATGGAACACAGGTGTGTGTATGCATTACATTTTTGTTTGAAAAATATAATGTGTGTTGAGCACCCCAAACATCGATCAAAATGACATGCTAGCATAGTCGCGGCTAGAACTTGTTTTTTCATGCCCAGCAACCAAATCTGATCTTGTAAGCCTGGCAATAATACCATGTGATAGTATTCAGGTAAATTAAAGAACTCCATCGGCCTTGGCTCACTGCAACTAGTGTTGGAACATCTGCTTCATCAGTCATGAAGATTATTTTTTGCTTAGTCATGTTGTATAATATCTTGGAATGATGACTAATTGTCTAGATCAAGTGAGACTGATTCAAACTATGCACAAAAGTCTTCTGTGGTTTCTCCAGTCTGAAGGCATCAAAAAACTCAAAAGGAAGAGTTGGCGTCAACAACCCAATGCAAATGTGGTTAATAAATAATTAAATATCCAGAAGAGGTAAAGATAAATCTGAGAGAAAAATAAAATTCATAAACTGGACAAAAGAATATCTCACAAGCTGATCAAGATTAATGCACTTCTACAATTCTGGTAAGTTAGATATTGCATGCCATCAATTATAGATATAAAACAGCAAGTATAATATACATACATCATACATGAGTTAAGCTAACAATTTGAGGTTATTAGTCAACCATCCCTTGAGACTGGAAGATGATGCTAATCACTCTTGTCATTATGCTAGTGACTAAATCCCAGGCTTCCATTTGGAATCTTTAAGCAGCTTATGAGTTCATCAGATTTCAAGTTGAAATTTTTATTTCGGGGGGGGGGGGGGGGGGAAATTTTACACTTCAATATGACAGGTAATAGCAGCTTAAGCCCCTATAGTTTTAGTTAAAAGGCCGTTTACCCCGCATATATCAGAAATAGGACAAAGGAAACCTTTTAACTCATAAATGGTGTTCATTTCTCCTGTTTCATGATTCGTCAGCTGGGGCAATTTTACATCATGCAATGCTTTCGCGAATAAGGGAAGAGAAAGGCAGGCTAACAGGCTAATAATTGTAAACTGCATCTACAGTTGGAAAGCACAGGAAAGTAGGGACGTGTTTCCGACTATTTTCAGAGTACGAGGAGAACTTTGCAAATAACCTGAAACACGCGGTAAGTTGCACTTAGCCCCCAGAAGGTTGACACTTAAACTGCAAGAATATATACCTATTATTTCAATTAAAGCTGTAACAAGAAAATTTCGTTGAGAACTCCATACCACCTCAGGAATAGAAATGCCATACAACACTCCAACTACCTCTCCAATAGCAACTCCAGCATGGTCATTTCGGGACGCATCCATTTTAGAAACATACTCCAAAAGGCCATCTTCGGCAAGTATTTTAAGCGACAGTGTAATAAATTTAGGTGTTCCGCGAAAGAGTACAAGTCTGGCAGATGATTGTGGAAGCTCAACACCAGGTACATGGCACAGGATACAGAATGCATCTCCAGATACAGCTAGGTTTGCTGCTTTAAGAATGTACAAGACCTTAAAGAAACATGGGTTAAGAGACGAAGCAGTAAAGGCATTTACCAAAGGACAAGAGAACGAAGAGCATGCTGTAGATGATCAGGTCGATGACAAGGGAAATGAGGATCTAATTGGGATGGAGTACCTGATGAAGGAAGGTTCTACTGATTATCTTCGTAAAATGGCAAAAGTCCTTCCTCCCATTCCTCAACAGGTGAATTCCGGCTCCTTATCATCTAATGGCACTAGTGCAAATAAAGCTAAACATGCAGTGCTTAAAAAGTCTCTTAAAATTGCAAACAAATTCCTTTAAAAAAAGAAGGAACAGCAAACCGGCACCATATAATGTGTTGCAATATAAACATTAGCTACCTCGCAAATTACTTTTTATTCCTTCCACACTCTAAAGGTACGAAACCAAATATCCTGAGCACGCAGAAGATCATTAGGTTAATCACATTCTACCTTCCCCAAGAATTGCCTGGAGACTTCTCTCCAAGAATGATAACAGCATGCATGTCCATGAAGTATGAAATTCATGCATTTCAATGAATAAAAGTCTGTTCACCTTCTTAGTGGTTAGAAAAATGAAGTATTTATAGAATGAAATTAGATGTACTCTAAACATTTATAAATGTCTTCCAGAAATCATTGCAGGAAAACTGGTGATGCTTGTTTGTAGGTTTGACATGCTCTTAAATGTTGCAGATAGTTCGTTTTTCAGGCATCAAATACTCGACGAAGATACAGATAGTTGGCACTGACTATGAAACATTTGGAAGTAAATTGGCAGGAAGCATTTTCGGGCCTCTAAGAAAACTTACCAGAAAGACAGATTCAGTGCAGTTGGACTTATTGAAGGGAATAGATGGTTATGTAATGCCTGGATCAATGACCCTTGTGCTCGGGCCACCAGGTAGGACATATGTATATATTCCCTTTTCCCCTGATTCCTAACAATTGGTAGATTATAGAATATAGAGAAAAGGAAGAAGAGCATGTGAACAGGTTCAGAACAATGAGAGTTAAAAGAAGTTTCTTTCTGTAAGAAAAGCAGAATTTTATCACGAAATGCAGAAACAAGTATAATGTTTATAAAGCCATTTCAATATGGCTCACCTCATAACTCTAGGTTCCATCTATTTAGTTAATTAATGCTTTCATATATAGTTGCAGATTACAGATCCTCTGAAATAGGTGGAGACAGTAAAAAGTTTATTGTGAACTGAAAATCTGATTGACAGGTTGTGGCAAAAGTACGCTTTTGGAAATTCTTGCCGGCAAAGTTGAACAAAGTACAAGTACAATCCTGCAAGGTGAGGTAAAGTATAACAATAAACATGTCACGGAAGTTCGTCATAGTAGAATGATAGCATATATCAGCGGCCAGATTAACAGGTAATGTCAAACATATTTTAGTTAAAACGCACAAAACACACGAATTATATTAAATGCAATAGGACACTGTCATATGTCATTTTATTTCTAACCAATGCGTGCTGAAGAGATTAGACTTGACGTCAATGTTGAGTATTAATTTTTTACAAAAACTCAACAGGCACATACCGTTTCTTTCTGTTCGAGAGACACTGGAGTTTGCAAGGGATTGTAGTCAGGGACTTAAGCCTGAGAACCTAACTCCTCAAATGAGAAAGTTTTTTGCACATGCCCTGGTTGAGGGACAGGACCCATTTCTGGAACATAGTTTGGAGGTATTAAGCTTAAAAAAAGTTGAAAACCAACTAGCCGGGGATTCCATTTCTGATACCGAACACCAGAAGCTCACAACAGCTGAATTAGCAGTTGGCACGTATTCAGTCTTGATTTATGATCAGCCACTCTCAGGGTGTGATCTAGCAGCTACATATGATCTAGTGGACACTGTAAGGACTATAAGTCGAATTCAGCAGTCATCGGCAGTTATGTCACTGACCCAACTATCAGATGAAGTTTTTGATCTTTTTGACAGAATCATTGTTCTAAGCCATGGTCAAGTGGTGTTCCAAGGGCCTCGTCAAGATGCAATACATTACTTCAGCAACATAGGTTTACTGTTTTTTTTTTTTGCCCTCATATTTAACAATTATAGATAGCATTTGCATGATACTTGTTTTGCAATTCAGATTATCATTGAAAACTGGATGCATGCAGATATAAGAAGCCTTCACATGTGGAGTCTGTGGAATTTCTAGAAGATATAGCAGCTGGATACGGCTATCAGTACACAGCATCAGGTGCTATGCCTTTGTCCACAGAAGAGTTGGTAGAAAACTACAGGAGTTCAAACCACTATATAGATATCATGAGAATTATTAAACAGGATTGTGTTAAGCACACATATTGGGCTGAAGGTGTGTACAATCTTGGTCTGTCCCTCAAAACACTTGAGTACCAAAAGTCAGGAGAAGCCGATCCAAGCAAAAGAAAAGGTACAAATCTACCCTGGAAAAAGATTAGCCGGCTATTAGCATAGAGCCATGTATGATTACTTTTTTTCCTTTATATTTTTCTTCTCAAAGAGATATATATACAACTCACTAGGGTATCAAATAACTTACAATTCTCGAAGTTTAAGAAATTCCCATTATAGTAGAAATCATAAGATCCAAATTTTGCATGTACTCATATTGAGAAAATAATAATAATGGCAAACAAAATGAAATGATAAAGAGTATGTAACTAATCCATGATCTGTTACAGAACTAACATCTTACAGAAAATCTCCAAGTGTAGAGTTTGGTTGCACATAATTGGTGGTTTTGCTATTTAGACTACATTAAAAATAATATATCATAATTACTCACAAATGCAACTTTGAATTTCTGGTCTTAGAATTGGTTGTCACCAAGATCAGCCAAGAGATTGGAGAGTATGGGGGAATCAAGAACACCAGCAAAGTTCAGATTGGAGATCTAGTAACAGCTGTTTCACTGAACTTCGAAGAAACCACATACCTTTCTGCAGGGAACCAAACAAACCAGCATGACCTTCCCTCTCGTGTCTACTCCAAGTTGAAGAAGATAAAAGGCCATGTTCGAGTCCAAATTGAACGTTCTGAAGAAAAGGTTCAAGTTGTCACTATCAATCAGAAAAGAAAAGGATGAAAGAATATTTAAAACCCTTCTCGATTATCTAAACTGATTTATGTCACATGACCAGGTGCATGAGAATCAATTTCAAAATTTCAAGAGACCATATGTCCAGACATGGTGGAGATCAACGGGAACTCTTATTAGGAGGCAAAGCAAGATCACAAAAAGGCTTCATGTAATACTGAAGTTGAGGCTATTTCAGGTCAAATGAGAAACTCTTCGCAATTTTAAGGCATTGTATAAAACAGGAAATAATTTCTTTGAGTAATTATTCTTGTCATAATGAAAGAACCATCAAGTTATTATATGAGATATCCTAAAAGAGAATTCCAGCAAATGGATAGATAACTATTAGTTGCAAGAGACTTACCACATCTCTTTAAATGGCACAGGCAGTTGTACTTGGCGTATTTTCAGGGACTCTGTTTTACAAACTTGGAGGTAAGTATGACCAACAGAAGATGAACTCTGTTAGGGCTCTGGGGTTTGTGTCGACTATGAGCATAATGCTCATAAATCTGGTACAGCTCCCTCTCTATATGCTCCAAAGACCAGTCTTTTACAAGCATCAAGCACAAAGGTTCTTCAGAGCTTCTTCATATGTTGCAGCCTATGGAATTGTCAATTTACCACAAACCATCATAGAAGTAAATATCCACAGCATTTTCTCTTACAGATTACAGATAATTGCATATAGCATCAAACTGTTATTTTGATATTGTGCAGGCACTGCTTTACAATCTCTGCATGTATTTTTTCGCTGGACTATCACTGACTGGGCATGGAGCAGCTTTCTGGGAAGTCCTACTTCTGCTATTCTTGGTAGCATACTTCGGCTCATCAGTTTTCCTTTTCCTCAGTGCAGTATCTTCAGTACTTGAAGCAGGAAATGCTATGGCAGGTACTTGCATAAAAAGAAAGTTTCTCCGGACAGTGCTTCACGTAATTTGGCAGTTAGGGAATATGACATCCAATTGTCAATTGCAGGTTTGCTTGTATCAATATTTCTACTATTCAGTGGATTTGTCATCTATCCATCAAATATTCCAGTATACTTCAAGTGGCTCATGTACGCAAATCCCATCCACTGGGCCAACATCTCATTTTGTCGAATACAATTTGAGACATATATTGATTCGTGCTCCAATTATGTCAACGAACTTCCTTTCTGCAATCAGTTCCCGGATATGACTGTTGGACAAGCTTACTTACACTTCTATCAGCTTCATAGAGACTCCATGAAGCCATGGCACCCTTATGTTGTCATATTTGGGTGGATATTATTGGCCAACATGCTGGCAATGTTGGGACTGAAAAAATTGGAGTTCGTCGGAACAAGACAATCATTGCCATATGTTAGGAGAACCCACAAGAGAAGTAACTATCTCGCTGATATAGAGAATGAATTTCTGTCTGAAAGTAGTTATGACAGACACCCCTGTCATTCCAGCAATTTCAAGGACAGTAAATTCCGCAATTTGAAGCTTGGTACTAGAAGGGTGATGGATGACGGCGGAGTCCATGAATGGATAGATGAGTTCCACATTGACGTTGAGAAGAATGAGCTCCAGATTCAAATTGAACCCACAGCACTTGCGTTTGAAGATTTGTCATTTGCAAGGTACATCTGGCAGTACAGTATTTTTTTCAATAAAAAAGAATAAACGGTTAAGATTGTTAGAACATTGATTAAAGAAATAAAAATAAAAAGAAGAAACCATCATCTAATCTCTATGAAGTATCAACTCCGCTCCAAAACAAATGAGAGCCAACTAACAAAAGAGTACTTGCATGTAAGAAGCATGTAAAATCTAGAAACTAAGAGACAATCGTGCTCTTTTATATGACCTTTTTGCTACAAAATCTTTGAACGCCTTTGCTTACACAGCGTGTATGATGTGTCAGGTATGATGTGGAAGCAAAACAAAATACAACAATTTTCAAAGATGTATCAGGGTATGCTAAACCTGACAGCATGCTGGCTATATTAGGAGGCTCACAGGAAAGTAAATCCACACTGTTAAAATGCTTAGCCGGAAGGATACAGCCAACTACAAACCTCAAAGGCAATGTCCGTGTAATTGCAGCTAAACCTAGCATAAGCCCTTTCCAGTTGATTGGCTATGTTGAGAGGTTTGATGCTCATCACCCTTATCTTTCTGTGCTCGAGTCTCTTCAATTCAGTGCGGCACTTCGGCTGAGCAACGATATAGACAGACGAAGACGTCAAGTCTATGTTGAGATCATCCTCAATGATCTTGGTTTGTTGCCATACTCCAACCAACTTGTAGGTTCCCTTCGTGATTCCACTGGGAGAACATTTGAAATAGCCAAGAAGTTAACTATTGGAGTTGAACTTGCTGCCAATGCCAGTATCCTGTTTCTTGAAGAGCCAATAATTGGTCTTGATGCTATAGGGACTCTAAACATCCTTAATACTCTCACTCGACTGTCAGAATCAGGTCGAACCATTATTGCTTCCCTTACACACCCTAACATGAGGTCTCTTTCCTTCTTCAGTCAGGCCCTCATCCTAACACGCGAAGGACAGCAGGCATTTTTTGGCCCATTAGGGGCTAACTGCAGTAATCTGATTGACTACTTCTCAGCAATTCCAACAACTCCAAGTTACAACTTCGGAGATGGTCCAATTAGCTATGTGATGGGTATTCTTGGTCAGGGTGTAAGAGAAAAGAAAGCACCATCACTGAACTTCTCGGAGATCTACATGTCCAGCTCCACCCATAAGCATGTCATTGATAGCATCAACCGTTTGAAGCAATGCAACACCGAAAGTGAGTTAAACCATCGGTCACCAGCCTACATAGCTTCATATTTGCGACAAGTAGATCTAGTTATGTCAAGAACACAAAAGTTTCTGTGGAGGAATGTGCAGTACACCTATGGCAGACTCACAGGATGTCTCATCATGGGTTTCTTGATGGGATCCTTGTACTTTGACACCGAATACAAAGACACATATGGTGTGACGTCAAGATCTTTATACATCTATATGCAAGTTATGCTGATTGGAGTAATTTCAGCCAACAATGTCATCCCACAAATTGGCACCGACAGACTGATCTATTTCAGGGAGAAGAGGGCACGAATGTATCATCCAATATTCTATCCACTCTCTTGGGCAATCGGGGAAATCCCATACTTCTTAATCGCAACACTGACCCTAGCTGGAATCGGAAATAGTATGGCAGGTATTGCAGTAGGGTCGGCGACTGAGTTCTTCAAGTACTGGATGGTGCTTTTCTTGTTCACACTAAGCGTTACATACTTCGGCATGATGGTAACATTCCTGTCACCTTCGCCAACATTTGCTGCCTTTCTTGTTTCAATCGTTACTTCACTATGGGTGTCAGCTTCAGGAGTAATAGTAATACTATCCGACATAAAGTTCTACAGATGGATGTACTGGAGCAATCCTTTCCAATACGCAATCAGTGCACTAACATCAATCAGCTTTTACTGCGAAACAAAAGCTTGTGGTTCAGATTGCAAGTGCCCACGCCTTCCTGATGGATCCTATGTTTGGGATCGGTTGGCAGAAATGAGATCACTAAGCCATTCAAGGATAGATATAGACATCGTGAGCCTGCTCGGAATGTCTGCATTATTCGCCAGCCTATCATTTCTCTTCTTTGTCTCGCTAAAGCAAAAATAACCCTTCGTACATTGATCGATTCAAGTATACACATATAGTAATTGTATTTGTTGTGTGTTTATCTCAAAATCATGAAAGCAGGTTTCTGAAACCAGGTTTCAGGTGAGTGAAACTAGTTTCAGCTAGTTTCAGTAAGTTTCAGGAATTCTGAAACCAGGTTTCAGACGAGTGAAACTAGTTTCAGAAATTTCTGAAACTAAGTTTCAAGTTTCAGAAATCTTATGAAACCAGGTTTCAGCTAATGCTTACTCAAGATGATTGGACGGATCAGATTATTTCAGAGAGATCAAGGGCTGAGATCATTTCTTCATTTGTTAGTTTGTTAAACGGTTATTAAAGAGAAGAGTAACAGAAGAAAACAGAGCAAGTGGCTGTCATTCAGTTTTCGATCTAGTTCTCTCTCGTTTCTTCACCATTTGATCTGAGATTTTGGATAGCGGTTGAGGAAGGTTATTCGCACGACTGACAATTGGAAGATTCAGGTTTCGTGATCTGCATACGAGAAGGGTTCGAGTTTCATCGTTGTTTCATTTTATCATTGAGATTGTTATCTTGTTTTCTCATTTGATTGATTGAGGAGTATAGATAGTCGATTGAGCTTGATCTTTGTATAGATTGTATAAGCTTGTAATCGAATCTCAGCTGATATCAATATACGTGCTTGGTTTCCCGTGGATGTAGGCTATATTAGCCGAACCACGTAAATTCCGTGTTTCTTCGTTTTCGTTTTGGTTGATCGATTGTGTTTGTTTGTTTGAGATTATTGTTGTGACTCAACAATTGGCGCCGTCTGTGGGAAAGGTTTAGAATCTCAACTGTTTTCGATCAAGAAATGGGATCATCCATGAGATTTGATGTTGAAAAGTTCACGGAGAAAACCGATTTCGGTTTATGGAAAGCCAAGATGGAAGCATTGTTGATTCATCAAGGTTTAGATGCTGCACTCTTAGGAGATAAAGGATTTGCAGAAGGATTTGATGCCAAGGAGAAGGCTACTATCATGGGAAGAGCTCGTAGCACAATCATATTGTCCCTTGATGACAAGATTCTTCGGGAAGTAATCAAGATCAAAACAGCTAAAGAAATCTGGGACAAGCTGGAAGATATGTATAACTCTAAAACTTCTGCAAACAAGTTGCATCTCAGGAAAAGATTGTTTAACTTTCGAATCAGCACAGACAAATCTATTTCACAGCAGCTTGATGAGTTTAACAAGATGTGCCAGGATCTGGAGAGTGTTAGCATTGAAGTTTCTGATGAGGACAAGGCATTAGTAATCTTGGGAGCCCTGCCTAAATCATATGAGCACTTCATTGATGCTCTAGTTATTCATAAGAGCACCAAGATGACATATGATGATGTTGATGTTGCCCTGAGGAACAAGGAGCTGCATAAGGGACCCCATACTGGTAATGACAATGCAGCTGAAAGTTTAAATATCAAGGAGAGGTGGAGTCATAAGATGCAGGCCAAGCAGAAGACACCTGTGCCTGCAGATACTAGAAGATTTGAAAAACACAAGTCTGCAGATGGAAATAACTCAGAAAAAAGGAAGTGTTTCTATTGCAAAATGCCAGGCCATCTCAAGAAGCAGTGTTTCAAGTATAAGAGAGACAAGAAGCGTGCAAATTGCGGAGTTAATGATACAGAAAACAATATGGCTCATAATGCTCATATTCTTTGAGTGCCTTTCAGTGTATGGTGATGCTGAAGCTTTAGTAGTTTCTGAGGCTTGTTCAGTAGTGAAATCAAAGTCTAATGATTACTGGGTACTGGATTCTGGATGCTCATTTCATATGAGCCCTAACCTTGAGTGGTTCATAAACTACAAAGCTAAGAAAGGTGGTTCTGTATTACTAGGTGATGATTTTGAGTGCAACATTGAAGGGATTGGTGATATAAGGCTCAAGCTGCATGATGGAGTTGTAAGAATGCTTACAAATGTTAGGTACATACCTAAACTGAAGAGGAATCTCATTTCCCTTGGTGTACTAGACAGTACTGGTCACAAATATTCCTCAGAAAATGGTGTTCTGAGCATTACTAAGTCTGGCATCATTGTAATGAAAGGCTTGAAGGAAAATGGTCTCTATTATCTGGTAGGTGATACAGTTTCTGGGGAATCTTCACATGTTAGTGTTCAAGACAACACTCAGCTATGGCATGCAAGGTTGGGACACCTCGGAGAAGGGACTCGAGAATTATCAAAACAAAACTCTGTGTGGAGATCAAATAAATCACCGCAATTGTGAAAACTGTATTTTTGGAAAATCTCATAAGGTTGGTTTTGACACAGCAAAGCACAATACTCTAGCACCTCTTGATTACCTTCATTCAGACTTGTGGGGACCTACAAATACACAAACTATGGGTGGAGGAAGGTATTTCATGTCAATCATTGATGATTATTCAAGAAAGGTGTGGCTGATAATCTTGAAGTCAAAAGATGAAGCTTTCAGCAAATTTAGAGATTGGTCAATTGAGGTGGAAAATACTACAGGCAGGAAAATCAAGCATCTCAGAACAGATAATGGCTTGGAGTTTCTCTCTAATGATTTCAATGAGTTCTGCAAAAACAAGGGCATTGTGAGACATAAAACAATACCAGGCACACCTCAACAGAATGGAGTTGCTGAGAGGTTCAATAGAACTGTGCTAGAGAGAATCAGATGTATGTTGATTAGCTCAGGTCTGAGCAAATGTTTCTGGGGTGAAGCTGCTGCTACAGCATGCTATCTCATAAATAGGAGCCCCTCAGCACCTCTGAACAATTTAACACCTGAGGAACTGTGGTCAGGCAAACCTCCTTATCTAGGACATTTGAAGGTATTTGGGTGTTTGGCTCTGGCTCATGTGAGGCAAGGGAAGCTGGAACCAAGGGCACTTAGATGCATTTTTTTGGGATACCCTACTGGTGTAAAAGGGTACAAGTTGTGGATAATTGATCAGAAAAAATGTATCATTAGCAGGGATGTGGTTTTTAATGAAACTATTATGCCACTCAGGCCTGTGGACAACAATACAGGAATTCAGGTGGAGCATTGCAGCAATACTGGTGATTTACATGCAAATGATAAGCATACATCTATGGATGAGCATAGAGAACAACCTGATATGGAGAATTCATCCTCTAGAGATACAGTTTCAGGGAATTCTGCAGATGAAACAAATGTGTTATCCACTTATCAACTGGCTAAAGATAGAGAGAAGAGGCTAAATAGGAAGGTGCCTGATATGTATGGTTATGGACAGGTGGGAAAATCTTACAATGTAGCCTATGCTCTATCAGTAGCAGAAGATATAAACTACTCAGAACCTAGCACTTATCAAGAAGCTATTAGTTGCAATGATAGTGAAAAGTGGATTACAGCAATTCATGAAGAGTTGGTTTCCTTGGAGAAAAATGATACTTGGGATATAGTTACTATACCCAAGAACAAGAAGCTTGTGGGATGCAAATGGATATTCAAAAGGAAGGTTGAAACTGGGACAGCTCACTCAATCAGGTTTAAAGCAAGGCTTGTTGCAAGGGGTTTCACACAGAAGGAAGGTATAGATTATACAGAAATCTTCTCACCTGTGGTAAAGCATGTGTCTATAAGGGTTCTCTTAGCCATGGTAACTCAATGGGACTTACAATTACAGCAGATGGATGTCAAAACTGCATTTTTACATGGTCTGCTAGAAGAAACAATATATATGAAAATCCCTGAGGGCATTCATATTGAAGACAAGGAAAACAAGGCATGTTTGTTGAAAAGGTCTCTATATGGTTTGAAACAAAGTCCTCGACAATGGTATAAGAGATTTGATGAATTCATGAGCTCAATACAGTTTATAAGGAGCAGACCAGATTTAGCTTTTGCTATGAGTATCATTAGTAGATTTATGAGTAATCCTGGTATGATACATTGGAATACAGTGAAAGGTGTACTCAGATATATCAAGGGAACAGTTCATCATGGTCTGAAGTTCTCTGCATCTTCTACAACTGAGCTACCACTGAAAGGTTTTGTAGATGCAGATTTTGCATCTAATGTAGATTCAAGGAAATCTGTTACAGGTTTTGTATTTACATTGTTTGGTACTGCTATCTCTTGGAAATGTTCTCAGCAGTCTATAGTAGCATTATCTACAACTGAGGCTGAATTTATTGCTGTAACTGAGGGAATTAAAGAGGCAATATGGTTGAATGGTTTGATTACAGAGTTGGGCATTGAACAAGATTGTGTATCTGTGATGTGTGATAATCAGAGTGCTATTCAGTTAGCAAAGCATCAACATTTTCATGAAAGGACCAAGCACATAGATGTGAGATTATACTTCATAAGGGATATCATAGATGGAGGAGCAATTAAAGTTGAAAAGGTTCATACTACAGAAAATGCTGCAGATTTCTTAACAAAAGCATTGTCAGCTGCCAAGTTCAAGCATTGTGCAGACCTGATAAATGTTGGTGAAATTGTCTAAATTTTTGCACAGAGATTATGGAAGGCATGCTCTAGCCATAAGGGAGCTTAAGTGGTTGTTTGTTCTACCGAGTAAAGAACAGTAAATTGGGAAAAGAGCATGTAGACTTGATTTTGAGCTAAGGTGGAGTTTGTTGTGTGTTTATCTCAAAATCATGAAAGCAGGTTTCTGAAACCAGGTTTCAGGTGAGTGAAACTAGTTTCAGCTAGTTTCAGTAAGTTTCAGGAATTCTGAAACCAGGTTTCAGACGAGTGAAACTAGTTTCAGAAATTTCTGAAACTAAGTTTCAAGTTTCAGAAATCTTATGAAACCAGGTTTCAGCTAATGCTTACTCAAGATGATTGGACGGATCAGATTATTTCAGAGAGATCAAGGGCTGAGATCATTTCTTCATTTGTTAGTTTGTTAAACGGTTATTAAAGAGAAGAGTAACAGAAGAAAACAGAGGAAGTGGCTGTCATTCAGTTTTCGATCGAATTCTCTCTCGTTTCTTCACCATTTGATCTGAGATTTTGGATAGCGGTTGAGGAAGGTTATTCGCACGACTGACAATTGGAAGATTCAGGTTTCGTGATCTGCACACAGAGAACTGGTTCGAGTTTCATCGTTGTTTCGTTTATCATTGAGATTGTGATCTTGTTTTCTCATTTGATTGATTGAGGAGTATAGATAGTCGATTGAGCTTGATCTTTGTATAGATTGTATAAGCTTGTAATCGAATCTCAGTTGATATCAATATACGTGCTTGGTTTCCCGTGGATGTAGGCTATATTAGCCGAACCACGTAAATTCCGTGTTTCTTCGTTTTCGTTTTGGTTGATCGATTGTGTTTGTTTGTTTGAGATTATTGTTGTGACTCAACAGTATTACTCTCTATAATATGGAGTGTATGATAATCAAAGCAACACATCACATTTTCATTTCATCTTAAGAGTACACAATGGAGAAAAATCCAAGCAGAAACATAAAATAATCATAATTAAACAGCTCAATTTTAACAGGAGATTAACTTCAATACAGATATGAGATATCCATTAATGGAATTCATCTAAGAGCAGAGAATAAAACGATAATTGGACTGTGATTCTACCAAATGAATTATGACCGAAGCCATTGCAGACGTATTTAAAACCACAGATTGGATAATGATGCATATAAGGTAGGTAAAACATATGAAGATGATGAAATTGGATGCACGATATTGCAGTATTCTTGTGATTGTGTGTAGAGTACCTCAGCTAATTTTGAGCGGAAATGGTGTGGAAGAGAGTTGCAGAAAGTAGGAGCTTCATACGCCGTCGTACATGGAACTGTGGAACTAACTTCGCGGCTTGCTTGCAGACACCGGGAAATGGGATTTGAAATGAAACATAGACGGGAGTGCGGTTTTTTCTAACTTGCCGCATTATATATATGACTATGATATGTTATGCATATATGATGCACCTGGGGCGGAGACGGGGGAGAGGGCATGGCCGTTCATATGCAAATTAGTTTATACTTTTAGGCGAAGGGACTCTATTTGGACTTCGTCTAGTTCGTACCTTTCAATCGTGTTTCTCTTACTTCAAACAACAACATACTGAATGTTTGGCATGCGATTCAAAATTCAACTTTAATTGAAATTTGAAATTGTAACTTACTAGATTTATTTTTTAAGTTTGTATTTGATATTGGATTTATTTTGATAGTGTTTATTACTTTTCTATATTTGAGTTTCGAAGTTTTAAGTTTGATGAACAATTCAACTCCGGTTGAGAAAATTCAACTTGGATCGATAACCAAATACACATTTAATCACAGTGAACTTAGTCCCATTTTTCACCTTTCACCAATTCCAAAATATACTATCTCGTTACTCTTCTACTATCTGATCAACATTTGTTGCTTCTTCATGTTAAAACTTTTTCCCACGATTCAGTTTTGACAATCACAAGACACGGTAAACCGCAGCATCATTCCGACTAAAGGCACCTTTGCACTTTCTTGCCCCTTTGTGCCCAACGAATATGGGTATGGCAGAAAATCAACCCAGATATGTTTATATATGTATGATGTTGAGCAATGTACATTCCATCATCCATTAGACTAGAGAGTGAAATCAATTACACTAGTAGATTGAACATAGGAAATGATAGTTTCTAATGACAATATAAGATCCACTGCTGCCCAATGTCAGTATTAGGCTCTCTTCCTGCTCAACCTCCGCTCTGACTTGAGAATGCAGGTAATCGACCCAGCGGCATGATCAGATCCTTCATTAGCTCATATTCTTCCGCACTTATCTGTGCACCTTCCAGTACCTAACAGTAATTCACAAAACATAAGGACATACAAGATGATCACAGCAAAAATTATATCATCACTTTTATCTTTCAGCAAGTGGTATGAAATGGTAAGTGGTGGAATTGACAAGTACATAACATAAATTACAAAAGGAGTTTACGCCATGTTTCACCATGTCACCCTGATAGAAAGTTCAGGACCAACTAGCTAGTTGATTGCACAAAATACTAAACCAGATGTGGAATACTGGACAAGAAATATAGAAACGAGCAGGTAGGTAATGATCTGGTTATATACTTGACCATTAGGATACAAAAAAAATTCAGGTTCAGTCAGCATAATACAAAAAAGAACTTGCTTAATCAGATACATATTTTTCCACTTACTGCTCCATTGGATATTAAAAAATGTACATTAGCTACCTCAGAGCCTTAGACAGAATAAAAGAGAATATTACTTTGATCGTTTCTTTATTCTTTATAGTATACGGTTTCTTTCACATCCAAGTTGATGGTTAATAGTAAGACTAAAGTCATAAATATACTAAACCTAGTAATACCTAGCACTAGATCAAAAATGCTATGGACTATGACCAGAGAAACGCCACTAACGCTTACACCTATGGGCTATGACCAAACTCACGATACAATCAGTGATTCTGTATTAGATGAAAAAAAAGTACAGAATTTCGGTGCATCACCTTTGAAAGGAAGATTCTCCTATCCATCAAGTATTCGGTAAGTGCAGGGATCCTGTTAACAGAAAGAGCATCGAGAAACAAAAGGATAATAACGTGCCACTGCCTTATCCTGAATGCTGGAAGTGGATCAACAAATGACATTGTGCCTATAAGGCGTCCCTGTAATACACATCAAATTAGTGTAAGAGATTTCGAAAACGTAATCATCTTAGTAGCCACTAGCTGGCACGTACAGGGTTCCATTGCTAACTGCTAAACGTAACAATACATCTCCATGAATCTGCTGAGAACTTGCATAGTTTCAGAAAGATTTCCAAACCTCATCACCAATAAGAACAATGTAATACTCATTGTTACAAAGTAATATAAATTCATGCAAGTTCTTTCTTTTTATCTTTTTTTTTTCTCTTTTTTTTGTACTCCCAAATAAAACATGATTTGCCAAAAAAAAAAAAAAAACAATTAGGATGACTGTACATTTCACTGACAACTAATTTATGACTAGTAAGTAATAATAATATCGAAGTGTGGATGAATGGGTACAAGAAGGTTAATATTTAATAAATTCTCTATGAATTTTCAAGACAAACAATTGTTTTTGTGTTCCAAATCTCCTTCACATACCATTCCTTTTTCAAGAATTGATACTGGTATGCGCAGCCTCAGATCCGCGACAAGCCTGGGCAATGCTTGGGAAAGGCAGACCTCCAGAGTTTGCTTAATCTCAGAGGAGAGGCCATCTGGCAAAACAATCTTGCGCGGGTATTCCCTTCCATTGACAGATAAGAAGTCTTCATGACAACTCTCGTCCCGTCCATATATATAGGCTAAGGAGGATGATGATAACCAGGCAAAGAGTGCCATAAACATTGTAGAGAAAGGTGATAACTGAAATAAGAGAAATGCAAATTGTATGACATTAAGAAGAAAGGGAATGGGTTAAAAAACAAAAAGTTTTTTTGATAAGGAGACAAACTTACAGCCAGACTAAACCCTTCTGGTGGGCCGTCACACCAAGAATCTTCAGAGTCAAACAGATCAGCATTAGAAAAGCCGGGTTTTGGAGGCCACTTTAAAACCTCTGCCTCTGTCTCCATATCACCACTATACTCTTGAAATTTCGCTTCGTCCACATCATGTCCAGGTGGCAATATCAATATACCTGCTTCAGACACTGCATGCCGGAATAATGAAAACTTATATTGATAAGAACATTGAATGACATAAATTATGAGAAAATAAATCAGTCAAAAGTTCAAAATCAATCATCGGAGCAAGAGAAAATCATACAAGCATCTGGTACATCAGATTTCCCTGAAGCGACAGCTTCTGCTGCTTGGCTAAGACCCATTGCACAGGCTTCGACCGATACAAATCTATATGAATCATGACCAACTTCCTTATCTGAACACGATGCCCCTGCAGCTCCTTTCTTATTTTGTTGCTCTGAATACTCGCAGAGATCTTGAGCACCATTTGTTTCTTCATCAGCCCAAGTAACAGAGCGGGTTGCTCTGTTTGAAACCGAGTTCTTTAAGGAAGGCTTCAGTGAAACTGAACCAGCAGCAGATTCCTCTCCAATGCATAGTTCATTTTCTCCAGTACCTTTTCTCCTTGGGCCAGTTAGTCTAGCACCAGAGGCATCTTCAGAACTGCAAAGTTTGTCTTTCATTGCAGTGGCTTTTCCACGATTAACAGTCGAATTTAGTTCCAACTCTTTCGACTTCAAATCAGGATCATTCTTTGAAATGTTGTACCCATCTTCAATAATTATAGTACTACTGAAGATGTCTGATAAATCAGGTTGAGTACTCCGGGGCTTAGGTTCTGCAACATGCACACATAATATTACAAGGATGGAGACATAAAATATACTGACGAGAAGGAAAAATAGATAAATAAGAGGATGGTTTGAGGATAAAAATAATTTTAGCAAGAGAATAAATTAACAGAAAGCACCAAGACAACTTACCAGCTATTTTCTGCCTTGCACCTTTTTTAAGGTTATTTGAACGTTCAGGTTCTACATTACTCTCCTTCCGTGGCATGTAGATATCAGTTGCATTGGAGGGGCCAATCCACTCCTCCAATGAGATCTTTGATGAAGGCTTCATTGAAGTAGATGCGGCGGCAGATTTCTCTCCGATGTTCAGTTCATTTCCTCCAGTAGCTTTTTTGCTTGGGCTAGTTAGGCTAGCACCGGAGGCATCTTCAGAACCATGAAGTTTCTCTTTCTTTGTAGTGGCTTTTCCACGTTTTGCAGTCAGGTTTCCTTCCAATTCTTTAGCCTTCAAATCAGGAGTATTCTTTGAAATGCTGTACCCATCTTCCATAATTATAGTGCTGCTGAAGTTCATATCGTCAAACAAACTATCTGACAAATCAGGTCGTGTGCGCCTGGGCTTAGGTTCTGCAACATGACAGATGATATTACATGAATGGAAGTATGAAATCTACTAACGTGGAAGAAGAACCCATGGTTTGAAACTGGAAATGATTTTAACAAAGCACCATCTACTACAGAACTTACCAATTTTTTCCTGTCTTGAACCTTTCTTAAGGTTATCTGAGCGTTCAGGTTCCGCCTTCCTCTCTTTCCGTGGCACATAGCCATCAATTGCATTGGAGGAACCAATCCACTCCTCCATTGACACTTCCCCAGTCTTCGTGTCAGTTTTCTCTTCAATTTTCAACTCAGACATTCCAAGATCCCCATTCTTCCCCATATCCAGCACAGAGTCCAAACTTAAACTATCGAATAACTTAACAACTTCATTAAGTTTCACCGGCTTCAAATCCAAAGATCTCTCTTCAGGCAAACTTTCAGCGAATGATCGACTGCTTATCAAACAACTACTCGAGCAGTACATGTATGTTTCTTGCAGATCGTAAACCTTATGCTCCTTGAGTGAAATACGATACCGCCCTTTCCAAGGTCGCTCAGAAGGCAAAGCATTACTGCAGAGTGGGTAACCACACAGGTTAGCTATTGTACGTTCAGTCACCACGTCTTGGTAGTCACTCCGAGATATGACTGAACCAGCAGCTGATAGCTGGCTCTCACGTTTAATTCCTTCGAGAAGAGAAAGCTGCAGCTTATAAACTGCATCTTTCACTGTCAGCACTTCATCTTTCACCATCCTGGCTGACTTTGAGATTCCTGGAGCAACAAACAAACAAACAAACAAACTGACCTCAAAAACTTATCGAGCATATTAACGTCGTCACACATTCTGAAAGCAAGAACATATGAATGCAGTTGCTTGAGTTCAAAATATCAACCAGTATGTATCATACAAAGGACACACAATCCAACCCTGTGCCTCGGTCTATAGCAATGAAGTTCGGTTAAAAGTACACTAAACGTTCCATTACCATATACCAGAAAGTGGAAACTCTATGCAACAAATGAATTAAAAATATGTAGTTTCCTAAACTTAAGGAATGCAAAATTGAAAATTCCAATTTATCATGTCAGGCCGTCTAAAAAGTGAGTAAGTTTTGATGACCTCAAATTAAATTCATGATTTTCCGCCATTGAGGCATTTTGACAAACAGGTGGTAGGTGTAGAAATTTGAATAGGATCAACTCCGAATATGCACCCATAAAACAGGCAACAGCATTGGAAACTAGTCTTAGCTATGAATCAATACACAATAAAGAAAAGCTCACCTCAGTGTGGGTGCGTGAGTCGCCGCCGGTTGTTGCAGGTGTGAATTGAGTTTACCACCTATACTTTAGGAATTGTTTTAATTGAGTAAATATACTGGTCTGTCCATTGAAAGTTAGCAGCAATAGAATAGATGCAGAGATGAATATGAAAACAGAGAGAGTATCGGAGCTCTATCAATATCAATCCATGGAGAAATCAGTGGGAGTGGAGATCGTTTGAGTTTTGACAACTAGGGTCTTCTTATTTCTAAAATTACCTCAATAGGCCAAAGTAGTGAGTGTTGTACAAGAAAGCTAAGTATTGATTGAAATAATAATAAATCATTTCGATTTTTGTTAAATACCATGTATTTTTGCACCGCACACAAATATCATGGTTTTGATATCATTTTACAACCAAATTATCACTAAATGAAATCTAATATACTTGGCTAAAGAAGCAAGCAATTTATTTTTCGCTTCGGAAAAACTTTAAACTTGGCTTGTAATAACCCTAGTAACTTTTGATTTCATTATGTTTGGGATTTGTGCCCATCGTGGATTTCTTTTGTAAATTGTAATAGCTAAAGACACTAGTAGTTCTATTAGATATGTACCTCTTTAATTTTTAGTTTAATGAAGTAATTTTTCAAAAAATAAATAAATAAATCTAATAGACTTGATGTCTTGCTGCTTCGAATAATATTTCTCGCATATATTGCTAACTTCGAATTTAATATGAGTTCATTCTCAAAAATAAAAGTGTGTTGCATTTATATGAGTGGTCACTAATATATTTTTTAATTAGTTGTAAAATTTGAGACGTTATAATATTTGTGGAAATAAGGGAATATACTCCATTTTCATTAAGAAATCATTTTCATATAAGATACTACTACTAAATAGTAAGACATTTCTACATGAGAGTTAGACATTCGATTCAAAACTCAAATTGACTTATAATATGTAATCAATAACTGGTTGGAATTGATTTTTGAAGGTTTGTGTATTTGATTGTGATTTTGATAGAGTTTAATGAAATAGTATATTTGAGTTTTGAAGTCGATGAATATTGTTGTAACAGATGGACAAAGTGCATTGAAATATCCTCAAAGTTCTAATTGCACACCTTGCAGCCCTTGCTTGATCATGAGCAGGTCTTCTACAAGTACGAGGCACATTTATTGAGCGAAAAAAATCAAAGGAAAACAGGATTCGATTTACATAATTTGAAAAATAAGCGTGACATGATCAAAAGTTCAAAACTATGTACTATATACAGTTTAGTATCCCAGAATTAGGTTTGAACTTTGCCCCATAAATCATACACTTAAATGTCCAAATGATAGGGGAAGAACTCTTGCGTACTTACAGATCACAATCTGACAATTAATTCCACGTAATTAGATGAATATGTCTACAAAATGTTCGAGGAATGGAGTAAAGAGACGGTCAACGATGGTAATAAAACGCATTGCTAGTAGAGTTGCAAAGGTAGAATCGAGGTTAGAATAAACCTGCATTTGAACCTGGCAAAAGCATTTCATTTTCACCTGATGCTCTTATTATATCTACTATCTTGTTCATCACATTGTGCTCCAACAATGATGAAGGAAGAGAGAGAGAGAGAGAGAGAGAGAGAGAGAGAGAGAGAGAGAGAGTAGTAGCCAAGCATATAAAGACAACAGCTTTAGCCTTGGCCAACTAAATTTGCTTCAGTCGACATATATCTAGCAAATTAATCCGAAGGATATTATCACAAACTAAGCTTAGTAATATCTAAAATAGAAACCAAAATCAGCAGAAGCAAAGCTCCCATAAAGTTCAGAAATCACAGAGAAACAAGCTCCCACAGAGTTTACAACTAAAAGCACAAATTTCATTAATACCCTAGACAGAAGCAGCTACGTTCACTTGAATTGCATCCTACCTAAACTTCATTCGCTTGGAGGCAGGAATACTTGGTGCAGCCCTCGACTTGCCAGTCGCCTTCATCTTTCTACGCCTTCTCTCCTCCTCACTGTCTGACTCGTTCCCCTTTTCCCTGTCTGCATTAGTAGCTTCCCTCTCCAGCTCTTCCCATGTCTTACCTTCATCCTCTTCTGAAACATCCTCTGAATCTTCCTCCGCATCATCGTCATCAGATTCCACTAGAGACTCGCTCTCGGAGTCATCATCCTCCGAGTCTGATTCAGGCTCTGCATCAGACGGCTCATACCCTTGGTCAGACTCTTCAGACTTCTCAGAATCAGAATCTGTAGCTTCCAGGTTCAGAAATTCCCACCCACCCTCGTCAATGAACTGCTGTGGATCATCAGTTATTGTTTTCAAAATAGGACGCCAGTTGAGATTCAGCCTGCTCTCATAATACTTGATGTCAGTAGTGTCAAGCCATTCCTTTATTCCATCAAGTGAGCTGGACGGAATGGAGTCGATTCTCATTACATCGCGCTTGAAGTCCTTGAACACAATGGCCATGTCAAAGTTCTTCTGTGCAAGACCAACTCTTTCCAAATTGACAATCTCAATCTCACTCAAGGTGATAACAAGAAATGGATTCTCAACCAGTTCAACCAAACAGGTTGAAGTTGGGACAATGAAAGCCGACGCCTTGTGCGGAACCCCATGGAAACCGAGTTCTCTTAGTGGCTGGTCAAACTCCAGGTCAAGAGGTTTAAGTTGGGGCTGGCCCCACAGATCGTTCACCCGGTTAACAAAATGCTGAAAGTCCATGTTAATTTTATTTTTCCTATCCCTCTCCCTTTGTTCCTCCTCGATCTCATCCGGGTCATAATTTGACCTTCTCCCACCGCCGAGTGTCTGGACTGTCTCCATCACCTCAACATAGAACTGAACATCTTTGGTCTTCTTGTTCCCCACCATAATGAAGTTATGAAGGTGGAAGTGAAGGAGCGTAATCATCTCTTTCTCTGATGGCTGGAAAAAGGCATGTTTTATATTCGCAAACATAATATCAACACGCTCATCTTGCCTTGAGGTTGAATAGCGAAAACCATTGACATGTGCTTCCAGCGTACCACTCAATTTTCGCGCACGGCCTCCAAAAGCAGGTCGAATCCACAAATCAGACAACCTGATTGGTTTAAACTTGTTTCCAGCAAGCACAAGCCTCTCTTGGGTCACTAGAGTAGCCCTCTCCGCCCTCTCAGACTCCCTAGCCATGACATTACGCCTAAGCGTTTTAATCAGCTGCACAACTTCACTTATGTGCCTTGGGTTCTTGGACCGGAATGAAACCTCCTTCAAGTAGATAGCTCCTTGATTCTTCAGAGAATTGGCATCATGGGGAGTGAATGCAGTGCCGGGTACATTGAAAATTATACGAATATAACAGTTTCGGTTTGTATCCTGCTGGCTTGACACTGTCTTCACTGTAGAAACATGGAAAGGGACCATATTTCCATAAATAGGAATTAAAATTGCCTCATGCTTCTGATCAACCTGAATCATCATGTCTCTAGGTGGTGGTAAATCATTAACATTTTTGTAGGCAATTAACTCACTTGCCGTCTTTGCAGCAGATCGTCCATCTACAGAGCCAGGACCCACAGCAAGACGTCTAGCAGTTTCTTCATTCTTCTGGCGTGCAAGTTCAGCCTGGTGCTGCTTCCGTTGATCTTCCTTTGAAATCTCCCCATTGTCTGAACGCAGCGTAGCTTTGGAGTATACCCCAACCCTGGTCTTAGATTCTGGTTTCACTTTCACCGGCTCAACTTCATCTTCATTGAAAGAATAAGCTATCTCTTTTAGGGCCTTTGTACTAACTGCGGTCGCAACCTCACGGCCATCCTCAGTCACAATAACTGTATCCGCAAGCATCAGAGAAAAATTCTGACTCTTGGGTTTGTCAGTATCTGCTTGCAAATTCTGGAAACCAAGGGAAACATTAAACACCATTCCAGCTTTAACCACTCTATCATTTTTTGCATTAAGAGTAAATCCTGTTTCACGGAACTCCAAACCAATGCCTGTCCCGGCAGATTTTGTCAGGTTAGGGACCAAATTAGGAGCATCCCTTTTCACTACTGCAACGGCTGCCTCATAAACTGCACTAACCCTGATCCCAGGTTTCAATGCATGTATCGCTGCTTCTTGAGCCTTAAGAAGAACTTCATAAGCCCTGCTTTGTTCCGCACTAGCATCAATGAGAATGCATCTGGCAACATTTGAGCAATAACTGTTATAGCGCGACCCAATTGCACAAATGATGACGCTACAGGAATCATAGTATAGGTTATCATCATTGCTCGAGGCACTAGGCCTGAGATCAAAACTTCCACCACTCTGGAAGACAGGAGGATAACAGATGTCCACATTCTCAGCCTTCAGTTTGACTTTCAACTTCATAGGATCCAGTATAACCTTCTCTGTCTCGTCCATCAACGAGGAATGCGAAACTTTCTTTTCCTCGTCAATAATATTTTCAATCTTTGGAACCACATAGCCCTTCATTGCACTGGCAGTCAGGTAAGCAGCTTTCTTGATACATGTAATCTCGGCTTTCTCCTTTACAGAAAAGAGGTCAGCAAATCCATTTGAAATATCACTCAGTGGGAGGCCCGAATCCTTTAGCTTATCAGCCCACAATTCCAAGAGCTTTCCTTCAGGAGTTTCCTTAGCTGCATATCCAACTTTTGGGCCAGAATTATCATCTGAACGGATAGCACGGAGTATTGAGTCCATCTGGGTGCTCCCACTATCATTTTTGGCCTTCACATGTATGCTGACTTCCAATTTCATCACCTCTTTCGCAGACCTTTTCACAACGTCAAGCAGAGTTGCTTTTTTTTGGCTGCACAGGAAATGAATGTGCTTGTCACCAAATACCATTATGGTTTCTGGAAACTCATAACCAAGCAACCAAATATTCAGAGCAGAGGACTTTAGGTAGCGCAAATCCTCTGAGGCAGGTGGGGTAGCCACAGCAAGGACATCAGCAGAGCCCCAGTAACTGTCTCTGTGTTCACGCCAATGAGCATAGAGGGACTGAAGCCGCCTACTGAAGTTATTCAGATCAATTGCATAGGCATTTCCTCCAGATGCATTGCCATTTGCAGGTGGACCACCTGCTTTGCGTTCTTCAGGCATGGTACTTGTTCTTGTTAACCTGCACAAAGTGATGATTGAAGTGAAAAACAGATGAATCAGGAACCCTTGTCCAGTTATAATATTTAAAAAAATGACAGATATGCATGCATACAAAGAGCAGTCCACAAGAAAGAAAGAAAAATAAATAAATAAATAGTCCTTTGTAAAATCACAAATAACTCCCTACTTGTAGTTCCATAAACCTCACAGTGCCAATCTCAGATCACAAATAAAAACACATCTAGCAAGCGCACACACAAAGGGATCAGAAACATGCCTTCAGAATCTAGTCCGTAATTAGCTTTATCTAATACAAATGGACATCCAAGCAAACTTAAAACATGTAATGCTGTTCAACTGAAGAATAAGATGAACTATATACTTTGTTTTTTGCTGTTAATAACACTCCATTTCATTAATACATTCGTCCCGTCTCCAGCAAAATGAAGTCCATAGTTTGATAAGAAAAAAGAAGATTTTAAAAAGATAGCGGAACAAAATGATCATTTGTTGGTATAGCTGCAAACCCATAGTAAATAAATATAACTACTGCATGATAACTTCCGTGAATTGATGATCGTCAGATCATGTAAATCAGCAATTAAAACCACAACTGTTAAACCAAACATCTATGTATGCACTGCCAGGAAACTAGACTAGCAGACTTTTATAATCTAGCATCAACGAAGTAGCCAGAGACACCATAAAAAATAAAATAATCATGATGTGCACATCGTACATATAACCAGATCAGATAATTCCAACTACAGAAGATAACTCCGTATTTCTCTAACAGTATGAAAAGAATAAGATAATGCCACAACTAGTCAAGATTGCATTGCAGGGGATGGGAAGAAACGAAATGGGTTCTGTCGAACACGTACCTTTATACAAATCAATCAATCCAGCTTGAACGGATGTTGCAGAAGTAAACAAGGCAGGTGAGCTGCATAAACAAAATGTCAGCAGCCAATATAGACTTGTGATAAATGCCAATAAACTATCATCAAGAACTGAAGGCACGAGAATGAACTTGCAAAGGTGAAAAAATCCCGAGTCGAACTATAATTGTTTTCCTTATTCGGCAACAAATTTAAGTAACATCATTCAATCAAATAAGCATAGAACCACCAACAACAGCTTCGGTGCAGAAGAATTCACATGAAAGGAAATGAATGAAACAAAAAGGTCTAATATATCTTGCAAGCTACCTCACGAAAGAGAACAAAAAACTTCGCCAAACAAATGCTAGAACATGCTCCAGAATCAATACTAGAATAAGCACCAATCGAAGAAGGAAGACTAGATGTATGTTCAAAAAACCCTAGAACCCTATACATCTCAAACTCTACCGATCACCAAAGACCCAATCTTTCACCCAGAAGCATAATCAACTCACCCCAGATCCAGAACACCTCACAAACCACGATTCTTCAAAAAATGCTCAATTTCGACTCAAAACCAACCATCCACACAAAAAACCCCTTTCCCCATAAACTCACCAATCCAACCCCAATCCCCAATTCACCAATCAAAATTAGGGTTCCACAGACACAAATCAGAAATGTTCTGAAACAAAAATCAACCACCACCAAGTAATCAATGGTAACAAACCCCTCCGAAATCATCGGTCTAGCGTTGAAAACTTCAACGGCCGCGTTTCGAATGACGAAAACGAAGATTGGAAAAGCAAAAACTGAAAAATTGAGATTGTTTCTTACCCTACAGCTGTCCCGCAAATTCCAGTTCCACGGCGGCTTCGTGGCGGCGAAGCTGGCCTCTCAGCGAAACCGAGAGAGAAATGAAGAGAGGGTTTCGTTTGATTTTTTTGTTTTTTATCTTTTCTCTTCGTAGTTATGAGAGAGAGTGTTTTTTAGGAACATCTTGTTTTCCACTCTTGCTGGGTTATTTATATATAGGCTGTACAATGTGGAATTGACCAAAAGCACCTTCCCGAAAGTAGAGGAGGGAAAATATTTAGCTTTACCGCCATTTTGCCGGTCCAATTGTTCAATCTGGACCGGACGGTTCCCTCCTTTTCAGAACCTGAGTCCCAACAAAACTCCCAATCTCGCAAGTCGCAACTTGAACCGATTTGGTCCAAATGTTTTCAAAATTAAGTTTTTGCTAAATCTACTTGGTTTCTCTTTGTAATTTAGGTAAGTATCTTTGAATGTTCAGCAATTGCTTTATTATAATTCCATTTATAAATTATACCCATCAAATATGATGACCGGTTAGAAATATATAAACGTGTAGTCACTTGAATGAATCAGTGTTAATACTGAGTCTGATGTGACGAGCTAATGATCTTCATACATTTCGTATAATTGTTATAACTTAGAACCTGCTATTTGGTTTAGTCTTTTTTCAAAAGAGAGTTTAGTTGTATTGAATATTGATATCGTATTCTGAAATACGGTAACTCATCAGTGTTCAATGAATCTAAGCAGTCAACGACGTTATATTCTGTTTATGGATTATGAGAATCGGATAACTTATGTGATAAAATCTATGTGTAATTATCAATATCTAATCAGTTCGTAATAAAATTTAAAAAATTAATGAATATGCATAAAGTACTGTTTATAATGGACGTCATCATTCAATACATAGTTAAATTAAATGCATTTGTCGATATTCGTTAAGGTGAAATTGTAAATGAGCTGGGAAGTTCCGACTCATGGCAGTTATCATAAATAGACCAATGTGCATACATAATTTGATATACTCATTGATTGGTCGTCATGAAATATTGACACGTAAGCCCATTAGTTAACATGAGGAAGTAGCAAGGTTTTATGATTTGAATACGTTTGATTATGTATTCAAACATAGTTGGAAAAAAATTGCGCATCTTATTAACATAAAAATCACATCATTCATAACGAAAACTTCCATGGTCATACTTCATACGCTATGAACTAGTGACATGTTAACTTGTAATCCACATCAATATTTAGCAAGTAGCCCATGCATCTACATTGTTCACCATTGTCAAAAAATAACCTCCAAGTTCATTCATAACGGATGAAATGAACTCAATTTTTGTGGGAAACTCCATTGCTGAAGATAGTCATGCATATAACATATCAGAAAGTCAATTTGACATGTTGAAGTAGGGATATGTAGAACCTCTTAGTATAGGAAGCACATACAATGAAAAGCATATAAAATGTTATTGTGAGTGTATTTTGAACTTTCGCTCCTCATATGTTATTTCGAGCATTTAATTTCAATTTATTCAAACTTCATATTATTAGTCGAGTAATAGTATTTTAAATTTACTAGTGTAAATAACACAGGAACACACAAAATTGATATACTGGTAATCTCATGACGACATTTTATGAGATGATACATATCTCGGAAGTCTCATACCACTATGTGATAAGCAGGAGAAAATTAAGCGACCCTTTTAAACCGGCTTTGATCCTCCACTAATCACATGCATATAATTCATGTTGTGTGTAACTACATTTCCAAATATTTTAGATATATTTGCACACTCCATTGAAAAATTATGGTCGGCTTTCAATACATATTATACCCAGGACTCCCTGGATTATAAAAATACGGTCACACATGGTTCCTGAGACTAGTCGCAGTGAGTTGTGGAGCTGGTCATGGTCATCGGGACAACGGTGCAGTGACAGACTTATGACAAGATTTCTGAAAACTACCCCATGCACATCCGGTTGTGGTCACCGCATGGGATAGACAAAAATATGTTTTTTAAAATTATTTTCATTACATATTTAACCTATTATGACAGTTATATAAGTATTTACAGGTTAATAATAATGAAATTGCACTTAAATTTTTATTATTATTTTTAAACTAACATGAAGAAAAATGATACGTAATGCATATTAAAAACTGCAAGCCACGGAGACAAGCCAACATCACACATACATAGAAATAAAATAACAACACACATAAATAAATAGAAACTAAAAACAATTAGCTGGACGAAAAAACTAAATATGTTCCATCAAGTCTTTTCGAAGTTGTTCACGTGTTGCCAGACTTTGTAAGTCTTTCTTTTATGCTATATATGTAGTTCTCGATTTGATTGATCACATAATATTGGCAAGTGAAGCCACTGAATTTGTCGTTGGCACTTATGCCCAACTCTCTATCATCTTCTTCGAATTCTTTCACATCTTCGTAGTTTAGATATGTGTGCCTTTCATCCTCAACTATCATATTGTGCAAGCAAATGCAACAGTGTCATGTCTTCTCTGTCCTGTGTCAAGCGTGGGTTTTTAACAATTGCAAAGTGTGCTTGGAAAACTCGAAACTCGAAATGCGCATTCAACATAACTAAGGCATTTTAACCAAAATTTCTCATCCTACCTAATTATCACGTGATAGGCATGCTCGTGAATTTTATGCCATTTCATGTAATTATTTTCCATCGAAGTTCTAAGCAATCATTAATTACTATTAAAAAAGGGCGAATTACACATTCTCTCCCCTGCAACAGGACCTTATTACAATTTAGTCACTACCTTTCAAAGTAATACTTATCCCCATAATATTACCCCAATTACACTTCAGTTCAAAAATCAACTTTAATATACATGCTATTAGATTTAAATGACATGGAAAAATGAATAAAATAGTTTTATGCTTTTATTTATTTATTTATTCTTTTATTTAGCTATTAATAAGGTAAATCACATGACAGGTTGCCATACATTCTAAAACTTCAATTCACTACCTAAAACTTTTCTAATTTCGCACTTAGGTCCATCAAACTATCTATTGGCAACCCATGATTTAAAAAAAAAAAAAAAAAAAAAAAAAAAAAAAGAAGAAGTACCAAAACTCTTGTATAGAATTCAAACGCAAACCAAACACCAAAATCAGATTCAAACATCAACGTCAATGGTGAATCAGAGTTTCACAACTCCAATCGGATTAAAAAGCTCTGATTAAATTTGTAAAGGGTCGAAAACATCAACGACAATGGTATTTTCACATCATTCAACAAATATGCAGGTGGATATTATTAAGACCATAAATATCGGTGCATTGGTTGGGTGTTGTGGTGGGTGGGGCCCACCACAAGATTTAAAAAAAAAGAGAGAGAATTAGAGATGGGCGACCTGGGCAGGTCACCCATCGAGCAACAAGCAACCTGTTGGTTGCTTGTGTTGAATGGATAGGGAGGGGACACTTGTCCCCTATTCGACCTCTTCTTCTTTTTTTTTTTGATTTCTTTATTTTCTTTTATTAACTTCTTATTATCCTTTCGTAAAAAAATAAAAAATATATCAAAATTCATTAAAAAAATATCTTTAAATAGACACCCATATTGCTATATTTTTCACACATCTGAAAAACCCTCTTCTATCAACTACTTCATATCTCAAACACATATCATTTTCGGTTCTCTCCAATGGATCCAAATGATCCATTTTACCCACACTATTATTCTACTTATGAAAATACGTAAAACTCTCAAGAATTTCCTGGTTATGAAACAAATATGGACACCCAATTTCCTCCGAATCTTACTCATAATAACCCTCCTAATCTTACTCAGAATAACCCTGAGCCCGAAGTTGAAACGAACTCAACCAATGTAGCCGTGAATTGGGAGCCCCTTGAAGACGTAGCCCTAATGTTAGCTTGGGTTTACGTGGGTGGAGATGCAATTACCGGTACTAATAAAAAGGTGATATTTTGTGGAATGTTGTTCTCAAGATGTATGAGAAATCCCGAGAAGAAAATCCCGGTACACTATCAAAGCGAAGTGTGGAGTCAATGAGAGGTCGTTGGGTGCGACTCAACAAAAATGTTTCGAAGTGGATTGGTGCATACAAAGAAGCCTATCGCCATAAAACGAGCGGAATGAGTATGACAGATGTTGAAAATGCAGCTCATAAGCTTTATAATATGAAGAGTGGATTTCCGCATACTCTTGTGTTTGAAAAAGTTATGCGCCACGTACCCATGTGGGAGTTGAATTTGGGTGGTGATCATAGGAGGCCTCATCCAGATGCACCGGATTCCGAGGAAGAAGGTCATGGCAGTTCAAAAGATCAAGAACCGATGATGAAGGTCCAACAGAATCTGCTCTAGAAACTCCGGTGAGTGGTGCTTCAACAATAAATCGCCCTACCGGTAGAGATGCGGCCAAATCTAAACGAAAGGGAGCAAAAGCATCATCATCATCAGGCCCTGCTACAATTCCAGATGAATTTACTAATGAACTTCATGCGATGAGGATCACGCGTGAGAAAGAACTTGAGTCTATGAACAAGTTTGGGAATGAAAGGAGAAAGGATTGAATTGGAGAAAAAAAAGCTAAATGCAAATATGTTGAGTATGTTATTGGCAAAACCAAATATATCTTCACAACAAGAAGACCTCAAGAATCGCCTGTTGGGAGAGTACTTTACCTACTTGTAATTTTAATTCATGGCTTTCTGTTGTCGTTATGTATCACTATGTTTTCGTGTTATTTCAGTTGTGTTTGATTAGTTCTATCGTGTATGATTATATTTGCAATAAAATATATTGTGTTTAGATTTGCAAATCTTTATATTATATTTTATCATTTGCCTAGTATATATTCTACCTTTGATCAATTATTGATACGTACTGTTATACTTAAATCTATGAACTTTTGTTAGTCTATTCTACTTTTGTTTTTTTTTCAAGATATCTCACATGATTCTTCTACTTCATCCGTCCCGGAACAAGCTTCCCACTTTGACTTTTTGCGGACAAACTTTTTCAACTTTGACTACGAATTAATCTTAAACCGCAAATGTAAAATGTTTAATTTTTTTATATAATGAAAATTTAGCCCCTAAAGTTTCATTATATAAAAAAAATTGAACATTTTACATTTGCGGTTTAAGATTAATTCGTAGTCAATGTTGGAAAAGTTTGACCGCAAAAAGTCAAAGCGGGAAACTTGTTCCGGGATGGAGGAAGTACTATAGTCCAATCAACTTTTACTTTTGCCAGTGCATAGTCCATTCAACTTTATTTTTTTTACAAAGCATCTCACATGATGATATAGTTGGAGATATGATTTACATGGCCAGGAATGGCTCAGGTCCATTTCTAACTCTCTTTATATATGCTGAGATCATTACCATACTCACACTCAAGTCTTCCTCATCCCTTCCATTTCCTCACAAGTAGTGTATTTTCAACAAAAAATAATGTCATCGAATGAGCACATATTCCATGGTTCTAATTTGGGTGATGATTATTCTAGTTTCATCGAAATAGATGAGTGGGAAGAACGTATTGCACAACAAAACCAAACACTTAACCGCATTATCGAGGATGTGGTCATTCAAATTCCTACTATGTTGTTACATCCTACAAACCACAATATTAGAGCTAGGAGGCGGCATATTGAACGAATTCGTGAGGAAGGCCATCAAAACTTGTTCAAAGTGTATTTCTCAGTCTTTCCGGAACCAATCTACCCGGAAGACACTTTCCGCCAGAGGTTTCGAATGAGAAAGCACGTGTTCGAACGTATAATGGAAAAAGCTCAGTTCAGACGAATATTTTCAACAAAAGCGAGATGCCACTGGTCGACTAGGTATGTCTTTGATTCAAAAATGTACTGCTGCTATAAGAGTTTTAGCCTACGGAACACCACAAGACGTGCATGGTGAGTGCCTGTGAATGAGTGAGCAGGTGATAAGAAAATCAATTATGAAGTTTGTAGAAGGCGTAATTGCCAACTTTAGGAATGAATACCTCAGGAGTCCAACCGAAGAAGACATGGCGCGACTTCTACATATTGGTGAACGACGCGGATTTACAGGAATGATGGGCATTTTTGATTGCATGCACTGGGAATGGAAGAATTGTCCTGCTGCTTGGGCAGGGTAGTATCAAGGAAGAAGTGGGAAGCCAACAATCATTTTGGAAGCTGTTGCACCATAAGATTGTTGGATCTGTCATGCATTTTTTGGAACCCAGGTACGAACAATGATATTAATGTGCTACACAAATCTCCTGTTTTCAATGATATTTTATCAGGCCGTGTGCCGAAAGTCAATTACACTGTTAATGGTCGTGAAAGGAATATAGGATATTATCTCATTGATGGAATTTATCCAAAATGGGCTGCATTTGTGAAATCTATTAAGTCTCCTATTATTCGCAAGCACAAGTTATTTGCTCAACATCAGGAGGCTGTTAGGAAATATGTGGAGCGGGCTTTTGGTATTCTACAAGCTCGTTTCTCTTTTATTAAACAACCATGTATTCTATGGGATCGACATGCCATGGGGCAAATTATGATTGCTTGCATCATCCTCCATAATATGATAGTTAAAGATGAAAGAGACACTTACCTAAACTATACCGATCCCACCGAATTCATGTAAGATTGTCCCGGACATGTGAATGAAGATGAGGGTGAAGAAGACGTTGTTGATCCTATTTCCAACTTCTCCACTGAACGAGTTGCAAGTCTAGCCCGCTATATGACTAACAGGGACCAGCTCCGCAACAGAAATGGTCACAAGGAACTTATGAACGACTTAATTGAGCACATATGGGAGCATTTTAATGATGAGGACTGAATGTGTAATTTTTCAATTTTTCATCCTTCAACAGCGTTGTTTATTTTGAAATTACATTTTAGCATTGTAATTTTTTTTCATGTAATTTAGTAATGTAGTCTTAAATTGATACATCACTTTGTATTTTAATTTTTCAATCTAAGTTAAAGTTTTTCGATATTATATTTGATTATCATATTTAATCATCTATTATAATTATTTTATGATAATAATGAAAAGAATAATAATATTTATTGAATTGGGTGTATTGGTGGGGGTTATGGATAAACTACATTTTATTGTTGTGGTTGGGTTGGTTGGAAGGTTGAGTATGTGAATGAGAGAGAAATTAATTGTTTATTTGAAAGGTTGGGTTGGTTGACTGTTCATTGATATTTATGGTAGTCTCGATGGTCAACTCTGAAAATTCAAGAAGGACCGATCTGTAATAGTTGGAATGGTAGGGACTAGGAACCAATTTTAACTATATATATTGTTGGGAGAGAATTGTGCAAAATCCAATCCTAGTCACAAGAGCCACCTACCAAGGGCGTGGCACTAGTGCAATTATCCAAAATCCGAAAAGCAGAATCAAATCAAATCAAACCAAAAACAGCAGACCACCATTCTCATCTTCATTGCACGTATCGCCCAACTACCTACTCCTCTCCAAACTCACTCAGCTTTATTTATCAACCCATATCACGCTCTGAAACAACTACAACCCACATCAGATCGAAATTGGGTAGCAGAAAATGGCGAGGAAGAAGATCAGAGAGTACGATTCCAAGAGGCTGCTCAAGGAGAATCTCAAAAGACTGTCTGGTATCGACCTTCAGATCGCTTCTGCTCAGGTAATAAATATACTCAGTATTTTTTTTTCAGTTGGGTAAGTTGTTCGAATTACTTTCGTGTGGTTTCATGCAAAAAGATTAATTCTTGGAAATGGTCTTGATTTCTGCCAATTTGTTGTGATCATTAGTGGATCATACTGAAATTCAGAATATGGGTTGTTAAAAAGATGTTATCTTTAATCTATATGAGCTTAATTTGAGGTGTGATCACAAAATTGATTAATTTGAGCTGAAATCACAAAATTGATTAATTTGAGCTGTGATCACAAGATTGATTAATTTAATCTGTGATAACAAAATCGAAGTTATTCTTGGAATTTTTCATGGATATGTTTGTGTTTCGTTCCCTAGGTGACGCAATCTACTGATTTTACGGAATTAACAAACAAAGAGCCATGGATATCTTCCACGAAGCTGGTTGTGAAACCTGACATGTTGTTTGGAAAGCGTGGGAAGAGTGGATTGGTTGCTTTGAATTTGGATCTTGCACAGGTTGCTGAGTTTGTGAAAGAAAGACTTGGTGTTGAGGTGAAGAGAAGGCTTAACTGTATTATGTACTCACAAAATAGGATCCTGCATAATGTTAGTATCTTACTTGTTTCGGTTTGTGTTTAGGTTGAGATGAGTGGATGCAAAGCACCTATAACTACATTCATAGTCGAACCGTTTATCCCTCATGATCAAGAATATTACCTGAACATAGTGTCTGATAGGTTAGGATGCACAATCAGTTTCTCAGAATGTGGTGGTATTGAAATCGAGGAAAACTGGGACAAGGTAAAGCTACACAAGTTGATCTTGTTCTGATAGTGTCTCTATCAGATTAAAGTACTGACTTGTTTTTTTGAAACTGACTAATTGTCTATTGATTGATATGCAGGTTAAGACTATATTCCTTCCAACTGAGAAATCGATGACCTTGGAGACATGTGCTCCTTTGATTGCTACACTTCCCTTAGAGGTAGACACTGCAATTTACAGTGTTAAGTTGAGAATTGAGATGACCTTTGTTTTGGACATATGTGCATGTATTATTAGGATCATTTTTATCGAGTTGTAGAACAAAAATGTTTCTTCTGCATGATGGCCAAGAGCATGTTCTTTATGTATCAAACTTTTCTTTAGTAATAAACTAATAATAACTTGTAGTTTCACCATTAATTTGAGTAATTGTTTTCGAAATGTGCATTAGCTTCTGCGTATCCGTATATACAACAATTCTCATTGCTCTATGTATTTTTCATTGATTATTGTATTTTATGCACGATCATTGATTTTTATTTCATTTCAGGTCCGCGGGAAGATTGGTGATTTTATCATGGGTGTTTATTCTGTATTTCAAGGTATACAATTCTTGGCAATCATTAAATGGTTGCTAATGCACCTTTTCAAGGACTGTCTGTTATTGGAATATCTATCGTTGTATTCCTTGTTATAGCTCTATCAGAATTTGAGTACTTGCTTATCTCTTAGCCTTGAGAATTGGATGGATTACTTACCCAGATGCTACTGTTTTTCGACCCTCGTAATATTTTTTTATCTGGGAATTGTAGACCCAATTAGCATTTCTTACATTTGATTGATGATTTTTTCTCCACAGATCTGGATTTCAGTTTCATTGAGATGAATCCATTTACACTGGTGAATGGGGAGCCATACCCGTTGGACATGAGAGGGGAGTTGGATGACACAGCAGCCTTCAAAAACTTCAAGAAGTATGTTCTGGAGATTTTTTTTTTCTTTCTCTTTTCCGGGATTTTATTTTTTTGGCTGTTCTAGCTGCTTAAAATTGTATATTTTTGGCCCTTATTTACACCCTGTTTCCAGGTGGGGTGACATAGAGTTCCCTTTGCCATTCGGAAGAGTCTTGAGTCCAACTGAAAGTTTCATTCACACATTGGATGAAAAAGTAAGTGCCACATCTCTATGTTTATGGCACTATCTCCAGATTTTTGTCATAAATAGGCAATCTCGCTACCAGTGATGACCTTATGGGGCAATGCTTCACCTTGTGGCAGTCTGTTTTTATAGTATTAAATTGTTAATAATGGAGCCACTGGAATTACCTTCAGTTAGCCTTGTGCAGTGCTAGCCAATGGCCTATATGTGATAGGCTAATACGTCCTTGAGATTTCTTTTGTTTCTTTTTAAAACCTGTGGAAGTCATATGAACTTAAATCATGCTAGTTGTTTAAGATACGGTTTCTTTCCATTGAGACCTCAAGTTTAACCTCTGCTCAAGTGTATGATATTAACCAGTTACTCCATGGCTTCTTTCCTTCTCCACTCCAAAAGTTTTAAACCATGTAAGCATGTACCTAAAGAAAATATTGTCTATCTTGTCTTCGCTTCTAACTGATTGGCAGCAGTGGTTGGGCCTATGTATAATGCTGCTTTACTTGATGTCATGTTGCAGACGAGTGCATCATTGAAATTCACCGTGTTGAACCCAAAAGGGCGTATTTGGACAATGGTGGCTGGAGGTGGTGCCAGTGTGATATATGCTGATACCGTGAGTTCTACATCCATTCTATGAGTAACTCAATTTTACACATAAGATTGTTACACATCATTCATGTTTCTCTCTTGTCTATATTATTAAAAAACGTAGGTAGGTGATTTAGGCTATGCATCTGAGCTTGGTAACTATGCTGAGTACAGTGGAGCTCCAAATGAAGAGGAGGTTTTGCAATATGCAAGAGTAGTTATTGATGTAAGAAGTTTTTATTTGCCTTTTAGGATTTCAACTCTTTAATTTCTATATATATATATTTTTTACTACAGTATCTTATAAACACTATCTCCTGCTGTGCTGTAGTGTGCCACGGCAGATCCTGATGGCCGTAAGAGAGCTCTTCTAATCGGAGGAGGTATTGCTAACTTTACGGATGTTGCTGCAACTTTTAATGGAATTATCAGGGCTCTCAGGGAGAAGGTATACTTAATCCCCATTTAGTTGGGTAGACGCTTTTCGATCTTCCGAGAACCTAACAAAGTATCACTTTCAAAATAATATGTAGGAATCGAAGCTAAAAACTGCTAGGATGCACCTCTATGTTCGTAGAGGTGGTCCCAACTATCAGACTGGTTTGGCAAAAATGAGGACTTTGGCAGAAGAATTAGGTCTTCCAATCGAGGTATCAAATATCTTCTGCTAATGCTTGCTTCTCTCTCTTTAGCACTGTGCACTTCGTTCTAAACAACCTAGTGTTAATCAAGCTAATAGGAAGTGATATTATGCGTGATTGATCTTGGAAAATTCGCATACCACGTATAGATCCTGTAACGAAGTTTTCATGTTAGTTCACCAACCTCTAGAAATTTTCAACTGTGAGGGGTACATATCTTATTATACATAGTAATTAGTAAGCACTTACATTGGTCAAAAAAAAAATCCTTCTATACTAACCTTATTATTACGAGTACACCAGGTCCTGTTATATGTTGGACTGGGACCAACTATCAGCCAAGATCATCGAGTGCTCCATTAATTTCCTGCAACTTGCATTCTCATATAATTGCATTACTACTACATTGTAACATACCAGAGCCAAGTGACATTTCCTTTTGCGCCATAATGTTATGTACATTGTTTTAGTTTCGCATAGAAAATAAGGCACGGGGCACCCTATTAGTCTTTCTACAACAGGTTCACTGATAGCTAACATGAACCTCTTTCCTACAGGTTTATGGTCCGGAGGCCACGATGACTGGCATTTGCAAGCAGGCAATTGACTGCATTATGTCAGCAGCATAGTCCGGTGATTATTGTGTTTTCTATTTTTTCTTGTTCTCTTCTATTGGCGGATTTATGTAATCAGCAAGCTTGAAATTACATGCAGGCAGTACCCAAAATCTGTGGTTTGCCGGCCTGTCACTCTAATGAAATTATTTCTCTTGAATTCAGAACATTTTTGTGTGTTGAGAAAGTAATTAATATATGATGAGCTTTGAGTATTTGGTGGTTGTTGATTCTTGAAGCTTTAGATGCTAGTTTATGATTTTATGACATGAGCTGTCTACCCATGCTTACATTTATGAAAAATCTGGTCCCATGGCACTATTTAGCTATGCTGGAACGCACACATAAGAGATAAGTAGATAGCAGGGATACAGCAGATGCCCATTTTCATTTTTCAAACATTTACTCCGTGGTAAAAATATATGGACATTTTACTGCATGCATGCTTAAGAGTTTTCATCAAATTCAAAAACTTGTCTATGATTCGGGACAAGTGAAAAATGAACGGTATTGATATAGCAGTGTCACAAAAAGATGAGATTGATACACTTCTGTTATGCTGTTAACAAAAACTGCTGTCTGGTACTGAGGATTAAAAGTTTTCTAGTACATCTCTTGCATTGCATATGAAATCAACTGCGGATATTATACACCTAATCGAATGTTAAGTTCAGATGATGAACTGTGGAAGTATCTTTTAACACTTAATCTTGTGTTGTATGTAACATGAGTTACAAAAATCACGAAAAAGCTGTGTCACTCTCACATTGAAGCTAAACTTTGAATTACAAAGTATTTTGAAAGTAAGTTGAGCGAATCATTATTGTGATTTAATTTGTCTGCTTGGGGCAGCAAACCTTTACACTGATTCGTCATGTTAGTACATCAGTACATGCTACAGTACCAAGTACTAAGGCACTAAATGTGTTCCTGTAGCTATCACGTTGATTTATGTATTGTACATCAATTTAAGCTAATATTGCCAATGCTGCTCTTTTTCTAGCGAGTGATGGGGCTAATTATGTGAGTGGCCAAAATTTGTTTATTGATGGAGGCCCCAGCAAAACCAACTCCATGATTAAACTTCTCTGAGTATCCATAGTCTTTGTATATCATATATCATGCCAAATAAGCTTTCTTATAGTCTTCAAAACCTTAGCTTGATTCCGACAGAAGCCGAAGACGTTACTTGCTGAAGGAAAACCCTATTTTTGATGGTGATTCCATAACACAATCTTTTAGATCATAGAGGAAAACATTCGTATACCATCTAATAGAATCGACGGGCTCCATGTTTGAGACCCCTAACATCTAAAGAGCCCCGTAACGCCTTTTTTCCCTGTCATTTTGTTGGTTTGTATTGTTTTCACTATGTTCTTTCCTTCGTGTTAATTTTGAAGAACGTACGTGACTTCTTTTTTTTCCTTCTCATTTCAAGTAACAAGTTTGCCCATTCCGCACTTTGACATAATTAGACTTGTGAACAATATCTCAATTACGCCATGGGATATTTCGACATAACTCTGTCGTATGTACCGGAGTTTGATAGTGTAATATGATTAAAAATCATAGAGTTGGATTAAAACTTGTGTTAGACGATGAAGGCTTGTGGATTCGCGAAATGGGCAAATTTGGTGTTTAACAGTTCATTATTTTTAACTGTAATGCTCACCCTTAAATCTTTCACATTCACATTCACACCATGCATGATATATCAAAATGAAATTAGATAACTTACGACGTATATAATGATCTTCATAAAACCAATTTTTATTAATGGAACAATATTATTATACTATATATAATATTATATATCTGGAACTCTTATCATGCAATATTATTTTGACATCATAAAACCAGTCTCATATGATCGATCATCGAAATGGTTCTCACATACATGAAATGGCGGAGTTATTTTAAGCGTAAAACGGTGATAATTCACTGAGAGAAACGTGCAAGCCCTGGTTGCTACAATTAAACCAATAAAACAGTTAGAGAGATCAGTACACATATATAGTTTTAACACTAGCATATATATTTGAGTATCCAAACCAACTCTTAGCACTGTCCTAACTCGTAACATCATATTTAAGTGGCTCCATCATCATCTAATATCACTAATGGTTTACTTGCTTTGTGATGGTTCTAACAATTAATTTATATGCATGAACCAATGAAAGCTGCTTAAATATTTAATATAACAAGTTTTGAATTTATTGAAATTTATCATTTAGGATTATATGTGTGTGTGTATAAAAGTTGCTGGTAGTGCCTTATTTTGAGTAGTAAAGCTTATAACATTTCGGTAAAATTCGTATAGACACATTCACACACACTTGAAACAACTGCATGGTTCAATTTAAAATCCATTTGAATTATTCAAAGATTTGAGTTGAGTGTAAGTTTAGCTGTTTTTAGCCTCTATATATAATGCTTTTGATTTAGTACATGTTGAGAACTGCAAATTTAATTCACTGTATGTTTCATTTGATAGTAAGATGCCTTTTTTTTTTTTTTTTATTATTATTATTATTTTTTTAATTTTATTTAGAGAATGTAATTAGTGTCTAAGCTTCAACTTGAAGGTACGTTATCAATTTTTCCCAGGCTGCATGTGAAGAAAGTATCGTTTATAATTTTCAACTTTATGAGATGCGATTAGATTAAATTTTATTTTGGGCACTAAATGTGTTCCTGTATATTGACTTTGATTTAGCATGCATGTTGAGAACTGCAAATCTAATTTACTATAGGTTTCATTTGATTGTAAGATGCTTTTTTTTTTTTTTTAATGTAGAGAATGCAATTAATGTCTAAGCTTCAACTTGAAGGTACATTATCAATTTTTCCCAGGCTGCATATGAAGAAAGTATCGTTTATGAAAATTTTCAACCTTATGAGATGCGATTAGGTTAAATTTTGTTTTGGGCACTAAATTTGTACCTGTAGCTATCACGTTGATTTATGTAATGTACATCATCTTTAGCTAATAAATTGATGGAGGCCTTATGAATGTTATATGGGATTAGCTGCTCGTGTAAGGCTTTGCAAGCATCATAATCTAATTCTAATGTACAATGTGTTAAAACGTTGTCATTCCATATATATGTGCTGCTTATAAGTTTTTTCACACGATGGATGAGCTTTGCTTAGAAACTTACAACTCAATTTCCGTGTGCAGAAATCTAGATTCTCACAGTATTTGAAAGCAACACTAACAAATAACGTTTGACGACGTATCAGTTCGATTTCTCAATCATTGCTACTGTGTTACATATATGTCTTTAATTCCCATAAGTTTATAAAACTGTTTTATTTTGATTTGAGTTACTAGTTAGTATTGAAACCGATATTTATAATTTTCACAAACATTTACACATTTGACTCCATAACGATACGTAGCTTAGTTAATTTGTCATTGTCAATATTTCGACCTTGTGGTTAAGCTTGTGTTGTTAATAACTGGGAATATACACACATGATAAGATTTTCTTTTTAAGGCTAAGAGAAAAGTACACATAGTATGTATACAAAAAAAGAAGGAATAGAGCAGGGAGAAATGCATGTTCACATAAATAGGATAATTGAGGAGTTAAAAGGAAAACAAAAACAGAAGAGAAGAAGATGTGAAGAAATTAAGCAAAAAGAGACAAGGAAGATATACATGTAATAAATGGTACTTCATGGAAGAAAATAAGGAAAAGGAGATGAGGACGAAGAGAAAAAAGTGTATCAAAATAAATGTGGCACACAAGACTCGAATTCGAGCCAAACATGAATCCACCCTTGTATGCGTTAATACTTGGGTGCTTCTCTGTATGTTTATTCTATACTGCATTTAGTCACCGAACATTCTAACTCTCAAGTGTTTGACTGCATATCCGATGTCAACTATACGTCTCACGGTAGTCGATAGCAACGCACCAGTCACTGGCGTTTGCAACGTGATGTTAGTTATTTGTTGTTAGCTGTAGCCTGTAGCACTTGGTATGTTGGTAACTTGGACTACCTAGAAAGCAACATAAATTATAAGATGAATGAATCATCAATGTCAACAACCGAATATTAAATGCAAAGAGAATTTGAACGTCGACTATGTACAAATGAATATTGTAGTAATCATAAAATAAATTGACAAATACAGCAAATGAGTAGTTGAATTTACCTTTGTTCTTCTAGCACCCTCTAACTGTCCCATTTATTACCCCAATTCCAAAAGAAAAAAGTTGATACCACCCTCCATATCAAGGTGGTTCTTTTTCCCCTATATAAACCACTCCTTACTCTTCACTTCATGCAAACAAAACACAAGAGAACACAAAACAATTAGAGTAAACAAAAAAAAAGATAGAGTTTTTAAGATGGAGAATTTTCACTTTTCCAAGATGTTCCTCATTCTCACTGTAATTCTTGGTACTCTCACAGTTGATCTTGTTAATGGAGCTGGAAGACTTCTCAAGCCCAAAGATGATGCAGTTGTTCAGCCCCAAACATTTGGGCCCTTAGTTGGATTATTTCCAAACCCAGGTTTTGGTGGATCTATTCCCAACCCAGGTCTTGGTGGGTCATTTCCTAATCCAGGTTTCGGTGGGTCATTTCCTAATCCAGGTTTCGGTGGATCTCTACCCAGCCCAATCTTTCCTGGATCGTTTCCGAGCCCAAGTCTGGGTACCGGTTCGTCGTTTTGCGGTTTCCCCGGGGTCCGTTGTGCTCCCGGTGTCCCCGGAGGTTCTCTTGGTGGTGCTGGAGTGGGTGTTCCTGGAGGATCCGGCGGTAATAACTCTCCGTGAAAAGTGAAGTGGAAGTCGGGTTTACTATTAAGTAGTGTGATGGTAACTTAATTATAAGCTGATGAAATTGAAACCTAAATAAAATGTGAAGTGGGAATGTTTTACTACATTTTCTATTAACGTTGCCAGTTCTGTTGTCATGCATTTAGTATCCAAATTGTATAATTAGTTTTTGTTTATGAGGTTTAGTGGTTTGGTTCTTGTTTTGCTTTAATGTGTATTAGTTTTACAATTTCATTTTGTGTTCAGTATAGCTGCAATTAATAAGGAAAAGATTAATTAAACAAAGTCTCGTGGAGACCATCATTATTTAATTTAAAAAGAGAAGAACTTCTTTGGAAAAAATTGACGTTAATAACAAAATACATTTTTTTATATATGGAACAAGAACAACAAACAACTCCTAACTAAACATTATAATTTTTCAATAATATTCCTTATGTTTTATATATATATATATATATATATATATAAAACGTAGACTATAAGACTTACTCATTAATTAAGTAGTATAGTTTCTTAGTTGGCAAAGTTGTGTGAGGATTGTCTTTTTAAATGACGAATCTATATTGTCAATAAAAATATTGACATCTATATTGTTAATAAAATACATTTTTCATTTAATTATGAATGTACCTATGATGTTAACTAAACATTTTAAGTTTTCAACAATAACTTTAATATTTGTTTGCCTTTTTAAATATGTATTATAGACGGTATCTCATGAGATTTACAATGTATTGTTTTATTCCTTGAATGTGTCAAGATATATTACAAGACTCAACTTCAACTCGAAGAATAACTCATCTCATAGTTTAATTCGTATTTTATCATATTATGTTTTGTATTAAATATCTTCTATAACTTAATTTTCGTTTCCTAGTTGGATTAAATAGCTAGTTTATATTTTTATATAAGCATATGTTGCTTTCTATTTTTTTATATTCTTATTACTTTTAATCTTCTATTAATATAGATTTCTTTCAATTTCTATATCGTAACAGAATGCATAGTAAATCATGATAACAATAACATCGGGTGCTTACATGAATTATAATGGGTTACCTCTAGTGCTGTTAAACGAGCCGAGTCGAGCCCGAGCTCGGCTCGTTAATAAAACGAGTAAAAAAAAGGGGCTCGAGCCTAATCAAGCTTTAACGAGCCTTATCTATAAAAATATTAAAAATATGTATAAAAAATATAAATTTATTAAAATAATTACTCTTAACGAGCTTTATCGAGCCGAGCCGAGCTCGGTTCGATAACGAAACGAGGATGAAGTCAGGCTCGACTCGGCTCGAAATAGCTTATCGAGCCTTACCGAACCGAGCCCTCGGTAAGGCTCGACTCACATAACAGCACTAGTTACCACGGGAATTCGATGTGGGCAAGTGTTAACATACGTTTAGAAAAGATTGGTCTCATAAAAATGTCCATCTCGGATTTGTTTGGTTGTAAAACACACACACACACACCTTTCTATGGGTGCACAGTCGATGTTTTCTATTCATAGTTATTATACACGCATCTCGAGAACTCTTCTAGCTAGTTGTACTGTTACGTAAGGCAGGCTGAGATTTTGCCACCATTTAAATTGATGCACACATGTACGTAAGTCTCCAGGGGATGATATTATAGTGTACAAAAGTGCGACAAACGACTATGTACGCCGGTAAATCTGTACTCAAGACGTGAGTATATTTAATTAAAAAATTAATTCATCATCAATGAAAAATCGATTAATATTAATAAAAAAGTTTTATGATCAATAGAAAATTGAATAATATTAATAAAAAAATATTACTATTAATAGAATATTAATATTTTTTAATTAAAAGTTATTAATATTTTTTTAGACCCGCCTCTAGGTAAATTATCTAGAGACTATCTCTCAAGAGACTTAGACTATGTTCTCTTCGTCTGAACTGAACTGAATTATAGTATAAAATATAACTAAGCAAAACTGAACTGAACTAAATGAATCTGAACTGAACTGAAATTTCAAGTCACCTTCATTTACTGGGTGCTCAGCTCATCGGGTTTTTGGCAATTTACTCCGTTGTATTTGTCATAAAGAGCCGATTGATCCACTGTACTATTTTTAAAGGCCGTTTACCCCCATGTTTTTATTTATATATAAGGTGCAACTCGCCCCCTTACGCTAATTTTCCGTTAAATACGTCTAATGGTGTTAACTTTTCCGTTAACTCTTAACGAATTACCCTTTTGTATTAAATATAAAAGGTGGATTACCCCCTTGTATTATTTTTATTGAAAATTTTTAACCCAAAAAAATTGAATTTTTTTAAAGCTTGTTCTATTAAATATCACTTTATCCAATGCACCCAAGTAAACTAAGTAAATGCATTCTATGTCATCCAATGCTTTTTTTTTTTTTTTTTTAATGACATAGGCTTATTATCATGATAGAGTTAGTCGATCACAAAGATTGATGACGATGACGAATATGGAAATTTATATGGTTTGGTATACCATACCATACATCTAAAACTAAGCAATTACTACTTGATATATATACATATATACTCCAAACACAAACTCTTATGAGATACGGTTTCTAGATAACTTATTTAGAGACGGCCTATGTTATCAGTAAAATTATCCATGTTATTAATTAAAATATTTATATTGTTAACGAAATAAGTCTTGTTGTAATATGAAAAAACACTGATGTTGAGAACATAGATGTTTTGATTATAAACATTGATGATTTTCTTGGCAATAGTCCGCCTTGACAATTATCTAGAGACCGTCTTTCAGAGACTTACTCTACTACAAATAGGTAAATGTACGTGTAGACACCGAAAATTCATAAATTTGTGGTGTGTTTAGATTAGATATTTTTTAGAGATAATTATCACAAAAATATGTGATGATATTTAGAAGATATGGAGAATATCAAATCTTAACCATTTAGAGTTCATCTAGTTTTGGGATAAAGACTGTATCTTGCTCCGTAAGTCATAATTCTCTTATAAATAGGAGATCTTGGTTAGAGTTTCACAGTTAGAGATGGATTAAGTCACAAACGACTCCATCAAACTCCCTACTACCAAATTGTAGGTTAAACCCAAAATCCGGATCAAGCTGCTGAGGCCCCGGTACTTAGAGAGAGGAATCAAGAGATCGAAAGTTGTAACTCGCAAGTTATCAAATAAAAATTCCATGTTCCATGTTTTTCTTTGCCTCTTTTTAATGTTCATTTGCAGGTTATGAAAATCCATGGCTAACAAATTGGCACGCCCAGTGGGACGATTTTCGCTCTTCATCTCCACTATCTAAAAATCCATGTTTGTAGATACAATGGGGGCATGCTAAATCACCTTTGGGGGCATGTCAAATCAAGCTTCAAGTTCTCCATCATGTTTTCGAGACCAAGTTGCAACCGCCATCAAATCTCTACAACTGGTCTCGAGGGGGTATTTGTAGACACCGAAAATTCGTAAATTTGTGGTGTGTTTAGATTAGATATTTTTTAGAGATAATTATCACAAAAATATGTGATGATATTTAGAAGATATGGAGAATATCAAATCTTAACCATTTAGAGTTCATCTGGTTTTGGGATAAAGACTGTATATTGCTCCTAAGTCATAATTCTCTTATAAATAGGAGATCTTGGTTAGGGTTTCACAGTTAGAGATGGATTAAGTCACAAACGACTCCATCAAACTCCCTACAACCAAAACTGTAGGTTAAACCCAAAATCCGGATCAAGCTGCTGAGGTCCCGGTACTTAGAGGAGGAATCAAGAGATCGAAAGTTGTAACTCGCAAGTTATCAAATAAAATATCCATGTTTTCTTTGCCTCTTTTTAATGTCCATTTGCAGGTTATGAAAATCCATGGCTAATAGTACGCACCCGGAAAGTTAAAAGAAGTTTGTTAGAATGAAGGTGACTTGAAATTTGTATCTCATAGCAAGTAAAATAAAGTAAAGACGGCACGGGGTTATAAAACCTAGAATTGAATCCCACTCCCACCCGAAATATATATATGCCAACTGGGCTCCTCAAACACCAAAATGCCAACTGCTGAATTACACACGAGTAGCCGTTTTAAGAATCGAAACGGAGTACTTAGGTGCTCAGCTCATCACTTTATCCTCATGTTCATTATATTGTTCACTACTAGCATGGATCATAGAATGCATGAAGCTAAGTCTAAACTAGAGTTAATTATTTAATTTGATGGTTTCGTACAGGTCCCTATCTGACGGAGAGTTGGAAACTAATCACCGGTTGAAACTGAATGCCTGTGAGAGCGAGCTAGTGAGGCGTTCAAGTGATGACTATAATGAAACCCTGCTTCATGATCATCATGATCATATTATAGACATTTCCCCAAGTGCTACATCTCCCTGCAGGTTCTATACTTTATTAAGCACTTCACTATTGCTTCACTTGTTAGAATTAAATTCGCGCCATTAATCAAACCTGTCAAAAGTACAAATTAACCTATATGAATTGGCCATGGGAAATGTTAGAATATGTATATATTTAAAGTAGATTTCTAATTAAATTAGAATACTTGGATTCCTAATTAGATTAGAATACTTGGCTATCAAGCAATCACATTGTATAAATACATGTACTCATTATTGAATCAATGCACAAGATTATTATCTTACATGGTATCAAGACCTAAATTCGGTCCCTCCACCGCTATTGCTCCTGCTCGCCTCTTCTTCTCACGCTTCCTTCCTGCTTCCGCCTCACGCTGAAACTTCTCCCTACATCTATTCTTCCGGCCTCACGCCACCTTCTTTCCCGAACAGCTCCTCGTCTCCACCATGTCTGAATCATCCAAGTTTCATCCGGCTCTCTCTATCACCAACGTTCGATCACTAATCCCTATCACGTTGGATACTGAGACAGGCCTCTATCATTCTTGGGTGACGTTATTCCAGGTTCAAGCACGGGTGCATAATCTTATGCATCACATCCTACAACCGACGGAAGAGGCCGACATCGCCAAAATCAAGGCTCTCAAGGAAGCCAATGTCGATCTCTACAATCGACTTGATGCCGTCGTTTTACAGTGGATCTATGCGACCGTCTCTTCCGACCTCCTTCATGCCATTCTTGTCAAGAATGACACGGCTGCTGCTTGGTCCCGTCTTGAACAAATCTTCATGGATAACAAAGGTTCTCGAGCTACTCATCTAGAGGAAGAGCTCGCAGACGTCCGCCTTGACAACTTCTCTTCTGCCGAGGCCTATTGCAATCACGTCAAGTCCCTTGCCGATCGACTTGCCGACGTTGGTATTGAGGTTTCTGAAAGCCGTCTAGTTCTACGTCTTCTCAGTGGTTTAACTGAAGCTTATTCCGGAACTGTTGACTATGTTCAAAATCAGGATCCTCTACCTTCTTTTGAGAGTGTTCGCTCTCGTATAAAGCTCGCGGAGCGAACACTCAAGCATCGTGCACACAAAGAGGCCGGTGGTTCGGCCCTCTTAGCTTCTTCTGGTGGCCATAACTCTGGAGATACCTCTGACTCTGTCATCCCATCCTCTTCTTCTGGCAGGTACAACAACACCAACACCAAGAACAAGAAGAAGAACAACAACAGAGGCGGTCCAAACCGCAAAGGCAACACCACATACGGGCAACCTCCTGGAGCTCCTCCTCACCAGTGGCAGCCACGGCAGCCCACTCCTCAATGGCAGCCGTACGGCTGGCCCTGGCAGCAATGGGCCCCGCCATGCCCCTTCCCCACGGCCCCATGGCAGCCCGCGCCTCGTCCACCAACTCAGCAGGGTCTCCTTGGCCCTCGTCCGCCTCATCAGCAGGCATTCTATTCCGGTGCTTCACCCACCGATGTCGAGGCAGCTATGCATACCTTGGGACTCACTCCTCCGGATGGTAACTGGTACATGGACACGGGTGCTTCGTCTCATATGACACCCGACAAAGGTACTCTCTCCCCTTATTTCAATTCGGGTACTTATAATCATCGAGTTATTGTTGGCAATGGTCATATGCTTCCGATTCAAGGTTATGGTAACACTTACCTATCTCCTCCCCATCCTCCTCTTCTCCTGAAAAACGTGTTACATGCTCCTAACCTTGTTAAAAATCTTGTCTCTGTTCGCAAGTTTACCACAGATAACTCTGTTTCCATTGAATTTGATCCTTTTGATTTTTCTGTTAAGTATTTCCAGACCGGGAAACGAATCATGAGATGTGATAGCATCGGAGACCTATATCCAATCCACTCAACAAAATCGGCCACCCCCCTTCAAACAGCTTTTTCAGTTTTTCCTTCTACTTTATGGCATAGTCGTTTAGGGCATCCGGGAGAAGCTATACTTAGCTCTCTCTCTCGCAAGAATTTTATTCGTTGTAATGCTCTAAAACATTCTTTTTGTCCCTCTTGTTCTTTAGGGAAACAAATAAAATTGCCTTTTCATAATTCATTATCCACTACTACTTCTCCCTTTGATATTGTGCATAGTGATCTCTGGACTTCCCCTATAGCTAGCTCTAGCGGTCACCGCTATTATGTGCTGTTTCTTGACGATTTTTCCAAGTTCTTATGGACCTTCCCTATCTCTAAGAAATCTCAAGTATTTGCTATATTCGTTATGTTTCATGCATTTGTTCGCACACAATTCAATACGTCTATTAAAAACATCCAATGCGACAATGGCAAGGAATTCGACAATAGTCTATTTCACTCTTTTGCACAAACCAACGGTATTCACTTCCGTTTTTCTTGCCCTCACACTTCTTCCCAAAACGGCAAAGCCGAAAGGCATATTCGTTCCCTAAATAATATTGTTCGGACTCTTCTTGCTCATGCATCGATCCCGCCATCCTTTTGGCATCATGCACTAGCCACAGCGACTTATCTACTCAACATCCTTCCCTCAAAGGTACTTGAGTTTTCCTCCCCCACTCAATATCTATACCATCGACTTCCACGATATGACCATCTTCGTGTTTTTGGTTGTCTTTGTTTTCCCCTCTTTCCTTCTTCTACTATAAACAAACTCCAAGCTCGTTCCACCCCTTGTGTTTTTCTTGGGTATCCGTCTGATCATCGGGGGTACAAATGCTATGAAATCTCTAGTCGCAAAACCATTGTATCTAGACATTTGATTTTCGACGAATCGAGTTTTCCTTTCTCCAAGCACCACACACCCGACCCCACCACCTATGAGTACTTGGATTCGGATATTGATCCATCTTTTCTTCATCACTTGCTCACTCGGCCCAACTCCATCTCTGGCCCATCTGACGGCACCTCTAGGCAGTTACGCCTCAATCGAGCTAACCGATATCCCTTTGGTTACGCCTTCTTGGGCAAACGCTTCACAACCAGTTCGCCCCTTTGGGCCAACCGCTAATCGGCCCACATTCCCTCCCGGTTTTGCTCCAACCGCACCTCTCACCCGGTCGCGTACGCGGAACCCTAAATACTATGGTCCGGATTATGTCAATCTTGCTACATCCGTTGCCATCTCTCCTCTTCCTCGAAATCCAGTACATGCTTTAGCCGACCCCAATTGGAAATCCGCCATGCTCGATGAATATAATGCTCTTATTGATAATAAGACTTGGGAGTTAGTTCCTAAGCCATCCAATGCAAATATTATTCGATCTATGTGGATTTTTCGTCACAAAAAATCGGTTCTTTTGAGCGACATAAGGCTCGTCTTGTAGGTGATGGTCGATCCCAGCAAAAAGGTGTTGATTGTGATGAAACATTCAGTCCTGTTGTCAAACCGGCTACTATTCGCACTGTGCTCAGTATTGCAGTCTCTCGTTCCTGGCCAATTCACCAACTTGATGTCAAGAATGCATTCCTTCACGGTAACCTTACTGAAACCGTATACATGCATCAGCCATTAGGGTTCAGAGACTCTCAACATCCTGACCATGTCTGTTTACTGAAGAAATCCCTCTACGGATTGAAACAGGCACCGAGGGCCTGGTATCAGCGATTTGCTGATCATCTTACGACAGTTGGTTTCTCTCACAGCACAGTTGATCACTCTCTGTTTATCTACCGCCGTGGTTCTGACATTGCTTATATTCTTCTCTATGTTGACGATATTATTCTCACTGCATCTACCGACACTCTTCGCAAATCCATTATGGCCTTCTTAAGTGCCGAATTTGCTATGAAAGATCTTGGTCCTCTAAGCTACTTCTTGGGCATCGCAGTGACTAGGAACAAAGACGGTTTATTTCTCACACAGAGACAATATGCCGAGGAGATTATCGAACGAGCCAACATGTCCTCCTGCTCTCCTTCCCAAAGCCGGTCGATACCAAACCGAAATTGGGAGCCTCGCCTTCTGCTCCTTTTGCGGATCCCACTGCCTATCGTCAGCTTGCTGGTGCTCTTCAATATCTCACATTTACTCGTCCGGACATCTCTTATGCGGTTCAACAGGTATGTCTTCACATGCACGATCCTCGGGTTGATCATATGAATGCTCTCAAGCGTATTATACGCTACATTCAAGGAACTAAGGACCTTGGCTTGCAACTGTATAACTCGCGCGTGGACACATTGACTTCCTACACCGATGCTGACTGGGGTGGTTGTCCTCATACACGACGATCTACATCTGGTTATTGTGTTTTTCTCGGTGATAATCTCATCTCTTGGTCGTCTAAGCGACAACCCACTCTTTCTCGCTCCAGTGCTGAAGCTGAATATCGCGGTGTTGCTAATGTTGTTTCTGAATCTTGTTGGCTTCGCAATTTGCTACCGAATCGCACTTTCCGGTTCATAAAGCAACGCTAGTTCTTGTGACAATGTTAGTGCCATTTACTTGTCCGGTAATCGATCCAAAGATCAACGCACGAAGCACATAGAGATGGATATACGCTTCGTCCGCGAAAAGGTTGCAAGGGGTGAAGTTCGAGTCTTACATGTACCCACTCGTTATCAGATTGCTGACATTTTCACTAAAGGCCTTCCGAAGATTCTCTTTGATGATTTTCGTGACAGTCTAAACATTCGCCAGCCTCCCGTTTTGACTGCGGGGGGCGTGTTAGAATATGTATATATTTAAAGTAGATTCCTAATTAGATTAGAATACTTGGATTCCTAATTAGATTAGAATACTTGGCTATCAAGCAATCACATTGTATAAATACATGTACTCATTATTGAATCAATGCACAAGATTATTATCTTACAGGAAATATTCTTACGTCTAATTAGTAAGATGAATAACAGAGCAAATTTCGTAAAGTCCATGATCAGGAATGAAGAAAGAATCGAATTGCATTTTATCGAAGAAGAAAGCTAGGTTACAACGAATTAAAACTTAATACGATAATCTGAAAGTTCGTTCTCGTTGATTGACTTTTCCTATTCATAGCTGACGAATCTTAATTGCAAGGAAGAGTATATAACATTTTTATGACGAACTCTGTCATAACTAGTTCTTTCAACTGGGTCCTTTTTCAATTTCTTATAGTCATCGCTGTCCATGTCCTCAATTCTTCATATTTCACAATTTGGTCCCTGAGATATTACAAAAGCTCTGTTCTGCAAATTTTGCAGATATTACATGTATTCTAACATTCTATAGATCAGGTCATCAGGATGAGATTTAATCTTTAGATTCAGCCTCTCTAATTCATGAACATTAGTAGCTAGAAAACACAAGCATCCACCCAAGTGCTCACATTTCCTTAGTTTATACTAGCGGCAAATGAATTTTTCTAATTATATTTAGGAAAAATGTTCATTTCTAAGTCACGCTAATACGAAACATAAACCACTTATGGTTATTTTCATCGCAGGTGTGTTGGCAGGAGAAACACAGTGGTGATGAAATATTTGGTTCCGACACTGCTGCTTCTTGTAGGGATAAAATATCAGGTTTCGCCTGATTTCTTATTCCTGAAAAATGCAGTCCAGATTGGGTGTTTCGTGGGAAGCATATGTGTATATTGGCCAACAGTACAAATTATGGAAAAGTGGAGTCATTCAAAACCCAAACTAGCGAACATTCTTAATTGCTCTGTTGTTGCTTGTAAAGTTCTTTCTGTGTTTTCTTTGATGTCATTGTTATTTCCCTGGCATTTGCCACTGCCGGTGTTTATAACATCAGTTTTTTTTCGGTTTTGTCTTGACTGCCATAATGGTGGTATGGTATGTTGTTGGTTCAGAATAGATGCACACTGCTAGTTTTGCAAAATAAGTTCCAGCAGAGAAATGATCATCACCAGTTAATTTGGGGGAAATTACGCGTTTTCATGTACATGATGTAATGTTTGCACTTGTACAGTACTACATGGTTAACTTTGAGGCTAAGATTGATATGAAATATGATTCATATGAAGAACAAATTACAAATTGATAAGTTTCGCACAGAGATCGCTGAATATATCCCAGCACCAGATCACAACATAAAAAAAATCATAATCTCTCCAACTTCTGCCAGGATACTGTTAGTCCTAACCTAAGGATTTCATGATAATCATGTTACTTTTTTATATTTCATTTTCTTTTATGTATGTAACTAATATTTTAAGCTGATCACACAATTAATCAACTCATGCTCAAGGACGACATAATGGTAAAGAATCCATGATTTATAAATTTATAATAGCGGTTCAATGACTCCTGACTTAATTCACTTCTAATAGTGTTGAACATGGAACGATTAGAAAGTGGAACAACTTTGGAGGGAAAAAATGATTAAGAAACAACTCAATTTTTGTTTTAGAATCTGATACAACTTTTGAAAATGTGTGGTCATAAATCATTCTCACCAAATTTGAAGAGACAGATATACCCTCTCTACCAATTCCAGTTACAAGTGTTTAAATGAAGTGAAATTAAGAAGAAGTAACTGTTCAGTTTGGAGACTCCAGACGTTTCTCACTGTAATTGAGCACTGATTTCTCTCTCAATTTTGAACTCCCAAATAAATGTCTTGTTCAAAAAATTTGGCCTCCAGGTTTATATGGCATAATCAATCACTCAATTGACAACACAGAGAAGAAGAAGAAGATGTCAGGTTCAGACAGGAAGAAGCTAAACATGCAGTTGTGGCCGGAGAGTGGAACGGAGAAACAATTACATGACATCAACCATGATGCATTGACGGATATGTGTAAGCAATTGATGATTTTTGGTCTTCCATTTTGCAATTATGTGTGTTGACTGTTAGGAGCACCTTTTCGATTCTGAGTTTGATTTTTTGGTCTTCCATTGCTGAGCATTTTTGCAATTATTTGTTGCTGTAGACATTTAGTTGGGAGCAAGTGGATGTGATCCAGCCAAATTTTAATGAGATGAAATGTAGTTTTTTAGTTCAATTCAGGAAGTAGAAACAGAACAACACATTCCAATCAAAATAAATCACATGAACCCAATTGCTAATCATAGAAGCTCCCAATTCAACCAATTCAACTATATGAACCAGACATAAACATAAAGAATTCTACTTACAGAATAGTGTTAATTAAATATTGTCATTTTGGATATTGTGTTAATTAAATGTTGTGGATGTGATTTAGAGCATTGAAGAGGCTACCAGGAAGACCAAGGAAGAAAAGGTTCCGGCCTAGAAGCGAAGGACCAAAACGCCTATTCCTCTGTTCAAGGTGTGGGTTGTTGGGTTCACATTACTGGACTACTTGCAGAGATGCGATAGAGTACTAGTTAGCGTATGATGCTTTTCTATTCATTTAGCTTTTGGTTTTCAATTTCAAACTTCAATAATTATATAGCAGCAAAGTCTTTCTTTGCAGCGTTCAATAATTGAATCTTTCATAGTTTCCCATAATTATTCTGGAAATTGTTCTCCAAATAGTAGAACTCTGTTTTATGACATCTTGCTGGACCTTTATCAATATATAGTTCTGATCACAACATTTTTCAATTACTTGGATATGTGATTCTGTTGATAACTTTCCACACACACATCAGTTACATTAAATTTGGTACTAATTGGTATCTGTAGCCTCCTTGTGGCAATACTTAGTCAACTGTGTAAGCGATATAAGCACTATAAATATCTCCTCGTTAATATCGTCGATGCACCGCCACTATGGACATATATATCATGGACATATGTCGGTGCACGATTAGAAGTCAGCGTACATGTAGACATATATAACTTAGTCAGGTATTTCTATATGGATATCTTCTCTTGATATGTAAACATAACAATGGACATATGTTATCATAAAGCTAGGTATTTCAACAAACAATTAGACATGTGTCTACTAAGTTCTTATCTATTAGATGAGTTTCAGCTGTATTGTAATGGGATGTTTTACATATGTCAACATACAATAAACATATGTCTGTTTAGTATAATGGTGAAAAAATCATGAACACTAATCGACATATGTCTGCTAACCAGTCGATATGTGTTTGTGCGCCCACAACATGTATCAAGATAAAACAAAACAAAAGGTCATATTCTGACCGAAATGCAACAAAGATAACCTTCAACTAAATACAATTCAATACCCAATCAAGTCAAGCAACAATAAATAGTCTCAAAACATCATAAAGTCTGAAACACACAAATAGGTGGTCAGATAAAATCCTTTCACAAAAGAAGGTCGAAACAAAACATAAATTATCTTCAAAATAATTCGGTGCCTTTCCTCTTATACAAGCGATAAGATCAACTGATCAAGGGGTTGGGGTGCTCAATAACAGTGCGTACGAAGGTGTTCATCATGCGTGCCCTGTACTCACCACCCATCAACTTGGTCCATGAACGAGCTGATAAGCCAAGGCCTTTACAGATGTTCTCTATGTAGTGGCATACAAGGACGCCGCAGTCTAATGATGTAGGTGCCTGCTGCGGTGGATTCTCACATCGTTTGATATTAGTCTTTAGCTGCTTGAACGGCAGCTTGATCGAGTACTGTTTACATACCTGACGGATACGTGGCTCAACATAATCGACCTGCAAACATCACAACATGCAGGTTAAAACATATTATTCAAACAACTAATGAATGATATGTGCAAATAAATATAAAAAACTGTTGCTTCAATTTAAAAATTTACCAACTCTATGGCATCCTGAAAATAGCAATCTTCGCTTATATTCCCACGCTTCAAGGGGTTGTAGTGGCACCAACTCCCATCGCTGACTGAAAACTTCACAAGAGTCCAATATCTAAATCAACACAGGAAGTAAAAAAAAAACCATTATGTTCTAAAAAAGTCACATAACTACAATGAAAAAATGGAAACCAAGAAAATACCTTTGTCACCCATTCTACCAACTCTTCTTCGGGAGTTTCCCTCTTCATATACACAAACCGTTTGTAAATATAAATCATAAGATATTCCGTATAATCGAGACTTAAGAATGCTAAAATATAGAGCATTTTGTGTTTAGATCGTCCAGTTACAAGTAGACATATGTCACTATACAGCTATATATGCTCATATATAAGTATACATATGTCACTATAAGGATAGGTATGTCCACAAGAAAAAAACATGTCTACTGACTGTACCCTAAAGGTCAATGAATTTCTAATGAAATGTAAGGAAGGGAATACTGGCTAAAGCATTTTGTACAGAAAACTTGATTGAATAAGAGCAACAAAACTAACAGTTAGCTCAATAAACTTTAGAACTAGAGTGTTAATGGACTACACTGAGTCAAAATGAGCTAACAGGTTCACGTTAATCACTGAATTCTTCACTGACAATACCTCAATTGTACATGCATTAGCTTCCCTGGCATGGCAAACTATATAGTGTATAGGGGAGATTAGAAATTGGAACAAATTCGGAGGTACAGTAAGCAAATATAGCCAAAATCATACTCATTTCTATGAGCCCAATAATTGTTCATGAAAAATTGATATCAATTAAACTCTTCTACAAAGAGAATTCATCCAGGGCAAAAATTGCAGAGGGAAATGTAATTACCGTAGCCGGCTTCTACGACGACGCGCGGTGGTGGGGGAATCTTCCTTAACCATGGCAGAGAACCGGGCAGCAAACAACATTGGATCTGTGAAATCTTCAACTGATAAAAATATAAACGAAGAAGCCGGCGTCTGCTACGGGCGTAAGTATGGCGATTGGGGCGTCTGCTACGGGCGTAAATATGGTGAATTGGGCAGACGATAGATGTTTTCATGGAAACAGGTGGATTCTTGGAAATCATGAAATTGAATGTTGATATTAAATGAGTCTGATTTAGGTAAGTTGGATTTGGGAGTTTTTTTGGTTCAGGGGTTTATAAGGAAAAACAAATAATGTCTTGTACCACAATCATCAAGTTTTGTTTATGTTGTTCTCAATCAAAATTTATTTTCAGAGTTGTATTTCCTACAACTTGCCCCTTTAGAAAATCATCACAAAGACATAGCCACAATTAGAAGTAACGGGTTCATACTGTTTCAGATTAATAAGTAATTTAAAGATATTAGCTATTACATACGAATATATAAACGACAGTAAATAGAATGAAACAAACCGCCTTCAACAATAAAAATCGAGGCATATGTTTACACAGATTCCTTAAAGCAAATACGCCCTCTCACCTATAGTATTTAAGACGTCGAGCGTTTGACTTCGAGGATACAACGATTAACAAAAACTCCTAGCCGCAAAACTTGAATTTGCAACCCCCACTGCACGCACGCGTAGAGAGTTTTCCATAACCTTACCATCACACTTGAACATCTAGTATTGCTTATAAACCAGTGAAACCTTTTGCTATTTCTCAATTTGGGACAAACACACTTATCGTTCCAATATTGAGTAACTAATCCTCACCGACCCAATGTTTGTTTTGAACGTACAATATATCAAATCGAAGCTCTCACTTAGTAGGTTATGGCTATATATTTAGTTTTCTCAATTAACAAATAATGATTAAACACTTGTGTGCACTATTCATTGAAATTTGTTTTGCTAACCTGATTTATTTTCTCCAGTTCACTAAACCTTATATTTCCATTTGTAATTTTTCACTAAAAGCTTTTCTATTACCATGTTTGCAATGACCTGACAGTTAGTTGATCGAGACCCGACCCTTTAGGCCGGCACAATTATTCATAACTTGGGCCACATACGTGGAGCTAGTTTTATATTGTCCGCTTTGGGGTGGAACTCTCATGGATATCCTTTTGGATGTAGCTATAACAAAACTCATATTTAGTGTCATTAAAATATGTAGCTATAAGATTTTTCAGTAACAAAAAATCAATTTAGTATCATTTTTTAGGTAATGCCATAAAGATGTAGTTAAAGGTATAATGTCACAAGTTGTTGGTACTGTAACACTTTTTAAATGGCAATACTATTAATTAGGGTACAACTCCAATTGATACTAAATTGTTTATTGGTTACAATTGTAAATGAGATAACAAATTTTGTTTGTTACACCTTTATAATGACACTAAAAGCACACATGTCTGCACTTAAAATTGTGATGTAATGTGCTTCTTTTCACATGTAAGTATGTCTTTGAAAATACAATATTTTGACATTCAACATTGTCACGTGAAGTTCTAATCACAAACCAAGATCAATCGAATAAAAACGCACTCACAAGAACCTAAACAAATCCGAAGAATAAATCAAACAATAACACCAGATTTTGACGTGGTTCGGCAATTGTCTACATCCACGGAGGATTCTCATATTTCACTAAACAACCAAAACCAAACAGATTACAAGATAGAAGAAGTTATTCTCGATGAACAATGTCGAACTTCTTTGATTCTCTCTGTTCCTAACCGTTCTGATCTATTGGGAATAAAACTATGTATCTAGTATGAAGATGTGTTGTGTTCTATTATTCTATGAACTAACTAGTTATGGAACCACTTATTTATACAAAGTAAATAGTACCAATTCACTTCTAACTAGGAATCAAATAACTAGTAGTTTCCTTTTCCACGTTGGTTTCCAGGTGCCAATAGAATTCATAATTCTGTTTCCAAAATGATTCCTCAACATCCAACTCCTAACACTTTCAGTACTAGATGTTTAATCTAAACTCACAATTCTCCACCTAGCTTCAACATTTGAAAATCCTCAAGTATTCCTTAGATTAGAATACACCCCTTCCATCCACCAGACTGATCAAACTAAGACACAACCTGAATTTATGCACAGGAACAGGATAGCAAAACCATATGTTGGATTCTCCCCAGACTTGATCTTCTGAATCTTTATGTCTCCCTTATCCACTTCATCTTTGACAAAATGATACCTAATATCAATATTATTTGATTTGTCATGGTAAGCTTGATGTTTGGCCAAGTGAATGGCACTTTGACTGTCACAATGTATAGTCACCGTTTCTTGCTTCACTATACCCTTCAACCATATAGACTCCTTTACAGCCTCAGTCATTGCCATAAACTCTGATTCAGTAGTTGACAAAGCTACAACTGATTGATGTGCAGATTTCCAGCTAACAACAGTTCCAAACAATGTAAACACATAACCTGTCAAGGACTTCCTTGTGTCAACATTTGCAGCATAATCTGAATCCACATAACCAGTGATAGCTTCCACGCCTGAGCTTTGCTTCTCAAATAGCAATCCCATATCCACTGAGATTGCAATATACCTCAACAATCCCTTCACTGCTTCCCAATGAACTCTTCCTGGATTGTCCATATATATGCTCACAGAACTCATAGCATGAGTTAAATCAGGTTTGCAACACACCATTGAATACATAATGGACCCAACTGCACTAGCATAAGGCACCTTCTTAATGTACCCAATCTCTTCTTCCTTAGTAGGACACAACTTCGCAGATAGCTTAATGTTTGCACTTATAGGTGTTGACATGATCTTAGCATTGTTGGTCCAGATAACGGCAAAGTAAAAGACTAGAGGGGGGGGGGGGGTGAATAGTCTTTTAAAACTTTTGTCGATAAAAACTATTTCTCAGATATCTGATACTTAGATTCAGAGCGCGGAAGACTTAAGATAGATAAGTGCGAGAAGCTTAAAGTGTGTGTGTGTGTGTGTTGCTGAAATGTAAGTACAGAAAAGTAAATAACACAACAAGTATAGTGGTATCTGGAGGTGGCGTAATCCTCCAACTAATCCACTTCGGTCTTCCAAAGACCTAGAATTCACTAGAATAGATAATTGAGGTCAGCTTACAAAAATCCTATTCTAAGATTCCTTAAACAAATGGTTCCCAACCAAATGTTCCCCCTGAGTTGTTCCCCGGCTTTCCACCAAGTACTTCAGACTCAAAAACCTTTTTGAGCTATTCCCTAGCTTCCCAAGCTAAGTACTTCCTGTGCTCAATAACCTTGGAGTTATTCCTTAGTTTCTCAAACTAAGTACTTCCTGTACTCCACGCCAGTGATGGTGTTGGTTTTGGTTTGAGTTGTCAGATGAGCTTCTTTAATAACTTTTCAGTTAATCAGATAGCTCTGTGAATCAAGTATACTTAATACACTTTTCAATGTATGTATCTTGTTCTTTTTACTGACCCAATTCTTAGATAAATGTTCTAGAGAATGAATCTCAGATACTTGATCTTTCAATTCAACTCTTTCACAGATAGCTGTGCTTGTTTAGGATCAGGACACTTAGAACTTTAGTACTACTTAAGATCAGGAGCTTTGGTCGCAACAGAAAGCTTTGAGAGTAAGTAGTTTGCTTGAGAGATTAAGATATGTGTTCAGTGTAAGTTCTTCAGGTTGTGTAGTGTGTCCTCTCAAGCAGTCTAAGCGTTGATATTTATAGATGAATTCGAGTGCCGTTTGAATAGTATCCGTTAGGCTTAAATCAAATTCAAACTATTGATATTTGTGTATAGTACTGTAGTAGGTTTGTCTTCTTCTTCAGAAGCTACCGTTGCTTTTGTTCAGACATCTCTGTCCATGCATTTAATGCATTGTACTATACTTTTGTCCTGTAGTGCCAACGGAACTATGCTTTGTATCAGAGACAACCTTGATCAGATTTCTCTGATTCTTTGCACGTTCTTATCTTTAACTTCAGATACCACTTTTATTGAAACAACTTTGTTTGCAATATATATATATTTCTTTTTCAGAAATGTGGTTAAAGCTCAAGGTATCTGAGAATAGATATCTGTGGACACTTTCCTTGTTTTCAGATAGACCTTTTATTTCTCAGATATCTCTTGTGACACAGTTTGTTTAAAACTATTCGTGTCTTCAAGATATCTGCCCAAGGTATCTGTAAAACTGTTTCAGTAATCTTGCGCAGTCTTCAAATCTTCAATGTCGTTGAACTTGTTCTGCTTGGATGTCTTCTTCTTGGTCTTCTATTCATAAAATAAAAATTACATTTTGAGACCTAACATCCTATACAAGATTAGCTAGACTATCATACTTAGTGGGTTTCCTCTTTTACAATGTTCAAGTGAACCAAGAGTACTAATCACCTTTCTGAGACTAAGATAAGTCATCATGTTGCTGATCAAAATCTAAACAGATATTTCTAACAAAATATCTAACAAATTTCCTAACAAATTTCCCCCTTTTTGATCAGTCAACGATGACTATCTGACCTATTACAAATCTGGATGAGTGAACAATCCACCACTTAATCATTTCTCATGATCTTTCAATTCATTCAATTAAGTGCAGAAAGTAAACATCAACCAAATCACAAGGTGTGATCTTTGCTGACAAGTTATCTTTTATAGAATACTATCTGAGAGTAAGTTCTTCAGATAAGTTACAAAGAAAGATTACAGATAACTTCAATACATAAAACAATTTAGCTCAGTCAGCAAAAATACAAAAATACATAGTAAATTAGGACAACAGGAGTAGCCAAGCTCCAAGTAAACATCCTAATAGACTAGTCTTCAAGTCTTCAACAGTAGTTCTATGGATCAGTCTGCAAATTTCCTATCTCCAAACCTTTTGATGTCATCAGAATAATCATAGAGAAGTGTTTTGACGAGCATCTCAGTGTCTCTGGCAAATCCACAGACCTCTTTGTAGGTTTTGGTAGGATTTTTCTTGACAAAATGTTTGACCCACAGATACTTTCCACACTTCCAGGCATGCTCTATTCTGATATCTGAAAGCTTGAAGTATTCGTAGATAATCCTCAGATATCTGATGTCACCCTTGTATTGATCTTCAGTTAGATAGAACGACTCATAGGGTTCCACAGCGAGTCTTGCTCTTGTGCCTGTTCCTGTGATATTCAGAATTCTGTGCACATCATCTGGCTTTCCATATGGACATTCATCAGAGAGGTCCTCTCTCATGGCTTCAGTTCTCTTGACAACTTCAAAATCCAACCAGGCTTTAATGTGATTGGTGTTGATCAAGGTTGGCTTATCTTTTCTCCATGCCATAAGTTGTTTATGGATTGGTTCTGGAAATCTTGAATTTACCAGTAGATGCTTAAGTTCCAGAATCCAATAGCCATTTTTCTGATTGATGCACCTGTAGATAGAGGAATCATTGTCATTCTTCACATACTCTATTTTGGCTTCTTCTGGCCTGAGTGGAAATTGACTTTTTCTTTGCTCAGCTCTCAGTCTGTTCCTTCTCTGTCTTGAATTCTCTTTGGGGTTGTTGCTTGAAGAACCACCCTGGATAGACTTGGTATTTCCAGAGGGTGTTTTAGCTGCTAGGGGCTTTGCAGCTATGGGCTCAGTTAGGCGTTCAATTTTCCTTTTTCTGTGAAGAGGAGCTTCATCTTCATCAGTTTCCTCATCATCATCAAGATTAAATCTTGTGAGAGTTTTATAGGCTTCTTCATTGCCCAGGGACTTGATTTGGCCTTCTTCTTTTTCTTCAGAAGATTCATCAATCCCTTTAACCTGTCTTCTCCTTGGAGCCTTGGTACTCCTTGGAGGTTTCTGTGCCATGGCCCTTGTTATCATTGTAGTTCCTTCAGTAGGTTTCTGGGAAGCAGCTACTATTTGCAAAGCAGCTTGGCTTGAGGAGGGTTCATTGATTCTGAGTGGTGGCTGGGAAGTTTTCATGTTTCTTTTTCCTCTCTGAGCCGCACCAGCTCCAGATTTCTTCTTGTTTTCTTCTCCTTCTTCCCATCCCCCCTGACTTTGAGGTCCAGATTTGTACATTCTTTCCCCCTTAGTCATTGTTGGCTGACTCAGTCTCATAAAAGAATCTGAGAGAGAGTTAAAATGCCCTTGCAAATAATTGTAGGCAGTGACCAACTTCTGAAGTTCGGCTTTGAGCTCCTGATTTTGCTTGATAAGTCCATTGTCCTTATCAGTGAGCTCTGCCAATGGGCCTAGGATGGCATCTGCTTTTCCAGCAGTGTAACTTGCCTCTTGGAAAGCTTTTTCAGCTAAAGACGCATCATCGTCCCTTATCATTCCCAGATCTTTCTGAGCAATGACTATGCTAGTTGTTCTTTGAGTGACGAGCTCAGTGAACTTTTTCATTTCAGAGGGGACGGAGGTAATTACTTCCTTGTTCTGTGAAGACATCTCCTTTTTCAGATGAGCCAGTACTTGGTATCTGTTCATGTATTCATGGGAGTGGACATTTGGCAGTTTGCTGAAAGTTTCAGGAGCAATCAGTTTCCTTTTCAAGTGTGAAACAACTAGATGTTCATTGCGATGCTCTGCCAAAGTCTTGTCTTCTTCATCATCTGAGTAATCAGCCCAGTGATCTTCATCCTCTTGGACATTCTCCTCGATTGTGTCGAGTCCAGCAACCAGCATCATGCTTAATTTCAGATACTTCTTCAGTATCGAGTTCTTTGGTGATGGCATTTACAGCATCCTGTAGCTCTTTAACCTCAGAGTAAGCAATCATCTCTTGCAGATATTGATCTTGTAGTTGGTCAAGCTTGTCTCTGGATTTAGCTATCTGGTCTTCCAGTTGAAGGTGGAGCTGTTGTTCTTCTTCCAACAGTTGTCTGAGTTGAGCAGTTCTGGATTGAGTATTCAACAATTTCTGAGCGATTTCCTCAAAATCCTCAACTACTTGTTCAGTAATAACCTTTTGTTGGGAAGATGGATGAGTTGACTTTTGAGGAGATGGAGACGGAGATTTCTGTGCTTTCCTCTCAGTTTGCTTTTCAGCAGTTGAGGCATGATTTCTTTGTGAAATTCCTCCGGTCCCTGGTGCAGGGGCATCATCATCATCCTTTTTGTCTGTATCATCCTTTTGGTGATGGTCAGTGGGAGGTTCATCGAAGTCGTTTTCGTTTATCTCTTCCTCCTCATCATCTTCAGATACAAGATTGATCACTTCAGGAATAGTGATCTTACGCATTAACCTCTTCTTGTTGGAAGGTTTAAATTGCGAGTGCAGAGGCGGCTTGAATGCCATCTGTAATCTTGTCGACCATCGCCTGCTTCAAAGGCTTGTATCAAACTGCGCCACTTCTGGAGAAATCCTTATGCAATAGAGTCATGGCTGTATATATTGTTCGGTAGAACATTGCATGGATATATGTCTCCAAGTCAAGAGCTCGTGCTAAATGCGGTTTGGTTGATCAGTGATTCTCAATATTTCAGAGAGATCAGAGCACCTTAACCTTTGCCATTTCTTGAAGCATTGAATATGCTTTGGCAGGGTTTGAGCTTTGAAGAAGGGAAGTAGGTCCCTTTTCTCATCATTGGGAGCCTGCTTTGCACTCGTTTGAGCCTGAAAGAAAGAGTTTTGAGTGAGCTTCAAAACTTTTGTAGATATCTGAGTAGAAGTGTAGTTTAGTTTCTGAGTTACCTGAGTGAGTACTTCAGGCTCAGAGACTTGTGCTACTGAGACAATTCTTGTTGTGAGGTGGAGACTTGTAAGTCTGGTCCTCATCAACCTTTCTTTCTTGAACCTGAGAATTAAGATTAATACAATACTTAGGAAATTATTTGAAAAAATTTGTGCAAAAATGCTTTAATGAGTTCTGAGTTTTGGACTTACTTCCTCAATCGGAAGCTCAGAGTCATTTTTCTCAGAAACTTTCTCAGTTTCTGGTAATCTTTCATGTGATGTTGCCTTGGGAGCTTCATCAATTTCCATTGATGCAGGGTGTCATAACTTTTCCTTTGCATTTCTACTTCTGAATGAGCCTGTAAGTAGAAAGTATTGAATATTTTAGAAGAAGTTTAAGATAACCCATGATGAAGAATACTTATCACTGATTTTTCATGTACCTTTATGCTAGAAGGCTCAATGATGTGTTCTTCAGAAACCTTGTCGGTCTCTGGGTTTGTCTCTGACATTTCTGCCTTATCTTCCTCTTTCTCAGTTGGAGCCTGTTAGAAACATTTACTTTAAATGATTAAGCACATAGACAAATGACTGAAAAGTGTTATCTTAAGAATCAATTATCACCGTATGTGCTCAGATTTCTTAAGGCGAGGTTGGGTAACCTCCTTCTCGGTTCGAGGCAAGCTTTCGACTTCCTCTTGTTTACGTGTTTCTAACTCGACTGTAACAAAGAATTTTATATAAGTAACAAGATATACAAGTATAAAATTTTTCACAAGGTAGGAGTTAAACCATTCGGCTACTGAGCATTGTCGGTGATTGGTCTCTGGAACTTGTGACCACTTTTATACTTTGGTCTTCTTGTTCAAAGATCTGACTTCTTTGTTTGAAGTTTTAGGTACTTCACATCTTTCTGAGTGTACTCGGTTGCCTCCCAGTTGATCATTACGAGTAGATGTCTCGGTTTGATCCCTCTCATTGAGTTGGGAACCCGCTCTTTGCAGGATTTTCTTGACATCTTGCATTCTTTGGTAATTGAAATGGAGTTCATTTACCATTTCATCAACCACTTGTGGTTGTGGTTGTTGTGTTTGTGGTTGTTGTGGTTGTATGCAGGCGGAAGATCGGTCGATGAGAGTGTTCTTCAGTTTTTAGATGTGGCATTTCCATCAAGATTCCGCCAAGACTAAATTACCATTCATCGGGGCTTTTTGAAGTTGTGCGTAAGCGTTCCACGATGATGTGTTTGCACCAACAACCTTTGCTATAGGTGCTTGTTCAGCAACCTGAGGTGTAGGTTCTTCTTCAGAAACCTTATCACCAGTTACTGTTACAGTAACCTTAGCCCTCTTTGTTCTTTCTAGGACTTGAGAGATGATTAGTTCATCATCTTCATCGTCAGAGCTCTCATCAGCATTGGGAACTGATTGGTCCATTACTCCTGCGATTTCTGCAGATGGGGCTTGGTGCTTTTCACCTGTTTTGGCAGCATTTATGAGTTCATCAGCAAAGCTTTATGTAATAGTCTTCACATTTCTGAAAGCACTTTCTCTTGCTGAGTCTACTTGTTCAGTAGTTGATAACTCTTTTGCAGCATTGATGAGTTGATCTGCCTTTATCAGTTCATCGGCAAGGCCTGCAGATATCTGAGAATCGACAACCTCAATGGGTGTGTCTTCTGATTTGCCATTAGACTTCTTTCTTGAAGTTTTGGGCTTCTTGGTCGCAACCTTTTCTTCAGATACCTTTTCAGACTTTCGCTTCTTAGAACCTTTCTGAGACCCAGTAACCTTTTTCATCAAGTTTGTATACTCATATTTGTAGAGTTGGTTACTGTTGGCTATTTCAGCCGTCTCTCTGAGCTCAATGCCAAGCTTCTCCAGCAAGTAGCATATCTTCAGACCATAGCCTACTGTGGCCTTTGGATCAGCTAGTCCTTTGGCGATCTTAGGCTCGAAGCCTTGAATCTTCTTCACAAACTTCATGAAGGCGTACTTTCCCCAGTTAAAAAGGGTTTTTCAGCCTTTTGTCTTGTTGATTCAGCAAGAACATCATGATCCATCGTTCTTGGCTTATCTGGTCAGCACCTCCTTGTAGACCATCAAAGCATCTGTGAAGAATGCAAGCCAATACATCCCAGTGAACCATCAGATGTCTGGTTCGGATGTCAGCAAGCTTGTACTCAGTGGGTGTATCTGATTTTTCAAGATCACACACGTCCATCTGATTGTTTAACACCTTCAAGGAGATCATCATCCTTGGTGTTTATTTCAAAATCCTTTCCAAGATTTTGAAACTCAAACAACTTTCTGAAAGTTGTTAAGTCGGAAGGATTTCCTTTCCTTGGGTGAGGTTTTGTGAACACTATTGCAGTGCCTTCAGAAACACAGGAAATTATCCTGGAGTTGTTGTAGAATTCCAACACATCGAGTGATGAAATTCCACTTGGGCGAGCAGATAGAAATCCCTTGATTTGTGCCTTTTCAAGCATGTCAAGAATCAGCTTTCTGTCGGCTTGGTTCTCTATTGCAGCCGTGAGGTATTCCTCAACCATGGCACCACCCCAAATCATTCTGTGATTTGAAGTCCAATGGCCAGGATTAAAATCTCCTACCAGTCGGTTGTTCACAATAACCAACTCTGGTGCTTGCTTTTCAGCAGTACCAGTGGAGGATTGAGATTTCTGTGTGGAAGAATTCTTTGGGGCCATCTCTTTATATAGTGTAGGAATTTATTGTTTGAAAGAGATTTGATTCAGTAATTCTTTGCAGAAAAACTTAATCTTGATTTGCAGAGATTGTAGAAGGTTTGCAAAGAATCAAGAGAAGGTTTTGCTATTTTTGTGTAAGTCGGAATTTTGGATTAGGCGAAAGTGATTTCTTTTGCCAAAATCCTATATATATAGCAATAGAATCTCAACATAAATACATACAAATTGATTTTGTGTATGCGTATACGTGATTTGCAAGCGTGAGCAAAAGCTAGTTCGACATTAAATGCAAAGTGGGCTTTGTCAGAATTTTTACAGTCCACTATTTACTGTGAATTAATTTCCACCGTATAGATCAAACGCTTAATTTCATCAAGGGTCACCATTGCTTCTTCAGCAATGATCACAATCAACAAGTGTAATTGTGCCCATTTAATGAATTTTGGCAATTAGCTATCTCGAATCACGTTTTGTATGACCAAGAACACTTTGTTTGCATCTGAATCATCTTATACTTAGGATTTTCCAAGTTTTTCATCAAGATAGAAATAATGCGAATTTCAAGAGAGTTATTGCAGATAGTTGTACTATTCTCCTTTGTGTTCCCGTTTATAGAGTGATTCGGATATCGAGTTCCGTCTCGGAGATCTTAAGTCATCTTTTGCTCTTTAGCCTTTTGACTTACGGATACCGTTCCTGCATTTCTTTTCTCTTCTCTGGATGCCCGTTCCACTACCTCTTCTCTGGATGCCGTTCAGATTCTGAACTTTCGGTTCATTGGTAGTTCCATTAGTCCAAGACTATGTCTTAAGGCTAAGAATCTACTTTCTTGTAGTGGCTTAGTGAAGATATCTGCAAGTTGGTCTTCAGTGCCAATCTTGAGTATCTCTATATTGCCTTTTTCAACATGGTCTCTGATAAAGTGATGTCTAACTTCAATATGCTTTGTTCTGGCATGAAATTTAGGATTCTGTGTAATTGCAATAGCACTTGTGTTGTCACAGAAAATGGGAGTTTTCTCTTCATTGAGTCCATAGTCTTTAAGGTGTTGTTGTATCCACAGAATTTGTGTTGCACAACAACCAGCAACAATATATTCAGCCTCTGTGGTAGAAGTTGCAATTGAGTTTTGCTTCTTGCTAAACCACGAGATAAGTCTAGTACCCAGAAATTGACAAGTTCCTGAGGTGCTTTTCCTATCAAGCAGTGATCCAGCATAATCAGCGTCTGAGTACCCAACTAAACTCAATCCGCTTTCTTTAGGATACCACAATCCTACATCTACTGTACCTTTTACATACCTTAATATTTTCATAGCAATGTTGTAGTGTGTTTGCATCGGATTTGTCTGAAATCTAGCACACACTCCAATGGCGTATTGAATATGAGGTCTACTTGCAGTGAGGTAAAGTAGTGAACCTATCAATTTCCTATACTTATGTTCTTCAACACTCTTGTCTGATTCAGTATAGGTCATTTTGGTTCCAATGCTCATAGGTATCTTAACATTCTTTTCAGAAGGCTTAAGATTGAATTTTGTGAGCATATCTTATGCATACTTTGTTTGACTAATGAATATTCCATCATTGAGTTGCTTGACTTGCAATCCTAGAAAATAATTCATTTCTCCCATCATGCTCATCTCAAACTTACTTTTCATGAGATTTGCAAAGTCATTACAAAGTTGCTTGTCCTTAGATCCAAATATGATGTCATCAACATATACTTGAACTAAGAGTAGTTTCCCATCATGATTTAAGGTAAATAAAGTTTTATCAACTTCACCTTTCTTGAAACCACTTTCCAGAAGGTATTTGGCCAAAGTGTCATACCATGCTCTTGGAGCTGTTTGATCCATCTGAGCTTTACGTAGTTTATAGACCATTCTACTTTCGAGGAAACTTCAAAGCCGTGGTGGTTGCTCAACATAAACTTCTTACGCAAGTTCACCGTTCAAGAATGCACTTTTGACATCCATCGATAAACTTTAAAATCTTTATGAGCTACGAAGGCTAGAAAGAGTCTTATTGCATCCAATCGCAACCTGGTGCATATGACTCATCAAAATCTAAGCCTTGATGCAGGTAAATCCTTGGCAACCAATCTTGCTTTGTTTACGGTTATTTCACCAGATTCATTCATTTTGTTTCGAAAACCCATTTAGTTCCAATCACGATATTCCTTCCACAAATGGAACTAGTTTCGACTTTGTTTCTCTCAAATTGATCCAACTCTTCTTGCATTGCAGAGATCCAGTCTTGGTCTCCTAATGCTTCTTCTATATTTTTAGGTTCAATTTTTGAGATGAAACATCCAAAGAGAGAATTAGCATTTTCAGCTATTGCTCTCCTAGTCCTAACACCTTGATTAATCGGTCAAATCACATCTTTTGCAGGATGATCATTGATCCATCTCATCATAGGTTTAGTGCTAGTAGGATCAATATCCAAATGATTTGAATGTGAATCACTGGGATTTTGATTTGATACTTTTCGATTCTAAGACATTTTGCTCCTCAGAAGGGCAATTAATGTCTGACACTTGTTCAGTGTTTGAGCTATCTGGAACATGTCTTTCAGAGAGATTATTTCCTGAGATAGCTTCATGATGAATATCTTCAGTTTCCATTTCTGGAAGTTTCATAGGAAATTCTTCATCATGTTTGTGAGTCATCTTGTTGTTACTAGGCATATCTAGCTTTTCTACGTCAGAGTCATCCTCACTTTCCATAATGATGTTTCTCCTTTCTGAGGACTCTTCTTCAGAATCCCTCAACATTATTTCTTTGAACCTTTCTGAGAGTTCATCATTAGGAGGTGTTTTCTTACTTCCTTTCATAGAATACAACATGAACTGATTCTTCAATTTTCTTTGTTCTTTTGTTGTAAATTCTGTAGGCTTTGCTAATCGTGGAATAACCAAGAAATACACCTTCATCTGCCTTTGGTTGAAATGTTTTCAGATAATCTTTTCCATTGTTTAGAACAAAACATCTACAACCAAATACTCTCAGATGTTTGATATTAGGGGTCTCATGACCAAGATTTCATAAGGGTCTTGTCATGGTGTTTGTTTATCAAACATCTGCTACGAGTGTAGCAGTTGTGTTTACGCTTCAACCCAATAAACTTCACTTATTTGATGTCGCCTAGCATCGTCCTTGCAGCTTCTTTAAGGGTTCTGTTTTTCCTTTCTGCAACACCATTTTGTTGAGGTGTTCTTATAGAGGAAAGTTGGTGTTGTATACCTTTGGAGGTACAAAACTCCTTTATGTACTGGTTGACAAACTCAGTACCATGGTCTGTTCTGATTGCAGATACCTTGTCATTTTTCATGACTTCAAGCTTTTTCAAGAAGTTTGGTATCTCCACCACGGCATCGATTTGTTTCGTAAATACAACCCAAGTGAATCTTGAGAAGTCATCTACAACAACGGACCATATTTCTTTCTGCATAACTAGTTACGATGATTCAAAAGATCCATATGTAGTAGTTGCGGTGGTCTAACACTAGAGTGTCTAGTTTTGGACTTGAAGGAGATTTTGGATTGTTTTCCCATCTGACATGCAGAACAGATACCATCCTTTCTGAAAGATGTTTTGGGAAGGCCAACCACTAACTCTTTCTTGGCAAGTTTGTTCAGAGTTTTGAAGTTCAAGTGACTCATTCTTTTGTGGTGCTCTTCTGTGTGACCAGATTGACTCACCATGAGACATTCTTGATTGTGGCAGATGCCCAATCGGCAACATAAAGATCGCCTTCCGACGAGCAACCAAGACTGCTTTGACTCATTGTCAATTAGTTTGCGATTTTGCTTTGAATTTTACAAGAAACCTTTGTTCGCAAAGCGGCTCATGCTAAATAGATTATATTTCAAATCCTTAACATGTAATACGTCGGTGATTGTAAATGTTCCCAATTTGACGTTGCAAATCGAGAGAGGATTTAATTCTCCTCCAAGAACTGATATCCGGTCACGTGTTGCAAGCTTTGTAATCGACAGATTTGCTTTATCTCTGTCATGTGCTTTCCGCATCCACTATCAAATAGCCATTGTGCTTTAGTCCGGGAAGCATTCGCACACAACAGGAATGAGAGATTAGGTTCTCAATTCTGATTGGAACCATCAGACTAAACAATCTTCTAGTAGGAATCCATTTTGAATGAATTTCCTTGGAACATTCTTTTGTCCGATAGGAACATAAGGAGGAATTCTAATTGAATGATTATCATTATTAAGAATTATTTTCTTCCTTGGTGTGTTCCTAGGTGCTCCATTTGGTGCTTTCAGATACTGTCAGTTTCGAGTTTGCTTTTCAAAGAACTTAGCTTTCCTTGCTGATTTCTTCTAGCCCTAGCATTGATTTTCGGTGCTTGATTCAACTTCCACTTCGATAATTGCTTTGAGCAATTCTAGCCTTTAGCCATCGTTCTTGCTCTGTTTGTATTCATGAGCAAGTTGTTTCCGATGCCTTTATAGCCAATACCGTTTGAGCACTTGAAGCTATCTCGAGATCTTTTCTCAGACTTTGCTAGTCTCTGGTTGATCCAATTTCTTTCCGAAAAAGTGACATGAGAGAATTTGCCGACTCGCAATTCTACCCTTTTGAGAGACATAGCACTGTGGGTGTTTACACTTTTCAGTGTTGTGTTTCTTTTCAGAGACGTGCCCAACAGTTTTGTTTTTGACTTGTTTTTCCCACAAAGGTTTAGTCGCAATTGCCTTTCCTTTGTCAACAATCTTCGTCTTCTGACCGATACTATAGATTTCATGGGAACCATCTTGTTGAGTACTTACAAATGTTCTTCTTTCCTCACTCTTATTCAGAGTGATAAAACAATCTGTCTGTGTATTCAGCCCAAGTCCTTTCTTTTCTGAAGGATCTCTTAAGTAAGATTGTACTTCAGTAAGAGTGTCACTAGCTTTGGCATATGATTGAAAAGATAATTCTTTCTTTTCGAGTTCCTTGTTCTCAGAAAGAAGATCTTCATATTTCTTTCGTAATTCAACCATTGCTTCTTTATGTGACTCTTCAGTCTCAGATATCTGAGCTTTGAGAAATGCATTTTGACAAGATCATTTTCTCGAGATATCTTAACTAATTGAGAATTTTCCTTTGCAAGAGAATTCTTTTCTTCTTCAAGATTTTCGGCTCTAGCTCGGATCATTAGAAATTCTCTTTCATAGATGTCAAGATCTTTCCTGAGATTTTCTAGATCTTTTATTTCTTCTTCATCACTTTCATAAGTATAACAAGAAGTATGTGTTACCTCATCAGCCATAAGATGATTTCTATGTTAGAGATGTCCGACCCAATCTCAAAGAACTCCACACATTTCATTCTTCTTGAGGTCAAGTCGATTATATCATGAGTAACTCCACATAATTAGGTGATGGTAAGGTTGAGTCATCTGAATTGTCATCTTGAATCATCTCAAAGTCTAGAGCATCCAGTTGAGTTTGGATTTTCTTTCTTTCTTCAGTTAATAAAGCTTTCTGGCTTCTTCTGAAGATTCTTCTATCTTTCTTATCACCTGTCCTTAGTTTGTTGAAGGCAGGACAATCCTTCTTGAAGTGACCCGGTTTCTGACAATAGAAACAGATATTGTTTCCAATTTCTACTGTCTCAGTACATGATGCTTTCTGAGCTGGCTTGTTCAGCGAGCTTTGCATATTTTTGTACTGGTGATAGTTTGAGCCTAGATGCCTTTTCAGCTTCTCTTTGGCTTTTCTTCTCTCAATTTCTCGACTGACATATTTGCTCATTTGCTTTGCAGCAAGAGCATCCTCAGTCTCTTCCTTGCTTTTCTTCTTTTCAGAAGTTCCTTGAGCAACTAGAGCAATATTCTACAACTTTTCAGTTGTTTGTTCTCTTTGTGTTGTCTCATAATCAACCGTAGCAAGATGTGAGAAGAGTTCCACTGGAGTGATATTTGGCATTCCTTGATTAAAATAAAAGAATTTAGTATGCTCCCAGTTGTGGTTAAGACTTCTGACAATAGTATTAATCTTTTCTGATTGGGAGTATCTGTTGCTTTCCCTAAGTGTTGCCATATCACTCATGAGAGTGGTAAATCTGAAATCAAGTTCTTCCAGAGTTTTAGTGGGTCCTTGTTTGAAATTTTGAAATTTCAACTTGAGAACTTCGAACTTGTTTTCTTTGGTTTTCTCAGTTCCGGCACAAATTTCTTCAATCAGTTGCCAGGCAACTTTCGCCGTTTTAGCACCCTACGCTTTACATCGTGTGCTCAGTGTTGATCGATGATGATATTACGAGCTTGACCATCAGACGATTTCTCTTGGCATCTTCCGATGTCCGAGTTCTCTGGCTTTGTTCAGTAAATAACTTGACTAGTAGATCTCCCACTTGTTGACGATCGGTTGTGAAGATCCTTCGCTTTGATCTCTGTCTCTACCATTAGAAACCTCCATGACTTGTTTAAGTTGTTGAATAACTATTGGGCCATTCTTTATCACTTCGATCATTTCGTCACTTATGGCTTCAAGGTGGAGCATCATGTTATTTTTCCATTTCTCGTAGTTCTCTGGTTTGAGAACGGGTGCATCACTCGAGACATTCCCGCACTTAACACACAAATTAAATAGTCCTCGAAAATGGACAAAGTTCCTTCACCTATCTGGGATCTAGGTTCGGTGTGAAGGCTTGTGAACCTCCCGCTCGATACCACTTGTTGGTCCAGATAACGCAAAGTAAAAAAAAGGGGGGGTGAATAGTCTTTAAAACTTTTGTCAATAAAACTATTTCTCGGATATCTGTAGATATCGATACTTAGATTCAGATACCAAGACTTAAGATAGATTCGATGCGAAGCAGTTAAAGTGTGTGTGTGTTCTTTGAAATGTAAGTACAGAAAAGTAAATAACACAGCAAGTATAGTGGTATCTGGAGGTGGCGTAATCCTCCAACTAATCCACTTCGGTCTTCCAAAGACCTAGAATTCACTAGAATAGATAATTGTGGTCATCTTACAAAAATCCTATTCTAAGATTCCTTAAACAAATGGTTCCCAACCAAATGTTCCCCCTGAGTTGTTCCCCGGCTTTCACAGCCAAGTACTTCCTGTACTCAGAAACCTTTTTGAGCTATTCCCTAGCTTCCCAAGCTAAGTACTTCCTGTGCTCAATAACCTTGGAGTTATTCCTTAGTTTCTCAAACTAAGTACTTCACATACTCACGCCAAATGATGGTGTTGGTTTTGGTTTGAGTTGTCGGATGAGCTTCTTTAATAACTTTCGCTTAATCAGATAGCTCTGTGAATCAAGTATACTTAATAAACTTTTCAATGTATGGTATCTTGTTCTTTTTACTGACCCAAGTCTTAGATAAATGTTCTAGAGAATGAATCTCAGATACTTGATCTTTCAATTCAACTCTTTCACATATAGTTGTGCTTGTTTAGGATCAGAACATTTAGAACTTTAGTACTACTTAAGATCAGGAGCTTTGGTCGCAACAGAAAGCTTTGAGAGTAAGTAGTTTGCTTGAGAGATTAAGATATGTGTTCAGTGTAAGTTCTTCAGGTTGTGTAGTGTGTCCTCTCAAGCAGTCTAAGTGTTGATATTTATAGATGAATTCGAGTGCCGTTTGAATAGTATCCGTTAGGCTTAAATCAAATTCAAACTATTGATATTTGTGTATAGTACTGTAGTAGGTTTGTCTTCTTCTTCAGAAGCTACCGTTGCTTTTGTTCAGACATCTCTGTCCATGCATTTAATGCATTGTACTATACTTTTGTCCCAGAGTAACTCGAACTATGCTTTGTATCAGAGACAACCTTGATCAGATTTCTCTGATTCTTTGCACGTTCTTATCTTTAACTTTAGATACCACTTTTATTGAAACAACTTTGTTTGCAATATATATATATTTCTTTTTCAGAAATGTGGTTAAAGCTCAAGGTATATGAGAATAGATATATGGGACACTTTCCTTGTTTTCAGATAGACCTTTTATTTCTCAGATATCTCTTGTGACACAGTTTGTTTAAAACTATTCGTGTCTTCAAGATATCTGGCCAAGGTATCTGTAAAATTGTTTCAGTAATCTTGTGCAGTCTTCAAATCTTCAATGTCGTTGAACTTGTTCTGCTTGGATGTCTTCTTCTTGGTCTTCTCTTCATAAAATAAAAATTACATTTTGAGACCTAACATCCTATACAAGATTAGCTAGACTATCATACTTAGTGGGTTTCCTCTTTTACAATGTTCAAGTGAACCAAGAGTACTAATCACTTTTCTGAGACTAAGATAAGTCATCATGTTGCTGATCAAAATCTAAACAGATATTTCTAACAAAATATCTAACAAATTTCCTAACAAGCACCTTTTATGTTAAACCTCTCAAGAACTTTGATAAGATATGCTTTCTGATTAAGCATGACTCCACCATCTTTCTTGAAACATATATCAATGCCCAAGATCCTCTTTGCCACTCCTAGATCCTTCATATCAAACTCAGACTTGAGTAACTCCTTTACTTCAGTGGACCCAGTCATATGTTTACTAGCTAAGAGCATGTCATCAACATATATAAGCAAGTAAATCATATATTCAACTCTCTCACCCTTGAAGTAAACGCATGTATCATAATAACATCTCTTGAATCCATTAGTGATCATGAAAGTGTCAAACCTCTTGTACCATTACCTAGGACTTTGCTTCAACCCATACAGTGACTTGAGAAGTAAACATGCCTTACTCTCCTTATCAACCACATTCAGTCCTTCAGGTACAGTCATGTAGATTTGTTCATCCAATCTACCATGTAGAAACGCTGTAGTGACATCCATCTGATGTAGAAATAGACCAAACTGAGATACCATGGCCAATAAGATCCTTATAGAACTATGTTTCACCACGGGAGAGAAAATTTCATTGTAATCTATCCCCTCTTTGAGTGAAACCCCTAGCAACAAGCCTTGCTTTGTATCTTATCTTCTCACCAGTCTCAGTTCCCAATTTCTTCTTGAATATCCACTTGTAGCTGACTAACCTTTGTCCTTTAGGTTTAGTCACAATCTCCCAAGTGTTATTCTTCTCCAAAGATAACAACTCATGTTGAATAGCAATGCTCCACTTGTCTTTCTCAGAACAACTGATAGCTTGGCTATAACTATCTGGTTCATAGCATTCTATCTCCTCAGCCGCATGTAATGAAAAGTGTACCATATTAGGATCTTCAGTTGAAGTCCTATTCCTTGGAATTCTATCTCTTATCAATTGATAATCAGCCACATCAACTGGATTTACAACTTCAACCCCAGTTCCCCTTCTTGTTGGTTGTCTTACCACCTGTGAAACACCCACGGGACTTGTTTCAGAATGTTGACTATCTTCAGAAGTTTCTACAGCTGGTGGTGTTGTTGTATCTGGTACCAATGTTGGCTCAACATTGCCTCTAACACCTCCTGTAGTAGTCTCCATATTTAGCCCACAGACTGATATGCACGCCCCATCTTAGATGTGCAATCTTGGCATTTGCTTGATGAAGCAAGGGCGAATAGGCGAGGCCAAAGACACTCTACGGAGAGTGAAACCGGCTGTGGCCGACGGGCCACGGGGCATGGATTCGCACCTTAAGGCCTACGAAAGAGCGCAGCAAATGCTACGGGACTTGGAGTCGGAGATGATGAATAAGGGCGGTGATCGCGTCGAGCAAAGAAGGCTGTTTGATGCTTTCTTGGGCTCTTCTGCTATTTGGCAACCACACCCTTGCAAAGAGAGTAGTAGTAACAGTGGCATTAGCATTTCCTCTAATGCCAATGTATCTAAGTTTCAAGATGATGCAGTTTTTGCTGATGAGAATGTTAACTCTACTAACATTATGGTACCTAGTCAAGTGATGCAGAAAAGTTTGAAGCCAAATATAAGTCTAGTGAATTCACTTAGTGTTGATGCACCACCATTCTATTCTTCCAAGATTGGGAGCGAGAACTCGGTCCCGGTGTGTCACGAGAGGCTTAAGAGGACGCGGTCTTTAAGCGTGGCGAATGTGGAGAACAAGATGCCTTTTGCTGAACCGGAGCAGAAAATGCGAAAGCAGTCCATTTCGCCTGAGAAAGAGGACTTGAAATGGGCTGATTTCTTGCCGGATAACAAAGATTTCGAGGAGGCGATAATCGCTGCAGTGTTGGGTGAATCGAAAAAGGCGGAAGAAAAGAAGGTGGTTATTGACAAGAGGCTCAAAGTTTTCCAGGATATCACACTGTCATTGAGTCCAAAGGCATGAATGAATGCTATGATGATGACTTAAAGCTAATCTATTGATCTCTAATTTATTCATATTTACATTTAAGTTTTTTTTTTTTTTTTTTCCAATTAGGTTGGAGATGAACTTGTTCTCCTTGCTTCTGTTCATTCCTTGAGGAATGAATGAAGTGTCTAATTTATTCATGATGTAACTCTGCCTCTGAGGCTTCTTTGAACAATAAATCGAAATCGCATCTTATTGTTTTACAGTCATTCTTCCTCCCTAATTTTGCTGATATCTGCAACTTGGTAATGACAGTATTGTAGAGGGACATGTTCAGTATGTGTTAGTTGTCTTCTCGGCCATGTCATACAAGTAACTAAGGGTCGCAACGGTTAGAGCAATAGCAACCGATATAGTAACCTTCTTCATGGCAGATCTTAAACAAGATGGTGGTGTGAACCCCAACTCGGATAGTTTCTTGTGCGAATCAGCATAGTCCCGGAAGAATGTATCTTCGTCCTGAAATCAAGAATCGTTTGTTTCAAAATGCTGCGTATAGTAAGTTTAGGATCATATATTCATATGAGAGCAGGAAACTTGAGTGTTTTTGAAATACCTTAGCGTAGATCAATACATAACGACGAAATTCTGGATCATCCATCAGAGCTTTATCAGTGGGCAGTTTCAGTAGACCTTTTGAAACTCCTTTAATGAGCTCCCTGTAAGTCATAACAGAATTTGTTTCAATATGCAATGGACTGGAGGTACTTCTGTGGTAATCTATAGTATGTAACTTACACAAAGTAAGAATTGTCGAACTTCAGAGGTTCATTTGTCCACGGGCCTTCAAATCCTGATCTTTCGCGATGAGCTCTTCCCTGTCAAGCAGGGCTTGAATTCATACAAGTTCACACAGACTGCTTACACTGCTAATTGGATAGGAAAGTTACCAATGTATGGCCTCCGGATAATGCGACAATATCTTTGTCAGATAGGCCCATTCGGTAGAAGACGTCCCTCAGGTGTGAAGCACCTGAATGGAAAAAGAGAATATGTATAGCTGAGCAAATCACTCAACTTCTTAGTCAAATAACACTTCGAGTTTCATTGCTAACCTTCAGTTGCTCTAGGAAGGCGACCTTCTTCCTGGCTTATGATTGCATCCTAAGAAAGAACAGGAGTCAATGGACTTAACATGCCTTACTGTTTAAGGAAAAGTAGAGCGAACTGTATTAGCGTAAGTAAGCTCATCGGAGATTTCTTTCCAGATGCATACCTTTCTGCCTGGGACAAAATCAATAGTAGGGCCTCCGGTGATCTCAACTGCAACGACTCCAGCAAGCTAGAAGTTCGAATTAAACAGATCAGTATCAACTAAGACATAAGTACTCTTGGAACACCAATTCGAAGAGTTTTTCACCGTGAAGTTATGGAGTATTACCTGGTAAAGATCAGCATATGTAATTGTTGGATGTTTAGCCTTTACTTCCTCTGATCTCAGAACAAAACCACCACAAATATATTTTTCAGAAGATCAAATTGATTTGTGACAATAAACGCAATGAACTAAGCAATTTCACTTAAACTAACCACAAAAATCAACAGCAATTTTGAGGCCAGCATTTGCAGCATGCTTCAACTCTGCCTCGTGCCTAATCGAACCGTCTGGACCTCCAGTCTTTGTCTTTGCATCGTACGTGCCTGCATCGTGCCTACGTGAAATCGACAAACAGTTACTTAACCACCATTCTAATGCTATACACACTTGCTGATGTAATAATTTTTAGCAGGATATATATGTAGAATCGAATAAACTTAAATTGAGAATGAATATGAACTGAATACAATCTAATGAACAAGTGAGTTCTCCATACAAGACAATAACTATTCATAACTAACCGTCTATAACTAACTTTCTATCTATGGAAAGTTTCTAAGACAGAAAAGTTTAAATATGGAAACTTCATTCTGAATTCTTCTGCTCTCCTGGAGAGGATATTCATGTTACAGGCAGAGTAGATCGTAACGCACGGTTTATCTGGAAATGTATGCAAACTGGAAAATTTACGTGTACGCCAAGCGAAGCATGATGGGAGCACAATTCTTGGTTGAGATGAGAGCTCTGAGGTCTCTGCGCGCACTCTCGATCTCCTTCATGTACGAATTACATGCCATTGCGCTTGAATTCAGCTAGGGATATGATCAATGGAAGCAGCAATGTACAGGTTTTATACATGTTTGTGAAGTTTTAAGGAAGACAAAGGAATGAATGGATTGGTTGGTTAAGAAACGAATGTTTATAAAAGTGCTGCAAGGAAAGAAAAGAACCTTTTGTTATGTTCTCAGGTATCAAATTACTAACATCAGAACCAGAAAAAATATTTCATTTATATCATTCTCTCTTTTTTTCCTCACAATTTATCATCCATTTGGACTTGTTTACTATGTTTTACATTGCATCTTAATTTTCGTATCCAAAAATGAATTAGATATTTACATTCTTGAACGGAGTGAGTACAATGTAATTACATTGCCTAATTTAAATTACGCCCAATAATCCAATATAGACTAGGAGGGATTACAGAGCCCCTGGATCAATGGATCGAACTTTTTGTATCAGAGCTTCCATGGCTTCCAATGGTTCCGTCAGAGCTTCCTCGATTTGGAGCTTCCATGTAGGTCCCTTTACATGTTTTTAATAAAATAAGAAAATTGATGAAATCATATCTTTTGGGTCTAATTTCCTTGAATTATTATATTTCAATAATATTATGAAACTAAAACTTGAAACATGTTACGTGTGTTATTTTGACACATATTTACAAATAATGGAAGGATCGTTGTCTATGGAGATGATTAGTATTAAGGTATGTGGGACTTCATCTATTTTTAATTTAATTGTAGAACAAAAATTGGCTATTGGTACTTCTAATGAAGAATTGACTTTTTTGGGGCTGATTTACAGATTGTTTGTATAGCGGTTAAAATCCGATTTTAATCGAGTTATAATTTTCATCCTGTTTGCCTGACGGTTTTAATCGCGTTGAACAGTATCCGTTTTTAATCACCAACTATTCATAATTTAATTAAATTTTATCTTTCTACCTACTCATTTTTTTCTATTCATAGAAAAACAACTACAAACGTTGAACCGGTTATGTTACAAGAAAGGTCGAATTACTAAACAAAGTGCAATAAATCGCACTTTCAATTGAAATGTTCCTAATTGTGGTGTTTGTTTAGCATCCACAATTGGGAACTGCATTACAATGGCTCCTGGGATTTCCTAGGGGAAGGTAGATTCTTGTAGATACACTGAGTGCTGGTTTCAGCAGGGTGAACTTCAGCCAAGCCACAATGGATCAAGTTATGTGTTGTTCAGGTATGGACGCGTTGTGCTTATGTTGTTGAACAATGAGTTCCGAAGGCAGCCGCCCTTTTCTCACAAATTTGAGTTTCTAAACGATTATAAATGGAAGTAGAGTATGTCGAACATCAGATCACCTGGTAGAGGTAGACTGGTAGTAGCTAATTTTAGCTCATTTGCAAGGAGATGATCTTCTATTGCCAATCACAAATGGCCAGGTCCCCAAAATATTCCAAGGTTAGGCTTCTAAACTAAAGAAGTTAACACAAGTCAAATATTCATAGAAATCGGTGAAAACGGAAGTGGATTCGAAGTTCGGATTAAGATTTTAGAATTGTTTAAGTGAAAACATGCGAAAGTGGTAATACATTGGAGCGTTGTTGTCATTTTGGAAATAACTTTTTCATTATGCGATATCTTATTAACCTAAAGTAAGTATCCACGTGTTAAATAATTCAAACATCTACAACTTACAGTATGGGACAGTTGCCAAATTCAAAATTCAATTTGGCCAAACTTACTGGATCATCTAGCCGCGACCAGAGAATAGGCGGGCCGCTACCAACATTGTTTTCAACAATTTTGGCGATTTTAATATGCATTCCCCCCCCCCCCCCGAATTAGTAATAAATTTTGTAACTCAAATATTGGAGAGGGTGTTGACCTAGAAACCATTTGGAGACATTATTTTGGCCTTCCCTTCCATATGATCCGTAACATCATTATCTCAAAGATTCATTCGAATTTGTGGTTTTGAATAAAAGATTCTTTGTAGTTTCTCCAATTTACAACTACAAAATCTACGTTTTTGCTTTCGTTCAATCCATTATTCATGTATTGTTCTTGCATGATTATGATTAAGTTTATTGCTTGCGACCTTATCATGATTTTTCGCTAAACGTCTCGTGGAAGACGGTAGTGATGTAGGGTTAAATCAAATTAGGGTTCTTGAGATAGATTGAATTCATACGCGTTATGCTATTTCAAAATGTTTCATATATGACGATTTTAATTGGGAAGCTAGCTTAGTCTGAAATTGTCTTATCGTTTTGGTTGTAGTTATTCGTCTGACACTCGAATAACTAAGTTTTGGTTTGAAATATTCATAGAACGAACGATAAAACCTTGATTTTGTCATAGGTCACAAACAACGTGTGACAACGTTATTTGAAACCATAGTTTATCTACTGTTCGATTTCTCAATCATTGCTATCGTGTTCCATGTCTTTCTCATAAGTTTATGAAACTGTTTTATTTTGATTTGAGTTAATTACTAGTTTGTATTGAAACCAATATTTATAATTTTCACAAACATTTACACATTTGACTCCATAACGATACGTAGCTTAGTTAATTTGTCTATATTTCGATCTTGTGGTTAAGCTTGTGTGGTTTATAAGTGGGAATATACACACATGATAAGATTTTCCTTTTAAAGCTAAGAGAAAAGTACACATAGTATGTATATATAAAGAGAAGGAATAGAGCAGGGAGAAATGCATGTTCACATAAATAGGATAATTACTAAGGAGTTAAAGGAAAACAAAAACAGAAGATAAGAAGATGTGAAGAAATTAAGCAAAAAGAGACAAGGAAGATATACATGTAATAAATGGTACTTCGTAGAAGAAAATAAGGAAAAGGAGATGAGGACGAGGAGAAAAAAGTGTAACAAAATAAATGTGGCACACGAGATTCGAATCCGAGCCAAGCATTGATCCACCCTTGTACGCGTTAATACTTGGTTGATTCTCTGTATGTTTATTCTATACTGCATTTAGTCACTTAACATTCTAACTCTTGAGTGTTTAACTGCATATCAGATGTAACTATACGTCTCACGGTAGTCGATAGCAGCGCATCGGTCACTGGCGTTTGCAATGTGATGTTAGTTATTCGTTGTTAGCTGTAGCCTGTAGCACTTGGTATGTTGGTAACTTGGACTACCTGAAAAGCAACATAAATTATAAGATGAATGAATCATCAATGTCAACAACCGAATATTAAATGCAAAGAGAATTTGAACGTCGACTATGTACAAATGAATATTGTAGTAACAATAAAATCAATTGACAAATACAGCAAATGAGTAGTTGAATTTACCTTTGTTCTTCTACCACCCTCTAACTGTCCCATTTATTACCCCAATTCCAAAAGGAAAAAGTTGATACCACCCTACAAATCAAGGTGGTTCATTTTCTCCTATATAAACCACTACTATACTCTTCACTTCATGCAAACAAAACACAAGAGAACACAAAACAATTAGAGTAAACAAAAAATTAGTGTTTTTACTTTTTAAGATGGAGAATTTTCACTTTTTCAAGATGTTGCTCATTCTCACGGTAATTCTTGGCACACTCACAGTTGATCTTGTTAATGGAGCTGGAAGACTTCTCAAGCCCAAAGATGATGCAGTTGTTCAGCCCCAAACATTTGGGCCCTTAGTTGGATTATTTCCAAACCCAGGTTTTGGTGGATCTATTCCCAACCCAGGTCTTGGTGGGTCATTTCCTAATCCAGGTTTCGGTGGGTCATTTCCTAATCCAGGTTTTGGTGGATCTCTACCCAGCCCAATCTTTCCTGGATCGTTTCCGAGCCCAAGTCTGGGTACCGGTTCGTCGTTTTGCGGTTTCCCCGGGGTCCGTTGTGCTCCCGGTGTCCCTGGAGGTTCTCTTGGTGGTGCTGGAGTGGGTGTTCCTGGAGGATCCGGCGGTAATAACTCTCCGTGAAAAGTGAAGTGGAAGTCGGGTTTACTATTAAGTAGTGTGATGGTAACTTAATTATAAGCTGATGAAATTGAAACCTAAATAAAATGTGAAGTGGGAATGTTTTACTACATTTTCTATTAACGTTGCTAGTTCTGTTGTCATGCATTTAGTATCCAAATTGTATTAGTTTTAATTTGTTTATGAGGTTTAGTGGTTTGGTTCTTGTTTTGCTTTAATGTGTATTAGTTTGACAATTTCATTTTGTGTTCAGTATAGCTGCAATTAATAAGGAAGAGATTAATTAAACAAAGTCTCGTGGAGACCATCATTATTTAATTTAAAAAGAAAAGAACTTCATACAATTACAATAAAAATGCAGTAATTCGGAAAAAATTTCTCATCTATTTTGGAAAAAATTAACGTTATTAGCAAAATCCATTTTTTTTTTTTTTTTTTTTTTTTTTTTTATTTATGTATGGAACAAGATTACAAGAACAACAAACAATACTCCTAACTAAACATTCTAATTTTTCTATAATATTCCTTATGTTTTCTATAAGACTTACTCATTAATTAATTAGTGTAGTTCATTTCATTTCTTAGTTGGCAAAGTTGTGTGGGATTCTCTTAATAAATGAGGAATCTATATTGTCAATAAAAACATTGACATCTATATTGTTAATAAAGTATATTTTTCATTTAATTATGAATATACCCATGATGTTAATTAAACCTTTTAAGTTTTCAACAATAACTTTAATATTTATTTTCCTTTTATAATATGTATTATAGACGGTATCTCATGATGAGATTTACAATGTGTTGTTTTATTCCTTGAATGTGTCAAGATATATTACAAGACTCAACTTCAACTCGAAGAATAACTCATCTCATAGTTTAATTCGTATTTTATCATATTATGTTTTGTATTAGATATCTTCTATAACTTAATTTTCGTTTTCTAATTGGATTGAATAGCTAGTTTATATTTCTATATAAATATATGTTACTTTCTATTTTCTTATACTATTACTCTTAATCTTCTATCAATATGGATTTATTTCAATTTTTATATTGTAACAGAATGCACAGTAAATCATGATAACAATAACATCGGGTGCTTACATGAATTATGATGTGTTACCTCGGCAATTCGATGTGGGAAGTGTTAACATACGTTTAGAAAAGATTGGTCTCATAAAAATGTCCATCTCGGATTTGTTTGGTTGTAACACACACACACACATCTTTCTATGGGTGCACAGTCGATGTTTTCTATTCATATTTATTCTACACGCATCTCGAGAACTCTTCTAGCTAGTTGTACTATTACGTAAGGCAGGCTGAGATTTTGCCACCATTTAAATTGATGCACACATGTACGTAAGACCACTCCCAATGGAAGTGGTCGTGGCGGTAGCCGTGTCTCTCGGCCGCCGGCCGTCGGTGCTCCAATGGAGCACCACGGCCGGCCGTGAGGCACGGCTGGCCCCAAATTCACGGGTGGGCCTCACCTTTTTTTTAAAAATTTTTTAAAATTAATTTATAAAGTAATATTAAATAAAAAATACTCCAACTGTTATATTTTTTTGAGATCTATAAATATAACTCATTCACAACTCATTTCACCACATCTCAATTTCCTCTCATCTTCCATTTCTTAAACTCAAAATGACAAACTGGAAGACATCTTGCAAAGAGTGTTTGAGTTAGAAATTTGATCAGATATTGAGTTGTTGAGTGTGAGGTTTGGATGAATAAGTGTAGTCTATTTATAGTGAAACGAGTCGAAATTCATGTTGGAATTGAGACTTCAAATTCAGATGAAATTGAGATTCACCTTGAAATTCAATCCTTGGAATGAGGTTTGATGCTGTGTAGTCAGGTATCCAATGGTACCTATCCTCATAAAGTGCAGACAACAATCCTTCAATGTCATTATCCATATCTTGTACTAGATTTGTTCTGTTTTTTCCTCATTTTTTTTTCATTCTGATTTCAATCTCAATAAATTATAAAATGAGTTTTAAGAATTCAATTTGAGTAATTTCAACTTCTAAACACTCTTATAATATGTGAAGCAAGCTAAAAAATATATAAAAAAAATACGAAAAAAATAATAAAAAACACTATTCACGGTCGTCCAAATTGACGCATTGGACAATTTTTTACGTAGTGGTCGTTAAATCGGTAGTCATCGCGTAGTAATTATTCACGATCGTCGCGACGACCCATTGGGAGTGGTCTAAGTCTCAGGGGATGATATTATAGTGTACAAAAGTGCGACAAACGACTATGTAATCCGGTAAATCTGTACTCAACACGTGACTATATATATATATATATATATATATATATATATATATATATATATATATATATATATATATATATATATATACACGTACTTTCCCGTTCCATTATTGTTGTTCAGTTTACACTAATTCGCGACCAATAAATCTAAATTTTAATCACAAATAAATCTCAAACATTAATAGTAAAATCTTCAATAAACTTCCGACCTCATATATATATATACGCATTCATTTTGTGTTTAACTGCAATTTGATTATTAAAAAATTAATGAAAGATAGAAGAAAGGCTTGAGGATGGTACAATGGCAAAGGTATCCACAACTACAAGTGCATGTGCGCTTATGTAATTGACAACCTTTACCACTTCCACTAGAGATATAGATGTGATCATTAGTACTTAATATGGTTCAGTCCTGCTAAACCTTGATTAGAAAATTCAAGCAAAGTAGGCCAAAGTTTGACTGATAACAGTTGATATTTATATTTATACTCATATAATAAAATGCAAGTGGCACCTTTATAATTGTCGGCCAGTGAATATTTGAAATATGAAAGACATTCTATTATTGAGTCTGACTAAATATAATCTCTTATTGCAGCTTTGATTCATTTCATTGGTGCCATGGCAAGAGCTTCAATGTTGTCTGCAGTAGCAGGAAGGTAAGTAGTAGAGTATATTCTGATAATATTATGATTTTATTGGTTGATATATAGCAGAAGTGCAGAAGTATCTGCTTTCTGATTCAAAACTAGGTAGATGTGTGGATTATTGTGATAATACTCATATATATCTTGATTAATCTAAGCTTATCTTCTTGAAAATTTACTAATATTACTCTAACTAGCATATGATTTATGATACTCTTTTTTTTTTTTTTTTTAGGATGATTTTATGATACATTAGGAGGATAGATGTTTACAAGCTGAATAGATGTTTTGTGATTATGAAATTAATTTGGGTGGGGTGTAATGAAATTGAAGCAGTTGCACAAAGAGATCAGATGGATTAAGGTATAGGCTTATAGTTATCAATTTCTTCTAACTTTTATGTTGAAACAGGTTAGAGGGGAAAGTAGCACTAATAACAGGAGGATCCAGTGGAATTGGAGAATATACAGCCAAGCTGTTTTCCCAACATGGAGCTAAAGTAGCCATTGCTGATATTCAAGATGAACTAGGACATTCTGTCGTCGATTCTTTAAGCCCTTCCAACTCGACCTACATCCTGTGACGTTACCAACGAAGACCATGTCAAACATGCGGTGGACAAAACAGTCTCAACCTATGGGAAACTTGACATCATGTTCAACAACGCAGGGATTTGTGACCCTATCAAACCTCTCATAATAGATAATGACAAAAATGAATTTGAGCGCGTATTGAGCATTAATGTGACATGTGCTTCCTAGGAATGAAGCACGCATCGCGTGTGATGGTCCCTGCACGTAGTGGGACCATCATCTCGATGGCAAGCATTGCATCTGGGATGGGTGGCGCAGCCCCACATGGATATGCTTGTTCAAAGTACGCCGTGGTTGGGCTTACAAAAAACCTAGCTATTGAGCTTGGTCAATTTGCTATCAGAGTAAATTGCCTGTCTCCTTTCACGGTAGCAACACCGTTGGCATTGGAGGCGGTGGGTGTAGATAGTGAAGAACTTGAGAATGGTGTGAGATCTATGTCAAACTTGAAAGGTCCTACTCTTAAAGTTAGTGATATTGCGAATGCAGTTCTTTTTCTTGTGAGTGATGAGGCTAAGTATGTGAGTGGACAAAATTTATTTATCGATGGAGGCCTCAGCATCACAAACTCTACGATAAAACTTTTTAAGTATCCAGAGCTTTAGTATTTGTATCGTATCAAACCAATTAAGCTTTCTTATAGTCTTCGAAAACATTAGTTTGATTATCTCGTGTGTGTAGAGCTAATGAGTTTCCAACGTTTTAATTGTTTATGTTAAACCAGCCTATGCTAACATGATGTTTAACTTGAACATCCATGAAAAATTGTTGATGAAAACACCCTTAGAACTCCTAAACGAGGTTATTCCATTAACTGTTGCAACAAAAATATGAAGAAATATGCAGGAACATGAAAGGTCAAAGAGTTTGTACAGATTTTCAGCCAGTAAACCGAATTAACCCGAAGTTCAACCAAAAGAAGTCAGACTTTTAGGTGGAGAGACGTTAGATATATGTGGCCAAAGAGAGATCGAAGTGATTCCAAATGCAGCAAGTGCTAAATCAAGCGAAAAGTTGGATAATGTAGATGCAGAGAAAGAAGCAGGAGATGTTTCTCACAAGCTACTTGCTTCAGTCCATTAAATTGAAGAGAGTTTTAAAACTTCTATTACAAAGAGCAACAAACAACAGCTAACTACTACACAGAAGAACGTTATTTCACAAGTTAGTATGCCGTTAGTATTTATGAACACTTGAAGAATAGATAGTAGTAATATATATGATGATGCAAACTTAGTTTTTAATTTATTTTGGAGAGATCCTTAATGACTGAATATTATGTAAGATTGTTTTATTCATGATAGGTTGAAGAACTATCAGAAGATCCTGAACAAACTACAGATGTTGAAGCTTCTGAGGATGCAAAAGTAAGTGTTTTTGTAGGAAGATAGAAGCTTGCTCGATATATTTTCAATCCTTTGACATATATAGGTTGTTATACTAGGAAAAGTTGTTGATAACAAGAACATAATGCCGGGCTGTAGATGCTAAAATTCAGCAATGGGTTATATGGGAAGAAAGAAAACATTTGTTCATTGTTGTCGAATTATGCGCAACAATACATGATATGGTTGATTGGTCCCTCAAGGATTTCGAGTCATTTTTAGGTGTAAATTGGTAGCTTGTGATGACAATCAGAACTTGATTATTCTTTGCTCAACTTGTCACTTTTTTAGTTTTATAGAATCATGAGCAAAGGAACGATGTTTCATGTCCTTGAAAATTTCAAAGATCCCATGGCTTTTCATGATTAGTATTCACGATAATTCATAAAATGTAATAAGTAATAAGGCATATTTGTTCCAGAAAAATAATTTCAAATACTCATTTTTTCAATCCAACATGATCACCCAAATACCTTTTACATCCACTTGCCACCGCGCACAGCGCGGTGCATAATTACTAGTATAATTATAATATAGTATATTATAAAACAATTGAACCCATATCCTGTACTATTATTTAGACTTCATACCACTAAACTCTTGATAAATTATATCCAATTATGGTTCGCACAAATAGCAAATGGTGCAACTGTTGTAGTCTCATGACGATGATAACTCACTGGTAAGAACTTGCACGCGTCGGTGGCTACAATTAAACCCATAGAATAAACATATCAGTATACATATATACATACAAACACATACATACTATATCGCCCGTTTGTTCATATTCTTAAATTAGATTGAAATATGTAGTAATTATCATAACATAGTATCTTACAAGGATTTTCGCGAGTTCTCTCGGCAAGATGTGCAGGACACCATTGGTATCTATGGTAGACATGATTGATCACATATGAAGTTGTCCATCTTAAATTGTGGTTAGCATAACAAGCATTACCCGGATTGACGTGATTACAATCCTCCTCAGCCACGTGGCCATGTCCGCACACACATTTCACAAAGTTTACAAGCTCTCCCAATTCTGCGTCCGGACGCGCTACACACCAATCATAAGGCAATTGCTGCATTACCATATATATAAAAAACTGAATGAGCCTTAGTTAACTATATCTTCTAGAAATCAACTAGAAAAATGAGTTTATTTTGAACATATAGTAATTTTGTCAAATAGGTATAATTCCCATTTCTTCTCATCGATTCAAATCTAGATTTTTGTAATAAATTGAACACACACACACACACACAAAAAAAAAAAACGTAACTGGAGCACGACGGTGTGGCGTCCTTGGTGTTCTATTCGGTCCAACTGCACATATCCCTGTTGAAAAGACAAAGATGAGAATAATTGAAACAACCACTTGATTGAACTTAGCATCCATTGGAATTTTAAAAAAATGGAGTTGATCCAATTGTTGAACTGTTCTCAACCACTATATATAATGCCTTTGATTTTGCATGTATGTTGAGAACTGCAAATCTAATTTATTATATGTTTCATGCGTTAGGAAAATGCATCTCTTATGTAGAAAAGGTAATTAATGTTTAAGCTTCAACTTGAAGGTACACAATTAATCGAATTTTCCAAGGCCGCATATGAAGAAAGTATCATTTATGAAAACTTTCAACCTTTATATCATATCAACTAGAGATAAATGTGATTAGATTAAATTTTCTTTTAGGTATTACTGTATTGGCTTGAGATCCTCTCACCTCCATCCTCCTACATCTTCTCCTCCATAATTTAGATGATTGACACGTGTCATTTCTTAACCTTCATTTTAAACCATGGTTGAAATCAATTTAGGAAAAGATAATAAACAGAATCTAAATTAGGGTGTTAATTTATTGCAAATGGAAATTACTATGGAATTGGAATTAGAGCTGCAATCCTCCCAAACCAATGTTTTATGGATGCAATTGCAATACGAATGTCTAGTTACATAACTGTGAATAAAAAATAGATAAAACAATTAGTAATATAATAACAATTGTACATCGATCCATCTGGTACTAAAGACTCATAAAAATAGGGATAATTACATAGGGCTACCCATTTAGAAGGGTGTTTCTCACATTGATATCACTTAGTGGGACAATTACATTTGGGTCAATTTTCGATTTTATCCGTTGACCAACTTAATTAAATGGTTTCAAATGAAACAACCAAACAGGCCTTATGAAATTCTAAATAAAGAAAAGACTTTTTAAAAACATCCAGCCAGTCATTCTTCATCTTCTCCAACTTGTTTCTTCTCCCTCCATCTTCTTAATATCTTCTTCTCCGGTGGATTCATTCTTCTCTTTCTTTCATCACTTTCTTCTCCGGTGGAGCCGTGAAAAATCTCATCCACAAGCTCCGGAACGGAGCTGAAATCGCCGATCCGGAGCGAGAATTGCTCGGATCCGAGCTCATAGAGCTCGAATGAGTCGTATTCAACTCAATCGATGTCTGATTCCGATTGAGTTGTTTTGCGACTCACGGGAGTCATGGAGTCCGATTGGAGCATTCTGACTCAAATCGAATTACTCGATTGAAATTCATCTCTGATTGGTTTTTTCGGCTTTCAATTTTGATGTTTAAAGGATATTTGATCTTGATTTAAAGTTGGGGAAATTTTACAAATTGCAATAGAAGTTTAGGGGCTTATTTGAGGTTTTTCGAAAAGTTATGGGTGACAATATAAAATTAGATATCCATGGACTGAATTACAATTTGTCAAAAGGTGTTAGTGTTTGGCAACTTCCAAAATCCAATAATCTGAGAGGGGCAAAATTGACTTTTCCAGGTTTTAATTCGGATTTGGTCAAGTTCGTGGACGAACGTGTAATTGTTTTACATCTAATTGGATGAAATAATAATTGTTCGACTAAGTGATACTAATGTGTAATTACGACATCTAAATGGGGGTCTAGATGTAATTTCATAAAATAGTATATAATAACAATTTGGACTATAAATTATTTTAAACAGGTAACCGTACGTACGTGTGTCAAATTCAGCAACCTACTTTTCTTGAAGTGTTAAGTTTTATTAGTATTCTTTTTCTTTTTTTTTTCTTTTTTTTTTGGTGTTAGATTAAATTTTCCTCTTCCACTTTGACTTTTCGTAGTCAAACTTTTTCAACTTTGACTACGTATTAATCTTAAACTGCAAACATAAAATGTTTAATTAAATTATATAATGAAAATTTAGTCCCTAAAGTTTTATTATATAAAAAAATTCAAATATTTTATATTTTCGGTTTAAGATTATTACCTAGTCAAGGATGGAAAAGTTTGACTGCAAAAGTCAAACTGGAAAGCTATTCCCGGTACGAAGGAAGTATGTTACAAGTAGATGTGTAATAAGATTCGTTTAAAGTCCTGCGAAAACGGAATGAAAAATATCGAAACATCTTAATTAGTTTTTAGCTTGAACGAGATAATTAAAATGGACTTAAAATTCAAAACCATTTCAAATAATTTGTACTACATAAAAACGAAAAGTTTCAAACTATCACGAAAAGTTTCAAAAAACATCAAAATGCCTACGAAAAGTTCTGATTTTTTTTTTTTTTATTTTGTAAGCATCTAAAATTGAGATTTTAATCCATGGTTCCAAGTAGGGCTGAGCATCAATGGACCGGACCCGAATTTTACCCTGACCTGGAGCTGACCCGGCCCGGACCCGGACCGGCCCGTTTTTTCGGTCCGGGTCTCGGGTCTATATTTTACCAAAATTTGAGTTTCGGGTCGGGTCGGGTCTAAACCCGGAAAAATTCAGTCCAACCCGGAACGACTCGGACAAGGCTTGGTACATCTAATCTTTCCCACACCGAAACTAAGTCTATTTGCATGTGTTATTACTATTGACTAACTTAAACTTAGGCAAAGTGAAAAGAATATAATATTTTTTAAATTCCAATTTACCCAAGTGAGTGTGCTAGACTGCTAGTGTAGTAGTTCTTGAAAATTGAAATGAAAAATGATGTGCTAGTGACTTGGTACTAGGTAGTGTTGCTTGGGTGGAATCAATTTAATGGTGTTGTTTAATTTCATGCAGATTAATTATTTGTTTCTGAGTTTTGTTGTGTAATGTGCAATAACTAATTATTAAATTAGTCCTTTTTTTTTTTTATCAACACTCAACGGGGTCAAAATGGATTCTGCCCGGACCGGCCCGTATTTTACCGGGTCGGTCCGGGCTGGACCCGTTCCAATACGGTCCAGGTCTTGGATCGATAAACTGTGACCCTTTATCTACCGGTCCATTTTCGGATCGGGTCAAATCGGGTCGGGTCTGACCCGGTGCTCAGCCCTAGTTCCAAGTTAAAATAAAAATAAATGGTGTGTGGATTTATTGTACTATATTTCATACTCCATAACTAACGAGAAGTCATTTATATTTAGAAAAAAGTAAATATTGAATAAAAAAAAAACTTTATCATAATATTTTCGTATCATTACTATGTCAGTTTACGTTTGACATTTGATTTGATTTTATGTATAACAATATGAAGGACACTCTAAATCTCCATTTAATTACTTTAGAATCTAATATGTAGTAGTAAATTTATTATCTTTTCCTAAATTAAATGTAACCATGGTTTAAAGGGGGTGTGGTGAGAAATGACGCATGTCAATCATCTAAATTGTGTAGTAAAAGATGTAGGAGGATTTGGGTGAGAGGATCCCAAGCCTGTATTAGGTGTTACAATTTCGAACCTTTAAAAATGTAAACTTAATTATGATGTAAATGATCTGTCACGCCCCTAAACCAAAATAATTTGGTGCGACCAACCGTCTATCGTGAGATGGGCTCACGCCAAGACGAAGTCTTAATTTTATTACAAAATCAGTTTTAAAGGGAATTTAGAGCATCTAAACACAAATACAATTCTAGAAACCTCGAACTAGTTACAATCTCAGAAATTACAACTTAAGCTACAAAACCTTCACTTGAAACCACTAGTTGCTCTAACCCAACTAGCATCCACTAGCAACCTCTCCACGAAACCAGATCCACTTAGACTACTGAAAAAAAGGTGTAAGGGTGAATCTCCTGGCACTTCTACCGGATCAAGCAGATCAGTAAACATACATATATATACACACAATATTAGAACACATAGCCAGAAAACAGTTTCATGGAGTACTTGTAACAGAACAATAATATCAGAACGTTTAGCTCAACAGAGTCACACTATGGCCACTAGTATAAGTCCGGTGGCACAGAACATAACATAACACAAAGTTCCCCACTAAAGGAACACAGACAGAAAGAAGTACTTCAGAAGCCAGACGTAATCACCGTCAAAGACGGGTCCAGAATTCATAGGTAAAACTATGAGCTCAAAACATATTTATTCTCCATGTACAGAAACATATTTTTATCACACATCACAATGCATCACAAAACATACTTTAGGGAGTTTACATACTTGGTCCTTTCGAATGGACTATTATATCAAGTCTCATATTTTGATATAATAATCATAATGTATAGTTTTAATGTTGTGTAACTTTTTTCCAAAACCAATTATTGTAATAAATGGTCACGATAATAATGATAGTGATATACAATTTGTTTATAAAAAATATAGCAGTAAGCACACACTTTTTTTTTTTTTATAGCAATTTTCTCGTTTTATTGACGACTAAAAAGAAAGCAGGCACGGGGATTTATAAGAACCAATGTACAGTTCAATGAAAAGACAACTACCAAAGTTAACCACTCCCTCCATTTCAGAAAAAGTGTTACATTTCAGTAAATAAATTTTTAAAATATTATTTTATTAAATTATATATTAATATCGTTAAGAGTAAATTGTGGTCAAACACAGAGACAGTTAACCGTAAAATAGTAAAATGTAACACTTTTTCTGAAATTGAGGGAATAATACACAAACAAAGGAGACTAGAGTCCAACAATACAAAAAGAGACATACTAAACTAAGAACTGGAAATAAACTAATGAAGTTAAACTCATTGTATCCAAAAGCTGTTGACCAATCAGAAGTTTTAACGTTGACATCCCTGCAAATGTTTGTGAAACCGTCCAAACTGATTTGCTTGACTCTATTCACTTGCTCTTGATGAGTTCTTTCAGACCAGCTAGCAATCCATTCTTTCATAGGTTTTTATCCACGATCAAGGAGAGGTACCATCTTTGCGAGGCATATATGGACTTGAGATGCATGAATAGATCCAGAGTAAATGAAACTAAAGCACAGTCTAGGCAGCCATCAAACTTGTCACTATACTTGGAAACCAAGGCAGACCTGAAGCAGCAAAAGAGGAGCACAAACTACTTCTAGATATGGGACTGACTAATAATTCTACTGTAAGTACAGACCCAGAGTTAAACCAAAAGTGAAAATCTTTAGCACTTGACAAAAGTAGAAGAAAGTGAGAACCAAGAAGTACATCATACAAGAACCAAGCAGTATAGTGCTGAAACTGACTAGAGAAACAAGACCAGACTAGTCTGAAAGACCAAACACTAACAAGGCAAAGAGATGTCTAATATCTAGTAAAGTCCAAGGCCAAAACATGCTTACAGTGATTATAAGGACATAACAACTACTCAGGAGCAAGGTAAAAGAGAAGCCACTAAAATAACAATCTAAAACCAAGGGAGCCAGAAAGGAGGCTAACAAGAGCAGAGAACCAGCCTTACTTTTTTTTTTTTTTCTCTCATAATTTTTTTTGTATTTTTTTTTCTTTTTTCTTTTGAAAGGGTAATATTTCTTTTTTCCCTTTGAGCACTTTGCTTCCTTTTTAATCTCCAGCTGCTTTTTTTTTTTTTACTGAACGCATGCCAATATGTTCTGTTTTTATGGCCAAAGTGACAGGATTTTTCCACTCAAAGCACACTTGTAAATATCTTGAAACAAGAAAATCAATTGACAAACACTAAAACAACTTTCGGAAGTTAGAATATAACCCAGGGGCCTGATGCCTGATTGTTTCCGAAACGCATTTGGCATTGGTCAAAACTGCACATCTAAGGCCCGAATGCATTTGTGGTGTTTGCAAATGCAGTTTGACCATGAATCGCAACGATTGATAGCAGTTTGACACGATGCATTTCCGATGCGTTTGGGACCTCCGAAAAGCACATTTCAATTACATTTGCAGATTGGTTTAAGTGCATTTCAGTATTGGAGAAACCCTAGATGATGACGAATTGGGGGCAATTTGGCGCCAAGACAAATATAGTACACTAATTACTGTGACAAAAGATGTACGTAATTACGTATAGTCGATAATCGTTTTGGCATATAATTGACGTATTTTGACACCGACCACTACTTCCAGTATCGTTCTGGATGTGAACATAAAGTTCGAAATCTAATTCAGTTATCCTAACGCGCTTATTCGTAATGGCGTTGGACATAAAATCTTGGCCACAAAAGACTAAATATTCTCGGTGGTTGTATACGACGAATAGTCATTATAGTTAGACGTTTATTGATGTTATTGGTGGACATTCAATAATCGATAAATCGATGATTGATGTTATTGACACCGAGACTACTTTATGTATCATTATGGATATGAGAATATCCGTCCTAAGCAAATGCTCGTTATATACGAGATAATGATCGATTCGTTATATACGAGATATTGATTGATGTTAGTTTATGGGCAAAAAGGCATAAATGGTCCTAAAGTTTAGTGGGTACAGACGTCAGACAACGCGTTCGACAACTTCTACTATTTCAATTTTCTGGCTTGAACGATCCTTTCGACGAAAATTCGACGTTTGACCATGTTGATCTTTGAGTTGTAAGATAGTTAGCAGTCAAACTGGTCAATCGACATATTCAGCTGACTCATCTCCACAATTAAGAAAACTCAAAAACAAAATTCAAAACAAAAAAAAAAAAAAAGAAAAAAGGAAAAAAATAATAAAAAAAAACAGTGACCATACCTTGAGGGCTCTTACAAAGCTTAAACATTTGGGCCAGATTGTAATTTCACAATTAACAAATTACCCGCAAGTCCCCAGACCTCATGCATCATCTTCTCAAAAGGAAGTCCTTGAAGTTTTCCAAAACTTTCAATTCGGTCCCTGTAAGTTGAAACAAAATTTCGAAATCTGTTTCTTTACTCCTTTGTCCAATCTGGGTTCTAAACCTTCGACTACAACATCATCCTGCCCTCTTTCATCCTCGAGGATGAACGGATTCAAGAACCCAATTCGTATTTTGCTCGTGAAGCTCACGATTGCCATTAATGGCGGCCAGAGCTTGCAAGCTCTCAACTACGAATCGATTACGGGAGGAAGACGAGTCGGTTGAGGTGTCAGAGATCCGGCCAAGCCGATCGACGTTTGGGGCGGATGGGGTTCGTGTTGGAACTTGGAAGGTCACGAGACTAAAGTCTCTGTTCCTTCATTGAACAAACCAACCCAGTCTGTTTGGTTTCTTGAAGAAACATCCAGTTCTATTGAAAAATAAAATAAAAAGGAAAAACTTTATTTCATCTTTTGTGGCATATCAACGACTCCTTTTGCTTTTTGGGTCTTTTTTTCATTAATTTCGTTTTATTTTAATTAGGTTTTTTATTTTTTTTTCCTTTTTTTTTTTGGTTTTGAATTTTATTTTTGAGTTTTCTTAATTGTGGAGATGAGTCAGCTGAATACGCTGTCAAACACAGCTGACTACCGACTACGCGACAACTCAAGAAATAATCAACGAATTTTCACGAAAAGGATCGTTCGTAAAATTGAAATAAGAGGATCAAGTCTTTGAAAGCGAACGTCAGATCACAGACGCCATACCCCCTAAACTTTAGGACCATTTATACCTTTTTGCCTTAGTTTATGTATCATTACGGATATTTTATTTTTATTTATTTTTTAACATGTTTACAATATTATAGGAGTGTTTAAAATTTGAAATTAATGTGCATTTATAAATATATTTTTTAAATTAAGAATATAAAAGTTGTAAAATTTAGAATGATCGAAATATAGTCAAGAGTGATCTCTATTTGTAGAGGACGAAAAAATATGAAAATCGGTATAAATTTTATATTTTTATATTTTATATTTGATGAATTATGACAAAAAGAAAATAACGAACAATAATAAAAAGTTAAAAAAGTAAAGACAATCAGAAACGATTAAACTGAATGTCAAATACATGAGACATACGATTTGAAATGCTTTCCACGACATTTCAAACGCAAACCCGCAAAAAGTGCTTTTTACGAACGATTTAGTAAACGCATCACAATGCATCAAACCAATCACCAGATGCATTTCGGTCAACCATTAAAATGTATCACTTTGCATCGAACCAATCGCCTTCACCAATTTTGGTCATGGAGGTGAGTGGCGGAATTGAAGAAGAAAAGGAACTTATCACTATTTTTGGTTTGGAAAATTATGTATCTATTTGAAAAAAGAAAAGTGTTACATTTCTTATTCTGCGATCAATCGTTTCAATTAATTATCATTCTTAACGATATGAATAAATAACTGATTAAAATTATATAAGGCACAGTTAGTAATTAAATTTTTATTATATGATTTTATTAAATTATTTACTATTATCGTCATGTAATAATTAAACTCAAGACAAACCGATCGCCAATCAAAATGTAACACTTTCTCTGAAATGGATGGAGTAATATATATGGGCTCGGGCCTAAAATTGTAAAAATCAATTTTAAAAAACTTACTAGACTTAGTCCACTATAAAAATAAAATTAAAATAAAAGTACGGGTTCTTACATCATCAATTATCTCGACTTATTTCAAATCGAAGAACAAACCGACGGTTCCTCCGCTAGTACAACAAAAGCTGTATGTTTTTGCTGAAAAACGTTTAAAGAGCAAATAAATTAGCAAAGCTACACATGTTAAGCAATTATTGATTAAAAAAGACATAAAACATTAGCCAGTAGTGTCTACTTGTAGAACAATTAATCAATTAGGCTTGATATATATATGTATATAAAATCTTGCAGCTCCCTTTACTAATGCCATGGCAACTGTTAGAAGTTGTATTTCTTGTTGTTGAAAAAGGAGTTAAATGCATAACATCACCCTAGTTATTAATAATGTGCGCGAAACTCCTCTGAGTTAACGAATTAGTACCAAACCCCATTGAGTTACTAAAAATGGGTACAAAACCCCCCACTTTTTATTTTTAAAGTGTATGAGGTACACTCTCATTAGGTGCGACTATAGATGTTTGTTTATGTTATCTTACACCAAATCAATGCAAAAAAAAAAAAAAAAAAAAGACCATAGTTATTAAAAATATGCGCAAAATCCCATGGAATTCTTATAAAGTCATTGCAATACCCATTTTACAGGGGCCCATTTTATCTGAGCCCATGCTTTGGCGAGCACGTCTTCCATTGTTCGACAGGGGTACATGGTCAGCTCCTTGTACAACCCCGAGTTGGGTGGCAACCCTTTTGCGGAAGGCGTTGACAGCAGTGTCCTTGTTGCAATTGGGGATTGACACCTTCTCCTGTTGAATCTTGCAACGTACTCCCTGAGAGATTCGTTAGGTCTTTGCCGGACGCTATACAAGTCGTCCGACAGTTTTAAAAGCTTGCGACTGCTTGCGAATTGTTCCACAAAGCAGTCGACTAATTGGGCAAAAGAGGAAATGAAATTGTTCGGTAAGTTGGTATACCATTGTAATTTGGTCCGATCAGACCGAACCAAACCTTTGCACATGCATGCCTCATGAGATCCTGGGATGGCTATGGTGAACATCCTCTGCTTGTCTGTGAGACATGGTCGTCCGGTCCGCTGCTCCATCATAGAGCTTCATGCTTGGGAAGGTGAACTTGGTTGGCATCTCCACCAAGGCTATAGCATCGGCGAAGGGAGAGTCAGCAAAGCTGTTGGGTAAGCTCTTCTTGATTGGTGCTGGCACTCCAGGGATCCTTTGAATCATCTCTTCCAGGCTCACCAGTTTGGAGGCTAGCTCCTCGTTGCTACTTCGGTGACCTGCAGAGAGGGTTAGCAAGTGATCTACCTGACTTGCGCTTTGGTTGCGTTGTTGTGGTGATTCATCGTTCATCCTTGGGTTAGCACCTTCGAACGAAACCCTCCTGCTGGTGGTACCCTGAGTGATCTCAAGGGATGGCCTTGGCGGAGCGCTCACCACTTGATAGACTGGAGTTACAGGAATCACCCCTTCCATCTCTTCAAAGGTTAGCTGGCAAGCCTCAATCGTGTTGCGTGGTGGGTTCTCCACCCCAGCGACATGAGTCAGTCGGTGAGACGAGGCCACGTCCAATGTTGGAGCCTCCTGGTGGATGACAGACTCAACCCTTTCCTTCAAGAGTGAGTTCTCCTGGCAGACAGCGCGGTTTTCGTCCTCAAGGAGCTTGATCTTCTTGGCGTTCTCTTGCATCTGGGCCGTCAAGGTTTTGATCTGAGTGACGACGTCCACCTCCTCTACCTCTTCCAGAACGTATTCGTCTGAGTGCGTGATGATGGATTTCTTAGCGTGTCGCGGTCGCTACTGGATTACCTTTCTTGATAGCCGGGGCCCCACGGTGGGCGCCAAATTGTAGACGCTCAGAAATCTACAATCAAAATTAGGGTTAGAGATTGGGGGGCACCGACAACCTGCAAGGCAACAATAGCAAACAGAGACGTGAGATTCCGAGGTGACACCGGTGTGGTGCCGACCGAAGGGACTCCGACGCTCAAGTTAGATGACTGATAGAAGGAGTAATCAAATGAAAGAGATAGAGAGGGAGAGATGGTGGCAAGCGTCGACTTATCCTGTTGGTTGAGTCGGTTCGGCTACGTGGCGGACGAACACCGGCAGTGGGCTAGCTGACCTTACGGGAAGGAGCTAGGTGGCAGTTGTCTGACAGAGATGGATGATGGCGGATGGTTGAAGGTTGACGATGGATGGTGATGAGCGATGGTGGATGATGATAGGTGACGGCTGATGTTGATCGGAGAGCTTGAGAGAGATGGAGGCGTGAGAGATTGATTGCTAGGGTTTGTGCCGTTAGAATGCGATGCTCCCTACATCTCCTCAGCCTTCTCTATATAACCCACCCATTGTTGGAGTCTACTCGCGAATCTCGGGGAGGTCGTTGGAACGGATTAGACCGTGTCTCAAGTAGTTAGGAGAGTGGATTTAAGCTTCTCGACGGGCTAAGTCGACCAAGCTCCGGAGTTGGTTAGTCTATTAGTCAGGTGCTGACTGACAGAGTCAATCATGCAAGGTCGGGCGAGCTAGGTGAGCTAGCTAGCTTGTCAACCAGCTGGAAGGTTGGCAAGTTGTGAGCTAGTCAGGTGGCATGCGGGTTGGCTGCATGGATGACTCAGCTAGGTGGGCTTGCTAACTGGCCTTTGGAGTCCAACTCACGTATGAAGTCAAGGCAGACTCATTAATGGATTGTGGGTTGGGCCGTAGCTCTGATGGGCCGATCCGCTAGTCTAGTTGACAAGAGCGAATTTTGGCCAATACAATTTGCCCCCCACTCTTCGAGTCGAGTGTTTCGAGTCGGAGAGTAGAAATTTTATGCCCAAAAGAGTGATGTGCGCCAGATCGTAGGCCAATGATATTTTGCTCCATCAAAGGTATCAGTTACCCCGTAAGTATATCGGGATAACAAATGATAAGCTCATTGATAGGGAGAGCGATCGGATAGAGGTGTGGATGTCACTCGTAGTGATCTAGTGGTTAGCTTAGCAGAGCAAGTCATCAAACTTGCAATGCAGAAGCTCTCTGACAGACATGCTTGGCTGGGAACAATCAACCTAGCGAGATGGAATTTTAGTGACTGACATTCTCAGTTGGACAAGTCAATCTAGTAAGTTGGAGATTTACAAACTGACATTTTCAGGAAGAGCAATTCTAGCAAGACGGGAACTTGCAGACTGAAAAATTGAAACTGGGCACTTCAATCTAACAAGATGAAAACTTGCAGACTGAAAAAATTGTAAATGGGCAATTCGTTCTTGCAAGATGAAAACTTGCAGACTGAAAATTTTAGTTAGGCAAGCCAATCATAAGGTGCTAGCTTACAGACAGACATCTTTGGATTAGATGAGCTGAAGCTTGCAGACTGAAAATTTTAGTTTGGCAAGCCAATCGTAAGGTGCTAGCTTACAGACAGACATCTCTAGATTAGATGAGCTGAAGCTTGCAGACTGAAAATTTTAGTTTGGCAAGTCGATCGCAAGGTGGTAGCTTACAAGGACACATGAAAATTTTAGTTTGACGAGTCAATCGCAAGGTGGTAGCTTACAAGCACACACCTTGGTTGGATGGGCTGGAGCTTGCAGGCTGAAGATTTTAGTTTGACGAGTCAACCGCAAGGTGGTAGCTTACAAGCACACACCTTGGTTGGATGAGCTGGAGCTTGCGGGTTGAAAATTTTAGTTTGACAAGTCAACCGCAAGGTGGTAGCTTACAAGCACACACCTTGGTTGGATGAGCTAGAGCTTGCGGGTTGAAAATTTTAGTTTGACAAGTCAACCGCAATGTGGTAGCTTACAAGCACACACCTTGGTTGGTTGAGCTGGAGCTTGCGGGTTGAAAATTTTAGTTTGACAAGTCAACCGCAAGGTGGTAGCTTACAAGCACATACCTTGGTTGGATGAGCTTACAAGCAGCCTGAAGTAAGATGGCTTGCCCGGATGGAGCTTACCTTGCCCGAAATGATATATGCCTTGCCTCAATTGGGGTGACTTACCCGAATTAGAATGGTGCATGTCTTGCCCGAATTAGTGTGTGCCTTGGCCGAATTGGAGGATAACTTGCCCGAAACGATGTATGAGTTGCCCGAATTGGAGTGTTGGCAGCTCTTTGAGATGTATAAGATTTTACTTGTACTGTTTACCCATTATTCAATTTGGATCAAACCCCTAAAATTTGAAATCGGTTTCACATAACCCAACTGAACACAAATTGAAGCTACCTTACTTCCTCTACACATCTCTTCACGCCATTTTCAGAAAGAGAGAGTAAAATCGAAGCTGCCTCACTTCATCTTCATTCTTCCTCCTCAAGCCCTTTAGCTTACAGTTTCTTCCGTCAAAGACACACGATTTCACTCCTTTCCTGATCCAATCGGAAAGACCTCTGAGTGGAAATCACGGGACCTTCTTTTTAGATTCTTTCCGGTGGTGGTTTTCAGGTTGCTAGTGGAGATAGTGACCGAAGTTAGGTTTTTCCGGTGAAGAGAGAGGTGGTGCGCTCCGGTGAGCGGATTGCGCGTGGAGGAGAGGACAAAGCCGGTGCGGCTGGAGGGTTCCGGTGAGGACGGAGGAGAGGAAGCTGAGCGGAGAAGGGAGGTGTTTGTGGAGGATTTCGGCGTGCTGCGTGTGTTTGATTCCCGGAGAATTTCCAGTGAGTCTGCCCGTTTTACTGTTCATAGCGTTTTACTGTTCATTGCGGGTTTTTTTTTTTTTTTTTTTTTTTTTTTTTTTGTGTTGGATCTCTGGGAGAGACTATTTCTAGTTGGATTTTATTTTTGTACGTCTCTGCTTATTTTCTGGGCTCGAGCTGGATTGTATGCTAATTGGATGAGTTATAGTGACTGAAAGATAGTAGATGGATAAATAGTTCCGCTTCTATTCCAGTTAGCATTTTTAGAAAGCAACTGGTATACTTTGGGCTGCGGCATTTTCGTTGCGTAAGAAATGTATTGTACAGCGAGTCATGTATTTGGAATTGTGACCCACACTTTGGATAGACGGTTCATGCAGGATTGATTTTGTCCGTGGGGTTCGTATGAATTTTTTTGAGTCTATGTTTGGTTTTGTGCCTGTAAGATTTGATTCGTCGTTATTCGTATTGGTGGATCCTGCTTGGATTTTGAGGTTTGATTCGATGTTTTGGCGGTTAGAATCTGCGTTTTCTTTTGCATGACTCAATGTCTTGGCTATGTAGGAGTGCACTTGGTGGGATTTAAACTTGGAGTTGTTCGGCTAGCAGGAGAGTGGTGCTATCGTTTTGCTTGGAGCTTGGGTAGGTCATTGTAGACCCACTTAGGCAAGTTGTTTATTACTTTTCAAGAGCGGATGGACCTTTTTGCTTTGAAGTAGTGTCGTAGAGTAAACATGTATGTTACCTTTTGTATCAACGGTATCCGGTGGAGTAGATTGGAGATAAAATTTGGTGTAATTGCGCCATTTTGAATATGTTTATGGATATTTTCGTCTAGCTTTCATAAATATTCATGCTGTGATGCTTTTGTTAGAAAATGGGCGTGTTGATGGATTGTTGTAAAGCCAGCACATTGAATATTTTGTTTGGCATGCATGTTAGATGAGGCTTTGGCCTCTGTTGGCGATGAGTGTTGTGTTTTCATGTTAGGAATTAGTTCCAGCTAGAAGTGTGTAGATCGATGCATGTCGTGCATGTCGGCTTGTAATTTTGATGCTGAACATAGCTAAATCTTTCCACGGATTTGGAATGACACTCTCTTTCCATTTAAACTTGGATGTAGGTAGATTATGGGGGGTGTTCGAACGAGTTGGTTGTGTGCTCGCAGCCGACTGGAGTCGCTAGCCAAGACTCACATAATGGGTCTTTGTTCGCTATGGGCCAGCCTACTAGTATCTTGTCCATCAGCCCACCGTCAGCTCTTACTGAGGCGGAGATGTCATACTTGAGGGGTCTCTACGGGATTCCAGAGAGCCCTGGATCTCAACTTCCCTATGTGGACCAGCGAGCAGACTGGGACATCCCGGGGATGGTCTGCTTGTATGAAATCGCTCTCAAGATAGGGCTTAGACTCCCGCTTCCCAAGTTCGTGGTTGATGTGCTTAGCTATCTCAAGGTTGCGCCTGGTCAGCTGATGCCCAATGCTTGGAGGCTTATTCTCGGGATGCAGGTACTGGGCGAGATCATGAACGTTCAGATGTCCGTCGACACCTTATGTCATTTCTACACCGTGAAGGATGTCTCATCAGATAGGGCTCGCGTTCAGACCAACTCGAGGCCGGGAGTTGATGGAGTTGGTACCACTTGGTAGTTTCATGTTGGATGGTGAAACTCTGGATGTTGTTGTCTTGTGAGTTATTTCTTTTATCGTTTATGTTGTATGTTGCTAGATTCGACTTCCAAGTACTTTCTATCATTCATTTTTGAACATTGTTGTTTGTATTACCCTTGTAGGGTTGGATCAGTTATGAATGTTTATTGTGGCCTTGGATTTTATTTTGGGTTGTTCTTGGGATGTCTCGAGCCGCGTAGGCTATGGGATGTTATGTCTCATATTTGAATTTGTATGATAGTTGTAATGATCTCAAATACATAAGTATTCGATCAAAATTATCATGCATGAGTAAAGTAGTTCAAAATAGTGAATAACACATGAAATTAAAGATACGTTGTTCTTAGAATTTATACTAAAACGTAGTTCATGATGGAGAGTCAGACATATTCATAAATCATGCAGTCATGCTTATCTTACGAGTCTAGTTTGAATGAAAAATAACAGGCTAACCTCTCGACGACGCGCTTGGTACTGTTGAGCTCTGTCTACTAGGTTTGTCCCCCAGTTTAAGCTCTAGTCCAAAGGAGTAGTGCTTGAACTAGTATTGTGTTGGTTCGCCTACTTCGTCGAATTTGTGCGACGTCGGGTCAGTCAGACATCTATGTATGCCAGCTTGTCGGTAGGGTGCTATGCTACGTTTGTCAGACGGCTGTCGAGTCCACTGCGGTGGGTGTCATCGTCTGCTGTCGACGGTAGGTGTCGATCCACTGCGGTGGGTGTCAAGTGCGTCTGTCATCGATCACCGGATGCGACTCACGAGTGGGTGTCAAGTGCTGCGTCGATACCGATCGATGCGGTGCCATCTTTGCGTCACAAGAAGACGTCTGGGTGCCGCCACTGCGGTGGATGCCATACTCGTCAGCTTGCAGGTGGATGTCAAGCTGCGTTTGTCAGACGGCTGGTTTTGTGGAATACATCCTGTGTTTTTACTGTAGAATTCAATGATGGACCCTCTTGGAGAGGGGAGGCGTTAAACCGTCCTGCCTAGTCGGGTTAGTTGACCGACTAGCCTCTGGCCAGGTCGGTTGTGACAGAGAGAAATCAATCTCAAAAGGCGACTCTGATTCATACCTTACAATACAAGTGGTGTGACATCATGTCATGCTCGTCTGTTTACTTTTGTTGGCAACTTAACTCGATAAATCGATTGAGACTGTTGGAATAGGCAGAGAGCTCTTGTCTGCTTGCTAACAGGTGGACGGAGCTAACATTCTTCGTATGGTAGTGATCATCAATTTTGAAAGGCTTGCACTTGTCTAAACCATGGAGCTGTTTTTGGCGCATTTCACGGATTAAGCAAATGCAAGCCAATCAAAGTAGATGTGAATCCACGTGTTTTGTTGCTCAGCCTGATGGATGGTTGGCTTTGTTGAGCAGTATGTTTTGGATGATCACTTGGAAGTAAGATACGTCACGTGGCGTTTCTTTAGCCGTAACCATGATACGCCGTTCTGCAGCATGAGTGGAATCGATCCTGTTGGAAAGGTTGGGGGGGGGGGCGGTTGACCGACCTGCATAGCTGGGTTAGGTGACCAGCTAGCCCCTTGTCAGGTCGGCGGATTGTAGTGAGAAATCAATCTCATGGATATATGTAGTTGTACCTTCACCGAGGATGTGTATGCCCATGCTGCTGCATGACTGGTGAACATCAAGGAGTGGAGACTAGTTGTGTGTCTCTCATGCTCCTGCAAGACGTTTATGGGGGGTGGTGTGGGGCGTTTACCCGAACTGCCAGTCGGGTTAGATAACCGACTTGCCCCTAGTCAGTTCGGGGTGTTTTCAACAAAAGATCAGCCTCAAAAGGTGGATGGCGTTCCATCTGTTGGCTATCTGTCGTCCTTCCTGGGTTTCGAGCTTGTAGGCTACGTTGCCTACTACCTTTGTGATTTTGTAAGGACCTTCCCAATTTGGTCCAAGCTTTCCAGCTCCTGTCTCCTTTGTGTTCTGGAATACCCTGCGTAAAACCCAATCGTCTTGCTTGAAGGTTCGTACGCGAATGTTCTTGTTGAAGTGTTGTGCAGCTTTCTGTTGGTAGGCGGCACTCCGGATCATGGCTCTTTCGCTGAGCTCATCGACCAAGTTGAGCTCATGTGCCAATTCTGCGTCGTTGGTCTGCTTGCTAGCCATTTTGTATCTCGCTGTGGGTAGTCCCACTTCTATGGGTATGACTGCTTCAGTTCCATATGTCATGCTGAATGGTGTTTCTCCAATTGGAGTCCTTGGTGTGGTTCGGTACGACCATAGGACGCCTGGGAGTTCATCCGCCCATGCTCCTTTTGCTTGTTTCAGCCGTTTTTTGAGACTATTCATGATAGTCTTGTTGGTCGACTCCACTTGTCCATTCGCTTGGGGATAGCGTGGAGTGGAAAATGTAAGCTTGATTCCCCATTCTTTGCAGAAGTCTTGAAACTCATAGCTTATGAATTGGGAGCCATTGTCTGTCACGATTTCGTAGGGGACTCCGTACCTGCAGATCACATGTTTCCAAATGAAATTTTTTACCTCTGTGTCATGGACTTGCTTGAAGGCTTCTGCTTCCACCCACTTGGTGAAGTAATTCATCATGAGCATGTACACTTGTTGGCCTGGTGCAGTAGGTAGTTTCCCTACTATGTCCATCCCCCATTTCATAAAAGGCCATGGAACAAAGGATGGGTGTAGCCTCTCTGGTGGGAGGTGGCTGATGTGTGAGTGTCTTTGGCATGAGTCACATCTTCTCACAAAGTCTAGAGCATCAGCCCTCATGGTTGTGATAGTACCATTTGTTAGTGCTCGGTGGGCAAGACTTCTGGCTCCGGAATGGTTGCCGCATTCTCCTGCATGCAATTCAGTCAGAACATGTCTGGCTTCATTATTAGTTACGCACCTGAGTAGGGGGCCTGAATAGGATCTCCTATAGAGTTGTCCGTCGAGGAGCATGAAGCGGGCTGCCTTTGCCTTTACCCTCCTTGCCTCGCTTTTCTAAAAAGTCCTTCTCTATTTCTTCTTTATTCGATTTGGTTCCAACTTCCTTCGCGCCTTCAAGTGCAGTCCCTAAACTTTTAAATACTTTGCAATTAACTTTTGTTAAATTGCAGTTTGATCCCATAACTTTTTCTTTTATGTTTTTAAACTTCCAATATTCCCCCTCAAGAGGAACGTAATTTTTTAATACCAAATATTGCTAGAAATTCACACAATCAATCTAGCTTGCCTAAATAAAAAGGATTATGTTTACTTGGTTATTGTTGCTAATTGAGGAAAGGAGAAAACAAGGGTAAGTTACATTAATTTATACAAGGGCAACATAGTAAATTAAAATAGCTTTGCTCTCAATATAGGGATTTTGCTCTCAATTTAACACACACACATATATAATATATATATAAGTGGACAACTATTGAAGTTGTGCAATTGAGTACTTAATTTAAGTTAAATTGGATTCATTTGTAATAAGTATGTAAATATGACTTTAGTTACAAAAAAACTATCTATTTAATCCAATTAAATTACAAACCCTAATGCAACTCTAACAAAATCAATTCATCATTCAAAAAAATTCAATATGTCTTCTCCAATTAAATTCAAGCCCTAATTCAACCTCAATCAAATTAATTCATCGTAAATAAACAAGGATAACCAATCTTTCTTATCTATCTTCTCCAATTGAATTAAACAGATCAATTTGCATTAAACTAAACTCTAATTCAACTCGAAAAAACGGCAATTCATTATCAGAAACAACGATATTACTTATAATCATATATTTAATCAATTATTTGTAAGTAGATGCCACAATAACACACACGTAGCGTGTTCTCGCGTTCTAATATATATATATATATATATATATATATATATATATATATATGTATATGTATATGTATATGTATATGTATATGTATGTATATGTATATGTATATATATGTATATGTATATGTATATATATATAAAAGTCTCATGAGAGACGGTCTGTAGCTAACTTTCTTTTGTAATATGAAAAACACTGATGTTGAGAACATAGACATTTTGATTAATAACATCGATAATTTACTTGAAAACATAGATCCGTCTCTAGATAAATTATCTAGAGACCGTCTCTCAGGAGACTTGCTCATATATATATATAAACATATATATGTATGTATGTATGAATATTAATTCTGTTTGTTTCTTCCAAAATGGGCTGGCAAGACAAAAATATTTTCCTTGTACAATACCCTTCCATACTTACAATTACTAATTTCTTTTTTGCATTTTATTTGATAACAAATAAGGCTAGAAAAACCCACAATCAATCTAGCTCAAAGTCCTTTAGCTAGAATGGAGAATAACAACTGAACTTTTATATATATATATAGATTTTCATTTCTCCTCCGTCCACAATTCATTCTCTCTCTCTCAAACACAACCCTTTTACAATGTACTTTCAGAAACCTATGGACTGAGAGTCTGAGAGTTCCACTAATTACCTTACTGAACTAATAAACATTTCTTGTTTCTCATCAAAATCTAAAGATCTCAAACTAACACACGGAATCTAATAATTTTCATATATAATTCTCTGATACTCTCCGCGCTCGTGGCCGGATTTAACCTATTTGGGGTGACCATTTGAGTGGGAATTGATATAGGTCGATTTGGTCTTTGCGGATGTTTGAATCAAAGTATGTACATGGGCCAAAAGATCTAATACCATAATAGAATTTCATTCATCTAGAAGTTCTTTTAAGATGCGATGAAGTTCAATCAAGTGCACATTGTTATATGTGTTTAATCACTAATCTTCAATTTTCTAGTAGGGATAAATTTGTTAGTGTTGCATATCTAGATATCTAGAAATAGAAACGTGTGCATAATTTGGATGGAAAAAGGAAAACATAATAATAATTTGGGGACAGAGGAATACTCTGTTCTCCTAGTCCCCAATCTAGCAATATGTGTTCATGAGTTTATGCGTTTCATCTTTGTGTTGTATCTTTGTGTTGTATCATGTCAAATAATCTTTTATATATGTATGGAATTTTTTAGTAATTATTAATTTATAGTTTTGTTGGGATCAATATATATACACTGGGGTTTAAAAAAAATTATTATCTTATTATTTTATCGATTTGGGTCCAAATTTGTATTGGTCCCAAGTTGGGACTGGACAAATTATTAATTTATCGAGTATTAATTTATAGAGATTTTAATGTACATTTCATTTTGTTGAGGATAAAAACTGATACATTTCACTATTTCTCACTCTGTTTTTGGTGAGATTTACTTACCTCACATCACCACTAACGACGAATATGAATCTAACTCATTCAAGAATCTTCATTGGTAAGGCATGTCTCATGAACATGGCTTAGAATATTTGCATTACACGAAACTTTCACATTCTATAATCTATGTTAATAGCACATTTTTTTAGATCATAGCACATTCTATATTTCGTGAAAGTTGAAGATGTTGCTTGCTGGTGGGAGAACCTATATCATAGCACATTTTTTTAGATCACAGAGGACAAACACTCATATTCCATCTAATAGGATCTGCGCTTCCATGCTTGAGATGCCTAACAATCTAAAATTATTGTAAAACTTTTTCCGTCATTTTGTTGGCTTGTATTGTCTCCTTGCTCACTTCGCGTTAGTTTTTTTAGAATGTATATTAAACTTTCATTTCGAGTAACAAGTTTGCCCATTCCGCAATGGGATACTTTGACATAGTTAGAATCGTGAACATCTCCATCGCGCCGTGGGATACTTGGATATAATTTTGTTTGCATTCTTTTGCAGTTTGGACATACCACAGTTTTGTAGTGTAATCTGATTAAAAGTCTTAGGTGACAGGTATTCGTTTTAGATGATGAAGGGTTGTGGATTAGCGGAATGTGCAGACGTGGTGTTTAGTAGTTCGATTATTTTTTAATCTTCATATCTATAATTATAACCGTTAAAAATATTTTACATTCACATAACGATATATAAAAAATAAATTAGGTTACTTACTACATATTAAAAATTCTTCATATAACAAGTTTTATTTATAATATAACATATAATTTCATACACTATATATATAATAGTTGGAACCCATATATATCATGTAGTATTATTTAGATTTCATAAAACCTAACTCATGATCAATAATATCTAATTATGGTTATCACAAATAGAGAATGGTGGAGTTGTCGTAGGCACATCACGATGATGATTCACTGGTAAAAACTTGCACGCAGCGGTGGCTACAATTAAATCCACAAAATAAAGAGATCAATATACATATAATATATATATATATATATATATATATATATATATATATATATATATATATATATATATATATATATATATATATATATATATATATATATATTATAAGTCTATTATAAGAGAGGATGATATCAAGTTTGGTACCAAGTGATTTTACCATTTTACCCAAAGCTTAAAAGTGTACTTAAGTGGTTTTTGATCTTTTTCTATCATTACCAATCCAGCCTTTTCAAATGCCCAAAGAAAAGAAACGTATATTTTCTTAAGATCAACAAGACAACAACCATACGTATTTTCCTCTCTTCTCCCATTTCTTAAGATCAGCAATAAAAAATTCTTCGAACCCGAAGTACATATGTCCATCATCAATCTATGGTTCCTTCATGTTTCCTCTATGCGCAAAAAATTGAGGTTGATCGATACTGGCGCGACTGTCTTCATGTTCTAAAGGTACACATGCATCTTTCCTTTTCTTTTGTATATTAAGCTTGATTCAATTGGTTCTTGATTAGTTTTCCCTATTTTTTTGTAGGACAACACATGTATTTCTTAGCTTATAAGTATCAGAAGGCTCTTGGGGTTGATCGATATGGCTCTCACTGGTTTTCGCAATAAGCTTTTCGATATGGCTCTCACTCCGGGTCAGTGTTTGGAGGTCTTTGTTGTGTGTTGTTTCAGTTCCAAAATTATTGTAAATTATCCGTCAATGATTATCAGATAAATTAGCGTCAGTTCACTAATAAAGGTAAGGTTTCAAGTAATTGATACCTATATTTTGTTGGAAGACGACCTCTGTTCTTTCATCTTTGAACTCTTTCTGACTTCTTCAAGTAATGGAATCTTACTCTCGGTGCCGCTCTACTTATGTATAGTTATGTGTAAAGTTTGCACACTCTAATTCATTGTGTTCATTTTAGTCAATTCGGATGTGTAACTCATAGTCCAGCGCAATACTGAGACTTTGAGCGTTGGGCATTATTTCCTCAGGAAAATCTCAACATATTTGCTTAAACACCTACAATGAAGACTCAAGGTGCATGTTGCGTTTAGGCATTGGGATGTAGGCCGGGGTTTTTTTGGCACTTCTCTTAGAACTTTGCTTAATTATGTTATTTCCCTGATATCGATGTAGATAGGGGACATATGATAAGGAGAAGAATATGGTAAGTCACCATTCATATAATCACTCCTTATATTTTGGGATGGTTCTTTACTCATATAATCACTATCCATCTGAATCCTGGAAGCAAAAGGCAGCTTGTATTATATTCGAATTTCATGTTTTTTCCCCCATAAATCCATAATTCTATGTGGCATTGAAGGGACGGAAGGAGAAGTTCTCCTGCTAATACCTATAGCATTTTGACAATTATACTCCAGGTATGCTTTCTCCTCACCTTTGCAATTTCTCATTCCAATTTCTCTTATGATTCAAAAAATTAATATATGAATGATGAAGGTTCTCTTCCAACCTGTTAATTGCGATGATCTTTAGGAACTCATTGATGTATATATAAGTGATTTGTACCTATTAAAACCTTACAAAAATTTCTAGAATGAAATGATTGTTCAAATTAATAGACTTGCATCATCTCATTGTGCTTTTTCATTATAAGTCCATACAAATGTTCTGGCACCATGTGCATTTGACACTCATGTGTCTCCAGATTGATGAAGTGTTGTTTATGCTTGGGGGAGGGGGCGGAAAGGTTCAAGTTAATGTTACTAGATCAAAATTTGGATGGAACTGGACATGTAGGTGTGAAATTGTCGCCTAACGCGAAGTTCTCAAAGGCTAAGCCGGATAATTTGTTGGAAATATTTAACTTTTTGGGCCGTGAGTTTTGGGGTCTCACTACGTCTGCTTGGACGGTTTAAACGGAAAATCTAATAACATGGTTGAAGTTAATGTTACACCTGATAAAAATTGGGATGGAACAACACATATAGGTGTGCTTGTGGTCGAACATGAAATTTTTAAAGGCTTAGCCGAAGAATGGGCTGCGAATATATAATTTTACTGGGCATCAATTTTCAGGTCTTACTAAGACTCCCTTGGACAACTTAAAACATACATTTATCGAATTTGTGGTAAGGATGTGGTCCCGCTATATTATCGAAGTCGTATTGAAGTTGCGCTATCAAGTTCATATAGGCCTTATCAGTTTGAAGTTTTGAATCTGAATCTTGTACTATACTTAAATAATAATTCTTCTTACTCCTCCAGCTTTCGATGATTATTTCTTGGTGTTGATACTTGTTGAGGAAGCCAAAGGAGGGAGATTGCTACTTACAAAAATAGACCAGGACCATGTCATCTGGTTTATAGGGGCATTCCTTCTTCTCTGTGATACATTGATCAGCTTTGGCTTAACCTGGGCCTGCTATGAAAATATATACGTCGGTCCTTCTTAGAAGGGAGAGTGGTATCCAGTCTCCATGTTTACGCATTGTGTTCTATGAAGTTTCCAGGTGATAGATACCTCGAGGTTGAATGATGTCACAAGATACAGTCACGAGGGAAATAGAAGTGGAAATAGAGGAGCCATATGTGGCTCAGCTAGCTCAAGTTAGCTAATCAGATGGGCTATACATTAAGTTTGAGGGAGATTGGTGGGCGGTAGTAAAGGTTGTCCAATATATGATAGAGGACGGATGTGTGTTGCCCCCTTCTACTGAAGTTCACCAAATGATGTCCGGAATTGTTGATGCGCAGATCTTCCATAGAAAAACATAAAGCCAACATCCTAACTCATAAACTCCGTCACAATGTTACAGATTACACAGAGGATGTTATTGGTTTTGTTGTTTCTCCTTTTCAATTTAGCGAAGTATTGTAGGAAGTGATATGGTGCTTCAATAAGTGATGTAGTTTTGTTTTTGTGCCAGCTGAGATTCCTCTTAAACTGTGAAGACATCTGTGTATCTTCATGTTACTATATATTACCAACGTTTACGAAATTCAGTCACCTTTTTAAAGATAGGGAATACAATCCGGCCGACTACGTATAAGATTAAGATTTGAAGTAATGGTCATGGAATCTGAGTTATCAATATGAAATGGTCTCTCATATATATAAACAAATAACCAATGAGACTTCATTCGGAGCTAACATTTCTATTATATGGAGTCATGGAGAAAATCACCACCTTCACCCTTAACGGGATCACTTGAGGCATGTTGTTACGTGAGCTTCAGGGTCCAGCGCACACTTAAAATATACAATGCAAATTAACAGCTGTTTCTAAACAAACAACTGGTTATTTTACATAAGAATGTAAGATAATCATTCATCCCGAAATGGTCTGTAAATATTTGTAAAAATCCACTTGTATTGGCCAACATGTATAATTACTAGTGTGTGTGTGTGTGTGTGTATATATATATATATATATATATATATATATATATATATATATATATATATATATATATATATATATATATACACAAACACATACATACTCCATCGAATGTTTGTTCTTTCTTAGACGAGATTGATAGATGTAGAAATTATCATAACATAGTATACTTACATGGATTTTTGCTAGTTCTTTCAGCAAGGTGTGATCAGCAGGACACCATTTGTATTATGGTAGACAACGTTGATCAAATATGAAGCTGTCCATGATATATCGTTTTCATTACGACAAACTCCACCTTTTTTGAGATGCTACAATCCTCCCTGCTCACTGCTCACGTGGCCATGTCCGCACACACATTTTATGAAGTTTAGAAGCTTTCCTGCTTCTACGTCCGGGAGCACCACACACCAATCATACGGCAATGGCTGCATTAACATATATCACAAGTTGAATGAGGCCTGTAGTTGAGCATATATATCTTCTTGAAATCAAATACAAAAACGAGTTCAATATGAAAATAGGAATCTCGTCAACCAGGTATGTATATGAATGTAACTGGAGCATGCATGATGGTGTGGCGTCCTAGGTGTTCCATGGACTGCACATATGCCTGTAGAAAAGATGAAGATGAGAATGATTGAAACAACCGCATGGTTAAACTTAGCATCCATTGGTATTATTCAGAAGTTTGAGTTGAGTCTAAGTTCAACTGTTCTCAACCTCTATATATAATGCCTTTGGTTTAGCATTTATGCTGAAAATGGCAAATCTAATTTACCATATGTTTCTTTCATTAGGAAAATGCATCTCTTATGTAGAGAATGCAATCTATGTCTAAGCTTCAACTTGAAGGTAGCATAATCGATTTTTCCTAGACTGCATAACAAGAAAGTATCCTTTATGAAAAAATTTAAAACCATTATATCATCTCGAATATAGATAAATGTGATTATATTAAGTTTTCTTTTGGGTAATTTTATTTTAGGTACACTATAAGGATACACGGTCAATTTATGCACATTAGAATGTTATTGTCCAATTTAGGTACAAAATCGACACACTTCCAATTGATGATTATGTGCAGTTGGAGCTCAGACTCTCCCTCTATCCAATTAAGGTATAGGCTTATAGTTATCAAATTTTCTCCGAACTTTAATTTCGTGTTGAAACAGGTGAGAGAGGAAACTAGCTCTAATAACAAGATGATCAAGTGGATTTGGAGAATATACAACCAAACTGTTTTCCCTAATGATCAAGTGGATTTGGTGAATTTTGTAATTAAACATATGCATGCAATATTAATACGTAGAGATGATATCTTGCAAAAGCCAGTTCGGCTCGAAAATGACCCTTCTTTTCCTTGAACTTCATCCTTACAATTCACCCACATGCGAACTAGTGAAAATTAAGTTGCAAAATAGTTAATCATAAATCTCCTTAAATCAGCGTCCGCGCGCGAGAACTAGGTAACTTTTCATATTCTGAATCCGCAAAGAAATACCATTTCTTCTTCTTCCTCCTCCTCCCTTAAACCCTAAATCCCAACTCTCTATCGTACCTAGGTCTGTCGATTTGGGTTCGATCCGCAGACATTATGCCAGTCCGATCTGGTCTACCAATAAATTAAATCTGATCCAACAGATTTGAGTGCATTGAGTCAGGATCGGACCATGGATCTTATCTACATCAAAACCTAATAGAATTAAACTCAAAATCAATCGATCTCTTTCTTTCTTCTTCTTCAGTGTCTGCGCTATTTTCTTCGTCATCTGCGCGCCTCACTTCTTCACGGTCCGTACCTCTCTGTTTATCGTTTCCGTCTGAAATTGCTCCCTCTGAAATTGCTCTTCATTCAATTTGAATGGCACCAGGTAAAGTATACCAGATCTGTCCCAGTTGTCTAGGCAATTGCTTCACTATAGAAAGCGAATCTGGACACTACTACTGCGACAGCTGTGGCACTCAAGCAGATATAGTCGAATCCGGAGTGGATTTTGAAAACTTCAACACCACTTACTCCCAATCTCAGAAGCGAAAGGATACCGCCCCAATTGACAATTACGAAGACGATGATCGTCATTCACCTCCCATTGCTGCCGTACCAATCTCTCAGATCAAAACGACTGATCCTTTATTTCAGCCTACTCACCCCATGGATTTTGGCTCGGGCTCTAGGCGGTTCAGTCCCGAGGATTACTCGGTTTCGATTAGGGAACGGTACTTGTCAGGGATGCAGGTTGTAATTCAGCTGCAATGTGAGGCTCTTGTTGACAAGTTTGGTGTTAGTCCTGTAATTGGTGGACTGTTTGGTCCTATTTGGTTAAGGTTTTTGGCTTCCACTGGTGTTATGGGTGAGGATTGGGCGGACGAGACTGCTCTTTTCTCCGAGACTCAACATCAAGCAGGTAGTCTCAGCAGTAGTACAGCATTTTCGATTTTCATATCTTTGCTTACTACTATATGTTTGGATATTTGAGCTAAAGTTGTTGTTTTTATGTCTATGTTAACTTAAAAGTGAGTGTTGTATTGATAATTAAATTGGTGAGAGTCTGAGAATTATGCTGAGAACTTATGAATACCGTGTCACTAGTGATAATCCTAAGCTCGGCATGTCATTGTACACTAGTACTACGTGCATGTTTGCAACAGATTTTGAAAACGGATGCAGAATCTTCAAAAATGTATTTGCAAAACCTGATTCTGATAATCTCTAGCTTAATATAATCTAATGATTGTTTGAAGCAACTAGTTAGGTATTTGTCAACAAATTACTTGAAATCTCTACTCTTCAACACATTTTGTGAACACGCTCCTCCCGATTTACTTATAAGCCAATTTGTTACATTTAATCTTATAAAACAGGAAGATAAATAACTAAATGTATGCTGTGAGCCTGTGATGACTGCTGTAACTAACTATGCCTTTCACATGTCAATCTAGGGCAAGATGAGGAATTCGATATTCCAAATGCTACTTATCACGGAGAGCCAGTTAATATGTATAAGAAGCGTCTAGTGATAATATGGTTTAGATCCCTCGCCAGTAAGATACATGTATCGTGTTCTTTAGCCATCACTTTCCTACTTTGCCATTTGGCTAGAGAGCCAGTTCTGCCAACTGACATTGTGAAGTGGGCTCGTGAAGGGAAGCTGCCGTATCTGGCTGCTTTTGGTGAAGTGGATAAGCATCTTGGAGAGAGGTCCGGGGCATGTCCTATCAATTCAGCTATCATGTTTAAACCACCACAGGTCATTTCAACGCAGCAGTTGGAGGCAAAAGCTGCTAAGATTGCTCAGATAATAGGTCTCAGTTTGCCTCCTGTGAACTTTTATGCTATTGCTTTGCGCTACTGCAGGCAGTTGTGTCTTCCTACTGAGGTAATACTGCCCAAGGCTTGCCAGATTTTTGAGTGGTTTTTGCTACCTGAGCTGCATCTCTCAGCTAATAACTTTAGGATTCCTACTCGTGCTCATGTCATGGCAATATTGATTGTGGCAATTAGAATTCTATTTGACATTAATGGTTATGGATTCTGGGAATCGAGCTTGTCTGATCTCATTTCATCTCCCCAAAGGGAAGAAGCTGGAGATAAAGATCAATGCCATAGGACGGCTTGTGCTGATGAAAATTCGCCCTTGGAGAACTCAGAGCCTCATGGTACTACATCTGAGCTTCCGGACTCTAAATTGAATGTTGGGGAGCTGTTGGGGATTCTAGAAGCAAAATATATTGAACTTGATGATTCTTACGGTACAGATTCCTAATAACCTTATTTTGTGCTTGGTTTCTCTTTAGTGTAGAAGATGCTACATGACAAAGCTAACAAATTTGCTTTGATCAACAGATTACTTTAGAGACTTGAGTTCCTATCTCCAATACTGTAAAGATGTAGTCTTTTCTGGATCTAAACCGTCCTATGAAGAACAAGACGAGCAAGCTCTTCTAGATGTGCTATGGCAATTTTATCAGCATAACAAGGTACGTTTAGAGAATCACGTGGTTCAAACAAGTCCTAGAGGGGGTGTTTGTTAAGTTTATGAGGTGAAGTTACTAAATTGAACGTCACAGTAATCTAAAGATTCAACACCCATCTATTGTAGGTTACAACACCAGAATCCAGTGACTTGAACGACAACCAATCAAGAAAAACCAATGGTAAGAGCAGTTGCACTGAAGAGTCTTGTCAAGACAGGGCAATAAGAGAAATGAAGTCACAGATGGAAGATAACAAATTTTGCTACATCGCGCCGAGGTCTAACATCAAGAGAAGGCACTACCTTCATTATAGAAGAAAAAGAAAAGACATGTACATATACGCTGTTCATGCCGATTATTACATCTTACTTAGGTCTTGTGCTAAAGTTGCTCAAGTCGAGGCCCGGATCATGCATGTGGCAGTGTTGAGTTTTGAGAAAAGACTGGAATGGCTCGAAAAGCAGATGGATAGCTCGCTGAGTCTTAAACCGAACGTGTGTAATTTTTGTGATTTTTGTCGGGATCTTTGATCAAAATAGAGAGAAATGAACAATGCAATGTTGTAATTATTGATGAAAATGAAATGCTAATGTATTCTGTATTTACACACTTGATAATAACAATAGTATTGACTCGCTTGACAAGCATGAGAAATGAAGCAACTTCTGGGCAGTTAAAAATAAAAAATTAAATATGGATTAAAATCTCAATTATAAGGAAAACAGAGAAGTTTGAAACTTTGCCTAGGCATTTCGGTCTTTATGAATTACAAAGTGTTTAAACTAGTTTCGGATTCCAATTACATTAAAAATTTAAAACCTTTATAAATTAATAATGTTGAGATCGAGATATTTTATTAATTTAGCGAGATATTATCATATCAATAAATTAATAATTTATTAATTTAAAGAGGTTTTACGTATGACCTTTAAATTTTCAAGTCCAATATATTAGTTACAATGTATACTAGTTAAAGATGAAAAATAAATTAGAAAAATAAGTTTCAATTAACATTTTATGAATTCACATTCACAAATTAATTGAATTTGTCAACTTCATTGTTTTTGAATAAGTAAAAAGTTAGTTCATCGTACCAAAAAGTTGGTCCATGGTACCAACGTAGTACATTAAACATGGTTAGAAATTGATCACTATAAAATGGCCATTGAAAATTTTTAAAATCACATCAACTATGTCTCATAATCTGAAAGGTGTTCAAAAATCAACCATGACCAATCAACAACGAAAACTGTTATGCGAGTATAAGAGAGATCACCAAGGATGCACTCAACAAGATTTGGTACAGTGGGTTGACAAAACTTTCAATTTGAAAGTTAGTCAAGGAACAATATCAAACACTCTCAGGCGATCGTCAGAGTTCCTATCAGCTGACAAAGGTGGATCTTCCAAGCGTCACAAACCAGCCAAGTACCCGGACATGGAGAAAGTTGTTTGTGAATGGTTTCTCCAACATCAAGAGCGTGTGAATATAACAGGAGAGCTAATCATAGAGAAGGCGGTTGAGGCGCTGAAGCTTTTGTATTCCCATGATCCTTCAGAGCATAAACTTTCACAAGGCTGGCTTGAGAAATTCAAGTTAAGGCATGGTATCAAATCATATCGCCGTTTCGGAGAAAGTAGCTCAATCGACACACATGACATGGAGAAGAAATTGGAGTCTATAAGGGAAAAAATTGATCAATTTCCTATGAAAGATGTTTTTAATATGGATGAAACTGGTTTGTTTTACAGGTTACAAGATGACCATTCACTTGTAACAAAACAACTTGAAGGTAGGAAACAGGACAAGGAAAGGCTTACAATTGTTATTTGTTGCAATGAGGATCGCTCGGAAAAAATTCCTCTATGGATCATCGGTAAGTATGCAAAGCCACGTTGTTTTAAGAATATCAACATGAATAGCCTAGATTGTGAATACCGTGCCAACAAAAGAGCATGGATGACTGGGTTGCGTTTTGAAGAATATATTCGTTGGCTAGATGAACAAATGCACGGTCTAAAAATTCTCTTGGTAGTGGATAATTGTCCAGCCCATTCAAATAATATCCCAGGGTTACAAAACATTGAGTTATTTTTTCTACCGCCAAACATGACTTCAAAAATTCAACCATGTGATGCTAGGATAATTAGAGCCTTTAAAATGTACTACTGTAAAAGGTTTTACCGCAAGATTTTGGAAGGTTATGAGTTGGACATTTCTTCTCCGGAAAAGATTAATGTTTTAGATGCTATCAATTTGGCCGTCTGATCTTGGAGAAATGTGCAACAAGAGGCCATAGCAAATTGCTTTCGACACTGCAAAATTCGTTCGGCGAATCCAACCGGCTCAAGTGATTTAAACGATGCAAATTCTAGAGAAGACATTCGTGAGCTTGAGAACTTGATTACGGGTATGCATTATCGGCACAAAATGGATGTGAATCACTTGCTAGATTATCCTGGTGAAAATAATGAATGTTACGAGGTTCAAAGCATTGAAGAAATTGTGGCGGATACCATTCAAAATCCGGTCGATGATGAAGCTGAGGATGATTCAATAGCTTTGGAACCGGTCACTCGAAAAGAAGTATTGCAAGCGGCAACAACTCTTCACAACTTTTTGTTGCAATACGAGAAGACAACGCCCCAACTCTTTAGTGCAATGGGGAGATTTAAAGATGAATAGATTTGAAGTTCAACAAAAAACAGTGACTATAGATTCACATTTTACTAAACAATCTTAGAATTTTGAAGTGTATCTCTCTCACACACACACACGGAATTTTTTAGTAATTATTAATTTATAGTTTCGTTGGGACCAATATATATACACTGGGGTTTCAAAAAAATTATTATCTTATTATTTTATCGATTTGAGTCCAAATTTGTATTGGTCCCAAGTTGAAACTGAACAAATTATTAATTTTATTGAGGTTATTAATTTATCGAGTATTAATTTATAGAGGTTTTAATGTACATTTCATCTTGTTGAAAATAAAAACTGATACGTTTCACTATTTCTCACTCTGGTTTTGGTGAGATTTACTCACCTCACATCACCACTAACGACCAATATGAATCTAACTCATTCAAGAATCTTCATTGGTAAGGCATGTCTCATGAACATGGCTTAGAATATTTGCATGACACGAAACTTTCACATTCTATAATCTATGTTACCACTAACCAAGAGAAAAATTGCAAATATCATCATCGTCATATTTAAGCGAGTGGATTATGGTTATTGGTCAGATATATATTTGGGCATGACCCACTTAGGAAGTTGGTGATCCACTTGATCCGAATTACTGATCTAATTCACACTTGTGCTACAATAAAACAAATCACACACTCATACATCACTAACTTAAATCTTTCACAAAAAATAAATAAAAAAGAAATTCTCAACTACCAAGTTTGTGGACCATTCGTGCTCTTTTTTTCCCCAAAGTTGGAAAAGGTGGTTCCTCAGTCTCTTTTTAAACCTCAACTAACACGCTATACATTTAACAATATAGAATTATTGAAGTTAATGGGGGTATAGCTGACTCAATACATTTAATTAAACACGTTCGATCTTGTATTATTTGCATGTCATTACTTATTTGCTAATTTGGGGCTACGAAAGTGATTTTCAATTAAATACGTAACTTTAACTTTTCCTATTTGTTCGATTGGAAATGGAAGTTCTGTTATTGAGAATCTATTGTCAAAATATTATCTTGCCAAAAAATAATTGTTAAAATATCACTCTTCAAATATTATTTGACACTATATCACTATCTTGCCAGATGGATTGCCACGTAGATTAAATTAAACCAGGGCTTCTCTTATTTCACGTTTAGGTTTTATAAACTCACCGTTTGTCCACCGCAGAACAACGCCAAAGAACTACCGCAACAAGCCAACAACGACAACAGAGAATTGAGGTATCGTAAAATCTAGATTTACATTAATAAGCCAAGTCCAAAGCGCAGCATCTTGACGAGTTGAATTTACCTTCTTCGCTGGTCTTTTGGCGCACTGCTCTCTCTTCTCGATCTATTAGATGAATTAATAACACAACACGAGGACATAGGTGTTACGAACATAATCGCTATTGCTAATTATTGTAATGGAGATTATTGGTTAATTATTGTGTTAAGTACAGTGTGATTGACATATAATTTTAATAGGTTTGCCTGGTCATCCATATAACTCTATGGCACTTATGTGCATTAGCATGTGTATTGGTTAATACTTTTTGCTTAATTTTTTTTGAAGCTGGCTATTTTTATTGCTAGTTCAAATACTTGTGTGCCAACTGACCTTTTCTTATCTCTTGGTTAGGATGGTTCGAGTGAACATAACAATATTATGCTATTGGAACGGAAGAATGGTATCAAATTCTCGTGGAATATCTTATGATGGTGCTACACCAAAACCTGTCAAAGTTAGCAGCCGGATTAGATACAACGATCTAGTGGAAAAAATGTACGATATCACCGATTTTGATCGCGCAAATATGGTGCTGAAGCTTACTTGCAAGTATCTCAAGAATACATAGCTTTACCGGTTGACGATCATAATGCAATGGGTATTGTTTTTGATGTTATGAAACGACCGAATATTAATTGCTTGGAATTTTACTTGGAAGCAATTCCACGGCAAAGTAATGAGCCGGTAAATGCTCAAGAAGTAATCTCTAATGGTCCTTTCACACAACTACTCACACAAGATGCTGGATTACTTGATCAGAACTTTGACATGGGCACCTCTATTTCATCCACTTCCACATGAAGCTTATTGGCCTTCTCCATCAACAGGAACAGTGCTTCTACCTTCTGATTCAATGAAAAGAACTGCTAAAGGTCGTCCCAAATCAACGCGCTTACATAATAAGATGGATGCTAGGGAAGGTCGTGGAACTGTGAGATGCAGTCTATGCAAACAAGAAGGACACAATAAAAAAACTTGTGCCAATAAGCATTGATTTAGTTCTTGAGTGGTTCTTTAATTTGCTGAATGAAGCCATCTGTTAGTAATTTTCAGTTGTATAACTTTGATTTTGATTTCATTTAAATTGTAGGCATTGTTTTTATTCTATTTTAAACTTAAACGTGAAATAAGAGAAGCCCTGGTTTAATTTGATCTATGTGGCAATCCATCTGACAAGATAGTGATATAGTGTCAATTAATATTTGAAGAGTGACATTTTGACAATTATTTTTTGGCAAGATGATATTTTGACAATAGATTCCCTTGTAGATATCAAAATATTCTGATTTTTGCAAACTAAATTAGACTATAACGGCTAATTTAAGGTACGTTCTATTACTTCTTCATTGTACGTATGTTGATGCTTGTAGAAAATTGTCGTTGCTTGTGAACAAACACCATTGCTCATGTTCGGAATTGACTAGATTTGAAAATTAACCTAATGATGCTGCTGATAAGTAAACCGGCGATGTTTGACAAATAACTCTAAATCCAATACTGTACTACTAATAGGGTAGCTAATAGCGATTAACCACCTCAGAATAGCACTAATATGTCAACTAAACTCCACCAAATAAAACCGTCATTCTCCTTACCAACTACAACCAATCTCCACCGTCAATCTCAAATCCTTCACATCCATCAACGGTCCAGATAAATCACCCACCTTCCTAACTGGGACCCACCAAATTAGCAATAGTGTTATCTCACTTGATGACATAATCATCATTTCACTTTAATTTGTCTAAACACAAGATCTCAACTATAAATAGGGCACATTCTCAATTGTTGACAATTGCACCATTTCGCCAACCTTAATCACTTGACCAAACCTTTGTGTTGATCTTCTCTTAAGGTACCTAACTTTCACCAAATCTTGGATTTTTCAGGTTTAAGCAGTCCTTTTAGCAGTGATGCTGGTACCCTGTTTATGCTTTACTGTTTTTCTTGCGCAAATTCTGTAAATTTCACTCATTTGGGTAACATTTATTGAATTGAAGTGCTTGTCTACCACATAATTAGAGCTTTTTGACATCTTGGCTAGGTCGATTTTGCATATTTGCATCTTCGTTGAGGGTAAATAGTTCCCAATTGCAATCTCTGGTTTCTGCACAAAAGGGATCATTTTTCTGATTAATTGATGTGATAAGTTTCGATGTTGAGCGTTTGATTCCTTATTACTTTGTCAGAAGATCATATCTATGGATAAAAAGTTAGCATCTTTCAAAAGATTTGATACTCTCTGCTTATTGTTGTAAAGATATCAGAATCTTGCTTTATGCTCCAATAATTTGTGGAAGATAGTATGCTCTAGTTGACTTGTGAAGGAAGTGATGCTAAAGCACTTGTTTTGTTCCATTCTAATGTGTTTTGTAACTGTGTAATTATGTCAATTTTCTCTTTGTATATGATTCTTGAAATCCCAAAATAAATCTGTGTTTTTGTTCTCTAGTCTTTTGCAGCACAAGTTGTCCTGTTTTGACAGTGATCAAGAATCAATTCTGTTTTCAACATTTGGAATGATTCTTCTTCATGTATATGAAGAAGTAAATTATATCAATTTTTTTATCTTGCAGGTTGTAAGATGGACTCTTTCCTGTTTACCTCCGAATCCGTGAACGAGGGTCATCCCGACAAGCTCTGCGATCAGATATCTGATGCGGTACTTGACGCGTGCCTTGAACAGGATCCTGATAGCAAAGTCGCGTGTGAGACTTGCACGAAGACCAACATGGTGATGGTCTTCGGGGAGATCACGACCAAGGCCAACATAGACTACGAGAAGATTGTACGAACCACCTGCCGTAACATTGGATTTACTTCCGCTGATGTCGGGCTTGATGCTGACAATTGCAAGGTTCTTGTTAACATTGAGCAACAGAGTCCTGATATTGCTCAAGGTGTCCATGGTCACTTGACCAAGCGCCCGGAAGATATTGGTGCAGGTGATCAAGGACACATGTTTGGTTATGCCACTGATGAGACTCCCGAGTTCATGCCGCTCAGCCATGTGCTAGCGACCAAATTAGGCGCACGGCTGACTGAGGTCCGCAAGGACGGTACTTGCTCGTGGTTGCGACCTGATGGGAAGACTCAAGTTACAGTTGAGTACTTGAATGAGGATGGTGCTATGGTCCCGGTAAGAGTACACACTGTCCTGATCTCAACGCAGCACGATGAGACTGTTACGAACGATGAGATTGCTAAGGATCTCAAGGAACATGTCATCAAGCCTGTTATCCCGGAGAAGTACCTTGACGAGAAGACAATTTTCCACCTCAATCCTTCTGGTCGTTTTGTTATCGGTGGACCTCATGGTGATGCTGGTCTGACTGGTCGTAAGATCATTATCGACACGTACGGTGGTTGGGGTGCCCATGGTGGAGGTGCTTTCTCCGGAAAGGACCCAACTAAGGTAGACCGAAGTGGAGCCTACATAGTTAGGCAGGCTGCGAAGAGCATTGTCGCAAACGGCCTTGCTCGGAGGTGCATTGTGCAGGTCTCCTATGCTATTGGTGTCCCCGAGCCTTTGTCAGTATTCGTGGACACTTACGGAACAGGAAAGATCCCTGATAAGGAAATCCTGAATATTGTGAAGGAAAGTTTCGATTTCAGGCCTGGCATGATCTCCATCAGCTTGGATTTGAAGAGGGGTAACAACGGCAGGTTCCTCAAAACCGCGGCGTATGGACATTTCGGAAGAGATGATCCTGACTTCACATGGGAAGTTGTCAAGCCCCTCAAGTGGGAGAAGCCTCAAAACTGATCCTGCAAAATATGGACCACTTTTGGTTTTTACTGCTGCTACTGATTGTTCAAAGTTCAAACAAAGTTTCTATGTTCCTGTCATGTTTCACAGTGTTGATTATGAGTTTTCTTGGTCATTTTGATGATTGTAAGAAATAATGGTCCTAGAATTCAGTTGATTGAAGTGTCAAAGTTTGTTGTTTTGTTGAAAATTTATATACCCATTGAGTGATTTGAGTCAAGGATTTTGGCATTATAATTTGTTCTGTTTTGAAGATGCAACAATGAACTTGAACACTATTCCGAAAATTTCGTGTAGAACTTTGAAAAATGAGGGAAAAGAAAAAAAATAGGAGAAAATATTGTGTTCCACCGTTTGGTAGTTCTGAGGAAATTCTGGAAAATTTATGAAAATCTATATTAAACGTGTATATCTCCACTAAATAAGGAAATTTGTTTTTCCCTTTTCAGGAAAAATTTATTTTTCATTTTTTTTCTTTTTCCCCATATTCTGTCTAACCAAATGAAGTCTAAGTGTTGAAAGTTGAAGCTAGATCTTCAGAATCAAGCAGTAGACCTCTACTTTTACGGTATTATCCTTTAAATCCCCTATCCAAAAACGTTGTTTAAACAGATACTTTGTTCCCTCAAGTTTATATTGGAGATTTCTACGAAACAGTCTAATGTGCCATGACTTTTTACTGAAACAACACCCATCCATTTGCAGTTACCAAATGGTTTACCTGGTTACCAATAGGTCCAACTTTTCAAAAACGAATTGCGGCGTGGACAATTTATATCATAGGGGTATATAATTCCTTGACTTAACAGTTTCAGTCCCTATCACGTGACCACCTTCGGGTCCATAAACGAATTATAATAAATACTGGGCACCCAATCCAATTATGATAAACTATATGGCGCTACTTCACACATTTCCATATAAAACGCCAATGGCTTCAACAAGATGTTGGTTTTAAGGCTTTCAGCTCACACCAAATTTCTTACCTTACTTGACAATGGCAGAAGCTGATGGTTGTACTATGATCGACGCCGCTCATACTAACCTGGTGTTCGTTCTTCATTTATCTCATATAAATTTTCATTATATGATTTTATTAAATTATTTACTATTATCGTTTAAAAGTAATTTTCATCATAGAAGGCGACTGCAGTAACTTGATCCGGGACTTGCAATCATCAACGACGTGCTTTTCTGTAGTTGGTGTGATAGTTGAAGAAATTAAGCGATTAATTCAATGTTTTGATTGTTTTCGTTTCCAGTTTACTCCAAGACTTGGTAATATTTTAGCTCATTCTTTAACTCGCAATTTTAGCAAAGATGCTGATGGAGATTCTTTACTCCCATTTTGATTCCTGATGTAATTAATGATTTTGATGATTTTATAATGAGAATGATTTCAATTGATAAAAAAAAGGCCTTGATTATGCATGCGGAGTAAATATGTTATATTGGCATTAGTTCGATTCCTACCGAGTACGAAATTATGCGCTAGTGTTCTAATTCATGCTTAGCTTTGTAACTACAATTCATATGCCCTCTGATTTAGTTAGTTTTCGCTTTTGAATTATTTTCAATTGCATGGGATAATGCTTTATTGCTAAGCAATATAAAATCAATAAGTCTTCTGAGATATCTTATTGTCAATAAAATCATCATGAATATTAACCAAAACTTCTATAATGCTAACGGAATAAAGTATGTTGTAATATAATAAAACACTAATAGAATATAAACGTTTTAATTAATAACATCAATGATTTTATATATAACAAATATATCCATCAATTTCTCTGGAACTTACACATATACAATATACAATAATAAATAATACTATATATGTAACAGTCCAAAAATTCGTATTTCGAATTTAGACATTTTAGAACGAACGGAGCGTTGGAGCGGTGTTCATAGTTCGTGAATCCCAGGCCCAACATACCCTCCCTTCTTTTCCAGTCCAATACTCTTGTCCAGCCCAGCCTAAACATCTAATTAATCCAATTAAACCTACCATAATTAAACCATGAGTTACATGAACTTGAAGAGTCACAATTTTGTTGATCAAATATATGCTAGCATTTGTACGGCATATTATGGCAAGGAATTCATTGTCTCTCATTCCTATCTTATCAACTTTCTCCTCTCTTCAACTTTGCACCATTTCTCCCAATACAGTAACATTTCGTTCACCTATCATTCATCACATCTATTGTCATTCCTTCTTCACTTGTTCACTTCAACTTGGTATTAGCCAAGCATAAACCATATATATATCATCTCCATCTATTTAATCTTCCTAACCAAGAATGCTAGTAAAGTAAGGAAGCATTGGGGAACGAAGGACGGAGCAAGTATCACTTTAGGACGGTGATTTACAATTCGTATTTCATATGTGGTTGATTTTGCAACTAGCTAGAAGGCTTTTTACGAGGCAAGTTCCCCTAGGACTTGCAAACACACATATATGTATGATCTTACGTGGTTGATTGTTATTTATGCTTTGATATGAAATTGATGCAAGTTTCCCTAGTGAGCATTCACATTCATGTGTTAATTGTTAAAATTATATAAGTTTATCTAGGATTTGTGCACGGTTGTTTTCATGTTTCATATTATATGATGATTAAATGTTATCAATTGAGATGATGTAAGTTCTCCATAAGTTCTGTGCTTTTTTTATTGCGTTGTAATACGGCCAAGATATGCGTTTTATATTTGGGTGTGGCTATCATGTGATGATTGGATAGGGACCAAGCCCGGTAGTCGGTTATATTTATTCAACGGATAGCCAATGAAAGTGACTCGAGGTCAGATAGCCACCATGGGCCAGGATATGAACCTACGATGCCAAGTGAGCTCGCGATCATGTTATGTTTTTAAGATGTTTCAAGTTAAGTTTCAAGTTTCAAGGTCAAGTTAAGAGTTTTCAAGAAGAATCAGTTCAATTGTTTAGAGTCAAGTCAGGTCTTAGTGTTGCACTGCATTTGTTGATACGGAAATATGTCCAATCCGACATAAAGGACCTAGGGCGTCCTAAGTCATCCAAAGGATCCGAGGCACTTTAGTCCGAGCCAATGGTCCGATCCGGGCAGACCATCTATGGTCCGACCCACCCTAAGAGAAAGGGACAAAGGATTTGGACCTGCAAGACCCGACCCGGAACCCTAAGTCCGACCCACCTTGGTCCGAGCCTCCCTGGGAAAGGAGCATAGTGCTAAGTCAGCACCCTCTCCGACCCAAGGACTCCGATACGGATGTCAACTTGGATCCAGCATGACCATCTCATAAGGCTACCAAGCAAGTGGGAACCAAAGAGTGAGATGTCCGAACCCAGGAGCTCCGAATCGGAAGAGTTGGACAGACAGGAGAACTTCCTCAGCTAACAACCAGGTACTGTCCGGATGTCCGAACCTGGGATCTCGGCAGACTCTGTCACATCCTCAAGAACTCTTCCAATAATGACCAAACTACCCCTAAAGCCCAAGATGGCATGGGCTAAAGCTTCATTATTGGGCTATGGGCCTCATCTTAGCATTGGTGGCTCAATCCTAGCCGTACACATGGCGCGATCCTGGCAAGGCCTTCCATTTCAATGATAGCCTATAAATAAGGCACATATTCCAATAAGCAAGACACTTCAAGTAAGTCATTTCGAACAAGTCTTCTCGCTGGTCACGTCACGAGCATTATCTGGTGATCCTCTCACCACTCGAGTAAAGTCTCATCCGGTTTGACACTTAGCAAACCGCACTAACCCCCCCACTCAAGTGCGTGTCCTCACGAGTAGTTGGCAGCTGGTTCTTACGCTTCGGTCCTCACCTAGCAAGGAGCCTCTTACCTTGGCACCATTTGGAAGAGTCAAATAAATCTAAGTGATTGGGGAGTTACACCCACAACATTTTGGCGCCGTCTGTGGGAATCTTTACAAAAAGTCCCGTTCTCTTCAGTAATGGCAAGAACAAGAAGGTCCGCAAGAACCAACGCCACTGCCATTGGTACGCCAGCTCCGAGACAAAGGGGGAGACCTCCCACTAGAAGAGGAGGAGTAACAAGAGTCTCGACAAGAGAAGTGGTAGACAATCCAAGTGATGGCCATACCGCAGTCTTTCTTCTGACGAGGAGAGAGCCACTAATCCACCAGTAAGGGTCCAGACACTTGGGGACGAAGGACAGGTTCTTCCGTCAGGAACACATGGTCCTCCCCCGGGTAGAAACTTTACCCTCCCAAATGGACAGATCATTCGTCCTCGTGAATTTGGAATGAATGAGAATCAGTTTGGCCTCTTACTCACCACTATTCAAGGGTGTTTTGGATCAAACAACCTCCAGCCTCCTCAGCCCACCCCGCCTACGCCAATCCCAAGGCAATCTGAACCCGCTCAATCGAGAAATGAGCACCGTCCGATCCAACAAAGGTTGGGGGAGCAAGCTCAACCAGAAGATCTAAGACACCTTCTCAATAGAAGAGCCGCTGCCTCTCACGAACAACGAGGGAGAAGTCCAGAAGTGCCGCGAGTAGACGAAGTGGGGACCAGTCGGCGAGGAGCTCAACAACAAGTGCCTAGGGATCAAATGGCAGAGAACCCCGATTGTTCCAATCAATGATCTCCCTCCAGATGTAGCCATCAACCCCAGGACTGGTGAAAGACTGACAGCTGAGCAGATCTACCTCCAACAGAAGTCCTTGGAAACACAAGTTGCCACCTTGAGCAGGATGGTCAAAGCACATGAGAAGGTGGTAGTTAAAACTCCCAACCCTTTGTGCGATGAGATCAGGAAAGAAAGAAAGCGCCCCGACTGTGTTATCCCAAACCTTGAGCATTACTATGGAGATACTTGCCCTGTAGGGCATCTTACTAGGTACGAAAGTAAGATGGAAAGCAATGGACTCAACGACAACATGAAAGCTCTCAACTTTTCCACCACACTCTTTGGAGAAGCAATGGATTGGTGGACCTCACTACCCAATGGTTCCATCAAATCATATGCGGACGTCGCCTCCCTTTTCCTAAAAAGGTTTGAGAAGGCGAAAAGAAGAAAGAGATCAGTTGAGCACCTGGCCGGCGTAATCCAGAGAGAGCATGAGGACCTCAGAACCTTCCTTGATCGCTTCAACACTGAAGTACGACAGGTAGAACCTCATAGCATCAAAGAGCGAGTCCGACACCTTATGCCAACACTTATAATGATGAGCTTAGAAGGAAGCTCTCTAACGAAGAAATCACCACTGAAAAGTACTTGGAAGAAATCTGCGAAGGAGTCTTGTATGGAGAAGATTACCGAAGGAATGTCCCGATAAGAGCAGGGATCAAGAAGGGAAAAGAACAAGTATGACAGGAACCCCCTCCTCGTCAAGGGAAGTTTGAGCAAAAAAGAGATCTCAGAGATAGAAAAGAATTCCACAGAGAAAGAACTCCACCCAGGAGGTTTGCCGAGTATACTCGCCTCAACAGACCAAGATCCGACATCTTGGCTTCTATTGTTGAGAAGGACTTGGATATACAATGGCCTAAACACCAAGAGCGAAGAAGAGTAAATCCTCTAAAGACTACCGTAGGTTCCACAAATGTAAAGGTCACCCAACCGAGGATTGCATCCATTGAAGATGAAATTGAAAGGCTAGTGATTAGTGGGAAGTTGAAAGAACCACCTTGAAGATGAGCCTCCAGCATAGAAGGAATGAGCAAAGAAGAGAGGAGCGTGGTTCGAACCTCCAGCGGGATCTTTACCACCACCTCCCGCCGAAATCCCACCTCGGCAGGCCCAAAGATATCAAGGTTACCGCGAAGAGACAGAAATGGAGAATCTCCCCTACAGTGGAGTTATCAACGCCATTGCAGGAGGACCAACAGGGGGAGATAGCAGAAATGCAAGGGAAAGGACCGCGCAACACTTAAGAAATAACGACAGGGCTTACGGTCCACCAGCTCTGAAAGGCACAAATGCAATCACCTTTGACGATAGAGAGATCCCCCCACCAACGTCTGGCGGAGGAGATCTCAAGGACCCCGATGTCCCTTTGGTTGTTTCTCTAGTGATTGCCACTTACAAAGTCAACAAGGTGCTAATCGACACAGGAAGCTCCTCCAATGTCCTATCCAAAAGGACTGTTGAGCAAATGCATCTGGGGCAAATACAATATGGACGAGTATATACCTCATTAGTAGGTTTTGGAGGGTCTGTAGTACGTTCCATTGGAAGTATACCACTGCAAGTCTCCATGGGCACTTTTCCGACAAGAGTGACCCAGACTATCCTCTTTGTGGTAGTAGATAGTACCTTCGACTATAATGTGATCTTGGGTCGCCCAGGACTTAACCAATTCAGAGCAATCGCTTCTCCCCTACACAACAGGGTGAAGTTTCCAACCCCGAACGGCGTAGGGGAAGAAACGGGCAACATTAGAGAAGCCTGGGAATGCTACATCATGTCAACCAGAGGAGCCAAGAAACCTGTCCTTTCGGTCGCTAAGGGCCCTCTTAGCCATTCTCCCATTACTCTAACACCACCAAAGGAAGAGATCGGTATCGGATCGTTTAGAGAGAAGTTCCCCAAGACATCTAGGATAGAATCCCATGAAGCCTTGAAAGAGGTCCAACTGGTCGAAGGAAATCCGGAGAAAATAACTCGGATTGGAACAGAGATAAGTGCGGTAGTAGAGCGGAAGCTCATCGCCTGCCTTCGCGATAATCGGGACATCTTTGCTTGGAGCACAGATGATCTCAAGGGGATAGACCCAAGGATCACATTTCACCGTCTGAACATGGATCCTACGGTCAAGCACATCCGCCAAAAGAGGAAAGACTTTGGACCAGTTGAGGATGCTATCATAGCAGAGGAGGTTGACAAATTGATGAAAGCAGGTCATATCGAAGAAGTCAGATACTCTGATTGGGTCTGCAACGTGGTCCTCGTCGAAAAAGCTCCAGTAAAGTGGAGAATGTGCAATGACTTCACCAGACTCAACAAGTTTTGTCCAAAAGATCCCTATCCATTGCCACGCATAGACCAGCTGGTTAATTCCACTGCAGGATGTGCACTTCTAAGCTTCATGGATGCATACCAAGGCTTCTGCCAAATTAGGATGGCTCAAGAAGACATCAAGAAAACGGCATTCTTTGCGGCCGGAGGAGTCTATTGCTTCAAGGTCATGCCCTTTGGCCTCAAAAATGCAGGAGCCACTTACCAACGGCTGGTAAATAAGATGTTCAAGGAAGAATTGGGAAAAATCATGGAAGTCTATGTGGACGACATGCTTGTGAAAAGCAAGACTGAAGAGGAGCACATCGAACACCTCAACAATTGCTTCTCTATTCTCCGAAAATATGGAATGAAGTCAACCAAAAAAGTGCACTTTCGGGTAAAAGGAGGAAAATTCCTTGGTTACATGGTCACGAAAGAGGCATCGTGCTAACCTGCAGAAGATAAAGGCAATTGTAGATCCGCCATGCCCAAAATCACAATGAAGTTCAAAAACTTCTAGGAAAGGTGATGGCGTTGAGCCGTTTTATCTCCAGGTCCGCCGAGAAGAACCTTCCCTTCTTTAAGATCTTACGAAAAGGAAATAAGTTCGAGTGGACAAAGGAATGCGAAGAGGCCCTGGAAAACTTGAAAAAGTATCTCCTCTCGCCGCCCCTTTTGTCTAAACCCATGGAGGACGAAACCCTTTACCTTTATTTGGCCACCACTGGTGAAGCAATGGGTTCTGTACTGGTACGGCTACAAGACAACGAGCATTTACCAATTTACTATTTGAGCAAAGCTCTTCAGCTCGAAGCCGATATGTCAAGGTTGAAAAGCTCGCCGCATTGGTTTACATCGCACTACGATCAAGCCTTACTTCAAGTCGCATCGGATTGTGGTCCTTACAAATGAGCCACTCAAACATGTCTTGGAAAAACCGGATCAGTCAGGACGCCTATCCAAATGGGCTATTGAGCTAAGTGAATATGATATTGGCTATCAAGCCCCATCTACCAAGAAAGCACAAGTTCTGGCCGACTTCCTGGTAGACTATCCAGAGAAAGCAGAAAAGGAGAATGAAAAATCCTAGGAAAAGGCTAGTCATGTGGTGATAGCCCAGATCAAGGAATCAAGTGGAGAGAAAGAGACTGAAGAAACACAAAGAGGTAGCATCCAGCCTAAGACTCAGTATCACCAACCTATGGATGATCCACTGAGAGTGAGGCACATGTTTCTTTTGGACGAAGAACTCAATATCTCAACGACTGCATCTTCCGACAAGAAGCAGAAGGTTAAGAAAGAACTCACTCCCACTTTAGGAGGAAAGGAAGGAAACAAAGAATGTTGGACATTACAAGTGGATGGATCATCAACCGGACGGTTGGGAGGAATAGGAATTTTCCTTGAAAGTCCTGAAGGAGCCAAGCTTGAGTACGCCATCACCCTCAATTTTAAAGTGACGAACAACGAGGCCGAGTATGAAGCACTTATCACCGGCCTAAGAATGGCGAAAGCCCTTCAGGTGAAAAGGATCAAATCCTACACAGACTCGCAACTCGTACAATCCCAGTTCTCCGGGTCCTTTACCACCAAAGGACCTAACATGATCAAGTACTTGAACTCCTCAAGAAAGAGGTTGAGCAATTTGAAGAATTTACTCTTAACCAATTTCACAGAGAATGGAATGAAAAGGCCGATGCCCTCTCCAAGTACGCCTCGGCCTTAGGAGCTTTGGATACAAGAAGTGTCATCCTAATGACCCGCGCGGAATCCTCCCTGGCAAACCCCAACGGAAAGATGTTCCTTCTGAGCACAAAAAGAAACTGGATGACCGATATATTCCGTTACCTCAAGGATGGTACCTTACCTGTGGATCCTAGAGAGGCCAGGAAGATTCAATGTCGAGCTAATGACTTTTATTTTGGGAGAAGATCTCTACAAAAGATCCTACAGCGGAACTCACTTGAGATGCCTAGATCCTCAAGAGGCGAAAACTGCGATGGAAGAGATCCACGCCGGAAGTTGTGGAAGCCATTCTGGAGGAAGGACTTTGGCACAAAAGATCATAAGGCAAGGATACTATTGGCCAACCATCGACATGGACGCTGCCAACACCGCCCGCGCCTGTGAAGACTGCCAATACTATGCCAACATACCACACCGTCCGACCAACCCTATGATTCCGTCAATCATAGCTTGCCCATTTGATCAATGGGGCATAGACATCGTTGGTCCCTTTCCACAAGGAACGCATCAGAAGAAGTTCTTGATAGTGGCAGTAGAGTACTTCACTAAGTGGGTCGAAGCTGAAGCAGTGTCAACCATCACCGAAAGCAGAGTTCGGACATTCATCTGGAAGAACATCATCTGCCGGTTTGGACTCCCACGAGTGTTAGTTTCAGACAATGGAGCACAATTTTCTGGGTCAAGGCTGAAGGAGTGGCTTCAGTCCTTCAAAATAGAACAACGCTTTACTCATGCCATCCCTAAGCCAATGGTCGTGGAAGCCACCAACAAGACCATAGTCAAAATTCGAGAAAAGGTTGAGAACTTCCCAAGACGGTTGGGTGGATGATCTCGACGCCCTTTGGGCGCATCAACGACATTAATCGCCACACAAGAAACACCTTTCTCCTTGGTCTATGGATCCGAGGCGGTCATCCCTTGAGAGACAAGTGGTAACTCGGATAATCCAAAGAATACAACCCAAATGATAATGAGCTCGCAAGGATGTATGACCTTGAGCTCCTTGAAGACAAGCGATAAGGCATTTGCCAACATCCTTCGGTACCAAGCCATGACTGCTCGAGCCTATAATAAACGTGTCTTTCCCAAGGACATACAAGTTGGAGACTTAGTCCTTAGAAGAGCTGATATACTAGGTCATGTGGGGAAACTGAAACCCAAGTGGGAAGGACCGTACAAGGTTACTGGTGCAAGAGTTAATGGAAGCTTTGAGCTAGAAGATGAACAAGGGCAGGCCTTGAAGAGAACTTGGAATGCCAAGAATCTCCAAAAGTTTTACACTTAGAGAAGTATGGCAACGACTGTCACCTTCCTCTATCTTGTCGACCTGTTTTTTGTGTTTGTTTTTTGAAAAGGCCTCGAAGCCCTCAAGTTGTAATTCGATTTCCGTCAAATCAATACAACTGCGATTTCATAAACATTGTTGATAATCATGTCCTCGAAGATATTTAACTACTCGATCCGAATCTAGATCATACATTGATCCGGATCGGACTGACACAATCAAGCAGTGTCCGACCTTCACAAAGGCAAATACGCTTTTATTAAAACAGTGCAGGTTTACAAGGTCAGGGTCCGAAGAGCCCTAATCAAGCTTACAAAAACAAGCTCCTACTCTATCTCTTTTCTACTATTATAACGAAGCTTCCTAATCAACCCTGAGCTACCAAACCAAACCCCATCCGAACACTGTCAGCTGCATCTGTAAGCGCCCCGAAGGAAGAAGGAACTATACCATCCGAACTTTGATTGCTTACGGGCAGAGGTTTCAAAGCCCCTTCGGACGATCCAAAGTTTAACAGCAACCGGACTATGTAACCTAGGCCATTCATTGATTCCAGAAAGGATACTTCGTCACTCGAATGACGTAAAGCTCAATCGACCATCCGGATCGCATCATACCAAATACTATGAACACACCCCAGATTCAGCGTATTTGGAAAGCGACCAGCCCGGATTGTTGGATCAACACAAGTCACTCCGGAGGCTCCCGTTGGTCCGAGTCCCAACAAGACCGGCATTGTCAGGGACTCCGTTCCAGAATTGTAAGTCGCTCCCTCGAGCCTTCAATTCTGGAACAAAGCCACCGACAAAACCAAGCTGCTCGGACGAAAGACCTTAGGTGCAAGACAAACGAGTCACCAAAAAGGTTACTTCCGAAGGTCCTCAATGATCCGACTCCAAACAAGCTCAGCATTGTTAGGGACCCCATTCCAAAATTGCAGATAGCTCCCTCGAGCCTTCAATCATGGAAATGCAGTCACCAACAAAACCAAACCGCTCGGATACACATCCTCAAGGACGAGCTAATAGACCTACTCAAAATGATACTTCTCCCTCCATCCGAGAAACGAGCAACTAGACACAACAGGATTGGTAGAAAGCCTTCCAACATTTCGGGCGGTTTCTTACGACCGAATCACGAAATACTGGAAGGGATTCTATCAAACCAATTCTGCCGACTTGTCGCCCCCCGGGCGCATAACCAGAGCGGATTGCCTCGGACGCATTGAGATTCAAAACCAACTATTTGAAGATCCCCGAACCATCCAGCTAATCTACCTCTCCGGGGCTAAAAGTCACGAATATAGACCACAGCCCCAGAGAAAGAAGATTAGCCTGACGATCAGAGGAATTGATTGGCAAAAACTTTGGGCCTCACTCGGTACGGACCATATCCTCGAAGATCCGAAGCTGGCTTTCAGAGTAAACTAATTTCCACGACTCTCACCGAAGAACCAGCCCGGGTAGACTTCCGAAGCATCGGAGAAACCCTTGGGACGAGATCACGGGCGAGAGTAATGGCATAAACATGCTCACCAGCCGCTCGGACTCGAGCTCCGGACCTTTGATTACTATAAAAGGGCGAGATGTCTTAATCAAAAGTCGTACAAAGCAGGAGTATATATAGAAAGAGAAGACCAATTGGAAGCGGACACGTGCCCCATATTCATAGGAGATGGGCTTGGGCCGCACATGGGCCTAGCTCTTCGGCTTCCATTGGCCCAACCCAACAATCCATCCACATGGTTGAGCATACCGACTATGCTACTCACTCGGACGTACCAAGCTCGGGGCTAACATAACAACATCCGAAGCAACTGTGATTCGTACAGAGACACCCTGTACTTGATACTGATCGACTTTTCACTATCTCACAAGTCTGCAGGACTCGGAAAGACACACCAAGTCAATGTCCGACTCGTCTTAACTTATCACGATACAAGGGGATTCTTTTTCTCGAAAGCCTGACCACTCTAAGACGTGGCTCCGGACCGTTCGTGATCCAGTTTATTTCTATTATAGCTTCCGATTCGGATGGGAACAACGATTGATCGTCCCCCAAGACCCGCAAAGGCGAATCTGAATCAGGCAAACTAATGTCCTGGCGGTACGGATCTCAAAGGTCCGAACCCATTATCCGAGTCTATGAGAGTTGATGAGTTACTAAGCAAATACGAAATTAAACGTGCAAGGATGGAAACAGCAACAATAGTATATCACCAACAAAAATAGTTCGGAGCCATCAAAGGACCCGAACCAATACCATTCATCGAAGATAAGTAAATGTTTGTACAAACAAAAGATGATGGGCAAAAACGACAAACATTTCTTTTTGGCCCGGAGGCACCCTATTACAAAAAATCCGGGGCATACCCCGTCTTTCACCGCTTTCACGGGACGAACTAGGTTCATCGAGGGGCCGCCAGTATCCTTCTCGGAGGCGCTTGACCTTTGCTCGGCTATCCTCCGTGCTCCGAGCCTCAACCTCTTCAGAAGGCCGGACACTCCTCCATCAGTCGAGGTCGCGATCAAAGCCTTGACAGCCCGCAAAGTCGGCCGATGGTTGTGCTCCAAGTGGTCCTCCAAAGGAACGAAAACACTAGACATGAGCACCCGAGGGACGAAGGATGGGAGATACGGACCGCCATGGTTGTACTTCTTGCCCTCCGACTCGTCGCAAACCAGCTCCACAAATTCACATTTGAGCAAATCTTCGTCCAAAACACCCTCCGGAGCGAAGTCCGAGCCATCTCCATTTTTAAAGGCGGATACCCCCTCAGCCTCCAAGTTACAATCGTCCGGTACCCAACCTTTCCTCCGGCACTGCTCCACAGCTGCATCAAACCCATCTTGACGGGCCTCATCATACTTTGACTCGAGTACGAACTTGTAGGAGTCCGAACCAAGGAAATCTTGGACAGCCCTTGTCCGGACTCCCCGAAGCTCTTTCAGCATCTTATCCTTGAAAGTCCGAGAGACGGCCACGAAATCGTCCAAACTATCTTGGTGCACTTTCAAATCAGCTCCAAAGATCGAATGGCACTTTTCATCTTGGCCGTCTCCGACTCGGCCTCTTGTTTCGCAGCTATGGCCTTCTTCAGGCGCTCTGTCAGTGCAACCGGGACGCTTCAATCGCCCGGGCAGCCTCAGCCTTGGCTAGATCTTCTTCGTGGTAGCCTCCACCACCACCAAGGAGCATGCTTAACAGAGAAAGAAGTCGAAAACAAAATGGAACATCGAAGCGTTAGATACCTCGAATCACGAAAGATGTGAAACCGACGAAAGCTTAAACTCACTTTGCGGCGGCGATTAACTCCGAATCCGCTCTAGCTCAAGCGGCAACCAACCGAGCAACTTCAAAGATCCGACTCGGCTCAGAGCCTCGCCCACCTTTCCTTTGCCCTTCTTGGCGGGAGGATTCGGACCTCGGAGGCGCTTTTGAGTCAGCTTTCGATCCGCTTATGGAGGATCTCGCGACACGGATCTCGGAGGCTTCTTCGAGCCCTTAGTTGCGACCACCTTACCCTTGTCTGGAGTAGGGATGGTTTGGGCCTCTTCACCCGCAGCAGCTCTCCGAGACTCCTCCACTCGGAACACAACAGCATTTCTGGGCTCGTTCATCGAAAGAACGGTGGAGGTCTTGATAATCTGGGTCCAAGAACCCTCTACCAACTCCTTCCGCTGCACAGCGTTCTGTTGACGCTTCAGCTCCCGCATGGTCGACATCGTATACTCGAACCAGAAAGCTGCACATCCGAATCACAATAAGTTGCAAGATACAAAAGAATCTACAAATGATAATCATATAGTCGACAAACAGACAACCGACTCGGACAACCAATCAGAGGCAGAGAGAAACCACTTACTCAAATCCTCCATGTTGTCACAAAAACTTGGCTCGGACAAGCTGGCCAAGAAAGGCAGAGGCTGACATATCAGACCCGGAAAAAGTACTTCTCCGGCTCTTGACTCCGGTGGAACGCTTGCATCCACAAGGGGATGTTCCGTGCCGGTGGCTTCCAATCTGGCAGATTGCCTCGGAAGAACTTCTTCTCAAAATGCCACATGGGCCTCTCGCCCGGATTGCGGGCTTGAGCAGACGGACAAAATGTACCTCTTGAACCATTGGATTCCCAATGAGGACAAGGGATCAACAAAAAATGTGTATGCCTGGCGACATACGAATGTATAAAACCAAGTGTTCCTACTACTTACACTAATGTTAAACAATTTACGGAAATTGTCGAAGGTGAGCGGGATGCCTTTATATTTACATAACACTTCGAAGCACATCAAATTTCCGAGGGAGTTGGGGATGATCTGGTGCGGACTCAAGCCCATGCTGTTCAAAATCTCCAGAAACTCGGACGATACCGGTAGCCGCCATCCGCAATGGAGACTTATCTCATAGACAGACATGTAGCCCGGAGGCGGATTATAGAAAGCATGAGATTCGTCCGGAATAAGAATCTCCACACACTCCGGGATCTCATATCTCCTCCGGAGCTCATCCACTTCATCGGCTCGGATGGTTGAGGCACAAGTAGGCAGAGTACCATCTTCATTCAACTCGCCCTCCGGATTTGGGTGAGTGACCTGGTCTCTAGACCGAGGAAACTTCACTTGGAAAACGTCCTCACCCTTCCTTAGCCTCTCCGGACGATCTTCCTCAGCCACCTGCCGACTCGGCCCTGCTTGCCCAGAAGTTTCCACACGGAGCACATTAGCGGATGGCTCTGCACCTTTTTCCTCCTCGGAACCAGAATCTTCGCCCCGCACACCTTCTTCTGCCTCATCTTCCTCGGATGAGGACGCTAACTCTACAACAGTCCTAATAGGCGCAGCAACTTGCACACGATCCTCCTCACCCTCTTCGAAGATGCTCAAATTGGGAGGTGCTTCAGAAGTATCATGCACTTCCTCGATAGTTGGCGCCTGCGGATCCGGAACGAACGGGACTCGATTAGGATTACTCCTAAAGTTATAACCTAGGGTGCGAATTAAAGTACGGATCTCTACCGGGAGTTCGGATTCCTGGCCAGCCCGACTCGGGCGACGAGTTCCTATAACTCGCGAGCTTGTCTCTTGAGCCGCTACAATAACCTGCACATACGACACTCGCAGGTAATCCGGACGTCTCGGAGGACCAGAATTTGGAACAACTAACCGAAGTAAGGAACTTACCTCGGGCTCTTCCCGACTCGGATGTGGCGCTTGCCCCACCTCCAGCACTTCGTCATCATCCATGATCTCAATCTCCTCAGAGCTATCGGTTAAGGATATCGCCTCGGAGTCATATCCCTCAGCCTCGGATCGATTTTGGCTATCACTCTCGGACATCCTAGGGAAAGGAGAAAGCAATATCGTAAGCTTTAAGATGGCAGTCCGAGAGGTCGTTTATGTATATTAAAGTGGCCAACTCAAAGCCAAAACTAGCAGCTTACTCGGTCCAGTTAGTTCGGAGTCAGTACTACACTTATTCGGTGTTAGTCAACATCAAGTACGTATTGGTTATCAACTATACTACACATTATAAGCATACATCCGAGTAACTTAAAGGTAAAAGACAACAGAGATAATTTAATCATAAAACGAGACAAGTAAACTTACTTGGACTCGGATGATTAGAAAGAAGTGACTTGACTCTGCACAGGATCACGCGCTTCGAACCGCTCCTTGCTCGCTTCGGATTGCTGGTAGTTGCTTCGGATGTACTCGGAATGCAAAAATTATCTCTCTAAACAATGAGAAATGAACCGGCCAACCCCTCTATTTATAGAGGGCCATATTGGGAACTCCAACCGTCGCGATTTTTCAGATTTAATCTCCACCGTCGATCAAGAACCATCCAACGGTATAGTACAATTATACCAAGTGAAATGACGAATGGGTACAACAAATTTACCTCTTGGATAGATGAATACAACAACTCTCCCTCTCTCGGGCGGCAGACAACACGAGAGTTCCGGAGTATCATCTTCTCGGACGCCTAACGGCTTACCAGTCCCATATACTTTGTCCACACAAGGAACCTCGTATACTCGAGCGATTACCCTTCGGACCTTCCCGCAACCACAGAGCCTGGTTCGGACGGGACACACACCTACGGTCCGCTACCGTAGCTCATCAAAGGTACACTACCGATGTTCGGAGCCTAAACTTAGTCTCCATTACAAATACCCTTTTTTCTTTTTTCTTCACTTCGTTGCCCTTCGGACCTACTCCCTCGGATGGCGACGATGTTTTAGAAAAAGAAAAAAGGGGGGCGGGGGGGAGAGAGACTAAGTCAATGGCCACACGAAGTACGGAGTATACCTTTTTTCAACGAAATCGAAACGGATTGAACTGAAGAACGGATTCTCTCCTTCAAAACAGCTTCCCAAACCAATAGTTCCACAACTATCTTCCAGTAAGATACTTGGAAACTAGGGGGACATATGTTGATACGGAAATATGTCCAATCCGACATAAAGGACCTAGGAACATTTTCCTAAGGCGTCCTAAGTCATCCAAAGGATCCGAGGCACTTTAGTCCGAGCCAATGGTCCGATCCGGGCAGACCATCTATGGTCCGACCCACCCTAAGAGAAAGGGACAAAGGATTTGGACCTGCAAGGCCCGACCCGGAACCCTAAGTCCGACCCACCTTGGTCCAAGCCTCCCTGGGAAAGGAGCATAGTGCTAAGTCAGCACCCTCTCCGACCCAAGGACTCCGATACGGATGTCAACTCGGATCCAGCATGACCATCTCATAAGGCTACCAAGCAAATGGGAACCAAAGAGTGAGATGTCCGAACCCAGGAGCTCCGAATCGGAAGAGTTGGACAGACAGGAGAACTTCCTCAGCTAACAACTGTGCATCGTCCGGATGTCCAACACAGGATCTCGGCAGACTCACATCCTCAAGAACTCTCCCAATAATGACCAACTACCCCTAAAGCCCAAGATGGCATGGGCTAAAGCTTCATTATCACATGGGCCTCATCTTAGCATTGGTGGCTCAATCCTAGCCGTACACATGGCGCGATCCTGGCAAGGCCTTCCATTTCAATGATAGCCTATAAATAAGGCACATATTCCAATAAGCAAGACACTTCAAGTAAGTCATTTCGAACAAGTCTTCTCGCTGGTCACGTCACGAGCATTATACAGAGCTGATCCTCAGTCACTCTCGAGTAAAGTCTCATCCCGGTTTGACACTTAGCAAACCGGGCACTAACCCCCCCCCCCCACTCAAGTGTGCAGGTCCTTACCGGAGTAGTTGGCAGCTGGTTCTTACGCTTCGGTCCTCACCTAGCAAGGAGCCTCTTACCTTGGCACCATTTGGAAGAGTCAAATAAATCTAAGTGATTGGGGAGTTACACCCACAACAGCATTAAGCAAGACTAAAAGATTTAAAAGACATGAAGATAGAACTTTAGGTCATGGCACGTGCATGGAGCTTGTTCAGCCAGTGGTCACGGCTGACCCCTTTCTAAAATATCAATTTTAGGTATGAAGCTGATCGGAGTGGCGTTAGGGCGATGATCACCACCAAGAGCATCTTTACAGTTTTCAGTTTCATATATTTAGAGTTTTGTATCAAAGCTTTTATGATTTTAAAGTTCCGCTGCAATATTTGTTAGATCACGAATTATGTTCAAGGATTTCCATGTCAAGTCTTCTGGCGCACAAGGCGTAAAGCTACGTTTTATATTTTAACAAGTCAAGTTCGTTGAATTTATAAGCTCACGAATTAGCGCGAGTCATATTTTTCTTAGTTCGTTTTTTAAAATTCGGGGCGATACAATATATCTCAAGAACGAAAAGTGCATAATTAGATTCCATTCTGATTGTAGAATCACTTGCAGTACAAAACAAACAAACAAACAAATATTACCATGTTATTATTTAAATCTTCTCCATGAACAAATGACCTACGCGAGTTCAAATGTAATGGCAATCTCCATAGGCTGCAAAAAACCATCAAGCGTGTTAAATCCGTAAATAACATTCGAATTCTCCTAGTAAAGATTGCGACATATGTTAATAGCACTCCCTATGTTCCGCTAAAATGTATTCTAAGGTATTTCATTGTCAAAGTGCGACAGATGAACTTGTACCATACTTTTTAGTAGGACATGTGGAGTATAATGCACCTAGCTAGGAAAGGGTCTCTTCGACCCTAGGAAGGAAGAATCAGGATGATTTACGTACATGGATCTACGGTGGTTAGGGTTCCAACGCCGTCTGGACATCTGTCAAATTGGCTATGAAATTTGTTGAGAACCCACGATGCTTGGCTATGTATATTTTGTGGCTCGAAACAATTACCTCCTGGTTTGATACGATAACAGTCGACTTTGTCACACTCACGGGCCACGACGTCTCGTAGGTCCACATCGCTATCACTTGGTGATGCCACACACCAATTCTGCGCTCATTATAACAGAAATGTACAGTTAAAAAAAATTAAATAAATAATTTCACAGGTTAATTAAATAAACAGAAATGGATTAGGGATATTGTAAGTACCCGGGCATCAACAGAGCGTACAGCAATGCCAAAGAGAAAAACAGCAACAAACACAGAGACCATTTTATTTGCCATGGTAATTATTAACCCTGCTCAACTAAAGTTCAATTGTCTTTGGTATGATTGACTTCTTACGAATTTGTTGGCTTTATATAGGAGTAATTAATAAAATTGCAGTAATTGTTGTGAGATACTACTCTACCTAAAATGTATGGAGATACTAAAAATCCGGTCGCAAAACACTCTCAATCTCTCTCTAATATTGCAAGATTAATTATGTCACACAGTATTCTTCAAAGTAATGTAATAATCAAATACTAGGCGCGTGGAGATACATTGATTTTTACTCAATTAGATCCGCCCAGGTACAATTTTACTCAAAACTATGAAAAACCCCAACCTCACAGCTCGCGCATGTAACAAACGAGGATAACCTTAACAGTCCGATTCCATACTCCTTTCACACTCAGCTCACTAATTCCTCTCTTTCCCTTTCTCTCTCTAACAACAACAGCTCATTCTGACCACGCTCCTTCATCATATATGTAAAACCACGCTCCTTCATCATCTGAGAAGGAATAGGGCAACATGCAATAAATGTCTAGGTGTTTTAGTAATATACTACATCATATATGTAAACTGTTGAGTTTATAGCTCAAAGTGAATGGACGGATGAGATCAAATCTGAAAGCAAGCAACGGCTGAGATCAAACTGGCAGTTAGAAGACGTTTGATGTTGCTGTCAAAACAGAGAAACAGAGCACAGCAGGAGTTGGCGTAAAATCCAAGCTATTGTTTACGCGTTGTCTCTGTCAATTATATATAGATCATTCCCATTCATCTTAGAGAGATAGAACATCATTATTCCACTCTCAATTCAGTCGATTGTAACTGTTTTCTTCATAATTCCGATCAAGGTAGAAGATAGGTTACTGTGTATTTGTTGAGCTTGATCATCTTGGTTGTAGCTCGTATTTGTACTCGATTGGTGGCAATAAAGGTTGTTGATTGTTTTTCCGTGGACGTAGGCTCTCTTTGAGCTGAACCACGTAAACTCTCTCGTGTTGATTCGTGTGATTGTTTCGTTTGTGAGATTGTCGTTTTTCATTTGGTTTTGATCATTGTTTGTGATTGACGAAGATATTGTGTGTTGAATCTCGACAATTGGTGCTGTCTGTGGGAAACTACTCACTCTCTTCTGGTGCTCAATCAACAATGGGATCATCAATGAAGTTCGACGTTGAAAAGTTCACGGAGAAAACCGATTTTGTTCTGTGGCAAGGGAAAATGGAGGCACTGTTGGTTCATCAAGGCTTGCAGGCTGCATTGCTTGGTGATAAAGGATTTGACAAGGATTTCGATGAGAAGGAGAAGGCATCGATTATGGGAAGAGCTCGCAGTACTATTGTTCTCTCACTCGGTGATAAAATTCTGAGAGAAGTTATCAGGATCAAAACCGCTAAGGAGATTTGGGAGAAACTTGAGGAGATGTACAATTCTAAAACTGCGAGTAACAAGCTTCATCTCAGGAAGAAACTATTCAATTTCAGGATCAATCCTGATAGATCACTGTCAGATCAATTGGATGATTTCAACAAAATGTGTCAGGATCTTGAAGGTGTTCAAATCAAGGTCACAGATGAGGATAAAGCAATGATTATCCTTGGGGCACTAACTAAGTCATATGAGCATTTCATTGACTCTTTGGTGATTCACAAAAGTACAACATTAACCTATGATGATGTTGATGTAGCCTTGAGGAACAAGGAACTCCACAGGAATTCTGCATCCACCAGTCAGGACATCAATGCTGAAAGCCTAAATGTCAAAGCTAGGTGGAGCAACAAGTTTCAGGGCAAGAAAAAACCATTCAATCATAGTGATGCCAAGAAGCCTGATAAAAACAAGCAGACAGATATGTCTGATGCAAAAAGGAGGACTTGCTATTATTGCAAGAGACTTGGACACCTAAAGAAGTAGTGTTTTCAATACAAAAGAGACAAGAAAGCTGGTAAGCTGCAAGCAAGTGGATCAACCAACACTGCAGACATAGCAGAAGATTCTCAACCATATGGAGATGCTGAGGCACTTGTTGCTTCTGAGGTTTGTACAGTTACCAATTCTACTTCTAATCTTAATTGGGTGATAGACTCTGGTTGCTCTTTCCATATGAGTCCCAATTTAGACTGATTTGAAAATTTTACTAGTAAGAAGAGTGGTACTGTGTTATTGGGAAATGATTATCCATGCAGTATTGAAGGTCATGGTGATATAAGGCTGAGAATGTTTGATAATGAGATTAGAGTACTAACTAATGTTAGATACATTCCTGAGTTGAAAAGAAACCTAATCTCATTAGGACTGTTTGATGGAAATGGATATAGATATCAGACTGACAATGGTGTGCTCACTATATTGAGAGGAGATAGAGTTGTCATCAAAGGTGTTAAGAGAAATGGTTTGTATTACTTAGATGGTGAAACTGTAAATCAAGTATATGCAAATACAGCTGCTATTGATAACACTCAGTTATGGCATGCTAGAATGGGTCATTTGAGTGAGAAGGGTCTCAAGGAGCTTAGCAAGCAAAACCTATTATGTGGTGATCAAATAACTGCTATCAAGTTCTGTGAAAACTGCATTTTAGGCAAATCTCACAAGGTTGGTTTTGATTCTGCAAAACATGTCACTAAGACTCCACTAGATTATTTGCACTCTGATTTGTGGGGACCTACTAATACTCAGACTATGAATGGGGGCAAATACTTTCTGTCAATCATAGATGATTTCTCAAGAAAAGTGTGGCTCATTGTACTAAAGTCCAAGGATGAAACTTTCTCTAAGTTCAGAGATTGGTCTATTGAGGTTGAAAACCAAATGGGAAGAAAAATCAAGCACTTAAGGACAGACAATGGGTTGGAGTTTCCGTCAGGATAGTTCAATGATTACTGCAAAGAGAAGGGAATTGTGAGACATAAAACAATCCCTGGGACTCCACAGCAAAATAGGGTTGCAGAAAGGTTCAACAGAACTGTACTTGAAAGAGTGAGGTGCATGTTAATAAGTTCTGGATTAAGTAAAAGTTTTTGGGGAGAAGCAGCTACTACAGCTTATTACTTAATCAACAGATGTCCCTCTGCACCACTAAATTACAAAACCCCTGAAGAGATCTGGTCTGGTAAACCACCATCTTACTCACACATTAAGGAGTTTGGATGCTTGGCTTTGGCTCATGTTAAACAGGACAAGCTTGAGCCCAGAGCACTAAGGTGTATCTTCTTGGGATATCCATCAGGTGTGAAGGGATATAAACTGTGGAGTATCTCACAGAAGAAATGCATTATAAGCAGAGATGTGGTGTTTAATGAGCAGATCATGCCACTAAAGCCTAATAAGCAGGTTACTGAGCTTGAGGTGGAGCTCACAGGAAATGAGCATGATGCATACATCAATGATGAGCATGAAAATGATACTGAGCATGATACTGTTAATGGAAAACAATCACAGTTGCCTGATATAAATGATAATGGAGATATTGATCATGATGACACAGTAGAACCCACTGATACACTATCTTCATATCAGTTGACTAAGGACAGAAGCAAGAGAGCAAAACAATTAGCTCCTGATATGTTTGGTTTTGGCAGAATAGGAAAATCTTACAATGTACATTATGCTCTTTCAGTTTCAGAAGAGGTTAACTACTCAGAGCCAGCTACATATCAAGAAGCAATCAATGGTCCTGAAAGTGACAAATGGTTGTCTGATATACATGAAGAACTTACATCACTAGAGAAGAATGGAACTTGGAATATTGTGTCAATACCTATAAATCATAAACTAGTGGGATGCAAGTGGATCTTCAAGAAGAAGACTGAATCAGGTACTACTGAGTCAATAAGATACAAAGCTAGACTGGTTGCTAGAGGATTCACTCAAAAGGAAGGAGTTGATTACACTGAGATTTTCTCACCAGTTGTTAAACATGTATCTATCAGAGTACTATTGGCTATGGTTACTCAATGAGATCTTCACTTACAACAGATGGATGTAAAGACATCATTTCTGCATGGAAATCTAGAGGAAACCATCTATATGAAGATACCTGATGGAGTGCAAGTTAAAAACAAGGACAACAAAGCTTGTTTGCTGAGAAAATCACTGTATGGACTGAAGCAAAGTCCCAGACAGTGGTATAAAAGATTTGATGAGTTTATGAGTTCAATCAACTTCACAAGAAGCAGTTATGACAGCTGCATTTATCTTACAGATGCTACACAGAAAAAATGCATATATCTGTTACTCTATGTTGATGATATCTTCATAACTGGGAGGTCAATGGATGATATTTGTGAATTAAAGTCAAGATTGAGCTCTGAGTTTGAAATGAAGTATCTGGGAAGTGCTAAAAGGATTTTAGGCATGGACATTGCCAGAAATTTGACAGATGGAAGTCTGTCACTGTCACAGTCAAGTTATCTTGTTAAAGTCTTAGCTAGATTCAACATGAATCTTTCAAAGGTTGCCTCAGTACCTATAAATCCTGGAGTAAAGCTCTCATCAAGTCAAAGTCCTACTACTCAGTTTGAAATGTGTAAAATGCTTACTATACCTTATGCCAGTGCAGTGGGGAGCATTATGTACTCCATGATATGCTACAGACCTGATTTGGCTTTTGCAATGAGTATGATTAGCAGGTATATGAGCAATCCTGGTATGGATCACTGGAATGTTGTTAAGGGAGTGTTTAGGTATATTAAAGGAACTCTGCATCATGGATTGAAGTTTCAAGTATCTAAAGAAGTTGAATTTCCACTGAAAGGATATGTAGATGTAGATTTTGCTGCAAATATTGATACTAGAAAATCAATCACTGGTTTTGTCTTCACTCTCTATGGAACTGCCATTAGCTGAAAATGTACTCAGCAATCTATTGTTGCTCTCTCAACTACTGAAGCTGAGTTCATTGTTGTTACTGAAGCAATCAAGGAGGCTATCTGGCTTAATGGACTGATAAAGGAGATGGGAATTATTCAAGAATCAGTCACAGTCTTCTGTGAAAATCAAAGTGCAATACAAATCTCCAATCATCAACACTTTCATGAAAGAACTAAACATATTGATGTTAGATTATATTTCATTAGAGACATCATTGATGGAGGAACAATTAAAGTGGGAAGGTGCATACAAATGATAATGCTGCAGATAGTTTGACTAAGGCTTTGTCAGCATCTAAGTTCCACCATTGTGCAGACTTGGTAAATATGAAGTGTGTAAACACTTCTTCATCCAGAAATTGAAGTCACTCAGGCTTGCTCTAGCCATTAAGGGAGCTTAAAGGTTGTTGGTTCTACCTATAAAGGACTGTAAAGGCAAGTATATCAAGAACTTTGAGCTAAGGTGGAGATTGTTGAGTTTATAGCTCAAAGTGAATGGACGGATGAGATCAAATCTGGAAGCAAGCAACGACTGAGATCAAACTGGCAGTTAGAAGCCGTTTGATGTTGCTGTCAAAACAGAGAAACAGAGCACATCAGGAGTTGGCGTAAAATCCAAGCTATTGTTTACGAGTTGTCTCTGTCAATTATATATAGATCATTCCCATTCATCTTAGAGAGATAGAACATCATTATTCCACTCTCAATTCAGTCGATTGTAACTGTTTTCTTCATAATTCCGATCAAGGTAGAAGATAGGTTACTGTGTATTTGTTGAGCTTGATCGTCTTGGTTGTAGCTCGTATTTGTACTCGATTGGTGGCAATAAAGGTTGTTGATTGTTTTCCCGTGGACGTAGGCTCTCTTTGAGCTGAATCACGTAAACTCTCTCGTGTTGATTCGTGTGATTGTTTCGTTTGTGAGATTGTCGTTTTTCATTTGGTTTTGATCGTTGTTTGTGATTGACGAAGAGATTGTGTGTTGAATCTCGACAAAAACAACCATCAATTTCCATGTTTACCACAGGTGTGTCAATGAAGTACTGCACATTCTCGAAGACAATATTCAGGGGTTCAAATGGTAAAACCATCCTGCCTGAAAAATTGATGAGAAATCAAGCGAATAATTATAAATTGAAACTAAAGAAAGGGAAATTGCTGACCTTTAAGAGACTTAACATATGTACTAGGAGCGCAAACTCCAGAGTGTTCTTCGTCCTGGCAGTTGTCATCTGGTTCTTTACTTTTTTGTAGTTGAGAGAGTTTTTCGCTTGAAATAAAAGCTAGTGAACCAGGAGCTGGTGCAATGTAGGAAGTAATTTTATTTTAGTACAGTGGTTGAATCATGCATGCTACAATTCACTCATGTTTTTTACCTTTCAAAAGACTCAAGGCCAATACAAAGGCAATATTGAAGAGCACAGCAAATGCAAACAAGGCAGCAACTGATATCCAAAAAAGATGATGTCCAAAGTTGAATCCACGGTCGTCAAGGGTCATCATTTAGAATCAGTCTAAACAGCTATGGCCTATGAGTTTGAACTGAATTATGACTTGATTCGCAATGAATTGATGGTGATTAATGTTCTGTGATGTATATATATAAATAAACATTCAATTTTCAGCAAATATATTTTAGGTCAAGTACCTCATCAAATGCTTCGAATATGTCGATACTTGGTTGGTGAATGGTACAGACAATTGTTGTTCCAGTATTAGCCACATTCTTTACAGCCCGCATTACAACGGCTGCTGCTCTAGCATCCAATCCAGTAGTAGGCTCATCCATAAAGATAATGGAGGGGTTAGCAACAAGTTCCACTGCTATTGTTAGCCGCTTCCGTTGCTCCGTTGAGAGACCGTCAACACCAGGCAAGCCCACCAGTGCATCTTTAATTCCATCAAGTTCAATAGTTTCAAGTACTTCTTGCACAAAGGCCTATAAATGAGATTGACACATAAAGTTCAATAATACAAATCAGAGTAGATAAAGTGTCAAATACCAAACCAGAACAATGCAAACTTCATACATGTTTTGTCGTTAAATCAATAGATGGGTGAAGACGCAGCCAAGCAGAGAAAATGACGGATTCTTCAACAGTTATTTGAGGAGTATGTAGATCAGTTTGTTCGCAGTAACCCGAAATCCTGGCAAATGTGCTTTGAACTTTCGGATAACCTCCTATTCTAATTTCTCCTTCCACAGTACCACTAGTTTTTCTGCCAGCAAGAACATCGAGAAGCGTTGTTTTTCCAGCTCCACTGACACCCATTAGTGCTGTAAGAACACCAGGCCTGAATGAACTGGTAATGTCAGAAAGAAGCTTAAGCCTCTTCTGAGTAAAACCAGCTCCTTCATTGCCTGTAAACAAAGAACTGTAATATAAAGAACCCCGGTCTAAAAATAATTACTTTTCGTTGTTTGGTATTTGCAAGAATACCAACAATAATTCAAATAAATCGAATGATGTGTTTACCGTAGGAGTTTCAATATAGTACTGCAAATCTTGAAATACTATAGTTAAGGGTTCAAATGGTAAAACCATTCTGTCTGCAACAACTGATCAAATATCCTTTAGTACAGTGAGAGGAAACCCAGGAAAAAAATAACAGAATAGAGCCCTCAAAGGGAAAAAGCTCACCATTGTGAGATTTTTCGTATCTACTAGGAGGAGGAATCTTGCACTCTTGTTCAGCAGGAGAATTGCCTTCTTGTTCTTTACTTCCTTCTGGTCGAGATATTTTTTCGCTTGAAATAATAGCAGGTGAACCAGGAGCTGATGAATATATGGATATATATAATTATTTTGTGCAAATGAGTTTATATTGTATGTTTCACTTCATCATGTTTTATAGACTTAGAGTACCATTTAAGAAACTCAAGGCCAATGTAAAGCCAACACTGAAGAACACCGTGAACCCTAAAAGCGCCAATACTGATATCCAGAAAAGATCTTCACTAAATTCAAATCCCCGGTTTTCAAGAATTTGAGTTCCTACTGTTGTATTTCCAGAGAGCTCCTTCACAAAACAATTATCAAAATTAGGTGATCTGATAGAAGCTGCCTATATACAAGCTGAAAACAGTAGATACAGCTTCGATAACAACACCTGGAGCTAAACACTAACCTTGTGCCATCTTGATGCATGAAATTCATTTCCAGAAAGAGCAATGATTCCATATGATAGAGGCGAAATCCAAAATCCCCACTTTAACCAATCTGGCATGGATGCTGCAAGAAACATGATTACTTGAGTGACATCCATAAGGAGGTGTTGGGATAATCACAATCGATCAATCAAACAACAAACAAACGAAGAACACTCGATCAACACAATGAATAAACACACAGAGATAACGTGGTTCGGATTAATCAATCCTACATCCACGGAGAAACACTCAAGGATTTTATTTAAACCAATCGAGCAACGATTACAATCAATCACAAGTGTATCTAGCTAAATTCAGCTCACAACAATTGAGATTATCACTTGCAGTAACCGCTCTTCACTCAGAAAGGAATATTATGACTTGTTACAGAAGAAATCAGGAGAATCAAAGCTTAAATACTCCGCAATCCCTTAAGAATGCCAGAAGCTACAGCAGCCGTTGATCTCCAACTATACTTCATGATCCAACGGTTGAGGCTTAATCTCGCCTGATTTAAGCCTTTAAAGACAAAAAAAAGTTTATGCGTAATTGAATTCTGGCCCTCCAAATTTGTAAAGTTTCTAATTCACCACAAAACTACTAAAATCTTCACAAATCTCCACCTTGAATAGAAACTTCTCAAACCAAGCTTCTACATATGTTTCTCAACCTCTGCTATTACCACAGCTCACTGCCATTACCACAGCTCAAGACTTCTTCCTTTTACACTCCTTTCAGTAATCAAGAAATTCTCCACCTTGATTACAAGAGTTTTCCAGGGATTTATATGCTACCCAAACCAAGAAGTTCACAGCAGTAGAAGAACTTCTCTGATGGCAACACTTTAGTTAACATATCTGCAGCATTCTCCTTAGTTGACACCTTCTGCATATGTATCCACCCCTTCTCAATTACATCTCTGACAAAATGTAACCTCACATCAATGTGCTTAGATCTTTCATGAAACACTTGATGCTTCACCAAATGTAGTGCACTTTGACTGTCACACAAAACTGGTACATGAGAAATTTCAACTCCAAACTCATTGACAATACCCTTCAACCATATGCCTTCCTTCACAGCTTCAGTCACTGCTATGTACTCAGACTCAGTGGTAGATAGAGAGACCACTGACTGCAGACAAGATTTCCAACTAATGGCTGAACCAAATAAGGTGAAAGCATAGCCTGTCTGTGACTTTCTATTGTCAATGTTGGCTGCATAATCAGAATCAACAAAGCCAATCAAGGAGTCTTTCTCATCATTATCATTTCCACCATAAACAATACCTGTAAAGCTACTTCCATTCAAGTATCTCAAGATCCATTTCATAGCTTCCCAGTGCTGCAAACCAGGATTAGACATATATCTACTGGCCACACTTATAGCATGAGCTATGTCATGTCTGCTGCAAACCATAATGTACATGATGCTTCCAATGGCATTTGCATATGGTACATTGCTCATGTGTGAAATGTCTTTACTAGATACAGGCCTCTGACTCTCAGAGAGTTTATGATGCCCAACTAAAGGAGTAACCACTGGTGTAGATTGATGCATATTGAATTTATGCATAACCTTTCTGATATAGCTTTCTTGGTTTAACCACAGATGCCTGTGAGATCTGTTTCTCATTATATCCATCCCCAGTATCCTTTTAGCTTCTCCTAAATTCTTCATTTCAAATTTAGCACCCAAATCCTGCTTGATGGATTCTATCTCTTTCTTGCTAGAGCTAGCTATCCGCATATCATCAACATACAATAGTAGATATGCCAATATCTCAGTATTTTCTTTCTTGAAATACACACAGCTGTCATAGCATGATCTTTCAAAACCAATCTCATTCATATACTCATTGAACTTCTTGTACCACTGTCTGGGGCTTTGTTTTAGACCATAAAGAGATTTCTTTAGCAGACACACCTTATTATGATCTCCAGGCATAATAAAACCTTCAGGCTATTGCATGTAGATTGTCTCTTCTAACTCACCATGTAAGAATGTTGTTTTTACATCAAGTTGTTGTAATTCAAGATCCCTGTGAGCCACAATACTGAGCAGTATTCTGATAGATGTGTGCTTCACAACTGGTAAAAATCTCATTATAATCAACTCCTTCTCTCTGAGTAAAACCTCTTGCTACCAGTCTAGCCTTGTGCCTCATATATTCTCCATGCTCAGTTACTTTAATCTTTCTCTTAAAGATCCATTTGCAACTAACAATCTTCTGAGTAGCAGGCTTGGGAACTAAGATCCATGTTGAGTTCTTGTCCAGTGATGCAAGTTCTTCTTGCATAGCTGTAATCCACATATCCTTATCCTTGCATGTCACAGCCTGACTGTATGAACTAGGTTCTTTATACTCCACCTCTTCTGCAGTATTGAGTGCAAATGCAACTAACTGAGATTCTCCCATGGAGTAAGTAGACTTTGTGGATCTTCTAGTTCTGTCCCTAGTCAACTGGAAACCTTCCAAGTTATCATCACACAACTCAATGCCACCAGCTCTTCTAAAGTTTCTTCTTCTCTGTGGTACATTCTGAGGCATCTCTTGTAACACAGGTGAATTTTCATTTTGAGTGGAATCTTTAGAGATCAGAGGATCTGGGATGTCCCTATCAACATCTGTATCAGGTTGATTTACTAGTTTATCAAGCTCCACCTCAAAATGAGCATCCATCTCTTCAATTTTTTTAGTTGAACGCTTAATGCCTTTCTTCTTCTCTAGAAATGGCATTCTCTCTTCATTAAACACCACACTTCTGCTAGTTATCACCTTTTCTCTTCCTGGTTCAATACACCATAACCTGTAACCCTTGACTCCAGGTGGATAACCCAAGAAGATGCATTTCAATGCTCTTGGTTTTAGCTTATCCTGTTTAATGTATGCATATGCCATGCAACCAAACACTTTCAACAATGAGTAGTTTCCAGGTTTGCCAAACCACTTCTCATCAGGTGTTAGAAATTTAGTAGCTGAAGATGGACTCTTATTAATGAGAAAGGTATATGTCATAACAGCTTCTGCCCAAAACTGGTTTGGTACCCCTGAGGTGAACAACATACACCTTACCCTCTCCATGATTGTCATGTTCATTCTCTCTGCCAAACCATTTTGTTGGGGTGTTCCTGGTACAGTCCAGTGCCTTACTATACCCTTGGATTTGCAGAAATCTTGAAATTCACCAGATAGATATTCAAGACCATTGTCAGTCCTTAACACCTTAATACACTTCCCTTTCTCATTTTCCAGTTGAATCCATTCCTTGAATTTACTGAATGCATCTGACTTGAACTTGAGTATATATGACCACACCTTTCTTGTATTATCATCTATGAAAGTGATGAAATACAAGCCACCACCATGTGACATCACCTTAGCAGGCCCCTAGATGTCTGAATGAATATACTCAAAAGGTTCACTAGTGACATGCTTCCCTGTGGTGTAACTCAGTTGCTTAGACTTACCTAGTATGCATTCCTCACATAATTGAAGTTTCTCCATATCAGTGATTCCCAGAAGTTTCTGTTTATGCAACTCCAACAAACCTTTCTCACTGATATGACCCAAACTCTTATGCCACAGTGACACACTAGGCTCACTCACAGACATGTCAGTTGTACCAGCTATAACATCATAGATAAGATAGTACAAGTTGTTTTCACCCTTCCTACTAATCATGTAGCTGATTTTATTCTTAACAACATGTAGCATACCATCTTTAGACTTAAACTTGTATCCCTTATTTTCCATAGTACCAAGAGATATTAAGTTTCTCTTCAAACCATGTATGTATCTCACATCAGTAAGCAACTTGATAGAATTATCATGCATCTTCAAAGTTACAGTACCAATGCCTTTAATAGTGCATACCTCATCATTTCCTAGCAGCACATTCCCAACATTTGAAGGTTTGAGATCTGTGAACCAACTCTTATGATGACACATGTGAAATGTGCATCCAGAATCCAGGATCCAACTGTCATAGGAGCTCTTTTCGGTGATAGTCAGCACTTCTGCACAATTGTTTCTAGCTGCATTGTAATCAACACCTGAGCCAGATCTGTCCCTTGAGAATTTGTCCTTCTTCTTCTTTAGTGCAGGACAATCCTTCTTCAAGTGACCTTGAGTATGGCAATTGTAGCATTTCCTTGTTTCAATTCCATCACTGTGTTTCATTGGCTTAGTAGGTGGCCTCCACTCCTTCTTCTTCTTTCCTTTATCAAATTTTTTCTTAAACTTCACATTCATGCTCTCAGCATTAGAGTTAGAGGAATGACCTGCTATCTTCTGAAACTCCTTGGATCTGATAGCTGTTTGAACTTCTTCATAGGAGATAGTTTGCTCTCTGCCAAACACCATAGCCTCCTTCATATTATCAAACGTTCTAGGCAGAGAATTCAATAGCATAATAGCTTTGTCTTCATCACCTATTTTGCTATCCTCAATGCTTTCCAGATCATCAACTAGCTTGTTGAATTCCTCCATCTGATCAAGTACACTCTTATCCTCCTGCATCCTATAAGAGTATACACGTTGCTTCATATACAAGCGATTTGCCAGTGACTTAGTCATGTACAGTCTCTCAAGTTTCAACCAAATCGCAGCAGCTGTAGTCTCCTTCGACACCTCTCTCAAAGGTTTATCACCTAGACATAGGATCAGAGCACTATGTGCCTTTCTGAGAATCTCATTCTTCTGAGGCTCCGTGAGACTAGTCGGCATCTTCTCAGCGCCTAACAATGCATCTGACAATCTTTGTTGAACTAGGATATCTTGCATTTTCAGCTTCCACATACCGAAATCATTCGATCCAGTAAACTTCTCTATATCGAAACGTGTCGCCATTTCTGCTCAGATTCAAGCAACAATCAACACCAGATTCAAACAGAAAACAACACCTCAGATCAGAGATTCAATTCAATCGAGTGATCTTTCCCACAGATGGCGCCACTTGTTGGGATAATCACAATCGATCAATCAAACAACAAACAAACGAAGAACACTCGATCAACACAATAAATAAACACACAGAGATAACGTGGTTCGGATTAATCAATCCTACATCCACGGAGAAACACTCAAGGATTTTATTTAAACCAATCGAGCAACGATTACAATCAATCACAAGTGTATCTAGCTAAATTCAGCTCACAACAATGGAGATTATCACTTGCAGTAACCGCTCTTCACTCAGAAAGGAATATTATGACTTGTTACAGAAGAAATCAGGAGAATCGAAGCTTAAATACTCAGCAATCCCTTAAGAATGCCAGAAGCTACAGCAGCCGTTGATCTCTAACCATACTTCATGATCCAACGGTTGAGGCTTAATCTCGCCTGATTTAAGCCTTTAAAGACAAAAAAAAAAAAGTTTATGCGTAATTGCATTCTGGCCCTCCAAATTTGTAAAGTTTCTAATTCACCACAAAACTACTGAAATCTTCACGGGAGGAATATTTGAAAAGAAATTGTGTGATGGAAAAAAATTAATTATATACGTAAGATGAAAAATACTCACGTCTTGGGATATTAAATCCACTGAATAACAACAGAAACAGGACTGTCAAACTAGTGACAGTTGAAGATGCAATGTTAGTTCGACATATAGAGGCAATGAATCGGTACATCGTGTGAAGATTAGACAGTTTCTGTGAGATTTATTACAGATTCGGTGGGTTTTAGTAAAGATTATGTGGGTTTTAGTGCAGATTATGTGGTTTGTTTCTACAAGTTCAAAGAGTTCAGCTTATTTTGCCAGATTGCACAGGAACCGTTGATCTGATCAATCTAACGGTTGGGATTTAAACACAGGCAGAGGGAAAGTTAGTTAGCGGTTTACAGAAACAGAGCATCTAGTTCGTCTCTTCCGAATCCGTATCAATTGTTGTGTAATTCGTGTATATAAGCTTGTATCTCTGTAATTGTTTGAGAGAATCATTCCATTAATCATTCACTTGACAGTTATAGAGAGAGAAACACTAGTGAGAGAGAATTGGTTAAGAAAGCTTATCGCCATTGTTGGTGATTGAAAAGCTTGATTCTTGTAATCTTTCATTGATTAGTGAATCGTTCTTGTTGTTCTCCGTGGATGTAGGCTAAGCCGAACCACGTAAATCTTGTGTTGTTTTTCTTTACGCATTCGATTGATTGTAGTTTCATAATCGTCTTTGTTCGATCGGTTATTTGATCGGAATTGTTCGATTGTTCAACAATTGGCACCGTCTGTGGGAAGTCGAGCTTGAAACTGGTGATCAATGGCGTCTACAACAAGATTTGATACAGAGAAGTTAACTGAGAAGGTGGATTTTACCTTGTGGAAGGCGAAAATGGAAGCACTTCTGGTACAGCAAGGTGTTGAGCAAGCTCTGTTAGGCAATGATGGTTTTGACAAAGATTTCGATGAAGCTGAGAAGAATAGAATCATTGGGAAGGCTCGTAGCATCTTGATCTTGTCTCTTGGTGACAAAGCTCTGAGAGAAGTAATCAAAGAGAAGACTGCTAAGGGTGTATGGGACAAGCTTGAGGAGTTGTATCATGTCAAGACTGTTGCAAGCAAGATCAAGCTCAAGCAAATGTTCTTCTCATTCAAAATGAAATCTGCTAAGTCAATTATTGAACATCTTGATGAATTCAATAAGCTGTGTTCTGATATGGAGCCAAGGGAGATGACAGTTGGTGAGGATGACAAAGCAGTTATATTGCTCAGCTCATTACCTCAGAGATATGAACATTTTGTAGATGCAATTATCATGTCTAAGCCAGATGATCTGACAGCTAAGGATGTGGAGTTAGCCTTGAGAAACAAGCTGGATCAAAAAGGTGTTAGTAATCAACATGACACAGTTGCAGAGAGCTTATCTGTGAAGTAAGCATGGAACAAGAATCACAATCTGAGGAATAAACCATTCAATAACACCAAGAGAACTGCCAAGCTACTTGAGAGAGGTGGAGCTGATAATGTGGAGAAGAGAAAGTGCTATCATTGCAAGAAAGCTGGACATCTCAAGAAAGATTGTCCACTCATGAAGAACAAGTCTGCAGCTCAATACAACACAGCAGATATTGCAGAAGGTAACATTTATGAAAATGCAGAAGCACTTGTTGTTTGTGAATCTCATATCAGTGATCTGTGGGTGTTAGATTCTGGTTGTTCATTCCATATTTCACCTGTTAAATCTTGGTTTAGTAAGTTAAGGACATTTAATGGTGGTGAAGTGTTACTGGGGAATGATCACTTGCAGAATTAGGGGAATTGGCACTATATACATTAAGATCTATGATGGAGTAGTGAGGAAGGTTACAGATGTGAGATATGTTCATGGTATGAAGAGAAATCTACTATCATTAGGTGTGTTTGATAGTAAGGGGTATAGCTATGGTTCGCTGAAAGTGAGTGTGGAGAACAAGGTGGTTATTCAGGCAACTAAGGAGAATGGTCTGTACTACTTGCAAGGGTCAACCATTACTGGGCTAGTCATGTTACTAAGGAGGTGAATCACACTGATTTTTGGTACAGGAGGTTGGCACATGTCAGTGATAAAGGACTGGGTGAGCTAGCAAAGCTACAGGTGTTTGGTGATGATAAAATCTGCAAGCTAGAGTTCTGCCATTGTGTGATGAGTAAAGCACATAGAGCTAGTTTTCAGTTTGGTAAACATACCACACATGGAATTTTGGAATATGTTCATTCAGATTTGTGGGGGCCAGCAAGGGCGCAAACTCTGAATGGAGGCAGATACTTCATGAGTATAATAGATGACTATTCAAGGAAGCTGTGGGTATTTATTTTCAGATCAAAAGATGAAGCTCTTGAGAAGTTTAAAGAGTGGTTAGTTGAAGTTGAAAACCAAACAAACAAGAAACTGAAGTGTTTAAGGACTGACAATTGAATGGAGTTTGTTTCAACTGAGTATAACAACTTCTGTAAAGAGAGAGGGATCCAAAGACACAGGACTGTATCAGGAACTCGACAGCAAAATGGAGTTGCAGAGAGGATGAACAAAACTTTACTGGATAGGGTAAGGTGCATGCTATTAAGCTCAGGTTTAACTAAATGTTTCTGGGGAGAAGCTGTGAACACAACATGTTTCTTGATCAACAGGTGTCCCTCTAGTGCAATAAAGTTTAAAACTCCTGAAATGGTATGGTCAGGAAAGCTCTCTAACTACTCAAACTTGAGAGTGTTTGGTTGCTCAGCATTTGCACATGTGAGACAGGACAAGCTTGAGCCTAGGGCTCTGAGATGCTTATTCCTGGGTTATCCTAACGGTGTGAAAGGCTACAAGTTATGGTGCATAAATGAGAGGAAATGCATCATAAGTAGAGATGTGATCTTCAATGAAAATGTGATGCCATTCAAGCAAGAATCACACAGTATACCTGAATCTGTGACAACTGATAAGAGTAATCAGTCTGAGGTGGAGATTGCAAACAATGATCCCACTATAGATGACATAGCACAAAATGTCATGCTATCAGATGTTACACAGGAGAGATCAGCTGCAGATAGACAGGAGGAGAATTGTTGGTCCAGATAACGGCAAAGTGAAAGACTAGAGGGGGGGGGGGGGGTGAATAGTCTTTTAAAACTTTTGTCGATAAACACGATTCTCGAAACACAGGGGTTTCGATACTTAAATTCAGAGCGGAAGACTTTAAGATAGGTAAGTGCGAAACAATAAGTATGTGTGTGTGCTTTTTGAAATGTAAATCTGAAGGTAAATGACACATCAAGTATAGTGGTATCTGGAGGTGGCGTAATCCTCCAACTAATCCACTTGGTCTTTACGAGACCTAGAATTCACTAGAAACAGATAATTGAGTTCACCTTACAATAATCCTATTCTAAGATTCTTAAACAAATGGTTCCCAACCAATTGTTCCCCGAAGTTATTCCCGACTCCTGAGCTAAGTACTTCCTCTACTCATATAACCTTGGAGTTATTCCTTGATTTCCCAAATCAAGTACTTCCTCTACTCCACGCCTTGATGGTGTTGGTTATAAGGTTTGTCAGAGAGGCTTCTCGTATAACTTTTCAGTTATGTTTTCAGAGAGCCTAATAGAACAAGACTAGTTAATGCACTTGTTCAGTGGATGGCAGTCTGCTCTTTACTGACACAAGTAATTGATGTCCGTTCTGGAGAATGAGCTTCAGAAAGGGTATCTGATAGTTCAACTCTTTCACGAATAACAATCTCTTGTTAAGGTTCAGGACAACTTAGAACTACTAGTGATTCTTCGAGCAACAGAAAGCTTTCAGAAAGGGTAGTAGAGTGCTTGAGAGAATACTTTGCTTGATGGTAAGTTTGCAAGATAGAACGTTCTAAGGTGTATTTCTCAGCATCTAAGTGTGTGATATATAGATGAATTTGAGAGTTGTTGGAATGATATCCGTTAGACACAATTCAAATTCAGTCCATACTTATCTTGAAATGAGTACTCAGAAGTCCTTGTCTCATGTCTCAGAGAGGACTGTGCTTCAGCGACTTTTCTGCCGATGCAATTAATGCACTTGTACTATTTCTTGTCCTGTAGTCTTCAACGGATACATGAGCCTTTCTGATGGCTTGCATGCTCCATACTCATGATGTCATATGTCCAGAATCATATTTCAAAAGTAAGTAAATACACTTAAGAAAGGATTAAGGACATAGTCTTTCTGAGTTAGACTAAACCTTGATATCTTCATAAATCTTGTGCAATCTTCAGTCTTCTAATCTTCAAAAAAGCTCCATTGCTAGGATTGATCTTCATGTCTTCTGGAAATAAAAATTACACTCAGAGACCTATAATCCTAATACAAGATTTACTAGACTAATCATACTTAGTGATTTCCTCTTTTACAATGTTCAAGTGAACCATGAGTACTTAATCACCTTTCTGGCTAAGATAAGAACATGTGATGAGTGATCAAAATACTAACAGATATTCCTAACAAATTTCCCCTTTTTGATCAGTCATCCATGACTATCTTTTAAGTCCTATTACAAATTTGTAATCCTGGAAGAGAAAACAATCCACCACTTAATCATTTCAAATGATATTCAATTTTAGTTGAATTAAGTACAGAAAGTAAACATCAACCAAATCACAAGAAGTGATCTTTGCTGATAAGTTGTCATCTATTAGAATGTATCTGAGAGTATGATCTTCAGATAGGTGCTTTCTGAGAATAAGATGCAACTTTTACAGATAGAGAAATTCAGAAACAATCAGCAAGATTACAAAAAGTAACAAAACATACTAAGTAAATTAGAACAAAGGAGAATCCGAGCTCCAAGAGAGTATTCTAATGTTACTAGTCTTCAAGTCTTCAGAAATGCAACTTGGGTTCAGATACCTCAAGTTCTTCAGCACCCTTTCTGGATCATTTGATGTTGTCATCCACTTCTCTACAGTCTTGGACATATTCATAGAGTATCCTTCTGACAGATAGTTCTGTCTTTCTGGATAGCTCACAAATCTCCTTGTAGCTCTTGCCAAGATTGTAGTTCTTCTTGATGAAGTGTTTGACCAAGAAATATTTTCCCCAGACCCAAAAATATTTTCCCCAGACCTAGGCATGGTCTACTTGCAGCTCAGATAGTTTGAAGTACTTGTAGATTTCCTCCAAGTAATGAATGTCATCCAGATATTCATCATTTGTCATGTAGAATGATTCATAGGGATGAACACCTAGCTTGTTCTGCTTGCTGAAAGAACCATCCAATTTTCTTACCTTGTGCACATCTTCTGGCTTGGGGTAAGGACAGGCAAAAGAAAGATCCATCTTTCTAGCTTCATTCCTCTTTTCTAGTTCAAAGTTTAGCCAGGCATGGAGATGCTCATGTTTTAGCAAATCTGGCCTGTCTTTTCTCCATTCCAAGATCTGGTTGAAGATAGGAGTTGGAAACCTTTTGTTGACTAGTAGATGTTGTAGCTCAAGGATCCAAAATCCACTCCTATTATGAATGCACCTATATGAAGACTCTTCATTGCTGGTCTTCACATATTCAATTTGGGCAGCAGCTGGCCTTTCTTGATGAGTACTTGTGTTTACTCTGCCAAACTGTGTGTCCCTCCTTGATCTTCTATTTGGTGGCCTTCTGTCAGGAGATCTTCTGAGTCTTTCCTCTTGCCTTGGGGCTGTGCTGGTAGCTCCTCCTTGTATAGACTTGGTGTTACCAGAAGGAGTTCTGGATGCTAAGGGCTTTGCTGCCAGAGGAGGTTGTGAAGTAGTTGCTTGTCTCCTTTTCTTATGAAGTGGATGTTCATCTGTGTCAGAATCATCCTCATCATCATTGAAGTTCAAAATTGGAGACTTGCAGCTTTCTTGGCCTCTCACTTCTCCTTCTTCCTTCTCTTCTTCTTCAGAAGTCTTCTTCTCTTCTGAGATTCTAAGGGACTTGGCTCCCCTAGTTGTCATACGCCTCAGCCTTCTGGCTGGTTGATCTGGAATAACTTCAGCAAGGGTGTCTCCAGTGGTGTCCTTAATGACAAGTTGACTTGAGGAGGGAGGATTTGATTGTTTTCTTTTTCTTCCTTTGCCTTTCTGAGGCATCTCTTCCCCCTTAGTCATGAATGACTGACTCATGATAGCATAAGCTTCAGAGAGTGACTCAAAGTTCTTTTGGAGATTGTTGTGCACCCTGACTAATTCTTGAAGTTCCTTCTTCAGCTCTTTGTTCTGCCTAACCAGTTCCTGCTCCTTTCTGTTGAGCTCTTCAAGCGGCCTTAGGATGGCGTTGGCTTGCAGGACAGCATGGCTGGCTTCATTCAATGCTGCATTAGCATTGTTATAATCCTCATCCCTGACCAACCCTAGGTCTTTCTGAGAGAGAGCTATGCTGGTTGCTCTGTTGAGTAAAGCAGCAGCCAATGGCTTCATCTCTTCTGGGACGGATTTTAGCACTTCTGTGTCTTGGGCAACTAGTGTCTCTCTGAGTTCCAAAAAGACACTGTTCCTTGCACGGTGCTCTTCACTTCTTGAACTACCTGGTGTAGAGAAGATATGAGGAGCAAGTAGGGCTCTCTTTTGCTGAGTGATAAGTCTCTCATCTTCTTATGCAGTAATCAAGTTGCGGTCTTCTTCAGCATCACTCTCATAATCCTTCTCTGGGATTGTTTGCAAGCTGGCTAACATCTTTTGTTTGCCTTGGAGTATGCTGGCCTTCAGAGATGATGTAGAAGGTCTTTCTGATGCAGCCTCAGCATCATGCTCTTCATCATCATTGTCATCCATGGCATCTATCTCAGCAGCTGTGACAACAATTGCATTCTTCAGATTTCTTTGCTCATCTAGGAGTGCCAATTCCTTGGCATTAGCTTCTCTGAGCTTCTTGAGTTTGGCCTCCTTTTCATCAACAAGAGCTTGACACTCAATGTTGATTCTCTTTTCTTCAACCACATGCGAGTTGTTCAATCCGAACTCGTGGTGAAATTTCTTCTATGGCATCATTGTGCTCAGCCTGTTGGATATCTTGATGAGACTTGGGAGGTGATGATGATGGGGCTCTCTGAACATTGGAAGGAATAGCCTGTTCTCCACTTCCGTTGTTGGCTTTCTGAATCCCACCTTGTCCAGGTTGAGGATCATCATTCTGGTCATCATCATCATCATCATCCTATTTCTTTGCTTCTTAGTTTGGATGCTCAGAGGGAGGTTCTTGATAATCATTTTCGTCCATCTCTTCCTCATCTTCAGAAACCTGGTTGATCACATCAGGAAGTGTGATCATCCTCCCATTAACTTCCTCTTGCTCAGTTGGGTAGGTTATGAGCTTGCTGGGCAAGGCAGGATGGGTAACCATCTGCTCTTGGGTTTGAGCATCCGCAGACTTGAAATCTGCTATAAGTCTTTGTGGTACTTCATGAATGAAGTCTTCATGCACAAGAGTGGCAAATGAGTAGGACTCTATTGGGAACAATGCATGGATGTGATCCTCCAGATTGAGTGCTATGGCCCTCTTCTCTGGGATGTCGATTACTCTGGCTACTTCAGAAAGGTCAACCTTTCTGAGTTTCTGCCATTGTCTGAAGCACTTGAGATGTTTCTTTAAAGTGTGCTTCTGGAAGGCCTTGAGTAAATCAACTGGCACTAGACTTTGAGCCTGAAAGAAAGGGATCAAGTTAGTTTTGTTCAAACCACTTGTGTTAGTATCTGTAAGCGAAAATAGGCGTTCTGAGCATACCTGTGTAGAAACACTAGGCTCATTATCCTGTACTTCTGCTTGCTTTGGCACAGAGGCCTCAGATACCTTGTTGTGAGGAGAAGTCTGATTCTCATCAACCTTTGTTTCTGCTAGAACCTGAGAATTAAAATCAAATATGTTTAGAAACTGTTAACAGAAAAGATAAGTGGAAAAATGCTTTATGAGACTTCACTTACTTCCAAGTGAGGAAGCTCAGCGGCATCTTTCTCAGAAACCTTGGGGGTTTCTGAAACCTTTTCTGCTGACTCTGCTTCTTCAGCATTGCCAGTTTCTTTTGGAGGAGATAAGACCATAGTCTCTCCTTCCAAGTGTTCTTCTGACTGAGCCTGTAAGATAGAACAAACATATTGATTAAGTAGCGATTTTTACCAAGGTATTCTTAAAGGAAAATTTACTGATACTTACCTTCTTAACAGAAGGCTCAGCAAATATCTCCTCAGAGAGCTTTTCAGCCTCTGGAATTTCCTGGTTTGATGGTGTAGGTTCCACCTCACTTACTTCCTCAGTTTGAGCCTAATAAGAGACAAAAAGAAGTTAGAACACAAGATATGAATATTTCAAGAAAGTTATTTCTTATTCAGAGATAACTTAACTACCTGTAGGACAGGCTCTTCTTGTTGTTCTGAGGTTGGAGGAACCTCTTCTTCATTCAGAGGGGTGGACAAATTAACTTCCCCCCTGAAAGTGTGTCTCCATGTTGGCCTGTAACAAATGAAGCTTATGAGTAACAAGTTAACATTTTAATGTTGACAAGTTAGATACAAACTACTTTTGCTACTTGAATAGGGTCAGGCTGATCATTGGTCTCTTGGACTTGTGGTGATTCCACAGTCTCTCTGTGCTCATTGTTGGTCTCCTCTGCAGTATCATTCTGAGTCTCCATCTCAGTTTGATCCCTTTCTGAGAGTTGAGCTCTCTCAGAAGGTTGAGGAACCTGTGTTAAAAGAGGATTTTCTTCAGCAACATTAAGTGCTGGCATTGTGAATGTGGAAGCAATGGCGACATCTTCCATCATTTTATTTTCTTCTCCCAGGCCTTCTTGTTCCTACTGGGCAGAAGTGCTCCTTTGACCTTGAGGAGCTGAGCTAGATGCTCCTCCATGTGTTTCTATCTTGGACCTCTTGATTGCCTCTAGGATTTGTTCATCCTCTTCAGAGTCACTGTCCAGATTGGGAGCTGACCCATCTATAATGTTGCGGTCATCCCTTGATAGTTCTGGAGCTGCCTGGCTCAGAATCTTTGGTGCTTTCTAGAACCGCCTTTCTGGGCGAACAACATTTTCTGAGACCTTGTCTCCAGAAGGTTGTGCCTCTATTTCCTTTTGTTGGGGCTTAGGTACTCTTTTGTGTTGAGTCCTTTTTCTCTTGGCAGTTTGAGGTTGAGCTGAAGCTGGCTCAGAAACCTCATCACCTTGCTGGGCAGTTTCTTCTTCTTCTGCCTCTCTGAGTGCATTCTCAGCAACAAGTCTCTCCTTTTCTTCAAAGGCGTGTCTAAAAAGGGAGTTGGTGACTGGGATTTCCTGCCTCTCTCTGAGAGTGATTCCCATTGTTTCCAGAATGTGACAAATTCTGAGGCCAAAGTGCATATTGGCTTTGGCTCAGCAAAGCCATTGATGATCTTGGGCTCAAATTCCTCAATACGTCCAAGGAATTTGTTGAAGGTGTACTTCCCCCAATTGAAGTGGGTTTCCTGCCCTTCATGCTTCTTGTTCAGAAGATGCATCATCATCCATCTCTCCATGCTTATGTGGTCCACTCCACCTTTGTTGCCATCAAAGCAACGGACCAGAATGAGAGCTAAGGTACTCCAGTGTTTCTGGAGATGACTAGTTCTGATGGCTTTCAGAACAAAGTCTCCTGGGCAACCCTTTGCATTCTCTAATTGGATTGCTTCAAATAGCTCTTTAACACCTTGGATCATGGGAGCATCCCTGATGTTGATGTCTTCAATTGTTCCTCGATTTTTCAATCGGAATATCTTGCAAACAGTCTTGCAGTCTAGGACAATTTATTGTCCTTGAACTTCAGTCTGCATGTATTTCTCTTCTTCATCATTCACAACCTTTGTGAAGATTTTGGAGTTGTTATAGAACTCCAGCACATCCAGTGTGGATAGTCCATTTGGAGTGCAGACAGAAACTTGAAGATATGGGAACTTTTCAGCATCCCCAATATCAGTTTCCTATCTGGTCTTGAAGGTATGAATGCTGTTACATACTTCTTCACTAGAAAAGCTCCCCAATTCATTTTGTGACTTGGATTCCAGTCAGATGGGGTGAACTTTCCCAGAAGGCGTTTATTCAACACCTTGAGTTCCTTTCCTCCTTGCTTTTCAGCAGGAGCAGATGATGCGGCCTTAGGGTTCTTGGTGGTCATCTTCTTGGGTGCCATCTCTTATATAGAGTCTTGAGTGAGTGTTTTCAGAGGGGTTTTGCAAGATTAATCGGGATTAATCTATCTTTTCAGAAGACTAAACACAAGAAGTTGAGTTTGCAGAAGGGGTTTTGCAGAAATCTTGAGAGATTTTGCTGTTTTGATGCAAGTATGAAATTTCAGAATTGGTAAAAGTGTTTGTCTTTTGCCCAAGTCCTATATATATAGCAGACAAAATGTACATAGATACAACATACATACAACTGAATATGAATGCGTGTCTTTGTATCTGCATAGGCGTGGTATCACACACGTTCTTCATTAAATGTGTAGTGGGCCATGTCTGCATTTCTCAACAGACATTACTTGCTTTGTTTTAATCTCAACCGTTGAGATCAAACGTTTATTCATCAAGGGCTTATATTGAATATCTTGTAATGATATCAATCAACAAATGGTATTGTGCTGACTTGATGGATTTTTGATAAGTTACATCCATTATGTCACTTAGTAAAGAGTAAGAACACTCAATCGTTTGAACTTATCATTCTGAGTGTCAAGTCCTTATCTTTATATTGTTTATCATAAAAATGGCAAAAATACAAGACATTGGACATGTTTGACTTCCATAACTTATACTTTTCGGGCTTTGTGTGTCTTTTCTCTTTGTGACTAAATAGCTTTCTGAATTCAAGTGTCAGAAGCTTCAGTTGTTTGAATGTATTTGACCCACTCTCAGTAAGTAAGTTCTAGTCTTATTTACTTATTGATTGTGTACCAACCTTTGCCTTTCTGGATACCCGTTCCAGAAATGTTTTGCCTTTCCGAGTGTTGCTACTCAGAAACCTTTGCATCACTTCTTATCAACTTGGCTTTCTGAGAACATGTTCTCAGAGGCCTACTTCTTTTCTACCTCACTTACTCAGACTTTAGAGATTCAGGACATTTTTCAGTCCTTAGGCATCTCCATTAACCCAAGACTATGTCTTAAAGTCAAGAACCGACTTTCGTGTAGGGGCTTGGTGAAGATATTTGCAAGTTGGTCTTCTGTGCCAATCTTGAATATCTCTATATTGCCTTTCTCAACATGGTCTCTGATGAAGTGGTGTCTAACATCAATGTGTTTTGTTCTGGCATGGAACTTGGGGTTCTGTGTGATTGCAATAGCACTTGTGTTATCACAGAAAATGGGAGTTTTCTCTTCATTGAGTCCATAGTCTCTGAGTTGTTGTTGAATCCACAAAATTTGTGTTGCACAACAACCAGCAGCAATATATTCAGCCTCTGTGGTAGAAGTTGCAATTGAGTTTTGCTTCTTGCTAAACCATGAGATAAGTCTAGTTCCCAGAAACTGACAAGTTCCTGAGATACTTTTCCTATCAAGCATTGATCCAGCATAATCAGCATCTAAGTAACCAGCCAAACTCAATCCACTTTCTTTAGGATACCACAAACCTACATCTACTGTACCTTTCACATACCTTAATATTTTCATAGCAATGTTGTAGTGTGATTGCATTGGATTTTTTTGAAATCTAGCACACACTCCAACTGCATATTGAATATCGTGTCTCATGCGAAGGTAAAGTAGTGAACCTATCAATTTCCTATACTTGTGTTCATCAACACTCTTATCTGATTCAGTATAGGTCATCTTGGTTCCTATGCTCATAGGTATCTTAGCATTCTTTTCAAAAGGCTTAAGATTGAACTTTGTGAGCATGTCTTTTGCATACTTTGTCTGACTAATGAATATTCCATCATTGAGTTGCTTGACTTGCAATCCTAGGAAATAGTTCAATTCTCCCATCATGCTCATCTCAAACTTACTTTTCATGAGATTTGCAAAGTCATCACAAAGTTGCTTGTCCTTAGATCCAAATATAATGTCATCAACATATACTTGAACTAAGAGTAGTTTCCCATCATGATTTAAAGTAAATAAAGTTTTATCAACTTCACCTTTCTTGAAACCACTTTCCAGAAGGTATTTGGCCAAAGTGTCATACCATGCTCTTGGAGCCTGTTTCAGTCCATCTAGAGCTTTCTGTAGCTTATAGACCATTCTACTTTCTGAGGAAACTTCAAAGCCAGTGGTTGCTCAACATAGACTTCCTCAGCAAGTTCACCATTTAAGAATACACTCTTGACATCCATCTGATAAACTTTAAAGTCTTTATGAGCTGCAAAGGCCAGAAAGAGTCTTATTGCATCCAATCTGGCAACTGGTGCATATGACTCATCAAAATCTAGACCTTGATGGGGTGAATCCTCGCAACCAACCTTGCTTTATTTCTGGTTATTTCACCAGATTCATTCATCTTGTTTCTGAAAACCCACTTAGTTCCAATCACAGCTATTCCTTCTACAAATGGAACTAGTTTCCAGACTTTGTTTCTCTCAAACAGATCCAACTCTTCTTGCATTGCAGAGATCCAGTCTTGGTCTCTTAATGCTTCTTCTATAGTTTTAGGTTCAATGTTTGAGATGAAACATCCAAAGAGAGAATTAGCATTTTCAGCTATTGCTCTCCTAGTCCTAACACCTTGATTGATTGGTCCAATCACATCTTTTGCAGGATGATCCTTGATCCATCTCATCATGGGTTTAGGGCTAGTAGGGTCAACATCTATGTGATCTGAATGTGAATCACTATGATTATGACTTGATACTTCTTCAGTATTTGTGACATTTTGCACCTCAGAAGGGCGGTGAATGTCTGACACTTGCTCAGTGTGAGAGCTTTCTGGGACATGCCTGTCAGAGAGGTCATTTCCAGAGTTAGCTCTCTGATGAACATCTTCAGTTTCCATTTCTGGAATTCTCATAGGAAATTCTTCATCATGTCTGAGAATCATCTGGTTGTTACTAGGCATTTCATGCTTTTCTTCGTCAGAGTCATCCTCTCTTTCCACAATGATGTTTTCCTTCCTTCGAGGGTTCTTCTTCAAAATCCTTTATCATTAGTTCCTTGAACCTTTCCGAGTGTTCATCAAGGGTTTTTTCGCTTCATAGAATACAACATGAACTGATTCTTCAATATTCTTTGTTCTTTTGTTGTAAACTCTGTATGCTTTTCTATTCATAGAATAACCAAGAAACACACCTTCATCTGCCTTTGGTTGAAATGTTCTTAGATACTCTTTTCCATTGTTAAGAACAAAACATCTACAACCAAATACTTTCAGATGTTTGATATTAGGGGGTCTACCAACCAAGAGTTCATAGGGGGTCTTGTCATGGTGTTTGTTTATCAAACATCTGCTCGAGTGTAGCATCTTTGGTTTACGACTTCAACCCGATAAACTTCACTTATTTCAAAGGTCGCCTAGCATTGTCCTTGCTGCTTCTTTAAGGGTTCTATTTTTCCTTTATGCAACACCATTTTGTTGTGGTGTTCTCACAGAGGAAAGTTGGTGTTGTATACCTTTGCTGGTGCAAAACTCCTTTATGTACTGGTTGACAAACTCAGTACCATGGTCTGCTCGATTGCATACCTTGTCATTTTCATGACTTCAAGCTTATTCAGCAAGTTTGGTATCTCCACCCTAGCATCGATTTGTGCTTTAGAAAGACAACCCAAGTGAATCTTGAGAAGTCATCTACAACAACGGACCATACTTCTTTCCCGCATAACTAGTTCAGATGATTCAAAAGATCCATGTGTAATAGTTGCAGTGGTCTAACACTTAGAGTGTCGGTTTTTACTTGAAAGAGATCTTGATTGTTTCCCATCCGACAGTGTAATGATACCACCCTTTCTGAAAGATGTTTTGGGAAGGCCAACCACTAACTCTTTCTTGGCAAGTTTGTTCAGAGTTTTGAAATTCAAGTGACTCATTCTTTTGTGCCATAACTAGTGCTCTTCTGTGTGACCTGATTGACTCACCATGAGACATTCTTCGCCATGGCGTATGCCCAATCGACAACATAAAGACTACCTTTCCACCGAGCAACCAAGACTGTCTGCTTTGACTCATTGTCAATAAGTTTGCAATACTTTGCTTTGAATTTCACAGTGAATCCCTTGTCTGCAAACTGGCTCATGCTAAATAGATTATATTTCAAACCTTTAACATGTAATACGTCAGTGATTGTTAATGATCCCAATTTGACGTTGCCAGATCCCAGAGAGGGATTTAATTCTCCTCCAGCAAATCTGATGTCTGGTCCAGTGTTGCAAGCTTTGTAGTTGACCAGATTTGCTTTGTCTCCTGTCATGTGCTTTCCGCATCCACTATCAAATAGCCATTGAGCCTTAGTCCAAGAGCCGTTCTGCACAAAACAGGAAACAGGAGTTGCCTCAGAGATAGAACCACTTAGACTAAACATTCTTCCAGTAGGAATCCACATTTTAGTGAATTTCTTGGGAGTTTGTTTTTGTCTAACTTGATCAGAAGGAGATGTAATAAAATCAGTAATTTTGATCTCAATCTTCCTTCTTGGGGTGTTTCTAGGTGTTCCCTTTGGTGCTTTCTGGACCCTGGGTTTCTGGGGTTGCTTTTCGGCAAACTTAGCCTTTCTGGCCAGGTTCCTTCTAGCTCTGGCATTCAGTTTTTCAAGGGCTTGAGATTTCTTCCACTTATGTCTATTGCTACGTGCAATATCAGCCTTGCGCCATTGTTCTTGTCCTTCATTATATTGTTGCAGAAGGACCTTTCCAATAGCACGATAGCCAATGCCATTTCGAACACCTTTGGCTTTCTGAATGCGCTCTTCAGAAGCCTTACTAGTTTCTGCACCATCTTTATTTTCATAAAATGGTACAATAGAGAATTTGCATATTCCAGCAATTCTTCCCTTCCTAGTAATGCAACAATGTGGATGGTTGCATGTCTGAAGGTTGTGTTTCTTTTCAGAGACCTTATCCACATGTTTCTTGTGAACTTGTTGTTCTTTCAAAGGCTGGGTTGCAACTCCTTTTCCTTTGTCAACTACCCTAGCTTTCTGACCAATGCTATAGGTGGTTGAAGAATCATTATGTTGACTTTTTACAAAGATCAACCTTTCATCACTCTTCTTCAGAGGAGATGAATTACTTGATTGTTCATCAAGTCCAAGTCCACCTTTCTCAGAGGGGTCTCTCAGATAGGATTGAACCTCAGTGAGAGTGTCACTAGCCTTTGCATAAGATTGGAAGGATAGCTCTCTTTATTCTCAGAAAGCAGCTTCATCATTTTCTCATTAAGTTCATCCAAGGCTAGTTTGTGAGAATTTTCATTCTCAGATATCTGAGCTTTCAGAAAGGCTATTTCAGCGTTCTTGTTCTCAGATACTCTGGTTAGCTCAGAAACCTCTTTTTCAAGAGTTTCTTTGCTTTCCCTAAAATTCTGGTTTTGGATTGTGCTTCCAGAAATTCTTTCTCATAACGATCCAATTCACTCTTGACCAACTCCAGATCCTCAATTCCATCATCACTCTCATAGTACAGAAATTCTGAATTGTTAGTTACCTCATCAGCCATAAGACACGTTTCAATGTTGGAGATGTCTGGACCAGCAATCTCAACAACTCCACACATTTCATTCTTCTTAAGGCCGAAGTCGATTACATCGTGGGTGATTCCACACAATTCTGGTGATGGTAGGTTTGAGTCATCTGAATCTCCATCTTCAGAATCTGTCTCAATGTCTAGAGCATCAAGTTCAATTTGAATCTTCTTCCTTTCTTCAGTCAGTAATGCCCTTTGATTTCTCTTGAAATTTCTTCTATCCTTCTTGTCACCTGTCTTGAGCTTGTTTAAAGCAGGACAATCTCTCTTGAAGTGACCAGGCTTTTGGCAATAGAAGCAGATATCATTTCCTATTTCTGCAACTTCAGTACTAACACCTTTCTGAATGGGGGTGTTCAGAGAGTTGTTCATTTGTATGTTCTTGTACTGATGATAGTTTGGGCCAAGATGCTTTTTCAGCTTTTCTTTAGCTTTTCTTCTCTCAATCTCTTGACTCACAAATTTCTTCATGTGTCTTACTGCAAGAGCATTTTCTTCAGATGCATCTTTGGTATCCTTCTTTTTAGAAGTACCTTGAGAAACTAGAGCAACACTTTGCAACTTTTCAGCTGTTTGTTCTCTCTGAGTTGTCTCATAGTCTACAGTAGCAAGATGATAGAAGAGCTCTACTGGAGTAATATTTGGCATCCCTTGGTTGAAATAAAAGAACTTAGTGTGCTCCCGCCAGTGATTGAGACTTGACAATAGTCTTGATCTTTTACGGTCAGAGTATCTGCTTTCACCAACTGCAGCCATATCACTCATAAGGGTAGTAAACCTGAAATCAAGTTCTTCCAGAGTTTCAGTGGGACCTTGTTTGAAGTTTTGGAACTTCAATTTAAGAACTTCAAACTTGTTTTCCTTGGTTTTCTCAGTTCCGACACAGATTTCTTCAATCAATTGCCAAGCAATTTTCGCCATTTTAGCACCCCACGGTTTACACTGTATGTGCTCAGGTGTCGATCTGATGATGATATTACGAGCTTGACCATCCAATCTGTGTCTCTTGGCATCTTCAGATGTCCAGAGCTCTCTTGGCTTGTCTTCATACATAATGCTTCCATGAGCAACACGACCACTATCACTAGCAGCCGCATCCTCGCTTCCATCTTCCTTGTCTGAGGCTTTTCTTCCATCAGACACCTCAGTAACTTGTTTGAGTTGTCTGATTTTGATAGGCCCTTCATTGATGGCATAGATCATCTCGTCACTAATGGCCTCCAGATGGAGCATCATGTTGTTCTTCCATTTCTCGTAGTTTTCTGGCTTCAGAACGGGTGCATCACTCAGAGACATACCTGCACACTTAACACACAAATTATATAGTCCTCAGAAAGGGACAAAGTTCCTTCACCTATCTGGGATCTGGGTTGATCTAGGTATGCTCATGAACCTCCTGCTCTGATACCACTTGTTGGTCCAGATAACGGCAAGTGAAAGACTATAGGGGGGTGAATAGTCTTTCAAAACTTTTGTCGATAAACACAGTTTCTCAGAAACCTGGGGGTTTCTGATACTTAAATTCAGAGCGCGGAAGACTTTAAGATAGGTAAGTGCAGAAACAATAAGTATGTGTGTGCTTTGCTGAAATGTAAATACAGAAAGGTAAATGACACAGCAAGTATAGTGGTATCTGGAGGTGGCGTAATCCTCCAACTAATCCACTTCGGTCTTTCTGAGACCTAGAATTCACTAGAACAGATAATTGAGTTCACCTTACAATAATCATATTCTAAGATTCTTAAACAAATGGTTCCCAACCAATTGTTCCCCCTGAGTTATTCTCCAGCTCCTAAAGCTAAGTACTTCCTCTACTCAGATAACCTTGGAGTTATTCCTTGATTTCGCAAATCAAGTACTTCCTCTACTCCACGCCTTGATGGTGTTGGTTATAAGGTTTGTCAGAGAGGCTTCTCGTATAAATTTTCAGTTATGTTTTCAGAGAGCCTAATAGAACAAGACTACTTAATGCACTTGTTCAGTGGATGGCAGTCTGCTCTTTACTGACCCAAGTAATTGATGTCCGTTCTGGAGAATGAGCTTCAGAAAGGTATCTGATAGTTCAACTCTTTCACGAATAACAATCTCTTGTTAAGGTTCAGGACAACTTAGAACTACTAGTGATTCTTTGAGCAACAGAAAGCTTTCAAAAAGGGTAGTAGAGTGCTTGAGAGAATACTTTGCTTGATGGTAAGTTTGAAAGATAGAGCGTTCTAAGGTGTATTTCTCAGCATCTAAGTGTGTGATATATATAGATGAATTTGAGAGTTGTTGGAATGATATCCGTTAGACACAATTCAAATTCAGTCCATACTTATCTTGAAATGAGTACTCAGAAGTCCTTGTCTCATGTCTCAGAGAGGACTGTGCTTCAGCGACTTTTCTGCCGATGCAATTAATGCACTTGTATTATTTCTTGTCATGTAGTCTTCAACGGATACATGAGCCTTTCTGATGGCTTGCATGCTCCATACTCATGATGTCATATGTCCAGAATCATATTTCAAAAGTAAGTAAATACACTTAAGAAAGGATTAAGGACATAGTCGTTCTGAGTTAGACTAAACCTTGATATCTTCATAAATCTTGTGCAATCTTCAGTCTTCTAATCTTCAGAAAAGCTCCATTGCTAGGATTGATCTTCATGGTCTTCTGGAAATAAAAATTACACTCAGAGACCTATAATCTTAATACAAGATTTACTAGACTAATCATACTCAGTGATTTCCTCTTTTACAATGTTCAAGTGAACCAAGAGTACTTAATCACCATTCTGGCTAAGATAAGAACATGTGATGAGTGATCAAAATACTAACAGATATTCCTAACAAGAATACTCATGACACTGAACCATCTACACCTGTGAACATTTCAACTGACAATGAGGACAGCTCACATTCAGAAGAAGAAGATCAAATGTCTGAACAACAACAAGATGCAACCTCAAATGAGTTGAGAAATTGGAACCTGACACAGCACAGGAATAGGAGAAAAGGTGCAGAGAAACATTCAACTAGATTTGGTTGGGTTAACTATGTATCTCATGTGTTGAATGTAGCACAAGATATTGATAATATTGAGCCCATAAATTACAATGAAGCTGTAAGCTGTAATGAAAGGAATCAGTAGATTAAAGCTATGAATGATGAGTTATTATCTCTAAACAAGAATGGTACATGGAAGATAGTGGACAAACCAAAAGAAGCAAAATTTGTTGGCTACAAATGGATCTACAAGAAGAAGGTGGAGACAACTGAATCAGGAGAATCGATAAGATTCAAAGTTAGATTAGTTGCAAAAGGTTTTACACAGAGAGAAGGTATAGATTTCAATGAAATCTTCTCACCAGTGGTAAAACATTGTTCTATCAGGTTACTTCTTGCAGTTGTTGCTCAACAGGAGTTAATTTTACAGCAGCTAGATGTGAAGACTGCATTTCTTCATGGAAATCTAGAAGAGAAGATCTATATGTCTACACCAGATGGAGTAAAACCTGACAAAGACAAGGATCAGGTGTGTTTGCTTCTAAAATCTCTTTATGGGCTGAAACAAAGTCCCAGACAATGGTATAAGAGATTTGATACTTATGTGCTGAGTATTGGATCTATAAGAAGCTCATATGACAGTTGTGCATATATTCTTCATTGTTCAACTGATGCAATCATATTTCTACTATTGTATGTTGATGATATGTTGTTGGCTGGTAATAACATCTCAGAGATTAGTAAAGTGAAGAAACTACTGCAAAGTGAGTTTGAAATGAAAGATTCGGGCAATGCTAGTAGAATCTTTGGCATGGATATCACAAGAGAGCTGAAACACAGTACTCTATACTTGTCTCAGCAACACTATGTTAACAAAGTTTTGTCTAGATTCTATATGCATCAAGCCAGTGAAGTTTCTATACCACTGGGTCAACATATCAAGCTTTCTCTAGATCAATGTCCTAAAGATTAAAAGGAAGTAGCTGAAATGGAGAGAGTTCCTTATGCAAATGCAGTTGGAAGTCTCATGTATTCAATGGTCTGTTGCAGACCAGACCTTGCTCACAACATGAGTGTGGTAAGTAGGTACATGAGTTGTGTAGGGAAAGCACATTGGGAAGCTATAAAGTGGATATTGAGATACATGAAAAGGACAGCTAACCATGGTCTGAAGTTTATGAAGAATAATATTGCAGATGCAGAAGCTTTGGTGGGATATGTTGATTCAGACTTTGCTGCTAATCTGGATAGTAGGAAGTCACTTACAGGTTATGTTTTTACATTATATGGTACCACAATCAGCTGGAAGTCAGTGCAACAACCTGTGGTACCACTCTCAACTACAGAAGCTGAATTTATAGCATTTACTGAAGCTATCAAGGAAGCTATTTGGCTAAAGGGAATCATCAAAGAGTTTGGTATTGTTCAGGAGTGTATATGCATATTTTGTGATAGTCAGAGTGCAATACATCTTACTAAACATCAGATTTATCATGAAAGAACCAAGCATATTGATGTAAAGATGTACTTTATCAGAGACATTGTAGAGAAAGGAGAGATTAAAGTGAAGAAGATCTCAACTTTGGACAATCCAGCAGATGCAATGACTAAGGTTTTATCATCAGGGAAGTTTGATTATTGTTGCAGATTGATCAACAATTGCAGCAATGGTACAGCAACATCAGTTTGATGATGGATGAGGAGGGGGTCTGTTCTAACCTCAGGAACAGGATGAACAATTGCAGCAATGTTACGCATTCGATTGATTGTAGTTTCATAATCGTCTTTGTTCGATCGGTTATTTGATCGGAATTGTTCGATTGTTCAACACATCGAGCTAAACGCCACGTGTGAGACAAATAATACAATTATCTGGCGAAAGAACCTGGAAGTAGCAAAACTCGATCGGTATGATAACAGAAAGTATAGTATGCATTGTAGGAATTGTCATGAAACAAACAGAAATCACTCAAAGTCATGTCGTGTTCACTAACCTTCCTGGCTCTGGAGTATAACCAATAGTGAAGTAAGTAAGAGCTGTCCACACTACAGCAACCAACAGCGAGAGAGGAATTCTGATAATAGTGGCTGGTATTGCATATGCCCAACCAGGGTAAAAGTACAGGTCCCTTTGCTTGTAGAAAATTGGAAGTCTTGCAACAGTCATAGAAAGTTCAGTCCATACATCAAAAAGGAAAATGATTAAAGAATAATAAATAGCTCCCAGGTAGTTATTCCCACGGACAATATCGATGCCCATCTGCGTCCTCAAGAATACTGTCATACTGATCAATGCAATTACGACAAGCTGCAAATGAACAAATTTCCTAGTGTTAGGTGGTTGCGTGATACACAAAGAACATGGTTGCTGCGCTTTCACATGTAAGGTTATAAACCTGAAAGAAAGGATTGTAAAATAGGTGATTTTAACCTGAAAAAATCTGAATATGTAAACAAAGGAGTTCCTTTTGAGGAGAAGAAATTCTTTCGACATACAGGCTCTGAACAGAGTCCACTTTGAAATAGAATACACACTGAAATTGATAGCATTCTTGAGGCCCCTGGACTTGTCGAATGGAAAAGAGAGTTCCTCGCTAAGTTTCTTTCCATAAGGAGAATCTTTGAACTTCTTTGAAAACATATCAATGGAAATATAGCTGTAAGGTTGTTGCGATTCATGCCAGTATTGTTCTTGGTCTTTCCTAGAGATAACCTGGAATCGACTCCAAATTTTACTCCTTTGGCTTGTGAGATTAGGAATTAAAAAATAGAAGCACCAATACAGTATTTTTCTTACCTCTTGGAGGAAATCAGCAACTCCTTTCCTCTCGGGGCATGTAAATCCACAGCTCCTAAAAAAATCTAAAACGTCGCACCGGGCTCCGTGATAGATAATATTTCCCTCTCCCATCAATATAATGTCATCAAAAAGATCAAAGGTTTCTGGTGCTGGTTGGAGAAGCGAAACAAGTACTGTAGCATCTGTTATGTGTGACAGTTGTTGAAGACAACAAATAACTTGATATGTGGTGGAGCTGTCTAAGCCATTTGAGATTTCATCCATAAATAAAGCTTTTGTTGGTCCAACAATCATCTCTCCTGTAAATGCATTCATAATATGCACTAATTTGTACATTCGGTGGTGCAGTATTTTTTCCATATAAACAAACATAGATATATTACTAAACAAAGTTTCTATGTTCCTGTCATGTTTCACAGTGTTGATTATGAGTTTTCTTGGTCATTTTGATGCTTGTAAGAAATAATGGTTCTAGAATTCAGTTGATTGAAGTGTCAAAGTTTGTTGTTTGTTGAAAATTTATATACCCATTGAGTGACTTGATCAGTCAAGGATTTTGGCATTATAATTTGCTATGTTTTGAAGATGCAACAATGAACTTGAACACTATTCCGAAAATTTCGTGTAGAACTTTGAATCTTTAGGGTTGAAAGTTGAAACTAGATCTTCAGAATCAAGCAGTAGACCTCTACTTTTACGGTAATATCCTTTAAATCCCCTATCCAAAAACGTTGTTTAAACAGATACTTTGTTCCCTCAAGTTTATATTGGTACGCCTTATTACCTCACAATCAGCATATGTAGGATTAGACACAAAATCCTCTTAATTATCAAGACAAGACAAGACAAAAACATAAGACTGCCACGAGGCCCACGACCCTACTAATAATACATCGTATCCTCTTTATGCAGTTTTCCAGGCCTTGATTATGCATTCCTCGACCACCTCAAGAAGTACCGGTCTGGATTCCACCTGAAGAAGACGATGTAAAGGTTAACTTTGACGTGTCAGTAGTTTCAGCCTCACCATCTGTTGGACTGGGTGTGGTAGCTCGTAACAATCATGGGGAGATTATCGCATGGCAAAGACCGAGACGGAATCATTTTCAGCAACTAGAATTAGCGGAGGCATTGGCAGCTAAATTGGCAGTTGAATTAGCCATAGAGTTGCGGCTACAGAAGGTACTTTTATTCTTTTATTTTTTTTATTTTTTGAATTGTTGGGGCAAGTGTTCGGATCTATTATGACATAGCCATGAGGCGCTCAACGGACCTTCTCGTTCGTACTTTGGATACCCATACAACCATCATAGAAGGCGACTGCAGTAACTTGATCCGGGACTTGCAATCGTCAACGACGTGCTTTTCTGTAGCTGGTGTGATAGTTGAAGAAATTAAGCGATTAATTTAATTAAGGTTTTAGGTTTTGATTGTTTTCGTTTGGTAATACTTTAGCCCATTCTTTAACTTGCAATTTTAGCGAAGATGCTGATGGAGATTCTTTACTCCCATTTTGATTCCTGGTGTAATTAATGATTTTGATGATTTTATAATGAGAATGATTTCAATTGATTAAAAAAAAGGCCTTGATTATGCATGCGGAGTAAATATGTAATACTAGTACTAACCCGTGGTGATGCCACGGCGTTGGGTTTCTTTAATAAACAATTGAAGAATGATAGCTTAAATAAATTAAGAAATCCAATTAGTCATCGTAATAGTCAAGTATGTATTTATAAATTAAAGTACAAAAGATTATACCTTCAACTTCTTAGTATATCTTAGTATATCCATGAAGAAAAGGAAAGTGAAAGGATAACTAATTGACAATTGACAAACCGTGCAATGTAGTTAAAGTAATAGTCAAATACATATTAAAAAAACAAAAGTACAAAAAGATTTAATTTTCAACCTCAAATGCATCTTCTTCACCTGCAAAGTAAAGTACAATACACATGTAAGTTGTCATTAGAAAACAATTGAGGAAATCTATATTGAATGCATTATAATGATATGCACATACCTTAAAGATTACTAAAAACTTCTTTGTAAACAACATTGATTGTTGTGTCTGTGGGAGTGTCCTTCTTCATCCAGTATTAAAACTTTGAGTCATTTTCTGCTAGCTAGTTACTCTTAAGAATGCAACATACAACTGACCATGACTGAATACGGGTGTGGGAAGATACAAACCAACATGTGCTAAGGACTGGCCCTGACTCTTGTTGATTGTCATGGCATAGAAAACTGATACAGGGAACTGCCTACGCTGGAATCTAATTGGAAATTTCGTAACATCTGAAGGTGTCAACACCATGCGAGGTATAAGTACCTTCTGTCCCACATTCTTTCCAGCTATCATCTTTGCCTCTATGACATGCTTCCCGATTCCAGTCACAATCAATCTTGTGCCATTACAGAGTTCGGCAGACTGGTTGATGTTCCTCAAAAGCATTATTGGACAACCAACTTTGAGTCGAATGAGATGGTTTGGTATAACTGATGCCCTAATAGTATTAAGGAATTCGACTGAATATACATCTTCTCTATTAACGATTTCATCCTCATCAGGACATATGTTGTCACTACTCATGAACTCGACCAAATCTCCAAGTAACAGTGACATGATGTAGTCATTAATCTCATGGACTATCTCATTAGTCGGTGCAAGAATTGCCCTGTCCTGGAAATATAGACCATCACCAACGTGGTCCATGAGTGAAGGATATGTGCTACTAACCATGACAGCAATCGGATCTGGTGCATCACGTATAAGGATATCTTTAGGCAACTTGAAACTGACCTCGCCATCATTTGTCGTGCCTACTTGCCCATCTCCAATGCGTAGCAACCATTCGACAAATTCCATTATACTGTCAATCTCGATAGGTGAGCTGCCAGCCTTGCCAAAATATAAAATTATTAAATAATGTGTTTGGTCAATATAATTTTTTATCTTTTTAGAAATTGAGCAAACGTGCGTAATAATTACATAAGTGCTCATACCTGAAGGCGCATGTTCTTGGTTAACTTCAAAACACGACATGAACTCCATAGTTTTTTCAATGAGCATAGGTTAAATTTTCTAGTACTATCCCGTGGCGATGCCACGGTATAGTTAATTTTAATAATAAATAGAAAGGGATCGACAAAATAAATTAATTGAGAAAATAAAACTTGCAAACAACGTTGACCGTTGTGTCGGTGGTAGTCCTTCATCCAATACTATGACATAGTCTATTTTTATGGTAATTATAAAAATTATAAAATACGACTCATCATGATGGATTTGCTTTGAAAGGGGTAGGATCCAAGCCGAACCCATTCAAGACCCGACGGGTTGATACCATTATATCGGATCCTCTACCTGTATCTGACCCGTTAATTAGCAACTTATACATGTTACTTTAAAAAAAAAACAGTATCCCTCAAACTCAAGCCAAATAAAATAAAAAGCCTATAACACAGTTTACAGGGTTGACTCCCAACATCTCCGAGGTAGTATGTGGTCCCCCACCACACAAATAAGAATTACTCCCTCTGTCCCGAATTCAATTTCCGCATTCCATTTTGAGACGCCTCAATTTCAACTTCACATCGCTTAAATGAAAAATCTATCTCCTACTTTATTCATCCTCTATCATACTTTTTCACGATCTCTCCTATTTTATTCAATCTATTTCATACTATTTATCCTACTTTACTCACTCTTCTCTTAAAATTTGTGACCGGGCCCGCAGAAAAGTTTAATCGGGGTGGAGGGAGTATTATTTTACAAACATAATTTCACATGTTACGGTAGTTTCTTGGCACCCACCCCGCACCCCCTTCTCCGAAAAATGTACTTTTCACTAACTTAACCATAAAATGTTGATGTCTGGGTCTTGTTTTACGAAGGTATGTAACGGGTTCGAGTATATGCATAACCTGGACCTGAAACTTTATTATTTCGAACGGGTTTTAATTCGGATTGTATGGAACCCGACCCGTTCAAAAGTAAAATGACGGAACACCCGTGTAGTAAGATATAGACTGATATGACCTCAACAATGTATTCGGCTCTTGATAATTGTCATAACTTAGTAAACATGTGTAGAAAAAATGTATGTGTTGGAATCTATAATATGAATTGTTTATCCTATATATACATATTATGTGAAATTTAATATCTTATTGTATATGACCCGCCTGTAAACCAAAATAGCAGTGAATTCAGTTCATAAGTTAAAATTATAGTATTATTCTTAAAGTTAAGTTCCAAGGTTGCAAATATAAAATTCTTTGAGTTGGTTCACACTCCGAATTGAGTTCCAAATTTGGAATCCTTTTTTCGAGCATTTCTCCAAGTTATAATTATCACATTTTTGTAGTTGGTTTGCTCGTCAATTTGAGTTTTCAAGTTAGATGGACCACATTTTTATAGTTAAGTTTATGCTACCAATTGAGTCGAGTCCACAAGTTGGAAGTCCCTTTCTTTGAATAAGTTCTTTATATAGCATGGTTTAGTCTCCGAATGTAGTCCCCAAATTGTAATTATGACAATTTTAGAGTTTGTTTACCCCTCGACTTGAGTTCTCAAATGAAATTATCATATTCTTATAGTATTTTACCACATAAAGTTGCTTACGTTTCTAATATAGTTTTACGTTTAAATGATTTCAATCGTAGAATATTTTTACCGTTCGAACAAAATTCCTAATTCGGAATTATCTCATTGTTAGATTATTTTCAAATAGCATGGATCATCCTTGCATTAGAGTTTCCAAGTTGAATTATATTATTCTTATAGTTGTTTTGCCCTTCAAATGGAGTTCTCAATTAAGAATTACTTCATTCTTAAAGATGAGATTAACCTTTGAATTGAATTTCCAAGTTAAAATTATCTCATTGTTAAAGTGTGTTTACCCTTTGAATTGAATTTCCAAGTTAAAATTATCCCATTGTTAAAGTGTGTTTACCCTTTGAATTGAGTTCCTGAGAAATTTATGTATTTCTTCCAATAATTTTATATAGTGTGGTTTACTATTCAAATAGAGTTCTCAAGTTGGATTTATCCCTTTTTAAGAGTTGCTTTTAACTTCAAATTGAATTTTCAAATTGCAATGATCCCATTCTTAGAATTTTGTTTGCTTTCACGTTGAGCTTCCATGTAGGAACTATCTAATTCTAAAATTTGAGCTTACCATTCGAACTAAGTTTTCAAGTTTTTTTTTTTTTTTTTTATCTCATTGTTATAGTTGATTTGTCATACGAATTGATTTCCCTAGTTAGAATTATATATCCCATTTTTTTAGTTGAGTTTACTTTCGAATTAAGTTCATGTGCTTGAATCATCCTTCATTAAGTATTTTTCCCATATAATGTGGTTTATTATCCGAATAGAGTTTCCAAGTTGTAATTATCTCATTCTTATAGTTTATTTGACATTGGAATTGAGTTCCCACGTTCGAATTATCTCATTCATAAAGTTGAATTTTACTTTTCGAGTTGAGTTTCCAAGTTTTGATTATCCCATTCATAAAGTTCGTTTACGCCTCGAATTGAGTTCCTAAATTGAAATTATCTCTTACTTAGCCGTATCAGATTTTTCAAAACCGACCCCTGCTAAATGATCTTTTGTTTAGATTAGTACTCACAGTTCAAACAATTACAAATGATTCCAAATTTATAATGCAACAAACCCAAAAAGTCAAAGATTATCTAATTTCATTTAATTTTATAATGATTTTTTCTATTTTAACTTTTCTTTTAGTCTTCTCCTATAATTTCAAATATTCAACACTTTTTTCTATTTTATGCTACTCAAATATATATATTCAACACTTTTTTTCAATTTATATCTTATAATTGGTGTCTATGGACTCGTTTCGTCACGATGAATCCAAAAACATGTTCAAAATATTTTTCGAAGTTTTGCAGATAAAGTTATATGGGATTTAATAAAAACTACATATGTAGTGAACATACTAAAAATATAAATAGTGGAAGTTATAAGGTGCATTGCATTGTTAAAAATCAAATATTCCATGACTTATTTTCCAAATTTAGAATTTACACAACCAATAGATCTCATTTAACAATTTGATTTTTTATTTTAATATATAAATAATTTATTTAATTAATAATAATATATAAGATTGGTGTCTATGGATTCGTCTTGTCGCGGTGAATTTAAATATATGTTCAAAATATTTTTCTGAGTTTTGCAGATAAAGTTATATGTGATTTAATAAAAATTATGTATACAGTTAACATACCAAAAATATATAGTACACTTCTAAATTATTATTTTCTTTTTGATTTAATTTTATGAATAAAACTCAATGAAATTCAAAGAGACATGCCACATAGGATTTTGCACATGTGACATGCTTGTTTATTAAGATAGGTCACCACTTTTATTTAGAATTTAGATTTAGATTGACATGAGTTCGATTCCTACATATTACGAAATTATGCGCTAGTGTTCTAATTCATGCTTAGCTTTGTAACTACAATTCATATGCCCTCTGATTTAGTTAATTTTCGCTTTTGAATTATTTTCAATTGCATGGGATAACGCTTTCTTGCTTTATTGCTAAGCAATATAAAATCAGTGAGTGTTCTAAGATACGGTATCTAGATAATTTATATAAAACAACCTTATATTATCAATAAAATCATCATGAATATTAATCAAAACTTCTATAATGCTAACGGAATAAAGTCTATTGTAATATAATAAAACACCAATAGAATATAAACGTTTTAATTAATAACATCAATGCTTTTATATATAACAAATATGTCCATCAATTTCACCCGAACTTACACATATACAATATAAAATAATAAATAATACTATAGACCTCAAGAACAAAAAGTGCATAATTAGATTCCATTCTGATTGTAGAATCACTTGCAGTACAAAACAAACAAACAAACAAATATTACCATGTTATTATTTAAATCTTCTCCATGAACAAATGACCTACGCGAGTTCAAATGTAATGGCAATCTCCATAGGCTGCAAAAAACCATCAAGCGTGTTAAATCCGTAAATAACATTCGAATTCTCCTAGTAAAGATTGCGACATATGTTAATAGCACTCCCTATGTTCCGCTAAAATGTATTCTAAGGTATTTCATTGTCAAAGTGCGACAGATGAACTTGTACCATACTTTTTAGTAGGACATGTGGAGTATAATGCACCTAGCTAGGAAAGGGTCTCTTCGACCCTAGGAAGGAAGAATCAGGATGATTTACGTACATGGATCTACGGTGGTTAGGGTTCCAACGCCGTCTGGACATCTGTCAAATTGGCTATGAAATTTGTTGAGAACCCACGATGCTTGGCTATGTATATTTTGTGGCTCGAAACAATTACCTCCTGGTTTGATACGATAACAGTCGACTTTGTCACACTCACGGGCCACGACGTCTCGTAGGTCCACATCGCTATCACTTGGTGATGCCACACACCAATTCTGCGCTCATTATAACAGAAATGTACAGTTAAAAAAAATTAAATAAATAATTTCACAGGTTAATTAAATAAACAGAAATGGATTAGGGATATTGTAAGTACCCGGGCATCAACAGAGCGTACAGCAATGCCAAAGAGAAAAACAGCAACAAACACAGAGACCATTTTATTTGCCATGGTAATTATTAACCCTGCTCAACTAAAGTTCAATTGTCTTTGGTATGATTGACTTCTTACGAATTTGTTGGCTTTATATAGGAGTAATTAATAAAATTGCAGTAATTGTTGTGAGATACTACTCTACCTAAAATGTATGGAGATACTAAAAATCCGGTCGCAAAACACTCTCAATCTCTCTCTAATATTGCAAGATTAATTATGTCACACAGTATTCTTCAAAGTAATGTAATAATCAAATACTAGGCGCGTGGAGATACATTGATTTTTACTCAATTAGATCCGCCCAGGTACAATTTTACTCAAAACTATGAAAAACCCCAACCTCACAGCTCGCGCATGTAACAAACGAGGATAACCTTAACAGTCCGATTCCATACTCCTTTCACACTCAGCTCACTAATTCCTCTCTTTCCCTTTCTCTCTCTAACAACAACAGCTCATTCTGACAACAAAAGTTCACCAGGAATGGCAGACTCTCATAGAAGAGACAAAGCTTCGTTTTTGCCTGAGCCAAGCCAGTAAAAATACAAGAATGGCACCAGATCACGTATACAGAGATTCAGACTTAGAAGTCCATTTCTTCATTTCAATCTAGCTTAAAACCAAGGCAAAAAAAAAAAAATGTCTCAGTCTCCCTCAAATCAAATTATTGAACACCATGCTCCAATTACTGAGAGTTTCTGATATGACAGGTTACTGACTCTTATCTCTTCAGAAAGTTCACCTTTCCGACAAAATATGCGAAAAGAGAAGCAAAAACAATGGGGTACAGGATCAAGATTACAGCTACAAGAGGTAACATATTCTGATCATATCCAAAATAATCTCTCATGAAGGCCGCTACTGTTTTGGTCTCCCCAAATGCCAAAATTTCATCTTCCACGTCTCCGAATTGTGATGTAAGAATGCCTTTTAATGTCCACGAAGTCGGGGCCAAGTAATACAACCAGGTCCACCACTTTGGTATTTGCTGTAAATCAACAACAGTACTCCATTATCATCCATATGAAGATAACTATAGCTACATGTCGAAAGAAAGACTTACAGAGCGAGGAATAAAGAATCCAGCAAACAAATCAAATGTTGTGTACAAGGCTGTCTGTAGGATGGAAGCTACTGGAAAGCTTGGAGTTATAGGAATCAAGAGCATTCCCAGATAAGTAAAGTAAGCAGCGTACAAAATGTAGTGTAGAAGTACCAAAAGACCTTATACACAGACCAATAGTATCCAATCATCGGATATGTAATCACTGTCAATGCAGCAGCTTGAACAAAGAGATAGGGGATCTCGATTATTACCTACAATATCAAATCAACAAACTTACTAGAAGCAATTTTGAGCATACTGGACATGCATTTTGCGATCCATAATTCACAGGCAATGGGAGTTAACTCGTTTCAAAGACAATTACTATACTTTATCCAGCCACATTCAATAAATTTGTCTATATTCTTTTGTGCGTACTTGTGCTGCAGAATAAGCCCATGAAGAATACATTCCTGCAAATCTTTCTCTGTAGAACACACTTTGTTCCACGCTGACATACGGAAGAACAGTTGAAGAATTGGTTATACCACAGGAGAGCACAGAGGTGAAAATTGAAGCAAGCAGAGTGAGTAGACTCTGCTGATTATGTCTGCCAAGCCAAAACACAAAAATTAGACAGTTAAAGACACTGCACTTAAGAAATTAAACATATATAAAGTATAACGAAAGTTCAAAGCATGGACAATTCAAGGAACATAAAACCATCAGGGATCAAATGTATGTGTGCAAAGTCGCACAAAATAGAAAGTTGAATTTAAAGATGGACCTGAACTCAATTACTTCTCTAAAATTGCTATTTTGAGTCCTCTGTACTTACATTTTCTTTCCTTGACCCCAGAACAAGAAGCCGTAAAAGAAAACTGAGAAAAGCGTATATGAGAGACGTGTCACATTGTATGAAGGGCTTCGCCAATAAGACCAGTGCTGCTTCCACAGGCAGGTTCTGAATTGGCCCCAACCATTTTGTGAGTAGCGGGCAGGGAATTGCAGATCATTTGAACCTGGACTTGGTGTCCTCAACATCCTTACTAGCTCGTTGTTAGCCCTGCAAAGAATTTATCCAAAAGGCCCAAAAGAAAATCAGCTAGGTGTTGATGCTAAAAATGAAAAAATTAAACTAAAGATTTCTCTTCAGGCATAAATTTCTTCAACAATAGACTCTAGCTAGCCCAATTTCGTCAAAGGAAATTTGAGAAGGGATTTGTCCGCCAAACTCACGTTTGCATGGAAGAATTCTCGTATATCTGGCCAAAGTCTATGCCAAGTTCAGTTTCAGAGGAAGTAGATGTGACCTCCAACATCCATGTTGCAGGATTGTAGTTATCTCTAATTTTTGGGACGCCAGAGATTCCCTGTTACATAGTAAGTATTGCCCCGGTAAAGCAAGAAAATTTGTGAAAATGGTAACATAAAAATTCAAAACCACGTGAAAGATTGTAGTCTCTGCTGAAGTAATTCATTGAAAAGTAAACTGACCTCAAAATATTCGATTACTTCAGAGGAGTACTGGCCTAAGGGTCCAGCATAAATCATGGTACCTCCAGTTTTTAACAGTACTAACTGTAAGTGAAAAGGATTTGTTAGAGATACATTACAGAGAGATTAAATAGACCAATCCCAAAAACACTTATAGCCTTTTGCTCAAACAGTCAGCATCTGAGTATCTACTACACATGTAGAATATACAAAAATTACCAGTACAAGTAGAAGAATAAATCTGATCTACAGTCAAGTACCTCATCAAATGCTTCAAATATGTCAATACTTGGTTGGTGAATTGTGCAAACTACTGTTCTCCCAGTATTTGCTACATTCTTGACCGCCCTCATGACAATTGCAGCTGCTCTTGCATCCAGTCCAGTTGTACGCTCATCCATAAGGATAATGGAGGGGTTAGCAACAAATTCCACGGCTATCGTTAGCCGTTTCCGCTGCTCAATTGAGAGACCATCAACACCTGGCACACCCACTAGTGAATCTTTTATTTCATCAAGTTCAATGGTTTCAAGTACTTCTTGCACAAACTCCTACAAGAATACAACAGATAAAACAACTTGAGGACAAGCACAAAAAAGACATAAAAGGAATTAGGGAACATAATTCCATACATATTTTGTCTGTGGATCTATACTGGCATGGAGGCGCAGCCAAGCAGAAAAAATAACAGATTCTTCGACAGTTACGTGGGGAGAATGTATGTCGGTCTGTTCACAGTAACCTGAAATCCTTGCGAATGTGCTTTGGACTTTAGGATAACCTCCTATTCTTATTTCTCCTTCCACAATACCACTAGTTTTTCTACCAGAAAGAACATCGAGAAGCGTTGTTTTTCCAGCTCCACTGACACCCATTAGTGCTGTAAGAACACCAGGTCTGAATGAACCCGTGATGTCAGAAAGAAGCTTTAGCCTTTTCGGAGTAAAACCACGCTCCTTCATCGTCTGAGAAGGAATTGGGCAACATGCAATAAATGTCTAGGTGTTTTAGTAATATACTACATCATATATGTAATTGAAAACAACCATCAATTTCCATGTTTACCACAGGTGTGCCAACGAAGTACTGCACGTTCTCAAAGACAATATTCAGGGGTTCAAATGGTAAAACCATCCTGCCTGAAAAATTGATGAGAAATCAAGCGAATAATTATAAATTGAAACTAAAGAAAGGGAAATTGCTGACCTTTAAGAGACTTAACATATGTACTAGGAGCGCAAACTCCAGAGTGTTCTTCGTCCTGGCAGTTGTCATCTGGTTCTTTACTTTTTTTGTAGTTGAGAGAGTTTTTCGCTTGAAATAAAAGCTAGTGAACCAGGAGCTGGTGCAATGTAGGAAGTAATTTTATTTTAGTACAGTGGTTGAATCATGCATGCTACAATTCACTCATGTTTTTCACCTTTCAAAAGACTCAAGGCCAATACAAAGGCAATATTGAAGAGCACAGCAAATGCAAACAAGGCAGCAACTGATATCCAAAAAAGATGTTGTCCAAAGTTGAATCCACGGTCGTCAAGGGTCTGCACTCCAACTGTTGTACCTCCAGACAACTCCTTCAGAAGAAAAAAGCAAATAACATCGGCAATAAATCAGATGCATCACCTGTATAGGACCAACAGTCTGAAATATATGTACATTTCCAAGGATACTGATGCACTTTTCACTGCTAATCAAACAGAGGTAAAGTTTGAAGAAAGGGAAACAGGTGATGGTTAAAAATTTACTCAAAGCAATGCTTGTTCGTAGATAACTTTATAACTTGGACTGCAGTGCCTTGCATCATAAACTCACCTTCTGCCATCTCGGAGCAAGAAATTCATTTCCTGAAAGACCTATCATCCCATATGAAAGTGGAGAAATCCAAAATGTCCATTTTAACCAAATTGGCATGGATGCTGCAAGAAACAATATTCATTCACTGTCCTCATCATACATGGGAAACCAAAAAAAAATTAACTGACATAGGTTGAGGCCTACTCACGTCTAGGGATATTAAATCCACTGAATAACATACAAAATGTTATTACCAAAGAAGCTGCTACTGCTGAAGCAACCACACTCCGGAAGACAGATGCGATAAATCGGTACATAGAAGAAAAGGCCACGTGCAGCAAAAAGTAAAATTATTTGGCGAAAGAACCTGAAAGAACAACACTCAATGATGAGAGAATAATCTAAAGCTTGTAGAAATGATAAGTTAATAACAAACATGGAAGTTGCTGCCATGCACTAACCTTCCCGGCTCTGGAGTATACCCGATCGTATAATAAGTAAGAGATGTCCAAACTACCGCCACTAACAACGAGAGAGGAATTTTGATCATTGTAGCAGGTATTGCATATGCCCAAGCAGGGTAAAAGTACAGTTCCTTTTGTCTGTAGAAAACTGGGAGCCTTGCAACAGTCATGGAGAGTTCAGGCCATCCATCAAAAAGGAAAAGGACTAAAGAAAAATAGATAGCTCCGATGTAGTTATTGGCATGGACTATATCAATTCCCATTTGCGTCCTCAAGAATAGAGTCATACTGATCAATGCAACTATGACAAGCTGCAACAAGACGTATTTGACATGGTCAAGAATTTGATGCACGTATAAATAAAGAAAATATAAACTGGTAAGGATATCAGGATTTTGTTTTTTTAACCTGAACAGATTTGAATATATGAACAAAAGAGTTCCTTCGAGAAGAATTTCCCTTGAAATGCAGGCTCTGAACAGAGTCCATTTAGGAAGAAAATACATGCTAAAAATGATAGCATCCTTGTGGCCCTTGGACTTGTCAAATGGCAGAGAAAGTTCCTTGCTGAGTTTCCTCCCATAAGTAGAATCTTTATATTTCTTCGAAAACATATCTACTGATATATAACTGTAAGGTTGCTGAGCTTCTTGCCAGTATTGTTCCTGGTCTTTCCTAGAGGTAACCTGGAAAAGAATCCAAAATGTTACTCCTTTGGTTTATGAATGATCTAGAAACGAAGAATACAAGAACCAAGAATACATTACTGTTCTTTCCTCTTGGAGAAAATCAGCCACTCCCTTCCTCTCGGGACAGCTAAAACCACAACTTTTGAAGAACTCTAAAGCATCACATCGGGCACCATGATAGACAATCTTACCCTCTCCCATCAATATAATGTCGTCAAAAAGATCAAAGGCTTCTGGTGCTGGCTGGAGAAGCGAAACGAGTACTGTAGCATCTGCTATGTGCGACAGTTGTTGAAGACAACAAATAACTTGATACGTGGTGGAGCTGTCTAAGCCATTTGAGATTTCATCCATAAATAAAGTTTTTGTTGGTCCAACAATCATCTCACCTGTAAACTACATTAGTACTTGTACCAATTTGTATGATCCTCTCAACGTGAAGTCATTTAATTTGAAGATACAAAGAACATGAATGTGTCAATATATGTTACCTGTTGTCAGTCTCTTCTTCTGACCACCAGAGATACCTCGACTCATGGCATCTCCAATCAGTGTGTCTGCACATATATCGAGGCCTAGGATCTGAAGAGTTATAAGGATGACCAATTAAAGAAACATCGATCTAGAAGAAGACAGGTGAGAAATTTTTACATTACATCCGCAAAGATAATACCTTCATTATGTAATTTGTTTGCAGACTTGCCTTTTGTCCTTCTACGGAAATTGCCTGTACGTGTTAAGGAGCCGGTATTCATGAGGTAATGAAATGCGAATATATAAAAATGATATTCCAGTGTAACAATTCTTATTGGCCAAGAAGACAGAGTAAGTAAAGCCCTGAAGTCTCGAAGTGCTGATGTTCATACAAGCAAAGAATGCATGTTAAATTCCATTTCTCATACTACATGTAGCCGATACAGTAATATGAGAGCACATGGAAATGGAGGTATCAAGTCATAGTAACTAAAATTTCACATATTTTCTGGGATGGAACTTTGTGATAAAACAAAAGCAGTTCATTTTTTAAGAACTTCATTCTTGTGTTTCAACTTCCCAATGTGCAAATCCTACATGCATGAAGAACAGTATTCAATTAAAGCAAGAGGTGAAATATCACCTTCATGTAAGTATCTATGTCCGAATCAGGAATTATTTTGGCTTCTTTCTCCCTTCTGGTAAGATCAGTCATAATTACACTTTAGTACTATATGAATTAATCACTGTCATTAGATTTGACAATAGAATGAATCTAACAATAACTTTTGTAATTAGCTAGCTGCCTAAATTAGATTATTCTAGTAACTGACATTATCTTAAAGTTATTGTGATTAGCTAAAATCATGTATGTAACTGACCATCCTGTGTACTATATATAGAGGGAGATAGCAATGAGAAAAGGCATTCAGTCCAAAATTGGCATGGTACCTGAGCCAGTCTATAAAAACATTCTCCAGTCATTCTAGTCATTTTTTTTCTGTGGTTGGTTCCATAGAACCAAATTTTTTTCCAGGTTGTCAGATCTTGTCTGCTGACATTTGTCTTCTCTTTTGGAATCATGACAAGTGAAACTTTTGTTGGTACTTTCAATGGAAAAAATTATGGTAATTGGGAATTTCAGTTTCGGAATTTTTTGAAAGGGAAGGAACTTTGGGGCTATATCGATGGTTCATCTCCTATTCCCACGGACAAAACTCAACTTGTCAAGTGGGAAACGGAGGATGCTCGCATTATAACTTGGCTCACAACTTCCATTGAGGCACATATGGTGAGCAACTTACGGTGTTTTGGCACGGCTAAGGAGATGTGGAATTTTCTAAAGCGCATTTATCATCAGGATAATACTGCCGGAAATTTCAATTGGAGCATGAGATTTCCACATATACTCAAGGTAATCTTGCTATTGAACAATTCTATTCAGGATTTCTTAACCTTTGGAGCGAGTATTGTGGTATTATCTACAGTAAGGTACCCAAGGAGGCTCTTCTAGCCCTTCAAGCAGTACATGAAGAGAGCAAGAGGGATCAGTTCTTGATGAAACTAAGACCAGAATTTGAAGTTGTTCGCGCTGGTTTACTTAACAGAGGTGCAGTCCCTTCTTTGGACATATGTCTTGGGGAACTATTACGTGAAGAGCAAAGAATGGCAACACAGGCTACTATGGACAATTCTCAACAACGCTCTGAAGTGTTTAATGTTGCTTATGCTGCCCAGGGAAAGAATCGAGGAAAGGAATCCAAACAATGCTACAACTGCAGTGAGTTTGGACATATAGCCCGCTATTGCAAGAAGAATTTTTGTAAGTATTGTAAGAAACTTGATCATACTATCAATGAATGTCCCATACGACCAGAAAATCGTCGTGTTCAGGGTCTTCATGCTAGTACCCCGACTTCTGCTCCAAATCAAAACACTAATCTCACTCCTGAAATGGTGCAACAAATGATCCTCTCTGCATTTTCTGCATTTGGACTTCAGGGTCAAGGTAAGGCAGCTTCTTCTTCTTCTTCGTTTGTAGATTCGGGTGCATCCAATCATATGACAGGATCATCTGATTCATTACAAAATACGAGAAAGTATACAGGTAGACAAAGTATTCAAATAGCTGATGGTAGTACTTTGCCTATTACCAAAGTTGGTGATATTGGGCCTTCCTTTAATAGTGTGTTCGTCTCACCAGGACTATCTACTAGTTTGATCTCTGTTGGGCAGTTGGTTGATAACAATTGTAGTGTGAACTTTTCTAATCGTGGATGTCTTGTGCATGATTAGGTATCGGTGAAGGTGATCGCGAGGGGGCCTAAAGTGGGCAGATTGTTTCCTTTGAATTTTTCTGTCCGACTTTGTCTTTAGCATGCACAATTTCGAATAAGCCTGGGATTTGGCATAAACGGTTAGGTCATCCAAATCAGGTTGTCTTATCCCATTTAATAAAGAGTGGATTGTTGAGTACCCAATCTGAGTGTAGAGCCCATGAATTATCTTTCGATTGCCACAGTTGCAAACTTGGAAAAAGTAAAACTCTTCCTTTTCCATCTCAAAATAATCGTGCCAATGCCATTTTCGAAGTTATTCATTCTGATGTTTGGGGAATTTCACCTATCATTTCACATGGACAATACAAATATTTTGTAACATTTATTGATGATTACAGCCGCTTTACATGGGTATACTTCCTACGCTTCAAAAGTGAAGTCCAAATTGTATTTCAAAATTTTGTGGCACATGTTGAGGCGCAATTTTCAAAGCAAATCAAAAATTTGCGTTATGACAATGGTGGGGACTGGGGAGTACATGTCTCATGCCTTCCAAACATTTCTATTGGAAAAGGGTATTGTTTCTCAACGTTCATGTCCCTATACTCCTCAACCGAATGGTCTTGCTGAACGTAAGAATAAACACTTGTTGGATGTTGCTCGAACCTTACTTTTAGAAGCCTATGTTCCATCCAAGTTTTGGGTAGAAGCATTGTCAACAGCTGTCCACCTTATTAATTGTTTGCCTTCACAACAATTAATTTTGACTCACCATATTATCGTCTTTTTGGAGTCCATCCACATTATAATACTCTTCACACTTTTGGATGTGTTTGCTTTGTCCATTTACCTCCACATTATAAGCTCTCTGCCAAATCCGCTAAATGTGCCTTCATGGGATATAGTTCTGCTCATAAGGGCTTTGTTTGCTTTGATGCTACTTCTAATAGATTTCACATTTCTAGAAATGTGATCTTCTTTGAGCATTGAGCAAGAGTTCTATTTTCTGCAGCATACAACACACTCTGATAAAGTCCTCCTTCCTAGTTTTGATGATGTGCATGCATCCGTTGAGCGTTTCAAAACAGGTCTTGTCTATCAGCAGCGCCCCCCCCCCCCCCTGCCTTCTCCGCCTGCGCCTGAACCGAATTCAGCACCCAATGTTGTGGTAGTTCGACGTTCCACTCGTACTACTGGTCCTCCTAAAAGGTATGGTTTCTCGGCTACTTTAGCCAACACTGCAGTTCCTAACTCTTATTCTCAAGCATCTAAACAGCCTTGCTGGACTAAAGCAATGCATGAGGAAATTCAGTCTCTTCTTCAGAATCACACTTGGGATATTGTTCCATGTCCTCCTAATGTTAAACCAATTGGTTGTAAGTGGGTTTACTCGATCAAGTTGCGATCTGATGGCTCACTTGATCAATATAAAGCACGATCGGTTGCACTAGGTAATAGATAAGAATATGGGATAGATTATGAGGAGACATTTGCACCTGTGGCTAAGATGACTACCGTACGCCTTGTAATAGCAATTGCAACTTCCAAAGGTTGGTCTCTAAGACAAATGGATGTCAAAAATGCCTTCTTGCATGGTGATCTCAAGGAAGAAATCTATATGACTCCGCCTCCTGGTATGTTTTCCACACCATCCTCAGATGTGTGTAGATTAAAAAGATCGCTATATGGGTTGAAACAAGCTCCTCGTGCCTGGTTTGAGAAGTTATGTTCTACACTTATTAGCTTCTCATTTGTCCAAAGTCAGTATGATCCATCTCTATTTCTTTCAAAGACTACTAATGGAGTTGTGCTACTCCTTGTATATGTGGACGATATTGTTATTACAGGAACATACACGATGTTAATTGCACAACTTCAGGATCAACTTCATCAGTCCTTTCACATGAAGGATTTGGGGCCTTTGCAATATTTCTTAGGTTTGGAGGTTCACTCTACTCCTAACGGCATATTCTTGAATCAACATAAGTATTCTAAAGAGTTGATTGCTTTAGCCGGCCTTAAGGATGGACATACTGTCAGGGGCGTCTCACATATTTCAGGGGCCCCGTGCGACATTTCAAGAGAGGCCCCGAATAATAGTATAATATAAATTTAAAAAAGAAAATAAATTAAGTTGGGACACAACAGGTCTCAAACCTGGGACATGATGCATACTGTCCAAGACTTTTACCACTACACCATAACATGTTTCATTACACTTAGAAACATAAATATGGAATATATATAAATGCCCCAAAATTTGGGGCCCCAATTCAAGGGCCTGTCGCTTCATATGTGGCCTTAGCTACCGCATCTTGTTGCAACTCCACTTGAGCTGAATGTAAAATATCGACGTGATGATGGTGATCTTCTTTCTCATCCTTCCTCGTATAGACAACTAGTTGGCAGTCTAAACTATTTGACGATTACTCGTCCGGACATTTCGTTTGTTGTTCAACAAGTTAGTCAATTTATGCAAGCTCCTACCCATCTTCACATGGTTGCTGTTAAGCGAATTATTCGATATATAAAGGGTTCTGTTGCGCATGGCCTAATGTTTTCCAAAGATTCCAATCTTGATTGTCGAATAAATGATGTCGATTTGGTAGTTGTTACGACACGACGATCGGTTACCGGATGGTGTATGTTTCTTGGATACTCTTTAGTGTCTTGGAAGAGTAAGAAACAAGACCGTGTCTCCAAATCGTCAACAGAGTCAGAATATCGTGCAATGTCCTCCGCTTGTTCTGAGATTATTTGGTTGCGGAGGTTAGTAGCTGAACTTGGGTTTTCTCAAACAACACCTACTTCTCTTTTTGCTGATAATACAAGTGCCATTCAAATTGCTGCAAATCCAGTGTTTCATGAGCAGACGAAACACATTGAAGTTGATTGTCATTCGATTCGTGAAGCTTATGATGAACAAGTCATTACTTTGCCTCATATCAAGACAGATCTTCAGACTGCTGATGTTTTCACTAAAGCTCTTCCCAGTGAAAGACATCAGTTTCTACGTTCCAAATTGATGCTTGTTGATCAACATGCATTAATTTTGAGGGGGGATGACAATAGAATGAATCTGACAATAACTTTTGTAATTAGCTAGCTGCCTAAATTAGATTATTCTAGTAACTGACATTATCTTAGAGTTATTGTGATTAGCTAAAATCATGCATGTAACTGACCATCCTGTGTACTATATATAGAGGGAGATAGCAATGAGAAAAGGCATTCAGTCCAAAATTGACAAGATTAAGGCTTTGTTCTTTTCAACTGCAATTTTCTGAACTGAACTGAAATGAACTGAATTGAATTGTAGTATAAAATATAACTAAGCAGAACTGAACTGAACTGAACTGAATGAGTTTTCAGTTGAAGGGAACAGAGCCTAACATTATATACGAAGAAAATATCGTCTAAATTAAGTGATCATCTAAATCATAACATATTGTTTCTATTTTAGTGTCTTCAGATGCTCCTAAATTTTCACTGGAACACTGTCTGTTCTTCATCAAAATATTAAAATAACAGACACCTTGATCGAGTTGTCCAGATTCCCTGATAGAGCTTTCAACAGTGTAGTCTTCCCGCATCCTGGAGGACCAAGCAATAAAGTCATTCTGCAACCAGAAAGCTACTTAATCAGATATCTTCAGGGATTAGAAAGCAACTTAAGCCATATTTTATTTAATCCAATAGCTCTCCTGAACTGCTACAAAAGTTAGTAAACTCCGCCTGAGGATTTTGTGGTGCAAATAACCCGGCATGACTTCTCATCTTATAATATTGCTATTTGGAGGTGTTGGTCAAGTAAAACGTTTGCGGTATTGATAGAGCCAATATGTCGTATCGTAGATATAATAGATTCAATGTGATTCAATTAAGTAACTTGTTGAGTTTAAAACAAGATCAATCAACTCTTTGTTCACACCAAAACTGAAAATAACACAATCAATCAATCAATGAAGAAATCAACAAGAGATTTAACGTGGTTCGGCTGAGAATCAAGCCTACATCCACGGGAAAACAATCACAACTCTTTATTGATCTTGATCGTATACAATTACAGCTCGAATCAATCACAATTGATCAAGCACACATACGCAAATAGCGCACAGTAACCTATCTTCTATCTCGAGAAATTGGATAAAGAAACGGTTACAAGAATGGAAATTTGTGATGGAATTGTGTTAATCTAACCCTCTACAGTAACTGACAACGATCAATTTATAGTAATCAGCAACAACAACTTGGAATTTTGATCTGGAAGCTTCCGCGCTCTTCTTCCCCTGTTTTCAGTTCTGCAGGTTAGTTATAGCATATAACGGCTAGTAACTGCCCTGTTCATCCAAACCATTGATCTGCCCAGAATTGATCACAGCCGTCCATTGCTTTGAGCTAAATCCTACAATCTCCACCTTAGCTCAAAGAATCATGATATACTTCCCCTTTTCTTGTTCAGATTGAAGGTAGAACAACAACCTTTAGGTTCCCTTGAAGGCTAGAACATGCCATAGTCAAATAGAACTCAATTTCTGTGAGAACCAAGGCTTCTCACATTGATAAGATCAGCACAATGTTTGAATTTCTCTGCAGGTAGAGGCTTAGTAAAGCTGTCTGCAGCATTCTGTGAAGTATGGACTTTCTCAACCTTGATCTTTCCACTTTCAATTATATCCCTGATAAAATACAACCTAACATCAATGTGCTTGGTTCTTTCATGAAAGTGTTGATGTTTAGAAAGCTGAATTGCACTCTGATTATCACACAAGACTGTAACACATTCCTGATGTATTCCCAATTCATTCAGTAAACCACTCAACCAAATAGCTTCCTTGATGGCTTCTGTAACTGCTATAAATTCAGCTTCAGTGGTTGAAAGTGCTACAATAGATTGTTGTGTGCTTTTCCAAGATATAGCAGTGCCAAATAGAGTAAATATGAATCCAGTTACAGACTTTCTATTATCAACATTTGATGCAAAATCAGCATCAACAAAACCTTGTAGTGGACTATCAGTATCCTGAGTAGATTGAAACTTCAAACCATGGTGCAGTGTTCCTTTCAAGTATCTGAATACACCTTTCACTACATTCCAGTGCTCATGCCCAGGATTACTCATATATCTACTAATTATGCTCATAGCAAATGCCAAATCTGGCCTGCAACATATCATTGCATACATAACACTACCTACAGCACTTGCATAAGGTATATTATGCATTTCCATAATTTCAGACTGAGTGGTGGGACACTGGCTCATAGATAACTTCACTCCTGGATTTATAGGTACACTTGTAGGTTTAGAAAGATTCATATTGAACCTTGCAAGTACCTTACTCAAGTAACCAGCCTGAGACAAGAATAGACTCCCATCTGCATCATAAACTGCTATATCCATGCCTAAAATTCTCTTAGCATAGCCCAGATCCTTCATTTCAAATTCTGTGCTGAGTTTTACTTTTAAATCACTAATTTCTTTCATAGATTTCCCAGCTATAAGAATGTCATCCACATACAGAAGAAGATATATGCAGCTGTGCTGTGTAATCCTTTTCATGTAAATATAACTATCATACCTGCTTCTTTGAAACTGAATGGAATTCATGAAATCATCCAATCTTCTATACCACTGGCGTGGACTTTGTTTTAGACCATACAAAGACCTCCTGAGAATGCAAGCTTTATTCTCTTTGTCTTCAACATGCACTCCATCAGGTATTCTCATATGTATGAGTTCATCAAGCTTTCCATGCAAGAATGCAGTTTTCACATCCATTTGTTGAAGATGAAGCTTCCAGTGAGTAACCATGGCAAGAAGAATTCTTATAGAAACATGCTTGACCACTGGAGAGAATATTTCTGTGTAGTCAACACCTTCCTTCTGAGTGAAACCCCTGGCAACAAGTCTAGCCTTGTACCTGATTGAATTTTGCACAGCATTCTCATGTTTCTTCTTGAAAATCCATTTGCAACCAACAAGTTTCTGCTTCTTTGGAATTTCAATAATATCCCAAGTGTGGTTCTTTTCTAAAGACAGCAATTCTTCTTGAATTGCAAGAATCCACTTGTCACTTTCGAGCGACTCACGACCTCATTGTAAGTAGCGTGTTGAGTAGTTTATATCTTCACCACCGATAGAGCATAAGAGACATTATAGGACTTTCCTATTCTACCATATCCAAACCTCGCTGTGCATGCTTATTCACTCTCTTAGCTCTATTCTTGGTCAACCGGTATGATGACAAGGTTTGATGGGATCTGTGAAGTCACCGTTATTTGTTACATAGGACCATCTTGTTATGTTGCAGAACATCTTGTACGTGCATTTGTTGTTCTGTGATTTCAGATCAATAGGAATTTCTTCTCGTGATCTGCAGTAGTAGGAGTGACATGATCACCGTGAGATGCTCCACCTCAAGCTCAAGACCATGACTATTCTTCTTAAATGGCATGATATTCTCATTGAATATCACATCCTCGCTAGTAATGTATTTTCTCCGTGCAACATCCCATAATTTGTATCCCTTAACACCGGTGGATATCCAAGAAAACACATTTAATAGCCACAGGATCAAGTTTGTCTTGTCGATGTGTGCAAGAGCCGACAACCAAATACTCTTATATGTGAATATGTAGGTGGCTTACCGGTCAGATCTCTTGGTGTCTTGTTGTTGAGAGGAGATGAGGACTCCTGTTGATTAAATAACATGTCAGAGTAGCCTCACCCCGTAAAGTCTTACTTAAACCGTAACTAATCAACATACACCTTACTCTCTAACACGCTCATAAACCTTTCACCACTCCATTTCTTGTGGAGTTCCGTGAATGGTCTGTGTCTTGTGATCCCTTTTCTTTCTGTAAATCATTGAATTCACGATAAGAATTCCGTGCCATTATCGGTTCTCGTGTGTTTAATCTTTCTTCCAACCCGGTTTTCAACGCAATAGACCATTCCCGAATTTCATAAAAGTTTCATCTTTAGTTCGAGAATAATAAGCCAAACCTTTCTTGAAAAATCATCTATGATTGAGAGGAAATATCTTCCACCATTCAGTGTTTGAGTATTGGTTGGACCCCATAGATCTGAGTGTAGATAATCAAGAGGGGCTTTAGTAACATGCTTAGTGCATCAAAACCAGCTTTGTGTGATTTTCCCATGATGCGTTTTCACGTAATTGCAGTGTTGATATTTGATCTCCTCCCAAGAGATTTTGCTTTGCTAGTTCTTTCAAGCCTTTCTCACTTAGATGAGCCATTCGGCATGCCATAGTTGGGAGTTGTCTCGTAGTAGTAACATTTGCGAGACATATGTGTTCTTGTATCACCTTTGAGATAATACAATCCATTTTCTTAATTCCTTTCATAATGACTCGCCACATTTCTCAACCGTGAGAATCCCATTTTCGAATGATATTTGAAACCATTCTCATCAAGCATGCCTAGAGATCAAATTCCTCTTCAACTTTAGAATATATCTAACATTAGATAAAATCCTCACTACATTATCATGCATTTTCAATTTAATATCACCATAACCTTCAATTCGCAGGGATAATCATTTCCCGAATACTAAACCACCACTCTTTGCTTTGAAATTAATAAACCAATCTAAGTTGGGACTCATGTGAAAAGATCATCCAATCAAGTACCCAACATTGATTTGAGCTAGAATTAGAGACGAACAAAGCTCGTATAATCAATACCTCAAAGATCTCCATAAGAGTGTGCATCTTCCGCAATGTCCGCATTGTTTTGTCAGTATTTGTTTGAATATCTCCACTCTTATCTTTCTTGAATTTAAAACATTGTTTCTTCAGATGTCCCGGCTTTTTGCAAGAGAAACATTTTCTTTCAAAGATCATAACCATTTGATTGCTTATTTCTATTAGCTTCCTTGTATCAAGATAATTCACCGGTTTATTCTTGACTGCATCCGATTATTCCACTTTGATCCGATGTTCGGACTTTCAAAGATTGATGTCATGACTGTAGAAGGTCTCTGTGCAGATCCTTGTTTCTTAGAGCAACATCCACATCATCATAGGTGAGTTTAGAGCTCTTATTAATCACTAGAGCATCAATGAAATGCTCATAAGATTTAGGCAAGGCTCAAGACGACCAAAGGCTTTATCTTCATCTCATTACGAATAGATACACTCTCAAGATCCCGCACATCTTGTTGAACTCATCAAGTTGTTCGACAGGATCTCGACATTGATCTTGAAATTAAACACCTTCTTTCTCAGGTGAAGCTTGTTTGCAGAAGTCTTGGAGTTATATATTTCTTCAAGCTTCTCCCATATCTCCTTTGCAGTTTTAATCTTGATCACCTCTCTCAAGATTTTATCTCCCAGAGATAATATGATTGTGCTGCGAGCCTTTCCCAAGATCATGGACTTTTCCTTCTCATCAAAATCTGCAGAAAATCCCCTATCTCCAAGCAATGCAGCATCCAATCCCTGATGAACAAGCAATGCTTCCATCTTTGCTTTCCACAAACCGAAATCGGTTTTCTCCGTAAATTTCTCTATATCAAACTTTGTAGAAGACGCCATTGATGATCGAACACAAGAGTAGATCAGAACCTTCCCACAGACGGCGCCACTTGTTGAGTTTAAAACAAGATCAATCAACTCTTTGTTCACACCAAAACTGAAAATAACACAATCAATCAATCAATGAAGAAATCAACAAGAGATTTAACGTGATTCGGCTGAGAATCAAGCCTACATCCACGGGAAAACAATCACAACTCTTTATTGATCTTGATCGTATACAATTACAGCTCGAATCAATCACAATTGATCAAGCACACATACGCAAATAGCGCACAGTAACCTATCTTCTATCTCGAGAAATTGGATAAAGAAACGGTTACAAGAATGGAAATTTGTGATGGAATTGTGTTAATCTAACCCTCTACAGTAACTGACAACGATCAATTTATAGTAATCAGCAACAACAACTTGGAATTTTGATCTGGAAGCTTCCGCGCTCTTCTTCCCCTGTTTTCTGTTCTGCAGGTTAGTTATAGCATATAACGGCTAGTAACTGCCCTGTTCATCCAAACCATTGATCTGCCCAGAATTGATCACAGCCGTCCATTGCTTTGAGCTAAATCCTACATAACTCGGTTTCTATCAAAAGTTGATGGTGAAAAGATTCTGCAATGTACCTTCCAGGCCTAATGACGCAACTAACATCACTTATGATGTTTACCTGTGCCTTCCGTGATAAACCAGAAAGCCTAGTTATGTCCTGTTAGCAAAAACAGATTTGGTCAAAATACAAACAGACAATCAGTAAGTAAGCTTCAAATGCTCAGTGTGAAATGTTTGTTTTTCATAGTGGCAGAGGATAAGTGACTGGCATTGTATGAACTTTAGAAGTAGCTGTATGGAAAATATTCTTTCCCATACTATAATTCTTTGAGACATAGTTAACAACTTAAACAACGCAAGAGATCGAGTATCCTCCAATATGTACAAGGAACTAACTGAGAAGTATCATGTGTGGGCATAAAAGCAACAGATCCACAACTAGAGGATGTTGCTTCTAGACCTGACTTAACAGCTCAATTACGGCTATATATATGTCCAGGAGTCCAGATTCACTGAAAAGTTGTAGAAACTAGAAACCATAGTTTAAAACTAAAAACATTATACTCCTGTGAGTAAACAAAAGCTTAATCCGGCATGTCCAGAAGTTCTACCATCAAAGTAAAGCCAAAAATCCTTCAAGATTAACCAAATGGTGAACATTCTTACCAAAATCATGCTTGTAAGGGAGTTCCATAGTGTCTGAAGGGGCTTCCCATCAACAACTCGACACTGAGCTTCTACCGATAAATCTTTGCATCTCACCTCAATGGTAGGCAAGTCTACTACAACTCTGCATGGATAGATTGAAATTCTAAGTTATACTAATCCTCATCCTTTGAAAAATACTTGTTTCATGAATGTGAGCTCTAAACAGAGGAAAACTCACCTGTCCGTTCTTTTTCTCATTTCATGCAACAGTCTTAGGTTGTCATTTTCGATGTGCTTGATGAGCCTGTCAATTAATGTATGCTTCTCAGTAGCAGTCAGCTTAGCAACATCAACTGCCTTTCTTCCGTTATGTCCATTCTCATCCTGATTAATTTCCCCAAACAGAGAGGACCTCAGCCGATCAACGGTTGGAAGTTTCTCGATAGCAGCCCCCTGTAATATAGTTTCTTCATTAAGATCACCATTGACTGAGGAACTTAACCCCGAATCACACCGGAAACTCGAATCTTGAAGATGAACTGGTGATGTCAAGCTTCCTCCAATCCCGGATGGCTCTACCCCCGGTGACTCTATTTCATCTTTGTCAAACATCTGATCCAATCCTGCTCACAGAGTAGTAAATCCACAGGCCTGCAGAGGTGGAAACATGAAAATGCAAAGTGTATGTCTATATAGTATATACATTATCTTACTTTGGCCATGTAATCAATTGCAGTAGATAGATCTCAATCATAGGTAATGGCATGATGAATACATGATCTTATAAAAGTTCACAAGTAACATGTGGAATCTCAAGATTGCCCAGTCACGGGAAATCATAATTGTCTGTTTCTAAATGATAGTTGAGTACTTCATGTAAACTATGTGCAACTTGCAAATTATAGAATCAGAAGCATAACCACCCTTAGCAAGTAGACTTAAATAAATCACATCCAGTCATTATCAGCAAGTTGAGTAAAAATGTATTCTTTTCATAAATACAGCTCGGTTTCTCATTCACATCATCACCAAAGCTTCGTCTCTTCTTCTTTGACTTGTATTCTCCGTTTCTTCTCCTTCTGAGTGCAAAAGAGTGTTCTTTCTAGTATAAGAGAAACATATAATTCTTTCCCTATCTTAGAGAGGAAGTTCTGTAATAGCTCCATAGTAATATTTCACAGACGTGTAGGTCTGTAAAGCTAAAACAGGTTTCGATTACAGTTGCCTCTTAGGATCAAGGGACCCTGACCTAGTGAATGTAAAGTTTCTTGCCAAACTCCCAGTGCACCGTGGTGTCAGAAGGACAACATATACCAATATCCCTTGATCTAATTCTACAAGTCACGAGCTTCATTAATGTTCAAGCCAGCAGGCTATGTAAACCTCCACAGCGTACGCACATGGCTCAGCACAAAGCTACAGTTGAAACAACTACTAATCTCGGCAGAACAAGAAAGAAACCAAACTTCTTTTTTACATAACAAGATACTAAACTGGGAACTGTTACAAACCTCTATCTCCTCTGAAAGTTCAGTTTCTCAATACAGTATGCAAATAGAGAAGCAAAAATGATGGGATATAACATCAACATTACACCTACAAGAGGTAACATATTGTGCTCATATCCAAAATAATCTCTCAGAAAAGCAGCCACTGTTTTATTCTCCCCAAATGCTGAGATTTCCATTTCTATGTCTCCGAATTGTGAGGTAAGAAAACCTTTTAGCGTCCAGGAAGTGGGAACCAGGTAATACAACCAGACCCACCATTTGGGAATTTGCTGAAAAGCAAGATATAATAGAACATAAATTGTCAGAGTTACTTATTACATCGGGAGAAAGAAGATCAAAATATATGATTGAAAAATATCATTCTATATGAACCAATTTTCCATTTATAGCACCACGGTTTGAAATACAAGAGCGTCAGTAAAGAGCAAAGTTATTTCATTCTCGAAGTATCATCTTTAAAGAATTCTTCAAGATATCATCTAATTGAAAATAAAATATTCAGGTCCATAGTTTTTTGACAGATTTTTAAACATAAAGTACCTACTGCATTTGACACCGTACTTGTCCATTAATGTATAATTAGTATGTAGAATGAATTACTTACAGGGCGAGGAATCAGGTATCCAGCGAACAAATTGAATACCGTGTAAAATGCTGTTTGTATAGTGACAGCTACGGGTAAGTTTGGCGTCACGGAAATCAAGAACATCCCGAGATAAGTGTAGTATAGCAGTGAAGAGAATGTACAGTAGAAATACCAAAAGACCTTATACACCGACCAATAGTATCCAATCATTGGATATGTAACGACTGAAAATACAAGTGCTTGCACAAAGACATATGGGATCTCAATGGCCACCTACAAAACCAAATGTACAAACCTTGAGAAGTTAGATATGATGAGCCACAATAAACCAAATTTATCAAGATAACATGTCCAATATGTTCCACAATAAAAGATGCATAGGAACTTCTTTAAGTGTGATGCAGTATATCTAGTGAAAACATTAAAAAGACGGTGAAAGCTGATGTTTGGTTCTTGTTGAGAATAAAATCATTATATTCTGTGAGCCTCATTGAGTAGATGGCCTATATTGTTTTCTAGATTTGGCATGGAAGTTGCAATATTCAAGATAAACACCATCAACGTGTTGTTAAGGTATCGAAGCTGAAAACAAAGCAGAACTAGAGCATGAACCACGTACTTGTGCTGCTGAATAAGCCCATGAAGCATACATTCCAGAAAATCTCTCTCTATAAAGCACCGTTCGCTCTCTGCCAATGAATGGAAGAACTGTCGAACAGCAGTTTGCGCCACAGAAAAGCGTGGAAATAAAAATTGACCCAAGCAAAGTGAGAAAACTCTGTTGATTATTTCTGCCAAGGCAAATGGAGAAACAAAACCAAGTTAAAAAAGAAACTGCAAGAAAAGTTGCAAATTTTCAAATTATATCACTTGAGGATACTCATTCTAGAAAATTCATGATTTCCATCCTGAGAAACACGCAAAATAATAAAACTAGGACCTATGAACCCGTTTACTTCTATAGGTTAGCCTTCTGAATCATTTACATAAACCGGTATATCAATTCACCATAAGCTTTTAGACAAGGTTCATGCATACTAGATTCTACATTTTCTTGAGTTTATTTATGTAAAGCAACAATATTTTGAACCAACTCAAAGAAATGTTAAATAGCATCTGATTTAGTAGTACTGACAGATGAAGGTTATTTGAACAGAAGAGAAGATTGTGTCAAGCTTTGCTCAGAATTCCATACTTACATTTTCTTTCCTTGACCCCAGAACAAGAAGCCGAAATAGAAAGCCGAAAAAAGAATAAATATAATGCGCATCAAGTTGTATGAAGGGCTTCTCCAATAAGACCAGTGCTGCTTCCACAGGCAAATCTTGAATTGCCCCCAACCATTTTGTGAATAACGCCTAGGGAAATACAGATCTTTTGAACCAGAAGGTGGTGTCATCAGCTTTTGCACAAGCTCTTTGTTACTCCTTCAAACAATTTATCCAAATTAAAATGCAATAGTGTGAGCCATAACTATATATTGTGATTATATTTACGTCAGTCTGCAATTATATTTACATGCATGCAGTGTGTGGACGAATATATATATATATATACATATGTATGTATGTATGTATGTATGTATGTATGTATGTATATATATATATATATATATATATATATATATATATGTATGTATGTATATATATATATTGAAATATAATATGTTGCCATAAATGAGATAATCCCTATTAACTCACTCTTGTAGAGTAGAATTTTCGTAAATCCCAGCAAAGTCTATTCCAAGTGCGGCTTCTGAGGACGTGGATGTGACCTCCAGCATCCATGTAGCAGGATTGTAGTTATCTTTAATTTTTGTAACACCATTTATGCCCTATTACAATGTTAACAAAAACAAATCATACGTATGGTTTTAGTAATTAAGCTTTGCGATTAAGGAGATGTGTCTCTCTTCAAAGAGAAGCAAGATATGTAACAAAAAGAATTGTGCTATGAAGAAATAATTTGAAGCATAAAAATACTCACTTCAAAATATTCAATTACTTCGGAAGACTGATGACCTAAGGGTCCATAGTAGATCATGCGACCTCCAGCTTTTAAGAGTACTAACTGTAAGTACAACAGATAGGTAAATGATCTATTACTCGATGTAAACTAAAACTTGAGAAAGTTATCCAAAATGAACTCATCCTGTTAAAATAATAAAAACTAATTTCTGTTTTCGCAACAGAAATCTGTTTCCAGTGCACAAGTTATTATACAATGTTATAAAGTAGACATCATGCTTAAATCTTTTCATGGATCCCCCACAACACTAAAAACCAAGCTAGACAAATTATACATGAGAGTGTCATCATTTAGAATCAGTCTAAACAGCTATGAGTTTGAACTGAATTATGACTTGATTCGCAATGAATTGATGGTGATTAATGTTTTGTGATGTATATATATAAATAAACATTCAATTGCAAATATATTTTAGGTCAAGTACCTCATCAAATGCTTCGAATATGTCAATACTTGGTTGGTGAATGGTACAGACAATTGTTCTTCCAGTATTAACCACATTCTTTACAGCCCGCATTACAACGGCTGCTGCTCTAGCATCCAATCCAGTAGTAGGCTCATCCATAAAGATAATGGAGGGGTTAGCAACAAGTTCCACTGCTATTGTTAGCCGCTTCCGTTGCTCCGTTGAGAGACCATCAACACCAGGCAAGCCCACCAGTGCATCTTTAATTCCATCAAGTTCAATAGTTTCAAGTACTTCTTGCACAAAGGCCTATAAATGAGATTGACACATAAAGTTCAATACAAATCAGAGTAGATAAAAGTGTCAAATACCAAACCAGAACAATGCAAACTTCATACATGTTTTGTCGTTAAATCAATAGATGGGTGAAGACGCAACCAAGCAGAGAAAATGACGGATTCTTCGACAGTTATTTGAGGAGTATGTAGATCAGTTTGTTCGCAGTAACCCGAAATCCTAGCAAATGTGCTTTGAACTTTCGGATAACCTCCTATTCTAATTTCTCCTTCCACAGTACCACTAGTTTTTCTGCCAGCAAGAACATCGAGAAGCGTTGTTTTTCCAGCTCCACTGACACCCATTAGTGCTGTAAGAACACCAGGCCTGAATGAACTGGTAATGTCAGAAAGAAGCTTAAGCCTCTTCTGAGTAAAACCATGCTCCTTCATTGCCTGTAAACAAAGAACTGTAATATAAAGAACCCAGGTCTAAAAATAATTATTTTTCGTTGTTTGGTATTTTTCGTTGTTTGGTATTTGCAAGAATACCAACAATAATCCAAATAAATTGAATGATGTGTTTACCGTAGGAGTTTCAATATAGTACTGCAAATCTTGAAATACTATAGTTAAGGGTTCAAATGGTAAAACCATTCTGTCTGCAACAACTGATGAAATATCCTTTAGTACAGTGAGAGGAAACCCAGGAAAAAAATAACAGTATAGAGCCCTCAAAGGGAAAAAGCTCACCATTGTGAGATTTTTCATATCTACTAGGAGGAGGAATCTTGCACTCTTGTTCAGCTGGAGAATTGTCTTCTTGTTCTTTACTTCCTTCTGGTCGAGATATTTTTTCGCTTGAAATAATAGCAGGTGAACCAGGAGCTGATGAATATATGGATATAATTATTTTGTGCAAATGAGTTTATATTGTATGTTTCACTTCATACATGTTTTATAGACTTAGAGTACCATTTAAGAAACTCAAGGCCAATGTATAGCCAACACTGAAGAACACCGTGAACCCTAAAAGCGCCAATACCGATATCCAGAAAAGATCTTCACTGAATTCAAATCCCCGGTTTTCAAGAATTTGAGTTCCTACTGTTGTATTTCCAGAGAGCTCCTTCACAAAACAATTATCAAAATTAGGTGATCTGATAGAAGCTGCCTATATACAAGCTGAAAACAGTAGATACAGCTCCGATAACAACACCTGGAGCTAAACACTAACCTTGTGCCATCTTGATGCATGAAATTCATTTCCAGAAAGAGCAATAATTCCATATGATAGAGGCGAAATCCAAAATCCCCACTTTAACCAATCTGGCATGGATGCTGCAAGAAACATGATTACTTGAGTGACATCCATAAGGAGGGATATTTGAAAAGAAATTGTGTGATGGAAAAAATTAATTATATACGTAAGATGAAAAATACTCACGTCTTGGGATATTAAATCCACTGAATAACAACAGAAACAGGACTGTCAAACTAGTGACAGTTGAAGATGAAATGTTAGTCCGACATATAGAGGCAATGAATCGGTACATCGAGCTAAACGCCACGTGTGAGACAAATAATACAATTATCTGGCGAAAGAACCTGGACGTAGCAAAATTCAGTATGATAACAGAAAGTATAGTATGCATTGTAGGAATTGTCATGAAACAAAAACAGAAATCACTCAAAGTCATGTTGTGTTCACTAACCTTCCTGGCTCTGGAGTATAACCAATAGTGAAGTAAGTAAGAGATGTCCACACTACAGCAACCAACAGCGAGAGAGGAATTCTGATAATAGTGGCTGGTATTGCATATGCCCAAGCAGGGTAAAAGTACAGTTCCCTTTGCTTATAGAAAATTGGAAGTCTTGCAACAGTCATAGAAAGTTCAGTCCATACATCAAAAAGGAAAATGATTAAAGAATAATAAATAGCTCCCAGGTAGTTATTCCCACGGACAATATCAATGCCCATCTGCGTCCTCAAGAATACTGTCATACTGATCAATGCAATTACGACAAGCTGCAAATGAACAAATTTCCTAGTGTTAGGTGGTTGCGTGATACACAAAGAACATGGTTGCTGCGCTTTCACATGTAAGGTTATAAACGTGAAAGAAAGGATTGTAAAATAGGTGATTTTTACCTGAAAAAATTTGAATATGTAAACAAAGGAGTTCCTTTTGAGGAGAAGAAATTCTTTCGACATACAGGCTCTGAACAGAGTCCACTTTGAAATAGAATACACACTGAAATTGATAGCATTCTTGAGGCCCCTGGACTTGTCGAATGGAAAAGATAGTTCCTCGCTAAGTTTCTTTCCATAAGGAGAATCTTTGAACTTCTTTGAAAACATATCAATGCAAATATAGCTGTAAGGTTGCTGCGATTCATGCCAGTATTGTTCTTGGTCTTTCCTAGAGATAACCTGGAATCGACTCCAAATTTTACTCCTTTGGCTTGTGAGATTAGAAAAAAAATAATAGAAGCACCAATACAGTATTTTTCTTGCCTCTTGGAGGAAATCAGCAACTCCTTTCCTCTCGGGGCATGTAAATCCACAGCTCCTAAAAAATTCTAAAACATCGCACCGGGCTCCGTGATAGATAATATTTCCCTCTCCCATCAGTATAATGTCATCAAAAAGATCAAAGGTTTCTGGTGCTGGCTGGAGAAGCGAAACAAGTACTGTAGCATCTGTTATGTGTGACAGTTGTTGAAGACAACAAATAACTTGATATGTGGTGGAGCTGTCTAAGCCATTTGAGATTTCATCCATAAATAAAGCTTTTGTTGGTCCAACAATCATCTCTCCTGTAAATGCATTCATAATATGCACTAATTTGTATATTCGGTGGTGCAGTACTTTTGCCATATAAACAAACATAGATATATTACTAAACGTTACCTGTTGTCAGTCTCTTTTTCTGACCACCAGAAATACCTCGCCTCATGGCATCTCCAAATAGTGTGTCAGCACAAATATCCAGGCCAAGAATCTGAAAAATGCACGAAACAATGATGCTCCAGAACAATATGGGTGTAATGAACAATTCAGATTACATCTACAATGATAATACCTTCAATATGTAATCTGTTTGGAGACTGGTCTTTTGTCCTTCCACAGAAATTGCCTGTGTTAACAAGCATGTCCCAGTGAGTATTAGAATGTGAGTTTGCAAGTCCATTTTTGGCACAGCAGCCGACAAAGGCACAATTGTAAAGCTTGCAACCTAAGAGTGCTCGTTTTCATATAGTTTTAATGCTATAGCATAATCAACATTTTATATTGGCAGTGAATCAAATCATCATAGAAAGAAGGGCAAGAAATTTCTCTTACAAGCATCTCATATAATTATAATTACAAAATGATTTATTTTGACAAGTCAAGTAATTGAAGAAATCCTACATTCAAATTAGGACGAAATAAAAATGTAGATTATACTTGAGAGTAACTCCGGGGACCAAGAAAATCAGGATGCAGAATATCAAGCTCACATAAAGTACCTTCATGTAAGTATCTATGTCCGGATCAGGAATAATTTTGGCCTCTTTCTCCCTTCTGGTAAGATCAATCATAGTTTCTTCGGAGGAAGAGAGAACGATAAGGTCACTTAGCATTACAAAAGTATCTTCCAAATATAAGGCTGAGTATCAGTCAGATAACAAACCTGCTCTGCTCCCAATACCCTGACAGCATGCTGAAAAATCAAGTGTTTCTCTGACTGTCATCTGAGGGATGTGCAGGTCATTTTGGCTTATATAAGCTGATGTTTTCTGGACTACAAACTCATCAAATTCGTACCCATTGTAAGATATTTCACCAGATACCTGTTGTCCAGAAAAAAGTTGCAAGCATTCAATTCTGAATGAATCCATCACTAGGGGCACCGAATTTCCAGTAAATTGGTTGTATATGATCCACAAATATGTTACTCTAAAGCAGAAGAGCAATGAGTTCGTTTGAGATAAATACTGTGGAAAATTTTATGCATTAGCGTCGAAATGAATCTTTTGAAATGCTGAAATACTCTCTTTTCTGAATACCAATTTTGCGTTGGAATCTGATACTGCTATTCAAGGAAAATAAAATAATAGGCACCTTCAGCGATTTATCCAGATTTCCTGATAGAGCTTTCAACAGTGTGGTTTTTCCGCATCCTGGAGGACCAAGCAACAGAGTCATTCTGCAATTTGGAATTTTAAACTTTCAGATATGTTAGACAAAACAGGTAGAAACATCCAAGTTCTATTAAAACTCAATCTTCTCCTGAACTGGTATGAAAGTACAGAGTAAACTCTTTTCTCGATCAAAGTCCTTGAGAATACAGTACTTTATGTAAAACTAAAAATCTGGTTCATATACAACCCTCATCAAGTAACCAGTACTAGAAATTGTATCTAAAAAGAACCAGAACCGCGTGGGCATGGTAACAACGGAAGAGGTATGGCTAGCTCTTCAGCCATAGAGTTCTCAGCATTACAACATGTGGAAAGTCCATTATGTAATAGATATTCGGGATTCAGTGTAGTTGACAAGCTGGTTTCTATGAATAAGGCTCTGTTCTCTTCAACTGCAATTTTCGGAACTAAACTGAACTGAACTGAATTGTAGTATAAAATATAACTAAGCAGAACTGAACTGAACTGAACTGAATGGAACTGAACTGAATGAGTTTTCAATTGAAGAGAACAGAGCCTAACTTATAACGAAATGCTTCCACAATGTACCTTCCAGGCTTAATGACACAACTAACATCTTTAATGATATTTATCTTCGCCCCTTGCGATAATCCAGGAAGTCTGGTAATGTTCTGTTAGAAGAAATTAGACTTTCTTATCAGAATATGGATGGCAATGGGCAAACACACACATACGGAATAAAATAAACATAAAACCGATTCAAAGTCAGAAACATAACCAATAAAAGAATATAGCATATAGAAGGTAAGAGAAGGGACAAAGGCGCTGTCGCTGGGAGATACACAAAAGAACTAAAACGCCAGAGGCATAAATGAAAAGGACCATGCATTTACACTATCCTCTATTCTGAGTTAAGGCTATGCACGCCTAGGGTCAATAAACAGTATTAGGAAACATAAATTATAGACAAACTGCTTCAATTTAGCATTCAAAATACCATAAGTAGTAGACTCACCAGAAGAAGGCCTTTAAAAGTGTTCCATAGAGTTGGGAGGGGTTTCCCGCGAACAACTCGACACTCAGCTTCTACCTGTAAATCAGTACATCTCACCTCAATCGTAGGTAATTTTACACCAACTCTGCAAGAATAAGTTCAAAATTTTCGCTTTATACGAGTCCTTCTGTGAATGTAAATTGCAACAACAATTTATTTAGTCTGTAGCCAAAAAAAGGAGAATTCTGACCTGTCCATTCTTTTTCTCATTTTATGCAAGAGTCTAAGATTGTCATTTTCGATGTGCTTGATGAGCTTCTCAATTAACATATGCTTCTCCGGAGCACTCAGCTTAGCAACATCGACCACCTTTCTTCCGTTGTTCCCATTCTCAACCCCGTTCACTTCCTCAAACAGAGAAGACCTCAGCCGATCAAGGGTTGGAAGCCTATCAATAGCAGCCCACTGCATGAGAGCCTCTTCATCAAGGTCAACATTGGTTCTGGAACTTAACTCCGAATTGCTCCGAAATCGTGAAGAGAGACCCCGAAATGATGACCTCAAACTTCTCCCTATCTCCGGCAGCTGAAACCCACGCGACTCTATTTCATTGTTGCCAAACGACCGAGCCATTCCTGATCAAACGGTCTGCAACTGTGACAGGGTATATCCACAGTAGCAGATTTTGTAGTTTGGCCTATAATGCAATGCATTAAGTAGAGCTCAATCATAGGTAATCCAGTGCATCACTCTGATATCATTGAATAATCGTAATCTTATAAAAATGGCATCAGAATAACGACAAGATTAGTCAATTTCACAATTGCAGCAGTTGACTTTCCAATAAAATATACTCCGGATATTGACAGTTGGGAATTGAATAGTTATAACTATCAATAACAGCCCACTACTCACTGCAACTTCTTGAATAGTTAAATTGAGAAATTGTATAATAAACCAGAAGTAGTATCATGCAAAAGCAAGGTTCTTGCACGAGGCATATAAGATTCCATTCAACAAAATACAGCTATGTAACACGCTAAGTGACACAAAAGCATGAATTTTGAAGCCTACTTAATTAATAATAAAGTACTAAACAGATACTGTATAACAAGAAAAATCAATCAATTACTTAGAACCGACTATCTATAATGCAATTTCATTGAATAAGCATGAAAAACAACAGAGACTTTAAACGCTTTGTCTCCATCAAGATTTACAGAAAAGTCAGGTCTAACTTCTAAAATTGAAGCGATATATTCAGTGAAAATCATACCATCTCAAGAATCCATAACAAATAAATCAAAGTTAATTCAATCCGACCGTTGATTAAATCTGACGGCAAGAACCCTAATTTTACGAATTTGGTACATTTTGGTTCTTCTATTGCTGGCCTTTGTACACCAGCATTTAAATAATCACCGGTTTTTGCTTAGGGACCTAATAGTTTTTTATTTCTCACATCTAGTCCTCAAAATTGACTTTAATTTTCAATTGAGTCCAAATAATTTTCAATTCAGTCCCCATATTTTCCATTTCTTTCCAACAGACAACTTGTCACAAAGATGTTTGTATATTTCTCACTCACCAGTAATTCTGGTAGAAGATAGTCCACCTTTTATCGTTTTCTAGATTCTCTGTCGAGTCTTCGACATATTGCAGTTAAGGCATTGCAGGATGCATCATCAGAGTGGCATGGAAAACAGAAGACCAGCATGACTCACACTATCCAAGAATAAAACTAGCTTAAAGAAAGAAAAATTGAATGTTGTTTTCTAGTAAGTATATGATACTGACTGCAGTTTAGGATTACAATCTACCTCTTCTGAAAGTTGAGCTTCTTTATGAAGTATGCAAATAGAGAAGCAAAAAAGATGGGATATAAAATCAACATTACACCTACAAGAGGTAACATTTTGCGGTCATATCCAAAATATTCTCCCAGAAATGCTGCTACTGTTTTGGTCTCCCCAAACACCGAAATCTCCTTTTCCACGTCTCCAAATTGTGAAGTGAGCATGCCGTTTAGCGACCAGGAAGTAGGGACCAGGTAATAAAGTCAGATCCACCACTTGGGAATTTGCTGAAAAATCAAGAATGCATATACTAGTTATAAGATGATAATGAAATTTCATTGATTCCACCAAGTTCTCCTTCATATTCTCTGATTTACATCAGAAGAAAGAAACTATATTATTCGTGATCACCTGATGTATCGTTTACCCAAGACTTTGTCTATGATGGAAATAAATAGTTCAAGTAGACATTTGCTAAAATGTTTAGTCAAACAGAAAGTGTCTCTTGCATTTTGCACTGTCAATAATAAATGAAAGTTATGTGCAGATTATTAAGCTACGAGTGAAGAGAAGTACTTACAGGGCGGGGAATCAGAAAGCCAGCAAGCAAATTGAACACGTTGAAAAAGGCTGTTTGTGCAGTGGCAGCAACAGGTAAGCTCCGGGATATTGACATAACCATCATCCCGAGATAAGTGAAGTATAACTGTGTGCAAAACATGGTGTAGAAGTACCAAACAGCCTTGTATATCGACCAATAGTATCCAATCATTGGATATATGATGACAGTAAATACAAGTGCCTGAACAAAGACATAGGGGATCTCGATTGTCACCTGAAAAATCAATCGTACAAAACTCTTTAATTTGTTAGATTCTCTGAGTTCAAACTTTGTGCACTTCAAATTCTTTTGGTCTCAGAAAAATTGACGAACCTTGATAAATTACATCTATCGGAGTCTGTGTTATGTATTCCAAAGATAATTCCATTTCTATCCTGTTTGTATGAGTCTAATCTCTCCACAATGACCACTTCTTGTGTAAGTTATAACAGAGATGAAGTAATTGTAATTTTTTTTAGCTATTGACAGGTTCTTGCTTGAAGATAAATCACTATATGACTATCCAGCCTTACAGAACAATTTTCCGTACTGTTTTATATTTTATCATGGAATTTGCATTAAAATTCTATAGCATGGATGACATTTATGTTAAGGTTATCAAGGAAGAAATTTAGCAGTAAATACGTACCTGTGCTGCTGAATATGCCCATGAAGTATACATTCCAGCAAACATTTCTCTGTGAAACACAGTTCGCTCCTTGCTGACGTATGGAATAACTAACGAAGTATTGTTGGTGCCGCAGAAGAGTGTGGAAGTGTAAATTGCACCAAGCAGAGTAATTAAACTTTGTTGAGTATGTCTGTCAAGGACTCAAGGCAAATGAAATGAATCAATGGATTAATCTTAGACGGCTAAAGAAACTAATTGTACTGATTGTAAAAGAATTCAATTAGAAATATTGGTCACTTTCATTGGATCAAACTGAATCTAGATATTCTAAGAGACAAGTCACAGGTGTGATGGAATACATATCTCAGAACTCAGAAGTGGATCCTAGAAACCCAACACTTTAATATCACTTGAATATTCGTTACGTTGATTATGTTTGATCTTCTAAACCATAATATTTCCAAAGAACATCCATTGATATTTGATATTACAATCTAGATTTAACTCTTGAGCTAATTTTCCATAAAGAAAAGAACGTTTTGAATGTCATCAACTCAACTGGATGTTCAAGGCACCTGATTTAGTAGTATTGGTAGGTGAAGGTCATCTGAGCAAAAAATAATTCAATTTAAGACTTTTTCAGAAGAATGTACTTACATTTCTTTTCCTTGACCTCGAAACAAGAATCCAAAATACAAAGCTCCAAAAAGCATGTATAGCAAACGCAGCAAATTGTACGAAGGGCTTCTCCAGTAAGACCAATGCTGCTTCCACAGGCAAGCCTTGAATTGTCCCCAACCATTTAGTGGATAGCACGTAGCAAAATGCAGATCCTTTGAACCAGAAGGTGGTGTCATCAGCATTCCCACAAGCTCTTTATTTTGCCTTCAAGAGATTATCCAAATACATAACATACTGAGCTAACATATACTATATAGTTACATGCAGTCTTAAATAATATACTGAGTAAATAACAATAAACACCACTTAATTTAGCCGAATCAAATAATGTCTAAGAATCTAAGATCAGTGAAGAGACCTAACTTGGGTCACAAAGTAAAATGTGAATGCTCCAACAAATTTAAGGACATTAACCTTGTACCATCTTTCATGGACAGCATGCACAAAGTTACTTCAAAGAAAATTAAAATGATTTTTGCCAGTTGCACTCACTCTCGAAGAGCAGAACATTCATACATCTGAGCAAAGTCTATTCCAAGTTTTGCTTCTGAGGACGTGGATGTGACATCTAGCATCCATGTAGCAGGATTGTAATTGTCTTTGATTTTGGGGACACTGCTGAAGCCCTATTACACAGTTAAATGGGTGAAAACAAAATAACACAGGATTATGGTCAGAACTATGCCGCCATATGAATTTGTCACCATTGGGAGAGACAAATAAGAATGTAGATTTCTGGAAAGTAAGACGGATCACCTCAAAATATTCAATTACTTTAGCAGAGTTCTGACCCAAGGGACCATAGTAGATCATTCGACCTCCATATTTTAAGAGTACTAACTGCAAATAAAAATGGTGGTTAGTATTATGTTGCACGCAACAACAGTAGATGCAGTAGAATTACACAGACAAGTTATCTTTTTGGTAGATAGCTTAATCTATTCAGAAGTTAAGAATTATTTGCACCGGAATCGTTTGCACAAACACAACTTATATATGCATGAATGCATCAACGTGAACTAAACACCTTTCTGAAATCATTTTAATGAAGTATAAAACATTAAACGTCCAAGTTTGATAGTACAAGATAAGAAATGAGATGGACATCATTCATAGAGAGTCAAAATTGAGAAACTAATTCAAGGTCAAGAACCTCATCAAATGCTTCAAATATGTCTATACTTGGCTGGTGAATTGTGCAAACAATTGTTCTCCCAGTATTTGCCACATTCTTTACAGCGCGCATGACAATAGCCGCTGCTCTGGCATCCAACCCAGTTGTAGGCTCGTCCATAAATATAATGGAGGGGTTAGCAACAAGCTCCACTGCTATTGTCAGCCGCTTACGTTGTTCATTTGAGAGGCCATCAACACCAGGCAACCCCACTAATGCATCTTTAAGTTCATCAAGCTCGATGGTTTCTAGTACTTGTTGCACAAACTCCTAATGGAAGTGAAGCAGGAAATTAAATATTACTTATAAGAGGAGATTAAATACTAGCATAGAACTAAACCAGAACTATGTAACATCATACGAGTTTCGTCTTTGGATCAATGCTAGGGTCAAGGCGTAGCCAGGCAGAAAATATAATTGATTCTTCTACAGTTATTCGAGGAGAATGTATGTCAGTTTGCTCGCAGTAACCAGAAATCCTGACGAATGTGTTTTGAACTTTGGGATAACCTCCTATTTTCACTTCCCCTTCCACAATACCACTAGTTTTTCTACCAGCAAGAACATCGAGAAGTGTTGTTTTTCCAGCTCCACTGACACCCATCAGTGCAGTTAGAACTCCTGGTCTGAATGAACCAGTGATATCGGAAAGAAGCTTAAGCCTTTTCTGAGTAAAACCACGCTCTTTCATTGCCTAAAACCGAATAATGGTTAGACAATCAGTGGGATGTTAAGTAATTAAATCACGTAAAGAAAATCAAATAAAATTTAGTTCCATCTTTACCATAGGGGTTTCCACATAGTACTGAACATCTTGAAACACAATAGTTAATGGTTCAAATGGTAAAACTACCCTCTCTGCAACAAAATACAGAACATCATTTAGTACAGTGCGAAAAGCCTACACAGGCTATTGTCTATTCAAAGGAAGGGGATTAGCTAACCATTGCGATGTATTGTATTTGTTATAAGACGGGAAATCCTGGTTTGTTCTACAGAATGTGCATTTTCCTCTAGTTCTTTACTTCCGTGTAGTTGAGAGAGTTTTTCACTTGAGATGATAACGCGTGAACCAGGAGCTAGAGAATAGATATGGATCAAATATATATACTTGGAAGCAAATCGCGTTCATATATGCTACACTTCAGTCATTTTCTCACCTTTTAAGAAACTTAGGGCCAATGTAAAGCCGATGTTGAAGAGCACTGCAAATCCTAAAAGGGCAAGAACTGATATCCAAAATAGTTGTTCACCAAAGTTGAATCCACGATTTTCAAGAGTTTGAAGTCCAACTGTTGTATTTCCAGACAGCTCCTTCACAAAAATTAACTAACTAAAAATTACTATATATCATTTAATTTCCATAACCCTGAAACATCAAAGGATCGATGATATATGGATACACGAAGTAACAAAATGATTTGAATAAGATAAAAAAAAATTGGTGACCATATGCTTAAAAGACCGATGAATCTCACATATCTAAACATAACCAAGTTACTTGGATGAATCTCACATATCTAAACATAACCAAGTAATTATAAGGTGGTTGAGGTAAGGAGTTATAAGGTGGTTGAAGCGGAAGACAAGAAGTAATGGTAATTGAGCCCTTGTAATATAATTAGCTTATTCAAAAAAAAAAAAAAAAAAAAAAAAAAAAAAAAAACCAAGTTACTTAGATGAAAATGCTCGTATAACTCCACCATAAGGTCGTTCCACTTATAACGATGCCTTACTGAAATTATTAAGAGAAGATAGTGAACATAGATAGCAAAAGTCTATAGAAATTAAAGCATCTATGTTTTAGCCTAAAGCCATTTCCTTTCTTTTCTGTTAATGCTTTCACTTGGCTACTTTTATAGCATGAGATCGAGGCATACTGCAGAGATGCACAATATTTTGTGCCCTCGTGCAAAATGACCCCTAGATACAACTCGAACTCAAAGAAATCTTGGAGTCAAACACTAACCTTCTGCCACCTTGGAGCATGAAATTCATTTCCTGAAAGGCCTATCATTCCATATGATAGAGGCGAAATCCAAAATCCCCATTTTAACCAAGTTGGCATGGATGCTGGAAGAAACATTACTTGTTTGAGCACCGGGAAGTGTTCACTTGAAGACAATTGGGGACTTTAAAATTGAATTAGAAAGAACGAAAATTACTTACGTCGTGGGATATTAAAGCCACTGAATAACAGCAGAAATAATATGACCCACCCCACTAACAGCTGCTGTAGTCGCAATCAGACTGCGGAAGACAGATGGAATAAAACAGTACATTGAAACAAAGGCCACATGTGAAGCAAACAACAGAATCATTTGGCGAAAGAACCTGTAAATGCCAATGAAACATCATGACTAAATTGTTTGTGGTAGCTAATATAAGTGATGGGCCATCCAATTGAACTTTTATGGTTCTTGAGCCTGTTGTTTTACTAACCTTTCAGCCTCTGGGGTATATCCAACAACGTAATAAGTAAGAGATGTCCAAAGTACAGCTATAACCAACGAGACAGGCATGCTGATTATGGCAGCTGGAATCGCAAATGCCCAAGCAGGATAGAAGTTAAGGTCCCTCTGTTTGTAGAAAACTGGAAGTCTTGCAGTAGTCATGGAGAGCTCAGGCAGACCGTGATAAAGAATCATTAACATGGAATAGTAAAGGGCTCCCAGGTAACTATTTGCATGGGCCATATCAATGTCCATCTGCGTCCTCAGGAATACAGTCATAGTTATGGAAGCAATAATGACTATCTGCAAAATCAAATGCTCACTTCAGGAACTAAAATTGAAAAATGATGATGCACATTGGATGAACTTTGAAAATAGTTTCATTTAACCTGAACAAACTTGAATATATGTATGAAAGAGTACCTTTTCAGGAGAAGGAATTCTCTTGACATACTGGCTCTAAATAGAGTCCATTTAGGAAGAGAGTACGTGCTAAAACTGAGAGCATTCTTTTGGCCCTTGGACTTATCAAGCGACACGGAGAGTTCCTCGCTGTGATCCTTCCAGTAAAGAGACTTCTTAAATTCTTTTGCAAAAGTATCAACAGATATGTAACTGTATGGCTGTTGGGTTTTATGCCAGTATTGTTCTTGATCTTTTCTAGACATAACCTGGAAAAACAAGTCAAAAAATTATTCATTTAGTACAACGGCAATCAACATACTGTATTAGTACTAAAGGTGTACTTGCCTCCTGGAGAAAATCAGCCACTCCTTTCCTTTGAGGACAAGAAAATCCATAACTCCTGAAAAATTCTAAGACATCACTTCGAGCTCCATGGTAGACAATATTTCCTTCTCCCATCAATATAATGTCATCAAAGAGTTCAATAGTTTCTGGTGCCGGCTGCAGAAGGGCTACAAGTACTGTAGCATCCATGATGTGTGACAGTTGTTGAAGATAGCAAATAATTTGAAATGTTGTAGAACTGTCTAAGCCATTTGAGATTTCATCCATAAATAAAACTTTTGTTGGTCCAACAATCATTTCTCCTGAAATACAATAGCATGCTTGGTGAGTGTGCTATGTACGGAAAGTGTTAAAGAAATTATGTTCATTCGGGGACAAGTTCGAAAGTTATAAAAAGACGTGCATTTATCACCAAATGAGCTCAAGTGTAATAGATAACTACCTGTTGTTAGTCTCTTCTTCTGACCACCAGAGATACCTCTCCTCATGGCATCTCCAAATAATGTGTCAGCACATATGTCAAGACCAAGAATCTGAAGATATGTGTCGAGCATAGGAAATTTCAAAAAACGTTGCTCTGCAAGATGTGAAACGCGAAATGATTAATATTACACCTATGATACCTTCAGTATGTAGTCCGTCTGAAGACTAGTCTTTAGTCCTTCCACAGAAGTTGCCTGTGGATGTGAGCAGGTACAAGTGCACTAATCAGATAGTTCAAATCTCGAATACATCGTAGCAAAATGCATGTCTTATATTTATATGTAGAGGGCAAAATTCTGGAATCATGCAATAGATGTACCTTCATATAAGAGTCAATGTCAGGATCTGGAACAATTTTGGCTTCTTTCTCCCTTCTGGTAAGCTCAGTCATAAATTCTTTGGAGAAAGAACATTCTCAGCACAGTGAATATAAAAATGCAAAATCTTGTCAGAGTATGATTCATCAATTGACTCACCTGCTCTGCTACCAATACCCTGACAGCAAGCGGAAAAATCTAGTGTTTCCCTAACTGTCATTTCAGGGATGTGTAGATCATGTTGACTTATATAAGCTGATGTCTTCTGAGGTACAAACTCATCAAATCTGTATCCATTGTAGGATATCTCACCAGATACCTGTTCCAGTTAAAAATTAACTACCTTAGCTCAAAATGATACAGTTTCTGAATTCTGTAATTAAACCAAATGTGAACAATGGATTGAGGAAATCACGGTCCAGAAAGGATCTGTTGTACGATAAGTCACGAAATTTTTTACTCCAGTATCGAACAGTGATGATGAGCTCCTTTGATAAGTTAAACTTCTCAAGACTGAGAACTGAACCAACATCAAAGTTTTTGAGCTCAAACTGTTCGATAGGATTCAATCCATTCTTCACCATTAATGATTCAAAATAATAGGTTTGATGTATTATATGACTCAAAATAGCATTGCACCTTGAGGGCTTTGTCCAGATTTCCAGATAGAGCTTTCAACAGTGTAGTCTTCCCACACCCTGGAGGACCAAGTAACAGAGTCATCCTGCAGTCAGAAAGTTCATGAGCGGATATATCCTGGAAAACCAATCCGATGTACAAGTAGTGGAAACTGTGTTGTTGAAGCAAATCCATTTTAGAACTTAAAGCTTCTGAAAAATACCTTCCAGGCTTAATGAGACAACTAATATCTCTAATGATGCTTATCTGAGCTTTACGTGACGGTAAACCAGGAAGCCTGGTAATATCCTGTTACCAAAATAGAATTATTTTTTCAGAATATAGACATTTTATTAAATGAATTTCTTGAATTAAATTGTTCTTGTTAACATGTTCATTTTTTCCATGATACCAGTTGAATGAACAATAATACATGCACGTTAATAAATTAGTTGTATCCATTTTCATAATTATTCGAAGCAAAAGAAATTGCAAGACATGACAACATAAGCAGAAAATAGTCTGTTTTCAAGTGACACACAAAGGAACTAACTGAAGTGAACTCTATGGTCATAACCAGTTAATCAACCATAGGGTTATAACCTGAAACTATTTAACAGGTCCAGTGAACCCTGCGGAGGCATAAATTCAAAAGATTCATGCAATACTTATTGGGAATCGAATCAGGCTAATAAGTTGCAGTCTGAATATTGTTAGCAGCTGATCTGATAATTTGATTTCAAATTTACCCAGATTGATTAACTAGGTGTATAACTACACAATATGAAAAAGTATGAAAACCTTACCAACAGCATGCTTTTAAAAGAGTTCCACAGAGTTGGGAGTGGCTTTCCGTAAACAACTTCACACTCGGCCTCAATCTGCAAATTAGTGCATCTCACCTCAATAGTAGGCTGTTTTAGGCCAACTCTACAAGATCAAATAAGCAAGACTGTATTAAAAAGTATCATTAAACTCCCAGTCTGATAAACTCAAACAATGAATGCCCAAAAATACATCGAGGCTTCATATAAATAAAACAGAAGAACTCACCTGTCCATTCTTTTTCTCATTTTACGCAACAGTCTGAGGTTATCATTTTCAATGTGCGTGATGAGCTTCTCGATCAACATGTGCTTCTCGGGAGCACCCAGCTTTGTTACATCAACCACCTTTAATTCTTTCGAGCTACTCTCACTCCCTTCATGTACCTCGAACAGAGAATGTCTTGTCCGATCAAAAGTTGGAAGCCTGTCAATAGCAGCCCACTGCAGTAGAGCTTCTTCATTAAGATCATCATGGGTCCCAGAACTTAAACCTGAATCAGTTCTGAAACTTGACGTAAGATGCCGAAATGATGATGTCAAGCTTCTTCTCATCTCAGATAGCTCTATCCTCAGTGACTCTATTTCACCTTCGCCATATGCCTGCGCCATTCCTGCCTGAAGCTGTGTGAAAGTATGCAAACGCAGAAGTTTACATCTACGCTAATATATTGAGATAAACATCGAATGTTTATTCTAGCAATTCAACACTGGTAGAGAGACTGTAGGGAGAGACTTTTGCTCCATTCGACAAGTTGAATCTTACGACTGACTCAAGATAGAGTGCAATAGCAGGTAAGGCATTGCAGTAATTGATGGCATGACTAACATAAGACTGACATGATCATGCACATGATCCGAAGGAAAACAATTTAAAAGGTACATTTTAAATTAGCAACCAGCAAACTTCTTTATAAAATATGTGCAAGTTCCTAACAAGAAAAATTAGGTATGTTATAATAATCAGAGGCTGAGAAGCACACATATATAAGTATAAGCAAGTTAGTCTTACATAGGAACAGCAGCACTTGTGATTCAACTATTAAATCTATTTTATTCTACATAAAGACAGTTATACACTTATACAGCACGTTCAATATCATGAAAGATCTCAAGTCTAACAACCAAATAAACAAATCAGCCACACTACAAAGAAATAATTTAGTTGGTAGCCTAGCAGAGGATAGGATGGTCCTTCCGACTCTATGATAGACGACCTTCCCTGATCTCCCATCTATATTGTGCATTATGAACTGTACTGTGCACTCATGGATCCATTTGAAATTTCATCCATCAGTAAGGCTCTGTTCTCTTCAACTGAAATTTACTGAACTGAACTGAACTAATTGTAGTATAAAATATAACTAAGCAGAACTGAACTGAATGAGTTTTCAGTTGAAGAGAACAGAGCCTAAAGCTTCTGTTGCTCCAACAACCATCTCTCATGAAAATAATATATAATACTTCCTCCGTTCCGGAAATACCTTTCCGTTTACTTTTTTGGTGGAGAAAATAAAATATATATTAATTTTAGATAAAATAGTACTAGTGGGTCCATCAAATTTATTCTTAAAGTTGGAAGTTGGATAAGGTAATATTAATGGGTTTACTTTTGATTATATTTTGTTTGGTACACCCAAAATGGCAAAATAGGAATCTATTTCCGGAACATGTATTGTATATATGGCATGGGAAATCAAAGATTCGCAGAAAATACATATTAACACATCAGTTGACAGAAGATTTGCATAAATCTTTGTGCGTGAAGTGTCATTAGAAAAAAAAGATCCAATTAATAGGGAGATTTGAGTACAAAATTTGAGATCAATAATGGTTGCTGGAAAGTAATTTTTATTAAACTGTAAATAACATTAAAACAATGTGATGATAAACTCTAGATCGAGTCAGTCAAGAAGAATTAGGCACAAGAAAGAAAAAGAAACTGAAAAAAAAAATTATCTACAATCTACCTAGCTAACATTTCTTCTAGACACAAGCTGATGCTTTAAATCCTTTAACCCTAGCAAAAACAATTGAATCAGGCGCCATTCTGATCGGCAGTCTAGCATCAACGAGCTTCGGGTTCAATTCCGGGATCTCAGAAGATTCTGTGAGCTTCAATGGTGCTCCGTTCAGCAACAAGACATCACTTTGGATATTGCCATCTTCTGGGGTCAGATGATACTCTTCCCTTTGCATCACACTGCCGTCATTCTTGTTGTACGCTTCAGGGTAGAATTTGAGGTCATCCACTACTGAAACGTCGAAAGTGGTGGAGTTCGACATGTTGATCAAGAGAACCGAAACGCCAGCCTGAAACGAGTCAAATTAGCACATAACTAAGAGAGAAATTTTTTTCAAAGACATCCGAAAAACTTGTCGAAGTTGTATTTTTTATATGATGTAGCTAAGTCGATAAAAAAAGCTTACCCCGTCCTTTGAGCAGTGAGAATAGGCACGCAAGTAAGGGGAACCGTCATGAGAAACAGAGAGTACGTTCTTTCCCATCAACCGATGCCATAAGAGAGCACTGTAAGCGAAAACGTAAAACAGAGACATCAAGTAAAGTCCAAACATTAGCAAGTTACACTATTTAGACTGTTTTTGCAGTATTACTAACCCATAGTAGTCTGGATTAGGAACAAAAGTAGTGGTGTTGAGAAGGGCATAGTTTCCTCCGATTAGGGCTTGTCTGCAGTAAACTTTGTGGTTAAATTTTGAGGTCATGCCCAATTGATCCAAGTACCTGTTTTGAGTCAAAATCACATATCTTCATCAATATCGTCGATGTATAACATTGTCAATTCATAAATTTGAAGAGTGAAAACAAACAAACCAGAATCCGTTGACAAAGGTATGTGATACATCTTTGCCACCACTGTTGTATGCTCCACCAGCTTCCCCAACCCAAGCTCCAGACCAAGGACCGAATAAGTTGACGCTGTTCGAGATGTCCTGGTATGTCTGAGCTACTTGATCTAGGAAGTATGGGTCTTGAACCTTGTCGATGAGATCTTCATCAACACCTAAATTCAGAAGAAAAATAATAAGTTCAAGAATGCACTTTCCAGATACCATGACACGCCAAAATTGTTAACTAGTTCTGTTTAATAAATAGAAAGATAATGCTATTCCAAAAGCAACCTGATGTACATACCTGCACCAAGGTTGTAGGTGTGGTGAGTAAGACCATCAACAACGTTCGGGCCTGAAGTCTGAAGGAAGGTATTAAACCATTCTTCATCATAAAATCCACCAGGACCCAAGATCTTTGGCCTAGAGGCAGGGTCAGGGTACAACTCTTGAACTAGTTTCTTGAGTACAATCATGTCTTTTCCATACTGTTCCGGATCAACTCTTCTTAACACAAATGACTTTCCACATAACTCATTTCCTGGAGAAGGTGAGACAAAAGTTAAAAATCTAACTCACACTTCCTGAGAGGCCATATAGAAGATAGAAAGTAATCATATAGAGATAATTAATTTACCAAGCTCATATGAATCAATCTTGTATCCTTTTTCGGCAGTATAGTTCATGAAATCATGGGCGTTTTTCGGGTTCCAGTCACCAACCATATGGTAAGGATCATCGTTGGATGGCTTCCTTCCCATGAGTGCATTCAAGCTAAATGTAACATGAGCACTGTAAGAGAAGAACACACATGTCAAATAGTTTTCTTCCCAATCATATTCAACCCATTTAATTTGAATGTAAAACCACTTACCCTGTTTCATTGAACAAACCGTTCAACTGATCCCATCTTTCCATTGGCAAACAGCCACGGGAAAATCCAAAATCGCCATTCTTGGTTTTCTTGAAGTGTGAGCACTTTTTCACCGATCCAACTTTGTATATGACCTGATCTTGCAGCGAGCCACCTACTCTGATCCGGAGAGGGCTGAACGCTGATGAGAATTAACAAACTCTTTGTCAGATTACAACATACATGAAAGAAATATTAAAAAAAAAAAAAAAAAAAAAAAAAAAAAGTCTATAGAAACTAAAGAACAAGCATAAAAACTGAGTCCTTAGAATATGTGTTGTGTTCTCTTATGAACACCAAATTTGCATGCATAAAGAACATTATCGACAAATTCTATCACCAATCACAATATGAAAGAAGTACATGAATCATAAAGTTCTCGGCCTTTTATTACGGATGCATTCAAGTTCAGAAAAATACAGTTGTTTGAAAATCAATTCTAGCAAGCAATATAAACCATTCACGACCTACCGAACAAAAAAAACAAACAACCAACACCAAAAACATCAAAAATAAATAAATCAAGAAAGAAAGATCTCTGGACTAACCTTTAATGGCATTGTGAAGGATCTTGTTGTCCAAATCCTGAAACACAAAACAAAAACAAGAACCAAATAAATCACAATTATATCCAACAGATTACAACCTTCCAAAGTAGACCACAAAAGAAGCAATTACAGACACATACGAGATTCAAGATTCCAGCTTTCTGCCATGGGCACTGATTGTAGTCACACTTATTGACAGGCCACCAATCCAATGTAGCACAGACAAAGTTGTCATCTGTTTTTCCAATGGTCGTAACTCCCTTAACTGTCAACTTCACGTCTTCTGCAAAACCCACAGCACAAAACAATGACAAAAGAAGACAACCAATCAAGAACTTTGCACCCATCTTGAAAAAGTAAGTATTTTGATCCAATGTCGAAGAAACTGATGAATTGAGTTGCCATGGGCATATTATGCTTTTATAACAAAACAGTTTGAACTATTTTACAACTCCAGATCGGAATCCTTTACTTACTCGGAGTGAAGATCAGAATCCATTAAGCGAAGAATCTCCATGTTCTTGTTCTTCTATTCGGAAACCTCTTCTGTTCTTGGCAGGAAACCGGATCGCAAAGGTATAGTGGAGATAAAAGGGGAAATTTACGTAAAGACTATTAGATTTATACTAAATTACAGATAAACCTGTGATTCGTTAACAATTTACTTTTAGACCCTATATTAAAAGTCAAGGACTCGAGGTAGTAACAGTTAAATTGTTTTTTTTTTTTTTTAAGAAGTTAAAATGTATTCCAAGAATTCAGGGCATAAGAAATGCCACTGAAACAATCACAAAGTACACCATTGAATTACATCGCAAAATTGTATTAATGACAAAATTTCCCTCCAACTTTAGAAAAAGATGGAAAACAAATCAATAAAAAAAACATAATGATAGTGGCAACACCTTATATACGGAGTACAAAATTCTCAAGTTTCACTCAAACCATAACCCTAATTTGAAAGAAAATCAAATTACCCAACTTGATATTTAACGAAACTCTACAACTAAATTTTGGAATTGAAGGGAAAAAATCAACTCGTTCAACATTATACGACATATAAAAATTGATGTATATATTTTGGACTTCTTGTAATGGAATAATCAATGGCGGAGGCACATAGGATCATGTGGGGACACTAAACCCCGCTCAATTTCAAGAAACCTACATAACGGTTCATTGTTGCTAGTTCACTTAGTTTTAGTCTATGTAAGATGGTAAAAGGTTAGATGCAGAGTTAGATGTTTAGATTGTGAAAATTGTAGACTATGTTTAACAAAGTGATTATGTGATGTACTTTGTATTTGAAAAAATCTAGCCTACCCATATGCCTAGAGTACTATATTGCTGGAAGTCTTCTTTGAGAAATTAAGGCTCATTTCAACTTAAACTTCATTCGATTGATTCGATTCGATTCAGATTATTCATTCGATTCTTGGTTATATTTTATACTACAGTTCAGTTCAGTAAATTTCAATTAAAAATAACAGAGCCTAATTAATACTAGCTAATTAATTATATATGTAAAAAAGAACCACGAAAGTCATTTGGGAGACTATTTATACTTAATCTAAACATAGCCCGAAGTTTATGTTTTCCTTCACACATTTGAAATCGTCTCCAGTATTAGATTCGTACATCCATGCCGAATGTTCATACACTCAGGAAGCGACTTATCAGGTGAAATCCCAGATCAGTTCCAAGACTATCATTCACTTTCAGTATTAGATCCATTATCGAATCAGTATGAGATGAATTTCATATCATTCAAGGGACAAGGAACAGGAAAAGGAATCAAAATTTATTGCCCACAACAAGATGTTTAGAAATAGTTACAAACTCTTTACCTCCTCTGGAAGTTCAACTTCCCTATACAATATGCAAACAGAGAAGCAAAAAAAATAGGATAGAATAGTAACATTACAGCTACAAGAGGCAACATGTTGTGGTGATATCCAAAATAATCTCTCAAGAAAGCTGCAACTGGTTTGGTCTCCCCGAACACCACAATATTACTTTGTACGTCTCCAAATTGTGACGTAAGTATGCCCTTTAACGACCAAGAAGTTGGAATCATATAATAAAACCAGATCCACCACTTGGGAATTTGCTGTAGAAAGAAAAAAAGTAACTGTAAGCATGTCCGATTATTTGCATAACTATCCGATGATGTCATGCAAAGTCCTATGGTTAAAGTGTAAACATCAATGAAGAATTAACCATTTACTGTAACTATCCTCAAACATGCATGTTTCCCTTTTGTGATCACAGAAACTCAAGAATCAGCTGCCATTTTATGTCATCATGTCATGTTATTAACTCTTTTACTGAGTGTTTTTATGGGAAGTATATTTACTTGCATCGTGTCACATAAATGGTGTTCGTAAGAAAGAAATACTTACGGGTTCAGGAATCAAAAATCCAGCAAACAAATTGAACATTGTGTAGAAAACTGACTGCGAAATGGCCGCTACCGGAAAGCTCGGTGTTATTGAAATCAGCATCATTCCAAGATAAGTAAAGTACAGCAATGTGCAAAACATAGTGTAGAAGTACCAAAAGACCTTATACACAGACCAATAGTATCCAATCATCGGATATGTGATCACTGTAAATGCAACTGCTTGAGCAAAGAGATATGGGATCTCAATAACCACCTACAGAATCAAATCCATACACTTAAGTGATTAAAATCAGCAAGTCTATAGAACTATGAATCCATCTATAAGTTGGCACGCAATACAAGTAGTCATTAGTCACAGTAAGAACAAGGTAACAGAATGCCAAGGTGGTACTTGTGTTTTTCTGATATTCCCGAGAAATTATTTCTTTTTACAGATTGTTATATCTATATGCTGGAGATGTCAAAATTCAAAAAATCTATATTGGGGAGGGAATGTCAGTCAATAACAATTGAACAATGACCAGGATACCTTTCCTTGGCTGACATGTCTCTTTATATAGAGAAGTACAGCTATAAGAGGAAAAACCAACCTAATTATGGAGATTCGTAGGATCTAAACAGTCTCAGGTGAACTAGAAATCCTACTAAATTACATACTAATAAAAAAGGTAATAGTATCACAAGATTTCTCCTGGTTGACAGGTAATAATCAGGCAATTACTAAAAACAGGTAGCTTCTCATTTCTAAAGACAATTACTAAGACAATGCAATCTTGTAATGAAATCGTCTATTATTTTGTAGATTTTGGCATAAGAATAGCAATAAAATCAAGGGAAACGGACAAATCCTAAAGTGATTGAAAATCAAATGATCGCAAAAGTAGCATACCTGGGCTGCTGAATGAGCCCATGATGCATACATTCCAGCAAATCTTTCTCTGTAAAATACAGTGCGCTCTGTACTGACATATGGCAGAACTGATGCGGCATTGTTTATGCCACAGAAGAGCACAGAACCATAAATTGCACCAAGTAGAGTGAATAAACTCTGCTGATCATTTCTGTCAAAACAGTCAATAAAGAAACAGAAAAATGTTACTCCCACGAATCCATCCAGTAGTAATTAAAACATAGAAATTCAGACTTGAAGAATGAAACTCATATGTGTCTCAATCTTCATAAAGAGAAGAATCTTCTTACATTTTCTTTCCTTGGCCCCAGAACAAGACACCAAAAAACAGAGAAGAAAAAAGCATATGCATTGAGCGCATCAAGTTGTATGAAGGGCTTCTCCAGTAAGACCAGTGCTGCTTCCACAGACAGGTTTTGAATTGCTGCCAACCATTCTGCGAGTAGCGTGTAGGAAAATGCAAATCTTTTGAACCAGAAGGAGGCATACCCAGTTTTCTCACGAGCTCTTTGTTATTCCTTCAATTACATTGTTAGGTATAATATGTTATACATCTTGAACTCCACTGGTGAAGCACATATAAAACAACAATCTTGAATACAGGTTTTTTTGTGGGAAGAAAGAAGTATCAGTCAATACAATAGATCATAAACATCGTTGTGAAGCATAATAAATTAGTTCACATCATACACCACAATTAAATTTACGTGTAGTTTCAAATATCCTTTAAGCATTCCAATTTGAGGAACTGAAAAAAACAGGGACTATCTCATTTCATGAGTGAAAATTGGTAAATAGGGTGGATTGTTCTTTACATTTTTTAAGTTGAACTTTTACCAGGCCAGGCGATAACCAATCTATGCAAACAGTCAACGAAAATTCTTTCTATTGCAGATCTCCCAAGAACTGAGATCAAGCAGCGATATAAACGGCTGAATGACCAGAGATGGGAGTATGGAAGAGTTGATTACTATGAAAATACGATCACCCACAATGATTTTGAGAAAAGCACTAAAATATGAATTTAAAAGAACAAAGAGGTTTATGAATTATGAACATATGTTTGCGGAGAATGAATAAATAACCATTTATTCATTCAAATTTCATTGTACATGTAGCTATAAATTTCAAGCTTATAAATCCATCAGGTGAGAAGGGCTTCTGCTTTTCATTGTTTCTTCAGCCCAAGAAAATAAATTATAAAAACATGTCAAACTAGGATAATAATATGAGAATTACACGCAGGACTCACGAAAAGATGTACATACTCCAACAATGACTGTTCACATTTCAGATATTTATGCATCAATTTCATGGATAATAGGCTCACAAGACAAATATCAAAGCTATAATTAAAAGGGTTTGGCTGTTGGACTCACTTGTGCAATGCAGAATTCTTGTAAATCTCAGCAAAGTCCACACCAAGTTCAGCTTCAGAAGAAGTGGATGTCACCTCTAACATCCATGTAGCAGGATTATAGTTATCTCTAATTTGTGGCACACCAGAGATGCTCTGCTACAAATTTTAATGGTTATACACGATGGGTGAGAGACCCAGCTGGTTTGCATATATAGAAAACACTTCTTCCTATGGGAACACGATAAAGCAAATGTTCCATGTAGTTATTCTCAACAAGAAGACTCACCTCAAAGTATCCAATAACGTTAGAGGAGTGCTGGCCTAAGGGTCCACAATATATCATCCGACCTCCAGCTTTTAAGAGTACCAACTGTAAGGAAAAATCCAACATTAATATGTCTGAGAAGTGGAGTTATATGAGTGGAACTTCTAATAGAGCTGTACCAACAAAATGCATGTTATAAATCCCTCCTGAAGAGAACTTAAACATTAAATATTTAAATGTATTACTTACAAGATGCCTAGTGGCTAATATCGAGACACATATTTAATGGTTCATACTAAAACTTAGATCATAACCGCTACTAGTTACGACACATATTTAATGGTTCATACTAAAACTTAGATCATAACCGCTACTAGTTACTCCATCCATTTCACTAAAAGCTTTCCATTTTTCCATTTCGGACGTTCGCTAAAAACTTTCCAATTCCTTCTATGGAAACCTACTTCTCCACTTATTAATTTTTTAATCTCTCTTTATTTAATATAGACCATTTTCTTACCTTTTACCATAAACCTACTACTTTATCAATATAAACCATTTTCTTACTCATCCTCCTAAAAAAATGTAAAGCTTTTAAGGGAATGGAGGGAGTATTTGTTACCTCATCAAATGCTTCAAATATGTCGATACTTGGTTGGTGAATAGTACAGACTATTGTTCTTCCAGTATTTGCCACATTCTTAACAGCCCGCATAACAATGGCTGCAGCTCTTGCATCTAACCCAGTAGTAGGCTCATCCATAAAGATAATGGAGGGATTAGCAACAAGTTCTACAGCTATTGTGAGCCGTTTCCTCTGCTCAGTTGAGAGACCATCAATACCTGGCAAGCCTACCAGTGCATCTTTAATTCCATCAAGCTCAATGGTTTCAAGAACTTCTTTCACAAACTCCTACAAGAGTTTTGGCAAAAAATTTATACATAAAGAATAAATAACAGAAAAATAAGAATTGCATATTAAAAGAAAGATGGTGTTTCTTACATATTTTGTCTTAGATTCTATGTGGGGATGAAGGCGCAGCCAGGCAGAAAAGATAATGGACTCTTCCACGGTAATTTGAGGAGAATGTATATCGGTTTGTTCACAATAACCTGAAATCCTAGCAAATGTCGTTTGAACTTTAGGGTAGCCTCCAATTCTTATATCCCCATCCACTGTACCTGTAGTTTTTCTACCAGCAAGAACATCAAGAAGTGTTGTTTTTCCAGCTCCACTAACCCCCATGAGAGCTGTGAGAACACCAGGTTTGAACGCACCGGTCATATCATGAAGAAGTTGAAGCCTTTTCTCAGTAAAACCATGCTCCTTCATTGCCTGAAAGAAGAACAATAACCATTTAAATTTTAGGGTCTTTTTATTTTCAGTTTCTCAAAATATACTGAATTGCCAGAAGACAAAGAACAAAACATTGAAAGTTGTGAATATCAAAGTTTACCGCAGGGGTTTCAACATAGTATTGCACATCTTGAAACACAATACTTGAGGGTTCAAACGGTAAAACCATTCTTTCTGCAATAAAGGATGTATGGCTTAAGTGTCATGATAAAAAAAAAAACATGTAGTATATTAGTAATACATGTATAATTCTAATGTCAAATTAAATGGAGAAAATAGTTAACCTTTCTGAGATTTAGCATTTGTATTAGGAGAAACTCCAAATGGTTCTTCAGCAATGGAGTTGTCATCTTGTTCTATACTTCCTTGTAGTTGAGAGAGTTTTTCACTCGAAATAAAAGCACGAGATCCAGGAGCTGGTGCATTTTTCGAGATAATATTTATTAGCAATAACATTAGCTAATTCATGCATACTTGTGTGTGTGTGTGTGTGTGTGTGGGTGCTCTCTTGCTAATTCATGTTTTTACCTTTTAAAAGGCTCAAGGCAAATGTAAAGCCAATGTTGAAGAGAATTGTAAATCCAAAGAGGGCAGCAACTGATACCCAAAAAAGATGTCCATCGAAGTTAAATCCACGATTTTCGAGTGTTTGACGTCCCACTGTTGTATTTCCAAACGGACCCTTTGTAAAATAAACACATTTGTTGATTATCAATAAAAAGAACATATTTAGGAAACCTTAAAGTTCAAACAAATTACGAAGTTCAAACATGAAGATTGATCACATGTGTACTGAATTATAAGAATGGCTTGATAAAAGACAGTCATGAAATGTTTGCCCTTCGTTAACTTGTACCTGCCATCTTGGAGCAAGAAATTCATTCACTGAAAGACCTATCTCCGCATATGACATTGGGCATATCCAAAATGCCCATTCTAACCAAACTGGCATAGATGCTGCAAGTAACATAACAGCTTGAGTGTTCTCTTCCTTGAAGTGCTAATTTTGTGCTCATATATATGTGAGACAGGAAATTGATTGCTGTAAATAGTACGTACGTCTTGGGATTATAAAGCCGCTGAATAACAAAACAAATAATATTCCCAAACTGCCAGCAGTTGTAGAAGCAACCACACTCCGGAAAATCGATGCAAGGAAACGGAACATTGATATAAAGGCCATATGTGCCGCAAATAATAAGATCAGTTGGCGGAAGAACCTGGAAAATCAAAAATATGAGTATGTCTCAATAAAAATATCTTACAAGAGTTGGAGGAAGTGATGAACCACTAAACAAACATAAACAGCATGCAAATTTCAAGTGAATGGGATTACGGGACACAAACCTCCCAGCCTCTGGGGTAAACCCAATGACATAATAAGTAAGTGATATCCATATTACAGCCTCCAACAATGAGAGAGGAACTTTTAGAATGGTAGCTGGAATTGCATATGCCCAAGCAGGGTAAAAGTATAAGTCCCTCTGCTTGTAGAAAACTTCAAGTCTTGCAACAGTCATGTTGAGTTCGGGCATTCCATCAATTAGAAGAATGATCAGAGCATAGAAGAGAGCCCCCATGTAATTATTCGCATGCTCAATATCAATGCCCATCTGTGTTCTCAGGAATGCAGTCATGGCGATAGATGCAATAATGAAAACCTGCAAAAGAATAAACACAATGCACAAGCACATATATCAGGTGATAAAGAAAATAGACTCATTTTGTGATAGCATACGAAAAACTGCGATAAAGTAAGATGTTAATTAGTCGAACCTGAACAGACTTGAATATGTATACAAAAGAGTTTCGTTTCAGAAGAAGAAGTTCTCTTGCCATACAAGCTCTGAACAGAGACCATTTAGGAAGGGAATACACGTTAAAACTGATTGCATTCTTGTGGCCCTTGGACTTGTCAAATGGCACAGAGAGTTCTCCGCTAATTGTCTTCCCATAAGAAGATTCCTTATATTTCCTCGAAAATGTATCAACAGAAATGTATCGGTAAGGTCCCTGGGTTTCTTGCCAGTATTGTTCTTGATCTTTTTTAGAGATTACCTGGAATTGGTCCAAACTTTCAATGCATTGTTCAATAGCTAAGAATAAAACATAGTAACATTAACTGATGCACTTGCCTCCTGAAGAAAATCAGCCACTCCTTTCCTGTCGGGACATCTAAATCCACAACTACTAAAAAAATCTAATATATCACTTCTGGCTCCATGATAGACAATCTTTCCTTCTGCCATCAATATAACATCATCAAAGAGCTCAAAAGTTTCCGGTGCTGGCTGAAGAAGTGATACAAGTATTGTAGCATCTGAGATGTGCGCAAGTTGTTGAAGGCAACAGATAATCTGATACGTGGTGGAGCTGTCCAAACCATTTGAGATTTCGTCCATGAACAAAGCTTTTGTTGGTCCAACAATCATCTCACCTGCATAAATCTTCAGAACTGAGGCTTGATGTATATGTACGAATTTCGATAGTGTAGTTAATGAAGTTCCACAGAAACAGTAATTACTGTATTTGACATGCTGTGTTATTTTTCTTTTTGTTGGGAGATAACAAGGTGAATTTTTTTAGTGACTGAACTATTGTTAGTATAACATCCATTACCTGTTGTCAGTCTCTTTTTCTGGCCCCCAGAAATACCTCTCCTCATGGCATCTCCAAACATTGTGTCCGAACAAATATCAAGGCCAAGAATCTGAAAATGTAGGAAGATTGTTAATGTGAAAAAATTTGCTCCGGGGTTAAATTATATATAACATATATGGAGAATATACCTTCAATATGTAGTCTGTCTGAAGGGTAGTCTTTTGTCCTTCCACTGAAATTGCCTGTGAAAATTAACAGTAGACAATGAATAATGGAATGGGAATTCGGGAACTCAAGAAAAATGAGTAGGAAAACCATGATTGTTTTACAGGTTGGGTTTCCTGTGGTTAAATTTGGAATGTGCCAATGTGGTAATAACATGTTTATCACAAAGGGCGGGGAAACGATCATCCTACAGGAAATACGGTAAGTTGCTGCTCTGGCAATAGAAATGCTTGATTATACTTATGAGGGGATATATTAAATGACGAATTCACTTTTTCCTAATAGAGAGCATTTACATTGCTGTTATCAATGTGAGTGCACTAATTCATCTGAACTCGGGGAGCTAATTGTCTCCAATCCCTTGTTTAAACTCTTACATGCGACTGAAGGATGCCAACTTATTGTATGTAGGATCTAATCAGTAAAGGGAGCATACAACAAAGTGTGGGAGATTTCCAAGAATAAATAATGGAAGAGATAGGTAATCAATGTCCCACATTGGAAATGAATGTTGAGCTTTGGAAAGTGTGAAGTAATATAAACTATTACTTCTTGTCCAATATGGAAAGTGTGAAGTAATAAATAAACTAATGCACTTTGTCCCACATGGGAAAAGTAAATGTGGAAAGTTTAGTTTATTTATGAAAGTGCATTAATGATGTGTAAACTAATCATTAAGTAGGTGCACTTGGCAGGGCCCACGCGCGCCCGAGCCCGTGCCACGGGCGCATGTGGCGCTTTTATTAGGCGCACTTGGCACTTTGCACGCTTGCATCGATCTCGGCCGTTAATTTTGTTTAAAATTTGTACGGTTAGGATTTAATCTGGAGAATAATCCTGCAGTCAGGTTTAACCCGGGAAAAAGCCAACGGCCTTTTTAAATTTGAACCAACAGTCATTTAATCATGACCATTGATTTGAAAAAGTGTGATCCAATGGATAGGATTTAATCCTGATCCATTGCATCTGTTCTTATCCAGATTTTCTGGAGGGCTATGTCTCTTCAGACATGGTCCTTGAAATCTATAAATGAGAGGGCTTGTTCCAGATTGAAACACACACCAAAACCTTCTATCTCTCCCTTATGCTACGGAAACAATATATGCAGTAATTGTTTCTGTAGCATTTCTTTTACCTTCTGCTTATTCTAGTTCTTGAGTTTAATTCCGTTTGTACAATACGTAGTTAAACATACAGATTAGTCTGGGCTTCTTTGTATCCTGGAAGCGATTCGCTGTACACTAGTAGTGGGGGCGAATAACGCTTAAAGGAAAGCGATTCTAATTGTGCCTAGAAATTCCAGACTTGCCTTCTCAAGTATTCCCAAACACTAACACAAGTAAACAAAAACTTCAAAAAAATATTGCAGAAAATCAATGAAACCAAATTCTAGAACCACAGAGATAATCCATGTAAATCCAAGGAAAACAACTTTATTTACCATGACATAACCAAAAGGGACTAGAGTTTATTCTTGTTTCCTCCCTTTTATCCTATTTGAGTTTCCAACACTATTTCCTATATCCGTAAAGTCCGATAATTCAAATGTATCACATCACAAGACAGGACTACCTTCACATCGTATGAACTGGAGACAGAATATAAGGTGTAAGAAGATACCTTCATGTAAGTATCAATGTCTGGATCTGGAACAATTTTTGCTTCTTTCTCCTTTCTGGTAAGCTCAGTCAAAGTTTCTGTGTGGAAAATAGACATAATACAGTCACAATTACCATTACAACAAACTGACAAAGTTTCATAAGATAAGGACAAAAGAATGAAGAAATAAAAGACGCTCATTCAGTACCTGCTCTGTTACCAATACCCTGACACTGAGCTGAAAAATCAAGTGTTTCTCGAACAGTCATCTCAGGGATGTGTACATCATATTGGCTTATATAAGCTGAAGTTTTCTGGGGTACAAACTCATCCAATTTGTATCCATTATATGATATCTCACCAGATACCTGCCATCCAAAAATAAAACAATTTTCTGGTGTTAGCAACATAAAAGTGATTTTTTTTATAAGAAACATCAATAGAAGTTCACACTGAGGCCACATTACAGTCATTCAACGCCAAATTCTTGTAAAAGACTTGATTTTCCTAAACAATAGGAAAATCATATCCCTCCCACCCCAAGTGTATGCCAGATGCTCTCATACAATTAGACAGGAAACAAATTTGAGGCAGTTATATTTCAGAGAACATGAGGGTGGTGAGGATTTACTGAGACTGTGAGACATGTACGAGAACACAGACATGATATGCAGCTACCAGTAATTCACAAGTGACGGGCAAAATATACTAGAACCAACTGAATCTATATTTGATAATCGGATCATTCGGATATGTACTTGCCTTGAGTGATTTATCCAGATTCCCGGACAGAGCTTTCAACAGTGTAGTCTTTCCACACCCTGGAGGACCAAGTAACAGGGTCATCCTGCAACCAGAAACTTCGTTATCAGATTATGCATAGAGCTTGATCTTAGCTACTCCTACCGATGTTATGGAGCTCATGCAAATTCTTGTGCTGCGTAAGTGAATATTCGGGTAAGGCATAAGCCATTAGAGTAAAACATTTTTTATTTTCTTCAGCCATCAGCAGCATCTAAGAAAAGCAGTCTTCCAATTCATCATATCTGTACAATTATCAAACTACAAGCATGCCAAAGCTGTTTCATGAAGAACTGGAACAGGTCGGTTGGATCATGGTTACATAAGTAAGAAGTTTTACATAAAAAATGCAAACAAAAAAGAAAAACAAATGTTCCAAGCACTGTGAAGGTGAGGGGTGTAAAGAATCTATAGCCGACTCTGAAAACAGAATACAGGAGTTAAAGAGTCTAACCACTATAGAAAATATAACAAATGCTCCCTCTGTTTCTATAAAAGTGAAACAATTTTGATTTGCACAATTTTTAAGAAAAATGTGTGGTCCCCCAAAAGTATGTGGTTAAGAATGAGTTTGATATATTAATTGAGTGGAAAAGTACACGTGGGCCCAAAAATGTGTGGTTAAAAATGAATTGTATTATGAAAGTAATTTCCATAAAAGGAAATGTAACACTTTTAGTGAAACGCACAAAACGGAAAATTGTTACACTCTTACAGAAACGGAGGTAGTAATTGGTAAACCACGCTAATAATTTCCAGACTAAAAGTTAACCGTCCATAGGGAAATATTGATGATATGGACAAACAGGGTATAGTGCTGATGACAATCATCGGAACAACAAAGGAATGATTAATAGAATCAGTGTGGCAAAAAAAATGTAAAGCACTCCAGTATTACTAAACATAAATAGAGAAAAGCTTATGTACTATACCTTCCAGGCTTAATGACACCACTAACATCTCTAATGATGTTTATCTGGGCCTCATGTGACGGTAAACCAGGAAGCCTACAAATGTCCTGAGAGCAAAAATATGGACTTCAGTCAGTATATGGATAACTCGGACACATCTTGTAATTTTATTATTTTAATTGTATTTTGGCTGTGACTCTAGATGGGGGGTAATTACTGAATGTTGTTTACCATATTTCTAACTTCCAGAAAATAAACGAGTTTCACAACCAAAACATAACGCGAAAAGGTAAAACAATGAAGTGTAACACCCTTCTAGGCATAGATTATGGATGTTAATGAGTGACATCTTACAATTTTAAAAAAGGATTGCCAAACGAAGCCACATGCAACCGCAAAATCTAAAATGTATGTTATTCAAGGCTTCAAGCAACATCATCTCATACATCAGAAATATATGAAATTGAAAGATAACTGTATGAATTCAATGTTATAAAATGCAGCTCAAACTATATTAAAATCAATAGGTAAGCAGATAATTGTTGCTGCTTTGCACTTAACTAAGCGTACAAAACATAAAATCCTGAAAGTGAAGCTTATTAATTGGTTCCCATATTACATGAGATAGCTAAAAACGCACTAGACAAAACTCAAGAATATTTTTATCTACACCAAGCTTACCGAGAGCATGCTCTTAAGAGAGTTCCATAGAGTTGGAAGAGGCTTGCCATAAACCACCTCACATTCAGCTTCTATGCATAAATTGGTCCACCTCACCTCAATGGTAGGCAGTTTTACACCAACCCTGCAGATAAAGGAAAAAAAAGAAGAAGAAAAACAGAAACCTTAGGTTCTGAACTAAAGGCCTTAATTAACTCCAAGTGTCAGATACTAGTACTAGACAATTACGCAGGAAAATCTTACTTGTCAATTCTTTTCCTCATCTTATGCAGGAGTCTAAGGTTATCATGTTCAATGTGTTTAATAAGCTTCTCAATGAACAAATGCTTCTCGGGTGCACCAAGCTTACGAACATTAACCACCTTTCTTCCTTGAGTTGCATCTTCATTTTCATTAAACAAAGAAGAATGTATCCGATCAAAAGTTGGCAGACGCTCAATTTCAGCCCACTTCAACAGAACTTCATCATCCAGATCAACATTGGTTGCTGCACTCAAGGCTGAATTACTCCGAAAACTTGAGGTAACACGCCTGAATGAAGATCTCAAGCTCCTTCCAATCTCCGATATCTCCACCCTTAGTGACTCTATATCATCCCTGCCAACTAACTGAGCCATTCTAAATCAGCAAGTACATTCATAGAATCTAGCTGCTAAATCATGGGAATGCAGAGTATATATATACCTACAGAATGTCCATCCTTATCCAGGATTTGAAGTCCATTAAATAAATCCGTTTTTTAACATGTCCTGTTGCTTGCTTCGCTTAATTTGCCAGATCATTAGAGGTAAACAAGGGAATGAGGTAAGGCACTGCGTCATTTTGAATAGTTCCCAAAAATGGAAAGGGTATCCTCTATTGGAGAATAAACAATGCAGTGCAGTCAGAATACAACGAAGAAACAGCATATTAACAAATCCCTCATTATAAATTCATGTATAATACACACTAGTTGTTGTCTTAGAGGTTAAAAAATTACAACTTGCGCTGAAATTAAGAAAGGGAGAGGCTTTTATTATCTTAAAAGGACAAAAATCTTAAACTAGCTAATCCATGCTTACTTTTTGCAACGGTATTCAATTTATGCACAGAGTACAACACCTTTCAGATTTCCAGGAAAAATTCAACCACAATTGAGTAAAATAACACTATGATGCAGGAATTAACTGGAACAGAAAACAACAAGTGGGAAAGTGCATGAGCATTATTTGATTGTAGTGAAATAGGAATTATCCGGTGCAGTTAAACAGGTGTCGTAAGAGAGCAAATTGGGGGAAGTTGACCTTGTTACAGACAGTGACTGATCCTTGTAGCTAGCAATTGTTAATTCCGGCTTGTTTGACAAGACGATGGAAAATGTGGGCACCAAGTTTGCTGCACTTGAAGTGGAGTGGAGTATTTAGCAACAAGCATGAATTGAAATCTCTGATAAACTGTCTGTTAGAATGCCACGCTCTGGTCTGTGGTGTGGAATTTGAAATTGGGACAAACAAAAAAAATAAATTCAGAAGTTGAACTTTGGACGAATGGATTATTTATATTCTTACATGGCTCGGGCCGGGCTTTAAAGGTCAGACATTTTACCATTTAAATCTAGTTTCGCTATTTAGAATATTTAGTAAACATGTGGGATCATGGAAAAAATTTATGGTTTGATTGGGCTAGATTGTCAATAACTGTTCAATTAAATAATGTATGCGTCAATGACTTTTTAGTTAACTAACAAGCTTGGGCATGCCGCTGGTTGGTTATCCTTAACCATAAGTTGTCCATTATAAGTTGTGTTGAATAATTGATTGCATAATGATATGTAAATTTGAAATTTATAGTGATAAATCGATAACAATATTTGTTATACTAGTAAAAATTAAAATAATTAATAAACAATATAGTGTAATATAAATACAATTGATCCATATATAACTGATGTTGCTCTCGATTTAACATTATCATTGTGAAACATATTTGTGAGAGATGACAAATGTCCGAAAAACATTATTCAAATTGAATGCAACCCATATAGATTGATAATGGGCTTACTTTTGATGCGAAAAATGGTACGGCCATGTCGATGAGAGACATATATAGGTATCCGGTAAAATATTACATGGAGATTGAGGTATAAAGTAAAAATAGTGAATATAAATGAGTTTGTAGTAATTAGGACTGTGCAAAAAAACTCACCCGCACAAACCGTCCGCCTTTCACCCGCACCCGCCAACTAATTTTTTTATAAAATATGTGGTGGGTTAATTTTTTTTCACCGCCATTCGTGGGTGGGTGGTGGGTTGGATGGGTGCAACCCGCGACCTACCCGCCATTTTTATGTATGTATGTAGGTATATGTTTGTGAATTTAAGTATAAGGAGATCCATCGGCTAAAGAAGTTGCATCTTCGCTTATGTCGTTGAGTATAGATATATTTTAAGTGAGCCTACAGATCTTCTCTTTAAGCACTATTCATCTTCATTTTCGCACTCACCATTCGGTTCTTTTCAGCTTATGTCATGTATTCAAGCAAAATAACACAAGTTGGCAACTTATCGGGTCAACATTTCATCAATTACTACATGAAAATCTTTAAAAGTAAGTAAAAATGATAACTATTTCAAAAGAATCACTACCCTCTTTGTTCAGAACATGCTCTCTGTTGCTGATTTTTTTTTTTTCTTGCACATCTACTTCTGCACAAGTTACAAGTTTTTACTACATCCATTTTATCTATATTCACCCGCCAATCCGCCCGCCACCCGCCCGTCATTTTTATCACCCGAACCGCCGCAGGTTGAAAAAATATTCCACCCGCCTCGGTTTATAATTATAATCACCCGCCATAGGTGGGTCGGTTTAATTTTCGTAAAAACCCGCCCACGATCACCCCTAGTAGTAATAAAGGATCCCAAATTTGTTACTAGCTATAAAGGTGGGTTTGTGATATTTGTCAATGTAATAGTAACCCCACTGGCATGCGTACCACTCTAATTGTTTCGAATACCAGCGTCCACTAAAATTGAATTTTCGATTCATTCTTATTAGCTTGCTCATTTTAATCTAGCTAGTCTCCTACCAATTTAATTGAGTGGAACTCAATAATCTCAACTTTCTTTCAAATATAAATTTTCACCACTCTATCTCAAACATAGTTTCTCAAAACTCACTTAAAATTTAGTCACTATTTATCTGTTAAAGGTATGATAAAATCAAATCAGTTAAAATTGTGTGTCAAACAGCCTATAGAAATCTAAGAATTGTGGTATACGAGTCAGGTTAGCAGCAGAACTTGGCCTGAACCCCAAGTCTTTTTAGTTCGCTCAAATTATCAATTTAACAATCACCTCCCCAGAAATGCTATGATGAATCTCATTTGGTTTTTCCAGCCAGCCCAGATTCAAATAAATTTCTACTACCATGTTAGGCAGGATCTACATTCCCAGAATCCGCACACCAAAATTCACAGGTTCACTGTATCTCTTTCGACTAATGACTCCTTCACAACATCAGGCCAACAAGAACCTATGTACATTATCTTGGATAGACTGATCAAGACCCAAAAAACAAAGAATAAAAGAATCATGCAAAGCAACACTATTCACAAGCTTGCCGAGGCATCAACACATCACTATCTAAGGTGACTGCAGCTTCTTCTTAATGCGGTCTGACAGCTTCCCGTTTTGTTTTTCATACTCTTCCTTCAATTCCTCCAAGCGCTTCGATACCTAGTTACACTGAACTGCATTAGCAAACTCAAAGAGGAGATCATACTTAATTGTTCTCAACATGATTAGTATGGTGTTTGTATCTGTGGGCAAGTAACTGGCAAATGAAATATTCCTTGTAAAAATCTTTTCGCAAAGCGATTTATGCTTAACATTTTCAAACGTACTAGATGAGTTATTATTAATAAATAAAAATTTGCAGATATAAATGTCCAAAAACCGAGGCGGCCTTTCACATTAAATGTATTCTGAGTGATGGTGGAGAAGTGTAAACCTTGATTGAGTAAGCCATTGGTAGTAATATATCAGGGTTCATGGCATCCTCTGGAAAGTTGCGTAGTGCATGGATAAGTTTTTCGAATGGTAACTTAACCTGTTCACAGTAGAAAAAATGTTATATGCCTAAAACAGGAAAGAAATGGAGATTCAGATATATGGCAGAGAATACGGTAATACCAGATCATCATGGCAGTATTTCAATACAGCTACACCAACTTTGAAAACAATCCTAACACCCTGCAGAAACAGTAATGGTCCAGCGTAATGAATTAATGATGAATGTAGACGAAAAGATCCATACTGTTAATAATGTGTAACCTTATTAGAAAGACAAACACTAACCTCAAACAGAAAAACATCCCAAATCCTAAGAGCCAAATGGAATGGAAAGGAGTATGAAAACACCGTTATGAACCACTGACTTGCATACATGCTGGGATTTATCATCTCCTGAGCAAAATGCTCGCCCAGCTTCGGCAGCTGCTCTTTGACCAATTGGTCTAGTTGAAACATATATTGTTGTACAAGAGGCAGTCCCACCTGAATAAGGAACAAAACCTTTTAAAAATCAAGCAATACTAGTCTCCTAAGAAAGTCTGAAGTTCTCAGAGAGGGTATGGAACTTTAAATATGAACATATGCGAGATGCATTCAAACTCCAAGCTTGACAGGAGGGCCAGGTTACACAAAAATATTAGTTACTGCCAACAGTCGAGCAAACAAAAAGCAACAAACAACTGACACGCTCAAATAAACCTAATGAAGTAATGAACTCTTCGGGCACATAAGGTATTACTTAGTACATATTAATCTGAGCAAGATTATGGCATGAAATTCAGAAACTATACATGAGAAAAATAATGTGAACTCAATGAGAGCCAGCCTGCTATTTATACTGTTTCCGATAACACAGTTAAACACAGATGGAAAAAGTATATTGATGAGTGCTTGTATGAAATAGCACAACCTTGTTAATTTGACTAAAGCATTAATCTTGACAAGAGAAAGCAAACACAAAGCATGACCTTGTTTGTTACTTAAATTTATTTTAGAAAATTTGACGGCATAACTTCTGATTTCGGACACTTTAATGTCAGATAAAAAAGGTACTCATCAGCTTGGAAAAAAATATGTCAAACTTAGTAGCTCATATAATCATGTTAACACAATCACTGGCAATGATTAAGGGATCAACACCTCGAGGTACTATCCAGATGGTGTAAACTACACTCATGAAAAAAGAAAAAAAATAAATAAATAAAGAAGGGAACACAATGCAACTCACCAAATATAATCCTTCCATGGGAGAATGAACAGCACCTTTCAGTAGGGCTACCAGTAACCAAAATGCGTCTTCTTCACTCATATAAAGGAGCAAAAGGCCAGCCACAAATCCCATTCCCTGAAACAAATCGAATTTCAATATGAACACTACTGTCCTTACAACTGACAAAAGAGAATGTGTATTTTTAAACATTAATGACAAATATAAACCTGCACATATCCAACATCTCGGTCATACACAGAATATGCTTTCAGGACATTATAAAGTGATCTTTGACCTGGACCATGCCTCTGCTGGAAGAAAACGTGTGAAGGAAATGTGCGAGATATATCTCGAATGATATCTAGCTCAGAAGCCGATGTCTCGTATATGACTAGTTGCTGCAGTAGGATGAGAGCTAGTATGAGCAAATGGAAAAATGGAAGTCCTGCATTACTAAATTTAACAACTCCGACAGGCAGATATGCAGCTGACTAAAGCTAACTTAATTTCACAGAGAACCAGTTCCGCCGGAAAAATAGAGGAAAGGTGAAAATACAATTCAACATCATAACTGAATTTGCTGTGTAGAATAAGCACATAAATTAATTGAAATGTAATCTAGACTTAATTGGTTTCAACATAGTATGCAAAAATATTTTGCAAGTGACGTTCATATGTGTTTGTTAGAATGTGCAAGCAATTAAACAAATTTCTTGTATTCCTACGAGACTACTTCCTTTGCCAAGAAAGGAACCAAATTTATGTTTCCATATGTTTGTGGAAAAATCAGCTATGCATTCATCAAATCAAACAAAAAATTACTGGGGGAAACCATGAAAAGAAAGGATCATTGGACAATCCAAGGATCTTGTATTATAATTCCAAATTTGGAAATCTTACAATACATCGCTGCATAGTTACCGAATGGCTTCATAACAAGAGATAGTATGTAGCGATGTATCATTTTATTAGAAAATGATTTTTTTACAGGTAATGTCATTAAGTATTAGCTGAAAAGGAAAGGAATATATACAGGGAGTGAATCATAACAATCAATATAATAGTCGATATACGTGATAGTAGGGCATAATATTAATTGAGAGGTCAATGTTCGTCAAAGTTATATTAATTGGTTGCGGCCCCAAAGTAGATCGATTTACAGGTGAATTGTTTACCTCATAGACACCTGGATTCATGAGCAGGAGGTCTCGACTACCAGATATTAACTGCCACACAAGTCCCCTTAGACAATCAGGAATTCCTTTCCTTATTCTCCGTTTTACAACATGATGTTTTCTACGGACATAATGCTTCCAGTCACTTCCTCCAACTCCAATCATTTTTCTCCACTTTCTAATTCTTCTCTCCTCTCTGAAAATTGAGCATTAATGTGAAGCATTCGAACAGTTGAAACACTCATGTAAGAATGCAGATCGCACACAATAAGCAGCCCCAACCAAACCAAGAAATGGAGCACATAATTGTAAACTTGTAATCAAACAAAAGTAAATGAAGGCTGACTATAGTATAAGAAACACAATGATATTTTGTGAAAGTTGGCTCTAATTGGACCCCATACTATTTGATCTTTAGTACTCCCGGAAAAGGGGGATTATTATAACGTCTCACATGCATGCTACCAAACTTCCTGATCTTTGACTTCATAGATTTTCCTTTTCTTTTCGAAACATATACTTCGATGGGTTCGATTTGCAGTTTTTTCTTTCTTTCTTTCAATTCTATGTTTATTTTTAGGAAATATATCCACTAGAGTGTATAGACACCCGTTTACACTTCACATGTATATTTATCCTTGGTTTGCATACGATAGATTTTGGTAAAAACTCTAGTTAATGAGAAATTATCACCAAAAATAGTTAACACTTCGAGGTTATAGAACATCGAAGGTGAACTATTCATGCACTTATTCATTTTATTCAAAATATTGGCTTCTCAGAACTACCTGACACTTAATTCGCTCTTGCCACCCCTTCTATAATGTAACGCTACAATTTTATTTCTTCATTCCGGATCTTAACAACTTTTCTTTATTTGAAATATAATATCATGTCATTGAGATAATAATATACGGGGAGTGCACTACACCAAATCAGATAGAGAAGCGATACTGTTATCAGGCAAAGCGTTACTTGCTGCGCCATTGAAACAGCAGCATAACAGCCCAAAAAGGAATTCTACAACTCCATGTTATTTAACAGCTATAACATGGATTACTGCTGAAACGCATTAAACAGTTAAATCAAATGAGCTAGTTGCTATACTCCTGAATATATTCCTGATAAATGTTTTTCAATAAATCTCAAAAAAGAAGAACCAGCCAATATATAAATCTTAGTCCTACTGGCAATTCCAGACTAACTTCTCCGTAAGAGTTTATAGGTGCCACCCAGCCTTTGAACATGAAAATGTGCTTTTCTACCAGTATTCATGAGACAAGTTTAACCCTAGTGACTCATGATAGTAACATCACTACTCGTGCACAAAAAGTTTGATCAACCTTCTTATGTTCTGAATCTACTGGGGCAGACTCATTCCATCTACAAACATATCGAAACAACAATGCAAAATGCCAATAAATCAAAAGTATATGTCAATCATAAGTACAATCAGTTTGGGCAGAAATTAATGCAAACCAAGTGAGTTCAGCTTCAGATGTTGAACTTTTATGTTCCAGCTAAACATAAAGTAGCACATGACAAGCACACATTACATTAAGAACATGTGTTTTACAAATTGGCATACCTCTCGTACTCCGAGGCTGACCTAGTCCCAGCTAAACCATCAGGGGACTTGGTTCCCGACTTAACGAATCCAAAACGATCAACTTTAGGCTGCAAATTAGGAGCCCCCTCGTTTTCATCCACTTTCCCCTTATCCATCTCACACTCAAAAAAAGATCACAGAACTGGCCCACTCCAGAACAACATTACCACTAGGTTTGCAGCTTAAGGCTTCCAATTTCAACACAAAAGCAGGCTGAATTTGAACAGGCAGTTACCAAAAATGAGTCTATAACTTGCAGATAAAGCTATGAAGATTAGGGAAATGGACCCAATGCATTAACGATTGCTGGAAATTTTAGCCTCTAATTAAGTAACAATGACAGTAAATTACAGGGATTTTCAATACAGAAGCACAAACTAATCCGTCTTTCAGATAAAATTAGAACATAATTGAAGAGCAAAAGCTGAAATTTTCTCACCTGATGATAAAATTGCGGAGCAACGGATGAAAACACCTGAAGAAATGAAGGAAACAATCGAGTCAATAGAAATCGCGGATCTTTCTCTCTTGCAGAGAAGAAGATTCCTCGTCCATGGAGCAACACATTGTGAACGCGTGGGCAGCCAACGCGATACCGTACGCGGCCAGGTGATTGCGAATCGGGCCCATCTAACTAAATAATTTGTGTAATACCTTACGAACCCCCGATTCAAGTTGTACCGTTTCTCGATTTTTATATAGTCTAAAGACGGAACGTCTTTAATTACCAAAAAAACATTATACTAAGGTAATAGGACTTATTTGCAATTTACCGATAGTTGGTTGTGTTGAACAACTAATCCGAACTGAACTTATTTGTAGTGTAAACAAATCTGAATTGAACTGAATTAAAATTAATGATTTTTCAGATGACGATAATAAAGTTTACTGGTTTTTGCGGATCTTAGGTCGGATTTTAGTAAGTTTGACCGATCTCGGATCAGTTTATCAATATTTACATAAAACTGATTATGAAGTTGATCATTTTATAATAATGTTCTTAGTAATCTTTATAATTTTCTACTGATTCTTATAATCTTGGCGATTTTTATCCCCAATACTATTGTGTTTCTAATCTTGCGATCTGGGTCGGATTATCGATCAAGATCCGTGAGATTTGTCTCAATAGATGATGAGATGATCAATGCATTATTCCCATAGATTCTTGCAGTGTTTCTACCAATTCATTTATAATGATCATTGTAATATTGATGTTTTTTTTTCTTTTGTTATTATAACCGATATGTTCTTGATAATTTTTATGATATTTTAGGAGATGGTCGTGACGTTGCTTTTAATATTGAATGATTTTTTTATGTACTCCGAGGTTAAACATTAATTGCATAACACAAGTTTTGAAATCAAGTAAATTATACGTTCAAAACATCACTAGTTTAATCATGGAGACATTAATGACATATATTAGGACATCAAAGTATTTAAGAAACATCAAAGACATAGTATGAGGTCATTTTAATGGCCTAACGGGAGAATTTGTCACGCTGATTGATGCATATGGAAGACCCGCACAACTCAAATGAAGTATTTTTTTTTACCTATCTTCTCATCGTAATCACGTATTATATAGATTATGTAAAACTTCTACAAATTCTTCGAGAAAATAGGAATCATTATAAAGTATTTATAATACATCATATATATCACTGAGAAAACATTCCTCTATTTTTATTCTTTCGCTCTATTTCCCCCGAAATCAAATGAAACCTAAGGCAAGTCACCTAAGAGACTCACTATTTGATTAATACCATTGATAATTTTCTTAATCAGATAATTTAAAGGGCGCATTTAGGCTCTGTTATATTCATCTGAAAACTCATTACAAATAAGTTAATATTCATTCAGTTCAGTTCAGCTTAATTATTTTTTATATTACAATTCAGTTAAGTTATGTTCAGACGAAGAGAACGGAGCCTTAGTAAGATATATTAAGCTGTATTAATCCATACAGTGATACACATTAAGATTTAGTCTTCTTTTAGTACAGTATACTGAATTTCGGGCAAATACTTATTTATATGTTGGACCATCTATATCCATACTATATCCTAATTAAACCCACCTAGGTAGTTATTTATATCGAATTGGTGGTTATTAGAATTTTAAAATTTAATCTGATCAACTGCAGTTGGTAAAAAAGAAAACTAATCAAATGCAGTTATCAAATTGATGTGAACGTAACTTATAAAAAGCAGTTGTACCAGTTAAGATATTAAGAGCAATGTTCAATTTATATATTGTCGGGACACTGTGGCAGTTTGATAAACTTAGGAACATTAAAATAAACCGTTGTTTGTAATAATTTATGACATATCATACATTCTTTTTTATATATTATCGGTTGTGATTTAAAAAGTTATCTACGCGGGAATCCGCGTGTCACAGTTACTAGTATATAACTAATATTACAAATCTAGACTTTAGAGCATTTATTCCTGATTAAGGTCTTGTGTGAATTTTAACATTTACTAAACATTGTTCTAATATGGGTTTATATAATATTAATACAGACTTATATATCTATATTTAAGATTGTATTTATGCTACTAAACGTAAATAAAATTCGTGATAAAACAAACCCGTATGAAATATAAAAGGTCAAATTGTATAAAAGGTCAAATTGTAGGGGGTAAATTACATACATGAAACCTTTTCACTGTAGGGGACATATTTACAGATGAACATACTTTAGGCCTAATTTCACTTTCCGCCATGGCTGCTACTCTTTCCCGCCTTCGTCATCAGCCAAATCAAGCGCAGCACCGGCAAAGCCATGTTTGTGGTCGGATCGAAACACAATAGTATACTATCATCTAATAAGACTAATATGGAAGCTTTCTTGCTAATCAGTTTTACTTTCCCCAATTTCATGCTACTCTGACATCAGTGTTCAGCATTTCAGCACCCAAGAGCTCGCTCCGTGAAGAAGACGGTCTGTATATGTTCGACATTTCAATCTGAACTTGCCATGAAACGATTATATTCAAGCAGGTTTACCATTAATCCCAATTACAGTTTTCTCCGGAGTTATTTTTATATTCTCTTGGCATGCCTTTCATTTCCCCTTTTTCTGATCAGAACCAATTTGATTTTGTAGTGTGAATATGCTGGAAGCTCGCGTCATCAAGACAGGATTCGACCCGCGAATGAGTCGATACGATTTCCAGTTAAGGGATCTTCTTAGAAACTCGCAAGTTTCCGCTGCACGCCAACTGTTTGATAAGATGCCTCAGAAAAACACGTTCTCTGTTAACATGATGATTTCTGGTTTCATCAAGTCTGGAAATATGTTTCATGCTAAGGAGTTGTTTGATAATATGGGGGAACGGACGGCAGTTTCTTGGACGATACTGATTGGTGGATATGCTCGGAACAATCAACCTGTGGAAGCGTTTAATCTGTTTGCTGATATGTGTAGGTCGGGGATGAAACCGGATCATGTTACTTTCGCGACTCTTTTGTCGGCGTTTGATGAGACGGTGAACGGGAATTATGTATGTCAAGTACATGCTCATGTCACTAGATTGGGCTTTGACTCTGATCTTGCAGTTTGTAATAGCTTGGTGGGTTCTTACTGCAAGTCTTGGAGGCTTGGTTTGGCTTTCCGATTATTTAGGGACATGGTCGTGAGAGATACGATTACTTTCAACTCAATGATAACTGGTTGTTCAAGGGAAGGGTTAGGTAAACAAGCTGCGATGCTCTTCTCTGAAATGCAACGTTGTGGTCTGAGGCCTTCTGATCTTACTTTCGCGGCACTTTTACGTGGCAGTGTTGGATTGAACAATATTGCTCTTGTGAAACAGGTTCATGGGCTGGTGGTAAAGACCAGCTTTATCAGTGATGTATTTATTGGCAATGCAATTCTTGATTTGTATGCTAAACATAACCATAAGGATGATTTGAGAAAATTGTTTGATGATATGCCAGAATTGGATGTCGTATCTTACAATATTATGATAACAAGTTATGCATGGAATGGACAGCTAGAAGAATCGCTCAACCTTTTCAGAGTGCTTTGGTTAAGCAACTTTAGTCGAAGAAACTTTCCTTTTGCAACCTTGTTGAGTGTTGCTACAAATAAACAAGAGTTGGATTTGGGACGTCAAATTCATGCGCAAGCGCTTGTGACTACAGCTGATAAGGAGATTCAGGTAGGGAATGCCCTTGTTGACATGTATGCTAAGTGTTGCAGGTTTAATGAAGCCAATATCTTATTTCACAAATTGGTTGAGTCTGACAAGAGCTCTACTCCATGGACAACCTTGATATCAGGATATGTTCAACAAGGCTTTAATGATGAGGCCCTTTTACTCTACAATGAAATGCGTAGGAAAAATGGTTGTGGAGACCACGCAACTTTAGCAAGTATTGCTAAAGCCGCAGCAAACTTGGCTCAGCTTTCACTTGGGAAGCAACTGCATTCTTCTATAATTACAGCTGGATTCATGTCGAATGTTTACTGTGGCAGTGCAATACTGGACATGTATGCAAAATGTGGATCTTTAAAGGATGCAATTCTAATTTTTAATGAGATGCCTGATAGGAATGTGGTGTCATGGAATGCTGTTATTTCAGCTTATGCACACAATGGAGATGGCAAAGCTACTCTGAGATCCTTCGAGGAGATGGTCGATTCTGGTATTCACCCCGACCCTGTTAGCTTTCTTTGTGTTTTGAATGCCTGCAGGCACTGTGGGCTTGTTGAGGAAGCATTACAGTATTTCAATGCCATGACTCAAACGTTTAAACTTGTCCCATGGAAGGTTCACTATGCATCTCTTGTTGATGTGCTGTGTAGAAGAGGACGATTCGAAGAAACAGAGACTCTGATTGCTCAAATGCCATTTGAGCCAGATGAAATTATGAGGTCATCTATTTTAAATGCGTGCAGGATCCATAAGAATCAGGAGTTTGCTAAGAAAGCTGCTGATGAACTCTTTAACATGGAAATGCCGAGAGATGCTGCATCCTACGTCACCATGTCTAATATTTATGCAGAAGCAGGTGACTGGAAACATGTTTCAAATATAAAAAGAAGGCCATGAGAGAGCAAGGATTCAAGAAAGTGACTGGTTATAGCTGGGTTGAAATTCAACGTAAAGTTCATATCTTCACTGCAAATGACAATTCTCATCCTCTAGATGAGGAGATAAGAAGAAAGATCAGTGAGTTGGGGAAACAGCTGGAAGAGGAAGGTTATAAGCCTGATCTAAGTTTTGTCCTCGAAAATGTGGATGATGAAATAAAAGCAGAATCACTTAAGTATCACAGCGAAAGGCTAGCAATTGCATTCGCACTCATAAGTACTCCTGCGGGATCACCAGTGCTTGTAATGAAAAACTTAAGAACTTGCATAGACTGCCATGCTGCAATAAAGGTGATTTCAAAAGTTGTCCAAAGGGAAATTACTGTCAGAGATTCAAGTAGGTTCCATCACTTCAAAGACGGGGCTTGCTCATGTGGTGATTATTGGTGACGAATATCATTAAACATCCTAACATTTGAGCTTATAGAACTTGATATCGGTTCAATTTTCAAGGCTGACCGCTATCCACAAGCAACTTTTACTGTTTGGTGTGATTGGCACTCAATATGGGACTTGGCTGTCTGATGGAAATAGTATATGTTACTTAGGTTATGCAATATGGTATGAAATTGTTGCATATGACACTGCAACTGTTGAATTAGGTTATGATTAACTTATGCAGCCACATAACATGTTTATTTGCTACAATTGCTCTATATTCATGGTTGAACGAAGCATGACGCTGTCATCCACCTGACTCAGTTCTAGCTGAATGTCAGCTTTCTTACTCAGAATCGGAAAATCCCTCTAATAAATATTTGTGAAGGTATTGTTTACCGGCCTTAACTTTTTGTCCATGTTCTTTTAAACAAACTGCAGCATGTGTCCTAACCTGATCTCCTTATATCTCTCAAAACATAACTGGCAGAAGTATCACTGCGAAACCTATGTCTGTTATCCTGTCCTTACATGCCTGATCATATACTATTAGCATTGGGTCAATGCAATGAAGTAGTATGCCAATGACTGCAATGAACTTGCTTATCATTAGTTTCAGATCAAATAGTTGTCTTGTTAAATGTTAACTATTTCTTAAGTCCATTTTCCACAGTTTAACAGGTTTGTACCTCAAATCTTTGATTTATCTTGTTAGAAGGCCAGTTACGAGAGATGTCCATATTCATCTTAGCATGTTGGAGAAGAGTGGGAACTTTCACGCCAGGGGCAGAACGCACGCCCAGAGCATTCGTTCAAAATTAAGTTTAAATAAGTTGACAGCTTTCTCTGGATTTGGTGCTTGTAGTTTTTGCAGCGCACAAAATTAGCCCGTGGACTATATATTTGGTGCAATGAAACAGCGAAACACATGGTTGCAAATACAAGGTAAATGAATTGTAATAGGCTGTAAAATTTTAATCCTTGTGACTTTTACAATGTGCAGCTGTATCATTAGATAACTTAATACGTCCAATATTGTGAAAATGTTATCATCCAGGCTCCAGCATCATTGGTTGATCACAAAGCAATCAGATTTACAATGTCCTACTTCGAGCCATAATAATCAATTGACATGCCCACTCCTCCTTAGACTCCAACAACAGACTAGGGAGAACAATGAACTAGTACAGTTATCTAATTGCTATTTCATTTTTTCACATTGATTGAGTAATCCTTCTACATTGCAATATGGCACTAGGGGCTGCTCATAGTTATATGAAACCTTTAGCGAAATTAGGAAAAATGAGATGTCTCAGCCCTTTTGCTAGCAACTTTCAAGACAGAACAAAAATGAAATATCGAACTTGTATCATAATAAGTTCATAACTAGCGGAGCTTGGGTGGTCGCTTTAGTATGTTTGTCTTTTGTCCTGAAATAGGTGTTCTTTTCCAAGAAAATATATGCAACCCAGCATTTCTACTTGATCTACAGTTACACATTGATTTCACTTTAATGTTAGTTTGTGAGGGTGACTTTGTGTACTTCTGGTATATATGTTAGTCTTGGTAAAGGAGTGGACTATTACGTCTTAATTTTGGTGTTTGGTGATTAGTTGGAAGGGGATAAAAATAAATCTATGGTTGCTTTCTAGCTAAAAGCAACATTGTTGTTGCATCACAATCGTTTGATGAAATAAAAGAAAAGTATTTTTTGCAGGACGATTCTTCGACACAAAAAGACTTGAACTGACTGTGATCGTTGAGTAAACAACAAAAGAGGCCACTGAATCCGAGGCCGCTGAGAAATTCAAGGAGGGTTCCTTGACAGAAGAATCCAATCAGTTTTATTTATCCGTTCGATTGATATCTCCAGTCATTGATTCTGGAGCCAACATGAACTGCCCAAGTATCAACTCTAACTGCACATGCTGCCAAATGATACAATCCAAAACATTTTTCTTCTTGATTTGAATAGTCTAATCCTAGTTAAACATGTTGATATAATTAAAGAGGATGATAAGTCGTGTAATAGATTGAGAAAGGTAGAAAACCATGCAGAATACCCGAATGTTGGAGTTATCTCTGTGGCTCTAGCCTTTATACATCATGAGTCTCCAGCTGGGAAAAATCTGGTTCATTCTCAACTTCTTGTTGTATCTTAGTCAATTACACTTGTACTACAATACTCTAATCCATCCCAAAAAAGTTGTCCATATCCTATCCTGACAAAACCGGTTAAGTAAATACTCATAAAGTTGTTAAGGGTACTCTGCCCACATCCTATCCATGTCTGTAAAAGTATTATGAGTACGGGCAGGGGTTTTGGCCTTCTTGGAACTTGGTAGATTTAAGATTATCGTTTTGTGTGGAAGTCATAGACTTCCTGAACTATGAAACATGCCATATATATCCATATCCAAAACTCGCAATTTTATTCGATGTATAGTGTATCCAGGACACAGTTTTATTGATCTTAGTGAGGGGAAAGTTAGATGTACACAGTCCCAAGTTAATGTCTGATATAAGGGATTTCGGTTATTGGTCTCCTTTCGATGGCCCGGGGAAGGGAGTTGTTAGAATATGCCTTGAATCAGGATTAGGCCTATTTCCTAAGTTTGTCAGGTTTGGGCTTATTTGTCCACTAGGTTATCTGTATACTAGGTTTGTCAGGATTGGGTTCTATTTCATAGTCCTGTTCGGTCACTTTCTAGAGAAGTATTATATATACTTCCTCTTAGCCTGGTAAAATCATTCTGGGATCATTATTGCAATGATCATTCTGCATTCTGCAATGGTCATTCTGCATTCTGTAATCTGATTATTCTATAATCAGATTAATTTTGTCATGATCATTCTGTTATTCTGTCATGATCAATCTGTCGTGATCATTATGTTTATGTGCCCGTGGACATAGCTAACTCATTGTTAGTGAACCACGTTAGATCTCTGTGTTCTTTATTCACGTTGTTTATGATCTTTCTTGCTTCCGTTATAACAAACTGGTATCAAGAGCTGGATATGTTCTAGTGTTTGAAATTCGCTGGGAAAGATGTATGATATAACGTGAAGATCGACAAATTTACCGGGAGGAATAGTTTCAGTTTATGGCAGATCAAGATGCGAGCTTTGTTGAAACAACAAGGGCTGTGGGCGCCGCTTGTTTGGAAGTCGACAGAAAAAGTCACTGCTGAGATGGTCGTTTTGGAGGAGAAGGCACACTCGACAATTATGTTGTGTCTTGCTGACGATATCATCACCGAGATCGCGGAGGAGGAAACCGTGCAAGGTCTGTGGGTTAAGCTCGAGAGTCTCTATATGACAAAGTCTTTAACCAATAAGTTGCTTCTGAAGCAACGTCTGTTCAGTTTGCGAATGCAGGAAGGTTTGCCTCTCCGAGATCATCTGGATCAGTTAAACACAATTTTACTTGAATTGCGTAATATTGGTGTTAAGGTTGAAGATGAGGACGCTGCTTTAATTATGTTAGTATCATTACCATTATCGTATGAGAATTTCGTGCAATCGTTTATTGTTGGTAAAGATACTATTTCTCTAGAAGAGGTTAGATCATCCCTCCATACTAGAGAGCTGCGCCATAAGGCAGCTAGAACATGTGCCGATAATCAGGCTGCTGGGTTAGTAACCAATGGTAGTAATGGGCATGGAAATTCGGGAAAGAAGAAATTCAAGAAACCAGCTTCTAAGGGTCCAAAATCGAATGATACCTGTAATTACCGTAAAGAAAAGGGACACTGGAAATCTGAATGTCCTAAGAAGAAGAGGCAACAGGATAAACCGACAGGTACTGCTGCTGTAGCTAATACCAATTCTGAAGAGGATATTACTCTAGTTGCTGATAAGCACACGCATCACAATGATTCATGGATCCTTGATTCTGGAGCATCTTACCATATATGTCCGCGCAGGGAGTGGTTTACAACCTACGAGCAAGTAGACGGTGGCAATATTACTATGGATAACAGTTCTCTTTGTAAGACGGTTGGAATAGGCTCGATCAAAATTCGGACACATGATGGTAAATTCTGCACATTGAATGATGTTAGGAATGTTCCACTTATGACAAAGAATCTGATATCTTTGAGTACACTTGACAATAAGGGCTTCAATTATCAAGGTGGAGGTGGAGTTTTACATGTCTGCAAGGGTTCGAATGTAGTTCCGAAAGGTGTAAAACGTGGTACCTTGTATATTCTTCAAGGTTCTACGTTATCAATTTCTGTTGCTAGGCATCATACAGTCGGGGATACACCACATCATAATGGTATAGCAGAACGTATGAATCCGACAATTCTGGTGAGAGCTAGGTGCATTCTCTCTAATGCTGGAATAACTAGAAGATCCTGGGCACAAGCGGTGTACAACATGCTATCTGATTAATAGTGGACCTCACACAGAAAGTGATGGTGTTGAGAAACAAGTGGAGCAGTAAGTCACTCTAGGTGAGAGTGAACCACAACATGAAAGTGAATAGCCACATTCAGAATCAGAACTATCGGCTTTTCACCGCCACAAAGAATCAAAGACAACTCGGTGATCGATTAAGGAGATGGAATTATGGGAAGCCTCCCATCATATTAGGTTTTGAACATATGGTTGCCTATGCACTATAGGTTGCTGAAGAGGTGGATCCTAACTCTGATGAGCCATCCACCTACAATGAAGCAGTGTCATGTACTGAGTCTGCCCAATGGCTTGCTGCAATGGGAGATGAGATGGAGTCACTTCATAAGAATCAGACTTGGGAATTAACCAAGCGACCTCAAGACAGGAAGATTGTCACCTGTAAATGGATCTACATGAAGAAGGAAGGAGAAACATCTGTTGAGGGTATCAAGTATAAAGCTCGAGTCGTAGCTAGGGGGTTCACTCAGAGAGAGGGAGTAGATTATAATGGAATTTTTTCGCTAGTGGTCAGACACACTTCCATCAGGGTACTACTACCAATAGTAGCACATCAGAATTTGGAGCTTGAACAACTAGATGTAAAGACAGCTTTTCTGCATGGAGAGCTAGAAGAGGAGATATACATGACTCAGCCTGATGGTTTTCAGGTTCCTGGTAAGGAAGACTATGTTTGCAAGTTGAAGAAGTCCTTGTATGGACTAAAGCAGTCTCCGAGGCAGTGGTATAAGAGATTCGACAGCTATATGATATAGATTGGCTACATCAAGAGTTCGTATGATTGTTGTGTTTACTACAACAAGGCAACAAATGGTTCTTTGATCTATCTGGTCTTGTATGTAGATGAAAGATTTGGGTGCGGCTCGGAAAATTCTGGGGATGGAGATTTATAGGGATAGAAGCAAAAAGAAACTTTTTTTTTTTTTTTTATCACAAAAGGGATACATTCAGAATATTTTGTCAAGATTTGGCATGTCTACAGCGAAGCCCATAGATACTCCTACTGCTGCAAATGCACATTTGTTTGTTGCTTTTGCACCTAAGTCTGCTGAGGCGAAGGAGTATGTCTCGAGTTCCCTATGCTAGTGCAGTAGGAAGCTTGATGTATGCAATGGTCTACACTCGACCTGATCTTGCACAGTCTGTTAGTGTCGTTAGTAGGTTTATGGGTGAACCTGGCAAGGAGCACTAGCAAGCTGTGAAGAGAATTTTTCAGTACCTAAAAGGTACGTCTGATGTTGGTCTCATTTATGGAGGTGATACAGAGTGTTTGGTGACAGGGTTTTCAGACTCTGATTATTCTGGAGATGTTGACAATAGAAGATCTATGACCGGTTATGTTTTCACTCTTGGTGGTTCAGTTGTCAGTTGGAAAGCTACTTTGCAACATACAGTGAATTTGTCTACTACGGAAGCAGAGTACATGGCATTGACAGAAGCAGCAAAAGAGGGAATCTGGTTAAAGGGATTGGTCAGTGATTTGGGTCTACATCATGATCAGGCTATAGTGTATTGTGACAGTCTCAGTGCAATCTATTTAGCCAAGGATCAAGTCCATCACGAGACGACTAAACACTTTGATGTGAGGTATCATTTTCTAAGAAGTGAGAAGAGAATTAAGATGAACAAAGTGGGTACTGCTAATAACCCAGCTGATATGTTTACCAAGCCGGTCCCACATAGAAAGTTTCAACGTTGTTTGGACTTGCTAAATGTTAGGAGTTGCTGAGGCAACATCTGAGGCAGAGAAGTTTTTTCTGGTACATCTGGCATTGTTATGGTGCATCTGGTACATCTGTTATTTGTGAGAGGATTCAAGTCAAGGTGGAGATTTGTTAGAATATGCCTTGAATCAAAATTAGGCCTATTTCCTAGGTCTGTCAGGTTTGGGCTTATTTGTCCACTAGGTTATATGTATACTAGGTTTGTCAGGATTGGGTTCTATTTTATAGTCCTGTCCGGTCACTGTCTAGAGAAGTATTGTATATACTTCCTCTCTTAGCCTAGTAAAATCATTCTGGGATCATTCTTGTTATGATCATTCTGCATTCTGCAATGGTGATTCTGCATTCTGCAATGGTCATTCTACATTCTGTAATCTGATTATTCTATAATCAGATTAATTATGTCATGATCATTCTGTTATTCTGTCATGATCAATCTGTCGCGATCATTCTGTTATTCAGAAATCATTCTGTGATATCATTATGTAATCTGAGCTCTTCAAGATCAATAAAACTGTTCTCTTCTCAGCCCGTGGACGTAGTTAACTCATTGTTAGTGAACCACGTAAAATCTCTATGTTCTTTATTCACGTTATTTATGATCTTTCTTGCTTCCGTTATAATAGGAGTTACTTGTGATATTTCAAAATGGGCTCGAGAATTGAACAAGACTGAATCTTGCCCGTTTATAAGTGTATCTGCGTGTGCCTGACACCTCTAAATTGACGATGTCTTTACATGAAGACATTTGGGTAGGTCATATGCCATGCACGACGGTGAGAGGCAAATGGGATGATGTTTAGCAATTAAACAAACAAGCTAGTGATGATTCGGTCGTTGATGATTCGGTCGTTGATAACATAGATCAAATGGTTTGGAAGGACCCTTTTGTATTATGCAGCGATGAATTTAGATGGTTAATTGAAGTACAAAATTCGTGACATACTTTTTGTACGTAATTTCCAAGTCTAGCTAGATAAATACAAATAATCTTTCACCAAGTCTCTATAGGACGAGACCGTCTAGTTATCTAGAAAACGACCTATATATTATCACGAAAATCATTAATGTTATAATTAAAATGCCTATGTTGTTAATAAAATATATTTTTTATATAAAAAACACCAATACTGCAACATATACGTTCTGATTAATAATATAATAATTTTCTTGGCAACACAAATCCGTCACTAGATAAGTTATCTAGTTATCCAGAGACCATCTCTCATGGAATACATAACTCACTCATAATCTTCAAGACAAGAGTAATAAGAATTATATTTCTCGGTGCGCGCTGGCAATGTCATCCAAAAAATTATTATACTAGTATATTAATTTGTTACAACTACCAAACAAAGAACATTCTCATTTCTCAGCCCAAAAGACAAAGTTGGTTCACTTTGGTATGAACGAAAATCCTGTGCTGTTGAAAACTGCTGAATCTAATCAACCACGCCTCTTTGCTTATAAATAGCAACATAATTGAATCTCAGAATATACTAATTGATTCATTGTGACCAATCAAACATGTCAAATGATCAACTTGATGACATGAACAATGACTTGGAATCAGACAGACTATCAATAGAGCTAGCTACTACTAGCGACTGGATAACGTCGTCTGGCTCCTCCAGCTTCACGTCAGAATCTTCAAACTATCGCGACTTTGAAAATGGCTCGTTGCAGGCTGATATTGCGAAACTTCCGATTCCCAAGCAGATCAAGGTGTCTGTGTTTGATGATAGTGAAGGGAATAAGAGGGTGGTTGATGTTACCAAACTTGAGCCAATGGAGAGGCATTTGTTTGTGAACAAGATCATTAAGCACATTGAGCATGATAATCTTGGCCTCATGCACAAGATGAAGAAAAGATTGGACAGGTAAGTTGTAGTACAAATCAAATCACATGTATGCAAATGTAGTTAAAATTTAAATATTGTTCAATATATACCATCTATCCCAATCTCAACTTCTCATACTTCGTTTTGATCCGTCTCAATCTCATCTACTCATACTTTAAATGGAAAACATTTTCCATACTTTATTCAATCTATCTCTCATATTTTATTCACCCTCTCACATACTTTATTCACTACATCTCACCCTATATCACACTTTTATCCACTTTAAGCACCGTTTATAAATTATTCCAATTATTTATATAATTTAGTCTTAAAACTCATGTCCGGACCAACGGAAAGTTAAGTTCGGGACGGAAATAGTATAAGATAAGAAGATCCACCTTATAAGCGAAGATAGAAGGATGTATGGAGTGGATATGGCGGTATGCCCTAAATTTCATTTCTGATTCGACTTGTATGGACTTAATCAAATTGCAGGGTTGGAGTAAAACAGCCAACAATTGAAGTGAGGTTTAACAATTTGAGAGTAGAAGCGAAATGTCAAGTAGTTCACGGGAAACCCCTACCTACTCTATGGAACGCTCTTGTTGGTATGCTTTCGGTAAGTATACCTTATTATCTTCTACCTCCCTCCCTTGTTCATGTTTTTTATTTTAATTTTTTTCGATCAACTGTCTTCAATTTTGTTTCATGTTAAACTGCAAAATTAAAATATTCAATATTTAAATCTGGTCAACCGATCACAAATTAATAATTTAATAAAAAAATTTAGAAACTTATGGGGACAGTGGAAGATCATTGACCAGAAGAATCATTCTCTTACTTTTCCGTTACAACACTAGTCACTCCATTTAGGCGCGAAGTTATTAGAGATGAATTTCCATTGCGGAAAACCAGAGCTGTTGATTGGATTTCTACACCTAAAAATAAGCCAAAAGAGTTCTGAAATGATTGTCAACAAATTCAGACGCTTTCATCCAAGTTTAGGAACTCTTTGTGCGTTATTTCTGACCGAAAATGGTGAATTTGGTGTAACAGGACGTCACCAGGCTTGCTGGTTTGTCATCGAAACCTGCCACGATAGGCATCCTTAACGATGTTAGCGGAATTATTAAGCCTGGAAGGTATTTTATATATCCCTTTTTTCACTTCTCTGTTAACCACTAAAGAGATTGCATTTTTGTTTTTTTACCAGTACAACTGTTTGATCAAATGTCTCAACGAGAGGAGAGGTCGATTTGCTTTTTCTTGTGTTCCATTGCATCTTAAGCACTGTTTACACTCCACTATTCCTAATGATTATCAAATGTGATTTAATGGAGCTATCTTTTGATGCTATTGCTTTGGCAGGATGACTCTATTGCTTGGTCCACCAGGGTGTGGAAAGACTTCTCTATTGAAAGCACTTTCGGCAAATCTAGACAAGTCTCTGAAGGTCTCTCCTTTCCCTGCTTAATGTACAGCTTGATATATGTCCAAGTATGTGAATAAGAAAACTTTTTTGAGCCAAGGGAGTCAGTATTAATGCCGGGCTGCTCTGCAGCACAGTGTTGTATACTTTTATCATTTGCTTGAGATAAAAAAATGGCATTGTTGCTCTTTTGTGTTGGTATCATGGTTCCTTAAATTGTATTGAACTGATGGTTTGTTTGTCTCTTGATTTCTCAACAGGTTGCAGGAGAGATTTCATACAATGGATATAAACTAGAAGAATTTGTTACCCAGAAAACTTCATCTTATGTTAGCCAAAATGATATGCACATCCCTGCGATGACTGTCCGAGAAACACTTGATTTCTCATCTCGCTGCCAGGGTGTTGGGTGCAGAAAAGGTTAGTCTTCTAATTAAAGCCATACCAGTTAGGAAATTGAAATTCTTCCATAAATGATATATCTTTGCTTTCTTCCGGTGAAGATATTCTGATTGAGCTTGCACAAAGGGAGACAGAGGCAAAACATATTCCTGATCCAGATGTAGATACTTACATGAAGGTAGTGGCCACTAGAGTCAATAATGTTGAATGTGACATGAAAAGTCCTTCATTATTTGAAAAGTTCATTCACTCACCCTTAAACAGCTTCCAACAGCATGCATGATTTTGGCTTCATGCGTTTCTAAGGACACATGTTATTTACAGAGACATAATGTTCTTGGTATTGTTAACCTTTTCATTTTGCTGATTAACTGTATTTCAACCTTAGCTATGATGAAGTTTTGTTTGGAGAGCATTATATTCACTATTTGGTCAATGTGGTGGTATATATCTGAACTAATAAATCCAAGTTATTGTGAAATAGTATAATTTATTTTGCTTTTTTTTATAACAATGAAGTATATCTCTGATGTATAAACATATCATTCCATCATAATATTAGCTAGTATGGAATTACTATTTTATCTACCTAGTCCTACTCTTGTTAATGCAATTTAATACATAGAAGTTCTCATGCTGCGAGTTTCAACTTGTGTATGGACACTTACTGACTTCTATTTGATGTCACTACTTTAAAGTCAGTTAATCATCACTTTGACAAGCATATTGGGCTTTGACTGATAACTATATAGTTTAATAGGATTTGAAATATATTCGTCTAAGTGTTGCTTTAATATGTTTTATTCAAACTTGAACTGGTCATCATTAAGTTAAGGCCAAACTCTAAGTTTCTTCTAACCCACTGCTTGCACAGGCAATTGCTGCTGAAGGTCAAGAAACAACACTGCAAACAGACTACATACTAAAAGTACTTCAACTTTCCTTTGATCATCTTGTATCAAGATGGTATATATTGATTAGTAATTCTTCTCCTCTCAGATTCTAGGACTTGATATCTGTTCGGATACACTTGTTGGAAATGCAATGAGGGTAGGCATTTCTGGTGGTGAAAAGAAAAGATTGACAATGGGTAATTATTATCTACTTGAGAGTTTAAATTGGCGAAGCATATGTTGGTCTCTTTGACATAGATGTTTTTCTCCATGTAATATAGGTGAGATGATTGTCGGTCCAACTAGAGCTTTGTTTTTGGATGAAATCTCTAATGGCTTAGACAGTTCAACCACGTATCAGATTGTCTCTTGTCTTCAACAATTGGCTCACTTCACTGGTGCTACAGTATTGGTCTCTCTTCTCCAGCCAGCACCTGAAACTTTCAATCTCTTTGATGATATCATCGTAATGGCTGAAGGAAAGACCGTCTATCAGGGATCAAAAGATGATGTCTTAGAATTCTTCCACAGCTGTGGATTTAGTTGTCCAAAAAGGAAAGGGATATCTGATTTTCTTCAAGAGGTAAGTGTATCTTGATGGTGTTGGTGATTTGATGCTTTTAATGGATTAAGCCGTTAAGGTACTTATAAGTTACTACTTTGCAGGTCATCTCAAGAAAGGATCAAGAACAGTACTGGCACCAAACGAAACAAACCTACAGTTTTATTTCAGTTGATATGTTCGTGAAGAAATTTGAGGAGTCTCCCCATGGAAAGATTCTTCTCAAGGATCTTTCTGTGCCATTTGACAAGGCCAGTAGCCCCCATAGTGCAATAAATCATTATCACTATTCTCTTTCTAAATGGTCTCTCTTCAAAGCCTGCATTCGGAGGGAACTTCTTCTTATGAAAAGAAACACTTTCATCTATGTGTTTAAATCTGTAGAGGTTAATTTTTGACCAGAATGCTTACAATATAAGTCTAAAACATCATTTAAAACATACAAATTTCACTAAGATTACCTTCTCATGCAGCTGATCATAGTTGCATCTGTCATGATGACCGTGTTCATCCGAAGTCAGATGGCTATTGATATTGTCCATGCAAATTATTACCTTGGTGCTCTTTTTTATGCGCTCATCATTCTCCTGGTTGATGGATTCCCTGAGCTTGCTATGACTATTGAAAGACTTCCAGTTTTCTATAAACAGAGGGACTTGAACTTTTACCCAGCTTGGGCATATGCAGTTCCAGCTGCCGTTCTCAAGATTCCTTTATCAATTTTTGAATCCATACTGTGGACATCACTAACGTACTATACTGTCGGCTATACTCCTGAAATAGGAAGGTTAGTAACATAAATTAATCATCTAAATGTTTGTACGTTCTTCCTCATTTCTAGTTGTTTCCTGCAATCTGATTGTGTATTCAAGGTAGATTAGTAGAGTTTATGAACATTATCCAGCCTAGGTTCCTGTAAAATGTCCGTCATGAAAATTTCAATTTTCTATTATAATAATGGAAATCAACTAATAACAATGTGCTTTGTCTTTCAGGTTCCTAAGCCAAGTGGTGTTATTTTTTGCTTTACACCTCACCTCAATCTCTTTGTTCCGTTTCTTGGCATCTATCACACAAACAATGGTTGCAGCTGCAACAGCTGGAAGTTTGACCCTGATGTTCGTGTGCTTATTTGGTGGGTTTGTAATTCCGAAACGTAAGTACTCTAAACTCCGTTCCCATTATTATTGTGCAAGAGTTATGTCTCCTTTCTCATGCAAGATAAAAGTGACTAAAAAACCTGTGAATTTATGCAGCATCCATGCCGGTCTATATAGACTGGGGATTCTGGTTGTCACCTCTTACTTATGGAGAGATAGGCCTTGCAGTAAATGAATTTCTTGCTCCGAGGTGGCAAAAGGTAAATGCATAAGCGTAAAAAGCTAGTCTTATAGAATCAGAAGTGTGTTCTTTTGACTGCTTAGTAGAAGCAATTACAGATCATTACATTTTCCTTTGTGAGTGTTATGTGTTTGGACACTTGTACTATTGTTCAATGTCTTAGTTACTAGTTACTAGTTACTACACATTAGGTCATTAGCTAGTATCGATATAAATGCATATAAAATGTACCATTCCCTAGAACTAGAACCTCTACGTAGGGCTTCTGCTTATCACATCTAGCATTTTTTTCTTGGTTACAGACAATCTCAGGTAATCTAACAATGGGACAAGAGATACTGGTGAGCCGCGGGCTAAACTTTGGTCAAAGTTGGCTTTGGGTGTCAGTTGGTGCTCTTCTTGGGTTTGCCTTCGTCTTCAACATAGGGTTTATCTTGGCCTTGAGTTTTTTAAGACGTAAATATTTCTGGTATAATATATTCTGATTTTGAGATGAGTACAGGAAGTTAATTCTTAACTTTTCAAAATGTATGCAGCTCCTGGATCTCGCGCTATTGTTTCAAGTGAGAAACTTTCCCGAATGGAAGAAAGCAAACATAGCATTCTCACGGAGACACAGTGCGCCATCCATCTCCTTAGTACTAAAGTGGAAAATCATAAAGGTTTACCGATCTTTTTTCAATTTTGATTTCATTATGTTCAATTGAGTAACCTGATACTTTCTTTAATATACTCCCAAAATTGTTTTGATGTTTCACTTTGCTAATATTTTGTCATATGCCACAGGGAAACTGGTTTTGCCCTTTGAACCTTTGGCTGTTGTCTTTCAAAATGTGAACTACTATGTTGACACACCTCCGGTAAGAACAAATCATGCAAAACCTTGTCATGTTGAATAAACTTACTGTACCAAATTAAGGCAGCCAGGTTCATGACAAGAGATTTGCTAATTTAATTTTTTTTCCAGGCAATGAAGGAACGTGGTTTCACTGACAAAAGGTTTCGACTTCTTTCTGATGTCACCGGTGCATTTAGGCCAGGTGTGCTAACAGCACTTATGGGTGTTAGTGGAGCTGGAAAAACAACTCTTCTTGATGTACTGGCTGGCAGAAAGACAAGTGGCTGTGTTGAAGGAGAAATTATAATTGGCGGGTATCCTAAGATCCAAAGCACATTTGCCAGGATTTCAGGTTACTGTGAGCAGACTGACGTACATTCTCCTCAAATTACTGTGGAAGAATCCATGATATTCTCTGCTTGGCTGCGTCTTGATGCCACAATTGATTCGAAAACAAAATATGTATGACATCCCGAGTTATTTTTGATATTTTCACTCTGCTCATTCAATTTAAGTTAATCCATCTAATGTTCCATGGAAAAATTACACAGGAATTTGTGAAGGAGGTCCTTGAGACCATAGAACTAGACGAACTAAAAGATGCACTAGTTGGAATGCCAGGTATTGATGGTCTATCGACTGAGCAACGGAAGCGACTGACTATAGCTGTGGAGCTTGTTGCTAACCCTTCCATTATCTTCATGGATGAACCAACAACTGGATTGGATGCTAGAGCAGCTGCGATTGTGATGCGAGCAGTAAAAAATGTGGCAGATACTGGGCGCACAATCGTTTGCACCATTCACCAACCAAGTATTGACATTTTCGAAGCATTTGATGAGGTACGGTGATGTGGGTTGCTTAATACAAGAGTCTGATAATATCAATATCTTACTTTAGAATGTTTTACATCCTCAAGCTTAGGTAATTGTCTTCTCTTGGAATAATCTAGAAACGTATCACCACTGTCTGCTCTCGTCTACCTGTTCTAGCATGAACAAATGTTGCTCAGAATTTCACAGAAGTTTTTGTCTCATTTTCATTGAATGAGGAAAATTGAAATATCGATCTTTTTACCCTGATGAGCTGAAGAGCTAATGGTATGAAAATGAATATTACTTGAACAACTCAGTAGGAGAATGATTTAGGTCGATTGCCAGTCTGATTGTCGGGCAACCTTCTAGTTTTAGGATCACTCAAGATTGTTAATTCTCTATTTTATATTGGTTAGCATGCTAAATCTGTATTCTGAATAACATGGTTATATCATGAAAGGCAATGCAAATATCTCCTACCAGAACAACTTTCCATCTTACATTGCTGATATATATACTCTCTAAAACTTTTTTGTAGCTGGTTCTCCTGAAAACTGGTGGCCGAGTGACTTATTATGGACCTCTGGGACAGAATTCCTGTGATGTAATTGAATACTTTGAGGTGAGTTTCTGTGGCAACTGATACACATTGAAAACGTTGTTTTACACCCACAAGAGACTACTATATGGATATGAGAAGTCATCCTTTACCATTCTCTGCTCTTCGTACCAGAGAATACCAGGAGTGCCAAAGATTGTTGATAAGTGCAATCCAGCTACCTGGATACTAGAGGTTACTTCTACATCATCAGAGGCTGAAATTGGAGTAGACTTCTCTAAGATCTACAACAATTCTGCATTATACGAGTGAGTCTGCTAAACATCTAACTTATAAATTTAGTGGGTTTGAAATTTCATGTGGTCAAATGCTGGTAACTTAACGATTATTGCAGAGGTGATGCAAAATACTGGCATATTTCATCCTTTTCCATGATCCAAAAGTCATTTCTCTTGCCTGCTTTTGATCATCATTGCAACATTCTTACAATTTAAAATCGATCTGTATACATGATAACTTTCACTTAGACGGCCTAAAACTTTGCATCATTAAAAAAATTAGTATGAATGCATAAGAAGCCCTGAATTTGAAAGATTTTAAGAATCATTGCAATATTCTTACAATTTTAAATAGATTTGTATACATGATTGCTGATATTTCACTTAGACAGCCTAAAACTATGCATCATTAATTTTTTTAAGTATGAATGCATAAGTAGAAAGAGAAATCATTTTCTATTTAGTGCCCTGAAATTTGTTTAACCCTGAATTTTGGCAGTCACCTAGTCCGACCCTAGATGTTAGTTTTTTCCTGAGTGTGTCCATATTTATTATTTGTCACGTAACTTCTTTAGTTCGTACTGCTCTACGAAATATGTACTAATTATGTGTGGACTTGAATTTTCCTGTATTACGTATTTGCAGTGTAAAACTGCTAAATTGCAAAAGATCATGTGTTAACTGATAACTGGGTGTCCCAAAGCTCACAGTATACCTGCTGGCTGCTGACTTCTATTTGCAGTTCGATGCCTTACATTTGCAATTATTGCTTTCCTCTGCTAAATGGTATTGCAATTGCTTATGTAAACCTGTAAAACAACTGCCACACGTAATTTACCTTTTATGCTGCTTGTAGGAAGAATAGAGAGCTAGTCAAACAGCTCAGCATGCCGTCTCATGGTTCAAGAGATTTGCATTTCCCAACACCCTATGCGCAAACGGGTTGGGGACAGTTCAAAACCTGCCTCTGGAAGCAGCACTGGTCTTACTGGCGAAGCCCTTCATACAATCTGATGCGCTTCATACATACATTGTTCACATCTTTCATTATTGGATTGCTGTTTTGGGATCAAGGAGAAACCATGTGAGTAAAATTATGCTGAACATTTAACAAGTGGCATGACTTTCCATTTCCTATGTGAGTGAAATTTAAACCTATGCCCACCGATATATGTGTTGTGTTTTCAAGGAACAATGCTACTCTAATAAGATTATCTTGTGCCATAGACAACATGTGGGATAATGCGGATTCTTTTCATGTTAATGACCCTGAATTGTTAAAGCAGAAGTCCTGCTATGATGCAATGGGTTTCTTTAAAGAAGAGTCAACTTACACACATTAGCTGCAGACTCTCTGCATCAATTAGAATGGGCTGAATCCTTGTGTCCAAAATGACCAATATATTTTGCACCTGCAAATATTTTCTCTGGCCCAACTCTAATTTTCTCCTTTTGTATCAGAAATAATGATCAGGACATCATTAGTATAATGGCTTCAATGTTCAGTGCCACCGTCTTTTCTGGTATTCAGCGTTCCTCTTCGGTTTTACCTCAAGTTGGAAACGAGAGAACAGCATTTTATAGGGAAAGATTTGCTGGAATGTATGCATCATGGGCATATTCAGCTGCACAGGTATATCTGCTGCATGTTAGAATAAGCAATAACATGTATTATCATCTGCTACTGATGAGAATTGTTGCATAACTAACCTCTCCATCTTAATATTTAATACAATTTCTTCTGTCAATGTGAAATGCTTATTGTATTTATTAATTTCTTTACTACAATATTTTAAATCTATACCAAGTAATTTGGTTGATTTGCAGGTCATGATTGAAGTTCCTTATATGATGGTCCAGTCACTTGCATTTACTGTCATTACATATCCAATGGTTGGATACTTCTGTTCGGCAAGTAAGATCATTTGGTACTTCTACACCATGTTCTGCACATTGGCATTCTTTACTTATCAAGGAATGTTCTTAGTCGCAATAACACCAAGCTACCCGCTAGCTGCAATCATGCAGTCAATGTTTTACTCTGTGTACAACCTGTTTGCTGGTTTCCTGATTCCTGGCCCGGTAAGCAATCTGGTTCTGTTTAATTTATGGTGCTCAATACTTGTTGAAGTAAAAAAAAGAAAATAAAATAAATACAGAAGATTAAAGTTGGTTCAAGCCTGGAAAGTAGAAAAAGTTTCAATTTTGTATGATTTTTCCCATGCACCTCCTTAAGATGCCGGGTTAACTGAGCATTAAGCTATGCGATGTGGATTTTACTCTTTTATTCCCCTAAAGTTTGAGTTTCTGTGCTCATGTAGAAATGCTTTTTCATTGCAGCAAATTCCATTATGGTGGAGATGGTTTTACTACGTATCTCCCACCTCTTGGACGATGAACGGTATGCTGAATTCACAATATGGAGATATCGAGAAGGAGGTTACAGTGTTTGGAGAGACTAAAACCATAGCTGCCTTTTTAAGGGACTTCTATGGGTTTCATTATAATCAATTACCTCTTGTGGCTGTAATGTTAATGCTATACCCCATTGTATTTGCTCTACTTTTTGCTTATTGTATTGGAAAGTTGAATTTCCAGAGGAGATGAATAATAAATACTCCCTTTGAGTTTTTGACCCATTTCAATCACATTTGGTTTTGGGTGTCGAGATTGAGGTATAAAGTAAAAGTAGTGTAGATAAATGAGTGTACAAATATGTAAATGTGACATTTGTATTAATACAAATATAAATGAAGTATATCACGTTTGACCCGGGATGGATGAAGTAGACATGAAGTACTACAAGATTTTGTAAAGTTTCTGTTTTCTTGGCAATCATGAACTAAAATCGCTCTTTATAGAAAACAAAACATTCAAACCGGACAAAATTGCAACTGGAGAGAAGAGACCATTTTCCCGCTCATACCCATCATCGTTGTGATTCGAATTCTGAAAATGACACAAATCAATAAGTATCTTCCTTTTCTCCAGAAATATAAAAAGCTAAATCGTTTTGTATTTCCACTACTACTTCTATTTGTCGGAAAAGCTAAAATGGCTTCAAGATTAGGTATACACTATACAGCAGTTTGGTAATGGATTTTCATGGTGCAATCAATTACTGAGTTATACATCAACATTTGATACCGGTGAAATTGCAGGTGATCTATGGTCGAAAATCATTGCAGAAGAGCAAAACGAGCACCTATCAGCTGAGTCACCGGAGCCGGAAATCGCTGTAGTTTACCAGCGGCCAAAACCTAAACCCTTGGCCCGAAAAGAAGTGCAGCCTAGGTACACTTCTCCTTCAGAGGACTGTTTCTTGTTCTTTTAGGATTTCAATTTGCTTTTGTTAGTTATCCGGTTTGTATTTTGCAGGAGGCAATCGAATACGAGTACTTCGAATGAGAGCCGGAAGAGTCTAGCTCCTGTTAAGCGAGTCAGTTGGAACCGTGCCCTCTCAACTAGGTAAGTGCGGACAGAAAGCTGGTTGTGGTTGATTTTGTGTTGGGGCGTAAATGTGATTTATTTGAGTAGATGCATTATTTGCAACACACTTGTGTTTTTAAGTGTTTTACTAGGATGATAGGGCATGTAGAGATTTCGTTCTGTGATTACTAATCCAAAGTGGAGTAGCTTTCGTAAAGCATTGTGCAATGGTTTAGTGTCCCAATTTACTCGAGTGTATTCATTTTGGGTAGCTGAATTGAAAAAGGCTGTAAAAGTCTTACATCACTGATTTCAAAGAAGTTAATTTTTGACTTCAGAGGAAGGATAAGTGTTGCTGCCACTGCCTGTTTGGATAATCAACCACAGCAAAGGAAACCTAGAAAGAATGCTAAACCACCTCTTCCAAGAGTAAGAAAGTCTGCTATGATGATTAATTTAACTTGCAATCTGTCCTTGCGTTTCAAATTTTTTATCTTTCAGGTGTGCTGCCAACTTTTTCCTATTTGATTTTATATATGTACTCCCTCTGTCCCAAAAATATGATTACTTCTACCATAAGCTTGTGTTCTGGACATATTTGCCCCTAATTATTAAATGATAGATTATCGAAGTTCAACTGAAAGAAATCATAAGTACCGGTAGGATGGTGTATATAAACATATCTATTTGGGACGAGGGAGTACTTAAAAGACACAAGTATCACTAGCTGACCAGTGTACTCGGAAGATAGTAGCTAATAGTTCATCTTGCCTTTTCTCACTTCTTTTTTTTTTTCTTTCTTTCTTTTTTCTCAACAGAGGAAGGCCTTACAACCTCCGAACTATGACAAAGAACGGGCATATTTCCAGGAGGTAGATGCCTTTGAATTACTAGAAGAAAGCCCATCACCCAAAAAATCTGGTACATGGACAATGGGGACCACAGTTGAAGATGTGGTCATACCGCACATATCTTCTGTATTGCAAAAATGGCTGATCTCGAAGAAGCTAAACCGACCCTATGGATTTCCCGGTTCACTTTCTAAAATATTGGAAACCCCCATGTTATCTAAGGATCCAATTTGCCAGGATATGTTTTCATCTTCAACGCTGAAGGATCTTGGAAGGGACTCTCTGGAAGTTCATTCGAGATTGAATTCTATCCGAGGAACAGTCAGTTCAAGCTTCAACATTAAGCGTACCTGTGCAACTCCTACATGGGAGACATCTGAAGATATAGAACTCGCAATCAAGAAGCTTTCGATATCTCCTTCACCTGACGATCACTGCTGGAATTCGTTTTCAGCTCTTTTGAGTGCTTGTGAGCAGACAACCCCTACTACATTTAAAGACATGTTACTAAGCTACTGGTTTGTTCCTCTCCTCTGACTTTATGTGCAATTCACCTTACTCATCTAGTAAGCTAGATGTTCGTGTAAAGTTCTTAAATGATTCTTTGCATGAACAGTTGGCTTTGAAATCTAAATGCCAGCCTCTACTTGCAATTTTGTTTATGTATTGGTCTGAAACTGAAGAGAAAATTTTCAGATCATATTTAGATGTACATATATTTTGTCTGTCTTCATTTCAAAACTTAAATGTACCTAGCCACCACACTATATGCTAGTGAATTTGAATTATTGGAACAGGAGCTAGAAAAAATAGAACTAGGTTAGGATGGATATCAAAGACTCAAAGTCACTCCAATTGGTTCAATAAATCATGAATAGGGCTGTATATACTGAACATAAAACAGAGCCGTCGTATTATGGTTGATTATGAGAAGAGGAAGGAAAGATTAAGCAGCATTGCTTTCAAAGGACATTGAATTATGTTGATCTACCATAGTTTATTATTTTGGTCAGGGTCTACAGCTTAAAACTGAATTTGCAGAACATACCATGCTCATTGGTATCCATTTTATCTTATCTCAAAGTATGAGCTCCCTTGTGTTACTGTGTGATAAATTTACAGTTAGTTACTTACCTTTATTTTGTTGGCTTACATTTATTCGGGAACAGCGGCCAAGAAAGTATTTCTAAGGTTGGAGAAGGAACATATGGAGAAGCTTTCAAGGTTGGAGAGTATGTCTGCAAAATTGTCCCTTTTGATGGTAATTTCCGTGTAAATGGAGAATTGCAGAAGGTATAATCCTACCTACCCCTTTAATGGGTTAGACGTCAAGTAAGAAAATTAAAGAAAACTGCTTTTCAGTTTGTCAAGCGGTTGCATGAATAGTTTAATTTCCTGAGCCGTCTAGATGTTATTTGGCTCACAGATGTCTTCTCCTACATGTCCATCATTGCCATTTTCTTACTGGAAACTGGAAAGCAGCTGCATATACTATGAGCAGTTGTCCTTTGTGAGCGTGATGGAGAAAATTAGAAGGTTTCCAGTCTTTCTGATGTTCACTGGGATCAAGTGTCTGGCTGTTTTGTTACTTTCATTGGAGTTGTTCAATTGTTAACTTGTCACACACATACATGTAGACTGTCGTTTTATCTCAAGAAAAGTAACCTTTAGTGCCTCTCTCTCTCTCAATTCTTTACCTTCATACTTCAGAAATCAGAAGAATTACTCGAGGAAGTTATACTTTCCAGAACTCTCAATCACCTTAGAGGACATGAGGATCAAGTATCTAATGCCTGCACTTCATTCATACAAACCGTAGAGTAAGTTCTCCATCTAAGATCAAATGCATACTCCTCCAAATATGAGCATTGCTTGATATTTAGCATGTTTTACCTGTTATTGGTCAATGACATACATTCTAGTGTTACTATTATCTATATCTTTATCTATCTGGTGTGGCTAAAGTAAACTGCTGAAATTATTTCCAATGGATAATAGTCATTACACCTGCAGTAAGCAGAGTGTTCAACTTTTACTAGTTGCTTTCAAAATTCTTGTTTACTTTACTGAGTTTGCTGTAAAGAGTTTCAAGACAGACTATAAGGATTCGTTATTGTTTATAAAGTACTTGTACCATATGATTGTGCAATTATATGACGTGTCTTCTGTCCCCTGGAACTCCTCCAAATGACACAGTTCATACATTAAGAAACAAGTACATACGGATATGGGAAAAAATGTGAAAACAATTGTTAGAATTCAACTTTAGAATGACTTCTACGTCTACATTTTATTTGGTAGGAAATATGGGCCAGAGATCACAAATCACAGTTATGTGTATGATTAATGGACGATATTCTGTGTCTTAAAGTGAAAATTTCATGGAGGATATACTGTTGGATACTTAATATGGATCACCACGTACTGAGTTGTTCTTTAATGAAAGTCGTATTGAGTTGACTTCATCTTGCTATCAGTTGACCCATATTCTGTCCTATACTGTTCAAGGATTAATTGCTTTATACTTATTGAGTTATTTCCAGAAGAGATGGTAGCTTGAATTTACTGTAGTTCTGTTTTGACACTTGATCTATGATTTCCAAATAGCAATTGCTTGCATGAGATATGTTCTTCCTTTCCCATAAAACTTGTTTCTTGTATGTGTTTAAGTAAGTTTGCATTGAAACAAACCATTTCAATTCATATATACTGATTCCATACGGTACCATTCATGCCCAGTTTGAGAGTGTGCCAAGGCCATTATGATTCCGCCCTAATAAGTGCATGGGAAAATTGGGACGAGAAACATGGTTCAGAAAATGACCATCCTAAAGAATTTCCTGAAAATCAGGTAAGCTCTCATGTAATTGTCTCTGAGTTCGATTTAACAGGTCTAGAAATAAGCAGGATATAAAGTTAGCATATTGTCCAAGTGCTGTCTGATTCTGTAAATGGTTTACAGTGCTATGTGGTGTTTGTTCTACAACATGGCGGTCGAGATTTGGAAAACTTTGTGCTTTTGAATTTTGATGAAGCACGGAGTTTATTAGTTCAGGTAATACATGAAAAAATCTTATATATTGACCTGATCTGCATTACTGCATTCATTTCTATCTAGTCTACTCTAGTGACTATGTATATATTGCAGGTTACATTGGCTTTAGCTGTAGCTGAAGCTGCATATGAATTTGAACATCGAGATTTGCACTGGTATTTCATTATTCTAATTTGTTACTGTATACTACAGTCTTTCATTTTTTCTTTCTTCTAGTGTCATGCTGCTTACAAAGATTTTTTTGTGGGTTGTGTTGTATACCCTAAACAGGGGAAATATACTCTTAAGCCGGAAGGAATCTGCATCTCTTCCATTCGTTCTTGAAGGGAAAAATGTACTTGTCAAAACCTTTGGATTGCACATATCAATAATCGATTTTACCCTTTCAAGGATCAACACAGGTTTGGTTCCAATTTCTTGAATATTTTCTTTTTATATGGCCGAGAAAGTAACCAGGTTAAATTGATTGTATATCAGGTGAAGATGTCCTTTTCCTGGACCTATCATCAGATCCAGAACTTTTTGAGGGTCCGAAGGGAGACAAACAAGTAAGAAGAGTAAATTTAAATCATATATCTCGCATCTGAAACTTTTCTGATGAATTGGTCTTATTATAATAATAATAATAATTGCAGGCAGATACATACAGAAAAATGAGAGATGTCACACAGGAACACTGGGAAGGAAGGTAGATGTCTAAAATTTTGAGTTTCTTCTTCATGTCATAATTGAGACATAAGTAGATTGTTTACGTATTCATAACTCAGATTGCTAGTACTAGCCATCTTAGATTGTGCTCGAGTCACTAAAAACTCAGACATTCACAGTTAATAGCGTTCCTGACCAAACTGTTCAAATTAAAAATGTTGGCGACACCATGGCTAAGTTTAAAGCTGGGTCAAAGTAAGAAACCAATAAATGGAAATGTTTTAATTCATAAAACATCTAAACAGGTGAAAGTTCTGGCTTTATCGTGAAACTAAACCTTACTAACTTGACCTGACCCAATGAAGCTATGAACCCTTGCTTTACACTCATCTCTTAATACCAACGGTGATGTTGCTGTTGATTACAGTTTCCCAAAGACGAATGTGTTATGGCTGCAATACCTGGTTGACATCTTGCTATTGAAGAAGTCCTATGTAAGTCACTTGATTTTTGACTTTCTGTTATGCAATACTAGAAGAGGTCTGTTTACTTGATGAACAAAAGTTTCATTTCAAAACACTTTGCTGTAAAACCATTCCAAATTTTAAACATCTGTGTTTGCCTTCCCTCATTATCTTAGGAGCGGACATCCAAAGATGAGAGAGAGCTGCGTTCTTTGAAGAAGCGATTGAATAGCTATGATTCAGCAAAGGAAACATTCTTGAAGGATCCTTTCTTCGGTGACCTGGTGGTTCATGAATGATGAACCAACACCTGTACCATGTGGGAGGACAATACCAATAGTCACACTTGAATTGCATCTGATAGTGTGAGTGAAGAGTTGTATATAGTTCAGACAACAGTCTAATCAGAATTCTACTTGTTTTGTAGCTCTCACTGTAGTGACCTACTACTAACATTAAAAGGAGAATGGGATGTCTCATTCAATATTTATCGATGTCAACACTATTGGATGCGAATTATTTTCAGCTATCCTGCTTGGCTGCTTCCTTCTGGATGCAAATTCTAAGAGGGTTTTATACAACTTAGTGATAATTGAGGTTCCGTGCAATTTTATGTTAATTGTTGGGTTTGATGCAAATTTTATGTCATTCTTATAAAAATGTCAGGAAAATAATTAATAGTACTTCATCCGTTCTTTTTTTTTTATTTATATATATTTTTTTTTATATTTTTTTAATATTTTTTTTTTTCAAACCCACTATTTCTCTTTTTTTTTCATTATTATATATTTTTTTTTTATATAAGTTTAACGTTTTTATTTTTTGAAACCCACTATTTCCACTTATTAATTTTTAAATACACTCTTTCATACTTTATCTATTCTATTTCTTACTTTTTCTATTACTCAATCTCTCTTACTTTTTACTACCATTTACTTCCTTTTTTATTATATTTTCTTAAAATTTAGACTAAGTCAAATGGTAAAGCTTCTAAAAAAAAGGAGGGAGTACTATGTTAAAAATTCTGTAATTTTTCATATTACTTTCTACTAATTATTATTGATAAATTGTATTTTTATAAACTATTATCTTAAACAACTTTACCTCATTCACAAAGTCTCATGATAGACGGTCTCTAGATTATTTATCTAGAGACGGCCTATGTTATCAATAAAACCATCAATGTTATTCGTCAAAACGTCTATATTGTTAATGAAATAGGGTTTGTTGTAATATGAAAAATTACTAATGTTGAGAATATAGGTGTTTTGATTAATAACATGATGGTTTTCTTAACAATATAGGTCCGTCTCTAGATAAATTATTTAGAGACCGTCTCTTAAAAGACTTACTCATGTATGAAATTAATTCAATTAAAGTTCAAAGTTTCAGTCCCTCAGTGTTTTTATATCGTTCTTCCACATTTAGAATGTCATAAAGATATTCTTTTCCGTCATTGTTATTTAGTACTTCCTTATTTCAATTTCATAATTTGGTAAATAGTAGTACAATTTTATAGTTATTTTACAGAAAAATACGGCTAAGTTGCACTAAACCTCCTCAATTATTATAAAGTTTCAAGAAACCCCTTAAAAAACAACTTATAGTCGCACTAACGGTTTTGCGCTGACTTCTCATATTACTAAGGGTTTTGACGCAATTTTAATAATTGAGGGGAGATTTCATGCGGTTTACCCATTCAAACCGGACAAAATTGCAACTGGAGAGGATAAACCATTTTCCCGCTCATACCCATCATCGTTGTGATTCGAATTCTGAAAATGACACAAATCAATAAGTATCTTCCTTTTCTCCAGAAATATAAAAAGCTAAATCGTTTTGTATTTCCACTACTACTTCTATTTGTCGGAAAAGCTAAAATGGCTTCAAGATTAGGTATACACTATACAGCAGTTTGGTAATGGATTTTCATGGTGCAATCAATTACTGAGTTATACATCAACATTTGATACCGGTGAAATTGCAGGTGATCTATGGTCGAAAATCATTGCAGAAGAGCAAAACGAGCACCTATCAGCTGAGTCACCGGAGCCGGAAATCGCTGTAGTTTACCAGCGGCCAAAACCTAAACCCTTGGCCCGAAAAGAAGTGCAGCCTAGGTACACTTCTCCTTCAGAGGACTGTTTCTTGTTCTTTTAGGATTTCAATTTGCTTTTGTTAGTTATCCGGTTTGTATTTTGCAGGAGGCAATCGAATACGAGTACTTCGAATGAGAGCCGGAAGAGTCTAGCTCCTGTTAAGCGAGTCAGTTGGAACCGTGCCCTCTCAACTAGGTAAGTGCGGACAGAAAGCTGGTTGTGGTTGATTTTGTGTTGGGGCGTAAATGTGATTTATTTGAGTAGATGCATTATTTGCAACACACTTGTGTGTTTAAGTGTTTTACTAGGATGATAGGGCATGTAGAGATTTCGTTCTGTGATTACTAATCCAAAGTGGAGTAGCTTTCGTAAAGCATTGTGCAATGGTTTAGTGTCCCAATTTACTCGAGTGTATTCATTTTGGGTAGCTGAATTGAAAAAGGCTGTAAAAGTCTTACATCACTGATTTCATTAGGACAGTGCTGTGCTTCCCTTTTATTTATTTTTTTCAGTTTCAAGAAAGAGAAAAGAAAACACAAAGATTCTAGTCTTTCTTGACTGAGTTGGTGCATTGTGGATGACATTCATGTTGGTTTTCCAGTTATGTGATCTCTAGAAATCAAAGGTTGAACCATGCTAGCTATACTAAAGAAGTTCATTTTCGAATACAGGGGAAGGATAAGTGTTGCTGCCACTGCATGTTTGGATAATCAACCACAACAAAGGAAACCTGAAAAGAATGCTAAACCACCTCTTCCAAGAGTAAGAAAATCTTCTATATTGATTAATTTAACTTGAAATCTGTCCCCGCGTTTCAAAATTTTCATCTTTCAGGTGTGCTGCCATTTTTTTTCCTATTTGATTTTATATATGTACTACCTCCGTCCCAAAAAGATGAGCTCATTAGCTCTTTATTTTCGTCCTAAAATATGAGCTCATTTCATTATTTCTACCATAGCTTGTGTTCTGTACATATTTTCCCCTAATTATTACTATATGATAATTTTCCAAGTTCAACTGAAAGAAATCATAAATACTGGTAGGATGGTGTATATAAACATAAATTGCTAAAAAAATTATAGCTTTCTGGATACGTGTGTAAATAGATATTGAGCATTTGAGCTTATCTATTTGAGATGGGAGAGTACTTAAAAGACATAAGTATCACTAGCTGACCAGTGTACTCAGAAGAAGGTTTTTGGAAGATTGAGCTGTAATCAGTACTACAGTTTCAAGCTCTAATATTTCTTATTCACAGAAGAAGGAGAGATCGCTGCACTGCAACATGGAGAATCAAATGGCTCCGATGAAATCTAAGAAAAATGATGATTCTCATATTCTACAAGTAACCCACCTCTTTCCAGTTATTTATATACGAGTTTCGAATTCCGCCGAGTTGAATATTTCATTTCTTCTTTCATGCTGTGGTCTTGTAGCATCTGTACTCAATATCGCGGGATGTGTGGAATTAGGCAGTATTTAGAATGTAGGATAGGCATTGAATAATCCTAACTCCCCTTTTCTTTTTGTTTGGCCTCAACAGAAAAAAGACTTGCGGCCTCCCAAATTCGATTTATCTGAAGATATTGAAGCTGCAATCAGTAAACTATCTTTAGTCTCTACGGCTCAATTACCTGAAGATTGCCGTCCGAAACCTTTTTCAGCACTCCTCGCCATTTGTGGGCAGACAACTCCTTTAAAATTAGAGGCCATGTTTCATTTCTGGTAATCTTTTTAATATGTGCTCCTCGCTTTAAGAGTATTCTACTTTTCTCCCATTTGGTATATTTTTCTCTCGCTTGCATTTATTGGTTTCTTTTTAAACCTTGTTCATGTAAATGTTTTTTTAGCATGTATGGATTGTATAAACCCAATGTAAAGTTTAAGCTGGTGCCATATTACAGCTTCCTCCCTACGCTAGATTGTGTTAGGGAGAAATAAAAGAGTGCAGTAGTAGTTGAAAAGTATATTGAAGTCCTTAGACCTAGTGAAACTTAAATGTTTGGTAGAGTGTAAGTCTTAAGAATAACTGAATTTTTGGTACTTGATTGTATATTGAGGTATTCTGTTTTATGAATGACTAATATATATAATAATCCTGACTTTTCTCCTTGTCTTAATGGAATATATGCTATATGATGTGTTAATCATGTCCCTTTGCTTTTATGGTGATGTTCTTAAACAGTGACCGAGAAACTATTGTCAAGGTTGGAGAAGGAACATATGGTGAAGCTTTCAATGTAGGTAACTTTGTCTTGAAGGTTGTCCCTTTCGGTGGAGATTTTCTTGTAAATGGAGAACAGCAAAAGGTATATATATATATATAGTTAGTAAGTTGGACGTAACAAAGGCTCTAACTTTCAATACTCATGTTTCATGTTATTATCTCAAGATAGGAAACACTTAACTCATGTCGTCATTCCTTCATGTTGTTCAGGAATCACAAGAATTACTTGACGAAGCTGTACTCTCTTTCACTCTCAATGAGCTTAGAGAAAATTCCGGTCAAGTATCTAATGCTTGCAATACCTTCATACAAACAGTAGAGTAAGCATTCTCTACCTATACTCAAATGAATAATTATTGGTGCATTGACCAATATAGTTTTTGCTGGAGATGGTCCAGGACCTCCAGGTCATGGTTTAGGAAATAGATCAATTCAGGTTGTCCTTTGTTTACTCCCACTATATCCTCTGTTGTTGGAGGATTGGTTGCTCTATAATCAATTTGGTGTTGCCTGGTTTAAATTGCACTTGCTGGTCAGACCTGTGATATCAAGTGCACTTTTTTCAGAATTTCTGCTGCTATGGTGGTTACCCTCACAGAATCTGTCATTTCTTTGCACCAAAACGGCATTTAAGAAAGGCTGTTATAGTCACTTAAACTGACCAATATTGACTTCTCAACACAAATTTCATATGACAAAATAGTTCATGCATCGTAAACACTCTCATTGCCAGTAAACTGCAACAACTTCGGCCCTGAAGATTTATCTTTTTCCCTCATGTTTACAACTTCTCCTATTTTTTTTTTTTTCTTTCTTGCTCTTTTTTCTTCACGACTAGTAACAGAAACAATCACATGTCAATATGTCATGCCACTTTTTCTCAACTTGAGTTTACAGTAGAAAAATATTTTGATACTCGATCTGTGATTTCCAAATGGTGGTTACTTGCATGAAATAGGCTCTTCCATTTCCATTAAACTTTAGTTCGTCTACCTGTGTTTAACAAAGTTTGGCACAGCCATTTCAATTAAAATATACTGATTATCTACGTAACATTCATGTTCCCATAGTTTGAGAGTGTACCAAGGCCGTTATGATCCTGCCCTAATAAGTGCATGGGAAAATTGGGACGAGAAACATCATTCAGAAAATGATCATCCTAAAAAATTTCCTGAAAATCAGGTACCTGAAATTGTCTCCGAGATCGATGTAATCGGTTTACAAAGAGAGCAGAATATATAGAGGATAATATGTTTCTTTAATACATTGTAAATTTCAGGCCGATTGATTTTGTAAATGGTTTGGTTGTTTGCAGTGCTATGTGGTTTTCGTTCTACAACATGGTGGTCAGGATTTGGAAAAGTTTGTTCTCTTGAACTTTGATGAAGCACGGAGTTTATTAGTTTAGGTAAATAAATGAACTCATTTTTATATTGACCTGATTTGCATTCATTTCTGTCTTGTCTACTGATGGCTGCTTATATATTGCAGGTGACATTGGCTTTGGCTGTAGCTGAAGCTGCATATGAATTTGAACATCGAGATTTGCACTGGTACATCTATCATAATTCTAATTTGTTACTGCATATAGTGTTCTAGTTCTTCTAGTGTCGTGTTTCTTGTGAAGTTTTTTAATTTTGCTTTTGTCATACATTCTAAATAGGGGAAATATCCTCTTAAGTCGGAAAGAATCTGCATCTCTCACATTCATTCTTGAGGGGAAACCAGTAGTCATCAAAACCTTTGGACTGCATATATCGATAATCGATTTTACTCTTTCGAGGATTAATACAGATTTGGACCCAGCATTATGAGTTTCACTGTCTAGCAAGTATTTTGACCTAAAAATAACAAGGTAAAATGATGATTTATCAGGTGAAGATATCCTTTTCCTGGACCTATCCTCAGATCCTGAACTTTTTAATGGTCCGAAGGGAGACATACAAGTAAGATAGTGAATTTGATTACTATATCCCATCTGAAAATTTCAGTTGGATTGATCTATTATAATTGTGAAAGCAGGCAAATACATACAGAAAAATGAGACATGTCACCCAGGAAGACTGGGAAGGAAGGTAGACGCTTGCAATTTGTGTTTCTTGTTGTTATCATAATTGAGGCATCCGTAGGTTGTTTACTTATTTATAACTCACATTAATATATACTAGCCATTTTAGCTTGACATTGGGTCAAGTAAGAGAAGTATGATTGTAAGAACTCATCTATCCAGAGCTAGTAGAGCATTCTGGAGCAAACTGTTAGAACTGATTTATTAGTTAGTCTGGATCTACTTGAAGAAGAATGAAAATAGCAAAAAGAATATGTAGTAATGTAAAATACTTGGTTCTGTAATTTTTCCGTCATGAAATAAGCTTTGAATTTAAAATGAGACTCCATGGGTAAAACACAAATCAGAGCAATGCAGGAAACCAAGTAATGGAAATGCTTTTCTTAGTAAAACATCCACAGCTATGATCAACCTAAAGAAAATTGAAAGATGTCACACGGGAACTCTGGAAAGGGAGGTACAGTACCTCAGGTACTTATTCACAGTTAGTGTTTTTGCTAAGTGTGACATGTGTGGATAGTTTGCATATTTTTGCAACTCACATTGTTCTATCCATGTTCTTATCCATGAGTTGCATTATCAATGAAAAAATACTGCTTATATTAAGCTTAGTTACTAGTAATTCTGTTGTATTTTTCCTCCCCCCCCCTCCTGTGAGAAATAAGCCCCAAATTCGGAAGTTTATGGAGGCAATGGATGAATCAGAACTAGAAACAGCAGTCAGTGAGGATGATGACTGATTCATTTTGGAAGTTTCACCTAATATAATTTCTAATTCTTACAGCTTCCCGAAGACAAATGTTTTATGGCTGCAGTACTTGGTTGATATTTTGCTATCAAAAAAATCCTACGTAAGTCTCCTGTCATGTACTTGATGTCAAATTCTTGTAAGATCCCCTACCCAAGTGTTTGACACACTCACCTTATTTTACAAGATTTGCTCAGACTTAATTCTCATTTATGCTCTACTCATCCTGAACTACTAGCTAGTTGTATTTGTTTACTAACCAAGTTTGCATATATTTTCCATGTTAACCTTTGAGCAAGCTTGCCTCATAAAACTCTTACTTTTAGGAGCAAACGGCCAAACAGAAGAAAGAGTTGCGTTCTTTCAAGAAGCGGTTAAATGGCTACGATTCAGCTAAAGAAACATTCATGAAGGATTCTTTCTTTCATGCCTTGTTGATTCATGAATGTTGAACCAACACTTAGACCATGCCATTCGACAAAGGGCAATTCTAGTTGGTACATATAATCAAAATAGTTGTTAGGTATCAACCTTGTAAATTATCAACCTACTAGTAAATTAATGCCCCCTCCTCAGTTCCATTAGAAAGGCACTGTTCAGGTTCTCCATGCCTGTTCTAACGATACAGTATAACTTAGGAGTAACTTGTGGTCAAAGATGAGCATGGAAACTCGTATTCTACATTTTGATGTGGGATAGAAGTGTATATATTGTGTGTATATTGCAGTCAGTGTACAGTTATTTACTAGTCTCCACTATTCTACTTGTTAACTTTGAGAATACATGTAAATATGTAATTAAAGGTTTTTCTCATCGGGTATTATTGTAAATTTTCCTTTTATGTACAACTGTTCTGTCTTTTGAAGGCTACTCTGGATAATATAGTTAAAAGAAAAATATCTTGTACACTTTGGCAATATGTTTCTTTTACACGCACCAAGTGAGTGTTTGAAGTACATTATCGCAAGTTGACGATGAGGATCCTTTTGACATAGAAGTGCTGTTAGTGAAAAAGAAGTGGTTATGAGGCATGAATGATATCCTTAGTTTGATATTACAGATATGGTTGGTAGAGACTAGAGATTGATATGAGAAACCTAGTCAGATAATATACTTTTCGATTCAATGTGACGAAATTTACAGGCTCCGAGGGTCCCCTGTCAATTTTATCCGATTAAATGCGCACATCCAGGACAATGTATATCAGCAAGAAAAGGTGAAAAAGCAGTTCATGGATCGGGTTTTCTTGGACTGATAAAGTAGAGAGCTTTTGAAGGACAACAATTGTTGCTTTAATCTTTAACCGAACATGCATGTTCTGAATGTTATACTACCAGCTAGTGTTCATTTGCTTGCTTCTGGTTCAGATCTGCCCTCATTTTCAAGGGCCAAAATCAAAGACAATTAATCTCAGGGACTAGACTACTCATTTTGGATACATGTGCAGCAAAGTAGTTTTAGGAAGAAACAAGGGATTAAACAGGACATGGAACATGGTGAACTATATAGTGCGAGTGCTTTAGATTTTGGAATAGTGTTGGTTAAATGTTAAAGAATGGTTTTGGTGTGTTTAACCCACATGGTGTTGAGATAAGGGAGAGCCCCTTTCTGCATGCATATGCATCATAATTTATCACCACCTTTGCTTTGCCAAGTCAATTGATAACGTTCGAAAAAGACATCACTACCACCTCTTCTTTCCCTATATTATACTAGCATACACCATACTTAAATCCGCATGAGAGATGTCGTCCGTTGAAATATTACAAACTTTTACGACATATTTAAGGCTACTCACTATGGTGACCAAATTTTTGGTCGAGTCGCCGGACGACCTCTCCCGCGACCAAAAACTGCCACTGTGGTAGCGGTCGTGGGGTTGGTCGCCGGGATTTTTTTTTTCTATTTTTTTTATAGTTTTTTAAGTTAGAATATTGAAACGACTCGTGAAAATGATGTTTTTATTGAAAGGGAAATTGATTCAAAAGTTACAAACATCACACGAACTAAAACAAACAACACATGAACTAAAACAAACACAAACACAAACACAAATTCAATCACAACTTCAGGACATGAACTCAACTTTCAACATCTCAAACACGCATCGAGTCTCAGTCGTCATGGTGTTCGGATCTTGTTGGCTCAGGTTAAGGAACATCTGCAACCGTTGAGCCCTGGCCAATTCCAAATTACCTTGAGCAGTTATTCTGGCTTCCTCCGCCTTTTGTGTCGCCCTCTCTCTCAGCCAGTTCAATCTCTGCCTCTCCAGCTCCATTCTCTCCTGCTCAATCTGCCTCTGTTTAGCATACTCATCTTTGAACTTAGCAAATAGCTCACCCATGTCAGTTTCAAAAGAGGAGGTCGAATTCCCACTACGTTGTGCCTTTGCTCTATCACGGCCCATGGGACGTTTTGATCCAGTATCACTTTCATCATTCAAGCGCACACGCTTGTCGGAGCTACCCCCACTTGCATCCATTTCTTGAGCACCGTCTTCAGTGTCGGCCATTTCATGAATTTCGAAGGTCGGAACTGGCTTGTCCTTAGGACCCTCGTAATTCATTTTGCTTTGCCACTCGGGGGTATTCCCTCATGGCTTCCCAGTAGTGCATCAACTCGAATTCCTCATTTTTTGGATGTGAGGACCTGTAGAGAGAAAGTGCACACTTAATTATGTCGTCCTCGTTGTGACCACTCCGCATCCCAACCTGACGATAAGCCTACTCGTAAACACTCACCCACATGTTAACACAAGGCTTGATTCTGTTCCATCTACCCTGTAGAGAACTTGCAGTTCGAGCTCGTAGATTACACATGTTGTCCGCCCTTGCCAAGTTCCACTTATCGAAAATGGCCTTGGTGAACATAGTGGTGTACTTCATGTTTTTCCCGGTGATGGGATCTTCACTCACTGCCATGAACATGGAAATGAGTGCAACATCTTCCTCTTTCGAGAATTTCTTCGGCCCTTCATCGTCAACTTGGGTATAGGCGGAGGATGCGGCCTTCTTTGCACCTTTCTTTACTCTGGCTTTCTCCTTCCCCTTGGACTGTGGTGGTGGTTATGGTTGAGTCTCCGGGACAGTTTCCGGGGCCTGGTAATCGGGAGGGCGGTATGCACCGGGGGAAAGATATGGATCGTACGGAGTGTTTGGGTTGGAGTTTGTTGGAATTAATTTGGGTGGTGATAATCCTGGAAAACTTCTATGGATCGTGTAGTCACTTTCCGAACAAGATAATTCGACCCAATTTACAGCCTGGGTTACACGAATTCCTTGCGGGGATAATCCAAGAAGGCAATCTAATTCAGGCTATATGAATTTCGATCAGAAAGTAGAGAGGATGTTAGATTTTTCGTATGTCTATCCTGGAGACCGAATCCTCCATTTGTAAAGTACAAAATCGAAGCAGTTTTTGGCGGTTGAGGGGGTTCACTTATCCAGAATTAACTGTTATCCAAAAAAGTTTTTGGCGGTTGAGGGATTCCGGCCAGGCTCCGCCTTGCAACCCGTGTCAGGCGCTGCCCTCGAGAGGCTCCGCCCTCGACCCATAAGCGCGCCCTCGACCCCTGCTTCATATTTGCGGCCGATAACTCGTTAGCTCAACAAGCGTGCACTCCGCACTACCCGAACTCGTTCCGAGCCTTAACGTGAGATCGCATCGGTCTCTAGTAAATCACATTACTACTAAAATGAGTTGATGACACTAAAATCACCAACATATCCCCCCATTTTAGTGTAATCCTTGATCTACTTAGTATATATAAAATATATACAAGTGTATAAACACAAACATTACGATCAAACAAATGCATAAATGAAAATGTCTTGCGATTGAATTTTCATCTTAGTACAATACACATTCCAAATATTCGAGAATCGGGGTGTCGTAACGATTGAACCCGTCAACCCATTTGAATACCTGAAGATATCATACACAAATGTTTCTACAAAACTCTATTGTTCATACTTGACACTATACAAGCCATGTGTCCTTATCCATTAATAAGCATATAGGAAGCCAAGTCCAAGCTTCTTGAAGCGGCAAAACTTCATGCTTACATAGGTGGTCCTTTTAGTCTTGCACCTGCATTTGCAATTTGTCAAAAGAACCATTAAGAAGATATACTTCAACCTAACATCACTTGCAGGTCTGAGCACATACCTTGGGAAGATAAACACATGTGCTCCAATCTCTAACTATGGTCTTTCCACATTGAATTCTGCTTCTAACGTTGTATTAGAAGGGAATTGGGTATACCACAACTAGTAGATTTAGATGGACTTTAATCCCATCCCAATCACCGACTTACTCACTAAGTCCCTAGCCAACCCCTTCGTCAAGTGGTCAGCCAAGTTTTGTTGCGACCGAACAAACTCAATGGATATCACCCCATTCATGATTAACTCCCTAATCATACTATGTCTAACACCCAAGTGTCTAGACTTGCCATTGTAAATTTGACTATAAGCTCTAGCCAACGTGGCAGCACTATCACAACGGATAGAAATAGGTGATATAGGTTTAGGCCATAAGGGAATCTCATACACTAAGTTTCTTAGCCATTCCGCTTCTTTACCAGCGGCGGCTAAGGCTACAAATTCAGATTCCATTGTGGAGCTAGTTATACATGTTTGCTTCTTGGAAGCCCATGAAATGGCACCTCCCCCAAGCAAAAACACCCATCCACTTGTAGAAGATGAGTCTTCAACATTATTTATCCAACTAGCATCCGTATAACCTTCTAACACCGAAGGAAATCCCACATATGACAAACCATGATTCATAGTACCTTTCAAGTACTTGAATACCCTTGTTATTGCATGCCAATGATGTCTACTAGGATTACTAGTAAATCTGCTCAATTTACCAATCGCATAAGCAATATCCGGTCTAGTGCTAGTCATAGCATACATCAAACAGCCTATGGCTTTTGAGTATTCGAGCTGATCCACAGGTTTACCTGTATTCGGCATAAGCTTTTCTTCCGGATCCATGGGGGTACTTACCGGAGAACAACCTTCATGATTGAACTTCTTGAGTATCTTCTCAATGTAATGAGATTGTGTGATAACAATCCCATTATTCTCCCGTTTAATCTTGATACCAAGAATAACGTCCGCTTCTCCCATATCTTTCATGGAGAACTTTGATGACAAAAATTTCTTGGTTTTATCAACCTGATTTTGGTCAGTACCAAATATCAACATGTCATCCACATATAGGCAAATGATTACACCTTTTCCAGATGCATCAAATTTGCTATATACACACTTGTCCGCTTGGTTCAGAATGAAACCACTAGACAAAACAACCTCATCAAATTTTTGATGCCACTGTTTTGGTGCTTGTTTCAGCCCATACAATGACTTAATCAGCTTACACACTTTATTCTCATTACCGGGCATTACAAATCCTTCCGGTTGCTTCATGTACACTTCTTCTTCCAAAACACCATTTAGAAATGTTGTTTTGACATCCATTTGATGGATCATTAAATTATGAATAGCCACCAAGGCAATCAACAATCTAATAGTAGTGATACGAGCAACAGGAGCGTAGGTATCGAAGTAATCGATCCCTTCCCTTTGTCTAAAGCCTTGGATAACCAATCGAGCCTTAAACTTGTCAATTGTACCATCGACTTTCATCTTCCTTTTAAAGATCCATTTGCAGCCCAGTGGTTTACAACCTGGTGGTAAATCAGATAAGATCCAAGTATTATTTTCCATGATAGAGCCAATCTCTTCATCAATCGCTTCTTTCCAAAAAGCTGAATCTCGAGATTTAATAGCTTCATCATATGTCCTTGGATCCTCCTCAATACTATAACAGTAAGAGTATTGGGATTCAATCTGATCCTTTGATCCCTCAACTAAGTATAGTTGAAAATCAGAACCATAAGATTTAGGTTTCCTAGCTCTTTTGCTTCTACGGGGTTCAGGAGTCTCACTTGGTACATCATTTGAATGATCATCCCTTAGAGTATCATCCGAACTTGGTATAGTATACCTTGGTCTAGGTATTGAGGAGAAACGATTCTCATCAAAGATAGCATCTCTCGATTCTATAATTGTGTTAATAGAAACCGAATCATTAGGTTCTATGACATAAAACCTATAAGCCTTGGAATGCTCAGCATATCCAACAAAGATGCAATCAATCCCCTTTTCACCCAAAGTTTTCCTCTTAGAGTCCGGGAGTCTAACCACGGCCCTACAACCCCAAACTCGCAAAAATGTCAAGTTGGGTCGTTTCTTATACCAAAGTTCATATGGGGTAGTCTTGTTCCTTTTGTTAGGAACCCTATTTAACAAATAGCAAGCCGTTAACATGGCTTCTCCCCAGAATCCCTCACTTAAACCAGAGTAAGACAACATGGCATTCACCATTTCCTTAAGAGCTCTATTTTTCCTTTCAGCCACACCATTCTGTTGTGGTGTATAAGGAGCCGTAGTCTCATGAATGATTCCTACGGATTGGAAAAATACAGGATCATAATATTCACCACCTCTATCCGTGCGTAAGGTTTTAATCAAGCCATTTTGTTGTAATTCAACCCCAGTTTTATAAATTCTGAATTTATCTAAAGCTTCATCCTTTGTATGCAGCATATAAACATAACAGAACCTAGATGCATCATCTATGAAAGTAACAACATACTTCTTGTTCCCTAAAGATGGAGTAGCATGCAAATCACATAGATCACTATGAATTAAATCAAGTATGACAGAATTCCTGATTATATTCTTAAAAGGTTTTCTAGTGATCTTAGTTAACATGCAAGTATTACATTTTCCTATGTTTCCATCAAAAACAGGAATCAAATCATCTTTAGACATTTCAAGCATCCTTTTATAATGTACATGTCCTAGACGAGCATGCCATAGAGATGAATCAATCACATTCGAAGAGGACACAAATACAGAACCAGAATCATGCGAAACTCCATTCAGATTCATCATAAACATTCCATTATTATAATAACCAGATCCAATATATACACCACACTTTGACAAGATATACTTGTCTGATTCACAAACCTGCTTGTAACCAAGCTTATTTAAAACAGGGCCTGAAATTAAGTTCTTACGTAACTTAGGAACATATAAAACATTACACAAAGACAGTGTTTTTCCAGAACTAAATTCTAGCACCACGTCTCCTTTGCCTTCCACGGGAGAAAAGTGATCATCTCCCATATAGAGGACAGAACCGTCATCCACTGGTACAAGTGTCTTGAACCACCAACGGTCCTTGCAAACGTGAGTTGTGGCACCAGAATCTATCCACCACGCGATAGCATCATCCTGCACATCATATGCTTCATAACTAAGTGAAACTGAATATTCAATCAAATGATTCAAATCACTTTTTAGATTCTCGACCTTGGTTTCGGATTGGTCCAGACCCTTTCCCGAACCACTTGCGTGCGTCGTTGTGCTTCTTGCGGATCGGCAATCCTCTTGAAGTGGCTGGTTTGCCACAATTCCAACACTCTAGTTTGGTTTCTTTTTAGAACCGAATCGCTTTATTGTGTTGTTAGAAGCACGCTTCTTTCCTTTGTTCTTGTTGTTATTGTTCTTACCACCCTCTTCGATCATGTTGACCGAGGGTCCAAGAACATCTTTGCCCTTGCCCTTATCTTCCAAGCCTTCAGAGATTCTTCTATGTGAAGATGGCTTCCAAGTTGAACCGTAGATAGTTCCTCTTTACCATGTTTGAGTATGCTTGAACTCTTTCCGGAAGGAGGCAACTTATCAATGATACTTGAGATGTAGATGGATTCATCCATCTTCAAACCGTGTTATGCAAATTGTCCGAGAATCCGGAGAATTTCATTGAATCGTTCCATGATAATCGCTGAATCAACCATCTTGTAGTTGTTGAAATCGCTAACCGTGAATTTCTGCTTGAAGAATCCTCCGCCATATATTCGCTTCGAGGGAATCCCACGCCTTTCGCAGACTCCACGCTTTGGTAAATATCGAACAAAGGATCGGACATACCGCTCAAGATGTGTCCTCTGCAAATATAGTCATCGCTTTTCCCACTTGGATTTACCGAGTGCTTCAACCGTCCATCATCTTCCACTTCGCATTGGTGTAGAGACGTACACCACCTTCAAAGCCGTAAGCATGAAGTGCATCTTCTTTTGCCGTCTGAAGTCGTGGGCCTTGGAACTTCTCAGCTTCCGAAATTGTTTGTCATCTCCCCGATAAAGGCTTCCTCCATCCATGATTATCAACAAATTATCTTGTTCGTTTGTTGGAAATTTTGGGTGGTGATAATCCTGAAAAACTTCTATGGATCGTGTAGTCACTTTCCGAACAAGATAATTCGACCCAATTTACAGCCTGGGTTGCACGAATTCCTTGCGGGGATAATCCAAGAAGGCAATCTAATTCAGGCTATATGAATTTCGATCAGAAAGTAGAGAGGATGTTAGACTTTCGTATGTCTATCCTGGAGACCGAATCCTCCATTTGTAAAGTACAAAATCGAAGCAGTTTTTGGCGGTTGAGGATTGACCAGGCTCCGCCCTTGACCTGAGCAGGCTCCGCCTTGCCATGTCAGGCGCCTCACCTTATAGGCTCCTCGACCCATAAGGGGCGATTCTCGACCCTGCTGCGTATGGCCGATAACTCGTTAGCTCAACAAGCGTGCACTCCGCACTACCCGAACTCGTTCCGAGCCTTAACGTGAGATCGCATCGGTCTCTAGTAAATCACATTACTACTAAAATGAGTTGATGACACTAAAATCACCAACAGAGTTTGGGGTGGTGGACGATTGACTACTACGACCTTGGAAATCCATGTAGAGTTGGAATTGCCGGGGGTCGTTTTCCATCAACCACCTAGCAAGAGACTCGTTCGGATCCATATCGGGAGAATGAGAGTTTTTGGAAGGATTTTTAAGAGTGTTTTGAGTTTAGTAGAGAGAAAGAAGGGTGATTTTTGAGGTGTGAAGAAACATATCAAGACTGGTCTCTATTTATAGATCTCGAAAAAATATGGTTGTTGGTATATTTTTTTAATTTCGAAATTTAAAAAAAAAAAAAAAAAAAACCTAAAAACGATTGGACCGGACAAGTGTCACCAGCCTGTTGGCTGGTGACATTTGGGGCCCAGCCCCAACGGCATATACCCAAGTTGGGCGACTTGGGTAATTATGGGGGGAGCAACCGCTCCCCCCGACCGCCCACAAGGGGCGGTCAGCCGCGGTCGCGATCGACGGCTCACGACCGCCCATAGTGGGCGGTCTAAGTCAGCATGAGAGATGTCGTACATTGAAATATTACAAACTTTTAAGACAGATATGTCTCTTCATAAGCCGTTATCAGTGTTGTATGTTTAGTTACAAAAAGCATATAGTTGTATAGTTTCAAGTATGGTCTGTTTAATATGTTCGCCGTCATTATTTCATCCAGTCCAGAAACCCTATAGTCGATAAACTTCATCCTCGACGTCTCACGGCGACGATCTCCACAGAAACCACGTTGCACCAACGTACATATCATAAATGAAATCATTGTTTCATCAACCGTTACACTAACATATTCATCATAAATAAAATCATTGTGTCATCAACCGTTGACGCTAAAATATTCCATTATAAATAAAATCATTGTGGCACCAAGCTTTGACACAAATATGTTCACCGTAAATAAAATTATTGTGATAACAACTGTTGACACCAACATACCAATCGTTGATAAATTAAATCATTTTGGCCACAACCGTTGTTACCAAATACCAACTACCAGAGTAACTGTTGGTACCAACATATTCATCTTTACTCGCTTGCCAACTAATAGAGCAAGTCGCTCATTGTCGACTGAAGAAGTCGTGATTCATTACCGTTGAAAGTTTATACTATGATAATAATTTTCTATTTAAAAAATCAGTAACTTTTTGCAAGAGACAATCTTTCCGAGAGACAAGATTAACATTACATATTTAGTTACAAAATTACATATTTACCTACAAATCTCACATGTCTAGAAATACAAATAATGCAAATTTATTGAACACATAATTTTTTAAGTTAAACATAGGGAGAATTACATATTGATACGTCCCCAATACTTTACTACCTTTTAGTCATACATGTAATCTTTCCTACAATTTAATCATTATTTATCTGATTTGTCGAATATGCCCTCAATTGAACTTGTTACTTGCCTAAACAAGCATCAATCTAATTAATCTAATTGATACGTTATCACGCTAATTTTAGTATATACAATATCACGCTTTGAAAAAGGGTCCTTATTCGGCAAGCATCAGTCTGCCTTCTCCCTCTTCAATCGTCAATCGCTGGTGAGTGAAATTGGATCAGTCTGCCTTCTCCTTCTTCAGTCTGCCTTTTTTCCTACAAACTTACAAGCAAGCATCATGAATCGGCAAACAAGCGTCTACAACCAAGCATCAATCGATTCTACCATCATCATCAATCGTCCTTCTCCTCCATCTTCAATCGAATTTTGGGAATCGTCTCCTCCATAGATTCATCAATTTGGTTCCGGAAGTACCAATTCAATCATCAATCAAGAAGCAAGCATCATCAAGTGATTTTTCCGGCTAGAAGCAAGCATCAACAAGCGATTTTTCCGTCAAGAAGCAAGCATCAACAAAGAATTATTTCTTGAGAGTTTTGATTGAAGATATAAAACTGCAAAGTGTATGATTTATTATTGATGCTTGGTTTTTTTTTTTTTCTTTTGTATTGATGGTTGGTGTTTTTAGTATTGAAGCTTCGTTTTCATATTACTGATGCTTGGTGTTTTTAGTAAAGATGCTTGATTTTTTAATTTGTTGTGATGCTTGGTTTTCATGAATAATGATGCTTGAATTTCGTAGACAATATTTTTAGTAAAAATCGCCAATTTATGTTAAGGCCGTAATATGTGCAAAGTTATTGTATTACGAATGCTTTAATTCAAGTGCTTAATTATTCAACTTAATATTGTTTTGCTGCATGATTTGTGATACCGTGTAGTTAGCCCTATTTTACTGTTCGGTTTAATTGATGCTTAATATCTCAAAAATATTGTGTGGTGCTTGGTAAGGTTTGCAATCAACAGTATGTCATGATAGTAGATATTAATTGTGATGCTTGGTATAAAGGAGTTGTGGTGCTTGGTTGATAAATAACATGAGATAGCTTGAGTTCGGTGAGTGATCGATTTAGCTTACAGGTAAAAGTTGATCTTCAAGATTGTTTTTTGATTTTGAAAGAATCTTGGTTACCAAAATATATGATTTGATTAGATATGTAGTTAAGGAAGTGTGGGCCAGTCATGAGTAACCTTGCCGGTCCAACGGGCCGGGTCTCGGCCCATTAGTGACCGGGTCGTTACAAGTTGTATCAGAGCGGGATGATCCAGAACTGCAGGAACTAAGTGCCATGCGGGGCAAAGTGCTACACCGTATGGGCAGTGGGAGCCACCTCTAGAATCCTGCACGGCTGGATGATCTCGGGACCGATTGTAACCCCTGAAAGCTCGACAAGGACGTCGAACCCTTAAGGGGGGTAGTTTGTAACATCCCACATCAATTAAAAGCGGTTGTGATGAATGGTATATATGCAGACCACCACTCTCCTATAGTATGAGGCCTTTTGGGAATACTAAAAACAAATCCGTGCGGGCTCCGGCCCAAAGCGGACAATATAATACCAACGAGACGTGTGTGGGCCAGTTATGAGTAACCTTGCCGGTCCAACGGGCCGGGTCTCGGCCCGATAGTGGCCGGGTCGTTACAAGTGGTATCAGAGCGGGATGATCTAGAACTACAGGCACTAAGTGCCATGCGGGCAAAGTGCTACACCGCATGGGCGGTGGGAGCCACCTCTAGAATCCTGCACGGCTGGATGATCTCCGGACCAATTGTAATCCCTGAAAGCTCGACGAGGACGTCGAGCCCTTGGTTGTGGTGAATGGTATATATGCAAACCACCACTCTTTTATGGTATGGGGCCTTTTGGGAATACCAAAAACAAATTCGTGCGGGCTCCGATCCAAAGTGGACAATATCATACCAACGAGACGTGTGTGGGCCAGGACGTTACAACTAATGTGTTTTAAGTTTTTAGGAATAACTTCATTTTGTAATTATTTCTTAAACATATGATATTTGTAGTTAAACATGTTATTTCCTAAATACGATATATCAAAGTAGGTGGCTGTAATTTTGGAATGTGTTGTTTTATACTTTAATTTAATTGTAATTAATTAAATTTGAAGAGGATGCAATGTGAATATCTAAGATTTAGGAGCGAGAGCAATTTATTTGAGCCCAATACTAATTGATTTTATTAAATCAATATTTTATACTCAATATAATATTTTCAAAACATTTTCCACTAAACAAATAAAATATAATCACAAAGTTTTGAAAGAGACATATGTACTTGTGAGAGACATGAGAGACGGATTGATATTTTTAAGTATATGTGTAATGTTTTAAACAATATCAATAATATTTTATGAGTGAACATTTTATATCATTTTTTATGTAGTGTATATCAACAATGTTCTTAATAAAACCTGTAATGTTTTCAGCTATAACTGTAATGTTTGTCTGTCTTTTTTGGTCTTTTTATAATACCGTCTCTCCAGAGACTTACTCAAATATAATAAGTTTGTAGCTCGCGCTTTATGTCACATGATGTTTTTAGTTCGCTTTATGCCGCTTTTAAATTATTTAGTTTATTTTTACATATTTTCAATGTAGCAGAACAATAATTTGCATTTCTAACTAAGGTATACTTTTATAATTTCATCTTATATGCATGTAGAATCTCTGAGTTGCACATTATTTTTAATCTAAAAAATATTTTTGAAACGTATTAAGTATTTAGTATATATAAAATTTATTTTATGTATTTATTGCAACGCGCATTAAGGTCCTCGCGTCTTCATATTTTTTTAAGTTTTAACGCTTTTCGATTTACGCTCCCGCTTGCGCTTTCCCTTGCTCATGCTCGAGGTGATCTAGCTCTTCACCCTCATTGATATCATAAAGGAGATGTGATCAATGACACAATCTTTCCATTTTTACCATTTTAATTGCACCACACAAAATTCTATTTTAATTTTCGATAATATTATCCCATACAGTCATACCCCTCTTAACTAATACTCACTCAATATATTCATGTTTATAACTTTACCAACTCACTTTCTGTTATTGATTCTATTTTATTTTATCATTTAAATACTCAACTTTCTACTTTACCAACCTACTATCAATTTTTATTCATTTTTTATAAATTTTCTATTTGAATAATACTCAATCTTCTATCATCTCTTATTTTATTGATCAATAAAGTAAACATGAACTATTTGTGAAACGGAGAAATAACAAATCTACAAACATAACATATTTAATAGCAAAACATAATGATGTATATATTAAACACAGATATATAAAGCTAATCATGCCGCAAAGCTTTGCATTAAATTGAATTCAGATTAGTTTTGAAAGTATAAGCCAACGCATGGTTGCATACTTGCATATAGCCTTAGATCAATTTTGTTTGTTGGCCACGTTGTTTTATAGTACTAGTACTTTTATTAGTGGGACAATTTGGCGGGCATGTATCATTTTGATAGAGACGCAAATCCCTATCCTAAACTTCCGGGCTTCATGATAGGAACATGAATGAATATATCCTTCCTGTCTGATAATTGTAATTTATCTTGTTCCGAAATGTCTGGGTTTTTTAACCTCAACCCGATGGAACCGACTTGAAATCCGAAACCATTTAACACACTTTGTACTTCGTAAACTTTCGTTTTATTTTAAAAATATTAATTACGAAAAGTTCCAGAAAATATCGAAACTTCACATTTTTTACGAATCCGAAACATATTTCAAAATCGAGGCTCTAATATGATGGTTGGTGCTTTATTGCTTGCTTTCCACCATTGATCTGAGGCAGATTATATAGTCATTCAAATTTCATTCTTCATGACAAAGTAATCACTTTTGTTTCTTTATCAACAAATCGATCAATATATGACATATTCCTTCCCTCTTCTTTTTCACTTTATCCTGCTTTATCATCTTCTATCTTTTCTGCTGTGTTTGCCTAAATGCCCAACCTTTTTTCCTCCATTCTATGTCTCTTCACACTGCATTACTATCCTTATAAATCCTCACTGCTACAAACATATTTAAATTCCATTCACCATCTGGATATCCCCTTCAAACTTGAACCTAGCTCCACTCAAAAATGGCTTCTTCATCAGCAGATTCCAAGATAAAGGTTTTCTTGTACATCATGTCTTTACACCTCATTGTCTGCTCTTCTTCTGGTTAGTAATCTCTTCTTCATTTTCTAGAATCTGTTTCAAGTGAATGAGATCTGCTTATATCTGTAGTAGTATCTCTTTTTCCTGCGTAAATCAATATGCTTTTTCTATGTTACCACTCAGTTAAAAAGACAGTTAGTAAGCTGCAGCTATAACTTCAAATTCAGTTAATAGCATTTACCAAGGATAATCAAATCTTGGATACTTTTTTATCTAGAAGAATTTGTTTCTGAAGCAGAATCGTGATTTACCTGAGTTGAGGTGGCTTGTCATTTTAGAATCAAGAATGATGTATATTGGATTGATTGGCCTGGCCATGGTGGGCTTCTTTTGTTCTAGCACAATTAAAACCACAGTGAGCCGGTTGCATCTGGGTTCCAACCTGGAGTGTGACATACAAGTGAAAAAGGCTTGTTAGGACGTAGAACGCTTGCTAGTAATTTGGATTGTGACATCCAAGTCACAAAAGATTGTTAGAACAAGTCAGAAACATGTGAAGTGAAATATTGGAAGTAATCGAAGATACTAAGATTTTAATACGAGTGATGTTTTTTTTCAATTCTCTAAGGTCAGGATCAAGTTATCTGATCCAGGTTGTTTCATAGCTGATGGAAGCAAGTTTGAGGCCTACTGTCTGATTAATGAGCAAGTATAATGCTGATTCAGTCAATGAGAAAAGTAAGTCAGAAATGATCTTACTAGAGGTCCAGACCTATTGATGAGACTTGGATCAAGTTATAAATAAATCCTTTTTTTTTTTTTTTTGACAAATCTTAGATACTTCCAGTTCTCTGTTATAAACATAGACAGACATACACAGATCATATTCGTCTCAACAGGCAAATCGAATGCAAACAGTAAACAATCTTGAAATGTTACTGCAACCTAGCTCTTTCACACAGAATTAACTTTCCAATACATTATTCAGATTTATAGTTTATAAGTACAGCAAAATTTAATGAAGTTTACCTTTTCCCTCTCCAGTTCAGGATTTTGAACAGACGCAACTTCAAGGAGATGCAGCAAAGATATACTATTGGTCTCGCAGACAACTAATGATCAGATCCATTCAGCGTCAAGCCTTTGATCCCTCCATCACAACGTTGCCCACAACGGTAACCAATCCGGTCACCACTCCATCAACGGTAACCAATCCAGTCACCACTCCGTCCACAGTCAATGCTCCACCTGATGCCTCAACCCCGACTGTAATAACTGTTCCATCAGGAAATCCAACCACTGGAGTCCCAGTGAATACCCCAACACCGGTTTCCAATCCAGTGGCAACTCCCAGCACCAATACTCCAGGTGGGACCCAGCCAGTCAGCAATCCAGTGACGACTCCTGCGAGTGGCGTTCCTGTCACCACTCCTGGTGTAACACCACCTGCAACCACCACCAACCCTCCTGCAGGTGGGGGACAGAGCTGGTGTGTGGCAAAGAGTGGTGTCCCGGAGGCTGCTATGCAGTCAGCACTAGACTACGCATGTGGGAACGGTGCGGATTGTTCGGCACTCCAGCAGGGGGCACCTTGCTACAGTCCCACCACTCTGCAAAACCATGCTTCTTATGCATTCAATAGCTATTATCAGAAGAATCCTGTTCAAACTAGTTGCGATTTTGGTGGTGCTGCAACGGTAACATCTACAAATCCAAGTAAGCACATGTTATCCATATCAAAAGGTAATAAATATTGTTTCAAGTTCAAGCATGTACTGAAACTTTTCCTGTATGCAAAATACAGGCTCCGGTGCTTGTGTTTACACAACATCCTCTTCTGGAACGCCATCTCCATCCACAACTAATCCTACGACTCCAACTCCAAACACAGCATCTACAAATGGAGCAGCACCAAGTGGGTAATGAACTAAAACTATACTACTTCATACATTCCACTACCAATACATGCTAGTCATATCTAATTGGATTTGTTTGCGATTTGCAGTTCAGGAGCACCACCAACCGGGTTCAACGGGAGTATTCCTGGTTTTGGCTCCACTAACCCCACCACGGGAGGTGGCACAATTAACCCTGCATTTGGAGGCGGTTCCACAGGCTTTGCCGACAGCCCACAAGCTGTTTCAACTTCCATGTCAAGCATGCTGCAACCTTTCATCAACTGCATCATTTTAGTTACATCCATTCTCACCGGAAGGATCTTGCTGGACGTTTAGAGTACGGTTAATGGATTAGAACTTCACGGCTTGAGAAGTTTATCAGTTTTGGGTTGTACAGTTCTTGCAGGAAACATAGTCAAGGATTACCAGTCCCTACAAGTCGCACAGCATGCCATTTCTTATGGATGCTTGTTATGCGGAACTTACTAGGTCGTTTGATACACAAACAACAGTGGTAGAGTGATTACATGAGGGCTTCTTCGTTCCATTGATGTTCTTGTAGAGATAGCTGTACTAAAGTAATAGGTTTACTAGCCATATTTATGTATTCCCCAGGCCAATATAGCTAAACAAATAACCTTATAGTCTTGTTCTATAATTTTCTGTGTTTGGTACATTCAATTATTCAATATTCAAAGTACCGTGTGCCAATTGCTATATACATTGAACACAGATTAGTAAAATTGATATCACAAATAACAGAATCACAAGGTACTTGCATCAAAGTGCCTCAGGGCATATATGACCAGGTATTAAGAGGCAATCATTGATCTAGTGCGTAATAACAGAGGCCGAGTCAGCCCCCCGGTCTCTGAGGCTGCAATTTACATCCAAAACAGCATACATTTAAATGTTTCAAAGTTTAAATCCAAGTTTCAGCCCTTGAGAATTGAGAAGCAAGGCCCAAAGAAAAATCCAGCAGGCAATAACGAGACGAGTAAGTCGTAATCCTTGTACATGCTACAAAGAGGATTCCCAACCGATGTACTAGAACACGAAAACTGGAAACCGTGTAAGTTTGTTTCGAATACAGCTAGATCAGCCTTGTGTCCAGTTTTTAAGAAGTTGCATTCAGTACCCTAACTTAACAGTAGTATGGAGTTGGATTTCTATAGGAGGCAAGAAGAAAATTTGTCTCAAGGAAGCTTTGCTCAAATACAGTATCTCACTCTACAGAAGAGGTCATTTTGTCCTAATTAAGCACAACATAAGAGTAAATTCAATTTGATTAGCTCCAATTGATTAGATATCTGGCGGGCAATTGAATCTATACATCAAGCACATTATTATACACATAGGAAACAATACTAATACATATTACATGATACATACAGATTAAGTGTTCTGAAATAGCAGATTGACAAAATGCTTATTGGGCTTGTTTTATGCTTTGGTTAGGTTATGTGTATCGTGGGTTGAGAATTTCAAACATATAAAGCCCTATGTAAAATAAAGAGTAGCTTGAAGAGGAATCTGTGTTTCTCACTCACTTTCATGCCTGTAAGTATTCCTCGCATCGCGGAAGAAGAAGACAAGTAGCTAGATGCCGGAAATAAGCAGCCATATTCATCGAATTGAGAATTTGCAGGTTAACTGGTTTGGACAAGGGGTTATCCCCATTTTAGGTTTATCCCAGTAAAACGGTAATTATTTGGGTTTCCAAGCAAAAATTTGAAGATGCATAAACTGAAAGGTAAGTTGATGAAAATGAGTAAAGGAAAAGAAATGGTGAGAGAGAAGAGTAGATGATTGTGAATTGATGTAAAGGAAGAGGAGAGCCAGGGAAGAGGCAGTGCAGGGAAAGGGTAAAGCCAATCCATTGACTGCTCTTCATTCCCTTGCCATGCTCTGTCTCGTCCCTGTCTCCCCTTTTTATCCTCTATATTCACTTACCTTGACTTTCGATTCATCGTCGTAACTTAACGGGTGAAATGCGACATTTAACAGCTGACCCGAGCATATGAGGAGGTGACCTTCGGATTTGTGGTCAGAGGGGCGAAGGCGAATGGTATGACCGACTACTTGTCAAGATTGGGAAGTGCTTGTTTTGAAGGCCAGTAGGAGACCGCACCAGTATTTTCGTCCCCTGATTATGTATGACATAGGCTTTTGTGTTCGGAAGGACTTTGATTTTTGTACTATAAGGACGTTAGAATAGTCCCAACCCGTAGAAAGAAAAAATGAACTTGTGAAAAGAAGACATTTTGCGAAACAAGATAATCTGTTTGATGATATTTGGACACATCTTGCTCCAGTATTTATACATGTATTGTTGGATTGGTTTGGTAAGCAGAATCAAGTTCACCAGACGTGGAGGAGGAGAAAAATCGTTTGGACTACTAGTACACATCCTAGCCCACAATAGCAGTACAATTAAAATGGTGTACTATGTACTACTACAACAACTGCCAACTAGTCCTGCAGTAGCATATTCATGTACTTCGCTTACATTCGGGTTAAGTACTTGTGTACCACAACACCACAAACTAACAAAGGAATACTATTGATTATAATCACCAACCAATTTGGCCGTTACTCATGATGCAATCCATGTATCAATACGACTATGCAACATCTATGTTTAGCACTAACCTATTATTAACTCGAAGAGTTTATTTTCAGAATAAATCTGGTACGTATAAAGAGTATGTGACAAATGATACGTATAAAGAGTTTGCAAAAAATGGGTGTCCAAATTCCAAGAATCAAATGCATATAGGAAACGACATACACTAATGTGGAGGCCTAGCTATCTGGAATTCTGGATTGACCTTTCACTTTCTTGTTTTGCAAAATTGGCTATAACTCTATATTTGCTCCTAAAGAAAGGGAAAAAGGAAAGAAAAAATGAAGAAAAAAGTTCATATTGGATTTTCGACCAATCTTGATCCAAATTACTAAGATCTAACCTCCCAACGAACATATAAATCTAAACCTCTGTAGTTGATAAATGATAGATGAACATTTCAGGCAGTATTAAAAATTCCTTTATCACAGTTATATGTTTTCTCAGAGACACTTTTGGCGACGAAGTTGTGCATATCAATTCTACGAAAATTAGATTACAAAACGAAGATCAACAACTCTTAGTAGTATGCTGTTTCTCGAAGACACAGTGAAGATAAAATCGAGACCTGTTTTGTTCAGTGCGGATGAGGATACTGCTGGGCCTGTTCGCGCACCTGCTCCGTGTACTCATCAGGGTCGTTGACAAAAATAGCATTTGCATAATTGTTGGCTGGAGAATCCGGGTTAGGCCGGTTCAACATTTCTTGGATGCCAAACAGAATTTGCTTCACAATTATGGATGGCCTCCAGCCATCTTCTTCACTGAGAATGGACACACAAACCTCACCATTATCGTAGACCTTAGGATGGAAGAAATCTTCGTGGAATTTGCATACGGGAGGTTTGGTGGTGTTGTGTTTTATCTCAAATCAAGTAAGCAGGGAATTTCTGAAACTAAGTTTCAGAAATCTCTGAAACCAAGTTTCAGAGAGTGAAACCAAGTTTCAGACTCGTTGATGTTTACTCAAGATGATTGGACGGACCAGATCAATTCTGAGGGATCAAGGGCTGAGATTAAATCTCATATTTAAAAGTCAGTTGGAGACGGTTATAAAGAGGGGAAAAAGATCAGAAACAGAGAAGCTAGCTCGCATTCAGTTTTCTGAACAATTCTCTCTCGATTCTTCATCAATTGCTCTGAGATTTTGCATAGCGGTTGAAGAAGGTTATTCGCACGATTGACGGTTGAAGATATCAGGTTTCGTGCTATGCTCATTGAGAATTGGTTCGAGTTCCATTGTCGCTTGTTTGTTGTTGAGATTGATCTTGTTTTCTCTTTCGATTGATTGGGGAGTATAGATAATCGATTAGGCTTGATCTTTGTATAGATTGTATAAGCTTGTAATCGAATCTCAGTTGATATCAATAGACGTGTTTGGTTTCCCGTGGATGTAGGCTATTTTGGCCGAACCACGTAAATTCTGTATTTTCATCGTTTACGTTCTTGTTGATCGGTTGATATTTGTTATTGTTTGGTTGAGATTATTGTTGTGACTCAACAATTGGTGCCGTCTGTGGGAAAGGATTTGAATCTCAACTGTTTTCGATCAAGCTATGGGATCATCCATGAGGTTTGATGTTGAAAAGTTCACGGAGAAAACCGATTTCGGTTTATGGAAAGCAAAGATGGAAGCACTGTTGATTCATCAAGGTTTAGATACTGCACTCTTGGGAGACAAAGGATTTGCAGAATGATTTGATGCCAAGGAGAAGGCTACTATCATGGGAAGAGCTCGTAGCACAATCATATTGTCCCTTGATGACAAGATTCTCCGGGAAGTAATCAAGATCAAGACAGCTAAAGAAATCTGGGACAAGCTGGAAGATATGTATAACTCTAAAACTTCTGCAAACAAGTTGCATCTGAGGAAAAGGTTGTTTAATTTTCGAATTAGCACAGATAAGTCTATTTCCCAATGACTTGATGAGTTTAACAAGATGTGTCAGGACCTGGAGAGTGTTAGCATTGAAGTTTCTGATGAGGATAAAGCCTTAGTAATCTTGGGAGCCCTGCCTAAATCATATGAGCACTTTATTGATGCTCTAGTTATTCATAAGAGCATCAAACTGACATATGAGGATGTTGATGTTGCTCTGAGGAACAAGGGGCTGCATAAGGGACACTCTACTGGTAATGACAATGCAGCTGAGAGCTTAAATATCAAGGAGAGGTGGAGCAATAAGATGCAGGCTAAGAATAGGACACCTGTGCCTGCAGATGCCAGAAGATTTGAGAAACACAAATATGCAGATGGAAATAACTCAGAAAAAAGGAAGTGCTTCTATTGCAAAATGCCAGGCCATCTCAAGAAGCAGTGTTTCAAGTATAAGAGAGACAAGCGAAGGCAGGAAATTTGCAGGCTAATGACACAGAAAACAATATGGCTCATAATGCTCATATTGCTGAGTCTGCACAGGTTTATGGCGATGCTGAAGCTTTAGTGGTCTCTGAGGCTTGTTCAGTGAAGGAATCTAGATCAAATACGCGTTGGATACTAGATTCTGGATGCTCATTTCACATGAGCCCTAATCTTGATTGGTTTATAAATTTCAAATCTAGAAGAGGTGGCTCAGTGTTGTTAGGTGATGATTGGGAATGCTACATTGAAGGCATTGGTGATATAAGGCTTAAGCTGCATGATGGAGTTGTAAGAGTGCTTACAGATGTTAGGTTTATACCTAAACTAAAGAGGAATCTGATCTCTCTTAGTGCATTAGATGGTACTGGGCACAAATACTCCAATGATAATGGTGTTCTGAGCATCACTAAGTCTGGCATCACTGTAATGAAAGGCTTGAAGGAGAATGGTCTCTATTACGTGGTAGGTGATACAGTTTCTGGGGAATCATCACAGGTGAGTGCTCAAGATAATACTCAGCTTTGGCATGCAAGAATGGGACATCTCAGTGAGAAGGGTCTCAGGGAATTATCAAAGCAAAACCTGCTCTGTGGAGATCAAATAACTAATCTACAGTTCTGTGAACAATGTATTATGGGGAAATCTCACAAAGTTGGTTTTGACACAGCCAAGCACACCACTCAAGCACCTCTTGATTATCTGCATTCAGACTTGTGGGGGCCAACAAACACACAAACCATGAGTGGAGGAAGGTATTTCATGTCAATCATTGATGATTATTCAAGAAAAGTGTGGCTGATAATATTGAAGTCTAAAGATGAAGCCTTCAATAAATTCAGAGAATGGTCAATTGAGGTGGAGAATACCACAGGGAGAAACATCAAGCATCTCAGAACAGATAATGGGCTAGAATTTCTCTCTAGTGAATTTAATGATTTCTGTAAAGGCAAGGGAATTGTCAGACACAAGACAATACCAGGCACACCTCAGCAAAATGGTGTAGCTGAGAGGTTCAATAGAACTGTGCTAGAGAATCAGATGCATGTTGATTAGCTCAGGTTTAAGCAAGTGTTTCTGGGGAGAAGCTGCTACTACAGCATGTTATCTCATAAATAGGAGCCCCACAGCACCTCTGAACAACTTAACACCTGAGGAATTGTGGTCAGGCAAGCCTCCTTACCTAGGTCATTTGAAGGTATTTGGGTGTTTGGCTCTAGCTCATGTGAGGCAAGGGAAGCTGGAACCAAGAGCACTTAGATGCATTTTTCTGGGATACCCCAATTTGGTGTAAAAGGGTACAAGTTGTGGATAATTGATCGAGAAAGTGCATCATTAGCGGATGTGGTATTTAATGAAACTATCATGCCACTCGAAGCTCGTGGACAAGAATACAGAATTCGGTGGAGCATTGCGATGTCTGGTGATTTACATGCAAATGAGAAGCATACACCTGTGGATGAGAATAGGGAACAACTTGATATGGAGAATTTATCCATTAGAGATACAGTTTCAGAGATTTCTGCAGATGAAACCAATGTGTTATCCACTTATCAACTGGCTAAAGATAGAGAGAAGAGGTTAAATAGGAAGGTGCCTGACATGTATGTTTATGGACAGGTGGGAAAATCATACAATGTGGCTTATGCTCTATCAGTAGCTGAGGATATCAACTACTCAGAACCAAGCACTTATCAAGAAGCTATTAGTTGCATTGATAGTGAAAAGTAGATTACAGCCATTCATGAGGAGTTAGCTTCCCTGGAGAAGAATGATACCTGGGATATAGTTACTATACCCAAGAACAAGAAGCTTGTGGGATGTAAGTGGATATTCAAAAGGAAGGTTGAAACTGGGACAGCTCACTCAATCAGATTTAAGGCAAGACTTGTTGCAAGGGGCTTTACACAGAAGGAAGGTGTAGATTATACAAAAATCTTCTCACCTGTGGTAAAGCATGTGTCTATAAGGATTCTCTTAGCCATGGTAACTCAATGGGATTTACAACTACAGCAGATGGATGTCAAAACCGCGTTTTTACATGGTCTGCTAGAAGAAACAATATATATGAAAATCCCTGAAGGCATTCATATTGAAGACAAGGAAAACAAGGCATGTTTGTTGAAAAGGTCTCTATATGGTTTAAAACAAAGCCCTCGTCAATGGTATAAAAGGTTTGATGAATTCATGAGCTCAATACAGTTTACAAGGAGCAGGTATGACAGTTGCATATATTTTTCAAATAAATATACACAGTGTGAGTTGCATCTATTTGCTGTTATATGTTGATGATATATTGATAGCTGGGAAGTCTCTTGATCAAATTAGTATATTAAAGGCTAAGTTGAGCTCTGAGTTTGAAATGAAGGATCTGGGAGAGGCTAGTAGGATTCTTGGTATGGACATTAGTAAACAAGAACATGATAGAAGTTTGTTTCTCTCTCAGTCTGCATATTTGACTAAGGTGCTTGCAAAGTTCAATATGAATATGTCTAAGCCTGTATCTGTGCCTGTAAATCCTGGAACTAAATTGTCAGTGAGTCAGTGTCCTGTGAAGCAAGCTGATATACATGAGATGTTCAAGGTTCCTTATGCAAATGCAGTAGAAAGCATAATGTATTCAATGATTTGCTGCAGACCAGATCTTGCTTTTGCAATGAGTATCATTAGTAGATTTATGAGCAATCCAGGTATGATACATTGGAATACAGTGAAGGGTGTTCTCAGGTATATCAAGGGAACAATTCATTATGGTCTGGGTTCAAAGCATCAAAAGGATCAGACTCACCATTAAAGGGATTTGTTGATGCAGATTTTGCTTCTAATGTTGACACTAGAAAATCTGTCACAGGGTTTGTATTTACTTTGTTTGGTACAACCATCTCATGGAAATGTTCTCAGCAATCTATAGTTGCACTGTCAACAACTGAGGCTGAATTCATTGCAGTAACTGAGGGAATCAAGGAAGCCATATGGTTAAATGGTTTGATTAAAGAATTGGGTATTGAGCAAGGTTGTGTTTCTGTGATGTGTGATAATCAGAGTGCCATTCAATTAGCAAAACATCAGCATTTTCATGAAAGGACCAAGCATATAGATGTGAGGTTATACTTCATAAGGGACATCATTGATGGAGGAACTGTAAGAGTGGAAAAGGTGCATACATCAGAGAATGCTGCAGATTTTTTCACAAAACCTTTGTCAGCTGCTAAGTTCAAGCATTGTGCAGATCTGATAAATGTTGGTGGAATTGTCTGAATTTTTTTGCACAGAGCTTTTGGAAGGCATGCTCTAGCCATAAGGGAGCTTAATTGGTCGTTTGTTCTACCGAGTAAAGAACAGTAAATTGGGAAAAGAGCATGTAGACTTGATTTTGAGCTAAGGTGGAGTTTGTTTTGTTTTATCTCAAATCAAGTAAGCAGGGAATTTCTGAAACTAAGTTTCAGAAATCTCTGAAACCAAGTTTCAGACTCGTTGATGTTTACTCAAGATGATTGGACGGACCAGATCAATTCTGAGGGATCAAGGGCTGAGATTAAATCTCATATTTAAAAGTCAGTTGGAGACGGTTATAAAGAGGGGAAAAAGATCAGAAACAGAGAAGCTAGCTCGCATTCAGTTTTCTGAACAATTCTCTCTCGATTCTTCATCAATTGCTCTGAGATTTTGCATAGCGGTTGAAGAAGGTTATTCGCACGATTGACGGTTGAAGATATCAGGTTTCGTGCTCTGCTCATTGAGAATTGGTTCGAGTTCCATTGTCGCTTGTTTGTTGTTGAGATTGATCTTGTTTTCTCTTTCGATTGATTGGGGAGTATAGATAATCGATTAGGCTTGATCTTTGTATAGATTGTATAAGCTTGTAATCGAATCTCAGTTGATATCAATATACGTGTTTGGTTTCCCGTGGATGTAGGCTATTTTGGCCGAACCACGTAAATTCCGTGTTTTCATCGTTTACGTTCTTGTTGATCGGTTGATATTTGTTATTGTTTGGTTGAGATTATTGTTGTGACTCAACAGGTGGGGTAGTCCACTACATTGTGAGAGGATAGTAACCACCTTCCCAATCAGTACCAGGTAAACCAGGGATGGTGCAATGCCATAGCAACATATTAGTCGACCCATCGTTTGGTCTCGGGTTTAGCTGTAAAACCATGTGGGTGACTCTTGCGCCACGCCTTTCGCTCCTCTGCCAGGCGTCCAGATGCTACTCCTGGAAACATTGTCTAGCTTGTCTGTTCACTCACGGGCAGTGGATTAGAATTATGAAGTGAGGTACTTATATACTAAAGTATGTGATGAATCTACATTGATGAGTTTCTGATACATTTAAAGAAGGGGCTTTTTAACTTCTAAACATGAAAGATGGGCAGACTACTTTTAATGAATGTACAAAATTAAAGACACTACATTTTTTGGCTTCTCATTTTGTGGAAGCATGTGAAGACAGAAAGTCCAGAACAAACAGTCTTTTGGCCTCCTTTCTGATCAGATAACTCATACTTGTACAGATACATACACAAATTGAGATTATACATACATGGATCATTGAAGATATACAAAGAAAACCAAATTACATCTGGCACATTGATACTTAAAAGTTGAATCATCCCTCAAATTTACCAAGCACATCACAGAAGCGGATCATCATAAGGAGGGGAAGGGACAGATGGAAAAAAATCAGCAATACATAATCTTTAGATTTTCGGGTCATAAGCAGCTATAGTTCTGAAGTTTAGAATCAGGTCTAAACAGACCAGCTAGCAATGCCGTGGTCATGCGCAAAGGAACAGCTCCACAAGAATTTGAGATACACTTGAATTGTGATTCTTGGATCTGCACCCTGATCAATAATGGATCATAATCATACTACATATTATAACTCACATGGAATTATGAACATGAAGCAAATTTATGATAGTTTCATAAACTTTCTAATGAATTGAGAGGCAAGGCCGGCCTAGAGATTTAGGGGGCACTCTGCAAAAATTTCAATCGGGACCCGTAAAAATAATTTTAAAAAAATTTAATAATAATAATAGAAAAAATATTCAAAATAAATAAAATAAAAAAATTTACACCGTCATAAATTGAACACAATACATTTCATAAGCTATATATGACATTTACCACCTGGAGACATAGATTTTAATGTTTAGTAATTAGAGTCGTTTCAAATTTAAAATTGGTACCATCAAAAATGGCTGAAATGGCTTGCATGCTCGAGCCTGGTGAGAGGTTGGATTGCAGTATCGAATGGCAGATTTTGACAGGCATAAATAACCTAATGGAGAAAAGATTAGTATTTCAGAAAACTGAATTGACAATTACATGTACTTTTATATATCGAATCTCTTTCAAAAGAACAGAATTTGTTCAAGCAATCATAATTAAAAAGTGATACCTTGATTTTGCCATCTTCCTCCAAACACAGGAAGAGTAAAGCAGTACTATAAGACTTCCAATATTGCCGTCTATTAGTGGATCACTTATTGTTACAAAAGTACATATAGAGCCCTTGTTAAACACAGGAAAAGGGTAGTCATATAGAGCCGGAACACTAAGGCAACTGATCGAAAAATCTAATTTTCCAATTTTCCTTCCACGGTACAAATCCCAGCAATTTGCTAACAAACCAGGAACATATATTTCCTCAAGACTTCACCAATTAGCCATCAAGCACACCTTTCGATCATTGTCTATCAAAATGCTTCAGCAAGTGAATATCAAAAGAACTTGATCATTGTCTTTCAAAATGCTTAAGAACTTGATCATTGTCTATCAAAATGCTTCGGCAGGTGAATATCAAAAGAACTAAAAGTTCTGATTGTAAATTACAGTTAGTTTCAGCTTAAAATTAAGAGACTGATATTAACAACAGCTTTAATGGTAAAACCACTTCCTTGTACTCCAACAAACAAACTACTACATTGAATGTGAAATCAGCAAAAAGCTTAAGTTTATTGATTAATTAAATTAAAAGACAGACATTCTACAATAATATCATATACATGGCAAACCCTGGAGAGACCACAGTGAAGATGAAACGGGGACCTGGTGTTAGTGCGGATGGGGATACTGCTGTGCCTGCTGGCGCACCCGCCTCGCGTACTCATCAGGTTGGGTAGTGTAAATCCGATTCACATCAGACTGGGCTGCAGAATGCGGGTTGGGCCGGTTCAACATTTCTTGGATGCCGAACAGAATTTGCTTCACCGTCATGGATGGCCTCCAGCCACTGTAAGTGTCAAGAATAGAAAGACAAACCCCTCCATTACTGTAGATATTCGGATGGAAGAAATTTGACGGAAAACTGCATACAGGAGGTTGGATAGTCTTCACTGAACTTCATTGTGAGAGGATAGTAACCACCTTCCCAATCAGTACCAGGTATGGTGCAACGCCATAGCAATAGATTAGTAGACCCATCCGGTTTGGTCTCAGGTTTAGCTGTAAAACCATGTGGATGAATCTTGCGCCAAGCTTTTTGCTCCTCCGCCAGGCGCCCGGATGCTACTCCTGCAAACATTGTCCAGCTGATCTGTTTGTTCACTCACGGTAAGTGACACAGATTTATGCAATGGGCTATTATATACTGGTATGTGATGAATCTACATTAATGAAGTTCAGATACATTTAAAGAAGGGGCTTTTCAACTTCTAATTCTGAAAGCTGGAGAGACTACTTTTAATGCATGAATATACAAAGTTAATACATAGATACCACAAATCCACAGCGACATTCAGTGGATAAAAGAGTAATGATAAACAAAGATACTAACTCAACATAAAGCAAGAACTTGAAATCAGGTAGAACAGCAAGAAAGGGGCTCATACCAATATCTAGAGTTATTCTCACTTGGCTACGATATATAAACTTACTGATAAAGATAAACTACTTTCTTATAAAACCTTACTGACAAATTCATCATAATCATGTGAAATGTTAATTGTTCTACACGCACATAGTATTTCTACATAATACACCATGCACCATCCATCATAAAAGCCGCCTTGGCATGCTCTAACGTTGTCAAGTGCAATAAGCCAAAGAACCTCTTCCTATCCGAAAGAACAAAAGTTTAACAATCATGGATATGCAGAACAGGACATAGAGCCCAATTAAAACACACAAATGAAAGCAGCAAGCAATCAAAATTCCCAATTTTCATCCTGCCATAAAGATCCCAGCAGTTTGCTAAAATCCATGAACAGGATTTCGCATCAGACCTCATTACTCTCCGCGCAAATTCTACAAAGTGCTCAGCAATGTAAATTAATCAAAAGAATACTTCTCCTTATTGTAAATTACATTTAGTTTCAGCTCAAGATCAGTAGTTAATAGATAGACGACAAAGGAGTAAAGTAAAAACGCTTCTTCGTAATCCTTCAATGAACAAACTACTACAATAACAGAAGAACAAAAAGATAAACCTACGCGTAAGTAAGTTCCTTAATCGACTAAACCAAAACTAAGCCATCCTACAATAAACATAGTTTTACATAACAGCTAGCAACTGACACATTTCGTCGAACACCTGCACTGCATATCAGAACTGGTAACCGACACATTTCGTCGAAGTGCAGCCACTCATCTAGCAGGGAGGCGGATACTGCAAAGCCTGCTCTCTGACCCTCTTCCCGTACTCACCCACATTCCCCACAAACAACTGATTAGCACCCCAATTCGCCGGAGAATACTGATTAGGCTTCCCAAGCATTTCCTGAATCCCAGTCAAAATCTGCTTCACAGTAATCGAAGGCCTCCAGCCAGACTCCTGACTGAGAATGGAGAGGCAAACCATACCGGAAGAGTAGACGTTAGGGTGGAAGAAATTGGGAGGGAACTTGCAAATAGGGGGTTTGGAAGGGTAGTCTTCGGTGAAGTTGAGAGTGATCGGGTAATGGCCGACTTCCCAATCGGTGTTGGGTGGGCCGGGGATAGTGCAGCGCCAGAGAAGGAGATTGGTGGTTTCCGGCTTGGCGGTGAAGCCGTAGGGGTGGCTCTTCCGCCATGACTTTCTCTCCTCCGCTAGCCTTCCGCGCGCTACGCCTCCTGACATTCTTTCTCTTTAAGATCTGTACCTTGATTTTGGTGACTCTGTTAGTTAAAAACCTACTGGTAGTTCCGTTGTAAATTGCTGAATTTGACGAGTTTTTAAAGCGTGCTGAACCCGAGACTTTGTGTACTGTAGAGACTTGCACGAAATGTGGGGGACAAGATTCGCTCAAGAGTCAAGACCCTCCGGCTCGAGTGTCGACTGCTTACTTTTGAACTGCTTTGTCCTACGTACTGTGATATTAATCATCACAAGACTATCTTAGAACAAGCACGTTTTACGTCTAAGTTTTTATGAATAAATTCACGAAAGTATACAGCTGATACCCTCTGTATTGCACTCCATCCGTGGTGGTACCAATACTTAGGGTATGTCGATTCTTCAACAATCAAAACTTTTCAATAAATTTACGATACTAAAATTGCTACGTATCACACATGCTTAACTTTAAGGTTCTTTATGGATGAATTCATGAGAATAAAAAAGGTGCACCTTTTTTTACCTTCAATAGGACATCTTAGCTCAAACGTTTTGAAATGTTACCAAGCGGATACATTTCAAACATAACTAATTTGCACTATAAATATAAACGTTTAGAATTTGAGAAACCCCACTGAACCTCTCGAGTTTACCAAGTTCATAAGTTCCTAACAAGAATGGAGCTTGTCAAGCTCCTTGGAAAAAGTAGAACTAGATTTGAAGTTGTGACTGAAATGTGTTTCTTCTAAATAAGAACATGTCTTGTTCTTCAGAAACAATACCCTAAGTCTTTGAAATACAAAACATTTAGTTGAGTTTCTTGATCAGTGAAGATAACTGAAACATTGTTACACTGAGAGATCACTGTCTTGCCAAAACCACTATAAACAAACCACTAAACATGCATGTTAATTAGAGGAATAAGGGATGAACTATTGAGTTTGAGAAATTAAGGAAAACCCCTTGGAAGGATTCAGAGTACTTGACTTGGAAAGTTGAGTAAAAAGTTCAAGGTTACTAAGTTGGGAAATTAAGGTAAAAACGATTTAGCTAAGTATCGTATTTTGTAAGTAAACTCATTATTCTGTTTTAGTGGATTCAAGCCCTTAGAAAGGGTGACTGGTTTAGATGAAGGATTATACCACCTTCATATACCACTATAAACTTGTGTCGTTATTATTGCAATTTACTTCAGCAACTTATCAGTCTACCTGTTGAGTAATTTGCACACTGGAGCCACACACTCAACACTTAAACTAGAAGTCTTTCGCACTCTGAAAGTTAAGTATCATCAGTTAGTACCTGCTAAGAAATTCGTTTTAGCCACGATTTTTTAAAATCTATTTATCCCCTCTAAACTTAAACCTTATTGTTTAAGGGACCAACAAAATTGCTATAACGAAGTTGCAATAACCATTGTATTATAAATTGTAAAATCACAACAACATAACAACAGATCAACAACACTTTTTCAAGGGCCAATCGACTTATTGACGTACAACTTAAGTTCGATTAAAGTCGACCTGTATAATGAATCGTACTTGACATACACCTAAAAACCTATATCAAGTCACCCTTTAACATATTTAAAATTGAGTTATTATTCATATGTCAATTACACATTTTGTCGAATTCCCACTGCAAATTAAGGGGAGGTTCATACATCCAGGGCAATTTCAGCACCCAAATGGCTCAAAGTGCAATAAGAGCGAATTCTGAAAGTCCAAAATTGGATTCAAGCGTCTAGAAATGAAGAGTATCGTCGACGGAAGTAATGAGAAGAACCAGTTAACCACATGTGTCACGTTTTTCTTCGAACAGATAAAGGCGAAGTTTCTAGGCAACTTCCAAGAAACTCAATTTGCTCAATTGCCCTCCACATTTTCAAGAATTTCATTCTCACCCCCAAACTTTTTCCTCCCCTATTCTCAACTTGCGGTCTGTAACTGTAATGCATTGATGAATGGCATGGTGCCACGTCTAATCCTCCCATTTACCGAGACAAAAAGCAGCATCTAGAAAATATCTACCTCAGTACGTTCACTGCCTATAACTTGACTTTTCAGTAGCTTGTTCTACTATCTCATTCTCTTCTCATCATTTTTTGAACAAAAAGGTATGACCTTTACCATCATTGTTTCTTGTTCATCTATGCTTGTGTTCGATTCTTGATCATCGACTGTTGCTTTGTTCTTGTAATGATTTGCTTTATCTTTCTTAGAAATTTGCAATTTTTTTTCAAGCTTGTGTGATTGTGTTTGAATATATGTGTTTGGCCTGTTGGATTATGTGCTTATGTTCATATTGTTGATGTTATGTTGTACTGTGTCTGTTTTGGGAAGCTGTAGATTCTGTTTGGTTACTTGCTGCTTGCTTTGTGGTTGTGTTTCTGAGTGATGAAATTGCACTGGAAACATGGTCCAGTGTCTATTGACTAGAGAAAACAAGGATAGATTTTCGTATCTGATCTTTATATGGATGACCAGGTTTAGTTGCTCTAGGGTTAGTAGCTTTTTAGTACAATTAGTCTGAGAAAAAAGGTCAACTGTAAATCGTGTTCTTTGGTTATCTCTAAGACCTTATTGGGTGTTGTGTTTTCTGTGCTAGTAGACCATCAGTATGTTGATTTTGTGCAATCTTGCTGATTATCTCTATCTGGGGTCTGCTGATTTTAGAAAGCATAATAGAATACAAACTGAAATGGTCTACTGCTAATTGGGATTCTTAGAATTTTGTACTAGGCTGTGATTTGGTGTTGTGCTTCTGTGCTGGTAGACCATTAGCATGTTGATTTAGTACAATCTTGCCGATTTTCTCTATCTGGGGTCTGCTAATGTTAGAAAACTATGATATATATACCAACTGAAATGTTTGGCTGCTATTTGGGATTCTAAGAATTTTGAAGTAGGCTGTGATTGGGTATTGTGTTTTCTGTGCTAGTAGACCATCAGTATGTTGATTTAGTTAAATCCTGCTGATTTACTCTATCTGGGGTCTGCTGATTTTAGAAAGCTTAATAGAATACCAACTCAAATGTTTTACTGCTGATTGGAATGAGTTTTGTAGTAGGTTGTGACTTGTGACTGAGTGTTATTTAAAGCAAGGGCTCATGATTGATTAAGTGTTTGAAAATTTGATGTTTACTGTTTCGAATGATGTGCTTTGATCTGGTAACCTATTGGCTCATCAGACTTAAAAAAGGTCATGTATTACTTATTCACATGCTAATGCTAGTAAGATGTCATATGTTCAACTGCTCATATGTTTGAAGTTTGAACTAAGCTGTATTGTGTAAAACTTCAAATTTCTATCTAATATTGTACATCCTGTGTTGCTCTCCAAGTGTTATTAAACACGTCCTTACTTTCAATAATAGTTAGTTACCATCTGTTGGAGAGGCATATGACCAGAACTTTCATTTCCTTGTTTAAGCAGGTGATACTGAAATATGAAGCGCCAGCATGTTCTTGCAGTCCTCTGTTTGTTGGCTGTCACGTCCTCCCTGATTCCTTCTTCTGATGGCTTGAGGAAAGTCAGTCTCAAGAAGAGGTCGTTGGATCTTTCCAGCATTAGAGCTGCTAGACAATTCAAGCTTGAGGCGATGAAAGGAATGGGCTTATTAGACAGACATCTCAAGCTCGGTGATTCAGATGGAGATGCCGTATACTTGAAAAATTACTTGGATGCCCAATACTACGGAGAAATTAGTATCGGATCACCACCCCAGAACTTTACAGTCATATTTGATACTGGCAGTTCCAACCTATGGGTTCCTTCCGCAAAATGCTACTTCTCTGTGAGTTTATTTTGAATTATTTTCTCATTTTTCATGCTTTACACTTAAAGTTGAAGATTGGTGCTTATGAAATATTTTTACGCAGATTGCTTGCTGGTTGCATTCAAAGTACAAATCCAGCAGGTCCAGTACATACACGAAGAATGGTATGAACCTAAATGGCCGGAATTTTTTTTTTTTCTTAATGCAGTTGAGCCTTTACTCTGTGCTGATATCTTTTTATAATCCAATTCAGGCAAACCTTGCTCGATTAGTTATGGCTCTGGTTCGGTATCTGGATTTTTCAGCCAAGACAATGTTGGAGTTGGAGATGTTGTGGTCAAGGATCAGGTTAATTCTTTAGCTCTGAATGCCGACTCAAGATTAATCCATCTCGTGCAGTTATGCTTATACAGTCATTGTCTTGTTATCATGCATCAGGTTTTTATGGAAACTACGAAAGAGGGGAGCCTAACTTTTGTGATTGCTAAATTCGACGGTATAATGGGGCTTGGTTTCCAAGAAATTTCAGTTGGCAATGTAGTGCCTGTCTGGTACTATTTAAGCACGTCCAGTTTTAAGTTCTTTTCTGCTCATTTTGTATCCGAAATAAAACTAAATCCTGATTACAAAAAATAGGTACAACATGGTAGATCAAGGTCTTGTTGAGGAGGAGGTATTTTCTTTCTGGTTTAACCGTGACGCAGAAGCAGAAGTAGGAGGCGAGTTGATCTTTGGCGGAGTTGACCCAGATCACTTCAAAGGCAATCACACATACGTTCCTGTAACCGAAAAAGGTTACTGGCAGGTATACATTCTTTATTATTCAACAGAAGATAAACTGCATTCGTATTTTAGTGTGAAGTCTGTTCTATAATGATTTCTGACTTGCCTTTTGTTTTAATTTGGTTCATTTTATCAGTTTGATATGGGCGATTTCCTTGTTGGAAACATGTCAACTGGTAAGTTCAGTAGTATTCTTTATTTACTTCTTGAACAAATGATTATTGCACTAAGTATTAGAATTTTGTCTTGGTTGTTTCGTGTACCCAAAGTAAAAAAAAATCAATTTGTCTTGTCTAATGAACCACCAGGTTTTTGTGACGACGGTTGTGCTGCCATTGTGGACTCTGGAACATCCTTGCTTACTGGGCCAACTGTATGAAAACTTCTACTCTTCTGATTTTATTCATTGTCCTGAGAACTATTTTCACTGCTACGTGTGAATTTACACTGTGTGAACCTATAATTTCAGACTATCGTGACCCAAATCAACCATGCCATTGGAGCTGAAGGAGTTGTGAGCACGGAATGTAAGACAATCGTGTCTCAGTATGGGGACATGATCTGGGAACTTCTGGTGCAAGGGGTAAGATTTTCAAGAATTAATACCAATTCTGGTCCATACACAGTGCATGAATATTATGCTTGAAATTCATTTATTTTCAACTTCAAACGTGCATACAAGTGTGGTTACTGCAACTTTTTAGAGTCAAGTAGATGGATCCCCCAAAGGTCTAATTCTAATACACCAAATTAATAGAGTCTAAATGGTTTTAATTTTGCAGGTATCACCTGGTCAAGTTTGTTCCCAGATAGGCCTATGCTTTTCTGATGGAGCTCAGTCAATGAGGTTTGTGCCTCGTGATTTGATTTTTAATCTCTGTATTTTCTTTCTTTCCTCGTCTTTCAATGCAAATGCTCTAACATACTTCGCTGCTGGCTTGGATTCATTCATTACAGCTCTGGCATTGAAATGGTCGTTGGGAAGGAGAACAAGGACGGAAGAGTGGGCGAGAATGCATTATGTACTGCCTGTGAGATGGCTGTTGTCTGGATGAAAAACCAGCTAAACAACGAAGGAGTGAAGGACAGAGTGATCGAATATGTGAATCAGGTGATCTTACCTAGAAAGTTATTCTCAGATGTTAATTAGTATACTCTGATGCACCATTATTAATGAATTTTGTTGACTGACTTGATAGCTTTGTGAGAGTATTCCAAGTCCGGCTGGAGAATCCCTTGTCGACTGTAACTCCCTATCAAACATGCCAAACCTCACATTCACAATTGGAGGAAAGCCATTTGTTCTCACCCCCGAACAGGTATGTTTATTTGCTTAACCGGTTCCTACTGTTTGTTAGTATTTCTCTAACAAACAGTTCAAATTCTTCATTACTAACGGGTTTTACATTATTTGTACAGTACGTTCTTAAAACTGGGGAAGGTGTTGCTGCTATGTGCATTAGTGGATTCATGGCTTTGGATGTGCCACCTCCTCGAGGACCACTGTGGTGCGTACTTTACAAACTTAGTATTATACAAAATGTAGAATTTGCTAGGTTGCACTTGCAGTATGGCACAACTTTGTTCTAAGATTCTTCATTACAACTTGTGTAGGATTCTTGGAGATGTATTCATGGGTGCTTATCACACCATCTTTGATTATGGAAATCTTCAGCTGGGTTTCGCAGAAGCTGCTTGATTGTCCCTTCTTAACACATCATAATGTAGTTGGATGTTTGCAACTCTTGGAGATGTATCACTGTAAAGAAAACTGTTATCCGGTCTGTAATATGTAAAACATAGTAGTACGTATCTGTGACGCTAAAATGTTAGCCCGTTGCACTTAACTGATGAAGTTGCATCTTTCTTATTGTATGCATCATCATTTCGATCTTATGTATTTATATCAACAAAGGACACTTCCAGGAATCGAATGTGCATGGTTTAAAACATATTTGCAGTTTCACTAAAAATGACATTGAATCAGAATATGAAGTGAACTTGGCCCAAACTTGAAATAGGCTTGAAGTTCGAGCAATTTGTGAGGTATACTTGGGGGGTAAATTCTTGGGCTAGCCTGTGAAGACCAAAGTCCATAGCCATAGTGGGCTCATCAGACCACAAATTTAAAACATACTGCTCACTAACTTATGCCTTCATATGCTCTGGCCACATGGTAGTTTCCTTTTTCATCTTTTCACAAACACTAGATTGGTATAACTGCCCAATACTGGATGGGGTTTATGAAATTTAAAAATGTATGAAGTTCACAGTACGATTAAAATGACAAATATATGAAATTTACGAGATTGAACTCAATAGAGTATTACCATAAACCATGTATAAAAGCTCACCACTCTATCTATAGAATTCGAAGTGTAAGAGATTGTCAGTAACTTAACTTTTTAATTTGGCACTTCAAGCTATTGCTTAATGACGTTAACTAAGACCACTCCCAATGGCACCGACCATGGGAGTGGCCGTGCACCACGGCGCGCCGTGATGATGGCGAGATGCAAAATCTCGCCGTCCACCGTTTAAGTGGGACCCATAAACAATTTGGGTTTCTTTATTAGGCAGTGAAAAGCGGCCCAATTTTATTATTTTTTTTAATTTATCTTTTTAGTTTTTGATTTTTTTTAAAAATATTTATAAACTAATACTCCCTCCGTTTCATAAATCTCTTTCCATTTTTTTTTTTTTTGCACAACTTTTAAGAAGTTTGATTAAAAAATGGGTTTATATAGATAAAGTAACAAGTGTATGGTAAAAAGTAAGAAAGATAATTGATAAAGTATGAAAAAGAGGGATTAAAATATTAATAATGGAGATAGAGGGTTTCCATAAAAGGAAATGGAAAGTTTTTAATGGAACGCCCGAAATGGAAAAATGGAAAGATTTTAGTGGAATGGAGGGAGTATTATATAAAAATTACACCAACGATCATATTTTTTCGAGATCTATAAATACAACCCAATTTCACCTCATTTCACCACACTTCAATTCTCTCCCATATTCCTCTCTTAAACTCGAAACGCCTCTAATTCTCACTTTGCTTCATCGTTTTTGCCCAAACACATGTCTATAATTAATCACTACATCAACAACTTATCATCTAGTTCCGACGATGATGAGTTTAGAGTTGATACTGATTCTTCTTCCTCAAGTGCACAAAGCGACTACTATACACGTGCTACCAAACTAATTGTTCAAGCCACTCATATAATCAACCACTACGAGCAACAAAATCCACGAAGAAGGACGGGGTATACGCGTGAATACATCGATCGAAAGAGGGAACAATTTGCTGCTACACTCGAGACGGATTATTTTGCTGAACGTCCAACATGGGGCGAGAGAATGTTTCGACGTAGATTTCGAATGCAAAGGCCATTGTTCCTCCGGATCGTCGAAGCCTTAGAACAACACGATCCATATTTTCGGCAGCCCCTAGATGCTACATGGAGGATGGGGTTTACGGCAAAACAGAAATGCACATCTGCCATCAGACAACTTGCATATGGTGTAGGTGCAGACATGGTCGACGAATACACTCGAGTGAGTCAAACGACTGGTCAAGACGCATTAAGGGCTTTTTGCGATGGTGTGGTTGCAGTGTTTGGTCCAACATATATGAGGAGGGCCAACGAGGAGGATGTACGTCAGTTACTCGAGGTCAACACTAGTCAAGTTTTCCCGGCATGCTTGGAAGTATCGATTGCATACACTGGGAATGGAAGAACTGTCTGTCGGCTTGGAAAGGACAGTTCCAAGGAAAAAACAAGAAAGCCACACTTGTTTTGGAGGCGGTTGCATCCCAAGATACTTGGATTTGACATTCTTTCTTACCGTGTTTGCACGGTCACCAGTATTCGACGAATTACTAAGGGGAGAAGCTCCTGCTTGTAACTTCGAAGTTAATGGCCATCAGTATAACATGGGGTACTATCTAACGGACGACATATATCTGAAGTGGGTAACATTTGTGAAGTCAATAAAAGGTCCAATCAATCCAAAACAGGCTAAGTTTGCAACCTGGCAAGAGGCGTGCAGGAAAGATGTCGAATGCACTTTCGGAGTTCTCCAATCACGCTTCAAAGTGATTAAAGATCCAGCACTGGCACATAACCGAGAAGACCTTGCTAGGATCATGAACTGTTGCATTTGATTGCACAATATGATAGTGGAGAATGAGCGGCACTTATATCGTAACTATAAAGAGGTGATAGCGGAATTCCATGAAGATGCTGTCGAATTAGGCATCAACAACGAAGGCGATAATGACTACAGCCGCAGGGATTCTATGATCAATCAATTGAAGGACTATTTGGCGAAAAGGAAAGACCTAGAAAGTCAAGGCACACATAAGCAGCTTCAACAAGATTTGATCAACCACGTTTGGCCTTTCAACATTTAGTAGTTTACGTTTTTATCTAAGTTTGTTGTTTATTTATTTCTTTGTATGTGTGTTGTTTATTTCTTTCCTAGGATTTGCACTTTTATCATGTTCTTTAATGTTTGATGTATTGTATTGTTGTTTCTTCTGATTTGATTTCAATGAACTTGCACTTGTTTAATAATACGAATAGTCACCCCTTTCATTCGATTAGAAATTAGACAATACAACATAACATAAAACCTAACGATTTACTAGTATTACAAACAATGGAAACTACTAGTACGAAATGCATAAAACTAAGGGGTTATTTATCTTGCTCAATTACACCCTGCGTGAAAATCCCTCACCTTGAATCGGAATGTCTTTGAACCTGGGTGGGGGGCTATAGTTTGGATCATTTTCCGGATCCACACACTTACATTTCTGGAACGTAAGCTGGAGTTAAAACCATAGTGGTTCATCAACAACATAGTACCAGATAGAGCGACAATCATAGCGCCGTATCTTTGCCCAAACCTTATGGTTGCATTGATTCCTACCCCTTGAGAAATTAATTTTAAACTCCAGATTCATCCCAATTTAGGATCCTACCATAACAAAAGTGCCTAGTCGAGAGTTTCTCAACCTCAACCTTCATGTCATCCAACGTATAGTTGGCACCTTGACTTGCAAGTTGGTTCTGCACCACCTGTACGTAGGGCTTGCTGGATTTTGTGAGGGTAACACCACATCTGTAGTTGGGCACACTTCAACAGATTGTGAACCATGAAGATGACACTTTCCTTGGTCATCTTCCCATCGTATAGTATGAAACCTTGATATGTACGCGCAGCCTTTTCTTGGGCTTCCGTCCATATCTGGCAATCAGGGATTACATTCCACGCCTCACCACCAGCCATTTCTTAGAAAGAGTGTTTGTTTGATATTTGATCTGAGAGTGAGTTGTTTGAGGGTGAATTGTTTGAGGGTGAGTTTTGGAAGAGTAAGTGTAGTGTATTTATAGTGAAATGAGTCAAAATTCATGTTGGAATAAGACTACAAATTCAGATGAAATTGAGATTGGAATTGAATTATTGAAATGAGGTTTTCTGATGTTTGGAAGCAATGTCAGGTATCTAATGGTACATATCCCCATAAAGAGTAGACAGCAATCCATCAATGTCAGGATTCATATCTTTTGCTATTGAAATCTGATTTTTTTCCACGAAGATTTCACCTCAATAAATTATAAAACGAGTTTTACAGATGCAATTTGATTAATTTCAATTTCTAAACACTTTTATAATATGTTAAACATGTTAAAAAAAATATAAAATATAAAAAATAAAAAATACACTATTCACGGTCGTCACGACCACCTATTGGACATGATTTTTTTAGATGTGGTCATTGTTTCAGCCGTCGCTCACGACGGCAACTATTCACGGTCATGCCCACGACCTTATCGGACATGGTCTAAGAAAAAGCTAGCACTACGTTCAGTGGTTCGAATAATTCGCCTTTAGATCCAAGGGTCTCCTAACTTTCTTGGTCTTTAAGTAACTATGTAAGCTGCTAGGCAGGGGCGAACGCAGAAAATTTATTTAGCGGTAGCGAAATTTATAAATAGAAATAATTAGGAGTTTTATTAAAAATATCGTTGTGATACATACACATAGAAAATGTATATACAATGTCCACTTGAACAAAATATTTGTATTGTTTATAATACTATCTTTTAGAATGTCAATCATTTCCTTAATCTATCACTAAGGTAGGTCACCATGTCCCTTATAAGACTTTGAAGAATTAAATAAAAAGGACAAGATCCATCGACCATGATATAAAGATAAAAACTTAAACAGTATAACATTTAAACTATAGCATACAAATTCAGTGTGTTTGACTACAAAATGAAATTGAAATTTCTCAATTTGAGTTGAGTTTTTTTATAAACAACCAATACAAAATTTCAATTTCAATTTATAACCAAACACTATCTTTCATAGTTTCTATCAAATGATTACCATAAAACATTTAATGATATCACGTATAATTAATCCATTTTCAAAGGTACCTAGAGTAGTACTTAAATTGATATACCAGAAGTCTATCAGAACACTATTCCCAAGCAACTTAAAAAGGCAAAAGGAGAGTTGCAAAATCAAAATATTAATCCACCACATCCCAATTCATCCCCACGCACACACTCTCCCAGCAACACTGAACAAAAAGGAGAAAACGAAAACAATTGAGTTGCATTTGTGCAGAAATTATAGTTTGGAAATTACTTACCAGGTGAAGAAAAGGAGATGCGTGGCAGATCAGGGTTCGGAGATGCTTCTTGTTTACTGAATTAGGTGAAGTAGAAGATGGTTTTACCCTCTTTGGTGGAAGTCATATTTTCTTTGATTTTGTTTTTTCAGAATTAGCTTTAAAATATGAAACATCCACAAAATCTTTCAAATTCAATTTGTTGTTGGATTTCTATTGATCTTTTAAGAATTTTCCTTTTTTCCGCTCCATTTGTTGTGATTGTTGATTTTCTTTGATATTCTAGGTGATTTCTAATTTCTAATACCTCTGCAGATTAAAGTTTAAAAGGGGAATTTTCTTTAGATAATTAGATGGAGGGGTATATTAGTAAATTAAGAGCCAAAATTCAGAGGCAGCAATTGCTGCCCCTTGCGCAAGAGTGCGCTCGCCATTGCTGCTAGGCATAGCTTTCTAGTGACGATTCCACATACAACTTTAACAGGTAGAACAGATGAATAGTAACTCAGCTTTTTTATTGAGTTGTGAAAAATTGTGTTTGAGATAGTTAAACTTATATTATATTAGGATTTCTAGTGTGTAAGATTTTTTTAAAATTTATTTGATTGGTTTAATGTTGTAAAAATACATGAAAAATTAAAGAAAGTAAAAAAAAAAAAGTAGGTAGAGAGATAAAATTTAATTGAGTTGTGAATAGTAGCTGAATTAGAAACAGTATACTGTTTCCACTCGATTAAATTCGTTATTCAGGCAAAATTATATGGCCACTCGGTTAAAGTCGAGGTTAAGTGTTATCCCAAACTTCCCGCTAACTTTTCCTTGCTACTTTCTTGTTAGGGAATTCCAATCACCATCATTAATCATTACGCTAATATTATCCCGAATTGGTAGCAGCCAAAAATTCAAGCAGAATTAGAATAAACTAAATGGACAAGACAAGCAGTTCGAATAATGCATAGAGTAGTAATAGAAATTTTCATTTTAAGGTAATGGATGTACATAAAATATCGTATACAATTCAACATGAATAACATGTCAATCATAGATGAACAAATCCCTTTCCAAATTCCAACTTTTAGAAGGTGATAGTGGAAGTGAGAACTACACCCTACACCTTTGGTGTTTCAACTTGTATGCATTTGGTTCGAATATATAGTAGAAGAGGTTTAGGCTTGTTTTGGTAAACGTGATGTATATTTCAAATTTTGTATTTCGAGCATATCTTATGTTCTGTAATCGTTTGGGTTTTTAATGTATTTTGTTGTTTAGAAAAAATAATGTACAGCATGTGTTATTTAGCTCCATAACAGGAGAATGATAATTTTACAATCATTTAGCTAATAAAATGTGTGTTATTAGTGTACGCTATCCAAGAAGTCTATACTGCCACTATGTTATATATACCATGAAATAATCCAACCTCATGAAAAAACTCAAACTCAAACATGTTAAGTTGTGTAGGATTAATCATAACTACACTAACTTCTCTAGCCTGACTAAAAAGTCGGGAATTAATCGACTGGTAGTGGTCGGGTTCTTCCAAATAGTTTGATAGTACCACTCTTGTATTCAATAAAAGTTCTCGCTTCTTGGGAGATGTGAAATCAAGTTATTCATATGTATTAATAATTACTAGATGATTTCTAAAAGAGTAGTTCATAAAGTCGTCTTTTGATGATTCTTGGTTAGTTTGGCAAAACCAGGAACTGTGAGGCACACGAGGCAAGATTTACGCGGATCGCAGCTAGCAACATTGGCTCTAATGATACGATGTATCCTACTTAGTACACTTTTACCAAATAATTAATGGAATGAATAATGTATTGTGCTTAAACAGATGTAAAGACACCAATTAATAAGTAAACTCACTAACACCAACCAATTATTATAAACTTAATTAGTAATAATAACATCCGTAAAGCAAATGGACCGAATGTAACCAATAAGTTCCGTATGGTCTAAGTACTGAGCTTGGATGGTCAAAAAAAAATATCTGTCTGAAAAAGCTACAGACCAGACTGACAGCTTGAAGGCAAGTTTGAAAGCTCACACATAGTTTGCGGTTTAAGGCAAAAGTTCTTGTTTTAAGTTATTAAGTGAAGCTAAGCTAATTCATAATGTACTTAAGTAATCAAAAGGAACCTTAAATAGTTCTTTTAACGACTCTTTTTGGGATTTTTATTCATAATTAGATCTCAAAAGGGGGGGAACTTAATTGTTTATCAGCACTCTTAATGGGGAAGTACTACCCCAAGATAAGACCGGATCGGTGATTGTTTTAATTTTTGTTTTATAAAGTGGTACCCAAGATTCTTACGTACAGCTTGTGTTAAATAAATTAAGATTTAGAAGTAATAATTATGTTAGAACTCCCAATAACAGTAGCCAAAATGAGTGTTGAAATTACATAATTTTTTGAATCAAATACAATCATAAAAACATTTAAAAAATGTGGGGCGGGTAAAATTAAAAGGCCCTGCTTTTGATTTTAATCAGCAAGCTTAATTAGGCAAGCATGACATTCCATGAGGAAAAATGACATATTGTTTGATTATAGTTCAAGGTTCTAGTAATGTTAGAGTCCTATAGACCGTATCTCCACCACCGGATCAATTTTAGAAGATATTAGACGTATCATTTTAAAAATGCCCTTTATTTATCTACCATGTACGAACGATACAATTTCACATTAGCAAGGAGGCACACTTGATAATAGGTTCGAGAACCCCCTCCCCCCACACACAAAAAAAAACCAATAATACTCACTTTTTATTCGAAAAATATTGGATGAACCCTCTCACTGTATTAGTGGGCTTCACTATGTACGTATACACTTGAAGGATGCACCCCTAAGATCGAACCAGCTTGTAGACACATTGCACATGCTTCTAGACTCACGTACTTATGGACACTTGCGATTTTGATCTAGAAATTTGCAACCGCTACTCCATCAAGTGTGAAATCAGTAAAACCCCGAATTCTAATAAGCCCAAATAATGGGGGCTAGCACAATTATTGAATGATGGATTAGTAGGAGTAGGAATACGTGATAATGAACACTCGGGAATGATATCTGATCTGCCAATGATTATAATAATAAAATTAAATCAGGCCAGTTCAATTGTGTACACTCGTCTCGTCTCACCAAACTTGCAATACCTTTCTACGTAAAGACTGACTTTCAAGGCTGGGTTTTCTACAAGAATATGCTTAATTTATCATTAATTTAACATTGGTTAGGCATAATTTGGTACTAACTTTAGACTTCTACTTCTAATTCATTTTCTTAATAGCAGTAATGAAGTGTGTGGGACATTTGAGTGATTACACCTGAGCTAGAAAATTTGTGTTGGATATGTTGTATATATTGTAGTTCATGTTTGAGGAACAAATGATTGTAAGGAAAAAAAAAAAAGAATGCAAAAAGAACCAAGTAGAGCTCAAATAATTTGGCAGAATACCAATTAAGTAGAACTTTTTGCAAAGTTCTTTAACAAGAGAGATTAAGGGTCAATCTCCGTAGCTAGGGTCATGATTTAACTGTTAAGGAGTGGACACTTCGGGCCTCTCAACTTTGATAGGTAAATAGTAATAGTCGCATACCTTATTTATTTCCTAACTAGGGTTCAATCTTGGAGAAATCCATGGGACTTAGAGTCTTATAGCCTCAAATCCTACTTCTAGGTATATCTTGGGGAAATCTTATTTGAATTGGATCCTTGTCCCCTTATAAGTCCGTGTTAATGGAAATTGTTATACAAATTATAGGTCGTTATTATTATTATTATTGGAGATTATATAAGTAAATGATTCTATATCTATTTACAAGAACGATTTTTTTTAGATGAGATGTAATTCAAAAAATTTATCTTGGTACCATAGTTTCTGGCTCACATTTAAATTTGGATTCACATCTTCACATAGAAGTTAAATTTTCATTCGAAAACATGTGCGGCTGTGCAGGGACTATTATAACCTCCCCCACAATGCACCTATGTTAAACGCAACACAGTTTTCGTTAAACGCAACACAAAATATTTGTAAATTGACTAAAATGCCCCCAACTCCAAAAAAACTTATATATTCAACAAAAATTCGAAAACGCACTTTTATGAAAACGAAAAAACATTAACACACACAATCTAACACATATAATAACACCAAACATAAATCGGATAAAAAAAAATTCCGAATTTTTTTCATTTATACAAATACAAAAACATTAACATGCAATTGAACACGAATTAACAACACTAAACATAAATCGATAAAAAAAAAAATCGGAAAAAATTTCGTTTAAACAATTCTTCTTTCTTCAAAAATATAGAAGTAAATTTCGAAAAATATCTTGTTTATACAAGCGAATTCCTTCTTTATTAACAACACTAAACATAAATCGATAAAAAAAAAAATCGGATAAAAATTTCGTTTAAACAATTCTTCTTTCTTCAAAAATATAGAAGTAAATCCCGGCAGTTTCTAACCCGGAAAAAAAAAATTAAAGAAGAAAAAAAAAAAAAAGATAACCTCCCCTACAATGTTATGAAAGACATATGTATGCATTTTTGTGAGCTAGACTTTACAGTTAAGTAATAAACACTCGGTAATTAAGGAGCTCTTAACAATTTTTTTTTTTTTGTTGCGAGATAGCTCATAACATATGTATGAAAGTAACTTTATCACACGTGAGCACAACCATCACTAATCTCATATCAAGCAACTTCCATGAACCTCTAAGAAGAATCTCTCCAATTAAATGATTTATACATCTTGCATCACGCTCCACAAACGCCTATAAATTCATTTGCCATCTCCAACAGTTTCCAAACAACTCAACCAAAACAACATTCTTCAAAGCCTATCTCTACATACATCTATCCTAAGTCCTAACCACAAGTTTCTAACTAAACCCAAAAAGAAAGAAATTAATAAGAAAGAAAAATGCCAGGCAGAAAATCTTCCTCTCTTTTCTCATGCTGCTTCACCTCATCGCCAAGAGATGACGACACGAGGGATGACTACTGGAGGGCTTACAAGGTGTACCCGAGTGACCAAGACAAAGGCCGATGGGTGGCCGAGCCTGGAATCGACAGGAAGGCTTCTGCTTACATCTCTCTCAGGACCAACAAATGGAGAAGTGACTAGTTGATCATCATCATCATCATCATCCCGATCATCCTTTCGTCAGCATGCTATATTTGATTTTGCCAATTCAATGTAATTTCTTTTCTTTCATTTGCAGCTAGTAAATTAGCTAGTTATTGTATGAAGAATCCTGACTTTTGAATTGCAAATTATATAGTTCTAGAATTATTAATAAGATTTTTATTAATTAATTTCATATATTTATATCAGTGTTATATATGTATTCAGCATTTGCATGTTTTGGTGTCAATTAGTACTGTTTGTGCATAGAAGAATTTCATGCTCAAGTATATATTAATCTTAATCAATAATGTTACATTTGATTTGTCAACAATATAATAAGTCATGTTCATGCATAAAGCTAGCTAATTACATTAGTCTGTTATCATCTTGTATATGTTCTTCTCCATGCATGTGATTGAATATGAATCCTCCTATGGTCGTGTTAAATTGATATTTATTTTAGGCAATTGTGTTTATTGGTCCACTCAATCTTTCTGGATATAAACATGATTGATGATCTGGATTTAACATTTGGCCCAAATTTCGCCAAGCCCATGTATTTCTATTTCCTGATTAGAGTCGATCGGATCAACAACCTTGTACGTGCTGTCGTCCAGTAGGCAGTAACAGAGCTTAATAATGCAAGCTTACAGAAATGCTAAGCTATTGTTATTAGTATTTAGTAGTGTGAATATTAATTTGGATTCTCAATTGTTTAATTTGTCCCATTTCCAAGCTTATGAATGAGCAAATAGCCAAATACAGTTGTTATCTAGCTTGTTTATGGTGGTGAAATTAGATAAAGGTTCGCTGAGAACATGGATTCACAAGGCTGGCTAAAAAGACACTTTCTCATTTTAGTAGCATTTTAATAGGAACAGCTATGTTAGCTAATAGCTACTGCCTAATCTAAAGAATATTAGCAATCTAAATTAGCATTTTCATAAAAGGTCCTGCGCTATATATACTATTCTATGCTCTCCTGTAGTGTATCAAATAAAGACACTCCTACTATCTACAAGCGTCTCAGTTAGTTCGACATCAATAATTAGATTTTTCGACAATGGAAACTTACATAAAAGCCCCTGGGTATATGGTAAATTACACATAAATCTGGTTTCGTTAAAGTTAACTAATAGACCCCCTGACTGACAAGGTGATCCTGGCTCGACTCAGAGGAACCGAGATGTCTGCTCGTGCTCGTGAAGCAGTAATATTGGATTTTACTCCTGTTCGATCAAGGAAAAGTGGCTTTGCTCTCGGAAATTACTTGGTGTATGCGCTCTAATTAAGTTGTTCAAACAATAATATGCAGTTAGATACTTGGACTAAAGTATTTGAGCCCAACTCCAACGAAAATAAGTCTGACAAACGAATCCATTTGGTCGGAGTTTTCCATCATCTCGACGGTAGGCCCATAATCATTTCAAAAAGAAATATAACGAACTGGGCCAGGCCCATCATCTTGACATCTGACTAGTCATTCATTAGTTATCCGGACCATGTTCTGCACACGATTTTTTTTTTTTTTTGTATAAGCCAAATATATATTACGAAATGAGAACAAGTCCAAGAAGTTACAATCGCAAGTATGTATCTTTCGACGTACTGCAGTAAATACAACCCTTAATCCCGACCTACAACTCCACAAGAGACTAAACCTCAAGTTACAAAAATATCAAAATAGAGCATTACAAGATTCCAAAGAGAGGTAAAAGAACAAGCAGCTTTCGAAGTGGCCCAATATAGACTCATAACCCCAACTCCATCCAAACCTTCCAACAAGAAGCTTAAAAAACAAACAACACCCCAACTCCATCCAAACCGCCAACAGAGAGATACCTAAGGAACACCAAGCACTAGAGAAACAAGAAACGTTAACGAAACTAGCCTACGCTCCTACACCCTACACTTGTCTTTCAAAGTGAGTGGCAAGAAATTTAAAGCGAGGTCTCGAAAACACGATAACTTGAAGTCTCCAACAAAACCTCAACCATCCCAAGCTAAATCACAACCCTATACCGAATGGTCATAAGCAAGTACGAAGTAAGAAATTTAAGAGTTATCAGATAAAACAAATCACAAGCCCTAATAGCTACACCCCTACACCCTACACTTATTTTTCAAAGTGAGTGGTAAACAATTTAAGATGTAACTAGAGCAAGAGTTCGGTATTTGTATAACCCCCTACACCTATAATACTTGCAAAGGACCGAACGGTAAGAAATTTAAGAAGTGACACACGATTAAATGATAATCATATGTCATAACATCATTAGAATCTAGCTAACTCATAGTCAAAATTTAAAAACATGAATGTTAACTCATATTTTTTGCTAATCTTTACATCATCAGAGATCGGTAAACATCATGTTACAATTCATCAATCTAAATTCTTTTAGACGTATATAAACGACATACCGGGATTAAAAGTGAATCATGATCCCGTTGGCTGAACGGAGTTATAAAGAGATTTGAATACTTTTAACTCGTACTGATTCAAAACAGCAAGTGTTGGGTAGTTTCGGATAAGGCAAACACAAATTATGATGATTCTTTAAAAAATTAAAGTGTATTATGAAAATCCACACGCTTGAGACTTTCTGAATATAGTGTTACACAAGTCAACAAGTCCTATGATCAGTCGACTGGTCATCCTGCTAAATGATGAGGAGGAAGAATTAAAAATAGTTTGAAGAATTTCAACTACTTAAAGTCAATGATACTGTCGGCTTGTCATTTTAGCAAGTTAATTCGCGTAATATATATTTTTAGTCATTTTCGTGTTTAGCAGGTTGATATCCACGGATGGTTTTGATGATTAGTTGTTTCTCAGTCCGTTAAGAGATATCTTACGCAATCAATAACAAATCAACTAATTAAACAAACTATTTGGAGAAATACAAGACTTTATTTAGAAGGAGAAATCACACTCTATTTTGTTACGAAAACTTGATAAAAACATATTCTACTCGTACTACCAGGTTATGTTTGTTTACATACCACTAAAACACTTCAAAATGCACATAACCTGCAAATTAAAATTTTGGAAATGACGCATACTTGTCCTGCAAAGATAAATTTTTAATTTTTCTATTTTACATAACCGTTAAGCGCCTCACTTTAAATTGACAAGTGGATAACTTTGGACCGCACACTTATTTCACGAGACTTGTTCGTGGTTGATAAACTCTGTTAAAATAGTTCGTAAAATCAAGCACGGAACACACTAATACATTAGCAAAATAATCCCAAATGTATGTTGATGAATGATGATAAATGTAGATGTATTTGTAAAAGTTGATATTATTTATTTTTCGTGGTGCTGAATTCTACTCAAGTAATAAAGTCCTTCATATGAGTTTTGAAGGTGGTGTCGGTGAGTAAGACGAGGGGAGTATGTTACAACATTTTTACCATGTTGATGTGGATTACAATCTGAGTTGTGAATTAATGGTGGTTCGATTAGTACCTCGCAATGGTGATATGGTTGGGAGTAATAAATAATTAAATACATTATAATGAATGAGAGATGTATTTATAGGTAGAATGAGCAGACACGATCCTTTACGGTGCGTTTGGTACCGACTATGGACGAAGACAAAAATCGGTTCCATTTCACTATTTTTTTTCTAGAATCTGGGTTATAAAAACGGACTTGGTCCAGCAAATTAGTTGTTTGGTTGGTTGACTTGTAGATGGATCTAAATAAGAAACTCATTTGGGCTGTTGTTTGGTATATGGGTTTTGAAGAAGGTGTAATAATTACTTAGTAAATTGCCTAGGCGAGGGTAAAAATGTCTAATCGCGCTGCATTTTAGGGCGAATGAACGCGCCTTATCCGACGTGGCACGAAGCAAGAATTTGGGCCACCAGCTAAACCTCCTTTTTTTTGGGCTTCAAAACCAGTCCATACGTATCCACGTAGACTAGCCCAGCCAATCAGGTTGCTGCCCGAAGAGAATGGCCCGGTCACTTGGCCCACAAAAACTCCAACCCAAAACAAACCAAACAAGTTTTTGGACCTTGCTTCATCAGTAAAACCGACCCATCTGCAGAACCAAACGAGCTGTTAATGTCGCAAATCTTGTCTCTGGTTTTGTGACTTGTGTAGTGACGTGGAGGGTCATTAGGAAGGCTTAACCTCGAATGATATGTTGTGTCTTAAAGGTGAGGATATACTTGGACCTGAAAAATGTTTTTGAATCTTTACTTAACCGCCGAACAACTGGTTCAAATGGATCCCCTTGAGGATGAGAACCTCTCAAAAGTTCTTCCAGGCAGCTGAATTAGTAATTTGATAAGTCATTTTTAACAGGATCATGCTTGTGAAGGATTAACTCAATCTGGATGGTTGAGATGGACAAGATCAAATATGGAGTTTTGGACTGTTGAGATTCAGTTGGAGGGTATAGGGAGGGAATGTTTGTTACTCTTAACAAACTTTTGGTCATCTCCGATTCACTTCAATTCCACTTAACAAAAGTTCTTCTCTATAAATTGATCAAGAAGTGGAGTCATCATTATCAGAAACAACTTAACCCGCTTTCAATTTCACGAATTACGCATTCTATTTATTGTAATATGTATTGATTAGGAATTAGTGTTCTTGAGTGAGGAGGTTCAATAATCAGTTGAATTGCAGTAAGATTGTGCGGAATAATCTTATGTAATCGTTCGTTTCATTGAGTAATAACTTCTCCTTGCTTTTCCGTGGATGTAGGCAAGATTCAAAGCCGAATCACGTAATTCTTCTTGCTTTGTTCTTCATGATGTGTTTTTCGATTTGGTTTATTGTGATTTCTAGTAATTTGAGTCGATTGCACAACAACGCTAACTAAGCGTGTCGAGGGGACTAGACCACACCTCAACGGCTTTTAGGAACTTGGTTCCAAGTGTCTTGGTTGGGAGCAACGTGTTCGATTGCGGTCTTTCACCTTATTAAGTTCGTAACACTTTACACCTATCAGTTTAAGTGGGAACAATGTCTAACTTTGTTACATTCGTTGTGCCACTGTACAAGAAGACTCGCTCATTGTTAAAAGAGTGTGATAACCACTACCATCTCTTATCTTATTGAGTAAAATAAATAGTAATTCCTCCGTCCCGCAGAACTTTATAGATTTGCCATTTTTAGTCGTCCTATAGAACTTCATACATTACAAAAAAAGAAAGCTACCCCACACCCAACAAATAATAAACAATCTCAATTTTACACTCAAATTATACCTTTTGCCACTAAAAGTACACTTTTTCCTAAATTTTTTATATTATATCATTACTTTAACTTTTTGCATAAAACTACATTAGTGTTAGTTCTCTGAGACGGAGGGAGTATAGATAGTAAATATTTGTGGCATACATTGCCAAAATTGTCATGATTAAAACACTGTCTCTTTTGCCACCCCGAATGCCACGTGAATTGTGGTACCCCTCTTGTTCACATTCCAGAATAACTTTTGTCCATTTTTGTCACTATGCACACCTCATGTTTACGTCACCATGACATCATGTTTATGCATTAATTTCATTACGTCCATTTATTCCTAGTTCATTCGCAAATTCTCCAAAATAAACCGATTGATTAACTTATTTACGATTACTGGCACGGAACTTTAATTGATTGAATTTTAATTGAGGTATAACTGCTGAATAGTAATTAAATTTTAATTAAAATGTGAACTTTTGTGTTTCATATAAAATTAAAATTTTATAGGTGTTTTTGTAGGCTAGTTATGTAGGTTTTGAGTTAATTGAGTTGCGTTCAATTATAAAATAGTAATGTTATCTCAATTATATTGGGATGGCAAAACACTAAAGTAGAGTCCGACTCAATTAAAATGAGACGTAAACTCTACCCAAACAGTCCGTTATAGATCCAACTTTTGTTAAAAAATTAATTGTATTATTAATGAAAATATCTATATTATAAACGTTACGTTGGCGTTTTGTCATATATAAAAAAGGAGATTGTTTACAAGACATACATTTAACAATGATTTCTTTTAACAATATATGACAGTATTCATGTTATCTATAGCTTATTTGGATGAGAACTAAAGGCCCATTTTAATTTCCAAACACAATTGTTAGTTTTGGCTTACCATTTTAATTTACTTGTACGATATATGATTTTTTTCTCTCAACTTAACTCATCACTCCATAAAAAATCTACAAAAGAATGTAAAAGTTTAACTCTACACTAAACGCAACTCAATTAAAATTTAATTATTATTCATCAATGATAACTTAAAATTCGGTCAATTAAAGTTACATACCAAACAATCTACTAGACACTGTTTATGAGATGATATTTTGAATTATGTACTATGAGGTAATTTATATATTTTGACTCAAAGTCTCTACATAGTCTGTCTATATATAGCATATTTAGAGCGTGACCTTTGTTGTTGAGAAAACCATGGATATTATTAATCACAACGTTCATGTTTTTGTTTTTGTCAATTCCAATTGACTTTTTGTGTAGTTAATGCAAAAATGTAATTGGAAGTGAGAAACTCATTTTGCAATTTGTAGCCAAACACTCGGTGTATTTTGTTAACGATATAAAATTTCTGATTAATAACATCATATCAATGATTTTTTGTGTCAACATACCGGTCTTTAGAGACGGGGTCAATCAAGAGACCTACTTCATGTATGACACATTCTCCTTCTTTATACTAATTGTGATATAATTTAACCATGTTAAAAAGTAGAAGTGGACTTTGATCAGTCATTAATAAAAGTTAAAAACGTTAATCTAAGAAATGTGCAAGTTCTCGTGTTGTAATTTCAGAAAAATAAGATTAAAGGTCCAAAACCGGATGGAACCAGATCGGAACCGAATTGTGCAAAAATGTTGAACCGGAAACCGATCCGGAACAAATTCGGTCTGGACCGAACCGAACCATCATATTCCGGATCGGTCCGGTTTTAGCCCGGATTGGGACCGGATTATCATTGCAAACAAATTGATTTTTCATTTTCTGCTTTGGATTTCTTCTTTCTTTGTCAGGCTTGAATAAGAAATTAATCACAAATCAATTAAGCAAATCAACATAAAAGCAAGTCAAATCAATTAAGCAAATCTTGAATTGAGTCACAAGAAATGGAAAGTCCTGGGGCATGAGCAAACGAAACTGATGCCCAGAATCATTGAATCACAAAAAGAAGAAAAGAAATTTTCTATGCTGAATATGGAAATGATCATCTAACAGATCTAGTAAAACTTAAAATCAGACCCCAAATAAGTAGAATGTTGCATATAGTTCTTCAAATCAATCACGAACAACCAACAACGATGTTTGTTCAGCGATTCAGTAACGGAGTCTTCTTCAACCGTTTTCTTCTCTGCTCTGGCGATTGGATATAAAAGATATCATTTGCACTCATTGTATCTAATCTAGATTACAGTATCATTCTCCAATTCCACATAAACAGTTACCTTTTCTTCTTCAATTCGATATAGAATAGAATTTAGGTTTCTTGAGCTTAGATTGACGAAATCTGCAACTTTGTGTTTGTGAAGATTCGTTGTATGATCTTGCAAAACTTGTGAATATTAATATCTCTGAGTTTACTCCCGTGGATGTAGGCATTTGTCGAACCACGTAAATCGTTGTTTCTTCGATCGTTGATTCGATTGTTCATTGTTTTCAGTTCGCCAAGTGTTTGATCAATTGTCAATAGAATTGTTGGTAGAACAATCGTTGTTGATTAATCGTGTATTGAGTTGTATTAGCTGTGATGACAACTGTTGTTGCAACAGTTAACGGTTTTCCCTCTCCTTCTCAGATTTAACCTCAGTCCTTTTGATCATTACAAACTTTGATCATAACCATATTTCACTCCTAATGTTGGAGCCCTCTCTAACCTCCTTGATTGAGCTACATTCTCACAAATCTCCACCTTAGCTCAATCATTTCTCTGATATACTCCAAATGTCACTCCTAAGGTTGGAGCCCTCCCTTCTGCACTTTCATCAACAATGAACATAACTGAAACTTAGCAACTGGTAAAGCCTTTGTCAGGCTATCTGCCATATTCTCAGAAGTATGTATCTTCTCCACCTTGATGATTCCTTCAGCTATCACATCTCTGATGTAGTACAGTCTCACATCAATGTGTTTAGTCCTCTCATGATACACTTGATGTTTAGCCAACTGCAAAGCACTTTAATTGTCACAATAGATAGTAACAGATCTTTGACTAATTCCCAATTCCTCCAGTAATCCTTTCAACCATAAAGCTTCATTTACTGCTTCAGTCAATGCAATAAACTCAGCTTCTGTAGTTGAGAGAGCTACAACTGGTTGTTGAGAACTCTTCTAGCTTATTGCAGTTCCATATAGAGTGAAAACATACCCAGTGTTTGACTTTCTTACATCAAGATTTGATGCATAGTCTGCATCAACATATCCTACCAGTGGTTGATCAGTATGCTCATCAACTTTAAAATACAATCCATGGTCTTGTGTTCCGTTGATAAATCTCAGTACACCTTTCACAGTCTCCCAATGAGCATAACCAGGGTCCCTCATATATCTGCTAATGACGCTCATGGAATAAGCCAAGTCTGGCCTGCAACACACCATGGTATACATGATGCTACCAACTGCACTTGCATATGAAATGGATTCCATGTTCTGCCTTTCTGACTCAGTTGTAGGACATTGTGCAGTAGAAACCTTTATGCTTTGACTTATAGGAACAGATGCAGGCTTTGACTCATGCATTTTATACTTAGTCAAGACTTTAGTTAGATAGCTCACTTGAGTAAGTGTAGTAACCTATTGATCTGCACTTCTGTATATATCCATGCCAAGAATTCTCTTTGCATATCCCAGACCCTTCATTTCAAACTCCTTGTTGAGACTCATCTTCACTTCTTCTATCATTAACACACTTTTTCCCAGCAATTAAAATATCATCCACATATAGTAACAAGTACAGAAAACCTGTATCTTATCTCCCAGCCTGATATATGCAACTATCATAGTTGCTTCTCTTAAAACCCACTGATGTCACAAATTCATCAAACCTTTTATACCACTGTCTTGGAGATTGTTTCAATTCGTACAGTGATTTCTTGAGCAAACAAGCTTTTGTATCTGCATTATTTACTTTTACTCCATCAGGCAAACAATCTCCTCTTCAAGATTCCCATGTAAGAAAGCTATCTTCACATCCATCTGTTGTAGGTAGAGACCATGTTGAGTAACAATTGACAATAGATCCTAATTGATGTGTGTTTGACTACAGGAGAAAAGATTTCTGTGTAATTTAATCCCTCTCTTTGAGTAAAACCTTTAGCCACCAGTCTTGCTTTGGATCTCACTTTTCCACCAATTGCAGCTTCATCTTTCTTCTTAAAGATCCACTTGCACCCTACTAACTTGGTGTTTTTGGGTACAGTGACAATACTCCAGGTATTGTTCTTATATAATGAATCAAACTCTTCCTGAATAGCTTTCATCCATAAGGATTTCTCTTGACAAGTGACTGCTTCAGGATAGCTATTAGGCTCTGCATAATACACATATTTTGCAATGCTGAGAGCATAAGAGACCATGTATGACTTCCCAACTCTCCCAAAACCATACATGTTAGGTGCTTGCCTTGCAGTTCTTCTTGTTCTGTCTGCAACAGTTGATCCAACTATTGGATCAACAGTACCTGATAATTCCCCATTTTCATGCACAACAGTATCAATTAAGTACCTGAATGTCAGATACCTGCTCCACCTCAACCTAGGTATTATCATGATCTTCACCTGTTGTATCAGTTGTAGGAGGTATATGTAGCTCTGTCCCTGATGTGATATGGGGTTTGAGAGGCATTATTTTCTCATTGAAAATGAAATCTCTACTCAATATGCACTTCTTCTGATCAATACTCTAAAGCTTATAACCTTTCACACCAGTTGGATATCCCAGAAACACAGACCTCATTGCTCTTGCATCTAGCTTGTCTTGTTTAGTGTGCACAAGACTCAAACAACCAAACACCTTTAAGTGATCATATATGGGAGCATGACCAGACCATACTTCTTCAGGTGTTTTGAAATTCAGAGCAGAAGTGGGACTTCTATTGATCAAATAGCAAGTTGTGTTTGCAGCTTCTCCCCGGAATCTTTTAGAGAGACCTGAGCTTATAAGCATGCATCTTATCCTCTCCAGGATTGTCCTATTATATCTCTCCCCAACACCATTTTGCTGTGGGGTCACTACAAAAATCGGCTGTGGCGGATAGATCCGCTCTAAAGATCTATCCGCCTCAGCCCGGCTGACGGATCGGGCGACGGATAGAAAATCCGTCGCCCCCTGAGCTATGACGGATAACAATCCGTCGTCCAATTCGCGACGGATTGGACGACGGATTGACCAATTTTTTTTTTTTTTAAATTGATAATGGGGCGACGGATAGATTCTATCCGTCGCCCCATTTCTATTTTTTTTTAAAAAAATAAAATCCATATTCAAATTTTTATATTCGTATACGGATTAATTCGTATCCAATTTGTATTCGTATACGAGATATTGATTTGTATTTGTATACGGATTAATTTGTATTCGAATTTTTATATTCGTATCCAATTTGTATTCGTACGGTGCGGTGGTGGTGGGAGGAGAAAGGTGGTGCGGTGGTGGCAGTGGTGGTGCGGTGGTGGCAGTGGTGGTGGCAGGGTGGTAGTGGTGCGGTGGTGGTGGGAGGAGGAAAGGTGGTGGTGGTGGCAGGGTGGTGGTGCGGTGGTGGTGGGAGGAGAGAGGTGGTGGTGGAGGAGAAAGGGGTGGTGGTGGGAGGAGAGAGGTGGTGGAGGAGGAGAAAGGTGGTGGAGGAGGAAAGGTGGTGGAGGATGGTGGTGGAGGAGGTGGTGGTGGAGGATGGTGGTGGATGGTGGTGGTGGAAGGAGAAAGGTGGTGGTGGGAGGAGGAGGAGAGGAGAAATGGAGGAGAAGTGGTGGAGGAAAGGAGGTGGTGGAGGAGATATATGGTTTTTTTTTTAGGCTTTTAGCGACGGATAGATCTAGATCTATCCGTCGCTAACTTTTTTTTTTTTTTTTTTTCGGCTATAGCGACGGATAGATCTATCCGTCGCTAATTTTTTTTTTTTTTTTAAATCTTGGTCAACGCTCTGTAGCGATGGATAAACTTATCCGTCGCTACAGAGCGACGGATAAGTTTTATCCGTCGCCAAACGGGGCGACGGATAGATAAAATCCGTCGCCCCTTTCCGTCCCGTTACAGCAGAATTCTTGTAGTGGCTTCCTGGTATGGTCTTATGTCTGATTATGCCCTTTTGCCTGCAGAAATCATTGAACACTCCTGATAGATATTCCAGCCCATTGTCAGTCCTGAGATATTTTAACTTCCTCCCAGTCTGATTCTCAATCTCAATCAACCAATCTCCGAACTTAGAGAATGCTTCATCCTTTGATTTTAACACCATGAGCCATACCTTCCTTGAGTAGTCATCAATGACAGACATGTAGTACTTTCCACCAATCAAAGTCTCAGTCCTAGCAGGTCCCCATAAATCAGAGTGCACATAATCCAAAGTTGCTTTAGTAGTGTGCTTCCCAGTTTCATAACTTGTTTTGTGTGCTTTACCTAAAACACAATTCTCACATAAACTTAGCTTAGACACTTGATCACCACCAAAAAGATCTTGCTTTGATAGCTCTTTTAGTCCCTTTTCACTGATATGAGCTAACCTCCCATGCCACAGTTGTGTCTTATCAACAGAGGACAGAGTAGAGACTATACCAGACACCACTTCCCCTTTCATGATATACAGATCATTGGTCAGATTTTCCTTGATAACTGGTGTATTACCCTTCATCACTTGCATAACCCCATTCTCAGACCCATACTTGTATCCCATTTCATCAAGAGTTCCTAGAGATATCAAGTTTCTCTTCAAGGCATGTATGTATCTAACATTGGTGAGAATCTTAATGACACCATCATGCATTCTCAACCTTATATTACTAGTACCTTTAATAACATGCATAATCATCACCAAGCAATACATTTCCTTTATTTCCATACTTGAAATCTTCAAACTACTCATTAATGGGACATATATGAAAGGAACGGCCTGAATCTAATATCCAATGTAAACCACATTTAGATTCAGTAATAGAGAGTACCTCAGCATCATCATATGTTTCTGATGATTCTGCAAGATCTGCAGTGTTTGCTCCACCTTGCTCTAGAGCTTTTCCTGCTCTCTTTTCTCTCTTTAGTAGAAAACATTTTTTCTTTAGATGCCCTGGTTTCCTGCAGTGAAAACACTTTCTCTTCTCAGTGTTATCACTTCTACCAAAGCTTGACTCCTTCTGTTGTTTAAACTGACCAGTCATCTTGTTTCTCCCAGCTTGATGTTTATTCCAAGATTGCTTAACAAACAGACTTTCAGATGCAGGATCAGATTGATTGCCAACATTCTTTTGATCCAGTTTGTTTCTCAATGCTTTATCAATATCCGAGGCTGTCAGATAATCTGGCTTTGTCATTACAATAGCATCAATAAAGTGTTCATGGCTTTTTGGTAGAGAGCTCAATAATATAACTGCCTTGTCATTTTCTGCCACTTTCATATCCAAGTTCAATATCCATACACAGTTTATTTAATTCATCCAGTTGATCAATGAATGATCTATAAGATCTCATCTTGTATGAGAAGAGCCTTTGCTTTAAATGCATCTTGCTTGCAGTAGATTTCACATGATAAAGAGACTCAAGTTTATCCCAAACATCCTTAGCTGTTTTCTCTTTAATCACATCTCTCAAGGCTTTATCTCCCAATGATAGAATCAACGTGCTCCTTGCCTTTCATATGATGTGCTTCTTCTCTGCGTCATCAAAATCCTTAGGAAAACCGGCATCTCCAAGCAACGCCTGCTCCAATCCCTGTTGTACCAGTAGAGCCTCCATCTTTGCCTTCCACAATGAGAAATCAATTTTCTTTGTAAGCTTCTCAATGTTAAACCTCGCCGTTGAAGCCATAACCGTTCTAAGCTGATTACACTTACCACAGACGGCGCCAATTGTTGCGTATAGTTCTTCAAATCAATCACGAATAACCAACAAAGATCAATCAACTCAATACACGATTAATCAACAACGATTGTGCTACCAACAATTCTATCGACAATTGATCAAACACTTGGCGAACAGAAAACAATGAACAATCGAATCAACGAAGAAACAACGATTTACGTGGTTCGGCAAATGCCTACATCCACAGGAGTAAACTTAGAGATATTATTGATCACGAGCTTTACAAGATCATACAATGAATATTCACAAACACAAAGTTGCAGATTTCGTCAATCTAAGCTCAAGAAACCTAACTTCTATTCTATATCAAATTGAAGAAGAAAAGGTAACTGTTTATCTGGAATTGGAGAATGATAATTGTAATCTAGATTAGATACAATGATTGCAAATGATCTCTTTTATATCCAATTGCCGGAACAGAGAAGAAAACAGCTGAAGAAGACTCCGTTACTGAATCGCTGAACAAACTGTTATATTAGCTGTGATGATAACTGTTGTTGCAACAGTTAACGGTTTTCCCTCTCCTTCCAGATTTAACCTTAGCCCTTTTGATCATTACAAACTTTGATCATAACCATTCATCTCTAACCTCCTTGATTGAGCTACTACATTGTCACATAGAAAACATCATAAATCTTCCAAAATTTAATAAAAGGCCACTTTGATTTTCTCACAACACCCAAAAACAGAATCAACTTTGAAAAAACAGAGATCCTTATTGTGATCTTGTTCTTAATTTGAAGGAATAAGGGAATGAAATAAGAGAGAATGGAGGTGCGTAGACAAAATGGACTGATGGCTCTAGAGAACTCCTTAACTGAGGCAATCTTATTCCATTGTGAATGATGTTTTTAAATTATAGTAGATGAAAGAAACTATTATATTTTCTAATTACGGTCTTTCCGGTCCATGATCGGATCATCCGGTTTTCAACTGGAACCGAACCAGAAATTGAATTCAGTATTTTGTATGTTGGAAACTGATCCGGAAAAATCTGGTCCTTAACCGAACCGGAATATGTCCGGTTCGGATTCGGTTCGTTTTCCGGTTCGGACCGGTTTTTGAACACCGGCCCCTAGTTGTATGTGATGGTTATTTTATGTGCAAGCTACCATCCAGCATGCATAAAAAAATTTCATTTAATGATCATATTGCATCTCCTACCAATCAACAGTACAAAGTGGCTGGTGAAATATCATATCTGCCTTCAAATTTTAATATCCATGTTTGTATCGACACTTATACACTACCCGATACTTCTACATTTAGTACCTAATATTATATTTGTTGATCATAGACGGATTTGTTTTGATGTTCTTAGGCGAAATAAATAAACCGTTATTTTCTATGGGTGAGATAAAGGAATAGTCATAGGTGGTGACATAAGCATGTGAGTCATTGGGTCATACACAAAATATAGAACATGAACACCATTGCAACGGAACAAACACAAAATCCAGGAAATTGTAGGCTGAAAGTGACACTGTTTTGGTTATCTAACTTGCAATCCTAACTCCCACAAATAATTTTATACATCTATATTAATATATTTCATTCACATTTTACCATTTAATGAGTTTCCTCGGGATCCATTTAATATAATTCCATTTCAGGTTTTTAGAAATTTTATGAAATGTAATCTCATGTGGTTCTTTCTTTCCTTTCATTTTACTTGGATATTCATATTTAAATATGTATGATGAATTTGGTGTAAAAAAATATTGTTCCGACCCGACCCAACCCGACCTAACTAAATTACATATTGCGCCCGTGTTATAATACCACGCCACCCCCATTTTCAAATCCTGGCTCCTCCCCTAATCTCATAAATCAACTTATTTGTCCAAAATATAATATGATATGACAATAACGATCAGTTAACTAATTAGAAAATATACTCCGTGTTAAGAGAAAAGAGAGTAGTAGGAGAGCAAAAGTAGAAGAAAGAAAAGAATAAGGAGAGAATAGAATGGAGAGAATGGAGATTCATTGTTCATACTAACTAGTATGCATTCATCTCTTCATCCACTAACAAGTATGCATTAATCTCCCCTTCCACTAACTAGTACAACTAATGTACATTTATCCATAACACTCTCTTTAATGGACAGTAGTTGGTGATGGTTGGTATGCGAGAGATATACTGCCTCATTAAAAAGGAGTGTTATGGATAAATGTACATTAGTTGTACTAGTTAGTGGAAGTTGAGATTAATGCATACTTGTTAGTAGATGAATAGATGAATGCATACTAGTTAGTGGGTGGATGGCTATGAATGTACAAGAGTTAGTGGAGGTAGCTATATCTATTCATATACTTCTAGCCTCTGGATATACATTTCCACTTATATAAATACACATCATGTACTCTCATTTTCAGTGTTTTGTCTTGCCATAATAATAATTGCAACACGAGATAGCTTTCAACACATAATCATATGGAAACTTTATGTTTCACAACAACGGTTAAGTTATAACCGGATGACCTAATTTATCACATCAAAATTGCATATGTCAATATACGTCTATATTATCACTTTTGCCATGTATACAAAAGTATTTTTTTAAATTGATCAGAATGATGTGCCGTAAAGACACAACTCTTTGTTTTTTTCCTATTTGACAAGACTTATAAGTACTCATTCAATGAGTAAGTCTAATTGTGCTCTTCTGGGGCACAAAGTTTGCTTGTAAATATGCATTATAATATGTCTGCTGAACAAATTGCTTATAATATGTATACTTGTCACGAGCAATAGTTATATGCATACATAATTTTTTTCATTTTTATTTTTAGAAGTCTCTGCTGTGGGAATTGTTACACCTACTTAGCCCCAACACTCCATTTGGAGAGTTTAAGGGACATGTCAGGTTTCCACCCAAACGCTCGGACAACAGAATTTAGCATATTATATAAAACCTTTTTGAGAATAAAATGCTCAATTCTCATTTTTCCAACTTCAAGTTGGTAATGTATATTTGATCACTCGTATATTTCTCTCAACTTGAGGTTGATGAGTTCTATTGTATGCTTGCTTCTGGTGAAGCTTTGATACATGTATAACAAGCCAAATGTTCACATTCACTTCAGAGAAGGAGAAGAATCAATTTTTAAAAATTGATCATGATCTTTCAATTAAAGTTTTAAAACTTATTATTTTTCCAACCACCAATTGTGGTGTGATCATGGATGCACTTGAGTATAGATCAAATAATGGTGTTTCATTTCCAATATACCAACTTGCCATTAGCTCATTTTGCAACCCTCTAAATTTTTTCAAGTATCTCCAATCACTTATGGGAAAGGAGAAACGTAAATTTTATATGTTATTCATTGTACAAGATGAGAACTTTTACAAATAAACTGAACTTCTAGTTCATCATCATGTAAAATATGTATGAACAACGATAGTTGCACTTATATTATAATATTATGGTCTACGAGACCAAACATTGTTATTGTGAACTAGATGGTTATATTTACCACATACATATCAAGTTTATAGTGGCCTTCAAGATCCATACTATTTAGTATGCACATGGTTGCTACTTCGGGAGCAATAATAAGAAATGTGTTTTTATGAGAATGACTTTAAGTCCACTTGCACACATATGATTCCAGCTTCAAGTTGGGCAAGTAATAAGATTAATACTATCAACTTCAGGTTGGAAGTTATCACTTTCTTTGTATCACCATCAATATAGTATATTTTTAATATGGGTGTGCATTCCATCTTTGGCTAGCTAAACAAAGCTAGAATATTGACCCATTTGTTGATGGATTTATGGTTAGAATATTAACCATATGTTGATGGATTTATCATGGTCCATGATATGTCTGTGGACATATATTTTAGCAACCATCAATTATCGTACCACTTATAGTGGTTCTATTATATAATTTAAGATCTGTGGATCTTTGATGGTAAGGTATTCAACCTTTTAAGCTTTCATCAATAATGGTGATTAAATATATCGTATTTGCCTTATCTTGGCTTTATACTTGTATCACATATTCACTTCGGGGAATATGATACATTGTAACTTTGAATATAATTCACCACTAATAAGAAAATTAAAGTGGTTAGATAATATCATGTTATGAAAAAAAGAAATTGAAGGAAGTTAATTATTTTGAAAGATGATAAGTAATAGTTTTATAGTTTCAAATGATATGTAGCTCCATTGATAGCATCATCCGTATGTTAACTCCTCCGGTTGAAGCTCGTAAGTGATCATACTAACACACATGGCATCCTTATCAAAATTATTTGCCATCGTATGACATCGTCTAATGTTGCTTCATGCATCTTTAAAATGGAACTACAAAAACAAAGAACTTATTAGTATATAATCTTAAACATAAAAAATAATAAAAGAATCAATGTAGCATATGGAATTGAGAGATGGTGTTAATGTTATAATAATTCTCTATTCATGTTGATCATCATCAACCGTCTGCTTTCTTCCACTGTTATTCGATCATGACTCATGATTTACTCATCATGCATGGCCAATCGTAACTCTCCTCTTCTTCTAGCTTTTTCCTCGATCACAGTTTACATTCTTTATCAGTTGGTTGATCACTATCGTGCTGATAACGTGTTAAGAGAAAAGAGAGTAGCATGAGAATAAAAGTAGAAGAAAGAAGAGAATAAGGAGAGAATAGAATGGAGAGAATGGAGAGTTCATTCTTCACATCAAAATGAGAGTACATGATTGGTATTTATACAAGTGAAAATGTATATCCAGAGGCTAGAAGTATATGAATAGACATAGCTACCTCCACTAACTCTTGTACATTCATAGTCATCCACCCACTAACTAGTATGCATTCATCTCTTCATCAACTAACAAGTATACATTAATCTCTCCTTCCACTAACTAGTACAACTAATGTACATTTATCCATAACACTCCATGCTTTTCTTTTTCATTTTCTTAAATAAGTTCATTCATTAGCGTCGAGTCCAAGATCTTATAACTTATGAGTACATTTTTGCTAAATAAGCATCTACATTTTTTACATCCTTAATTTTTTTTTAAACGACTTATAAATGACAAATCACTATGATTGGAAAAATATGGCGTACCTTTTCAACTGAAGTCTAATAAAGCAGGTGTTTAGACTCTTAGTTGACTACTAATTAGCCCGTCTTAAAAATAATTAGTTGAACCCAATATTAGGTAGGAAGTCGTTATTTGATAAGATATATTACATCTTCTCTTCTATTATAAAAGGGAAGATGTACATATTTAGCGGACCAAAACTTTTAATCAGGAGAATGACCAACATCTTTGGATTGCTTAATTCTAGTAATTTGGACATCATTAAATCTCATTTAAATTCTTTATCATTTGAAAGTTGGTTAATAAGGAGCAAAATGTAGTTTATAATGTAAAAACTTCTAAAATAATCATAGATAATTATTTAGTTATAGAATCAGCCAATATGTACCTTATAAATATAGAATATCCTAATATAGGGTAAAATTCATTTTTTATATTCAAGAATATTACTACGCCACTTTTGGTACGGATACACTATATATGGAGTGACAAAAACGGATTTTATCCTCCTAATATGTAGGTGAGTATTGCGTGTCATATTTGACATTAGTATCAATTAAGCAGATAATTAACCGTAAGAACGTTAAGTGCATTGACTCCTAGGACTCCAATATTCCGCGTGACTCGAGTGGACCCGTTTCATGACCCTCCGCCCGTTTTAGAACCACACGTCCACACGACACGACTCCTATTCAATTACCTCAACTAATACCAAAATTAGTGCTACATAATCTAATTTAATATCCCCGTTAAAATAATATCAGTTCAAGTATTTAATATAGTTAGTGCCTCTTTTTCTACAAAACTCTTCCTCAACAAAACGTACGTGTCACCTAATTCATGACTCTATGAATGGTTAAACTCCTTAATATGTAGCTCCTCTTAGTTTTTATCAGAGGGATTCAAGATATTTAAACTGGAAAAATAAGAAATGTAAACCAACAAAATATAACAAACCGTTTATACATAATTAAGTAAATTGAGGTTTTTATATGCACATTTCCCTTAAAACAATTAATTACCACTTAATCACCTAAACCAACAACTAGTCCAGGTCAACTAGTTCTGGTTCCAGTATAACTAGGGTTTGCACCAACTGCTTACATGTGTATAGAGTTTATGACCAATTTAGTAACACATATTTGAACACCAAGAAAATTCTTACAGATTATACACCGAAAAATAGACTTGTTCATTACTAATGTGGCACAAACTCAACTCAGCGTTCCATCTCTTAACAATTGTTCTTCACTTACCCGAGATCTGTTAATTTTGGGCGTGCAAAATATCAATTGTAAGCTATTACGGTAGCTTACAAATACATAACTTATTGTCTTAGTTGATCAATAATTGCCATTGGAGTCTTAAACTTGATTAGTGCACACTTATAACCCTTTGATATTAACCTATGTCCCACAATCACATCAACAATGAAGATGTCAAGATGTCAAGTAAAATTGTTCATATTTGCATGACAAATTGAAAAATATGAAATCTGTAAATGCACGAAATGATTTATGGATTTCTCATTCCTCTTTGACCTAGGTAGCAGAATACATGCAAAATTAATTAGCCGGTTTTAAAATATAGATCGAAACGTGACTAAGAAAAAGGTTGGTGGCTTTTTGGAAGAAGAAAAAAAAAAGAACTATGTATTGTAGAACTGGTTACTACTAGTACGACATCTAACAACCCACCGAGCCGCCCTAATGGGGATGGGGTGGTAACTTTACGAAATTCTTAAAGATGGATTTTAAATCCTGCAGATTATATATATATTATGAGTAAGTCTCTTGAGAGACGGTCTCTAGATAATTTATGTAGAGACGGATCTATATTTTCAAGAAAATCATCGATGTTATTAATCAAAACACATATGTTCTCAACATTAGTGTTTTTTCATATTACAACAAGATTTATTTCGTTAACAACATAGACATTTTGATTAGTAACATGGATGTTTTTATTGATAATATAGGCCGTCTTTAGATAAATTATCTGGAGACCGTATCTCATGAGACTTTGTGATATATTAATTATGGGAGAAAATTAAACAAAACTTATTAAATACAATCTCGATCTTATATATTATCACCAAACACGAGACTATATATAACTCTGTTATCATGTTCTGACAGTGGGTATGTATGTTTGCTTTTCGTTGCTCGTCTCAATAGAGATTCTTCTATATATATGATGATGATCATATACTCATATGGGCTAGCTGTTATATGATTTGTTAATTTATGGATAATTGAGCATGTGCGGTGCCTTTACATGGTCTTCGATTATTAATTTACTTGTGTCATCAAGACGTACTCATTATCTCAATTCTCAAGTAATGGTTTTAGGGACGAGTTTAATTGGTTAGTGGATTCTGGAGTTCTCAATTTAAATGCATGGTGTTTCGATTTGTCTTGTTAGTTATTGGTTCTAGCAGATCCATGACTTCGGCTTGGAGCCTTGGACAATGAATATGCAACCCCCTATCTTGGAATTTTAGTTAAAAAACGAATCAACTTTCCATTTATTTGATATATTGGTTAAATTTAAGTCCAACACGTAGAAAACTTGCATTCCGTATAAACATGTATCTCATTATTAAACGAATTACACTAGCATATATGATTAAGTCACTAAAATCGTCAAATGATGAAAACGTAATTAATACACTGTGTGTTTGATTAGTGCATGAATGAGTTAAATCATTCGATCCATACATGTGGATACGTCATACAATGTGCTAAAATTTGAATACAAGAATAATGGTGTGGAGAAGATTGGTCTCCATATTCAACAAAAGGCTGGAAACACGACTTTTCGGGTTCTTGGGGGTCAGGCCGCAGCCTAGATCCACTTAGGCCGCGACCTGAGAGGCGAACATAGACCTTAAACTCTCTGCCACAAATGGCCGCGGCTAGATATAGCAGAATGCCCATTAATTGGGTCGGGCATCGGACAATTGTGCTTATTTAGTTTTTTTTGAAGCTTTTCTTTAATGGTGTTGGTCAGTTCAAAGTGTGTACAACATATCCCATCATCTTTTGATTGATCAATGAGGGTTTATAACACTATTTAAAGGCTAACAACTTATTGGAAGGTTACGAATTGTCTATGAATATGCAATGATCTATAGTTCATAAACACACATCTTTCTCAATTCTTTCTTTTCTCCTTCCTCACTGCAATTTTTGTTTACTCAAACAAAGGTTCGCCGGAGAAGTTTTATTCTGGGAGGTGATTGTCGTACAACCGTGTGCACCATACTAGAATAATTAAGTTTTAAGTAGAGACCTAATTGACTCTTCTCACCCTATATTTTTCTTCTTTATATATACTTTATGGCCACTCAGATTTTCTACGCCCTACATGTAGATTATCGTTTCAACTCGTGTAAATCACATATCATTGATGTATTTCGCAGGCGTACAATCACTACCCTTATAAAAATACACTTCGCAACACAAAGAAAGATGCCAACCAGTCGGAGGATACACCTGTAATGCATCGCCACCTATGTAATGAACCATAGAGTCTCTCTTGTTCGATTAATCGATTGTGATCTTCTTTAGAGTGCTATTGTTTGATATATAGTTAGAAAAGTGAGTTGAAGAAATTTTTTAATTGATAAATAGTAATTGAGTTTAAAAGGAATTATAGAAAATGATGTATGAGATAGAGTTAAAATTTTATAGTGGTTAGAGGTTGTGAAAGAATGAAGTGGTTGATATAATTTTTTTAAAAGTTATTTGATTAGATTTAATGTTGTTTGATTTGTTTAGTTCGTATAAAGACAAAGTAAAGAGAGAGATAGTAGGCTTCATGCCAAACGCCCCTAAAAAATTTCCACTTAGTTTGAGCAACTTTAACTCTATGCATAACATTCTTTTTGCTAAATCAACTTTATCACCACTCACTCACCCTTATGCATAGGAGGCCTCTTGTAACGTGTTTGCTTGTGATTGAAAGCACGAAAAATTGATCAAAAACACTTAAATTTTTCCTTAAATTATTATTTTAACTCTACACAAAACGTTCATTGGTTATTCTTCTCATTCTGTGGTTTTAAATGCAAAAGTATATATATATATATATATATATATATATATATATATATATATAATGTTCTAGTGATAGTATATACATATTTTGTTTTAGAATAAATAAAAAAGCCGCGGAAAATATGTTAAGAAAAAGATTACGAGTCGTGCCGAATTCCTCCGTGTGGTCCCTTACAAGTTACAATACAAGGATGGTCAAATATTTCTTGTAAACAATGAGTTATAATTACACAATTTCGGCTTATTACACAAGTCAATCCTCATAAATAATTGAAGTTCCGGTCCAAATTAAGAAACCTGCAAATTTAACATCTTTGGGTCAACACCATAGTTGAAATTGTGCATACTTTTAAGCGCCCAGTGACAATTACATCAAGATAAAATGTCCATTTCATGAGGTTGACCTTGTATTAATTCTGTAAATAAATAAATAAATTATGCTAGCTGCTTATATTTTGTCAGTGGCTTTAAACGTTTAAGAATTTCGAAGCAATCTTTGACACTTGTTGTTATGCTAGCTATAACACCTTTGTCAAACTGATGAAAAATTGGAACATAAAATCCAAAAAAATCAGAAAGTTTATTTTATTTCGGATAAAACACTGGACCGTAAGTGAATATGAAAATGAAGAACATGATTATATATTTTTCGGATATATGAATTCGAACATAATTTGTAAAGTAAGTTACAGAGTAGTTATGTAAGACACAAATTTTGTAGTATAATTAAGCGTGATTGTTCTAAAACAACCTAATGATGAGTTATACATTCGAATGCATGTTTCCTGTTGCACTTACGAATGAGGACTAAATATGAAATATGTAGATTTGTGGGGCATGCATATAACACATAGCCCAGTCAAGATGTAATTGTATCATCTTAAAGGGGTCGGATATATAGGAAACTATACGTGTTAGGTTACTAAGGCCGTTTTTTTAAATTTGAAATTCTTGAATGGAATGAATGGAACTGAATCGAATCGAAGCAATTTGGCAAACGAATCAAATCTAAAACGAATCAAGAAATACATTTGTCCCATTTTTAATAATAATGAATACTACATCCCATTCCATTAATAAATTCGTAAGGAGACTTTTTTACGAGCGTTGAGTAATTATCATAAATTACACGACAAAAGAATATAATAAAATTATATTATAAAAATAAATTAAGTATATTTGACTAACATAACTTTATTTTATATTTTTTTGTGCGTAATTTGTAGAGTTTGGTTTGACTTTAGTTTGGTATAACTTGTTTTTTATTTATTAAGTTTGAGAAAAAATTCAACGTATGCTTCTGAGTTTACTTCTATTGTTCTAATATCTTCCAATAAAAGAACATGTCGATTTTTTGTTAGAGATGTACGTACAAAGTATGTGAACCAGTTTGAATGGTACTCTCAGGTTCCTGTAGTTTCTTATCTTAACTCAACTTTTACGGTAGAAAAGAAGGGTAATTCGAATCGTAACTATACTTTTTATTTTATTGATCTACTAAAAGTCGTGTTAAAAAGAAAGAATGAAAAATGTTGAAAATATCTCAATTGGATAAATTTTCTTATTTTCCTCGTACAAAAGATGGGTTGTGTAAATAAATGATAAAATATTAATAATAATAATAATAATAATAATAATAATAATAATATGAATTTAATGAACTTAAGAGAGCTGAATCAAGAAAGGCGAATCAAGAGAATGAATCAAGACGAAATTGAATCGAATCAATGTTTTCAGGTTGAAAAATGAGCTTCTAACTGATAGGACGAAGGATAAAGTAGGAGGTTAAAGGTTTATTAATTAACGTAGGAAAATGAATGACAAAAATATACTAGTAGTATGGATAATATAATTGACGAGAAGAGTCATACTGAATCTTGAAAATGAAGTTTGTGAAAAAGAAAAAAATTGTTCCTGAAATTTTGGTTCGCGGTACAATTCAGGCCATAGAATTCTAACACGGGATTAAAGAGGTAGTATAATTTAAAATGATAAACAAAAGAATTAAGGATGTATAGATTTGATTGATATGGTATATAGATTCGTTAATATTTTGTCCTGAAAGTGACGTGGTAAAGCAGATGAAGCTTACCCATCATGCACATGTACCACATTCCTTTGTTCATAAGCAACTAGCTAGCTTAGCTTAGCTTAGCTTGCCTATGACTAATTACATCAAATTTCTTATGGTTCAGATGAGACGAATTTAGCTCCTTCGAATAAAACTCTTATTAAAAACCTACTATATTCTAATGAATAATAATACGGAGAATTCTATTCAAACTCGCTTGCTGACTAATCATATCTGATGATCATGAACCAACGAATTTTCATTTTTCCATTTCTTTTTGTACATACTAATCAAATTTGTAAATTATTATTGTAAAAATTTAGCTATTTTGATCAACAAGTTTAGTGGAGGGCGCTATTGACTGTACTAAGTCACGCCCTCAGATATATCATTAAAACAATTCTTCTTGTTTATTTTTTTCTGCCTATTTCTATAAGTCAAGTATGTTTAATTAAAACACTTTCATTTTCTTTTGGGTAACTGTCTAACGCTGAGAATTTCAATTTAAAACGTATGGATTAATAAACGAGTTAACACAACTTTGTATGTGCCCAATAGGGACCATGATTTGTTCAGGCAATATTATTTGCAGGATTAATTTAAACTGATCATTTTTTGTTGAGAAGAAATATACACCACTAGCGGATAACAATTTAGAATTGAATGGGTTATAATCTCGGATCCAGGATATGTTTGGAATATTTGAAAAGGTGAGAAGTTCGTTTTTTTTTTTGAAGAAGTTTTGATGTTTTTCAGAATGTCTCGTAATATTTTAAAAGTGAAGTGAAAAGAATTATAAAAGTCAAAAAGTGTTTAAATCAGTTTCGATTTCCATGGACATTTCATTGTGGTGAGCTGAAAATTAAGGCGTACAAGTCATTTTCACATTGTTTCAGTGAGATTTTAAACTATGATTAACTTCGTGAAAAGATGGTTATATTTCAATTATTATAACGTATGCACATCAATACTTTTACTAATTGGTGTGGTTAACTAGATTGATGTTTACGCTCTTAGTTCTATTTTATTTAATATCTCATGTATACTATTTCCTCCATTTCATAGAATTCTTGTAAATGCATATTTACAAGAATATTTTTTCATATTTTTCTGAACATGAGAAAATGTGTATTTTAATACTTATTGCATATATGTCTGACATACTCACTAAATTTCTACTAATATAATGTGGTATTTTCTACTTTTTTTGAAGAATCAATTCTTTTTTAGAAGACTTGCTCACCGTTCTAGCACATAAATAAAAACATAGTATTACGTATCTATTAGCTTATCCGTTGGCCAATAAGTCAAATGAACTATTTTGATCACTTGATTGGAATAAACCTATTACGTGATCCGCTAGCTGATAAATTACGTAATTTAATTTATTAAAAATAGAAAGTGAATGGTTTGTTGTATATGCAGCATTAACAAAATAGCTTTAACTTACTAAAAACCTCCAATGAATTAACTACTTCAATTTATAAAATATGGTTAACATCATGTGTTAAAAATTAGAAACACTTGAATGTCCTTAGTTAGGTGGGTTTGATTAAAGATATACTAATATACAAACTTTTTATGTAAATAATTTTACGGAGAGACCTGATCACAATCACATATTTTGATAAGTATGTATAATAGTTGTATTATTTACATTTCTAAATGTGTTTGTAATTGTAGTTAAACAAATGTGTTCATGATAAAATATGTGATTGTCATATTTTGTTTATTAAAGAGACAATCTATGGCAAACCTGATAAATATAATAATGAAGAATAAGAGAACCATATCCAACAAGAAAAATGTATTAGCAAGAATTTAATAATGAGGTTGTCCGGCCCGAAGACAAAGGTCAACTTACCTGATTCGTTCCGGTTAGTTAAATTAACCTGCTCGTACCATATAAATGATTTATTTGACCTAACTCATTCTCTTTCTCTTAATCTTAATTCTTTGCATCAACGTAACTGCCTATATATACTCACATATCATCATCCTTTACATTGAGCTTCCACTTCACACCAAATAGTTCATTTCAACAACGAACAAAAACTCACTTACTAAACAAACACCTTTAATTCTCTTATCCTACACCTTTTCTTAGAACTTGCCAAAAAGTACAGTACATATTACTTGGCCATGGGAGAAGAATTTCAAGGGGCAGTTTGTGGAGGAGGAAACTGGTGGAACACATCAAGGGCCCTCTTCGGCTCGTCGCCCTGCCTCACACCGATCAACGATGTGTGTAGCTTCGATATGTTGACCACCACAAGGTCAACCGATGAACTTGTTGGTTCGAGTAGTGTTCCGAATTATACTAGCAGTTGTGTACCACTTCCGGACGCTCTTTCGTCCTCCACCGCCATGACCTGGAATCAGGATTTGATGTAAGTTTTTCTTCGTTCTGATGATAAATCATTTTCATTTTTTTTTTTAATGGTGAAACAATTGATGGTCCAGAAACTGATTTTTAACTTGTTTTTCTTGTTATGGTCTAAAAAAGCTGAAGTTTTTTAACTTGTTTTTCTTGTTATGATATGCAAAAGCAAGTCAAGTTGGCAAGAAACTGATTTTATCTTCTTGTCATGTTGCAGCCATAGTAATGGAAAATCAGAGGAAAATTACTCTGCCCTGAATCCAAGCATGAATTTCTGTGATGATTTTCAAACCAACAACTCATTGAATAATAATCAAGATTTTCCTTTAGATCAAAATTCCATGACCAATAATTCAACTCAATGTGCTGGATTTCAGTTGAACTCACCTGCCTATAGCTACAATCCATCCTTGTTACAAACGCTGTTCGGAACAGATTCACAGCCTCAATTGCTAGATCATCACCAGGCCATGAATTATTCATCACCCGAAAATTGTGCTATGGTTAACGAGTTTTCGCCAATTTTACCAAAATCCTCTCCTACTCACTTGAAGTTCACTAATAACACACCCTACTGGAATGCCAAGGCGAACGTTAGACCACCGATGTTCTCGCCTTCAACATGTACACAGCCCCAATTCGGACCACCATCCATCGACAACTCAAAGCTTCAAATCCCCAACTTCATTAGAAAGGTAACTACTATTTATTTTCACTTGGTAACTTCTAATCATGTAGTTTCTCTATTTTAAAAGTTGTATTGAAAAGTTCGAAAATTAAAATTAAATTTCAGCATCATAATGAAGAAACTGGAAAAGTGGCAAAGAAATCTATTAATGAACCAGCAACGAAGAGGGCAAGACTAGAAACTCCATCACCATTGCCAACTTTTAAGGTACAATACTTGAGACATACAAATCTTTATTTAAAGCAACTCAAGCTTTTCCTTTTCTAAGTCAAAATCATTGTGTTTGGTTTTGTGCAAGAAAATGTATCATTATTCAGCTTCTTCTTCTTCTTTTTTTTTTTTTTTTTTTTTTTCACTTTCAACAGGTCCGTAAAGAGAAGCTGGGGGACCGAGTAACTGCACTCCAGCAGCTTGTTTCGCCTTTTGGAAAGGTAAATTTTTTTTCATCTAGTTACTGCAGATTCATCAATATATCAAGTGGCTTAAAAGACTTGGTCAATACGTTTCTAAACATAAAATTCAGATAAAGAACAAGTGTTACGGCGTATATCTACTACTAATTCGAAGCAAATTTATCTGCGCGTTTTATATTATAATGTGCGAGAGCATATGTTATTCTTACGCGCCTAACATTATTTCTTATTCTTGGCCAGACGGATACTGCATCAGTTCTTCATGAAGCAATTGAATACATCAAATTACTCCATGATCAAGTCAGTGTATGTTCCACAGTATATTAACTTAATTATTAGTATCATCTTTACTTATGCCACTAAAGTTTTTATCTTTAGCTTAAAGTATGAAAGGTTCAGTACTGATTTTCATGCTTTTTGAGTAGTATTATTGTACATTTATCTAATAAAATGATGTTAATTGTTTTATTTCAGGTCTTAAGTACTCCCTATTTGAAAAATGGGTCTACCTCTACCCCAAAGCAAGGCCAACTACAGGTAGGAACCTAAAGTAGCTAATTTCAAATACTTCCACTTAGCCTAAGCTAACCATATAAGCATTATGCCTAAAAGAATGATTAATTTATAATATATTCTTGGTCTGGGAATGTTGAAACCTGATTACCATTTTTGTGAACGGCTGGTGATAATGTCAGGACAAAAATCGTTAATGGCAGAGCAATTTGTTTATTTTTATACGATTACGAATACATTTTCTTTACGATCATTGATGGACATGCATTTGAGTAACTCGTATAAACCTAATTATTAACCACATTTTTATGTAGGCTACTGGTCATAAAACTAAAGCTGAGGATCATGAAGACTCAAAGCAAGATCTAAGGAGTCGCGGCCTATGCCTTGTGCCGATTGCAAGCACTTTCCCAGTCCCTACGGAGTCTTCTTCAGATTTTTGGACTCCTGCATTTGGTGGTAGCTTCAGGTAGAAAAAGTGACACAAACCAATAAGAGAACTCAAAAAAAGAAAAGAAAAAAAAGGGGGAATTTTTGGGTTGCCAAATTTGCATCTGGCGTGATAAAAAGTGGGTAGGGAGAATAAATAGCAAAAATGGAAGCGAAATTGTTGTGTTCTACAAGTATTCAAGAAAAGCAAGACAAAAGAAAAGGTGAGGAAAAAGGAGTGACTATCCAAACAAGACAGCTTATTTCTGGGCCATAGAAATCATCAAGGCTTTACACTATTAAGTCTGATTAATTAATTATATCTGTAATAACTTAATTAAGGATCATTATTAGACGAGTGGTTCATCAGGAACAGGAACAGGTGCTAAATTTAGCTTTATTAGGTCGATCAATGAGTTTGAAGATCGAGATTAATGCAGTGTACGGCTGAATTTAGCAGCGCATAATAGAGGTTTTGTTCCTGTTTCTGTATTTTATGTATTTATCATGTTTAGTTTATGTAATGGTTGAATTATTATTGAAAAGAAAATTAAAGAGAAGTCGAACTAGCCAGCTAGCTAATAAAGGGATTGATCGATGATTATTGATCAATTTGAGAATACTTTTGATTATTATTAGTGGATCTTTACTCACTTTTAGGGTTTCATACAATAATTGATCATGAGCTAGAGGAATTTATGTTTGGTGTACCTACAAGTCCGGTCCCGTGACTCACTTATACTTTTGATGCACGCTCATATTATTTGCAGTGTTTTAAAACGTGTTAGCGGTCGTTTTATCTAGTTATCTTAATTAAGGCATTAAGCTAAGATATGTGTGCTTAAGTCACAAGTCTTGATCCTTTTAAATTAGGCAAAAAGCTTGTATTATACGGATCGATTAAATACCGTTACATAAAATTATACAACAATTTTTTAATTATGACATCACCCGTTAAAGTGTTAATTACCACCTTATATTAAATTGCATATTTGTATTAAATATTTGAAACAACCATTCCATACACCAGCGGCCAGGCTAAGTTTAGCCTAATAGCCTTCGTGGTACTTGAGCCCGACCCACCCATTTTTCAAAAAACCAAAAAAATATTTCATTTATCTTTTCACAAATAATTCAAAGTAGTATAATAATTCACAAAGTTTCACTACGTTTATAATTCTATTTAAATTCATCCGTTAATCTTACTTATTCAATTTGAATCTGGTACGTACATGTATCATTGTTTAAGTAGAAGGTGCAGGGTTCAAATCCCATTTGCGTAAGTTTGTCCCTTTTATTTATTATTTTTAAATATTTTCAAAAATCACAGGTTCATTGGTTTATATATAAAACCCTTAACACATGTAGTGTGTTACGTAAATGCTAGTTATCCCTATAAAAAAAAACTAGTAATTTTTTTAATTTAAGGTAAAACTTAATCATTTCAAATACCAGCTTCTCTCTTATCGTGCACCTCAAATATTTGACATGCTACCCTAATTTTACATCAAATATTTGACATGCTACCCTAATTTTATACTCGCACGTTTAAGTGATATGAGATGAGTCCCAAAAACATTTTTCAAAACCTGATCTCATGGTGTATCCCGTGACGTGCTTGTATAATCGTAAGGACATTTCCCCCTCATGGACCAAGACCTGAGAACTCTTGTGGGGTTTAATTACCCATAAGTGAGGCGCAATCGATGTTGTCACCTTTTAACCGTAACCATATGGATTTGCTTTAGTAATCACTCATATAAATATGTGTGTATATTTACATACTCTCATCCTCATCTACGATCTTAGTTAATATAGTATTTGGGTATCAAATTCATGTAGACTACTTACGGATCTTGTATTTCGAATTTCTCTAATAGATTTATATACAACAAAAGGAAACAAACGATATCGCCATACATTCTTTATGTCACAACATTGTGGTACGTACAAAAAATCTAAGGAATGAGAATTAATCAAGAAGTACTAATGAGCATGTGTTATTTCTACAACAGACAAAATAAAAGGAACCCGTTCTTGCCAAATATTAAAAAGAAGAACTTTTTATCCAGAAGAACATCGATCGATCGTATTTTCCAGTTTACGCCATCGATCTGTTCATTATTCCATTTTCTCTCCTGGATTTAATTATTCATCTTTTATTCCCATCGCATCATTAGCTATTAGCTTTCTACAGAATCACTTTGACAATACTCTCTTAATTAATCTCATAAATATGATTAATTATGTTAATCCTTATCCAGTTAATGATTCCATCTCCAGTTGCAAGTACAGTTTTCAGTACTTAGCCAATTAAGCGACAAGAATATATATTGATATATGCTATATCTTTTAAACAACTTGGAAGGATCAATTCTCTAGTCAAAACTCAACAGATGCTATTTTTATTTTGTTTTTCAAGTTTCTACTTTAATTTTCTTCTTTTTGTATGTAGTAATCGAATAATTACTTCAGGATATATAATGTGACTTTTAAAAAGTCTAGATCTAATCCAAGTTGAAAACGATACAAAATTCTTTGATTTGGCAAGGAGAAAGAAATTTTCAGAAAAATGTTTTGGAAAAAAAAAAAAATATATATATATATATATATATATATATATATATATATATATATATATATATATCTTTAATTATTTTTTTTAGATACAATATTACAATTACAATACTTAGCCTTGGACAAATTTTATCATCAATAAATCTCTAAACACCATTTTAATTATTCTCTATACAGAGAGATAAATCACCCATTTCGGGGATCGAACCTGTGACCTCTTGGGTGCGGAGTGTCTCAGCTTGCCACTAGGCTCCAAACGCTTTGACTAATTAAAATTTAGGTTTTTGGAGCTTCATGCAAAAACATTCAAAAGTTGTTCTTGATAATCATTTGAGAAGCATAACCGAAGTTTGATACTTCAGGTTCAGGGGCAAACCTGACGCATTCATGGTTCAAAGGACTCTTTAAAAAATCGGTCACACTTAATTTTCATCACTAAAATTTAAAGCTCCACAAAGTTCGAGCTCGACTTGTAAACATAATCATGAGCTCGATAACGTGACTCCGCTGGTGAACATTTTTGCTTGGTCAATTTATCTAACATGTTCACTGTGTATATATATTATCACCTTTAAAGTAAGAACAAATATACTAGATGATTTTGGTTGTGATATTTTGTTTAATATGCAGATCTCCCAGCATCTGCTTTATGGAGTTGTCAAGAAGAGTACTATAAATTGATGGCTGCTATTGATGAATACCAATTATGCTGTACTTTGTTCAATACTTGGCTCATGAAAACAATCTAATGACCTATTTGTTTTTCAGAAGTTAGATAGTTCTATTTTTTCATAGGGACAAAAAGAAAGAGAGCACTTGTTCATCGTCATGATTCATAAACTCTCCATTTGTCTTCTTTCCAAGTCATCATAAGTTACCGTTGATGTGGAAATATGTTCAGAGCGTTAAAGGCGTCCTAAGCACGCCCAATCTTCTTAAAGGTGCGGATTACAGTCCTAAGTGGGACGTCCTAACTTCTCTTAAGGGTGTGGACTACAGTCCTAAGCGGGACATCCTAACCTCTCTTAATTAAGGGTGCGGACTACAGTCGGGATCTCCTAACCTCTCTTAATTAAGGGTGCGGACTACGGTCCTAAACGGGACGTCCTAACCTATCATAAGGGTGAGGACTACGGTCCTAAGCAGGACGTCATAACCTCTCCTAAGGGTGCGGACTACGGTCCTAAGCGGGGCATACTAACCTCTTCCTAAGCAGGACGTCCTAAGGGAGCGGACTACAGTCCTAAGCGGGACGTCCTAACATCTCATAAGGGTCATAAGGGTGCGGACTACAGTCCTAAGCTGGACGTCCTAACCTCTCCATCCTAAGGTTGTGGACTTCGATCCTAACCCTCAAATCCATTCAGACTGGTGAAATGACCACAATGCCCTCAAAGGCCCAAAAGGGGACATGGGCTAAGTCAACCTAATGGGCCATGGGCCTAATAAGGCATTGGTGGCATGATCTGGCACATCCACTTGGCACGATCTTGTGAGTTCTCCCATTTTCATGGGAAGCCCATATTTATAGGACATATCCCCATAAACAAAGTAAGTCTTCTTTATATATTCATACCCAAAATACTATACATAGTAGATCTCCGTCCGATTTGACACTAACCAAACCGGGTCTACCATTCTAACCCCCCCCCCCCCCCCAACTAGTACTCTTTGTGCACAGGTCCTTATCAGAAGTCACTTCAAATAGCTTAGGACCATCTCGAGCAAACTAGGACGCATTGGAGGATTGGGACAAGGACTTAACAACAACTTAGTAGTGTTGAGGATTCACCCCTCAACAGTTACAATGTTCCTTTTTAACATATTGGGAACCCGCATCAACTATCATTTGGATGCGCAATGTTTAGAACTCGAATACGCAAAACATATAGTAGTTTGCAAATCACACAAGCGGGATATTTTCACATAGTGTGGCGCCATGCTTGAACTCAGAAGGCATATTTGCTTAGCCTGTCTAATTATGCATTTTACTACCTTATCCTTTCAGTATAAGAAAATCAGAATATTTGTTCCAAGCTCATTAATAAGCTTATATTAGCATCCAACATATAGCTGGTTAAATTGTTGATTTGATAATTTATCTAAGAAAATTTATTTAAAAGATAAACTAACAACTTTATTTTATTATTCAATATTTAACAAATCCAATAATCTAGCTCAATTGGTTAGTCTGATTTGTTATAACCTCGTAAACAAGTCCCGTCAATTGTAGTAGTATTTGTCGTTTAATTTTGTACTAGACTAGCCCCAAGTCTGAGCCCACTAAGAATGAGATGAAATCCTTCAATAGGTAGCCCATTGAATAGAAGTATCTTGATCCAGTATCAATGAGATTGGGCTTATTGAAATTGGAAATCGTAGTGGGCGCTCAGTTAGTCATGTAATAGAATCTTTGTGTTGAATTACCTTCGAGGTGAGTAAAGGCCGTTTTTCAAATTTGAAATTCGAATCGAATCGAACTGAATCGAATCGAATCAACTGAAATTGAAACGAAATAAATTGGCAAAACGAATGGCGAAATGAATCAAGAAATTACATTTGTCCCATTTTTTAATAATAATGAATACTACATCCGGTCCATTAATAAATTCGTAAGGAGACTTTTTTCTGGACGTTGACTGTAATTACTCGCAAATTACACGACAAAAGAATATAATAAAATTATATTATAAAAATAAATTAAGTATATTTGACTAACATAACTTTGTAGAGTTTTGGTTCGACTTTAGTTTGGTTTAACTTGTTTTGGAGTTTTTGGGAGTCATTTGAAAGACTTGTAGAGTTTGGTTTGACTTTAGTTTGGTATAACTTGTTTTTTATTTATTAAGTTTGAGAAAAAACTCAACGTATGCTTCTGAGTTTACTTCTATTGTTCTAATATCTTCCAATAAAAGAACATGTCGATTTTTTGTTAGAGATGTACGTACAAAGTATGTGAACCAGTTTGAATGGTACTCTCAGGTTCCTGTAGTTTCTTATCTTAACTCAACTTTTACGGTAGAAAAGAAGGGTAATTCGAATCGTAACTATACTTTTTATTTTATTGATCTACTAAAAGTCGTGTTAAAAAGAAAGAAAGAAAAAGGTTGAAAATATCTCAATTGGATAAATTTTCTTATTTTCCTCGTACAAAAGATGGGTTGTGTAAATAAATGATAAAATATTAATAATAATAATAATAATAATAATAATAATAATAATATGAATTTAATAAATTTAAGAGAGTCGAATCAAGAGAGCCGAATCAAGACGAAGTCAATTGAATCGAATGGGCTGAACTGAATGAGTTTTCAGTTGAAAAGAACAGAGCCTAACCATTCAGTACCTGGACACTTTTGTTTAAAAAAACACTAGTTACATGGAGAAAAAACTTAAAATAACAAATGGATAAATTTGTGTAATAACATATTGAAGTTGAGAAACATATAAAAAAAATTGCAATGTAACAACATGCATAATCTAATCGCTTCAACATTACATCGGAAGTCATCCCTACCTGTAGAAAAGTGCATAATGTAAATTAGTGAAATTGAGCACATCCATATATAAAATTTTGTCGGTGTTAAAAAATCCTAAAATTCATACACATAAAAGTAAATCAACTCATAACTTGTCAAACACTTCTTTATAAATTACGTTTGTTGTCGTGTCATATGTATTACTCTCTACGTCGCAAATTACTGCCTTCAATCCCTTCCCGATGGTAACTCTAGAAAGAGCAACATTTAACTGATCATGGTTGAATATATGTGAGGGGAGATAGATGCCGACGTATGAGAGAGAGAATGTTCATAACTCTTATTTATGGCCATAATAAAGCAGACAAGATATGGGGAACTGTTTCCAACCAAAATTGATAGGGAACTTCATATCGTCGGGTGGCTCATCATCATCCTCGGAATGAAAACCTTTTGGCATGCATTGATTCAATATATCTTTTTGCCTCGATGATATGCTTCCCAAGATCAGTAACTATGAGCCTTGTTCCATTGCACAACTCGAAAGTTTGATCCATATTCCTCAAAAGCGTTATCATACACCCAACCTTAAGTATGATCCTATGGTTAGGAAAGCTAGAGTAATGTTGTTGAAAAATTCTACAATGAAAACATGTTTGAGACTGTTCTCAAAGTTATCTTCCCTAGCAATGCTATATGTGTTCAAATATTCAAGGCTATCGATCTCTGGACATCTTTGACATGACAAATTGATTTATATCATCAAATATTTCATTTGTAGGTACAAGAACAACCCGGTGATGAAATATCCAGGGTCAAGTGATGGATCACCTAAGTGATCAAACAACGAAGGATATGTACTATCTACAATAGTTCAATTGGATGGCTTGATTCTCAAATAAGTAAACCTTCGGGGATCTTGACATCAACCTTAAGGTCATTAGGTTCAGCGGCAATGCCATCACCGACCTGTGTTATATATCCACTCAACAAATTATTTTGTCTCTTGAATTTCGAAAGATGACGAACCAGACTTTATATGATTAAATTGAACGTAAAAAATGATAAGTTGAATATGATATAAGTATACGTGGTATATAGATATAACGGGCCATTTACCTACAATCTCATGTTTTTTGTCAACAAAAGCACCTCACAACATCTCATATCCTAGAGGAGCATATAGCGGCATTCACAATATTATAACTAATTCCTCCTGGAACAACGGGCAAAATATGTCGGACGTTCCCGCCGAAGACAATCACCACTCCCACCATGTGGCTCATCTAAACGGCTCATGTACGTAACGACCCAACCACTAATGGGCCCGTCATGAGTAACCTCGCCGGTCCAACTTATAACGACCCGAGACCCGGCCCGTTAGCCCTCAAACCAGAACACATCGTTCTCCATATAAAGATTTTTGTGGTCCCTCCGTAAATGTATAAGAAGAATACTTCGCCATTTTGACCATCAACAATCGACATAATTCTCTCATATATGGAATGTTGTTCACCAGTCAATTTTGGGTATAAACCATCATGCTATGCTCCATTGCAACTCTAACCTAGAACATCTAATACAAAATGAATGGATTTGTAGCATTTTATATAACACACTCATCCAGCACTGGCATATCGTCAAATGAACTGAGATTGTTGTAGTTTTTCTCCGGTAACTTCTGTACTTGCATAATAGCAATGTTTTTTATTTGTTGATTAGTGAATTTCAAACCTGGCTGAAGAGTTCTCTATCGTTACATGACAATTACATAGAAAATTTAAACTGATTATCATTGTATGTGGGAATGTGTAATATAGTATTTAAATTTAGTGTACCAGGATTGTTGAGTAACCTTTGTTTATTGTACATAATGTCGTCTGATAATAAAGTTCATGTTTTGTTCCAAACTTACTCAAGCCTCGACATGCTGCGTGATTACAACATGGTTACGAAAAAGGTGACGTAAAAAACTCGCAAATTCCCATAGACTTCCCCCTTTCAAACCACTAATATACTCTTCACTAAATTCCCAAATTTTGGATGAGCATATTGTTATATTAACAATGACGGATCTAAACCCTCGCGAAACCACTGGCAGTATCTGTCTAAAGTCTCCGCCAAATACATAATCAAACCACCAAATATGGTGTGGCTAGTCGATGCATAACATTCAATTGTTAACGTACCAGCTTAAAAACAAAACACACTTTACAAAATATAAAGAAAGATACAAATTACTAAAATCATACCATAAGTGAAACAAACATTTAGTTACATGCAGTCGCATGTTCTTTGTAAGTCTGAGGACCTCACACGAATTCCAAATTTTGGATGAGCATATTGTTGCATCAACAATCTCAGATCTAGACCCTCCCGCAACCACTGGCGATATATGTCTAAATTCTCCGACAAATACAATAACCAAACCCTCGAATGGTGAGGCTGGTCGGTGCATAAAATCCTCCAATCCTGTCAAGCGCTTCAAAACAACGCATATAGGTCATTGTAGCCCCGTCCCATATAATAACCTGCATTTCCTTGAGTAGACAGGTTGCATCAGAATCAAGCTTAATCTTACTGCATACAAAGTCTAAATGGATCTTCAATGGTATATCGAATCTTGATTGAGCAGTTCAGACCCTCGGAAGCATCAATGATATGATACCTAAGGAATCCATTGGGAGAATTGTATCTCTTCTAGCTCTCAAAACGGAGCATAAAGTCCTCCAAATATAATATCTCATCTAGAATCAATAATGATTGTAATAATGACGTCCTGCTAAGTATGAGTTGATGACCTTCATTCTCCCTATCTTGTATCCGAAAAGCTAATTAAGAACTCCCTAAGAATAAGATTTGGCATCTTACTCACAATACTATATCGATATACCATCCTTCTTCTCCATGGACGAAAAGTAATGGATATTGAAAAATAAGGTAGCATCGAAACTCAGTTATGTGCTTCAAGTCCCCATTCCTCATCTGATCAACCATAATATGATATTTTGCATGTAAGTTATCACATCACCCTCTACTATAGCATCAATTACTTCAGATATGCAGTAAGCAAATTGTAAGTTCGCTCATCCCCTGGCGTCTTGCAATAAGTTGAAGGCCTACCTCACGGGCATTATCAAGGGAGATGCGATATCTGGCCGTCTTGTATACTTTTGCATATGAATTGTACTCTTCCACCATAGTTTTGATCAATGTTGTAGTAGCAGTTTCCACACCAGCCTCATTGGTTTGGCTTTACCATAATAATAAAATAAATTATTTATCATAGAGTATCTATAATTCTAATGGATACTAAATGATGTATAATTAATAATTTGTTTGAAACGAAATATGTGAAAGATACATAAAATTGAGTGTAGATGTTTAATGAAACGAACCCGAGAGCATTGATCATGTTGTCAATTCCGTGTCCAGTGTCATATATGCAACGTTGGGCGAATTTTTGGATTTTGTCCTTGGTTGGGCAAGAGTGGGCCAATCTTGTGATCATTTTAGCCACCTATCTGACAGCAATAAGGAGATTTTCGTTTATTCACTTCCTTGACTATTTCCATCCATTGAAGTAAATGCAAGGATATTATTGTGTGCACGGATGATAGAACAGTTATATGAACTGAGTGAGTACCTAATGAATAAACAACTAATACATGTAGAATATATTTTCAAAATAGTATAATTTTGAACATTTCCGCTCATTCAAATTTATTCAATCTCGTGGAGTCTGATCTTGAGACTGTAAACGCTTACTCGATTTAGACGATTTGTTATCCATCAGGAGTTTCAAATGTAACCAATTCCAAGCAAGAAAGCTTACAATCATATGTCCCATTTCACAACTAAAGGTAACAGTTGAGATTTGAGAATATAGGAAACATTTCAACATCTAGGTGTTGTTCGAAAACAAATATGTAATTGAAAAATAGTTCGAAAGATTGATCATGAAAAAAAACAAAAATAAAATTAGAGCATAGCGACTACTAATGGACAAAATTCTACATCAAATGCCTCGGTTTCTTCTATAATGAAAAAAAGACGCAAATCTATAATATGTAGACTCAAGAGATTTAATCCCCAAAGAGAAATCCCCTTTAATTAATTACTACATGTTGCCACTCAGAATTTCGAACCAATTGATTTGCTAATATTTGTCGATTAAACCTTCCACTTTCTAGAAAAACCATATGACACAAATTTTGACGCCAAGCAATAACATTGACCGGTTGATGCCTAGCAACAACACTAATTAATACCACCCTATGCTCTACATTACTCTCAAGTAGCATCAAAATTAGCTAATATGATACAAGATTAGGCGGCAACCAATCACGCCGATTGGCTATGCAACACCTAAGATCTTTTACCGACTTTACTTATTTTATCCTTAAAATAATGCATTAATAATCTAATAAAGTTAATTTTCAATCATAACAACCTCAATATATATAAATTGAAATTTATGGGTCATATACAAATAGACCCCCTGTAAGATTGTCCAATTAATTACAGATTCATAGCCGATGTTTGAACAATTATGTCCACACCCAAAATCGTTGATCAACATTAAAGTTTCATTTTTGAGAAAAAAGAAAAGATAAAATACATAGTAAAACAAAACTTAATGGAAAAATAAAATTACAATTGTAAGTTTTATTACAGTAGCCCCTTATATTTTAAACTTAACAAAATATACCAAATTATAAATTTTGCTCATATTATCATCCAAAAACATATTTGAAATCAACCCTCAAATTATTCAAAAATTCAACAAACTCCCACATTTAATTATTTAAAAAAACATTTTTTTAAAAAATGTCTGGAGCTCCGGCCAGAGCTTCCATCTTCCATGGAAACTCTGTTCGGAGCTTCCATAGAATTTTTTTAACAAATTAAAATTAAAATTAAAAAACATAAAAATAAAAAAAGAAGATGTAGGAGAAGAGCTTCCATGGAAACTCTAATTGAGCTTCCATGGAAGCTTGGACAGAGCTTCATGTCCATGGAAGCTCATCAATTTGAGCTTCCATGGACATGAAGATCTCTTGAAGCTTCCATGGAAGCTCAATTTCGAGCATCCATGGTGGTTCGTGGTGGTGGACTGGTGATGAAGATTCCATGGTATTTGTGCGTGGTGGTGGTGAAGAAGGGTGGAGCCGTGGAGGAGATGATGGTGGAAGTAGAGGTGAGGAGTTTTGGAGAAGAAGGAAAAATGAGGGTTTAAAATATGAAGTAATTAAATATTTAAATGGAATGATTAAAAATAAATGATAAAATCAAAAGTGAAAATAAAAGGTAATGGTAAAATAAAATAAAAATAGGGAATTTTTGACTTTTTGGGTTTATATGTAATTACTTTAAAATGTAAGGGCGGATTTTGTAATTGTTCAAACATCAGGTATCAATCTGCAAAGTGGCCATCTTGGAGGGGTGGATTTTGTAAATATTTGTGAAATTTATATTCAAAATGTTTCATATAGTGAGTATATAAAATACAAGGTAATATTTGAATAAATAATGAATAAAAAGTAGAAAACGTGTGAGAATTCACGTAAATGCTGATAAGATGATGGTTTTTATTTAATCAAATACGTTACTTTATTACTAATTTTTAAAGTATACATTTGTAATTGTATACCTAAATAAATATTGATTTCTTTGATAAATAGATGGAGTATTAAGTATTTAATAAATGCTCTATTTTTTAAATTTTATTATTTCTATCATTTAATAAACCTACATAATATTTAATTTAATATATAAATAATTTAATTAATTATTAAAATATTCAAGTTTGGTGTCTATGGATTCGTCTTATCGCGGTGAATCTATATATACGTTCAAAATATTTTTTGGAGTTTTGTAGATAAATATATATGAGATTAAATAAAAATTATATATGGATTCAACATACTAAAAATAAATCATGGGAGTTATATGGTGCACTACGTATTAAATACTTAAAATGTTCCACCACCAACATACCAAATTTGAAATTCTAACAACCAATCAAAATACATTTGGAAAAAAAACTGACCAATATGAATCTTTCGATAGTCTGGCGTCGGCGTCAAGAACTATTAAACTTGAAATAGTCTTATTTTCATATAAATATAGATAGATAGATTCCCTTTTACTGTAATGTAATGCTTTTACTTATGGATACAATCCTACCGTATATTTTCACGTTATATGCAAGTTGTATAACTGGTCATATTTTGAACAGAATCACTTATATAAGGCCTTTTTTTCCAGAGTTGAGGTGCCAAAGTGGTATTTTGCTAGATTTTTCCCCAAATTTTGGGTATATAAGTTGTACTAGCAGGGAAAACTGTCTTTATGCAATTGTATCTGATAGTCACATATGCTCGTGATCACCGGTTGCATGCAAGAGTCAGACACAAATGTATCAGACATTGGTATCCATTGGATAACAAAGGCAATGATTTCCTAGGGACATTTTGTCCAAAAGTTGTGTTAGAAAGCCACATCTCGTTTAGTTTCAAATACTCCACCACCAGACCAAATTAACGCATTGATCTTCCTCTTTCACTCCATTTTTTCCGATTTCCTGGGAGATCTCATAGCGCAAATAAAATGTTTTTCTTTTCTTTCTTTAATTTCACGAACAGATACCATCCATATGTCCCGATAACAACTGAATTAAGTCTGTCTCAACCCTCAAGACTTCTAAATTTCTAATAATTACACCCAGATCAAACATGAGCAAGTATCCAGAGTCCTCACACCAGGCCCAATATTATCATATCATATTAATAATGCTGCAGAAGAAACTAGAATTTGGCCCGCCTGGTCCAAAAGTATATTTTAGAGCTGAGCTTGAACATAAGTTGGGCCCCTAAACCCGGGCTTAACTTTTAGGCCCGTAAGTCCGGTTCAACTTTTAGGCACGGCCCGCATATAAGTATGTTTAAATATTTTTATACAGTTATATGTGTATTTATGTAAGGTAATATATTATACATTAAAATGAAATGATAAGAATAATAATTCTAAAATCTTGCAATAAAGAAAAATAAAACTCATTTTTAAGTAAGGAAAAGAAAAATAAAAACATACATAAATGACTGGTAGAACGTTTAATTTTAAAACGAAGGAAAATATATAAAAATGATTAGAATAATAGATGTCATTTGTAATCGAACTTGAGTGTCATATATAGATGTCCATAGTTTTAAGTTCTAACCATTTCAGGCACCACCAAACTATGACAAACATACATCCATGATAAACAACAATTTATATTATAACTAGGGGAAAAACACTAATGGTCTGCTCGGGCCCGAACCCAATTGTAGCCCCGACTCCAGACCGTGGGCCGGGATTGGGCCTGTGATAAATAAGTGGGCCTGGGCCGGGCCTCAAGAAGCCTGGCCTGACGGGTCCATTGCCATACCTAGAAGAAAGCATCTTTAAAAGTTACAAAAACACAAATGTTAAGTGAAGCCTTGTCCGGTCAACCATTAATTTTACCGTAACACATGAATCCAACTTATTTGACCCAAAAAATAAGGTACTTCGATGAGATGATTTGAAAAACTACATCTACCACTTCATCAAAAACATAAGATGACGAATCAGTCACCAGCCAGTTCATCGGTCCATTTTGCCAAACATACGTGATACAATCATACAACTACATCTACTGGCTTATGAAAACATAAGGTCCCTAATCAATTACTACCAATCACTTCAACATCCGCTTTGTCAAACATATACTGTATTTCCATTAGTTGAACAAAGCTAGTAAAGCTTCTAGAATGGGAAGTTTAAGTAAGTGCTACACCACAAACCAGTCCTTCCTCCCACTTGCATTAAAAAATATAGTTCTATTAATTACAGTTAATAGAAACAATTATGAGGTTGAAAATATAACAAGTGTACATCACTAAAAGTCCGTAACGATATTTCCTTGAAGCAACATTACATGTCACATTGAAAAGGACAAGACAAAATCGATGGGTGTTCAAATATAACCACTACCAACAGACTTATAGCTTTTTTATTTAATCACACATCGCTTTCGTAGGCCGGCTATTTCAGCTTACACGCAAGAATCATGCTTATGATCAAATACTTATTCAAAATAAGTAGACTAATCCCAAGTCAAACATAGGAGAGGAACCTGAAAATTATTCCTTGCTTCACTCTTGCTCTATTTCTAAAGGGTTAAAATTGCAGAAAAGTCGAACCTGAGGTCATAAGATGCGAACAACTACAGCATAGACTACGTTTTAAACCTACAACGCCAAGATAATTGCAGAGAATGTCTAGTATGCACATTATACAAGCATTTGTAGTTACAAGCCACATTATATGGTTTACGTGAAGACCCATGAGGTACAACTGATTACACAAGCAAAATGCATGACTCGACCAGCTTTATTAATCCCTAAGCTCACTTCTGTGTATTAGTGGCTTAACTTGTCCGGCCCAACAAGTCAGACAACCAGGATACCAGATGCAGGAGGTCTTAAGACTCTCGAGAGGTCAGCAATGCAAGTTAGATGGTGCATAGTTGCATACAGGATTTGAATTGCCAATTAACTAAAAATTCCACATTACGTTACCCATATGTACGTCTCTCTGTAGTTTCAGCTAGGAATTAGGATCATTTGAACAGCGTGAAGCAGTTGCAAGTACATTTAAAATCCCACAGGCCAGATAAACAAGTCCACAACATGGAACTTAAAGCAACTAATCAATGGTGACAACTATGTGCAAGTTTACGATCATGGTACATGATCATAAAACACAAGTATATAATTTTACAGAATATTGCATGTTAACAGTTAAATCAGAGAATAAAACAGAGAATTTAGTGCCACCAAGAAGGGAAAAAAAAGAAATAGGGAGGCACGATAGAAAAATAATACTACCTCGAATAAGAGCAAATTATGAGTTAGTACTTAGTACTTTATCTGAGACAATTAGACAGTCATACAATATAGAGTTTCAAGAACATCCTACACAGCTGCATATAAGTTGAAAAAACAACAAAGTTCCACATTCACCTCCCAGCTTATACAATTCCAATCAGAAGGTCCTCTTGTCCAATGATGTTACTATTATTACTCAGTGATCAGATACCCCCGATTACATATCTTCTTCTACAGATTACACACAACTTATCTATAAAAAGAGTACTTAACCACAGATAGATAACATAAATTGATATCGACAACTGCATATCTAATCTTTATTTACCCAATATGATGATTCCTATACACCAACTGCAATTGCATGTTAGAGAGGTTCAACTACACTGGAAATGTAACTATCACTATTAATTAGCCATACTAACTGACCTACAGCTAACTGGTCCAATATATCCAATTATCCACCTCCCTAAGCGAGTCAATATAATAAAACAGTACTAAAAGAACGAATTCTTTCTACAAACAAATTACTACGTGAAGAAGCAAATTATCAACTACAACAGCAAAATAAGGCAGTTTATCATATAACTGTGGAGGAGAAATGTACATGTAAAGGAACCACAATTTTCACTATACCCTGATCATTTATACATAAAAACTATAAACCCAAAGAGTTACAAAGAAAACATAACCTACTGACCTCGAAAAGATGCAATCTTTCCATCACAGCCATCATCATCGTCACACTACACTTGACAACATCTCCATTCATGATTCAACAAACCCGAATCCAACTAGAGATTCTTAACCTTCCCTTGCAAAACCTGAATCAAACTCTTGGCATTGCGCCTAATTTTCTCACTATCATCCTCCAACAACCCCACACACACATCAAACAACCCTTGCCTAATAGCCTCCAACAACATCTTTTCACTATAGCTACACAAACAGCTCAAAGTCATCAAAGCATACTGCACGCCCCTACTACTCCCCTCACTCACAACACCAATCAACACACCCAAAAGCCCCTTATCCCTCAGCATTTCCTCTCGCGCAGGCTTACATTTCGCCAACAACGCTAACACCTCCACCGCCCTCTCCAGCCCCGAATTCGCATTCCCTATCAACACCGGCACAGCCCGGTTCTGCACCGCCCTAATCCGATTATCCGGAAACGAACACAACGCAAACAACGACGTAGCCGCCTCCTTCCTCTCCCTCACACTCCCCACCTGCATTAGCCCCACCAAACCCGAAATCGCATCAGGATACGACCCAATCGTCACACAATTCACCTCCAAAACCGCCAAACTAGTCAACAAAGTCGCAGCAACCGCACGCGAGTCGCCCACACCGTTCCTCAAAGCGTACACCACCTTCCCAAGAATCCCTTCCGCCACCAAACCCACCTTGCAATCATCATCCAAACTCAAATTAAGCAACAAATGAAGCGCCTTTTCCTGCACCAACGACTCCCCCGAGTCAACGCCGCTCAAAACGGCCGAAACAACCCCCAACTCAGTGAGCCGACGCCGAGTCGCCGAGTCGGTTTTGGAAATCCGATTGAGCTGGTCGAGTGAGGAGAGCTTATCGTCAAGAGAGTAAGAGGGGCTGAAAAGAATCTGGATTAAGGTCTCTTGGGGAATTTGGTGATGGGGTATCGGCTTGGGAAGAAGGGTAAAATTGGAAATGAGGCTCCGAAGGGCGTGGTTCGGGATGAGAGTAGGGGGCTCCGGGAGGGGTAGTTTTGTAATTGGACAGGAGCGGTGACCGGCGTCTATCCACCGTTGGATGGATGGACGATCGAAGGTATGGCCGGAAGAGAGGATTACTGGGTCGGACATTATTTCCAGTGAAATCGGACATTTGAAATCGTCTGGTAATTCATTAACGTTGTTGTTGTTGCTCATTTCTTATTTGTCTGTCTGTTTCTCTTCTTAATTTCTTGTCTGATTATGTGACTGTGATATGGAAGATTAGGAGAGGGGGTTTAATGGGGGCTTTGGGAAAGTATAGTGAAGAAGAAGAAGAAGAAGAATTTGTTTGTGGTGTGGACTGGATGGATTGTTATGTGAGGCGGAGCAACTCTTCTTGTGACACTCATTAGTATGGTCTATGCTTCTGTATATTTATGTGTGTGGAGTGACTAGTTTGCCCCTATGGTGGATAATTAATTGCTTGAGCAATAGCAGTATTGTCTTCTCGTAAGACTCTGTTCTCTTCAACTGAAAATTTATTGATTCGATTACATTCATTTCATTTGATTCGATTCTAGCTTATATTTTATGTTATAATTTAATTGATTCAATTCGAATTAATTTAGTCGATTCAATTCAGTTCAAAAATGTAGTTGAATATAACAAAGCCTAATGGTTACTTTACTCATCAAGATTTAGATTTGGAGAATCATGTGAGTTGCTCATGTTTGGATTTCATGAAAATGAAATTAGATTGCAATGTGAAAGCTTGGTTTTTTTGGGTTATAGTCTTGATTAAGCATAAATGAAAGTTTATGAAATTCCATAAGTTTTTCTTTCTGCATTTGGACAACTTAATTAATGACAGGTTAAAGATAAATTTTTAGATAATAATAATATAAGGAAATTGCCCATACGTAAGTAGGAGTATTTTGCAATTTTAAACCCATTTGTACTCGAAATGAACTAGGGAAAATAATTGATGTTATAGTGTCTCAGAACATACTCAAGAAATTCGCAGTGATTCAAAATTTTGAAATGTACTAGCTAGTTTGCAAAGAATGTCAAGCACCTCAAAACATTATTTGGGAGTTTGAGATAATGAAAACCCGATAAAGTATAAATTGTGCAAATACCCGTTACTAAAAATTCCAAAACATCAACCATAACATGTGCATAGTATATTTGATATCTAGGCATATCATAAATGTTGGATATCTTGAAATAGTAATTAGATTCATCTCATGAGTCATAAAAGGCATCAAATATCCAAACAATTAGATTTATACTTCTAAATATATACTTATTTGAAATACATTGAACATAATGTGTACTAATCTTAACTGACTATAAGATCATAATGAATATGTTTTTCATGATTTTGACATCAAACTCATTATTAATCATAGATCTTTCTTAAGACACTAAATTCTTTTTTGACATTTCAATCTATTGCATATTCCAAGTCCATCAATCATGGTAAACTAAGATTGTTGCACCCTTAAAACTTTTTACCCATCCTCTCATAATCACTTTCTAAAATAATGGGGAGATGTTGTAATAAAGTTAATTTTAAGTTGAGTGTGTAATAAAAGTTTGGTAATCAATTGTCTTTGACATTAGGAAGCATGGATTGTGTTGTGTCGGTTGCTTCTTGCGGAAAGAAAAAAGGGTTTTCAGAGACATCAACATCACAGGGGTAGTTTAGGAAATAAATTCACTGTATTACGTTTCCTTTTTTGACTAACCTCTCTCTGAAAAGTGTAATAAGTGTGTTTTTTCTTTTCTGAGAGGGTAAGTAGAAAAGCGTGATGTTATGTTATGTTCAACTCCTGACCAAAATTCAGGGATTATTAATTATGATATGACAGGGAAAACTAATTATTTCATTACTCATCCATCCACAATAAATTTGTGTATTATTCCATGTTAAGTTTTAGTTTTATGTAAAATAGTTCTAAAAGTCACTTAATGGATAAATCACCAATTCTAAACTATAGAATGTACCTTTTTCGTTGGGTGACGTCGGATCATTTTTAAGAGGTTTTGAATATGATTTCTGTGATTTCTGTTGAAACATATATTCGATTAGTGGGAGTAACGTGGACAATTTCATAGCAACTCCTACTTCATTAGATATAGAAGATCACCGATGCTTCGTGATTCATTGTCAAACTTATTCCAATTTTTTTAGTGACAAAATGTGTAAACGTAAGATTGGTTATTCTTTGTTGCGTGTCAATAGCTTCATTTCTTATTGACGTATATAAATTTATGTGGGATGATAAAAAATGCAAATGTAAAAGTTTTACGGCACGGAGGAGTATCAACATCACATCGGTTTAGATTGAATTGAACAAACATATAAGTAAATCACAACTATCACATGATACGGTTATTTTTTTAAAGTGATTTTAAAAATATATTAGTGTATTGTCTAATCCAAGTAATGAGTAATTGCGCTATCACATAGTATGATTATATTTTAATGATTTCAAAAATAATTCTGTGCCTTCTCCAACCTAAATTAAGAATAATAACACCGGTATGGAGGGTCTCGATTGTTTAGTGGTTGACTAATTTTGTAATCAAGCTAATAACCTATGAAATTAAACAAAAGTCGTCTTTGAAACGGTCTCAAATTAATTATCTACTCACTTTTTTTTCTCACAGTAAATGCTTATTTTAAGTCAACAAGTTTAGTTATAAAACTTTGTCCTATATTTTCAAGTTAGTTGAGAGAGGTTTATTTGTCATTTTTGGCCCGTGATGAATAATGATACGGGATGGGCACAACCGCCAAGTGACTTTGACTAGAAAGCTTCTATCTGGAGTACCTCAAAATATCGCATTAGACCCGAAAACCATAATTCTAAGTTCGATTCTATAACATGTATGATAAATTTAATTCAATCAAACTCTAATTGACCCGACATATTCAAAATCATACGATTCACAGTTATCCAAATTAGTTTCGATCCGAATGCAAGTAACTTGTTTATCCAAAATCCAAATTAGCTCCGATCCAAATGCAAGTAACTTGTTTAAGTATGATCCAAATTAAATAAGACCATTCATGACTCAAATACATATGACAAAAAGAAAGAGGTCACATACTATGATATTATGCATAAGGACTTCATAAATTGTCAATACAATGATGTTAAAATTAAAAAATGTTGATCCGAAATTACCAAATGTGAAATAGATTGAAATATTATAAATGCAAACAAGTTCCAGAAAAAAAAATCATATCCAATTAAGATGCGAGTCGAATCTGTCACAATTAAATCTCAGCTTCACCCTATAATAGCAAGAGCAGATAAAAAAAAAAGTAAAAACTTTACATAAATGAATTACTTGAAAATCCTGCTTTACAAATCAGACTACTTGTTCAAACAGATTAATCAACCAATTTAGTATAAACTCCCTACAAAAGTACAAAACTGCTTGACCAAAATGACAAAAAATTTGAAGACTAAACAGAAATTTACAGTTTAAGAAGCATTTTCTTGTTTTATAATTGCTATCGACCATCAATCACGGTAACTGTGAGTTGGTTCAAAGTACATGACTCATCTTGTGACATTGCGTCGGCATCGATAGGTCGTCTTCCCAGGCAATATCCCGGTTGCTTAGGCTGCGGCATAGATGAGCATTCGCTGCTTAGCATCAATACTACAGTCGACATGTTTGGTCTGTCTTCTGCGTTCTCTTGAACGCATAAGAGGCCTACTTGTATGCTCCTCATGACTTCACTTGTTGAATATGATTCACCACAAGCGGAATCTACTACCTCCAATGCTCGTCCCTCTCGGTATAATCTCCAGGCCTGTCGATTATAAGTGTAAGTTTTTCATCACATTGATACAACATATGCTAAAGAAACATAAACAAATATGTAATGTGCTCCTCTACAGCTCTACTCACATAAGCAAGAAGATTGAGCTGGTTATTGGTTTGGTAAAATCCTCTGTTCTTCATTCCGCTTACTATCTCCAGAACTAGCACACCGAAACTGAAAACATCCGATTTCACAGAGAATAGGCCGTCCATTGCGTATTCAGGTGCCATGTAACCACTGCAAAAGTTAGGAAATGTTTAGTAAGAAGATGATACTTTAGTCCTAAATTTTGGTGATGTCCTTGGTTCCAAGGAGCTTACTAAGTTCCGACCACTCTTTTCGTCTCTCCTTCAGTCTGATCACCACCAAATATTCTTGCCATGCCAAAATCTGATATTTTTGGATCCATTCCTTTGTCAAGGAGAACATTGCTAGCCTTGAGATCTCTGTGGATAATTCTGAATCTCGAATCTTGGTGAAGATAGAGAAGCCCCCTTGCGATCCCACATATTATGCTGAACCGGCTTTGCCAGTCGAGCGATGAAGTGTTGTCTTTCTCTAGAAAACAAACAATCAAGTAAGTGTTTGTACTTTTATCAGCCAAATTAAGTAGAAAAACAGGACTTACTGAACAAGTGTGAGTCTAGGCTTTTGTTTTCCATGTACTCATATATTAACATCTTCTCCTCAGTCTCAATGCAGCAACCGATAAGACGAACAAGATTCCTGTGTTGGAGCCTTGCGATCAACTTCACCTCGTTCTTGAACTCTTCAATTCCTTGGCCTGAATTTCTTGATAGCCTCTTCACTGCAATTTCTTGGCCTTCTTCCAGCACACCCTGAATGCAAGAACGTTCGTAATTTTCTCATCAATTGAACAAAAGAAAAATGCTTTGGAATTGAAATGATGTCGATACTGGACTTTAATCCCTGAATTCTACCTTGTAAACACAACCAAAACCACCTTGACCTAGTTTATTCGCATCAGAGAACTTGTCTGTGGCCTTTACGAGAGTACTGAAGTTGTACAATGGTAAATCCAGCTCATCTTCAGCATTTTCAACAGAATGGTCTCTTACGCTTAGTGTCGTAGAAGACCTTACCGTAGTAGAAGCCTTAAATTGATCTCGGTTTTTTGCCCTTCTAGCTGTTTATAACGCATTAAAAAAAAAGGCGCATGTTAAACAGACATATAGCATGAAACACTATAAGAGACACGGAGCAAATGTACTTCAATTAAGCAAGTGTTCTTGCCTCTGATCTCATCAAGAATATTGCCTTGTGCAATTCTGGATTTCCTTCTCTTCCATAAACAGAAAACTGCCAAGGCGATGAGCAAAACCGCAATACCACCAGTGATACTAGCAATTTTGATGATCCTTTCAGCACTGCTTCCTGATCCTAGACCTTCTGCTTGTTCTAGACAGCAATAATGTGACACCATACTCAGAAAAGACTCGTTTAACACATCGTATAGTCTATTTTCACAATAATGATTATTAACGAAACACAATGCTTACGCAACACAACCAGAGGATTGATACACTCATAAGTCATAACCACATGCGAATGATGCAATACTCTCATGACTCGGTCGGTACACATTGGTTCTTTAGATAAATGCTAAATATGCTCTACGATGCGTAATCCTTATCCATTTTGGATTTTTGCTAAAGTCCACTTCGCTCGTCACACCAAAATGTTAGTTCGAATGTCAACCCAACCTACTTTATTCACGTGGAGGTGGCCGACTGGCCGGACCCACACATTCAAATCAAAATTTACGTAGAATTTAAGCAACCATCAGTCCGATACTCAAAATCCAAAATTCAAAAGGCCAAACCAAATTACCTTCAACTTCCTAAACTGGTAACTCAAAATTCAAATCTCACATGAATCCAAATTAAATAGCAGAAAATGTTCTTTTACCTTTTAAGATCATGGACAATAATAAAGATGTTTACATAAAATGAAAAAAAGTTCATTTATCTTTTTGGGATTACAATTTACAATACAAACATGTCATTTTCAGTTAGGAATCTGTTAGGCTTGGTAAGGGCTCCCTTTTCACTGCATGCAAAAATCAATTGAATTTGTAGTACGGAACTGAGTCAAGGTCAGGCCCAGTAAAAGCCTTATTCAGACAGCAGTAGTAGGCTCACCAGTAGGCCGTTGAGGTTTGGACACCTATAATTGGGGGCCCAATTGTTACCGTCTTGATCAGCAACTATTTTGGATATTTTCATTGCGTTTGCCTTGATTTATTAATTTGACAAGCATTACCAATTTTACCAACTCTTGTGAGATATTGTCCATCGGAAATACACGACAGAATCAATATCAACGTTTGGCTTCAAATATGTATGAATTTTGATAACCACATATCTCCGAGATATGGTCGGGTCTCTTATAAAAGATGCCCTAGCTACCAGTTTAAGCAGAAATGTAGACTGATTATTTCACGTGAAATGTTACTAGTCCAGGGAACCAAGAATATGGCTTCAAAAACGATTGAAAAACGTGATATGCATGGAACATCCGTATATGGATGTTATCATGTTAATCATTTAACCTTATTACTTTCTCATGGTCACATCTTAATCATTTAAGGTCTGTCTAGGGCCTTTATTCGGGTATTTTTAGAAATAGTATCGAAAATAGTGAATAGTGAAGATAGTTAATGTGTGTTAATTGATAAGTATAAAGGAAATACGTACACTGTTTAATACAATAGTTTTAATAGAGTTCATAAACATGCTACCAAACAAAGATATCATGATCTTCTCCTTATCAACATGATGTTATTAATTAAATGTGTATATCTTTGTTCTGTGAACTGTACGTTCTTATTAGTACCAGTAATGATTTCCTTCCCTAGTACAGACCTACCTTTCACCTAATGTAAACCAATTAGGATAATATTTTCATTAATGTCCTAGACTAAAACACTCAATAATTGAGCTATATGTTGGTACTAATTATTCCTAGTATTCACTAATCACTACACATGTGAGATGTGAGCTCCATAATTACCTTATTTACCTAAACCAATTGTCAACTGGACTTGGCCAAACATTCCAAACTTGTCAAACTCAACAACACGCTTTACTTTAGTTCGCGAATCTGGTCTAGGTAATTATTTTATTTCTATCTATCCATAATATAGTTCACGCTAGATAAAAACATACCTAAATTAGCCGCGTTCACCCTGAGATAGAAACTTTGTCCGCCCTCCGCGACCGCATACTGCCTCATATCATAAAGATCCGTCGTCCAAATGACACACCCACTCCCTCGGCCGGTCACATTCACATTCGAAAACCCCTTGCACGAACAATTCTTCTGACACATCTCCCTGCACCGATCCAAATCCATCTCCTTGTCCATAAAAGCCGCTCCACTCTCAGGCATCTTCACATTACTCATCTCCAAAAACCCGTCCGTCTCACAATCCAATTTCCCCTCCCTGACACACCCGCCCGACCCATCTCTCAAATTCCAAGCAGTCGGGTTGTTCGGTTCAAATCCTCTCAAACACTTGCAAACAGGAGAAGCGTTCGTGTCACATAGCCCGTACACTCCACATTCCCTGTAACCGTCGCATTGATCCTTCGGAGCATACCAGTACATGTTCCAGACCTTATTCGTCGTTATCCAGACGTAACGTTTTAAAAGACCTGCACTTGTCACAATCAACCTCGAATACACATTACTGGCCGTTAAATTGAAGGAGTAATACACTTCATCTTCACTGACAACAAACTGGAAGGTGAAAAGTGGACTTTTAGGCTGCATTTCCGGTACTCCACTAAAACTAACCCCGTTCCATGGCCCACTTCGGTAAATTGTTCTGTTTCTTTGTGTTAGATAAATCTCAGGGTCGCCATCGATGCTAAGCTTGAAGCTGTAATCGCCTGTTGACGGATCATTCGGGCTTTTCCAGGACGTGATGTACCGATTTTGCCCTGTTTTCGCATCCCACCCCAGCCGCATACCTGCCGATCATTGATTAAAATCTCGATTTTAATACATGTTTCGAGTTCTTGAAATTAATGAAAATTTTAAAAAATGACAATTTTATGAGTAAAAAATCGTTCTTGTTATGAACAGGAGCGGAATCGAGGAACATAGTGGTGGTTCAGCCCCAAAATTTGACAAACAATAAATGCACATATGTAATTAATGTTTTCGATAATTTCACTGAGATTTTAAACCATGACCATATCAAAATCAGGGATTCTAGAATATACTTTGGAAATAAAAATGCAGAATTATAGGATATGATTTAATTCGACTGAATGAGTTGAAAAACTACCTGGTAACAAAGTGTCAGTGGGATTAAAGAAGCTCTGCCAGAGATAATTGTCGGGATCATTATCATTTCCATAACGAAGAACAAAATTACCATAATCAAGCAACTCTGCAACAGCATCCACTTTACTCGAACTCGAAACATTAGACGACCAAATTAATCTACCCGAATCATCGACAAGAACTAGGTTGCCATTTTCAATGGACAAAATACCGTTGGAGTTGTTGAGAGGTCTGTCTCTGTTAGCAACCCAAACATATGTTGGTTGGTCGATTTTCCTGCACCAGATGCCGATGTACCAGTAATTATTCGAGTTTCCGGTAGGGGTAAAGAAGCCGAGTTCGTAGTCTTCTCCGGCGGAGACTAACGTTTCGTTACCGGTGATGTATTGTGTCGGAGTTAGGAGGCTGAGAGAGGCGGAGAGAGGTCGGAGGAAGGTGAGTGATATGAGGAAGAGAAGGTGGAGATTTGGAGAGGGGAAGAGGATCATTTTTGTGGAGGTGGTGAGTTTAGAAGGTGTTTGGTGTTGGTGGCATGTTTTGAAGTCAATTTTCGTTTGGTTTTTTGGACATCTGGAAATAAGTTTGGTATGGACTGCGTGATTTGTTTTGGTTAATAAATGGATGCTTGCTTTTTAGGAGTATCTTCTTTGTTTTCTTCTTTTCTTGATAGGAGAGAATTTAATGCTTCGGATGTGCTTTGTTGTTTGTTGGAAAGGCAAGGGAGGAAGATTTTGAAGTTGTGAGTTTGGATTTTGAAGGTGAGGGAAATTCTTGAAAATATGGGGGGATTCAGGTGGTGGTCGAGCAGTGATGATTAGTGAGCGGTGTAGGAATTGATTAGTTGGCGTGGTTTTCTTTAAAGTAGTGAATAGAATATTTATCTACTTGATTTGTTATTCATCATATATGTTAAAAAAATTGAGAAATCAACTCCGGATGAATTCGCATTTTAGATTAAACACAAGATATAAGATACGTAGTTACATACCAAAGAAGTAGGATGTCATACATACATTAACTGTTTTGTAAAAAGGTGTTTTGAGGGTTTTTTTAAGAGTTGTAGTTGCATAAGACATGCCACCACTAGGTAAACAATTACAATCATTAAGTTATATTTATTTTATGTTAATATAATTAAATTTATTTGTAGTATAAAAGACAACTAAATAAATCTGATATGAAATTAATGTTGTTTTAGATGAATAGAATAAAGAAATTGATGGTTAGAGGCATTACTTAATCCATGAGGTGACTATAGTAGCTATCAATGTTTGAACTAAAAAAGTTCAAATGAGAGGATAATTTTGGAAGGATTCCTTTGTCCACGGCTGCTAATCATCACTATCTAAGCTTGGGTTGAGACTTGAGATTGAAAGAGACTAATTGTGTTTGTTTTGGCCAATGTGGTTTAGGAGATTAACCAATTGTCAAGCGATTAAGCAATGTCAATGCTTAATTATAGATAGAGACTATTTCTTTTCTTTTCTTTTCTTTTCCTTTTTACCTACAAGTTTTATGCTATTGTTTAGTTGGTTGGATGTGAAATATGTTGATGGCGATTGAAAATTGTATATTTTCGACTCTAATTGTCATAATGTGACAGGTTTATTTTCTAAACATTAATAACAAGTATATATACTAACCGCAATTCAGGAAAAGGAGTATGATTCAATCTAATATAATGATCGAATGACACTTTTCATGTTGAGTGAGTTTCCTAAGAAACAACCCCTATATAGAGACATAGAAACATAATTTCTAATATTACATATTAACTCCAAACCAAAACTAGTTCCTAAAAGCCACCCAACCAAGGGCAAGCAACTGGGTCGTTAATATGGATCCATATATAAATGATATAACCTGATTTTCAGCTCACTATTCATTCATTAGCTTTCATCTCAAGCCAACTTCCTCTCTCTAAAATTCTCTCTCTACGAATCTCACAACCAAGGCAATTCTTTGGATCGATAAACCATCTCCGATCTACCTGATTTTCCGATCAAAACATCTCCGATCTACCTGATTTTGCAAAGAAAAGCTAACGAAACCGAAGGTAAATCTCTGTTCGTGGATATTTTCATCGTTTTTTACTTTGTATGATCAATTACCACCTCCTACATAGTTGATTCATATTTCAAATGATAAAATAGCTTCGATTCCACCTAGATCTGAAAAATCAAGTTCGAAAAATTGTAGATCTGGAAGTATTCGTCTATAATTTCGTATTTTGATTGTAGATCATTGTTGTTTATGCATTCACAAGGTGTAATCGTGCTTGCATAATGATCCAGTGGTGTAATCATTCAAAATCAGACCTCAATCATTAACTAAAATTCGAACAAATAAGATATACAACGTTTCCATGTTCTTTCGTACGTGTGCTATGTTCTCAACAATATTACCTATGTTATTTGGAATATGTCCTATGTTTTCATTAAAAAACTGACAATCATTATGTGCTCTATTTTTTTACAATATTATCTTGAGTTTTGTTCTTGACTGTATTTTATATGTTCTCAGGCATATTACCTATGTTATCAAGCATATTACCTATATTCTCTAGAATATGTCCTATGTTTTCATTAAAACCTGACAATCATTATGTGCTCTGTTTTTTTAAAATATTATCTTGAGTTTTGTTATTGTATTCACTATGAACTCATTTATAATCACTATGATCTCGATTATACGCTATGATCTCAGTTATGATGGATATGATCTCAGTTATATTCTCTATGATCTCACCTATATTCACTATGAACTCATTTATAATCACTATGATCTCAGTTATATACGCTATGATCTAAGTTATGATGGATATGATCTCAGTTATATTCCCTATGATCTCAGTTATATTCTCTATGATCTCAGTTGTAGTCACTATGATCTAAATTAATTATGCCATGATCTCTATTACTTATAGTATTTTCTCAGTAAAATTGTTTCAACAAATTTACAGGAATGCATTGCTTGGAGACAAATAATGAACATAAACTACACCGAACTGGTATTGAAGTCATAAGGGAACATGGATGCTAGAAGAATACTAGAGGATGGGTACCAACGTGTTATATGTTATTTTCTCGGCAGTTGTATGAACATTAGTACATGTAATTGAATGATATATGTTATATTTTAACAACTAAAAATACTATGATCTCAACACAAAATACTATAATCTCATACTAAACCACTATGATATCAACTCAATAAACTATGATATCAAACCAAACACTATGATCTCAACTAAAAACACACTGTTATCAGACTAAAAATAAACTATGATCTCAACTAATAACAGTATGATGTCACGGAAAAACACTATGATATCAACACAAAACACTATGATCTCATACTAAAAAACTATAACATCAACTCAAAAAATTATGATATCAAACCAAAAACTATGATCTTAACTAAAAAACCTATGATATCAAAAAACTATGATCTCAACTAAAACAACTATGATCTCAACTCAAAAAGCTATGATATCAAACAGCGAGAGGATCCTTTTCGTGGATCCGCGAAAAACGATACTGACCCGGATCCGCGAGAGGATCCGCGAAAAACACATGTTTAATGGTAAATTGCAAATTGGTCCTGTTTCTAGTTAAATTAACTAAAGACCGTTTCTCCCAAGACTTTGTGTTTCATGTTATATTTATTAGCTAATCCTTACTCCATTTTGAATCGAATATATAAGAAAAGAAAATGTACCAACTTATTTTATTATAAAACATCAACACATACGAAATTGTAATTTGTAAAGAGTAGTTATTATGAGATACGGTCTTATAGAGAGACTAAAAGAGACGGACAAAATTACAGTTATATCCAAAAACATTAGAGATTTTACTAAGAACATCGGTGATATACATATACATCAAAATGATATAAAATGTCTACTCATAAAACATTACTGATATTGTTTAAAACATTATACATATAATTAAGAACATCAATCCGTCTCTCAGGTCTCTCACTAATACACGTCTCTCCCAAGACGTGGTGATTTATAAAACATTTCATGTAACCGATAATAAAAGAAATATAATTTTGATTTTAATGGTATGAAAAATTTGCATATACCTCCTACTAGTGTGACCATCATACAATAGTCCCAAATATTTAATTTATCACATTGAGGTCCATAATTTACATATGAATGTTTATGTGATTACATTTGAGTCTTAAAGTTACTACAGGTATTAACCAAAAATTTATTTCAAATAAAACTAAAGTTTCAATTTAAATCTTATCCGTCCATCTTAATTTATCCATTCAATTTTAGTATGTTGCATACACATGTTAATTTCAAAGTATAAAGTTCATGATTCGAGTCTCATTTGCGTGATTTTCACCCTTTTATTTATATTTTAATTTTTTTATGACGTTAGGAACCCGCAGCCGCTACTCTTCGGGTGCGGACCGGGTAAACCCCACGGGCTCACGTAATAGACTGCAAACCACGGAAGCCAAGTTAAACCGCAACGAGTTGCTACAGGCTCAGGATTCGAGTCTCATTTGCGTGATTTTCACCCTTCTATTTATATTTTAATTTTTCTTTTGGATGACGTTGGGAACCCGCAGCTGCTACCCTTCGGGTGCACACTGGGTAAACCCCACGGGCTCACATAATAGCCTGCAAACCACGAAAGTCAAGTTAAATCGCAATGAGTTGTGACAGGCTCAACGTGGGGTTTGAACCTGTGACCAAGAGGATATTCCCATCCCTTTTAACCAACTGAGCCACCCTTGCGGGTTTTATATTTTAATTTTTTTTCTTTATGTACCTATAGTTAGCAATTCGTTTATCTTATTCCTCTATATTTGGGGTACATCCAGAGTATTATACTTAAAAAATGTGTTGTGTTTTTACAATTTATTTATAGAAATCAATAGTTATCACGCTATTCGGTTTGATTATACTCCCTCCGTTTCAAAGAAATCTTTCCATTTTACTATTCTACGGTCAACCGTCTATTACATTTTCATTATATGATTTTATTAAATTATTTACTATTATAGTTTAAGAGTAATTCGCGGTCAAAGTCGAAGACAGTTGACCGGTCAAAGTCAAAATGGAAAGATTTCTTTGGAACAGAGGGAGTATTAAATATGCATACTCCCTCCGTCCCACTCCCATGTCCGTTATCCACTTTTATCATTTTATGTGTTCTATTAAAGTTGTCCACTTTGTTGTCATTTGAGGAAAAAATATATAATTTTATACCCCCACTACTTCCAATAAACTCAAAAATTAACTTAAATAATCAAATGGGCGAATTACATCTGGACCCCCTACTAGAATTTCTAACTACAGATGAATCCCTGTTAGTTCAACAATACTGGCGAAGTCCCTGTTCGATACATTCTAATTACATCTAAGTCCACGAATTTGACTTTTGGCGGATTAAAACTTGGAAAATTCTTTTTTACCCCTGGTCCATTATCATATTTCAGAATCGACCAAACAGCCTTAAGTAATGGGTGTCACGTGCGAGGCACATGAGGACTCAGATGTAATTGATGTAGAACAATAGATAGTTATATGTAATTGTAATATAGCAGTTATTTTTTTAAAAAAACTAGCCTATTTATACATTGTCAGATCGTTTAATTGCAATGTAAGTCCCTAGGGTTTTTTGTTCCTTTCAAATCACCCATAACTTTCTAAAAGTTCAATTGAGTCCCAGTAACTTTCTAAACGTTACAATCAAGTCCGTCAAATTCTCAAACACAAGGGCTTTGAGTTTTCGAAAACCTCAAACAGATCCCTGTACTTTCAATACGAATTCCAAATTCTTCAAATCGATTCCTAACACCTTTCAACCATCCATAGACATCAAAGAAGCTTGTAATCATCATCAATGTAGTCTAACAAACATCAATTGATCGAAACAAGACACCAAATTCGAGTTTCAAAAATTCGAATTTGGGGATTTTCAATTTACCCTATCCCAAACCTCCATAGCCGAACTATTCGAGCTCATAGCCTTACCTACACCTTCCCAAATACTCCAGTAGCCTAATCTCGATTTTATGGAAGGAGTACGAAGCTCTTGGCAGCCATTCATGGTGGACAGAGCTTCGGATTCTTTCCGTTAACTCCGAAATTTCTAGTCGGAGAAGATGGTGCATGGGTAGAGCGGATATGTCGATGGACGGTGGTGGGTGGTCGCCGAACGAGACGCGGCGGTGGACGGTGGGCCAGAGGGTCATGTATCCAAAGACACTATGAACAGTTCTGGTGAGTTGTGTGTATATTAAAACCTAAAAATGGGCTAAGGCCATGTTTGTTTTGCCAATAATGCAAAACAGCTTATAATTCAGTCAACGCTTAATCCGCTCAAAGGACTCATCTGTAATTGTTTGACTAACATGGTTTTATCTGCAATGGAGGCTTTTAGCAGGGGTATATGTAATTGATCCTAATCAAATTAACTAATTATAAAGTAATAAAGCAAACATCACATGTATTATATAGTTGTATAATATTGTTCTTCTTATTTTGCGTGTCAAAAAGCAAATTGGACAGGGAATGGATGGAGTACATGTTTTGTAAACTCAAAATTAAATTACATAAAAAAAAAAATCAACACGTTAAAATGTGTTATGCAAGTGCCAATAAGTAATAAATCCAAAGTTCGGATACGATTTTGTAAATTCAAAATCTTAGTGAGAATGGTATACGAAGTTTGCCCATCTAGTATTCTACTAGTTGGTTTTGTACCTAATGCTAGCGACTAGCGAGGTCAGAATAATTATTGGAGGCAGTTATGGGTTTGACATTTCTTTGAGAGTTCAATATAAAAATTGAGGTTATGCCAAGCATTAACAATTTTACTAGATATTTTAATAAATACTCCTTTATATAAATACTAGAACGTGTGAATACGCTATGCGTGTTATTGTGGCACATAATTACAGTTATATGAGACATATATAAAGATAAGTAATATCGTTGTTTATGATAATGAATTGTCTTTTTCAAGTTGAATTAGTGCTTGAGTTGGTGTCAATTGATCGTTGATTAATTGATTTTGTTGGGTTGAATTATGGTTTAAAATTTAATTGAATAAGACAAATTGATTTTTTTTAATGATGAATTGATTTTGTTGGTGTTGAAGTAGTGTTCAAAATTTAAATGGAGAAGGAAGATTGGATTTTGTTATGAAGCATTGATTTTGTTGAAGTTGAATTAGAGCTTTTAATTTAATTGAATAAAACATATTAGTTTTTTTTAATTAAAGTTCAATTTAATTTAAATTAAATACTCAATTACACCACTCTAATAATTGTCCACTATATAATATATTCTTTTCTGAAATAACGACGCTATTCATGGCAGTACCCTATTTATTCTGATATAATACCAAACCTACCAACTCCTAATAACCCACGGCCAGTTTCAATCTTTCTTTCTAAGAATGAAAAATAGGTTGTTTTTTTTCATTAGCAAAATTATTAGTATCACTTATCAATAAACTTTCATAAAAACTAGTACTAACCCGTGGCGATGCCACAGTATAGTTGACTTTTAATAACAAATAGAAATGGAGTTATAAAATAAATTAATCGAAAAAATAAGGTAGTTAAATTTATGTAAATAACGTTGATCATGGTGTCGATCGGTAGTCCTTCTTCATTCAATATTATATCATTTAGTGTTTATTTATGTTAATTATATAAAATGTAAAAATAGGGTCCTACCGTACCTGACCTGTTAATTAGTAACATGCACATGTTTTTTTTTTAACTTTTACATGCAAGATGTTCGATCACGGGTGAGTCCATGTAATATAATTAGCTTATTCAAAAAAAAAAAAAGTTTTTCTTTTTAAAACATTATCCCTCCAACGAAACTAAAATAAAATACAAAAGTATACACAATCAATAGGGTTGTTCCAAACAACCCCGCGGTGGTATTGGTCACCCTACAACACACACAAAAAAAATATTATACAAACTTAATTTCACATATTACGGTTGTTTTTTTCCAACCCACCGGATCCCAACAACCCCGCGGTGGTATGCGTCACCCCACCAAAGACACAAAAATTATTATTCTACAAACATAATTTCACATGGTACGGTTGCCCCCCCCCCTAACCGGCCCGTCATGTATGGAGATCAAGAAATTACATAGAAGATCGAAGACATTTTCTCTACCTAGAGAGTATAAGCTGATTCCCGGCTCGTTATGGAGATCAAGAAAGTAGAGAGAAGATCGAATTGAGTTTCCCCACAGTATCAGATCCCCAGGCCCGTTATGGATCAAGAAAGTAGAGCGAAGATCGAAGAGAGTTTTCCCGCCTAGACAGTATATATATATATATATATGCAGACTACCCCCCACCCCGCCCCCGCCGCCGGAGAAAAATGTACTTTTTACTAACTTAATCATAAAATGTTGTGCTAGGGTCTTGTAACAAAGGTGATCATCATGAGAACACCGATAATATATGTGCTAAAACGTTTGCCTCACATTTAACTTGGCAAGGCTTAAATCTCCATCAAATACCGGAATTTCTTTGAAAATTGAAATAAAGGGGCAAAGCTAAAATTTATCGATTTAAGAGATCTAATCACCAAAGAACAATCCCTTTCAATCACTACATGTTGGCACTCAAATCTTGAACAAATTTTAGTCTTAACTTGGCTGGCAAACCTTTCGCATTTTCAGCAACCATAAGACATTAAAAAAAATCACCAAGCAATAACATTGCCCTCATGATCCCTAGCAAAAACACTAGTACGCCCCCTATTCGGACTCTGCTCAACCGTATCAACATTTCACGTAGGATGGCTGGAATTTAAATGAATCTAGTGGATTTAGCCATCAACTTTATATATTACAGTATATTCAAAGTAGTATAATAATTCAAAAAGTTTCACTAAGTTTGTAATACGCATGTAAATTAGACTTTAATTACAAAAAACCAATATGTTTTATTCATTCTAATTCTGAGCTCTAACGCAACTCCAACAAAATCAATTCATCATTAAAAAAACTCAATTTGTCTTCTCTAATTAAATTTCAGGCCCTAAATCCACCCCAACAGAATCAATTCATCATTAAAAAATCTCATTATGTCATCTCCAATAAATTCAAAACCCTAATTGAACTCCAACAAAATCAATTCATCATTAAAGAAAAAAAAAACGATAACCAATATTTATTCTCCATCTTCTTTAATGAAATTGGAACAGATCAATTCACACTATCCAAAATCTTAATTTAACTAAAAAAGACAATTCGTTATCAGAAACAACGATTGCACTTACCTTCATATACTTTTATTATTATTTGTAATTAGATGCCATAATGACAAGCTCACGATATAGTTATATTATATAAGAACACCCAATTGATAATCTGAGCACTAAAACATTAGCCTCACGTTTAACCTGGCAAAACATCATGGAACAAAATTCTCGCCCCTTATTCGGACTTTGCTCAACCGTAGAATCAAAATTTATAATTGAAAATCTAAATATCTATTAGTTTCTTGTTAAATAGATGGGTGGAGTATTAAATATTTAATAAATTCTCTATTTTTTAAATTTCATTATTTCATTTTATCTTCTTTAATGAATATATATTTTATTTTAGTGAATAAAATAATTTATTTAATTAATAATAATAATCTAGATTGGTGTCTATAGATTCGTCTTGTCACGGTGAATTCAAATATATGTTCACAATATTTTTCGGAGTTTTGTAGAATAAATTTATATTAGATTTAATAAAAACTATATATGCAACCAACATACCAAAATAAATAGTGGAAGATATACTGGTTGAAAATGCAACTAATTCCACAAAATTCACGTAGATTGAATTTATTTAATAAATACTCTATTTTTAAATTTCCATTAATTCATTTTATCTTATTTAATAAATTTATATTTTATTTTAATGAATAAAATGATTTCTTAAAATAATACTATTCAAGATTGGTGTCTATGGATTCGTCTTGTCACAACGAATTCGAATATATGTTTAAAATATTTTTTGAATTTTTGTAGATAAAGTTATATGAAATTTAATAAAAACTATATATGTAGACAACATACCAAAAATAACAATGAAATATATTTTGGCTAAAATACAACTAATTCCACAAAATTCCACATAGTATTGAATTAATCTAGTGGGTTTTAACCCCTTGTGCTTTATATAATATATATATATGGATGGATGGATGAAACAATCATAATAGTTGGTGATCATACAATTATCATCAATTCATACCAACAAAAAACTTCCACATACACCATTCAAAACTATACATTCCAAAATCAAACATTCTCTTCAAAGACCATTTATAAATATTAATACAAGTAAACAACAAAAACATGGGTATTAAAACATCGCCTCCAAATCATTAACTCCACTGCCGCGAGTGAAAAACAATATATAATTGCATTTCAATCTACATATATTTACACACCCAGAATCTGTATTCTTATAGAAAACAAGTAACAAATAATTTGAGGTGTGATTATTGACATCAATGCAATTCGCCTTGTGTTTCCATTTTGTAGTTGTCATACCCTACACCGTATGTTCTTAATGAAAACAAGTGACAAGTAAATTTAAGATCCAACAAACCAAGGGGGTCTAATTTTAGTAATAGACGTCAATGCGTTTCAACGCTACCCCTTTTGTTCTTAGAGAACACAAATAATAAGTAATTTAAAATGTGTTCATAAGACGTTAGTGCATTCTAATCTATTTTTACTTCACTTTAAATAAAATCGAGGGAGAAGTAATTTAGTGTCTGTTTGGTTAATTAAGAACTAAAGTTCAAAAAATCGACTTAAAAATACCTAAATTTTAATATAACTCAAGTTTTTAACTCTATAATTAAATACATTTTCCTCATAACCAAACCACTAGCAACACCACTTCCACATTGCAACAAGCAATGCTAATTTTAAACCATCCCAAGTCCAACCATTTACGTACAATCAAATTCACCGCAGAGATGGCGACACCTAAATAAATTTAAAGTTAGCATCAAGATTGGGTTAAGCTCCTTTGATTTAATACTTGACAATAAATTTAACGGTCATCCATGATAATCCCTAACCAAGTAAAGGCCACAAGATATTCAAAACCAAATCATACTAGTTTAGTTCATTTTGTTGCTAGGGATGAAAAATAAGGTTAGAAATGAGCTCAATATAATATTATTATCCTACCAATTAACGCATGTTTTTCTTAGTTTATTTTACTATCACCCGTATTATACATTTGAAACGAATCAACACATTTTCCTAAACGACATTGTCATCACTAATACACACGAAAGAAGAATTTATAAGTAGATTACTCATCAGTCATCTCAATATTACTTCAAAGTAGTAAAACTTAACATTATTATATTCTTATGAATTGATTCCATAAAACATGTACATCTAGTTTAGGAAGAGTAAATGTCACCAATCCTATCCCTTGAATGTATTAATATTTGTATTTAGGGGTTAATGGTTTTCTTTTTTCTAATGAAAAATCAACATCGAGACCCAGCTTTGATTTTTCCAATCTATATACAATGTCTATATGGAGACTTGTGAAGGTTTTTGGACCACTATTTGTTAGTTGAACCCTCTATTCCTATTTTTAATATTGTTCCTTATTGTTGGAATATTGTCTGAATTGAGTGTTTCCGAACGCATACATGGTACACCAAGTGTTTATTTTCCTTCGTTAGTTCGTTTGTAGGGAAAGGAAAATACTAGTACTAGTAGTAGCTAGTTATTTATAGAGTTTTAATGCATCTTATTTCCTGGCAAAAGATAGCTTGTTATCAATTGGCTTTCTTTTTTCCACACGGGTGGCACACTAGCGTGCACCCCATATGGCCATATAAATGAGGACTAATTAACTTTTCCTTTAAATCAAATTAAATCTTAGAGAATATAAGATATAGTTTACTTTGGAAGTTTTTAAGATGCAACATGTAGATGGCTCAAAACACAAGGTACCTCAGGAAGTTTTGAAAATATAATATATAATTCATAGGTCGCGCTTACTTGAAAATACAATGTAATTTACGTTAGTTTTGAAATACTGGATATATATTTAAAAAAATAATTTTAACCAGATAAATATAGATCGCAAATTAAATGTACTCACAAACAATCCATACTAAACATATGTCAGTATATTGATTGTAATATTCCAATTGAACTTACATATTGACATCAATGTCACTTTCCACATTTTTAACATGTGTGATTTAAGACATTTTAATTTGTAGCAAACAAGCACATATCACCCACTAGTAGGAAACAACGACGCCCCCTATGAATCAATGCGATCTTCTCTTGAGAATTTTTGTGTCCGTGGTAATTTTTAATTTCAATTGATTGCAATAATTCGATATATTTCTTTTTTGTATGTTCCAAAATATCAAGAGCAAGAATGAATACGCATAATGAGATAAGAGCAAATTAAAATCTGAAATAGAAAGTTTAGACCACATTAATTAATGCAAAACAAGATTAGACGGACCCATGAAATTGATATATATCTGTCCGTGAGTCATGAGGGAATCAGAAGAGCTGCTGCTCTATTTACTGGCAACAACTTCCAGATTTTTCTGGATCGACAAGTTTGGACCCATATCGTATTGTCGTTTAAGGGTGAGTCAATCTGGTCCAAACACACCAGGATCCGGTTTATGTGTTTGGAATCAAGATTAAAGAAGAACAAAATCTGTTGTAATTAACCGCCATCCGGTCCAAGTTAGTTAGCTCAACTGTTTCCGTATCTAACCGGCAGTAAGTTAGGATTCGATCTGGGAGTATACTGATGTTCATAGGTGGATTTTTTCCTCTCTTTTTCCAGTGTACCATGATACCATCAACGTTTAGGTGATATTTGAGCAGGTAATGTAGTTCAATTTAGTCAAATTTAGCAAATTTTCCAATTCACGAGTTTCTAGAGATCAAAAGTCTCTTTAAGCATTCAAAATAAGGTTGCAAATGGCTTACCTAGACATTGATTGGACTCTTGCCCAAAGCATATTCACACATGAATGGTGAAATCTTGGAAACGGACAAGAAAAAACACACAGAAAGATATTAGGAAACTATCTCATGAATCTGGGCCTATCGTATAACATAGAAAGTACATATTTTTCACAAACTCAAAACTCATGTACTATGTATGTATGCACACAGAAGTATGTAAATAGAAAAGGGCAAAAATGTGTCAAATTCTAAGAATCATCTACCTATGATGGTACTAATTGTCACACTATTTGACGATACATCCTGTGTATCATTCATGATTTCGTCATGTAGGTGTCTCAAAGATGTCACGGTTGGCTGTTTTGGCATCGGCAGAGTTGTATTCTCACTATCCAGCATCAACACGACAGCTGCCATATCCGGCCTGTTGGATGCATTGTCTTGAACACACAGTATTCCCACATGTATACATCTCAATACCTGTTCTTGCAAACATGAACTCAGGATTGAAGGATCTGCCAACTCAATTGCCCTGCCTTTATGGAAAAGATCCCACGCCTGTAACATTTCAAGGATTCTATTAGATCCATGAACTATTGATTTCACAGTTTACGTAGAAGACGAAGAGTTGTCATCTAAAACAATGCCTTCTTACATGGAGATAACATCATAGCACGCCTACTTCTAATAAGCCCTTAAACTAGAGGCAGATCTCAAATAGCCCATAATTCAAAATAGAAGCCATAAGAAATGAAGGAAAGTATAAGCTGTTTAGACTTACATATCCAATGATGTTGGAGTTGTCTGTCGCCCGAAAGCTAATGTTTCTTCGGCCTGTAATAATCTCTAAAAGCAACACCCCAAAGCTATAGACATCAGACTTGATGGAAAACAAGCCTTCCATCGCATACTCAGGCGCCATGTAACCACTGCAGGTCATAAAGTTTTAGTTAATTCATATGGATGACAAATTACACACTTCATCTAAAACTTGAACTTCTTGGGATGATAGACCCGTAGTGAAGTCCAGAAGTATGGTACAAACACAATGCACAAATGTTGTAGAACTTACTAAGTGCCTACAACTCTCATGGTGTTTTCTTCATTTTGGTTCCCTCCAAAGATTCTTGCCATGCCAAAATCTGAGATCTTTGGGTTCATATCTTCATCCAACAAAATGTTACTAACTTTGAGATCCCGGTGAATAATTCTGAGCCTGGAGTCTCTGTGAAGATACAAAAGCCCTCTTGCGATCCCTCCGATTATATTGAAGCGTTTACTCCAATCTAGTAGCGATTTCTTTTCCTTATCTGCATATAAAGAACAAGCAATCTATATTTAGCCTTCTTCCAGTGAGTTGGATATATCATTAGAATGAACATAAACCAGACGATTCAGATGCTGTAGAAGAGACACTGACCAAAAATAAATGAATCCAGGCTTTTGTTCGGCATATACTCATAAAGAAGCATTTTTTCTTCTCCGTCAACACAGCAACCCAAAAGCCTGACAAGATTTCTATGTTGTAATTTGGCAATAACTGTAATTTCGTTCTTAAACTCCTCTAATCCTTGAGTAGATTTCACCGAGAGCCTCTTTACCGCAACTTCTTGCCCACATGGCAGTGTACCCTGAAGATGATAGGAACAATCAACATTTAATTCACAAATCACAATATCTGAATAAATCTGGCAACAATCAATAACTCAAAGACTAAAAGTCTACCTTGAAAACTTCCCCGAATCCACCATCCCCAAGTTTATTTCTATAAGAGAAATTATCAGTAGCCGCTGCCACATGACTGAAACTGAGCATTACTAGGTCAGTTCCAGGTGCTTGAGGTATATCAGCACAATAGTCAGCCGTGCCTGAGAAATCCATTGAAAACTCTCCACTTGGACCAACTTTTGGAGGTTCACTTCCAGTCTCTGCAAGAAAAATCAGTCGACATCATCAGCCGCAATACGCAGTAGGTAAATTAATTGTCAAAATGCCTTGGTAGAGCTTTACCTTTGCCTTTTCGTCTCCGCTTCCATATCAACCAACTTGAGATGCACAGAAGGAACGCCGCAATGGTAGTAAAAATTATGATTAAATTTCTTGTCAGATTATTCCTACCACCTATGAATCCACCACACAGATACAGTAAGATCAAATATGCACTGCCAATTGTGATCAAGGTACGTTTTCTTATCACAAAACTCTAGTATGTTCCCAAGAAAATAATCAGAGCAAAACATAATGTACTTACTGATGAGTTCAGACCGTTCAACACGAAGATACATACTATGGCCACCACCGTCCGAGAATTGTTGAACATCAACCAACTCTTGATTCCACACCATACAGTTAATTCCGGTCACATACGCATAGGCAACACAGGAACAGTTTCGCAAACACCTACTTTCGCAGCTCGTCTCATTTTCTGCTAGCTCGTCGATGTTGGCAAAATCAGGCAGTTTCACATTCCGAAAACGAAGAAAACCATCTGCTTCTCCATTAGTCCTTCCACACTGCAACTCCCTTCTCCGTATGCACCCTCCAGACCAGATCCCTCTGCTCCACTCATCACCGTTCCTCGGCTGGAACCCTCCCAAGCAAGTGCATCTTGAAGCACCCCTCTCGTTACATATCGCAGACTGTCCACATATGTTATACCCGTCACATTCCACAGCTGGTTGCGACTGTAAGAAGTTCCACTGGCTTTGTTCATTGTTCCAAAGCTCTTGACTTTCTTGGCCATCCCAAGTCAAACGAAACTTGACAGAATCAGACCTGTTCGATGGAACGTAAGTAAAATACAAGAGATCACCATCATTGAGGAGCCGAAACCCGAAAAGGTAAACTGGTCTTACACCGGACACCCCTATAAAACTAAATCCATTCCAATGGCCACTCCTCCAGTGTCGATTCGCGCCTTCCCATATCACAACTTGTGGCGCTCCACGTGGATCAATGCCCATCGTATAGTTCCCTGGGAAAGGATCGTTATCACTTCTCCAAGAAGTGAAAACATGGCTTTCTCCCGGACCATTAACACGAACTCTCATGTTAGGTAAAAAAGTATCCGTTGGATGATCAAAGCTTTGGTATGCAATCTCAGTTGATCCCCCACTTTCAGACGAAGACAAAACAAGATTACCAGTGTCCTCTAGAACAGCTGTTGAATTAACCGACACAACTGTTGCATTACTTGACCAGACGGTAACATTGTTTCCATCCAAAACCAACAGATTTCCATCACGGCTAATTGTCAGTACGCCACCATTTCCTGTAATAGGCCGGTCTCTGTTTGCAACCCACACAACAGAATTATTTGAACCTACACGGTACCATATCCCCACATACCGAAAACTCGAACTTCCAGGATTAAAGAATCCCAATTCAAATCTATTTCCTGATGAAATGAGACTTTCTCCGTCTCTAATACGCTCACCTGTAGTGATTCTGTCGACTGCCAAAATGAATCCAGAAAAACAAAGGACTGATGATAAAACAAACCAAATCAAGAGACTTCTGAATTCATGACCCATCTCATGAAGAAGTTTTTTTTATGGTTTGGAGAAGATGGTGTAATAGAAAAATCTGTGTAAGAGAATAAGGTTCTTTCTAATGGGGTGTGATGGTGTTATAAAATTTGAATGAATTTAATCCAAAGGTTGAAAGGATTGACAAAGACCCCTACCGAGTAACCTTTTGTTGAAGATTCTATTTGTTGACCAGCAACTAACCGGCCACCAGTATCTATCTAGTAGACAAAAAAAACACATGGATTTTTACAGTATTGTGTTTCTGGTGAAATATCACAGAGTAGCTGAATACATATGTTCGATAGTTCTTGGCCTTGAGAGGAAATGACCAGGATGATTCGTCACAGTCTGTGAACGTGTGCAACGACAAAAATTAGATAAAGTGTCTTCTCAGGAATACAGGCTGAATAAAAAATCTGAGGCATTGCAGTTAATGGATATATTATTGTTTTTTGCCTGTGTATCTTTTTTAGTAATCCAATTTAACAATAATGGCAAATAATAAAGTGGTGTCATAATTGGGACCATAATCTTCTAAAATATGGAATGAAATGTATTGTGGTAGAGAACTGGGAATGGAAAATACTATTTTACGCGTCGTCGACGGAAAAAAGTGATACTAAATGTAAATATTTGTTGAATGAAAATATTCCTATATTACAATATTGAGAATTTGAGATGAACTTTATCAAGAGCCACGCAATTTTGCTTAGTATTAAAAAAACGTGAGATTTAAAACAAATCTTGTAATTCAAGATGTAGACAACTTTATGTAAAACCAAGAAGAAAAAGTTAAAAACGAAATAAAGTAGTATTTTCAACTTTAAGTAAATCAATAGTCAAAGAAATCCAATGAGCACTAGCAATAAATAATATTACAGCATTGATCTTGTTTGAGGGCTGAATTCCTTTTTAAGTCAAAAGATAGAGGTTAGTTGGCTACTTGGCATCTTTGGCCCCAGCACATATTCTCTATATACCTTTCCAGCAAGCCCAACTTGATTATTTTAACTCATCATGGATTAGAATAACAGCTTAAAAGCCAGGCTCGGTTAATGTCATATGCACAGATTTGGTGTTTAAATATGAACCTCAGAACCTAACACTAAAATATCTGAATATTACACTGCGCCTCCTCAATCTCCAGTGACTTCATTTTCACTCTCTATATTAAACATCTGTAACACTTTACTACAAAACAATTTCAATTTATGGCAGACACTTTTTTGGCTGGACTTTTAGGTTGAGTCGCAGAAAACGCTAAGGGTGCTCTGCTCATGTAAAGTAACTTCAGTAACTTGCCAGGTTACATCTGAACAAAGTGTGATATAACCACAGGTCTGACTATGCTGTAATGTATATCATAGCAGAAAAGTGGTTAGTCATGAAACAATCTTATTAAAGTCCTTGTGCTACTAGTTAAGTTTTATTTTCTAATGTATTGTCTAGTCTTGGGTCTTTCTGCTGCTAGTAGTTTTGTTTTCTAATGTATATTGTGGATTAAAGAAAAATACAATATGACATAACTAATCCTGTACCTAAAAACACTTGACAAAGCTTTTATATTAGATATACCACATGTCAAAACAACTCCCATAGACTAAAAACAAATTACATCAAAGTGCAAAAACTTAACAAGTCAGGGGTTGATCAGGTCGCTAACCAGGTTCAGTAAAGCAACATAACAACCAAGACAAACAAATATCATAAACGATCCTGAACATAACATACTAGCTAGCATGATTTCTGGAACAAAATGCAAAGATTTAAGACAGTCTGAACTGCGAAAGTAAATTTATTGTGAATCAGACCTCATTCTCTTCTCTGAATTGCAGGAGTATCTATTATTGTCCAGAGAGACTTGTTTATAACGTAGAGAATAGAGTCAACGCTGTAATAAGAACTGAACCTAAGAGCATGATCAATGTACATAATGCTATTATATAACATGTCATCATCTTTGACATAGTAAAATGACATAGCACCGATTACTTATATCTATGGTGGCTAAATAACAATAAACATAAATAACACTTAAACAAGCATCTCCAAGGTAAAGGACAAGAAACATACCAAAGTTAAAGGCCAAGAAACAGGCAATCCAAGAGCATCTTCAGTTGACGGAAATTACCATGACGAAATATGAATATGACGCTCGCATCTTTCTTTTTTAACTTGAGACCAAATCACTTCGCGACAAAAGTCGGGTTCCACATCCCTACCATTTACTATAACATCGTCCATCTTGTCTACAATACCAGTTGCAACAATGCAGAAGCAGTTCCCTAGGTTTCTCAAAACAACATAAGATCCAATCTGCTGCATTAACTTTGTTAATAGGTCAAACGTTTACATATATTACGCATACTGTAATAAGTTCAGATTTTTTCCTTAATAAGGAGTAATTCACAAGAATTTGATGCAAATGAACTGTTATGATGAAGATACACTAGAATACGTCTCATTGACATACTAACAATCTATGATTCAAGAATTTCTTCCTTGGATTTTAATTTCTTATTGACTTCACTACTACACTTGTAACTACACTCCAATTCTCACCAAGAGAGCACAGCACGGCCTCATTTTCTACCTGAAGCACCGGACGCTGTCACCTTTGTCCCATGCTGGTGTAATTGTCCATCTACTGTTTTGTCAGGCTAATCAGCATTTTTATATGCAACGAATTTGATATTAAAGGAGCGATCACGCACATTGAGACGTTCATTTTTCCAAGACTGACTTTACTAGAGTTCATCTTGAGTAATCCAATGTGTGTAATCCTTAATAAACCCATCAACTATCAGATTTTGGTCTTGCAGTCTCATTGTTTACCCACAATGTGTAACACACTTGCATAGACAAATTATCTGGGCCACGTTATCAAAAGCCAGATCAAGAAATCTGTTTTAGACACTTTTGTATTCTTCACGGAACCTAGCTTTTTACAACCCTTTTTTATCCATCAGGAACCTACCAAGAGCATCTGTCCATACCAATTATAGTGGCTACTATATAAAAGAGCGAAACATGCACACACACACACACAACACACACGCGTAATGTATCTAGAAGGAGACATATCCGAAATGTTAACAACTCAACAAGATTCGTCACAAAAAGTAACTCCTTTTGTATTTCGTATAAAGCCAACGCCATTTGGGAAAAACAACTACAATCATCGCGTTCAGCTTTCGCCTAGTCAAATTCCCCATCCCCACCCTGGGCTGGAATAGATAAATCATGCTACGCTGATCGAACTTTTTTGTTTTTTTAAGTGGGTACCTTACATTGCATGATAAGTCGAGGGTATCTCACAAAAAGCCAAAAATAGGTAATCAATGTTCACCTCCAAGGCTAAATCAGATGGACTAAACACGCACATCCAGTAAGATGAACAAAACAGAATCAGCTAACACGTCATCCTGTTATGTAAATGTATTTAAGCAGATTCTCTGGGATGTGAACAATCTTAACAGCGTGACTAAATTTATTTCTAACTAGTTAGGGCTTTGCCTCATTTCAGCTACACAAAAACGGTAATTTATCTATAGATTTGTTTCCTAACGTCTTCCTCAGCAAATTTGGCAGTACAATTCTACTTGAAAAACGTATTCATACATTTGGTACAAAAGCCAACCAAATATGCCCTAATTTTGGGCATCATATACTGAAACCCTCAATCAGTTCCTCGGATCGGGTGCAGAACAAGATGACGAAATAATTAGCTAAATTCGAGTGTGGTAAACGAAGAAAAGACGATAATATGCGTAATTGAATACTGAACAAAAAAATTGGCAATCACTAGAATTGATCCTGAAAGTTGTAATTTAACATGTAATTGAAGCCTAAACTTCCAGAAAAACGCACCTGTTGAGTATCGAAATGGAGAATCGCAGAGATGAAGGAAGGCGAAGGAGAAGTGTTTTTCACCCTTTCTCATTTTTACCAGACCTTTAACAAATGAACATATTTTGATTTTTTGAGCGCCAAATTGAAATGTACTTCATTTAATAGGATTATTTACACAAGCTGTCTCGAGAATGTTGAAACTACACATAAACACCAACTTCTTTAGTTTACAGATCCTGTCGTTAATATATTTTGCCAATGTCAGTTTAAGGTGAAAGTACTAAAATATCCTTCATAAAAAGGAAATTAAGAAAAAATATCGACACTACATTACAATCAAACTTTACTCTAACTTGATTAGTCGCATGTAGCGAATTCTAGCGAGGAAAAAAAAAATTACTGTAACTTTATTTTAACTCGTAGACCTGTTGCCAGAAATCTAAAATGCACCTTAGTGGATTTTATATTAATTGATTAACCGTTGGAACAGTTATTTTGGTAATTTCTTGTTTGTAACTATTAGAAGTGTTTGATCTATGATTTCCAGTCCTTAAGAAGCTAATTAGAAAGGGAGAAAAGGTTGTTTTATAAAATCACCTCCAGTAATAATTCCTTGTTTTCAGAACTTCCAATAATCATGCAAACAGACACAAAGAATTCAGTTTTCTGCTGCATATCTTCAAGAAATCAAACTCCTTCCTTACCAAACGAATGAACTCATCCAATTAAAATCATTATTTGTTCTGCTTCTTCATGCTTTGAATAAATTTCAAGATAATTTCAATAAGAGGGGCATGTAAACTATGTTAGAATATTTATAGCCTGTTTGACACGCAACTTTAACTGACTTGATTTTAGCATACCTTTAACAAATGAATACTTTATCAATTAAAATTGATAGAGTCCAACTAAATTAATGATCAAACCAAACAAGAATAAATGAGTATTGCACTGAACAAAGAGTAAATTAGAATAACGGTATAGCATGCAATAATGTGATACATGTAATTGCAATCCAGACGATTATAACCAAATTAATACATATATTTAGATTTACGATTTACCAAATGCTAGAACATAACTATTGATACTTTCATCACAATAGCATGTATGTACTACAGTTAGAACGCACATTATATAAGAGGGAGTAACAGTAGTTTAACCCCTAACATTTCAAAAGCTTATATGTTCGACATGCAGTAATATGCGGACATGCTATAAGAACCTTTCGAGCGGTTGTAATTAGTTGCGTACTCTTTGATTGTTGTTAAGGGTTGTCTTCGGACAACAGCTCCTCAATCGGTCCATACACCCTTGAATCTGTTTTTTTCTAACAAACACCTGGGATTAATTAATTGGTGATGTTCTGTCACAATATCAACCCCCTACCAAACACAAGGGAATTTGGTGGCGTAGAGTGAAGATAGGACCTGCCTTGTTTAAGTACATGCAACTATAGAAAAAAATATATAGTTTTGTTGTTTACCAAAATAAGTCCCAATTTCTAAATTCGAAAACTATTTCCAATTCCATCCAAGCTCCACAAATCTGCAGTCAGATCATCCTCAACATCATCATCGTCATCATCACCACACTACAAGTCCCCTCCGGGCCTTCGGCCATATTGGTTGTCAATCACAGGAAAATTTACTTGCATGGAAGATTATTAAGGTGAGGGAGAGGGTGATGGACTGGTGGTCAAATGGCAGTGGAGAGGAAGGGGATATTTCCTCTTGTTGCAACTAATGATGAAAGGCGAGTAACATGAAAATTTTGATAAAGGACTGAGAAAGTAGCTTCTTCTTTTTATATAGCTAGCTAGCTAATAGCTAGAAGTACTCAACATTTTATGTGTTACATGGCCTACTAGTGTTATCACACCTAGAATGAAGTACCATATTAAAATGAAAAGCAAAAACAATGGATATATAACACAGTAACACACACCAACAAGACGTAATTATATACGTTCATATCCCAAATGCTGAAATTTCTTTTGCCTTATGCTTTTCTTCTAACAAGTTCATCATGCAAAATTGATGTGCACAACAGGTAGGCGTTTGGTAAGTCATGAGACTCATGACATATAACTTCATACTGCTAAGTTTATAAATAAAAATTGAAAAGACCTACTATTGTGTTAGTGACTCCTGAAAATAGAAAAAAATAAAAAATAGAAAGAAAGGCATTAAATCTTAAAAACATAAAAGCAAAATAAATCTCAAGACTAGTAGGAGTTGCATTATCTCTTGAAAAAAATTACGCGCAAACCTGATTAAGTTACTTTTATCATATGATTTAGTATTAATTTATCGTTACATATGAAAATTAGAAAAGTACAAAAAAAATCAAATAGAACATATGTATGGGGCGGAGAAAGTATTTTCATGTTAAATGCTCAATTTTTGAAGTGACCATTATAATGGGAGTGATGAAGTAAATTCATGGGCCCTTAATTACTTTGTCACACTTATAGTAATGCTCACCGGCCGACTCCTTTCACAATTCATGAATCTCAACCTAGAAACTATCTGACCTTTCTCTTGGCTCTTCATCTTTTCTCTTCCCTATAAATTTATGGCTTTTGTGTATGATGCACACCAATTTACACAAATCCAAATCTTGCCCATTAAAAAACTACTTCCTCTGCCACCATGAACACCCGTATCATGAGCCAACTGAAAGAGTTCGATGAAACAAAAGCAGGAGTGAAAGGTCTTGTCGATCAAGGGGTCACCAAAGTTCCTGAAATTTTCATCCATTCACCAGAAACTCTGGAAAACAACATTGACACTACTAATGTCAAAAGTTTAGAGTTTCCATTATTAGACCTTCACAATCTTTCACATAATGAAATGGCTGAGAAAGTACTTGAAGCAGCTTGCACATGGGGTTTCTTTCTGGTGGTGAACCATGGTATTCCGGACAGTGTTATGGACGGAATGCTACGTGGAGTTCGTAAATTCTATGAGCAAGACAAAACTGCCACTTATAGCAGGTATATCTCTATAGGTACACTAGAACGTAACGATGCTAGTTCAGGTATGCTAGAATTGTACTGTTTAGTTTTACACATGAATACATTATTGCCAATTCATGTGCTCTAATCAATTTTGCGATCAAATTGATTACTCTATAAGCGGGAAATACTGTACAATGTCACTTTCTTTCTTCACTTGACTATGATATTAACGCTATCTCAATACCGACTTATCTTTTTGCAAGGGAAGATAGAAAGTGTGCTATAACTAGTGATGCTAATAGCAGGATTTTGATGGTATATACTTATTGAGAAAATCTGCAAGTTATGTTCAGGTTTTGATAATGTATCATTTCGTTTTACTCCTATACTCTAGCGCATTCTCTTTCAAGTAATCTTAGCATTGTGACGATGGAGGACCCATTCTACTTCCTGATATTGCCCTGTAATTGCTGAGACTTTTGATTATTAATGAAAACTTGCTGTTTTGATTTAAAAAATAGCATGATTTTGCAAAGTCGGAAAGTTGTCATGTTTGGTGATTTTGAAGTACATATAACTTTATAATTATAATGTTTTCATCCACGTTACATTAATAGCATGTCTATTTTACAATTCATTGTCACCTGTTTTCTTGTTTTGATCTGTTTTTCATCTGGTGTGTTATGTGTATTTTACTATGTTTTGATCTAGTGTGCAGTGTGCACAACTACCTTTGGTTGTGTGGAGGTTTAGTAGTACTAGTTTTAAGAGAAGGACCTTCACAATGGAAGAGAACTAGCTGTGCCTTTTTACTCCGCCCTGAATTCAACTTTACGCATTTCATTGCTATCTTTCATTTTGATACGTTCCAATTTCAAATCAATATATAATATTTTATCATCATATCTCCTACTTTTATGTACCACTCTATACAAAAATTGTTCCTTGGCCCGCTCGAAGTTGAACCCAGAACAGACAAAATATTATATTTCATCCATCCCGAAACAAGGTTCTCATTTTGACCTTTTCAAGTTTCAATTAACCGTATCCAACTTTGACTAACAATTGTTCTTAAAAATTAAATTAGGGCTTAAATTATACTCCCTCCGCCCCGGTTTCAATTACCCGCGGGGCTGGACACAAGTTTTAAGAAAAATGTGAATAAAGTAAGAGAGATGGTCATAGGAAATAGATTGAATAAAGTAGTAAAAAATGAATAAAGTATGAGAGATAGTGAATAAAGTAGGAGAGAGATTTTCCATTAAAGTAATTAGTAATTGAATTTGGGACGGAACAAAATTGAATACGGGTAAATGAAACTAAGACGGGGGAAGTATAATTTAATTGAACATTTTATATTTGCGATTTAATATTACTTCATAGTTAAAGATAGTTAACCGGAAAAGTCAAAATGAAAAGCTTATTCCGAGACGGAGTAAGTAGGACACAATTACAAACTTTTACGAGACCGTATTTCCAGGAGAAGGATATATATTCACATCATATTCATATGTATTGCTCTCTCAGCCTTTCCTCTCATTTCCTCACAGAAAGGGGAGAGTTTTTGTGGCTATCTTGTGTTTGGCTTTGGACAGCTGATATTTTGATTTTTATTTGAAAGGAGTCTGTTCCCTTAGTTGAACAATTACTTTGTCATGAATTTTAACTCCTTTGATATTATTATGTTCTTGCTTGCTTTCTTTCTTTCTTTCTTTCTTTCTTTTTTTTTTTTTTTTTTCATTGAGGGTAGCGTGTTACATAGTTAACTAATTCTCATACGTATAGGCTTTGTCAAGAAAGACAAAAGAGAGATTTTTTTATCTTATAATGGTTGAAAAAATCAAAAAATTCAATTACATCTAGGATCTAAATTGAGCAAGTGTTTCTCTACTTCTAATCTTCTATAATTCCATTTGTGTTCACAGTTGAGTCAGTAAATAATACATGGAGTATATCACATGCATGGACCCCAAATATCATCAGCCATTCTGCCAAGAACCAGAAATAATGTTCACTGATTTATCACACTTGTAGCCATACCCCATACTCACCTACTGGCTACTGCTATCACAATTCATCAATCTCAACCTGGAAACTACCAGCTCCTGTTCTTGGCACTTCATGTTTTCTCTTCCTTATAAATTCTTGGCTTTTGTGTATTATAAACATCAAGTTATACAAATCCAAATCTACCCTATATAAAACTACATGGCAATTTCCACCATGAATATGGCCCGTATGAGCCAACTGAAAGAGTTCGATGAAACAAAAGCAGGAGTGAAAGGTCTTGTCGATCAAGGGGTCACCAAAGTTCCTGAAATTTTCATCCATTCACCAGAAACTCTGGAAAACCACATTGACACTACTAATGTCAAAAGTTTAGAGTTTCCATTGTTAGACCTTTACAATCTTTCACATGATGAAATGGTAGAGAAAGTCCTTGAAGCAGCTCGTACGTGGGGTTTCTTTCTGGTCGTGAACCATGGTATTCCGGACAGTGTTATGGACGAAATGCTAAGTGGAGTTCGCAAGTTCCATGAGCAAGACACGGAAATTAAAAAGCAATACTATTCCAGAGATTTTACCAAGAATATGATCTATAATAGCAACTTCAATTTATATAGCGCACCGGCTGCTTGTTGGAGGGACTCTTTCAACTGCATAATGGCTCCCGTTGCACCACTTCCGGATGAGCTTCCGTCAGTTTGCAGGTTAACTACTTAGATTCGTTTAGTATACATTTCAGGATTTGAATTTGTGTAAATGTTGATATGATGTAGTATGTTTTACTGACATAAGGCCTATGCAGAGAGATTATAATGGAGTATGGGAAGCAAGTGATGGGAGTGGGAAGAAACTTATTTATGTTACTCTCCGAAGCTCTCGGACTAAATCCAAATCACCTGTTAGATATGGAGTGTGCGGAGACTCTTGCACTGTTTGGCCATTACTATCCAGCATGCCCAGAACCCCATCGTACCATAGGCGGCACAAGACATACTGATTACAGTTTTTTAACGGTCCTCCTTCAGGATAGTGTAGGAGGTCTACAGGTATTACATGAGCAGCAGTGGATTGATGTTCCAGCTGTCCCAGGATCCTTGGTTGTCAACATTGGGGATCTACTTCAGGTCAGTACAAATGCCAGTATTATTCAACTTAATTAACTAGCTAAATATTGAGCCTCCAAGTTTTGTAAATAAATATAATGATCTAATGTAATGTTTCGACTCTACAGCTAATATCAAATGGAAAACTGAAAAGTGTGGAGCACAGAGTGTTAGCAGGTAAATTGGGTCCAAGAATCTCCGTGGCCAGCTTCTTTGGTAGAGATACACGCGGAGTGATTTCAAGGGTGTATGGTCCGATTGAGGAGCTGTTGTCTGGAGATAACCCTCCCAAGTATCGATCAACAACAATCCAAGACTACACAACTTACATCCGCACGAAGGGTTCTGTCGGTACGCCTTCACTGGACTGCATGAAAATATAAGTTCTGAATATGATAGCGGTATAACCACTTGCACTCCATCTCGCATTTAATTGTGTGTACCAACATTATAATCTACATGCTATGTGATGATGCTGACCACAAGTTACGTGGTTACGATCGTAGCATATAATTAACCGAAGATGTATTGTGTTGTAACAGAGTAGAGTTTTAGATAATAAACAGAGTATTCACAATCTCAAGTTGCAAATGTATCATTGTGTTGTATTTTGGATGGTAAACAAATTTTGTTTGCATAATTTATGTTTGTTCCAAAAGTTTCCATTTACTTCCTTTTAAAATAAAAAGATATTGTGAAACAACTTTTTTGATCATTAACTTTATGATATTTTTCTATGAAACTACTAACGGAGTTCTAGTCAAGCATTCAATTACATATTAGCTAATGAATATTGTGCGGATAAGATGTCAAGTAATTGTCAAAAATATTGTAAGGCAAGATAAAATGGATACCAATTTAAGGTAAATAAATGCACTATAATGTGACGTTTAGATAAAACTGTAATTGTACATAGCAGTAGAAAACATTGTTGGCGATTAAGATGCTTCCGTTTGATCAATTTAATTACACTAGAAGACATTGTTGCCAATTAAGATGCTCGAACAATTTTCCGACCAAACGTGACATCTTTATTGTTTGGGATTTATTGGGAAGAATAAGTCGCTACAGCTAGCCATTAAAAGCGTGGTGATATTATTTATCATCCTAGAGTTGGAAAAAAGCTGAAAAAGAAAACTAGCAAACAGACATCAAAACCGGAGGAGAAAGTGGTGGTTTTGTAGTTACAGTGTACCGCCGCACATCTGATCCCCACCTTCCTCTTCTTCTTCTTCTTCTTCTTCTTCCATCATTTCCAGTAAAAATAAAACGCCAAAACTGATAAACTCAATAAATCATCAATTTTCCCCATTCCCAAAACCCTAGGAAACAAATTCATTTCAATCCACCGCATGGCTTCGCCATCGCGCAACGAATCGGACCGCCAGCCCTCCGCCACTCTCCACCAGCCAGCCTCGCCTCGTTTCCCCACCGGCGCCGGAGCTCGTAAGATCGCGATCGCCGTCGATCTCAGCGACGAGAGCGCCTTCGCTGTCAAATGGGCGGTGCAAAACTACCTCCGCCCGGGCGATTCCGTCATCCTCCTCCACGTCCGCCCTACCTCCGTCCTGTACGGCGCCGATTGGGGCGCGGTGGAGGTTTCCGTCGACGAGGACGGGAAGGAGAAGTCGCAGGAGAAGATGGAGGATGATTTCAGTAACTTGACCACTTCTAAGGCGAATGATTTAGCTCAGCCGTTGATTGATGGGAACATTCCGTTTAAGATCCATATCGTCAAGGATCATGATATGAAGGAGAGGCTGTGCTTGGAGGTGGAGAGGCTTGGGTTGAGTGCGGTTATTATGGGGAGTAGGGGGTTTGGTGCGTCCAGGAGGACTAGTAAAGGGAGGTTAGGGAGTGTGAGTGATTACTGTGTGCATCATTGTGTGTGTCCTGTTGTTGTTGTTAGGTTTGGTGATGATAAGGATGGTGTTGTTAGTGAGCCTGGTTCGGCTAAGGCGGCTAAGAAGGATGTGTTGGACCTGCATCCTGTGCCGGAGGAAGACGAGCCTGTTTATCATGATGCGTCGGATGATGTGAATGCAGGTATGCAGTTGGCTATATTGGAAAGAAACTAATATGTTTATCGTGATTTGCTGTGAATTGTTTGGATGTGTGCTTGATTGAAATGCTTGTTTCATGATTATTCGTGGTGTGAGTTGTGAAATGGCTAGAAGGAATATAGTGAAAGGAACTTAGCTCTCTTTTCGTATCTGTTAAGTTGTAACTGGCTGCATAGGAAGTATTAGCTCAGGAAAGATGGAGTAAAGAGTTGATAGGCACAAATGGTTAACTTGCCTGTTATCTAGCAGCCATGGTTTCTTATGCGCAAAATGAAAGTTTGGTTGTGTTTCTACCTATCGAATAAATAATGGTTGTCCGAAAACAACCATGAGCTTGTGGGGGGATTTAGAATGATATCCATAATAGCTTGCATTTATGACACTCTTTCCAGAGGTTACCACTTACCATCATTCTATTTCTACATGGTGTCTAAACTCTTAATTGGACAACCTAATACCTGTGAGATCATAGCTTACTTTCTTGGATTATGTGTTAAGAACATATTGATGCATATAACCTAGGCTTGAAAGGTGATCTAGTACAGAGAGTTGATTGCTTATCACGGTGTATATTCATAAAGGAGATATATGTGCTGTCATCAGTTAGGCTCAGTCAACAATTTCTTTAACTTCTATGATATCATTTCCCACCCTGAATCAAATTGTTGAAGTTGAACTAAGTTCAGGAGAAATGCCTATATTTGTAGAATAGCTGATGAAAAGTGCTATGTTCTATGTTAGTGAAAGTCCTCTGAAGTTGGCAATAACGCCGTGAGTAATGTAGGTCTTAATTGCTGTAAAATTCTAAATAGCTCTGAACATTAGGTAATTTTACTATAATTATCTTTATGTTGTCTGTGCGTGCCAAGCTACAGAATTATGCTTGTTAGATTGTGATTTAAGGATCACTTATAGAATTGCAAGTAAATCTGCAGTTGGAAATTAATATAGCCGTCTATTGATTTGAAAATTGTGCTACCAATGATCCTTTTGGCTAATCCTTGTATTGCAATATGCGAATATGATTTGCCACACAAGTACCCGAACTATGAGTCTATTCTTCTCTGATTGTTCAGAATCCTCTCCTTTAAATGGAGTCTGGAGATTTAAAGTTGAGTGGTTGACATGGATTTCCAATTCATGTTGGAGTATACAACATTCATGAGGCGAGGAAAATTGTTTGACCTCCTTTCTCCTTTCCCATCAGTGCCTTCACATACATTGCTTTCCTTTTCTCTACACGGTCACATGCTCTCCAAGTTTGACTCCATCAATCCCATTGTGGCAAACATGTTGTCTCTATTCTGTGAGATTGCTCCGATTCCGTAGTAGGACCTATCTCCTTTGGTTTCAAAGACCAAGTTGGCACAGATTGGTTCTGGACAAAACAGGGGGAGGGAGGTGGGTCCGATTTTAGTGATGCAATCAGCTTCACAGAAGAGAGATAAGAGAGTTCAGAATGATGGAGTCAACTTCGGACAACATGTGAATTGGCCTTAACAACTTTATGGGGAGACTGTAAATGAGCTTTATCAAGAAAATCTGGGTGTAGAATGCTGGATCTAGTATTGTGCTTTGGAAAATCTGAATACTTGGTTAAACACGAACAAAACTTAAAATAGATTTAGTGTTGATAGGATTGAAACAGAGTATCAAAAGAAGAAAAATATATTAGAGAATTTTGTTAGGCCAATCTTCCTTGGTGTGTGGGGACTCCACTGATCTGAGGTATATGTTTGATCTAATCCACTCTGGTATATGGTGGTGTCGACATCTTCATATGTGTTGGCACTCCTATTATGATATACAGGCAAATGCAGGCTCTGTGATTTATTTCCCACTTGTATGATAAAATCCATTGATGTAAGAGATATTTTGAATCCAATTCAGTGTCTGGTATTTAGTGGTCCAAACATCTTCATATTATATGTAAAGGCACTCCTATACACAGTCACAGATAACGGTCCCCTGTAAACTTAAGTGGGAAACTAACAACATTTATCCATTGTTCTTAGTTATCAGTTTTAAATTTTCTTATTTTTTCTTTTTTTCTAAGTGGGTGATGATTGTTACGAATTACTTACACCTTAAGACATAATCCGACACTTGTGGATCTTCCTATTAACGATTCCGACTCAGGAACTAATTTATGAAGGGTTTGTTCAATATAGGTGGAGACAAGGCTTCTTGAACTGATAGAGGAGCTGCTATTTCGGAAGATGTGGATTGTGAATTGTGTGGTTATGGCATCTGAGAGGCTCTGTGCTTTTATGTTGAGGCTTTCCTTCTGTTGATGTGTTGAGTTTGAATGGTAAACTTTGTCAAGAGTTTATTCTTTCTTTTGCTTTCGACCCTGAAATGTATGAACGGCAGTGGTTTCATTACATGTTCTGTAAGTAAATGCTGGAGCTGTATTCCAATTTCCAAAACTAAAGCTTTCAAGATTGTTGTATCTAATGGAAGTCGTGATGAGCTATCCTTTTTTTTTTTTTTTTTTTTTTTTTTTGGTCGAGTTGTCTTTTCATTACTGTGTTTACTGAACCAACAATCCATCCAATCCCAGAACGTGATATAGCCATATAGGTTTCATTTCTTACTTCAGGAAGAAAAAGGCACTAATTTATTCCGTGAACAAAGTATTGGAAGTAGGGTTGTTATACGAGTATGACTGATTCAATTCGATAAATGTCTGATAAGGTGTTTGAATCGAGCTCGAGCCTAACTTTTGTGCTTGTTTTGTTATCGAGCTGAGTTGTTCGTTGATATTTGATAAGGTTCGATTAAATATACTATATGTATTTTTCCATAACGAGCTCGTCTAAAGCTTGAACCAAATAAGCCGAGCTTGAGTATACTTATTTTGTCTCGAATTCGAGCTCAAAATATAGCTCATTTTAATCTCTATACATATGTTTCCTAGTAGACTGTAATCTTCCCAGATTTGTCATGATTGATCATTTCAAATAGGGCTTTGGCACAACCGCACAAGGCAAAGTGGATTTTTCTTGTGCATAACAAGTCCAGGCAGAACCTCAGTATCACTATCATCTTTCTCAACCCCAGATGGCAATTCCCAGTTGAACGAGTACAACATATTTGCAAGCAGAAGCTCCACAGTGGCCAGCACCAACGAGATTCCAGGGCATCCTCTTCGCCCACCCACCCCCGAATGGGATCACCTGAAAATCTTGACCTATGACATCAATTTTGGTGTTCAAGAACCTTTCAGGTATGAACTCGTTCGGATTCTCCCAAGCCTCAGGGTTTCTTGCCACTGCCCACGCATTTATATGAACCATGGTCTTTGGCCGGATCTTGTATCCTAATAGTACAGTCTCTTCAAGTGTCTCTCTGGGCACTAGGAGCGGAGCTGGTGGGTACAATCTCATCGTCTCCTTTATTACCGCTTTCAAGAATGAGAGATTTTGCACGTCCTCTTCAGTTACGATACCTTTTGTCCCAACTAAGTCTCTGATTTCGGTTTGCAGCTTCTTCATCACATCCGGGTTCTTGATCAGGATTGTCATGGTCCAAATTATTGCCGATGCATTAGTATCCGTTCCACCTACCACTATGTCCTGTTAAGAAACAGATTGATAAATACAAAAATGAAGACACTAGCTAATCACAAAATGAATAACTAATCACAAGAAACTTACCATGATGACTGATTTGATGTGATTCCAAGTGAGATCAATTGAACAGGACTTGTCATCTTTCAACTGGATCAAGAGATGAAGCAAGTCTGCATTCACAAGTTCCGGGGTTTTCGAATCCAGATGCTCATCAATATGCTCCTGGAGGAAACCATCCATGTCCTTGAAAGCCTTATGAAGCTTAGACATCATTCCGTTCACCCTATCCACCCAGCCAAACAGCGGCAAATAATCAGAAACAAAAAGCCCTCCTAGCATAGCCTGGCGCTCAATCATAAGCCTGTTGAACCTCTGTTTTCCAGATCCTTCCTTACTGTAGTCCTTCCCAAATGCAACTCTGCAGATTAAGTTGCATGTAAAGAACATCATCATCTCACTCAAATTCAAACTCTGGCCCAAACTTGCCTCCCCAGAGACGTCTCGGATCACACGGGACACTTCTTCTTCACGAATAGGCCGAAAGGACTGCACTTGTTTGCTGCCAAGCATATGCAACACACAAATCTTTCTCATTTCTCGCCACGAGTCGCTGTAACTAGTGAACGCTATGCCTAGGCCATTGTATGATAACACGTAGCACCCGTAAGACTCTGGCCGCCCACAAAAGGCGAGGTCTTTTGTTTTGAGTGTTTCTTTAGCGAGTTCTGGGGAAGAAAGTATTATAACCGGAACTTTTCCCAACTTCATAGGACCGTACTTTTGGGAGAGTTTCCGTAAGTAAATATGGAGGTCGGAAGTGAAGAACTGGTGAAGGTTTCCGATGAAGGGTAGGCCTGGAGGACCTGGTGGAAGAAAAGATTTCGCCTTTGTTTTGAAGAGAAACAGAGAGAACAGAGGGATTATCAATGCTGCAAAGAAGAAGAGGAGGATCATTTTTAGCCTTTTTTGTTCACTGTTTGATTGTGGATAGATAAATATGCCATTTAGAGATGTTTTTTCGTGATCATATACCAATTGTCTTTAACCCAATAAAGTGATAGCCATGTTTCAAATACAATCTAGACGCTGTCATGTTTTAGATATGGTTTGCAGGTCATGTTTGAAGTACTACCTAGATGCTGTCATGTTTTAGATATGGTTTGCTTCTGTCTTATGATTAGGTGATAAAGAGATTGGTTCTATAAACTCTTTCACAAATAGAAGCGAAAACCCGACAGTAAAAATCGAAATAGAATGCTTAGTATATGATATAGGAATATATTGAGTTTTTGTCCCAGCAGATACGCTATCCAAAATCTACACGAGAATAAATAACTACATGATTTAACGGGGGAACTTCAAAATTAGAAGAAAAATCATATAAGAAAATACACTTTGTATAGAATTGTTACAATTAAATTCTTCGACTCCCCAAACCGACCCAGGGGCGAAGCCAGAATTTTTTTCTACCCCATGTTCGACTTTAAATTCTTAAAATGATATAAGTAATTATTTAATAATTTAAACTAATAAATATTAAATACATGTAATGAAAATCATATTTTTTTCTAAACATTTCTCCCTTTAATCCCGGGCTCGTGTTGGTATTGAGTTGGACACGAGTATAAAATGTAAGCTATATAGACAATCAAAATAATTTAAAATTTTAATGTATAATTCTGAATAAAATTATAAAAACATTTGTGGGAGGGGGATGAGCATCATATTTCTTTTCTGCTACGAGTAAGGCTCTGTTCTCTTCGCCTGAACAAAACTGAACTGAATTGTAGTATAAAATATAACTAAGTAGAACTGAACTGAACTGAACTGGACTGGATGGAACTGAACTGAACTTAAATTAATGAGTTTTCAGATGAATAAAACAAAGCCTAAGTCTCCTGGAAGAAGGTCTTATGAAGAGACTAAAAGAGACAGACAAATATTACATTTATATTAAAAAAATATTAGAGGCTTTACTAAAAATATCGGTTATATACATATACATAAAAAATGATATAAAATGTACACTCATAAAACATTACTGATATTGTTTAAAACATTATACATATACTTAAGAACATCAATCCGTCTCTCAGGTCTCTCACTAATACACGTCTCTTAAAAGACTTTGTGTTCTGCTATAAACATAACCTTATTATTCTAAAGTTTCATTATAAAATATAAATTGCAATAAGACCGTCTATATTTAATTTTAAAAATAGACCGATCTATGTTATTAAGAAAAAATTGATGTTCTTAACCAAAACGTTATGTTGTTAATACATTTTTTATTTATTATGAAAAACGTCAAATATTCTTAACTAAACACCCTAAGATTTCAGTGTTAATTTTAAGAATTGTATATTTTTTTTGTCTTTATTGTATGCGAACTTATAATATATATTGTACTAAATATAAATAAGAAATTGGACATATATAAGGGAAATTTCTCGAAAACCACCCCGTGCCGAGCACGGGCTAGCACACTACATAGATTCGCCCCTGAACCGACCCGACAAAAAATTCCCACTTTCAGCACTCTTTAATTTACACCCCAACCCAAACTTATAAGAACCACAAATGAAGAAGAGGAGAGAAAGCTAGAGCCTAGAAGCTTTGTTGGTGCGTCTGAGGCCCTGTTTAGCAAAAACTTATCAGCTCGATGAGCTTATTTTAGTAATAAGCCTGTTACGTGAATGTCCAGCTGATAGCTAATAAGCTAGCTGATCTGATAAGCTTGTCTAGGAAGATTATCAAAAGAATCAGCTAACTGATTTATTTTTACATACCATATTTAGCAAATCAGCTAGCTTATCAGCTAATTGATTTGCTATTAACAATGGTAACTTTATTGAACCTCCTAGTACAGGGTGTCAGTTTACTTGGTCGAATAGAAGATTTGCCAGTGGTTATTTGGAGACTAGGATTGATAGGGTTCTCTCAACGACTTCTTTTCTGGATTTGTGGGACACTGTTAGATTTCATATTGGGATTCGAAATTGCTCTGATCATAGTCCTGTGTTTGTTCATTGTACACGGGAACAAGAGGTTGGCAGGCGTCGTCCTTTTCGTTGCCAGAGCATGTGGTTGAGTCATGATTCTTTCTCTGACATTGTTAGTTCTTCGTGTAATTTGTCCATTTCAGCTACAAGTGCTTTCTCAGTGGTTATTGGTAAGTTGAAGCATCTAAAGGGTGTACTTAAACAGTGGAATCTCATTGTTTTTGGGAACCTGCAGATTCGTCTTCAAGCGCTCAGAATCGCCTCCAGGAGGTACAGGATCGTCTCAGTATCTTGGGACCTACTGATGACATTCCTCATGAGGGATTAGCAGCCCTTTCTGAGTATAACAGCATTTTAGCTCAGCAAACGACTTTCTTGAGACGGAAAAGCAGGGAACATTGGCTGCAGGATGGTGATAGGAATTCCACTTTCTTTCATCGCAGCTTGCAGGTTAATAAAGGTCGGTTTGGTGTCTCCTCCCTTCTAATTGATGGTATTGTTACTCAGGATAGGCAGACTATACGTGATCATATAGTTGCTTACTATGAAGGCCTTTTCGCAAATTCACAACCGACCACGACTATTTATGATGGACTTGCTGATCTTATTTCGTGTGCAGTAACCGCTGAGCAGAACGCGGACCTACTTCGCATCCCTACAGACGATGAGATTCGTAATGTGGTTTTTGGGATGTGCCCGGATAGTGCTCCAGGTCTAGATGGGTTTGGAGGTCGTTTCTATCAGTCTATGTGGCATGTTATTGGGGCTGATGTGATAAGTGTAGTACGCACCTTTTTCATTCATGGACAGTTTCCTCCAGGTATGAATGCCAGTTTTGTCACTCTAATTCTGAAGATTAGGGAAGCCTTGCGTATTGAGGACTTTCGTCCCATTGTTCTAGGTAACTTTTTGTATAAGATTATTGCCAAAGTTCTAGCTGATCGTTTAGGGCGCATCCTTTCTGGGATAATCTCCTTTCACCAATTTGGTTTCATTCCGGGTCGTCGTATACATGATTGCATCCCTTTAGCCTCTAAGGGTGTTAATAGCTTAGGGATTCGTTCCCAAGAAGGTAATCTGGTGCTTAAAGTGGATATTCGAAAAGCCTTTGACACACTAAACGGGAATTTTTTGCTGGCTGGCTTATCACAATGGGGTTTTTTTCCCACACTTTTGTGGGTTGGATCCATCATATTTTTCACTCTGCCAGGCTCTCTATTCTGATTAATGGTGCTCCGGAAGGCTATTTTGGTTGCTCTCAAGGAGTCGGACAAGGGGATCCACTTTCTCCTCTTTTATTCTGTGTGCCAGAAGAAGTTCTTAGCAGGCGTTTATCTCGGGCAGCTGAAACAGGGGAGATCTCGTCTTTGTTCATTGGCCGAAATATTGATTTTCCTTCTCATCTTCTTTATGCAGATGACGTTATCATTTTTTGCAGGGGCCTCCAATAATAATTGCGGGCGATCCTTAAGATTCTAGAGCATTATGCTTCTTGGTCTGGCCAGCACTTTAATCCACAGAAGTCGCGGGTCTATTTTGGCTCCTTCATCCCGAATGCCAGGAAATACAGGATGCAACGAACGCTTGGAATTACTGAAGGTACTCTTCCGTTTAATTATCTTGGAGTACCGTTATTTCGTGGTGCACCACGGGCTATTCATTTGCAATCCATTGCCGACTCCATTATGGACAAATTTGCAAAATGGAAAGGTACTTCTCTATCTATGGCTAGACGCATTTGTCTAGTTCAATCAGTTATGCAGGGGGTCCTTTGTTCATTCAATGATGGTTTACCGATGGCCGACCACCCTTCTTAAACGTTTGGATTTTCATATACGGAATTTTGTGTGGACTGGTGATATTCATAAGAAAGGGGCTATTTCTGTATCCTGGAAGAGGTGTTGTGTTCCAAAATCTTAGGGTGGCCTTAGCATTCGATCTCTTGTGGCATCTAATGAGGCTTATCTCTCTCGACTAAGCTGGGACATTTGGACTGCAAAGGAACATTATTTGGACATCTTTCGTCGTCGATTTTTTCTTCATCAGAATTTGCGATCTCGGGTAGACTCTTCGATCTAGTTTGGGTTTAAATTCTATTATCCCACCCTGGATCTCAACTCCTGGTGGCTGGCAAGTCAAGGTTCAGGTATTCGTTTTTGGTTGGATAATTGGCTTGGTTATTGTATTGCCGATAGAGTTCAGATTCCATCGCATCTTCGGCATCAATTTGAACATCCGATATCAGACTATTGGATTCAAGGAAAATGGGTGCTTCTGGATGAATTTCGTTTAGCTTTTCCAGAGGTTTCTAGGGACATCATTTCTTATCATTGGCTCCTGCAATTCTGATGTCAGGGTTTGGACAAATTCCATTGATGGTTCAGTCTCCTCCAAAAAAATGTATCATAAGGTTCGTACTTCTTATCTACAGGTGAAATGGGGTGATTGAATTTGGGCACATTTCATTCCACCCCGTCGGTCTATAACGACTTGGAGGGCCATCCACGGTAAGCTCCCAGCCATGGATAGACTTCGTCTTATTGGTTTTGTGGGTCCATCCTTTTGTGTTTTTTGCAGAGCTGCAGATGAATGCATGGATCACCTCTTGGTTTCTTGCCCCTTTATTCAGACTATATGGGCCCGCCTTTTTGGCACTTTCCAGGTCCCCTATCGGGATTTTGCGAGTATAAACGAGCTCCTTTTGTTTGCGACACTACAAGAAAACAGTGGTTTAGCGACGGAATTATCCGTCGCTAGGCCACTGCCGATCCGTCGCTAAGGCCTTAGCAACGGATAAAATAGCCACGGAATTGGCGACGGATAGGTCGTTGACCCTCCGTCGCCATTAGAGACGGATAATTATCCGTCTCTAATCTAATTAGGGCGTTCTACCCTAATTCGTAGTCAGCGACGGATAACTATCCGTCGCTAAACAACGAATTAGTTGTTTTTTTTAATTTTTTTAAAAATTATTTTATAATTTTCATCTGTTTTTTCAACAAATATAATAGTGATATGTCACAAAGGGGAAATTGCATTAATTAACAACAACGATTCGTCCAAAAAACAAATTATCCAAAATAAAGTCTACATATCCGAATATAAATCCAAATATCCAACAAAGTAAAAAGTAGCATAGTATCCAAAACATCACATCACTAAGACGAGGGTCCGGGGGTATTCTGGCTCATATACAAGTGGCAGAGCTCTTCCATCCTCTGATTCATACGAGCCTGCTCATCCCTGAGATTTCCAATCTCAGTCTGGAGAGGAGTCACTGCTTCATTCACCATCCGCCGACCGCCTCGTGTGTAAACACCACCATGTCCCTGAGATTGCTGCTGGGACACGGAGAAGCTCTGCGTCAGTGTCTCGCCATAACTACCAAGACCATAAACCCGACCCTTGTTGTCGGGTGGGTTGACCTGTAGAAAGATCCGGTCTTGTTCTTCCACGGACAACTCCTCACCATCGAGTAGCCTCTCCGCAATGATCCGCTCCACCTCACTCTATAATAGTCAAGTGTATACGAAATGAGCTACAATTTCATATTTAATTTATAATACACATGCATATACAACTGTAACACTTAGAAAATACACATACCGCAATAAGCTCGGACTTCTGGTCCACCCAAACGCCGTTCTTGAACTTCCCCATCTTCATTTGCTCTAGGCAAGTCTTGGGTTGGTTCAGGTTCAGCTAAAGAACATTATATATTGCAACAAGTAGTTAGTAAGTTGGTAGGAATGCAAACAAGTGGTAAATTGGTATAAATGAAAGCAATACACATGTGTACAAATCATGTTGTAATCAGAACACACATATATATACTTACCGACATCTGGCGATCAGTGACAACAGCTCGTGACCCGAAGTGATGCCTGGCAGAGCCCTTACCATCTCGCGGCTCAGTCAGCCGGTTCTGCCTGTTCTTGTAGGACTGATCCTCGACGTGATTAATGCTCCAATACTCATGCCACATAGCCCACTCTTCGTCCCCAATATGCCTATACTGTGGCGGCTTTCCTTTGTCTCGGTATTTTTTCATGTCAGCCACCATATGCCTATACAGGTCAGAGCCCAAACTCTCGAAAACAGGCCACATCTGGGGAATAAGGCCAGTCGGAATGTAGTATTTTTTCTACATTCCAATTCCATTCAAAGTAAATATTAATGCCCCAAAGTCACAATTTCAAGATAAACAATGGTGCATTTCACCCAAGTAAGTGGCTAACATACCACACAAATTGTCCAGAATTTACTAACACAATGGTGACTAACATATCACCCAATTAAGTGGCTAACATACCACACAAATTGTCCTAGAATTTACTAACACAATGGTGACTAACATATCACCCAATTAAGTGGCTAACATACCACACAAATTGTCCTAGAATTTACTAACACAATGGTGACTAAAATATCACCCAATTAAGTGGCTAACATACCACACAAATTAGTAAACTAGTTCATTAATCGATTCTCTTTACAAATAAAGCATTGTAACATTTACCACAACAAACTGTAACATTTAAGCTTACCCGAAGCTCATCAAAGTAGAAGTGCTTCGTCTCAGCCTTGAGTGTGCTCCACTTTTCACCTCCCTGGCCCGGCAACTCCCTCCTAAGCTTGAATATCTCATGCAGGTCGTCTGAAGATTGCTGAGGCCACAACCTGCAGTTATGAATGACATATAGAAGAGTACATATATTTATTAGACAATTCATGTGACATATATATAAACACTTATCTTAAGTTATGTTCTACAAATGTATATATAATACTTACTTCCTCCTGCCATTAGGGAACAACACCAACTTCCCCTCCCACGTAGCACCATCGACAATCTCGGTATATGGACACCCGTCAGGCGGGTACTGTCCTGGCCCATAATCACCACCAGATGTCCCCATGCTCGATCCACTGGGAGTCTGACTAACATGAGAGTAGTTGCCCGATCCACCAGGGCTACTCTCAGCAGTTAGTGGTGAACCCTGGGTCCCACTAGAGCTGGGAATTTGATAACTACACTTTCTTTGCCGGGGCATCTGCAAAAAGCACATGACAAACACAAACAAATTGTATTAGTATAAATGAAGACATGAATTGTCATGTAATTGGAAAAGTAAGCATATAACAATTAAGATACATATACTACTCTACACTACACACATACTCTGATCCTCGTCACCAATGGTTAAGTCTACATATATGTCTTCGTGCAGGTCAATGTACTCATCACGAGCGTCTACAGGATTTCTCGCTGTTTCATCGACAACCTCTTTTTGGTACGAGTTGGTAGTTGATTTGTCCTTATGAACGTACTCAACTCTGGAGCGGGCTTGTATGTGTATCGCTGCCAACCATCCTTTATCGGCTTTAGGCTTGGATATTCAATGAACATCACTGACGGCGTGCACGATGCGCGAAGATAAAAGGTTCGTATTAGTAATGCATACCTCCTCCTGGTTAATCTCAACCATTTGATATTGCTCGTGCACCCTGTACCATTTTGACCGGGATCATACCAATCGACATCAAATGTAAGCGTTCTTTTCAGAGGCACCCCGACATATTCAAGCCTCACAATTCGTTTAAGTTTTCCATAGAAATCAAACAAATCATCACCTCCATTTTGATCAGCCCCTTTCACACACACCCCACAATTGCTAGTAGACTTGGACGTGTCAGAATCCATTGTGTGAAATCTAAGACCATTTACTATATACGATGGAAAAATGGATACTCAATTGAATGGCCCCTCTGCTAAAGACTGTAAGTAAGGACATGTGACTTGGTTTACAGGATCTTGGACATAGTCCCCGAACCAATCAGGAAATTCAATTGGAAACTTCTCTTCAAGCAGTTCTTCAAGTGTGTCATCTGCCATATTTGGATCCATCTTCAGACAACGCTTTTTGAAAACGTTGTGGACATGATGACATGATAAGATAGTAGTTAGAAGTTTAAATTTATGTGTTATAATAAGTAAGCTGCTCACCTAGAAAAGATCTTCATAAATTCATCAACTTCAGCACAGTTCGAGAGGACATAATAGTGGGCTGCCTTCACGTCCTTATCATCGACCATTACGTATTCCTTTCGCCCATAGGTCTACCTGAGATCCTAAATATTGAAAGTGTAACTTCATCATCCTCTTGAACTTCATGCGTGTCTGCATTTCTGGCCGGCCTAGATGCCTTAGTGGGCACGTGGTCTCCAAAGCAATAGTTGCAGAAGATGGCAGCTTCATGTCTCACGTATGCATTGGCCATCGACCCCTCAGGCTTACCTTTGTTGTTGACGTACTTCTTCAATTTTCCCAATACCTGAAAGTTGTATATATATTTAGGTAAGATAATGTTCCTTCGAAAATAAGAACATTTTAAGTAAATGGATGCCTTTATTACACACCTCTCGAATGGATACATCCATCGATACTGAACCGGTCCAGCAAGTCTCGCTTCATGTGGGAGGTGAACGGCAAGTGCTCCATAGAATCAAAGAAGCTCGGTGGAAAGATACGCTCAAGCTTGCATAGAATCAATGGTATGTTGCTTTCAAGATTTGCTAACACTTCATCCTCAAGCACCCTTGAGCATAAATTCTTGAAAAATAAGCTCAGATCGGCGAGAGCGCTCCATATAGGCTTAGGTAGTAGTTCTCGAAATGCAACAGGGAGAAGCCTCTCCGTGAACACATGGCAATCGTGGCTCTTCATCACATACATCTTTGTCTTCTTCAAATCCACACACCCTCCCAAGTTCGATACATAACCGTTGGGGAACTTCAATCCCCTCACCCAATCAAACAGCTTGTTCCTAGCTTCAATGTCAATTGTGTAGGCTGCCTTGGGCCACATTCCCTTATCATTCCGCTTTGTCAACTCCGGCCTATTACAAAATGTATCCAACTCAGATCTAGATTTAACTGTATCCTTTGTTTTCCCTGTAATGTTGCAAATCGTGTTGAAGCAGTTTTCGAACACGTTCTTTTCAATGTGCATGAAATCCAAGTTGTGACAGATAAGAAGAGTGCTCCAATAAGGCAAGTCCCAGAAGATGCTTCTCTTCTTCCATCCACAATTTTTGCTAATTTTATCGTTATGCTTCTCCGACCCAAGTTCAGTTACTTTCATAAGACTCAGCTTTTCTATCTCTGCAAGTATCTGTGCACCAGTAAGTTTTGTCGGGGGCCCGTTCATTTCTACTCGACCGTTCAAGAATTGAGTCTTGTTCTTCCTGAACGGATGATCTTTTGGTAGAAACCTACGATGATCAAACCAACATTCCTTTCCGCTCTCCTTCAGTCTAAATGCACTACTGTCGTCCAAACAATGTGGACAAGCATTAAAGCCCGCGGTTTTCCTTCCATATAGCATGGAGTAAGCTGGAAAATCACTCACGGTCCATGAGTGCTTGCTCTCAAGTTGAAGTTCTTCTTCGTTGACACATCATATCTTTGGGATACCTTTTTCCCACAACTCCATCAGCTCCTTGATTAGGGCTGCAAGAACACATCCACCTTGATCCCGGATCATATGGACGGGCACCAAAGATCAAGAACATGAACGGTTCCTTCATGCACTCACCGGGGGTTATGCGGTGTCAGCATAACTGGCCAACAAGAGTACTTCCGGTCACTTCCAAAGGGGTTAAAACCATCCGTACAAAGGCCCAATCGTACATTTCTAGGCTCCGCTGCAAACTCCGGATAGCTCTCGTCGAAGTGTTTCCATGTCGGTGAGTCTGATGGATGCTCCATTCTACTCTCTACCGGGATTATTCTCTCCTTGTGCCACCGCATTTTATCAGCACAAGCACTTGAAGCGTACAACCTCTTCAAACGAGGTGCTAGAGGGAAATACCACATTTTCTTATGTGGAAGATTTTTCTTCTGACGTTTCTTTGAGGCGCCCTCCTTGTAACGCTTGTACCGGTCCTTACCACAGAACTTGCACTTCAGTAGATCTTTATCCTCCTCCCAATAAATCATGCACATACCCTCACAACAATCTATGGTTTCTATGGGCAACCCCATCCCTCGCATCTTTTTCTTCGCCTGGTAAAAGTTGGTGGGAACTAGGTTTGGTTCTGGACAAAGCTCCGACATTACTTGTACCCATTCATTGAAGCTCGATTCAGATTGCTAGCCATTAGCCTTACAACTCATTAGCCGAGCCAACAATGACAATTCGGTGTGCTTACACCCCGGATAAACCGGCTTTCTGGATTCCATCAAGTCGAAGAAGACCTGATCCTCAGGATTCGGATGCTCCTCCGCATCCCCCTCGGTTACTGGCTCCCTGGTGTCCATGAACTCTGAACCCGCAATATCATATACCATTTCCTCAACCCGTTCATGATCATTATTAGCATCAGATGTAGAAGTATTTTGAGTACTTCCCATCAGCTTCGCTTTTCTTTACGCTTCCCAAATTCTCATAATCCATGAACGACTTGTATGTCTCACCATGAGAAGTCCATCGTCATACTCGCCTACAAACCCTTACGTTTCAAGTGTTCCACTACCGCTTCGGAGGTAAAATTGCTTATTTCTACATTTATCTTTGGGTGCAAGGCACTTCATCACCCCCCACTCAAACAATTAGTCATCGGTCTGCAAATGTAACGAAGGCATCAACCCCTTCCACAAAACTAGGTAAAACTCTGCCATTAACTATCCTTTGGTACATCCATGAACGATCGGTGTTCATTGGATGATTATATAATCTGACACGTTTGAATTGATTAGATCGTATTTTTTCAACTCGATTCCCATTTCCCCATTTCTTGCATGTTATAAAGTTTTTGTCTCTTACCAAAATTCCCATTACAAATAAAGCATTCCAACCCTTTAATACGAATTTATAAATTATAAATTACATGCATTTTACGAATGTAATCACCAAATTATATCAACACACTTCATTAATTAAATTCTCATTATTTATGATCTAGTACATGTATAAATTTATCAAATGAAACAATTGCAAATCTTAATTAACATACTTAACATACTTCAATCAAAACTATGACATACTTAACATTATACTAATTAACAATTCAAATAATTGCACATCTCAAAGTTAATTAACTAGCTAGTAAACATACAATTGCTTAAATTAGTCTAAATTAACTAAATTTTCCAAATATGTCAAAAAGATAGGGTTTCAAAACGAGGTACTAAATCTTCATAATTTTACTAAATATACACCAATATCAAATTAATTAAAAGCCCAACATACTTACAAACATACTAACATTATACTAAAAATTCAAATTCACAATCAATATATATCAATTGCACATCTCAAAGGTAAAACATTACCTAATTACATCTAAACTAAGTACTATATACTCTCCATTTACATTCAATTGCTCAAATTAGTCCAAAGTAACAAAATCCCCAAATATAAAAAATTAGGGTTTACCTTCGAATCCGGAGAAATGAGCGGATGGAATTTGAGATTGACGGCAGAATTGACCTCCTTCATTCAAGAGCTTCGAATGGACACGAAGAATGGACAAAATGGTTGAGATTTGGACCGGAATGGCTTTGGCCGAAATGGGGAGAAGAAAGGAAGAAGAAGAAGAAAAAATGGGGAGGGAAGCATTCTGCTTCCCGTAAAAACCTGAAACTCTAGCAACGGATAGTCCTATCCATCGCTAGAGTTTCAGGTTTTTTTTTTTTTTAATTTCTTTTTCCATTTTTTTATTTCTTTTCCCATTTTGGTCAACGAATCTAGCGACGGATAATCTATCCGTCGCTAGTGCTAACGACGGATACGACTATCCGTCGTTAACTAAAGATGGATAAGCCTATCCGTCGTTAAACATAACGACGGAAATGCTTATCCGTCGTTAGTGCTAACGACGGATTTTATCCGTCGCTAGAGCTAGCGATTCGTCGCTAGATAGCGACGGATTCTATCCGTCGCTAGCTTACCGTGGCTAGAAACAGGCTTTCTTGTAGTGCGATAGACAGAGTTTTTAGTCCCCAGATCCTTTCCCTTTGGCGACTTACTATTATTACTGTTATTTGGGTGCTCTGGCACACCAGGAACAAGTGGATTTTTGATGGTGTTGATTTCACCCGCCGTTCGATCTTGACTACTATTTGGGGTCTTGTTGGGGAGGCCAATTCACTTCCTCTAGGCACTATGTTTAATTCTCAGATAGATTTGCAGATTTTGCACTCTTTTAGAATCCGTGGTTGTCCTCGGAAGTCTCCGCAGATTATAGAGGTTCATTGGCAACATCCCCTACCAGGTTGGACGAAATGCAACACGGATGGCAGTTCAAAAGGAGCTCCAGGTGATTCTACGACAGCCGGCATTTTTCGCAACTGTAGGGGCTTTGTTCAAGGATGCTTTGTCTCTCAGCTAGGTTGCTTGTATGCCTTTGAAGTAGATTTGATTGCAGCTATGACTGGTATCGAAATTGCTCATGCTAAAGGCTGGAGGATGCTTTGGTTGGAAACAGATTCAACCTACATGGCAGAAATTCTCCAATTCAAAGCGAGAACTGTCCCTTGGAGATATCGGAATCGCTGGTTGTTGGTTCTTTCTCTCTTGGAGGACATGGATTTTCGAGTCTCGCATATTTTTCGTGAGGGGAATGCTGTTGTAGATGCTCTATCTAATCAAAATATCGACCGGTTTTGGTCCTCATCACCGGATTGCATTCGTTCTCATATTTGTAGATATATGTCTTGTCGGCCTTTTTACAGGTTTACGCAACATTAACGCTTGTGCACTCTTTTTCCCTGCCATAGGTTTTTTCCCACTGGGTTTTTCTATGGTAGGGTTTTAACGAGGTCTGCGGTTGCAACCGTGGGCATTTCTCGCCAACGGTTTATTGTGAAGTTTTGTTTACTTTGCTTTCACTTTGGTTTCTCTCTTGACTGCCCGCATGTGGGATCAGCTTGAGAGTCTACCTGACTTTTTTCGTTGTTCTTCTTTTCTTTTCTTTTTTAATATAAACTCGATTCATTCAAAAAAAAAAAAAACAGCTAATTGATTTACTAAACACTTTTATAAAAACCAACTAGCTTATCAGCTATTCAATCAGCTATCAGCTATCAACTAACTTATCAGCTAGTCTGCTAAACAAATCCTGAGCTGAAGTAGCAAGAGCTCCTTTTAAGACAAGCTCTCGGTGTTGCTCACGTAACCAATGATGCAATCCATGCACATTTTCCTTCCCTCGAACTACAGTAGTCATACATGCATTACTCCAAAAGTCTAATTTAATCAACAAAATCCTCATCAACAGGATGTTATAATTAAAATTAAATCTTTAATATATATATATATATATATATATATATATATATATATATATATATATATATATAAATATATATATATATATATATATATATATACACACACACATACACACACATAGTTTAGATAAGTCTTAACACAAACACTGTTCTTAATCATGAATATGATTAGAAGAAAAGATATTGTTAAAAAACAGTAGACGAGAGGAATATGATATCCCTCAAAATTTAGACTTATTAAATAGATGGGCAATTCTTAGAATTGAGCCTAAGGTTATTTACCAGTTAGGAACTTTTGAGAAATTAGGTTTAAAGCGTAGTAAAACTACTTGAGAATCTCTCACCAGATAATGATGAATTAGTAATAAAATTACTTAGTGAGAAGGATATAGCTGTTTACAAAAACCTTTACAAATTTCTGCATATAGGTTTAGTGCAAATTGCTTTTAATCCTTTTACCTTAGAAGGATTACCTGAGAGTTTTATAGCTGCTCTTAGAGATGGTAGGAACTTGGACTGAAAAAAATCTTTAATAGGAATTATACAGTCTAGTTTGGCCCATGGTCCAGTTTATTTTGATGTTTATCCGAATTTACAATTATCCTTATCGGATATTAATATTTTAGATTCCTTAACATTAAATGTTAAGACTAATTGTTATAATTATATTGCTGGCACAGAAACTATATGTATCTGTTATAGGATTTATTATAAACCTTTGTTTACTTTAAATCCACATTGCCGAAGGGTTGATAAACCTTTAAATGAAACTGTTTCAATTGAAACAAATTTTAGCAAATCTAAAATTACTACTCGAAGATCCATTAAATGGGAAGAAATAGAATTTCCAGAAAATTGGACAATTCAACAGGCTGTGCCCTCACAACCTGTTATTCAAAATAATTTAATAGATGTTATCCAAACACCTGAAGGTTTGGTAAAAATGCAATTTGAAAATAATAACGATTTAATAGGATCTTCTTCGAGACTGGTTAAGTCTTCTTCCATGAGATCTTTTATATCTCCTATAGACTATGTAGTTGAAACTCCTTCTAGGATGTCAACCTCTGCGAAAAGCAGAATGTGAAAATCTGTAGTAACCATACAAGAAGATCATATAGATGAACTTAGAATAAATAGAGATCGTGATAATATTGTTAAAGGAGTTAACTATACTCCAAGTGAAGCAGATATAACTGTTTCAGAAATGGAATTTCGTTATTAATGGATTTAAACCACCCAATTGATTTTAGCCCTGGCTCGTTGGCTAGGCAAAAGATTAGGAATGAATTTAATTCACCCAAGTGGGAACCTTTTAAAAATTGGTTTTTTGCAAACTTTTCTCAAAGTGAAAAAAACTTCTATTCAAGAAGAATTTTATAAAGATTGTGAAAAACATAATACTATGATTCCATTTGTTCCTTGGTTTGTTTCAAGATATGTGGAATAATATATTTTAGTATTAGAAAGAAATTATAAACTTTCAACTGGAAATTTTTTACAACAAGTCTATCCTCCGCAACAGTTGTTTCAGATTGAAAAGGGAAATCATAGTTTTCTAGAATTTGCAAAATTACTGGAAGATGAAACTCTACCAGTAACTTGTAGACAAATAAACAGAATAATTGAACAACATAATTATACTAATCTGTTTATAAATGTCCTTGGAGAACATTTGACTTCTCTAACTGAAAGGGTAGAATTGGTACTAAAAACCATTAACCCTAATCTTCCTTTAAAAGAAAAGGAAAAGGAACAGGATTCAGCCTGTCCTAATATCCAACCACCTCCTGAAATAGCAGACTTTAAGTTAAAATCTATGAAGGAACTCGAGAAGTTCTTAACATAAAAATTCAAAGATATGAAAGTAACAACTTTACATGATGTTGTACAAGAAAATTCTGATTACAAGCAAGTAATCAATGATGAAATCAATAAGCTGGGAAAATTGGCTGATAGACCCACCCAGAGAATGTACTATTATAGGAGACCTTCTCCTATAGATACTTTACATGAGGAACAAGAGTATATCCTGAATAATAGCTATAATGGCAAAAACATCTATGAATGAATCTTAGATGCTTATGCTGATAGACAAAGTTATAATATAATTCATAGAATGCTTATGTATTCTACGATTTGTAAGACAAATGATAACACTGACAAAAATGTTGTAAAAATGATTGTCGCTGTTTTTACAGGACAATTAAAAGGTTGGTGGGATAATTATATTTCCCCTGAAGGAAAAGATCATATTTTTAATACTGTAAAACAGGAGGATCAAGTCTCAGTTGAAAATGCAGTTTATACTTTGGTAGTTACTATTATTGAACATTTTACTGGGAGATATTCCGATAATAGTGAAAATATCAGAACTGTCTTGCAGAATTTAAGATGTAAAACACTGACTGGTTTCAGGTGGTATAAAGATACTTTCCTAAATAGAGTAATGGAATTACCTGAATGCAATAGTCCATATTGGAAATCAAAATTTATTGATGGACTTCCTGCATTATTCGCAGAAAGGGTTAGAAAAAACCTTATAAAAGATAAGATTTCTATCCCTTATGAAGATTATACTTATGGCAAGTTAATTGGAACTTGTGTACAAGAAGGCTTAGCCTTATGTAATGAGATCAAATTAAACCAACAAATTAAAAGACATAATTTGAAAGAGAAAGCCCAATTGGGACAGTTCTGTGACCAATTTGGTATGGATTTACCATCCACATCAAAACCCCATAAGTCGAAAGACAAGTCGGCCTATAAGGGGAAAAAAGAAGAGACATTACTCTCCTAAAAAATTAGAAATCCGTAAACACAGAAAAGAAGATAGAGAAGAAAGAAAACGGATTCGAAAGAAACTTATAGTTTGTCGCCAATGTGGTAAACTTGGTCACTTTGCAACAAATTGTTGGACCAAGCGAAAAATAAACATATTAAAAGCTGATAATGATTTAAAAGAAACTCTTTCAAAAATACTCTTGAATTCTGATGAAGAAAAAAGTATAGACTCTTCTGAAGAATCAGATACTTCTAATAGTACTGAAGAAGAGAACTTGAAAGTTCTTGACCAAGAATCAGTATTGTCTGATTCAGAGTCAGATTGTGAACCTTGTATCATTGGACAACCATGTATCAAGGAAAAAGGAAACACATATAATGATAAATTCTTTAATAAAGAATTTTACAATATTCTTTCACAATTTCAAGGAACTGAATTAAATGTTTTGGATGGCAATAATATTATTGAACTTCTCAAAACAATTAAAGATCAGGAGTTAAGATCTAAAATTATAGATCAAATGGAGAATATTCCCAGTACTTCCTCGGCTTTACCTGAACCAATGGTTTCTCCTGAGGATTTTAGAAAAAATGAGCCTTACTCTATTATAGAAGTCTATAAACTTCTTAAGCAAAGAAGAACAGTCGAAACTCCTACTTCTACTCATGATTTAGAAATAGAAGTTGAAAACCTAAAAAAGGAAATACAGGCTCTAAAAGGAGAAAACAAATTAATAGACTATCGAGTTTCTAAACTCGAAAATTATACAAAAGAAACTAATCACTCTGCTACTGGTGAATCAAGTCAAGGTAAACCTATAGCTCGACATTTTGATTCACAAGTGGATGATAATTTTCTTTCAACTTTAGAAATGGTTATATCCAAAAAATGGTATATCAAAGTTACCTTATTAATAGATGACTATTTTTCAAAAGAATTTACTGCTCTTATAGATAGTGGTGCAGATTTGAATGTAATACATGAAGGATTAATTACTACAAAGTATTTTCACAAAACTACGCATACTCTTTCTCATGCTGGAGGAGAAAAATTAAATGTAAAATATAAGCTTCCTAGAGCTTATATTTGTATTGATAAAAATTCCATTCAAACTAGTTTTTAACTAACAAAATATATTTCTAATCAAGTAATACTTGGTACCCCTTTTATTTCAAAAATTTATCTTTTTACCCACGTGGATAATTCTGGTATTACTGGAACTTTTCAAGGTGGAAAAATCCATTTAAAATTTATTACGAAGCCAGTTAATAGAATGTTACATGAGATGTATGATCATCTCACTTTAAAGAAGAACCAGATGAACTTCTTAAAACAAGAAATAAATTCCTTGACTATTGAAGAAAAATTACAAAATCTCAAATTACAAGGAAAAAATAAAATGATTGAAAATCAGCTCTCTTTAGAAATTTATAATGATCATCCCAATGCATTCTGGGATAGAAAGAAACATGTAGTTAGTCTTCCTTATGAAGAAGACTTTGGTGAAAAAAGAATTCCGACAAAGGCAAGACCTTGTCAAATGAATTCAAAATATTAGAACTTTGTAAAAAAGAAATAGAATCTTTATTACGGAAAGGCTTGACAAGTCCCTCTCAATCTCCTTGGTCTTGTACAGTTTTTTATGTTAATAAATATAGTGAACAAGAAAGAGGAGCTCCTAGACTTGTAATAAATTACAAACCTCTTAATAAGGTTTTAAAATGGATTAGGCATCCTATTCCAAATAAAAAAGATCTTTTAGAAAGATTATATGATTCAATACTTTTTTCAAAATTCGATTTAAAATTAGGTTATTGGCAGGTACAAATCGACCAAAATGATGGTATAAAACAGCCTTCAATGTTCCAATAGGACATTATGAATGGAATGTCATGCCATTTGGACTAAAAAATGCTCCTTCTGAATTTCAGAAAATTATGAATGATATTTTTACCCCTTATAGTGAGTTGATATTAGTTTATATTGATGATATCTTAGTTTTCTCAAAAGAAATTGAAACCCATTTCAAACACTTAGAAATTTTAAAGAAAATTGTTATACAAAATGGTTTAGTTATTTCAAAACCAAAAATGTCTTTATTTCAAACAAAAATAAGATTTTTGGGACATTATATAGAAAAAAGTAATATTATCCCAATAAACAGAAGCATTGATTTTGTAGACAAATTTCCTGATGAGATAACTAATAAAACTCAGCTACAAAGATTTTTAGGAAGCTTAAATTATATTTCCTCTTATTATAGAAATATAGCCCATGATACTGCTATTTTATATGATAGACTTAAAAAGAATCCGAAGCCTTGGTCTGAAGACCACACTCAGGCTGTAAGAAAATTAAAAGAAAAAGTTAAAACTTTGCCTTGCCTTATGCTAAGTAATCCTGCATGGGATAAAATTGTTGAAACCGATTCTTCAGATATAGGATATGGAGGTATCTTAAAACAGATAGACCCCCAAAATAAACAAGAATATCTTGTTCGATTCTATTCCGGGAAATGGAACAATAGCCAGAAAAATTATGCTACTATTGCTAAAGAAATTCTTGCGATTGTTAAGTGTATCTTAAAATTTCAGGATGATTTATACAATCAAAAATTTATAATTAAAACAGATTGTAATTCTGCTAAGTTTATGTTCAATAAGGATTTCAAACATGATGTTTCTAAATAAATGTTTGCAAGATGGCAAGGTCATTTAGCTACTTTTGATTTTGAAATCATCTATAAGAAAGGAGAAGAAAATAGTCTTCCAGATTTTTTGACTCGAGAATATATTTCTTAATTTATCAGGAATGTACCCACGAGGTAGAGGCTCCCCCTCTTATAGAGGAAGAGGAGGAAGGGGATCAGAAAGAATTCTGGCCCAATTTGGCAAACAAAAGCTTATAGCTATGGATTCATCACAGAGTTCTGGGGCTCAAAGCTCGGCAGAATACCAAGAATTCCTTGAGTATAAAAGAAAGAAGGAAGAGAAAATTCCATCTTTTGCTAAAATGGTAGCAGAAGAATATGAAGAAAGTCAAATTAACTATATCGAAAATCGATACCAAGAAGTAATACTTCTATTGGAAAACAGGGATATGCGATGGGCAGACAACCCCTGGACCTTGATGACAAGGTATTTGGATAGGGCATCATATGCCTTAGGATCTTATAAAACAAGATCTTTTTATGAAAATATTTTATCAAACACAGGTTCTTGTGAGATAACACATTTTTCAGGAATACAAAAGGAAGTTTATAACTTCAGTAAAATTTATATCAAAAAGATTATATCTTTTGAAGAATGGGGAATAGCACCCCTAAGAGAAAGGGAATTCTATTATCCCAACAATAGAAGTCCTATTAAATACAAATACTGGGATTACATTGAAGTATTTAATAAAGTGTTGCTTTATGAAAATGATAGGAAAAAACACTCATGGTTTATAAAAATCAGTAGTGAAGCTTATGAGCAGGAGATACCAAACTGGTTTGTAAACTGGTGGAAATATTTTGGAACTACCTGGCTAATATTGCCTGAAAATTTTGCAGCCTTATTTAATGATTGGGTGAAAATTTCTCCCAAAAAGACAGAGATTCCTAAAGGTAATCACTCCTTATATTTCTTTATGGAATTTTCTATACCCTGGATTTGGAAATGGGTACCTGTTATCGGTAATACCGAAGATGAAATACCATGTATTAATAGATCTTATTATACGAAGTTCTGGGAAAAGATGAACAAAAATGAACCAGAAACAAATCAGTTATACTGTACTGATACAATTAGTCTTATAGAAAGAAGGATAAAATTATATCAAGAGAAGAGAAATCTAGCTACCCAAAAAGAGGATTCGCCATTGATCAAATCAGGCAAAAACTCAGCATGCAAGCAAAGGATAGCAACAAAGAAATGCTAATAGAAGCATACATAGAAGAAATGAAAAAAGATCTTCTACAGAAATTAGATGGGGAATCTCAGTCTGTGAAATCAGATACATCCATGGTTCTGCAAGCCAGGTACAAGAATACTATCAGGATGCCCAGAATCCGGATGAAACCCAAGAAGATGTATTTGAGATACTAAAGAGTACTCTAAAAAATAAGCACAAAGAAAAGGAAGAATCTTCCTCAACAATGATTCTGGCAGACAAGGCCATCTGATGATTGGCCAGAGCACTAATAAAAGAAAGATGATGGAAATTGCTCCAGAACAAAAAAGAGAAGCTGAAAGTGACAGCCATAATGTAAAGAACGGTCAGAAACTTACCGGGTGATAAACGGAAGAAAATTAAAGAGAAAAAGCTGAAAATGACAGCATAAGGATAAATTCTATCCTATATAAAGAGGGGAAAGATTGAAGAAGAGGACACCGGCGAAAAACACTTCCTCTCAGTTTTATATTTTGAAATTTGTAATATATTCGAAGTTTGTAAAATACGCGTCCAGTCCTTATTGTATTGTAAGTTGTTTCTTCTTTACTCTTTAGTTTGTAATCTTTTCAAATATCAATAACATCGGCCTAATGATAGGCTAAGTGTGGTTTGTGTTAAGATAAATTTAAATTATGTATTTACTATAATTATGGCAAAAAAGTTTTACTGTTCATCGGTCACTATTCATAGTTACTATTCACGGCAGAATCATAGATAAAAAAGATTTCTATTACTTACTAAAAATAAGATAGATAAGGTTTGGTATTGGAATCCGGCGTATTAATATATTCCGATAGACACATGAAGGTACTGTTTGCCCCTCTAAGCCGAAAAAAATGGCGTCTCTGGGTTGTTTTGTACTGATAATTATGTCTTGAGAAATATATTAATATTGACAGATTATATCCCAGTAATATATATCCTGATGTCTTCTTATTTTTAGTCCGTAATTTGAAGGCCGATTAATCTAATGGTTCTTGCTTGAATTTTGTAATGTATGGATCAAGTGGTTTTGTGATCCATGAACGGAAATAAGTGTGTGTGTGTGTATGTATATATATATATATATATATATATGTGTGTGTGTGTGTGTGTGTGTGTGTGTGTGTGGAAGTCCAGAAACAAAGTTCGACCGGGATTGAAATCCATGTGATCCGGACCAATCAAATTGCAAATGTGGATCTAACTTCGAACCGATAAATTAAAATGGATCTATGAACATATTCTGTAAAAAAATTAGTATACCATAAAACAGTGTCTCCACTTTATACCCACTCCAACATTTCAGTCATCGATCGGCCGTCCAACAACAAGTGGAAAACACAAAATCAACTCGCAAAAGTCATTATTTTGGTCAGAAATTGAGAAGGTATGTTTGTTCTTTTCCATTAGACACAAGTGTGACAGTTTCTTCTTTTATTAAAAGAAAGGGGACTTAGTAGTGACATCCATAAAAAGTTACTACTACCTCTAGGAACGGTGGTTCAACGAAGTCAAAATTGCTGGTTAGAAAGATTACGGCTGCTGTGTTGGACCGGACGGTCCTAGCTAAAAAGACGCAACATAATATAATGGAGTATCATTTTGGGCACGTGAAATAGTTGGGAAAGTGACTCACTTTTGTTCCTTCGTTTAGCTTAAAATCTACACGCCACGGATGATCTTATCCTACAACTTATCCAATAATACTCTCTTGGGGCTCTCTTGCCAAACGGAAAAGAATAGTATAGTATTTTATCGCTCGGATCAAATGTCACATTTATATTTTTATTAAATTATATATCCATGTAAACTAAAAAATTTGGGGTCACACGTTATAATTCCACTTAATCTTCATAACTTTATATATTAATCTTCATTTTCAGAATCAAAAGTGACATTTGATTTAGAACGTAGGGAGCAATCATAATATATACCGGCATATATTCTACATCGGTTAAGATTGAGTTTGATACGAGTATATAGTGTTAAAATTAAATATGTAGACTTATATACTAAATTAGATAATATCATACCAACAATATATGTGGTCTAATTCAAGAGTAATGGTACATTTCCAAAGTTCTAAATCTTGATCAATTAGTTTTCACATCTACACCAGTAAATATACATGATGGATCTAGTATTAGTTAGTAATTATTTTATTATTATTATTTTAAATTATTATTTCATATGTTCTCTTGAAATAAATTATGTCGCCTATAGTTGACTGCCTAAAGCATCAAACATCCACCACCAAATTATTCACCACTACAATAATGTACCATCATTCCCCATTTATTTATGTAGCTAATAATATACTGATTATTACATAAATTATAGTGCACCACCAAATCACAGCCAAACACCAACCATACAAGCTTGATGCAAAATTAGGTCCAGACTACAGGTCAGAATCAGCTGGCTTATTAATGCTATGAAAGGAACACATTAAAGTTGTTTAAGTCTATCTGAAGTGTGCTTTATATTATTTGATGTGATAAAACAAATCATCATATCAAATAATAAACTCTCAATCATTCAACATCCTCTTAAATTTACTATATTCACTTTTTAATTGAGAATGATCTATTGCCAAATTTATAACATGATATAGGTAATAATATTTCTACAATTTGTTTTTTTGACCCACTAGTGAATAGCTGATTATATTTCTCTACTAAAAAATGCTACTAATTGATATTTTTATAGAAATAGTACTTGTTTGATCTAGACACCAAATCTGGGTGAAAATTAAATGAATCAAAATTGCTTGAGACTCTTTGAACAACTCACTTATGGTGGATTCAATCATTTTTTAATGAAAACCACTGATCCCATTAATTTTTTAAATCGGATAAAAGATTGAACTGAAAAAATTACAAATACTATTAGTTTAATTTGTTAAAAATTAAAATACATGTGAAAGTGTGTTGAAATCTCAATGTTCCCCCCACATCGCTTGAAAAGATATCGAACTTGAAATTTTAGTTGGCAAATATTCCCTTTCGAACAAGATTTTTTAAAAGGATGATGTATGAATTGAAATATTAAAGTATTGAAAATGAATGAATTAAGCATGTTAAATTGTATGACCATCCAATAGTTAAGTTGCGATAAGTCAAGAACTATATTTACAATCGTCTAGCCCCAACAAAATCTCCCGAAGGCGTTTGAAATACATATCCTAGTATATACAAAGGGGTGGTCTATGATGTCCTTTGCAACGTTGCCAAAAACCAAATACACATTATAAATAAACTTGATCAAAACTGTATAGGGGACAATAATCCAATATACTCACTCCGTTTCAAATAAATATTTTCATTTTATTATTCTGCGGTCAACTGTGTTCAACTTTAACCGCAAATTACTCTTAAACTATAATAGTCAAGAAACGGTAACGTGTGAAACTAATTCTTATAGCCTTGAAACACTTGATAACATGTAATGTGAGTCCATAACCATGTACTAAAATTAAACCCAGATAATATCCTTGGTTACCCTTTATTTTTTCTAAAAGCATGATATTACTGGTGCCATCACACAATAAGATTAATAATTTAATCCCAATAACAAATATATATTCCCATAGTAATTACATGCCATGGCAAGACAAGACAAGACCTCCCAATATCCAGTGGTTCAAGTTGATTACAAGTTGTGACACAAAAAATCAAAAAATAAAAACTCGCGCCCACCATTAAAATAAAACAAATTATTAAACTTCCATTATCCGAAGCATGCTTAAATACACATACATTTATACCTTCCCTCTCTCATAATTAATTAATTCATCATCATCATCATAAAAATACTAAACACCCTTCCTTTCTTTCTCTAATCTTTCCTGCTTACCTTCCCAAAAATCCCAATCCAAGTCTTTGGTTGCGTTACCAAAAGGCGTCTCCTTTCTTTCTTCACATTATCATCCAAAAAAGGCTTCACCTTTCTTTCTCTCTTCATCTCTTTCTCTCTCTAACCAAAGCACCAATGACGATGGCGGAGAGAGCAAGGAACGCCGATGAGGCGGCGGAGGAGCAGCAGGGGCTATTGGGAGAGAAAGACGTAACGGTGTTGGATTTCGATATGCTCTGTGCAACCGTTGCGATGCAGGTTCAGGAAGGTAAATGGGGGAAATTGAATGGGGAACAAGATGAAGAAGAAAGTGATAATCTTGGAGGATATGGAGGAGGAGGTGGGGTTTTTCGAATGTGGGAAGGTGAGCTTGTTCATGACTGCTTCGAAGATCGTCGTCTTGCTCTTCAATCTACTTGGTACTTCATTCATTATCTTCAACATTGGTTTTTGAGCTGTGTTTCTTGTTTGTGTAAAAATTGAATCTTTTTTGGGCTTATGTTTGGAGGTGAAGATAAAGATTCTATTTTGGTTAAGTATTTTGGTGGGTTTTTCCTAAAAGGGATTCTTTTTGTTTGTTAGCTTATCTTGATTAGTGGGTTTGTGTTTGATGCTTGCAAATTTATATGTGTGCCGAAAGTAAGTTTGTTGGATTGTGGAGCTGAAGTTTTTGGATTCTGCATATGAATTTAATGAGATTCTTATGCTTGGATTGTGTTTTATTGCAGTTGTCCCAGTTATAGATTTGGGAAGAACATGAAACGAGCTGGGTTTGGTTCTTGTTTTCTTCAGGTAATAATATACATCTTTTAAAGGAGCCGTATTGGTTTGACTCCTAGGATTTTGATTCAATTTGGGGTCTTTTTAGGTGTCTTGTTGATTCTTATCTAGTTTAAGTTGGTCTATTCCAGCTGATAAGGAGGTGTATCATGTATGTGTTGCTTTCTATGATCAGTTTAAGCAACTTTTATACCTTATGAAATAGCTGTGCATAAGCCTTGAACAGCCTAATTTGCAAACACAACCAAGTTTCTTGAAAGCCAAAAAAACGCCTTGAAATTGACCTTGAGTAGCTTTCATTCAAAATGATAAGTTTTCCAATCATAATTCATGAGCTTATGAAAGAAGTGAAAGCCGAGTTAGAATTTGTGTGCATCTGTATTTGACATGCTTGTCTAGTTGTCTTAATCATTAGTCTTATGCAGGATTCTTGTGTGCTCATGTGATGAGTTTGACCCATGGCTTTTGCAGGCATCCTTTCACTTGGTTCTTTTCTTGATTGCACTGTCCAACTTAGTTGGCTTCCTAATCACTAGGCAGCGATGCTTCTTATATCTGGCTATTGCTTCAACCGTCTCGATTGCCACATATGCGGGGTTTTACCGCATGCAGATGAGGAAAAAGTTCAATATAAAAGTAAGTACTGTTTTGAATATGGATGACCTATCATTTGTAAATACAGCCATACCTGTATGTTACTGCATTCGGGGCTAGCTGAGATAGGATGCAAAGCAACAGTATCCCCTGTGAAGCTGTGACTATGAACTAGCAAGAAATGTCCCGTGCAAGTTTGAGAATTATGCTGTCCTTCAATCTACTAGTCTAACATCATCCATTTTAATGCAAATAAGGCCTAATGTGTTATTCGATGCACTTAATTGGTCTCATTCCTCTGCCATCTCTTAGAACTAGAAGTACTTGTAGTAGTATTAATTAATTATTACCACTAGCTTATATTATACTACTACTATATACTTTATCTGTTGCCAAGTTTGACTCTGTAGACCAGGTCATTTGAGTTGAACATATTATTACTATACGGTAGTTAATATATTCAGATATTCTCCTATGATTCTTCATCTTTCACTTGTTTTTTCTCACCCATCACTCTTTGTTCTACATGTTTTCAAGTTTCAACTGCTAATCGACTCATTTGCTTATGCAGGGTAGCGATAGTTCTTTGGACGACTGTGCTTACCATCTTGTTTGCCCATGCTGCACTTTATGTCAGGTTTGTCCTCCGTTAAACTGCCAGTGCCATCTGTTCTTAAATTGACAAAATAAAGTTTTCTGAAAATTCATCACGATGCAATGTATAATAATAACGCATCCATATATTGTGAATTTGAACAGGAGTCCAGAACATTGGAGATGAACAATGTTCACGATGGCATCTGGCATGGCAGAGGAGATACTATATGTGTCGGTAACTTCTCCAATGATATTAAAGAGATCTCAGAGTTGGCCCCGCCTGTCATTGTGTCAACCAAGTCCCCTGAGTTCATCACCATGCAAAAGACCTCGAATTGCAATACTGATTTATGACGACATCTATTTACCCGAGTTGCTGCTGCTAAAACATGCAATGCGTGCATCAAGACGTCGTGGGACATGAATGCAGTTCCACCTGGACAGGGCTCGCCAAGATTAGAGGTGCTCATGACATAAAAGGTCCAAAAACTGTGTGTAACAGAACGCAATCAAATTTGTCACTGATGAAGTTATCAGTTGATTAATCTAAGAAGCAAATTTATCAGTTTGATGTTTAATGCCATAAAAACATGTTCTTCAAGCCTGTGGGAAACTTCAACTGCTGATCAAGGTCCTATGCATCAGAGTTCACCTGCATATAGTCAATCTCCCTTACTTTCCTTCTGTTTCGCTGTAAGATTGCGAATTCTGGCCTTCTTCCAAACACGCATAGGTTTGAAACGAGGTGCCAAGGGTGATTTTTGTCGATTTCAACAGGAAATCTTGAGCATCTTCTTCCCTAATCCGTATATCCAAATGCTATCTATTCAGGGGAAATTCATAGCAAATCGAATTCATAATACTAGAACCATATATTAAAATTTGAGATTTATAACATTACAAAGTTGTCTATAGGGATATGTTACATGTTTCAATAACAAACATTTCATTACAGAATTTGAACCAATCCAAATCATATGCATCATAATGAATTATATATCCACGAATATTCAACAATTGAGATGAACTCCACCTTTGATGACAAAAGTTGCACGTGTAGTTTGCCTGCGTGAGAAATATGGAGCCAAAAGCCTTATGGTAATTGGGGAACTCGAACAGACAATGGCTCTGCTCCTGATCCAGGAATTTCATCACCCTGAACCACCATACCCGTGGGGTATGAATCGGGCACAACACTGATGTTCCTAGCACCGTAGTACATTGCCTGACCCGCATTATTAGCAAAAACCGGAGGAGCCATTTCAAACTGTCTAACTCCTGCTCCGTAAACTTGCCCCATGCCCGTAAACCCAACGGGTACTTGACCCTGAGCAACCTGATACGGCTGAACAAACTGCGGCCGCATTGGCTGAACCGAAACATTCCTGCCCTGGATACCACCATCAGGCATATAATACATAGCAGGTACTTGTTGAACTAGTGGATTCGGGTAGTGAAGCATCTGGCCCGGCCCACCACCCGGGTACCCTGTTTGTTGGGAAATCATTATTTTCTCATTTAGCACCATGTCACTTTCTTTCTGATCCATGGCAATTTGTGGAACATGGTTCAATGGTCGGGTTTTTACCGGCGGAAGATCAGGAATCACGGGAACGTTCGGTGGGGCCAGTGGCAATGATGCCGAGTTGAAAGGGGAGGAAGTAACTGGGGCAGGTGAAAGCGGGCGGGAGAGAGGAACGTTGTCGTTTAGTATGCTCTTGGACTTAGTCTTGGCAGGATCATCCGGAGTATCCAACCCGAATAAGTAATCCGGCACCTCGGAAATGATGGACGAAACCTCGGACCGGCCCCTGTCGAGAAACGAGCCGGGTCCAGGGCCCAGCCCACCGTTGAGAGCATCGAAGAACCAATTCTCGCGCTTGACCGAACCATCGAGTATCGAGCTGATGCTACTCGACCTGGATATGCTACTCAAATCCGTCTGGAACAGGAATAGCCTAAGGCGAGCCAATTTCTGATCCCCTGATGCAAAAATGAGGCGATCGTACTCTTCCATCATGTTCTCAACGTCTTCGTCAGTTGCAACTGTGATCAGGGCGTCAAGGTCTTCGTTGGGAAGCTGGTACTTGATAGTGACGTTGGTTGTGCCGGAAAGTTTGGACAATTTGGCTAGCAGGGAGGAGAACGGGACGTGGCGGTTGATGGCTACTATCCGAGTTTCACCTCCCACATAGCGGAGATGATTGTCGTGTGGGCGGGGGAGGATTCTGCCCCCGAAGCTGCACATAAACCGGATGCGCAGCTGAGCAGGGACGTCGGTTGAGTCAAGGGCCATGTCGCTCCTGCCTGATAACGAGTCCGTGTCGTTAACGTCCTGATGTTGTGAGGCCATGGATCACTTGACTTTGATCACTTGGGAATTTCAGAAATGAATTTAATGATCGATTGATAATGAGGCTAGCTAGGAGAAGTGGACTAAATGGAACATGTAGGAATAAATGTTTGTGTTGAAAATGAATGAATCTGATTATAAAAATTAGAAGGGATTATTAATATCATCGCTAGTTACCGACTATCAAGTCATTGGCCAACGATCGCTATGTAACGACACAAGTTTAACAACTTTCCTCAAGTAAATAAATTTATTTGTATACTTATGATGTGATTATTTGTTGTTAATGTTGCAATTATTATCAGAAAATTAACGAGAACGACAATGGTTTGTTTAAAAAAAATTTAAAGCATACGTCAACGCTGCTCCAGCTAAGGTGATTGTAAAAAGTGGTTGGTTTTTACAAAAGATGCAGCCACAGATAATGGCTTTACAATAATGTAGATTATGTAGTGCTAATTCACAACGTCAGTGATGATTCAGATTATAATGTTTACATCACATATCAAAGTGTAGGAATCATCTCTCACTCTAAAAATGCTACGCTAGTTCCATAACTTCCTAAGTTCACTTTTTCAGTGTGACACTAAAAACTTCATAATTATAAATGAATTTATTTTATCCCACTAACTAATTAGTTCGGCTCTGTTTCCTTTGTCTGAACTCAACTCAACTCTATGAAACTGAACTGAATTTATCTGTAGTACAAAAAATAACTGAACTGAATGAATGAATGAATCTGAACTAAACTGAAATTAATGAGTTTTCAGATGAAGGTGACATGAACTTTTAGTGGGATAAAAAAATTCTGAAAAATAATTGAGTTTGATTCACAGATGAAGGTGACATGACCTTTTAGTGGGATAAAAAAATTCTGAAAAATATACATACACACATACATACACACACACACACACACACACACACATATATGGATGGATATAAAGCACAAGGGGCTAAACCTTACCAGATTCATTCAGTTTTACGTGGAATTTTGTAGAATTAGTTGTATTTTAATCAGTATATATTTCATTGTTATTTTTAGTATGTTGAATGTATATATAGTTTTTTATTAAATTTCATATAACTTTATCTACAAAAATCCGAAAAATATTTTGAACATATATTTGAATTTGCCATGACAAGACTAATCCATAGATACCAATCTTGAATACTATTATACCAGATTCATTCAGTTTTACATGGAATTTTGTAGAATTAGTTGTATTTTAGCCCGTATATATTTCATTGTTATTTTTTGTATGTTGAATATATATATAGTTTTTTTATTAAATCTCATATAACTTTATCTACAAAAATTCGAAAAATATTTTGAACATATATTTTGAATTCGCCACGACAAGACGAATCCATAGACACCTGAGGCTAATGTTTAGCGCTTAGATTATTAGTTAGGTGTTCTTATATAATATAATATAATATATAAATTTGATGGCTAAATCCCACCAGATTCATTTAAATTCCAGCCATCCTACTTGAAATTTTGATACGGTTGAGCATAGTCCGAATAGGGGGACGTATTAGTGTATGAGGGATCATTAGGGCAAGGTTATTGCTTGGTGACAAAATTTTATGTCTTATTGTTGTTGAAAATGCGGAAGGTTGGCCAGCCAAATTTATAACTAAATTTGTTCGAGATTATGGCTGGGGTCGGGCGGGATATTTGGGATTTTGGGATTTCGGGATCGGGAATTCGGGATTGGGACATATTTTTCACGTCCCAATCCCATCCCAAATAAAGTCGGGATTTTTTGGGATCGGGACTTTGGGATTTGGGCAGGATCGGACGGGATTTCGGGATCCCATATATTTTGAAGAATTTTTACAACACTCTTGATAATTTTGGACATGCATTTATAATTTCACAAATACTAGTTTACATTAAACATAATTATATAATCCTACTTTTGAATGACTTTAAAAAACAACGTACACCTCTATATGCATAAACCAAACATTCTACAAGTTCGTACGAATTCAACTCGTATCACAAACTAACTTGTTTTGTTTGTTTTTTTCATAGGTTAAACATACAACGGATAGTTAGATAAACAAGTACCACCCAACATCAATCTTAATGATATAATTAAAGAAGAAGAAAAAGTTGCATCATAAAAGAGTTGTCATTTTTGTGTAATATATAGCAGTATTAATTATTTATTGATTTATTCATTATCCCATTTTGGATCCCAAATCCCAATTGGGATGCAAAATCAATCCCAATCCCGTCCCAAAATTATATATGGGAATTCGAGATTGATCCCAATTGGGATCGGGAATTTCGGGATAATCCCAATCGGGATCGGGATTTTCTCAATATCCCATACCAAACCCCCACCCCTATTCGAGATTTTGAGTGGCAATATGTAGTAATTGAAATATATTGTTCTTTGGTGATTAAATCTTTTAAATCGATAAATTTTAGCTTTTGACCCCTTTGTTTCACTTTTCAAAGAAATTCAGGTATCTGATGGAGAATTTTATTCCATGAAGTTTTGTCAGGTTAAACGTGAGGCTAACGTTTTAGCACATAGATTATCAATTGAATATTTTTATGATGATGTTGGTTTGGTAGATTTGTATTATCCATACCAAGATCGTTATGTAGGGGAGCACATACCACCCCAGGGGTTGTCTCGATTAATTTATTTTGTCCTCCCATTTTTATTTATTATTAAACGTAAACTATATCGCGGCATCGCCACGGCAATTTCTATCCAACTGAATTCAAACCCGTTTGGAATAATGATGTCCAGACTCGAACCCGTTCCATACCTTTGTGACAATACACAAATCGCAATATTTTATGGTTAAGTTAGTGAAGAGTCTCCGCGAGGGGTTGGGATATGTTAGGGGTGGGTGCAAAAAAAAAACCATCGTAACATTTGAAATTATATTTTTAGAATAATAAATTTTGTGTGTGGTGGTGGGGGGACATACCACCTATTCAACCCTGTTAACTGCGTTGTAACTTTTGTATTTTATTTTTGTTCGGGATGGAGTATAAGTTAGTAATTAACGTGTTAGGTACATGTAGATTACCAGATATAAAACTATCATATCCCTTTCAAAGCATATACGTCATGATGAGTCGTATTTTACATTTTATATAGTTAACATAAACAAAGATCCAATGATATAGTATTGGACGAAGAAGGACTCCACACAGACACCACGGCCAACGTTGTTTGTAAGGAATTTTTACTATCTTATTTTCTCGATTAATTTATTTATCATTAAAAGTAAACTATACCGTGGCATTGCCACGGGTTCGGGGCGGGGGAGGGGGCACCCCAGGGGTTGTTGGGAACCAACCCTGTTAACTGCATTATACACTTTTGTATTTTCTTTTGGTTCGGATTGGAGTATAAGTTATTAATTAACGTATTAGCAGAGAACCCGATATAAAATACTACTCCCTCTGTCCCGTGGATCTGGACCCAATTTGACTTTTTCGGTCAACCGTCTCCAACTTCGACTATGAATTAATCTTAAACCGTAAATGTAAAATGTTCAATTAATTTGTATAATGTAAAGTTTCATTATACAAATTAATTGAACATTTTTCATTTACGGTTTAAGATTAATTCATAGTCGAGATTAAATCAAAAGTCAAACTGAATCAGATTCACGAGACGAAGAATATGTTATCAACCCGTCGAGTCCTGAACGGGTTTGGGTTGGGTCCTACACCTTTCAAAGCATATACGTCATGATGAGTCATATTTTATATTTTCTATAGTTATAAGGCACAATGATATAGTATTTGACGAAAGACTACACACTAACACCAATAGGGTTGTACGAGCCGATTCGAGCCGATTTTCAACTCAATCGATCATTGCTCGTATGATGTTGACATGTGATCGTGATCGACGATCGTCACACATTTGAGATCGAGATCGGTTCGTCATGTTATAAAAAAGCTCGCGAGCTTATCGAAAATGATCGATTTGTGAAAAAATTAAGGATAAAAACATTTATTCTAGTAAAATAATAATAATCATAATCATAATAATAAAAACAATAATAAGTATAATAATAATTATTATTGTTATAATAATAATAATAATAATAATAATAATAATTATTATTATTATTATTATTATTATTATTATTATTATTACTATGTGCTCGGGAGCTGCTCGCAAGTATCGAGCTTTTCATCTTCATGATCGTTGCTCGATCGAAAATGAGTCGAGCATGCTCGTGTTGACCGATTTCGATCACGATTTGAGCGTTGACGAGCTTTTTCACGAGCGCTCACGAACAGCTTGATTCATTTACAGCCCTACACCTCGACCAACATTGTTACAAGGAAGTTTAACTATCTTATTTTCTCGATTAATTTATTTTATCCTCACATTTTTAATTTATTACAAGTAAACTATACCGTGGCATCGCCACGGGTTAGTACTAGTTAATCATTAAAATGTGAGAAACATTTTAGTATTATTATGTAATAAGAATGAAAATAGTAACTTAATTTAATTTTTTTAGGTGCTTTTTCTTACACACCTCATTTAGCCCTTTTTACCTTCTTTTTACTAATTATTTAGGTGTGTTTTGTATATAGTTTGTGTAGTTTTTTTTGTGTTTATTGTGTTTACACCTTGTATCTAGGTTCTAGGTATTTCCGTGAATAAGCGAGGCTATAATGGTGCATTTTGTTGCGCATTACCAGAAGTTCGAAAGCTCCAAGGTCTCAAAGGTGGTGGAAATTGGAGTGCGATGGTCGAAACAGAAGTGCATTTGGAGTTCCGATGAAGTTTTTATGGCCGTTTAAGTGAAAACTTGCGATAGTAGAACTACTTGGAGTGGTCTAGTCGTTTTGGGCATAACTTCTTCATACGATGTCGGATTGACCTCAAATCGGCGGCCAGAGAAATCTGGTGGAGCAAGCACGCGACCGCGTGAAATCAGTGTGCGCGGGCGCGATCATGCGCCCTGATCTGGGCAATCGCCCGCTTGCCTGGCGTTTTGTAACGCCTCTTCTCTTCTATATGTCTGCGTTTATTTTTTTTATCTCTGATTCTTGTAATTTCAAGAATCCACTCTTCACTCCACACCACACTTCTTTTCCTTGCAAGAATCCCCCATAGGATTTGTAGGACCTTTTTATGTGTGTTCTAGTGCGCATGGATTAGGTACAGCAAGGCTGAAAGGAAAAGAGAAGTCTGGTACCAAAACCCGCAAAAGATGAACCCAATGAAGAGTTAAACTATTGACTATAATGAAGCGCTACCCGGGAGGCAACTCGGTGTGATTCAAACTTCATATCTATTTGCATTGCATGTGGATTTTTTTTAAACAAACTGCTGGTGTAAGCTTTACACCATTGCTCTTGCATCACCTATCATATTGCAGATTCTAAGTTCCATAGAAAATGTATATAACTTATCACAACTAGTCATAGTATATTTCACCATTTCTTACAGTAGTTCACATATCGCTGACCCTTGCTGACCACGTAACCTAGAGGCTTGAGCTCCTCCTCATCTTCTGCAGGCAATGCTGAAGCTTCATCATCCCCAGCCAGTGCAGCTGCTTATACTTGATCATTACCAGGAGGTACAAATAGTGCTAATAGGGGAGCTGGACATTTGGTGGTTGCACCAGCAGCAGCACACCGCACAACTCCTCCAACTCATAATACGTCTTCGAGGGGGAAGACGTACCACCTCCGCCCATGTTAACACCTTAGAAGTTGGGGGCAGGAGCGAATAAGGAGCATGTTGCTCAATGCGCCTGGAGGCAGGGCAGCTTTGATGTTTTTCCTTTTATTAGAGCTTGATCTGAGGTAGACATCAATAAAGAAGATTTCGTACCTGAGTTTAATTTGAAGAAGAACAGCTCACTGAACCTTAAACTTTTGGTGCCAAAATGTAGATTTCGATTATAGATTTCGTAGCTGAGTTTGCATGTAGATTTCAATTAGCATATTTTTTATCTTTTGAAAAATTCATAGAAATTTATATTAAGTCATTTTATTAAAAAAAAAAAAAAATCGAGCAACCGCGTACTCATATGTACGCAATGATCAGAGAGTTCTGTCACTGAGAGCCATGCGATCGCCCGCTATAAAGGGGGCAATTGCCAACTTGGAGCAGGCGAGTACGCCTCAATTTTTTATTTTTTTATTTTTGTTTTACTAACCTTCTTTTTAGCATTCTCTTCAGTTTTTTACACTTCTAGGTTCCATAAATTCCTTCTTTACTCGCTCTTGTGCTCGAGACGTGCAATTGCTCGGTTTGGGGAGGGGTATCAGAATTCAAGGAATCTCTTTTTGTATCAAAATTCACTAGAGGAATTCGCAACTCAAGGTTACATTCGATTGCGTAACCATTTGTCTGCAAACGCTTGGATTAGTAGAATTGACGACTCTACTATTCAATTGAAAAATGATTTAGTTTCAATAGTCGTATCTTCATTGCAATCCTTCACTAGCTAGCTCAAGTTGAAACCACCAGCCCATATCCCCTTTGATTGATATAAAGCTCGTGTTAACTGTCTACTATGTGTGTTATTGTTGAAAGAAAGAATTGGAAATCGTAAGACGCAATTCTAGTTTGAAACTAATCGTTCGAAACACCAAACAAGCTTAGTTAAATCCTTTGAGAACGACACTCGGGGCAACTTATCAACTCACTACGGTTTTCTAGTGATCTTTGATTCGTGTCTTTGACTTATAAATTAAAGACTTGATTTGATGCATCATCTGTATTTTCCGTTTTGACCTTTTCCTAATTTTCCGTTCAAACAAATATGAGAAAATTACATTTTTATCTCAAAATATCTTGTTTCTTCTTAATTTCCCTTGAATTATGAAAAATCTAAACGATAGGGGAACATAACACAATAACACGCACACTTTTAGATACATGCAAACATTGCACGTGGATATCCGCATGACTCCGATCCCCTGTCTGATGTAGTGATAGATATAATCCGTCTCAAAACAAAAACAATATTGACGTTTGATTCGGAACACAGGAACGACCCGATCACTAATGGGTCGAGATCGGGTCCACTGAACCGGTGAGGTTACTCATGACTGACCTACACACGTCTCGTTGGTATATTATTGTCCATTGTGGGTCCGAACCGCACGAATTTTCTTTTGGAATAACCAAAATGCCTCATACCAGAAAATAGTACTTATATATCATTTTTTTCACCCGCTTTTAACTGATGTGGTATATGGATTATTACACACACATTGAGATTTTTATTCAAATTTATACAAGATTGAAGATTGTCATGTAAATATTAAGTAGTAACTGATTTGTGTAGTTATAATTAATATCATTTTTAAATAATGGATAAATAATTACCCCCTCTGTTTGATTACTTCATACATTTGTCATTTTTAGCCGTCCAACATAACTTTATACATTAATAAAAAGGAAGCCACCATACACTAAAAGTACCCTTTTCGACACCTTTTTTATATTCTATCATTATTTAAACTTTTTACATATAACTACGCGACAACCTAAATCATCAAGAGGTGGTCTAGTGGTAAGGAGTTGAGGTTGTATGCAGGAGGTGCAGAGTTCGAACCCTGACAGCGTTGAAAGGAGTTATAAGATGGTTGAGGCAAGGAGTTATAAGGTGGTTGGGGCGGAAGACAAGAAATAGTGGTAGTTGAGCCCTTGTAATATAATTAGCTTATTCAAAAAAAAAAAAAAAACTACGCGACAACCTTAATGTATGAAATTTTCCAAAACGGAGGGAGTATGTCAAAAAATAGGAAAGAATTTGCACAAAGTATTGAAAGAGACCTAAAAACTAATTTACGTTCTTAACTATAAGTATAATCTTTGCAACAATATATATAATGTTTTATGATTGTACATGTCATGTCATTTCTTAAGTTTTACGTCTATGTATAACACCGTTGTTTTTGTATAATGTTTGTCACTCTATTTTAGCCCCTTATAAAGGTGAGACTTACTCATGAATATGCAAGTTTAAATTACTCCCTCCAATCTGAAGATACTTTCAATCTGGTCAACGAATTTGACCACAAGTTACTCTTAAGCTCTGTTTGGCACTAGTTTATCAGCTCAACGAACTTATTTTCGAAATAAACTTGTTACGCAAATGTCTAGCTGGTAGATGATAAACTAGCTGATCTGATAAGTTTGTCTATGTTTATAAAAAGGGGTAATTATGTTTTGTACCCCTTAAATTTGAGCCAATTACAGATTCATCCCTTCTATTCAAACAATTACAGATACACCCAAAATTACCATTTTCGTTGACTGTCATGCCTACATCAGCTTTCTCTTTGTACACGTAAATTTCAATTCCTCTCTCTTGCAAAGAAAAGCAAAATGAAATTCAAATTCAAAACAATAATTAAAATAAAGCTAAAAGAAATTTAAAAAAAAACCAACAAAACCTTCCACTGCTCATTACCCGCTAAAACCAAACTCTCAACACCCTGCTTCCGTCTTCACAGAAAACCAACCATCTCTCACAATCTGAAGCAATAATCGGTGAAAATTTGATGAGCTCAAATTATACTCTAAATAACATAAGAGAATAAGCTGTAGTTGTAGACTATGCTTAACTCGGTATCGTTCTCTAGGGAATTAATCAGGTTATCACAACGAATGAGAGTAAACAGTTTGTTTGTAAGTAACAGATAGATTTGAGTGATTGTACTTCTAAAACACAGATTAAAACAGGAAACAGATAAACTGGTTTGATCAAAGAGAGAAGATGAACACAATAGTAATGATCAAGTAATGATAATTCGTTCTAGGGCAATCATTCATATTTGTCACACGGTGGTCGGCGTACAGAAATCAATCAATCCAATTCAACCAATTGTTATTTGAATGTTTTGAACTAGAGAAATCGTGGGTCGTCAATCCACGATCCTTAACCGAAAACGATTTTGAGGATTTAAAACTAGCTTATTGGATTGAAGGTTTTACGAAGATTTCAAACTAGACGAGCCTATATGAACGAATACGAACCCAAGAAACGAATACGCATAACTATCACATAACTACCGCATTCAGAGCGGTTTAGCTACTCATGATTGAATCAAGGATGAAAGAATGCATGGTATTGAATACGCAAGGCATAAACATGGTGATAATCGCATGCAAGATCATACAATTCGATAAACAGAAGAAAATACGAATTGAAGATAAACAATAGAGAGTTATCAATAATTACCAAGAATTCGATCCCAATGATTCGTACAAGATGAAAACCAAGCTGGTGCCAAAGATCAATCAATCCATGTCAAATCAAAACCTAGTTCTAGGAGCTTTTTATATGAAAAAAATCGAGTATAAGAAGTTATGGCAAAAGAGGACCTAATCCTGACCTAAAAAGGAAAAAATATGTTGAATCTGGGCCTTCTTGCCGCTCGCTGCGGCGAGAAACCCCGTGTAGCTCCTCTTTTTGCCTCGTAAAATCTCGCCACGGCGAAAATATCCATTCGTCGCGGTGAGCTTAAAACCTCCGTAACTTTTTCCACAGACATAATTTTCCGATGCTTTAAAAACAAAAATTGTATATATTTGAATTATCTTTCCGTGACCACCGAGATCAGGTCAATCGGACATCATATGAGAGATTTATGGCGAAAATGGCTAGACTGCTCCGTAAAACTTCACTTTTGCAAGCTTCGCTAAAACGGCTCTCAATTCTTCGTCCGAACTCCGAATCCACTTCCGTTTTCGCCTAGTTACTCTAAATTCAAAGATCTATAACCAACGTTTTCACTCCAATTTTCACCTTCGGGACACAAAAATCCTACAAAACACAAACAAAGCACCAAAGCATAAAAACGCACAAAGACACTATAAAACCATAAACAAAGACTAACAAAGACCGCTAAAAAGGACCCAATGAGACTCTAAATTATCGTCTCATCAAAAATATACTATCAAAGACGGGAATTGAAGTGTTTGTAGTGTCGATTTCCAGTGAGTGGGTGCGCAGTGTCGTTTTAGGGTTGTACGAGATGCCATTGTTACAGGTAAAATCGAAGCTTTTTTTCTTCGATTAAGCGTATAATGTATGTTATTTGTCATTAGTTTGCTTCGTTTCCACCTAATTAGAACGAATACTGGTAGAATTTTGCTTCTCAGACGTAAAAACCCTATTTTTTTTTTTTTTGAATTTGTTTGAAGTTCTTGTTTGTTCGATTTTTATGTATGTGCAGCATATATTATGAACAATGAGATGATGTTTTATGTTAATTTGTGTGTTTTAGTAGTAATCGGGTGCTTGTTCTGCCTCTATTAAGTTTTTTAAAGCCATAATTGTATGTATTTTTTTGCAGAAGAATGGGAGTTTACAATATCAGGATACATCATGGGAAAGACCTATTTATGCTGGAGAATGTTAAGAGTAACAGGTATACTCATATGAAACTTATGAATGATGTGTTGTCTACTGCTTTAGAAACACTCCCCACCACAGAAAATTTATGTTTTAGTATGAAGTGTGATTTGGAAGGCTCACTTGAACAGTTAGAGCTTATTATTGATGATGATGTGAAAATGATGTTTGAATGCAATAAGAAATTTATGGAGGTGGAGTTATATGTTGAGACTGGTGAGGTTATACCCCTAGTTATAGATGAATCTACAAGGAAGAAAAGGAGGGGGAAGTCTATATATGGTGATGATCTTGAATGGTTTGAACCAAAAGCTACTCACTATAGGGCTCCTACCCCTGAAGATAATATTAGGGAGAGAATGGAGAGGGTGTATAGGAGTAGGAAATGCAAGACTGAAAGTTGGAGGACTAGAGCACCACAAGGACCACCTAAATCACCTGAGTATGTGGTTCTGACTTACAGTGATGAGGAAAATGACCCTGGCATTAGACTGTTTGCAAGTGAAACAACTGATCCTAACCCTACTTACTCTCCTCCCATTCAGTCTCCTATTCCATCTCCACCAAAACATGTTCCTTCTCCCACTCACTCTCCTATTCCTTCTCCCACTCACTCTCCTCCCATTCAGTCTCCTATTCCATCTCCACAAACTCAAACTGAACAAGTTCACTCTCCACCAACAGATATCCCTTCTCCCATTCCATCTCCACCAAGAAATGACCCTGCTCCCACTGATAATGCATACATCTCTGGACCTCTTGAGGATCAAGAAACTCAGACCTACATTGATGATTCAATATTAAAGGATTTTGATGTTGAAGAATTCCTACAAACTCATTTTGCTTCTCAGAACCAAACTCCCCCATCTGTACCAACCCAAAACACCCAGCAAAACCAAAATGCCACACCTGAAAAACCTGAACAAGCACAACATTCCACTTATCAAACTCAGAGTGACAAGAAGGGTAAGGGTAAGAAGGTGGTTGAAGAAGACAGTGATGATCATAATGATTTAGATTGGGAGAATGATGAGCCTCAATCTTATTATATGCATGAGTCAGAAGATGAGGAAATTGGGTTCACTAGAACTGATTACACTGGTGCAACTGATACTGAGAGTGAGGATGAAACTGTAGATGTTGGAGGTGGAGATAGGACAAAGAAGAAGAGAGGTGGGGACAGAAGTGAAGTGCCAGGGGAGGGGAGTGATGATGACATTGATGACACTGTTGTGAGTGATGGGGACTGGGTAGATGATGAGTTCCAAACCAACAATCAACAATGGGAAAAAGAATTTAAAGTTGGTGAGACTTTCAATAACATTCATGAGCTGAGGACAAGAGTGAAGAACTATGCCATCAAAGTTAAGTGCAAATGTCTCCTATTCCTTCTCCCACTCACTCTCCTATTCCTTCTCCCACTCACTCTCCTCCCATTCAGTCTCCTATTCCATCTCCACAAACTCACATTCAGCTTCAAATGTGATAGGATAAAAAATGAGGACTTGAGATTCACAGCAGAGTGCAAAGGGGCTGGTTGTAATTGGAGGTTGCACGCCTCCAAAGTCAATGGGACTGCCATGATAGTGAAGACATATCATGGAGCCCATACTTGTATTAAAGAGGTGAACCCACAAGAAACTGACATGAACTGGTTGGCTAGAAAAAATCAGGAAGAGGTGAGAAGGCATCCTAATATGGATAGTTATGCCTTGATTAGTTGGGCAACTGAGAAACTAGGTGTCACAGTCCCTTATATGAAGATGTATAGGGCTAGGCAAAGGGTTGTGGAACTAATTGGAGGTGATCCGGAAGAAGTCTTCCAAATGATGCCTAAGTATGCTGAGATGATGCACAGGACCAACCCTAACTCAGTTGTTGTACTTGAAAAATATGAAATTGAGATGCCTCTACTGTTTAAGAGACTATTTATGGGACTTGATGGATTAAAGAGGGGTTTTTTAGCTGGATGTGCTCCCTTTGTGTTCTTTGAAGGGTAGGTTTGGAGGCATGCTCCTTAGTGCAGTTGGGACTGATGCCAACTGTGGCTTGTTTCCCATTGCATTTGCAATTGTTGAGAATGAAAACAAGGAGAGTTGGAGCTTCTTTCTACACTGCCTCATAATGATGATTGGTCCTTTTGATGATGGTAGACCTTGGCATTTTATGGCTGACAGACAAAAGGTAACTATTACTTGTTTATTTGCACTTCTTTAACTTGTGTTATTCTCTTGTTGATTACATTCTAAAGACCTATGTACTTGTTTTAGGGACTTTTCCATGTCATTGAAGAGCAATGCCCTGAGGTTACAAACAGAAAATGTGCTAAGCACATTTATGATAACTTCAAATCAAAGTGGGCATCTAAGGAACTTAGAAGATTCTTTTGGCAGGCTAGCACAACATTTACAAGGTACTCATTCAACAAGGCAATGCAAAGGATACAAAAATGTGAGGCATGATGCCTACCAATGGCTAATGAACATTCCACTTACTCAGTGGGCAAGACACTCATATGACACTACTGTGAAGATAGATCATGTCACTAACAATCTGAGTGAGTGCTTCAACTCATGGGTGGATCCAATTAGAGCACAACATCTTGGAAGGTCTGAGGCAGCAAAATATGAAAAGGGTGCAAGTGAGGAAGAGGCTTGGAGCAACTGTGCAGTCAGTAGCAATGCCAAAAACTTTGAAGAAGTTGAATGACATCAGCTCAGCTTCAAGGTAAATTGATTTGATATTGTTATTTTTGTGTACTGTAAGTATTGTGTGATCCATTTTTTAATGCAAGCTTATATGATTGTAGGCATTGTAGAATAGTAACTGAGAATGGCAAGGTGTTTGAGGTGGAGGATATGAGTTTCAAGTTTGTTGTCAATTTGGAGACTAGGAGTTGTGATTGCAGGAGGTGGGATGTTAGTGAGCTTCCTTGCAGACATGCTTGGTTGGGGATTTGTCAAATAGGGGGGGGGGGGGGGATCTCATCTCTTATATGTCAACCATACAAAACAAGCTTTCATCCTTGCATATGAGATGGATTTGAATCCAGTTCCTCAATACCATTTCTGGCCTGAAGATTTGACAAATGATGAGTGTTTCCCACCTATTGTGAAGAGGCCGGCAGGCAGACCAGCTGTGAATAGGATAAGGCATCCTTCTGAGCCACCACATGCAGGAGCTAGAGGAATAAGAAGTGCATTTAAATGCAGCTTGTGTGGCCTAACAGGTCATACAAAAAGAAAATGCACCCAACCTGTAAGTTACATCCCCTACAATAACTAATTATTAGAGTACAATATTACTTTAATTCCCTAACTTGTTCTTGTCTTGTTTAAATGTCATGTCAGGGAGGAGACCAACATAGAGCTAGGGCTGCAAGGAATGCAAGGACTGGAAGAACTTCAAATGATGGTGCATCTATAAGTGGAACTGGAGCAAATAATGGTGGAACAAATGCTGGAGATGGAGCAAATCCTAGAAGAACCCAGCAAAACAAGAGAAAGAGAAATGAAAATGGAAATGAAGGACCATCCAGTCAGAATATGACTCCTCCTAACTTTGATAATCTATGAAGGTTTCTTGTGTTGTTTGAACTTCCTTCTTTTGTCAGAAACATTTCTTTTTGGCCTGATAGTGCATCTGATGGTACTGTTGTTATGTTGCTCAATGGTGCAGTAGATGGCTAGGTTATTATGCTTGGAAGTTTGTTGATGGATTGTTATGGATCTTGTAAATCTTTTTTGTCATTGCTTGGCTTTATGTATTACTTGACTGGATGGATCATTTATGGATCTTTTTTGCAAGTTTATTGATGGATTGGTATGAATAATTTTATGCAAATTATTGGTTCATTCATTTCTGGAAAATTTTGCATACATACATGTTACCCTACATATTACATTGGGACTATTACATTACTACTGCATCACTAAACATTGCCTAGAAGATGCATTTCATAATCAGACAGAACAAATAGACAGCCAACAACACTAGGTTGAGTGAAATGAGTTGCCTAAGTCCCATGTAGGGATCTTCAACTCTTGCTTCAGCCTGCTCAATCCTTCCATTTGGGTCAACTTCATCCACCCTTTCTTCTTCCAAATTCTGCTCCAAGGTGTAGCTAGGCTCGCTCTTCGATTGGAGTACACCAACTAGACCAACCATGTATACCGCACCTATGGTACAACCTTCCCAGATTTGTTCTTGAAGTGGAGCGTGTTATCGTCGTCCTCCTAACACAGTCGAACTGTTGACAAATTCCCGAACTGCCACTATCAGTCACCCTTGTACTCGAGCTACTTGAATGCATCTTGAGGAAGTGTGTGCAATTGTGGATCAAAACAAGTGAGGAGAAATGTGAAGAATGGAGGATTTATAGCCAAACTATCAAAAATAACGGCTAGTTTTTTCAAAATTTTCAAATCAATTACAAATTAGTCCCTCTAATATAGATAGCTAATTACAGTACAGCCCACACGTGATAGTCACGTGGTTCACTAACTAACCGTTAAAACTAGATTCAAATCAATTACATATACATCCCTGTAATTGTGATAGTTAATTACATACACACCCAACTGCCACTGGCGCCAAAAGAAAAGGAGGAAAAAAGAAAAGCAAAAAGAAAGAAAATAAAAAGAAACCAATTAAGAAAGTCAAAAATCAATAAACTGAATGGCATTTTCATTATTACTGCCAACTTTATCATCCACATCAACAAAATCACATGACAGGTCACCACTTCCGTTGACTATTGGGTGTATCTGTAATTAGATTTTTTTCATGAGTAAAAAATGGGTTGATCTGTAATTGTTTGAATAGAAAGGGCTAAAGTGATAATAGGCTATATTGCAGGGGTGGTATCTGTCATTTTCCTTATAAAAATAAGCTAGCTAATCCAGATAATTAATTCACTCAACACTTTTATAAATACAATTAGATTATCAAATCGACTATATAGACTAAAATATAAAATATAAAGTTATACATATCTTTGGAAGGGAGTGAGTATTAAAGTACTGAGGCTCTGTTCTTCAAATTGAAATTCTTCGAATCGAATCAAATCAAACGCTAAAATCAAACGAATCAAGAAATTACATTTGTCCCATTTTTAATAATAATGAATACTACATCCGGTCCATTAATAAATTCGTAAGGAGACTTTTTACGACGTTGATCAGATTATCATAAATTACACGACAAAAGAATATAATAAAATTATATTATAAAAATAAATTAAGTATATTTGACTAACATAACTTTGTTTTATACTTTTTTGTGCGTAATTTGTAGAGTTTGGTTTGACTTTAGTTTGGTATAACTTGTTTTTTATTTATTAAGTTTGAGAAAAAACTCAACGTATGCTTCTGAGTTTACTTCTATTGTTCTAATATCTTCCAATAAAAGAACATGTCGATTTTTTGTTAGAGATGTACGTACAAAGTATGTGAACCAGTTTGAATGGTACTCTCAGGTTCCTGTAGTTTCTTATCTTAACTCAACTTTTACGGTAGAAAAGAAGGGTAATTCGAATCGTAACTATACTTTTTATTTCATTGATCTACTAAAAGTCGTGTTAAAAAGAAAGAAAGAAAAAGGTTGAAAATATCTCAATTGGATAAATTTTCTTATTTTCCTCGTACAAAAGATGGGTTGTGTAAATAAATGATAAAATATTAATAATAATAATAATAATAATAATAATAATAATAATAATAATAATAATAATAATAATAATAATAATATGAATTTAATGAACTTAAGAGAGCTGAACTGAAGAGAGCTGAACTGAAGACGAGCTGAACTGAACTGAACTGAACTGAATGGAACTGAACTGAACTGAACGAGTTTTCAGTTGAAAATAACAGAGCCTCAATTTTAGGACGAATATGTATGGAATCTGTTGGGAATCATGAAAAGGGAATGATTCTCGGAAGGATAAAAAGGAATACGAATGGATCTGTTAATGAATGATGAATCACACGGTTAGTAGAGTTTTAATGATGCTACAATTCTAATCAAACTCCCTATTTTTGGTATCTCCACCTTATTAATCACGTAACTCAACAGACTAAACTATACTCGGAATCAATCGTCTCAATCAATTCTACCCTATTATAGTTATAAAAAAAAAAGGAATCCAAGATTCTTAAGGTTCTTGTATATATATAAATTACATACATACTCAATATACCATTATTCTCTTATATCTTTACGATTATGGATCTATAGTTTTCATTCTTTTTGGTCTAACAAATCTCTGTTAAACATATAGTGAAGCCATCAGCCATGGCTGACGTTGTTCCGAAAGAGAATGCAGCTCCTGCTAAGCTCGAGGTTTGTGTTAATGCATTGATTTGAGAATCAATTTCTTTTTCGGTTTTGACTATCAGAATTGAGAATAACTTGTGTTGCGCACGAGTAATTTAGGGGATTTGACTAGCCCTAATGTGAGATGTTAGTAGTCGTGGTATGGTTATTTCTAATATTTAATTGTATACGAAAATCAGGTAGTGGGGTTGACGGTGGTGTGATTATTTCTAACGTGTGATACTTTTTGACTTTTTTGACTTTTAACAATGAATATGTGTGTATTATTTTGATGAACAGGGAAAACGTGCTGGAATTGTGGTGTGTTGGTTTCTTGGATTTGGTTGCCTCGTTGCCTGGAACAGTATGCTAACCATATCTGATTACTACTATCAGCTATTCCCTGTAAGCATAAAACTCTATCAGAATTAGTACTAAATTTCCAGTTCTTGTCCCAAAGATTGAATTTTTTTTCACTTTTTTGGGAACTTTGTCAGTGTTGTTTGTTCATGAGTATCAATTTAGGCTCTACATATTCACTGTATGTGTGGACTATTCCCTGTATAAGCATAAACACTATCAAAATTGCTAAATTTCCAGTTCATGTTCCAAAGATTGAATTTTTTTTTTTAAATACTTTTGTAACTTTTGCATTTGAAAGTTCTGTCAAGGTATGGGAACTTTGTCAGTATTGTTTGTTCATGAGTTTTAATTTAGGCTCTACTTATTCATTCTACTTGTGGAGGAACTTAGATTATGTGCAGTCCCTTGCTTAAGAGGTACTAATATAGAACGGAAACTTTGTCATGTTGGCAGGACTATCATCCTTCGAGGGTACTTACTCTTGTTTACCAACCATTTGCGTTTGGAATAACGGCACTCTTATCTTATCATGAGGCTAAACTCAACACCAGGAAACGGAACATAGTCGGATATACCATCTTCTTCTTGTGTACCCTCGGCCTCATTCTGGTATATGTCCGATCCTCACAAGTTCGTTTAGGCTATTCCATTTTCTTGATTTATTATGTGGCTTATATATTACATCTACACCAGGTGGACCTTGGTACCCGAGGGAGAGGAGGAGTAGGTAACTTTGTTGCCGTCTGTGTTTTTGTTGGTGGTTTTGGAGTTGCAGATGCTACTACTCAAGCTGGAGTCGTTGGAGATCTAGCTTACATGTGCCCCGAGTTCTTGCAAGTAATAATCTTTTCCTTTTCTAAGGCCTGTTTATATTTACTAGGTGGCTACAGTACAACTCATTCGCATTATTCCAAAAATGTTTTGATAAATGCAATATGTCAGAACAACTTAGGCCTCTGAGGCTATGATTTACATATAAACCATGTTTAATGAAATACTTCTATAATGCACCTTTATGTCATTCTTGCAGTCGTTCTTTGCTGGTTTGGCTGCATCAGGAGCGGTGACTTCTGGTCTGAGGCTTATAACAAAAGCAGCTTTCGATAAAACTCCTAATGGCCTTCGTAAAGGAGTTTGTAAGTTCTTTTCTGTTTCCTGTTTGGTTATATTATCTTTAAAATCATGTTCTTTTCTTCCAACTTGAGCTGTAAAGGTGTCATAAGAGTATGCTTGCTAATGAATTAGATTTTTTGAATTTACATTGTTTTATTCACCCATATGCCTTATAATGTTTGTAACCATTCTGCAGTATTGTTTCTTGCCATTGCCACATTGTTTGAGTTCATTTGCATTTTCCTCTATGCCTACGTGTTTGTCAAACTGCCTATCGTGAAGTACTTCCGGAAAAAGGCGGCTCTGGAAGGATCTGAGACGGTATCATCTGATTTGGCTGCTGCTGGGATTCATATGAAAGCCAGCGAAATAACAGTAAGAGTTAATTAAAATCCTAACTAAGAATCCCTATTTGCAACACTTAAACATGGAGATTTTATTGAGAATTTTGTTATTATAGCAGGTTACTGAAACAAAGCTCGACCGGCTAAGCAACAAGCAGTTGATTTCTCAGAACTGGGATTATGCATTAGACCTCTACTTCATATACGTTATCACTTTATCTATTTTTCCTGGCTTCTTGTTTGAAAACACAGGTACTCAGCACAGTCTCGGCACTTGGTAAGTAATAGTACGAACAGCCTTATATTCGCAATTTGATCCCTAATAATTTCATAAACCATTGCTAATTCGAACTTCTCTTCACAGGTACTCGGTTGTTCTAGTGGCGATGTATAATTTGTTGGATCTTGTGGGAAGATATACTCCTCTTATGGACTGCCTCAGAATTAAAACCCGAAAGTTCATAACAATTGCCACGTTTGCACGTGTTGTTCTCATCCCTTGTTTCTACTTCGCCGGTAAATCTGCAGCTCAGGGATATATGATACTCCTGGTATCGTTTCTAGGCATAACAAACGGCCATCTCACTGTCTGTGTACTCAGAGCAGCTCCAGAAGGTTACAAGGTAATAATAAATCCATCTAAATCCATTGAAAATTATCCTAACCATTGATTCTTTTAATTGTAATGTTATTGATGAGGTTTGTTCATGTAGGCACCGGAGCAGAACGCGTTGGGCAATTTGCTCGTTATGTTTCTTCTTGGAGGCATCTTTACGGGTGTTGTTCTTGACTGGTTGTGGCTTATTGGCAACGGACCATTTTAAGGGAGTTCGAATGGAAGAAAATTCTAGTTTGTCTCGTCACAAATTAGTCTTAATACTCATCGTACAGAAGCTAGGTATTGTACATAATTCTGCAGTCTATTAAGATCAGTGTCTGATCATAGTTTAGAACCATGTAATTCTTCTACCTACTTTTTCTCTAGACATTTTGGCTTTCTGCTGAAAGAATTTGATTTACAGTTCCATTTAGTTTTATGTTCACATGTTCTGGATTCTAAGTTGATTATGAAGTACAACTTCTGTTGATTCTTCCATTTGAATGTTTTCCTTTAGATACTCTCTTTGATTATGTCACCATATTTCTCCATAATTTTACTATCATTGTTGCTTAAATCCTCCCAAACATTCCAACTCCAATTTGGACTAAAACTACTTGCGAAGTTTTCACAAAAATTGTGCTTGTCCAAACGAACTGTGATTGAAAATGAAATATTTCTAAGGAGTAAAATGGAATTTCCTTGTTAAGCCAATGCCTAAGTTCATGGGTACGGATAATTAGGAGTTTATTCTCCAATATTCATGGTTCAATATATAAAAAGAAACTAGAAAGCATTTATTTTGACCATTAACTGCCAATGGATAAAAATGACTTTTGAATCAACTCCATTCACAGTTATCCCCAGTCAATCCTATAAAACAAAGACATTCATATGAATGCCAGATAATTTTCTCAAACAAAATAATTAACAGAGATTCCAACATTTTCATTCCAAAGTATCAATATTTCTTGCAGCATGCATTGAAGTTTTCATGTACTTTCCTTGTGTTCTACTTCAACTTTCCACCACACAAGAATCAAGAAAACATGAAAACATAAATGTTCAAGAAACATTTCTTCATTTCTCACAATTTTACATGCCTGCATAAGCTAAATCATGTCTATAACATCAATATTGTTTCCTCACAACATATCGCTACGCAACCCTGTAAGTGTTTTGATTCGAAACTATCATAAAAAAAAGAAAGGGAGTATCGAGGTGACATGGGAAAAACCCGAAATTGGATGGACCAAATTGAACTACGACGGATCTTTCAAGCGCAACACGGGGAGATCAAGCATTGGAGGGATTATCAGAAACCACAATGCGGATTTTGTGTTAGGGTACGCAGAATGCATTGGTAAGTCCAACAGCACAATAGCAGAATTCGCTGCTCTTTATAGAGGCCTAGAGATCGTGCTTGAGAATGGTTGGAGTGACGTTTGGCTGGAGGGGGACTCCAAACTCCTAGTCGACATAATAACGAATAGGAGAGCAGTTAGATGTCCAAAGGTGGAAAAGCACGTTGCGAACATAAACCTGATCATGCCGGAGATCAAGAACTGCGTACTCACGCACATTTATAGAGAAGGCAACAGGGCAGCAGATAAATTCGCGCAGCTGGGGTATAATAGCAAAAGTCCTCAGGTTTGGAGAGGAACATGTCCGCCTGAAGTTCTGAAGATTGTGAATGAAGATGCACAGGGAAAGGCAATTTTAAGGAAAAGATAAACATGCTGTGCTAGAGAAAGTATCCGATCATAGGATCGAAAAGGAGTTTAAGAATGCGACGGTTTGTTCCTTTCTCGAGTTTATGTATGTATGAACTATGAATATCAAACCGACTATAAGATATAAACTTAGTCTCGAGAGGAATATACAGAACACAACTGAATATACCTTATTTCGTACTGGATAATCCCCATAAACACAGACGTATATATAACTAACTAGCTGAGACACTTATTCCACTGGATTGCACTGCCTTGCCCTTGCTATATATCTCGATCATTATTTTTGTGAAGCCAGTTAGCTTAATATTAAAAGAAGTAATGGAACATGGTGTACTGAAAACACTGATGACAAGGATAATGAATGTGTGGTGTTAGAGTGTGCTGAGGACACTTTGATATAACACTGAAGACACAGGACAGTTAGAAGTCGAATCTAACTTGGTTTTCTTTTACTTAGTGATCAAGAATTCGTTTCTTATTAGGAGTAGAATTCGAATCTTGCTAGGAAAAGGAATGTATGTTGATTTCTCTAGTATATATACACATGTAGGTACTAGAATAAATCGATGAGAACATAGAAAGAATACATTGAGATTTTCTTGAGAGAAACACGATGAGGAATAGAGAACGGAGCTCGATATAGCTTGATAGGTTTGGTTGATTCCTTGTAAATTACATTTTGATTCTTGGTTATCCCGTGGATGTAGACAATTGTCAAACCACGTTAAATCTTGTGTTTATTTTCTTGCGTTTGTTTGTTGGTTGGTTTGGAGTTTATTGAATTGAATTGGGTTGTTTTGATCAACAATTTTTGTGAATTATTTCTATGCTGCTTCATCCTTGTGTGATTTGTAATACAGGGCAGCAGCCGGTAGCCCCAGGTCGTTCTCCCCCACGAAATTGCACAAGTTAAAATTGCTCCGTTCCACAGGACGAACTCTCACAGACTCCATCGGGCCATCACGTAACGATGAATGCCTTTTGGTGGGGCCGGTCCCATGTACGGCATTACCTCCCTACCTGCAATGTATATGATATATCACCACAAATTTGTCAATTGACCTTTAACATAATGGATTATGATCAACTGATAGCCAGATAGGTGACGAATTCGAAATAGATAATTACCTTCGGTGGCATCATCTCCTTCTGGGATATCAATCACCATCCTGCATGTATAATGAACATGACCAATTACAGGAACACACATCAAATTGATTAATAGCTAGAAAATTATTTGCCAAACTAGTCTATGAAATGTATCTAGTTGTTACAACTTACAAATATTGAGAACAAATGATATAGTGTATCCTTATATCTCTAGTAAGTCAAATGATATAGGGTATCCTTGCAAATGATTCTGATTATTAAAAATGTTCAATTTAAAAAAAAACAGTTTTCTACATGTGCTACAATAAGCAATTATAATCAATTTTAGAATCTAGGACACATTAGAAAGCTATATATACCAATGGAGATACTCTCGGTAAACAGGTTCACTTGGAGTAGGAGCATCAGGATCAACCATCACCTGTAAATAATTACAAGAGACCTCTAATTATATATACTGATCATAGCATACTTCAGTTTAAGATACTTCCAATTAAGCTCAATGCTTAACTAAATAAATAACACAGTCTCTGGATATATATAAGTCATGATCAAAATGTATACAGTATGTTGTTAACAACATAGGTGATTTTATATATATACAAAAGATGCATATTATTATTACCAATCACCTTTCCGTGGACCAAAGGGTCCAACGCCATCTGTTCCATTTGATCCGGAGTTAAAAACTCGAAGCAAATTGAAGTGAAAACTGTCCGGATTGACGTGTACGAGTGCTCAATTGAATGTTGATAATAACTGATATCAAGTGATGATCATGGGTTAGGATATATAGGCAATATCCAGAGAGATGACACGTAGTCAAATTAGTGTGGGAATGGACACGTGGCACTTGGCATGGTCCAGTCACCAGTGCCAAGCGGCAGACTGTTTGGGCCTATATTAAATGAGTTCATTGGGCCATGGTTGATCTGGGACATGCAGAGCTCATAGGCGAAGTGGTTGACATCTCATAGACTCATACTATGTATTCGAATTTTATGACCGATAATCAACCCAGGTCAAAAATGTTCGTCTTGTTTTAGGTGAAAAACTAAAATATATGAATGTGATAAACTGTATTTTTATTGTGAAAATGTAAGTTGTTTTTTTAATTTGTTGGTTGTAGGGTAAATTCATTTTTCAGTAATGTATGAAGTTTTGTGGTACGATTAAAAATGACAAAGTGTATGAAGTTCCTTGAGATGAAGGTAGTATGATTTTGTGAGTTAAATGCATAACACCCCCTGAGTTATTAATAATGTGCGCGAAATCCCCCTGAGTTATCGAATTAGTACCAAACCCCCTTGAGTTATTAAAAATGCCCTTTATTTTTAAAGTGTGTGAGGTACACTCTCATTAGGGATGACTATACATGTTTGTTTATGTTATCTTATACCAAATTAATGCAACCAAAAAAAAAAAAACCATAGTTATTAAAAATATGCGCAAAATCCCATTGAATTCTTATAAAGTCATTATAATACCCTTTTACATGAATACTAAATATACATGATGAATTCGTATTGTGTGCAGTTTGACTCGTTAGTCCAAATTTTCAAAAATATTAAAATTACTTAAATTTGAGCTATTAAAAATAGTAAAACTCTACTTTTTTCCTGGTTGATGAACAACAAAAATCGATCACACACTACTGGTTATATAGCGCTGAAATATATAAATAACAACCATAGATAACACTAATTAAAATTGTCACTACATATCAACAACATATACCAATTCATTATTAGCATGTAAACGGAAAAAAGTGAAGGCAAAAGATAATAAACTGAAACTATGAATGTCCAGTTCAGTTAATTTGGACTAAGAAAACCTAAAAGAATATTCATTGTCACACCTAACATGAGCACGCCGTAAAAAAAAAGGCTAAGGGGGTTCCACGCACATGTTTTAATAACTCAGGGGGTTTCGCGCATATTTTTTAATAACTCAGGGGGTTTGGTACTAATTTGTTAACTTAAAGGGGTTTTGCGCACATTTTCAATAACTTGTGGGGGTATTTTGCATTGAACCTATGATTTTATTGGTGTTTAATAAACTAGACGACAAACTATTTGAATAAATATGATGTTTTACTCAATTAACCTAATTTTGTATGATTGTGCATTCAAGATGAGTTGGGTGTTTACATAAGTAGTAATAAACTTATTCTTTTTTTTTTTTTTTTTGAAACGGCTAAAAATTTATTCAACTCTCTCGAGAGTATAAGATATACTCTACAACAATACACGAAAAGAAAGGATTACAACCTCACTCCACTATTAATACAACAACCAAAACCGAGAAGGAGTAATAAACTTATTCTGATTAAATGGTTAAAGTATTCATCTAGTTTGAAGCTATAATTAACATGCTCGCACTAAACATATACATGATCTATATCCTGATTCGGTGAGAGCATAATGATTTGCATATTTACTATCGTATATTACTTGTTATCAAATGGTTGATCAGTCCGGCTGAATAAATTTAGTCATGATCATACTCGATTGTAAATACATCGAGCATCGACCATGAAGGTCACGAGGGTTATAGCTCTCAATTTTGAAGCTCTACGAAGCTCGAGATCAAACTCGTACTCGACTTAAAAATTAACATGAACTCGACAAGCCCCAAACACGACTGGACTCGACTAGTAAACACCCTAGTTATGTTAGTTGGAACTTACATTACCTTATTATGGTTGAGCATAACTGCATATTAGTATATTTTAAGCTAGCTAATTAAACTTTATCTCTGAAAGTCAGGCCAAACATTAAGCCAGTGTCTCAGCAACACCAACATGAGTAACATATTGAAACTAAAACATAACGACAATTTTGTAATTTATAAGATAATATATTAAAAGTGAGTAAATTAATCAAAACCCAATCATTCTATCTTAAAATCAACACAATAATGTGCTATATATCGTAATCATGCACAATTAAAAGGAGAAAGTCTAGGCAAACGGGCAAACATTAGCTAGTTCCCATGAGTGAACAAGAATTTCCATCTTTTTATCAAGAGTTTCTTCAAGAATGTGTACTATAACTAAGAAAAAGAAAGGCCACAAAGAAATCATGGATTGTAGGAAGTTGAGAAAAATGGTGTCAAACAAAAGAGGCAAAAGACATAAACTCACTTTAGAAGTCTCAATTATTATTATTCCAAAGTATTCAAGTGTTTTTTCTTTGGTCGGTCGAACAAGAAAGTGATGCTTTTGTTTTAGGATTTGGTCGGCTAGCTTAATTGCGTAACTCATTTACCGGACGTACACCCATTAATTAAGGTGACATTTCGTTGACACGTTACTCAATTAGTCTTAATTTTAATCATATTTAAACTTGATGACGTTAGCTTTTCTTAATCATATATTCATATAGTGTTTATCTCAAACATTTACTCCCTCGGATATTTTAAAAGTTTCCTAACAATACTTTTTTTTCCGAATTTTGACCGTAAATTACGCTCAAACTACACGACAAAAAAATATAATAAAATTATATTATGAAAATAAATTAAGTATATTTTACTAATATAACTTTGTTTTATACTTTTTACGTGTAATTTTCGAATAATTTACGTCAAAGTTTGAAAAAAAAATCTCCTTATAAAACTTTTAAAATACCAGAAGTAATATGATTTAACTAAAGTGGCCCGCATGGACAAAATCCGTAAGGCTGTTCTCTGGTGTATTAGTTTAATCTCCGCAAATTTGATGCTATAATTAGACACAATGTCACAAATTTCTCCTATGTAAAGAGCACAATTCTATCTATCTCGGAGCAATTTATGGAATTTGTGATGACAAATCACATCCAACAAGAAGTAGGGTCGAATCGAGTATCATATCAGAACACGAACTTGAACCCTATCGAGTATAATTAATTTGATACACCTCAACTTGTAAAATAAATACTATTGTAGAAGAAGAGTCCAATTCGAACAGATCAAAGAAGAAATAAGATGGAATTGAAATACATTTTGGTTCGTTACCCGATCCAGCCCGTCTTAATTCAGTGGAACACGGAAGAAGTCCTTGGCATGTTAAATCCCATAAGAACAAAATTCAAATAGGCACATTCCAGTTGCACCTTCCGCAGTGAATATCGAATTGTACCAAAGTCGTACAATTAGGGTTCATGATACAAAGATTCAAACAGTGTGTTCTTTGGCCGATTCTCTGTGATTCGTTAGCGATTTTTACCCTTCTAACATGTCTCGAGCTCAATTCCTAATCGAGTGTCACTAGACTAACCTTGACTCTTAAAGAAACGAACCAAACATAGAATTCAAATTTGAGTTCGAACTCGATATCAAATATAAAATATAATTAAAACTAAAAATATATATAAATATAAGAAGTCATATATTACAACTGGACATAAATAATACGACTTTATGAATCTTAGTCAGAGTCTAGCTCGACTTAGTTGTTAGAGAAACTAGGATAATAGAGCTCGAGGCTCGACTCAATAATCTTGCTGAACGAGTTAAATTCAAGTCTTAACAAGATAAATTGAGTATTTATTATTCTTCCACTCGCATTATAGCAACACCAATCAATCTTAAACCTAGCCCAAAAAAATCGTTAGCAGTGTTAATTATAAGAGTTGAGTAGAATAGGTTAAGGCAACTACAAAGTCTACGGTCGACGTACACGTGACGTTGCTGTGAACGCATGCCCTAGAGCTTTCGACACAACAAAAGGTCTTGATCTTAAAATGAGATTGCTCATTTATCTTATCATCGTACGGTCACGGAAACTTATGTTGTCAATTAATTGTCGTGGTTGACTACTGACTAGTTCTTCTTATTTAATTTCTTCAAGAATTACTTGATTCGAGCTGTATAACACAAGTTACAACTTTTTTGTTTGACCTTAGTGTGTACATGCTAGATCCGTTCAATCATCATACGTTTTATCCTAATAAGTCACATCAATTTATGAAACCTTATCAAATTACATTTTAGCAATCTATAACTTGCATAGCTATCTATAATTAACTTGCATGCCTAAATTCATCCATCTCAAAACAATCCATATCGAATAATGCTCGAGCAATTATATGTCTTTAAGTGGATTACACGTACCACTAATCAATAATGTCAGCATTAAACGATGAGGGAAAAAAAGCGTATTGTTATGCCTAAAAACCTCTTTTAAATATATGAGTTCCAAAGTTTGGAAATAGTTGCTCCTCGAAAAAGGCTATAAGGGTTGCTCCCGTAAAGCGGTCAACGGGCATGCACAACTCAAAAGAAATGGGCTAGTCCTTTCTAGCCCGTCTGTCTTGGGGAAACATGCCGAAGACTTAATTGTAGCAGTTCCAAGCTAGTTGCTCAGGCCTCTTAGAGTAAAAGTACTTACTCCGTCCCGAATCATATTACCCACTTTGACTTTTTCCAGTCAACAGTGTCCAACTTTGACTACAAATTAATCTTAATCTGCAAATGTAAAATGTTCAATTAAATTATATTATAAAACTTTAGTCCTTAAATTACCATAATATAATTTAATTGAACATTTTACATTTACCGTTCAAGATTTATTCGTAGTCAAAGTTGAAAACGGTTGACCGAAGAAAGTCAAAATGGGTAACATGGGACGAGATGAAGTAAGTATTAAATAGTGAATTTTGAGATACCTAGTCACCTTATACAGTGCGTTATTTATAGTGTCCAAGAAACTAGGTTAATGTCCTTCCAGAAGACCATCATATCACATATCCGACTAAGGTTGTGTCAGTATCATGGGTCTGCCCCTCGAACCACATTTTGGATCAGGGATGAGGGATAGTAAAGAGATAACCTCTGAGATTATTTAAGTGTTGTTGGTCGGAAATTCATGTTTCTCTCGAACAAGACTCGGATGCAAATTAATCTAAATATGAAAATATCATGGACATGCTCTATAAGATATGAGACAACTCTATCCCCTTACAAGATCTTTTACGGGTCAGAAAAATCCCTTTCTACAATTAATTCGTAGTAGTTTGCATCATAATACGTGTAAATATATTTCGATCCAATATTAAATTTGCGAGTTCCTTACGGATGCAAACCAATTATATGGATTCTTATTGAAACACTCGATTGATCAAGAACATGTGCATTTCAATAACTACTCGAAAGCTTTGACGAACGGCTTCATAATTGCATGGAACGATAATTATTAGAGGTGAAAAATAAAAAAATAACACAAGAGCCAAGCCATAATTTTGACAAAAGATATAGCCAATTTAAAACACTTTACAATGGTCCCCAATTACATTGTCCACCTTCCATAATATTACATGTGTCTTACTTTTAGTCAACCCTACTTTTAGGTGTAGCACAACCATGCAAAAAATCTTTAATTAAAAACAAATCGTACTTACGTAAAATCCTAAGTGGCACCACTACGTGTCCCAGCGATTCCTCATCTCCGGCCACTTTTTACGGCGGTTACGCCATCACGGACACACACTGTCGGGATCCATTTTTTTTTTTTAAGTAACAAACCATATATTTCATCAAATCATCATAATACATCCAGGCAGTCAAAAATCTCACATATTTCAGAGCCCTGTGCAAACTTATAAGATTGAGCCAAAAAAAAATTTAAAATGAATAAACAATACAAAAAAGGCACGGCATACTATAATTGGCTCCGCAAAATAATACTAATATGAAGAAAATCTTATTACTAAGAAAATTAAGAAGTTCAAAAAATACAAAGTAAAAATAATTATAGTTTAAATAATAACATGACGATGAGTAAGGTAATGCAGACCAGACTTGAATTTAAGAAAGTGATTTTTCCATCAAAATATTCTACCTCCAGGCCATTTCTAGCTAAATAGCATATAAGAATACTACTATAAAATTTAGGGGCCCCAAATTTTCGGAGCCCTGTGCGGGCGGGCTTCCCGCGCATGGCCTTAGCCACCCCTGCTGAAAAACCTTAGCTATCAACGTCTTGGGCTAGAAGATGAGCCACTTTATTACTATTTCTGCGAACAAAAGAAAAAACTACCAAGTCAAAATAACGAACAAAGCTCCTAATATATCTTATCTTATATAAATGAATAAACACATCCGGTTCAAGCCTGAAACTTTTCGCCCCGTGCTAATCTTTATCTTATATAAATTAATAATAAATAATTAATGAATATATTAAATAAATATAAAATACCTAAAATTCATACAAATTACCTATATTTTCTAAATATGATATAAATTATAGTTTATAACGATTATTAATAGACGTATATTACCAACTTTATGTGTTCAGATTCAACAAAAAACCTAGGAGAAGAGGGGAATGGATAGAATATGAGCAGTCATAAATTTTTACGATATGTAATTCTACCACGAGTACTTTTGCAATAATGGGAGAAAAATCAGTACTCCTAATATATCTCTATGATGAACATAATCATTCTATAATTGGAATAATGAAATTTGTGGTGTTAATAAATCTACATAATTCAGTTTGTACATACTCTATACTCCACCTATAAATACACATGCCTCGTAAAACGATCATCAAGTACTTACAACACAATTTTTTTTTAGGCAAATGGCAATCATGAATAAAGCATTTGCCTCATTCGTCATTTTTTAGCATTATGTTGGTAATCACAGCGGATACGGTCACAATTACCATAAAAAAATTTATGGATGGTCAAACCTTGAAAGCTCACTGTTTCTTGATGATGATTTTGGTGACAAATATCTTACTACGGACCAAGGATTCACGTTTTCATTCACACCAAATCGGTTTATCGGTAATACAAAATTTTATTGCACTTTCACTATGATTTATGGTTCTGGCAGCTATGGTGTTTACACCAGCAATGTAAAGAGGTTCTGTCGTAGTGATTGTACATATAGAGTAGGCAAAGAAGGAGTCTGCATTGGTCCTTTCTGCCAAGACTGGAAAAATCCACCTGTTCCATGAGTAACTTGTTACTTTTTATGTACTAATTAAGCACAATTCTGGTGCCAAAATACTACCCTATTCATTATGGTGATTTACATTGATGCACCATCGATTGGAAATATAATAATATACCATCTCATTGTTCGACAAAGCGGCAAATCTAAATAAAGTCTACATCATGCCTAAAACAATGATATTGAGTACGGAAAATTACTCAATATATATACTTGTTGTACTGGGTTTGGATTGTGGCACATCTTGTGCTCTACATCCATCTTTTAATAAAATTTTATTTATTCAAAAAGAGTACGTAAAATTACATATACTACACCTGTAATTGGGGTCCAAAACAAATTCATCACCGGATTTAAAACAATTACATATGCCCCCCTCACATTGACCAAACCTCCCACACAATCACTTTCTCTCTCCAAGTAGATAGTTTAAGTCCAAATGAATTTAAAATGATAAAATAAATTAAAATTCAAAAATTTAATAAAGAAAAAAGATAAAATAGCAGGAAACCTTTCTCCTCTCCCCTTCTTCCTCCCAGAATCTGCAAAGCATGTATTTTTTTTTTTCCAGCAAGCATCAAAGAAAAAGGCAAAGTCGACTATAACGATTTTGAAATTCCGAGCCTATATTAGAAAGGCAAAGATTAATACTTTAAACATTGAGCCTCACCAAAATCTAGATCATATTCAGTTGTCAATTAGCAATACAGTAAACTAATCTTTGACATAACTGAATCCTACAGTAATAACAATCAAACTCAAGAAATCATCCAATCCAGGACTCCAGGTAAAACCAAATACACTCATAAATCAAAAGTCATAAACAAAAGCAGAGAATTCAGGGCGAAGAAGATAAAACAATGTTAGGAATATCTGTTAGTATTTTGATCATTCATCACATGTTCTTATCTTAGCCAGAAAGGTGATTAAGTACTCTTGGTTCACTTGAACATTGTAAAAGAGGAAATCACTGAGTATAATTAGTCTAGTAAATCTTGTATTAGGATTATAGGTCTCTGAGTGTAATTTTTATTTCAAGAAGACCATGAAGATCAATCCTAGCAATGGAGCTTTTCTGAAGATTACAAGACCGGAGATTGCACAAGATTTATGAAGACACCAAGGTTTAGTCTCACTCGGAAAGACTATGTCCTTAATCCTTTCTTAAGTACATTTAGTTACTTTTGAAACATGATTCTGGAACATATGACATCATGAGTATGGAGCATGCATCGAAAGGCTAATGTATCCGTTGAAGACTACAGACAAGAAATAGTACATATGCATTAATTGCATCGTGAAAAAGCCGCTAAAGCACAGTCCTCTCTGAGATATGAGACAAGGACTTCTGAGTACTCATTTCAAGATAAGTATAGACTGAATTTGAATTGTGTCTAACGGATAACATCCCAACGAATCTCTAATTCATCTATAAATATCACACACTTAGATCTTGTCATCTGACGAAGAACGATCTAACTTGCAAACTTACAATCTAGCAAAGTATTCTCTCAAGCACTCTACTACCCTTTCGAAAAGCTTTACTGCTTGAAGAATCACTAGTAGTTCTAAGTTGTCCTGAACCTTAACAAGAGATAGTTATTCGTAAAAGAGTTGAACTGTCAGATAACCTTTCTGAAGCTCATTCTCCAGAACGGACATCAATTACTTGGGTCAGTAAAGAACAAATTGCCATACACTGAACAAGTGTATTAAGTAGTCTTGTTCTATTAGGCTCTCTGAAAACATAACTGAAAAGTTATATGAGAAGCCTCTCTGAAAAACCTTATAACAAACACCATCAAGGCGTGGAGTAGAGGAAGTAATTGATTTGGGAAATCAGGGAATAACTCCAAGGTTATCTGAGTAGAGGAAGTACTTAGCTCTAGGAGCTGGGGAATAACTCAGGGGGAACATTTGGTTGGGAACCAATTGTTTAAGAATCTTAGAATAGGATTTTTGTAAGGTGAACTCAATTATCTGTTCTAGTGAATTCTAGGTCTCAGAAAGACCGAAGTGGATTAGTTGGAGGATTACGCCACCTCCAGATACCACTATACTTGCTGTGTTATTTACCTTTCTGTATTTATCTTTCAGCAAAGCACACACACTTACTTATTGTTTCTGCACTTACCTATCTTAAAGTCTTCCGCGCTCTGAATTTAAGTATCAGAAACCCCCAGGTTTCTGAGAAACTGTGTTTATCGACAAAAGTTTAAAAGACTATTCACCCCCCCCCCTCTAGTCTTTTACTTTGCCGTTATCTGGACCAACAAGTGGTATCAGAGCGGGAGGTTCCCAAGACTTATACAATGAACCTAGATCCCCAGATAGGTGAAGAAACTTTGTCCCTTTCTGAGGACTATATAATTTGTGTGATAAGTGTGCAGGTATGTCTCTGAGCGATGCACCCGTTCTAAAGCCAGAAAACTACGAGAAATGGAAGAACAACATGATGCTCCATCTGGAGGCCATTAGTGATGAGATGATCTATGTCATCAATGAAGGGCCTATCAAAATCAGACAACTCAAACAAGTTACTGAGGTTTCTGATGGAAGAAAAGCCTCAGACAAGGAAGATGGAAGCGAGGACATGGCTGCTAGTGATAGTGGTCATGTTGCTCGTGGAAGCATTATGTATGAAGACAAGCCAAGAGAGCTCTGGACATCTGAAGATGCCAAGAGACACATATTGGATGGTCAAGCTCGTAATATAATCATCAGATCGACACCTGAGCACATACAGTGTAAACTGTGGGGTGCTAAAACGGCGAAAGTTGCCTGGCAATTAATTGAAGAAATATGTGCCGGAACTGAGAAAACCAAAGAAAACAAGTTCGAAGTTCTTAAATTGAAGTTCCAAAACTTCAAGCAAGGTCCCACTGAAACTCTGGAAGAACTTGATTTCAGGTTTACTACTCTTATGAGTGATATGGCTGCACTTGGTGAAAGCAACAGATACTCCCAGTCAGAAAAGATTAAGACTATTGTCAGAAGTCTCAATCACAACTGGGAGCACACTAAATTCTTTTATTTCAACCAAGGAATGCCAAATATTACTCCAGTAGAGCTCTTCTCTCATCTTGCTCAGAGATTATGAGACAACTCAGAGAACAAGCAATGAGAAATTGCAAAGTGTTGCTCTAGTCTCTCAAGGTACTTACGAAAGAAAGATACCAAAGACGATTCGAAGAAAATGCTCTTGCAGTAAGACACATGAATAAATTTGTGAGTCAAGAGATTGAGAGAAGAAAAGCTAAAGAAAAGCTGAAAAAGCATCTTGGCCCAAACTATCATCAGTACAAGAACATTCAACTAAACAACTCTCTGAAGACCCCCATTCAGAAAGGTGTTAGTACTGAATCAGCAGAGATAGGAAATGATATCTGCTTCTAAGAGTGTTTAGGATCGTTATGAGAAAGAATTTCTGGAAGCACAATCCAAAATCAGAATTCTAGAGGAAAGTAAAGAAACTCTTGAAAAAGAGGTTTCTGAGCTAACCAGGGTATCTGAGAACAAGAGCGCTGAAATAGCCCTTCTGAAAAGTCAGATATCTGAAAATGAAAATTTTCACAAACTAGCCTTGGATGAACTTAACAAGAAAATGATGAAGCTGCTTTCTGAGAATGAGGAACTCCGAAAGAAAGAGCTATCCTTTCAATTTTATGCAAATGCTAGTGACACTCTCACTGAGGTTCAATCATATCTGAGAGATCCCTCTGAGAAAGGTGGACTTGGACTTGATGAACAATCAAGCAATTCGTCTCCTCTGAAGAAGGGTGATGATAGGTTGACCTTTGTAAAAAGTCAACAGAATGGTTCTTCAACCACCTAGAGCATTGGTCAGAAAGCTAGGGTAGTTGACAAAGGAAAAGGAGTAGCAACTCAGCCTTTGAAAGAATAACAAGTTCACAAGAAATATGTGGATAAGGTTTCTGAAAAGAAACACAACCCTCAGACATGCAACCATCCACAGTGCTATATTACTAAGAAGGGAAGAATTGTTGGAATAGGCAAATTCTCAACTATACCATTTTATGAAAATAAAGATGGTGCAGAAACTAGTAAGGCTTCTGAAGACCGCATTCAGAAAGCCAAAGGTGTTCGAAATGGCATTGGCTATCGTGCTATTGGAAAAGTCATTTTACAACAATATAAGGAAGGACAAGAACAATGGTGCAAGGCTGATATTGCACGTAGCAATAAACAGAAGTGGAAGAAATCTCAAACCACTGAAAAACTGAATGCCAAAGCTAGAAGGAACTCGGCGAGAAGCTAAGTTCTTTGAAAAGCAACCCGAAACCTGGATCCAGAAAGCACCAAAGGGAACACCTAGAAACACCCCAAGAAGGAAGATTGAGATCAAAATTACTAATTTCATTGCATCTCCTTCTGATCAAGTTAGACAAAAACAAACTCCCAAGAAATTCACTAAAATGTGGATTCCTACTGGAAGAATGTTTAGTCTAAATGGTTCTATCTCTGAAGCAAGAACCTAACTCCTGTTTCCTGTTTTGTGCAGAACGCCTCTTGGACTAAGGCTCAATGGCTATTTTATAGTGGATGCGGAAAGCACATGACAGGAGACAAAGCAAATCTGGTCAACTACAAAGCTTGCAACCTTTGGACGGACATCGATTCTTTGAGGAGAATTAAATCCCTCTCTGGGATTTGGCAACGTCAAATTGGGATCTTTAACAATTACTGACGTATTACATGTTAAGGGTTTGAAATACAATCTATTTAGCATGAGCCAGTTTGCAGACAAGGGATTCACTGTGAAATTCAAAGCAAAGTTTTGCAAACTTATTGACAATGAGTCAAAGCAGACAGTCTTGGTTGCTCGGCGGAAAGGTAGTCTTTATGTTGCCGATTGGGCATCTGCCACAACTGAAGAATGTCTCATGGTGAGTCAATTTGGTCACACGGAATAGCACTGGTTATGGCACAAAAGAATGAGTCACTTGAACTTCAAACTCTGAACAAACTTGCCAAGAAAGAGTTAGTGGTTGGCCTTCCCAAAACATCTTTCAGAAAGGATGGTATATGTTCTGCCTGTCAGATGGGGAAACAATCTAAGATCTCTTTCAAATCCAAAATCAGACACTCTATTGTTAGACCACTGCAACTATTACACATGGATCTTTTTGAATCATCTGTAACTAGTTATGCAGGAAAGAAGTATGGTCTGGTTGTTGTAGATGACTTCTCAAGATTCACTTGGGTTGTCTTTCTGAAGCACAAATCTGATGCTAGGGTGGAGATACCAAACTTGCTAAATAAGCTTGAAGTCATGAAAAATGACAAGGTATCTGCAATCGTAAGCAGACCGTAATCTGAATTTGTCAACCAAGACATAAAGGAGTTTTGTACCAAGAAAGGTATACAACATCAACTTTCCTCTGTCGTAACACCACAACAAAATGGTGTTGCGAGAAAGGAAAAATAGAACCCTTAAAGAAGCAAGGACAATCTTTGGTGACATTGAAATAAGTGAAGTTTATTGGGTTGAAGTCGTAAACACAAGATGCTACACTCGTAATGGATGTTTGATAAACAAACACCATGACAAGACCCTTATGAGCTCTTGGTTGGTAGACCCCTAATATTAAACATCCGAAAGTGTTTGGTTGTAGATGTTTTGTTCTTAACAATGGAAAAGAGTATCTAAGAACATTTCAACCAAAGGCGGATGAAGGAGTGTTTCTTGGTTATTCTATGAATAGCAGCTTCTGAGTTTACAACAAAAGAACAAAGAAGATTGAAGAATCAGTTCATGTTGTATTCTATGAAGAAAGCAAGAAATCACCCCTTGCTGATGAACTCTCAGAAAGGTTCAAGGAACTAATGTTAAAGGATTCTGAAGAAGAACCTTCAGAAAGGAAAAACATCATTATGGAAAGAGAGGATGACTCTGACGAAGAAAAGCATGAAATGCCTAGTAACAACCAGATGATTCTCAGACATGATGAAGAATTTCCTATGAGATTTCCAGAAATGGAAACTGAAGATGTTCATCAGAGAGCTAATTCTGGAAATGACCTCTCTGACAGGCATGTCCTAGAAAGCCCTTACACTGAGCAAGTGTCAGACATTCAATGCCCTTATGTGGTACAAAATGTCATAGATACTGAAGAAGTATCAAGTCATAATCATAGTGATTCACATTCAGATCACATAGATGTTGACTCTACTAGCCCCAAACCCATGATGAGATGGATCAAGGATCATCCTGCAAAGGATGTGATTGGACCAATCAATCAAGGTGTTAGGACTAGGAGAGCAATAGCCGAAAATGCTAATTCTCTCTTTGGATGTTTCATCTCAAACATTGAACCTAAAACTATTGAAGAAGCATTAAGAGACCAAGACTGGATCTCTGCAATGCAAGAAGAGTTGGATCAGTTTGAAAGAAACAAAGTCTGGAAACTAGTTCCATTTGTAGAAGGAATATCTGTGATTGGAACCAAGTGGGTTTTCAGAAACAAGATGAATGAATCTGGTGAAATGACCAGAAACAAAGCAAGGTTGGTTGCCAAGGGATTCACCCAGACTAAAGGTTTAGATTTTGATGAGTCATATGCACCAGTTGCCAGATTGGATGTGATAAGACTCTTTCTGGCCTTTGCAGCTCATAAAGACTTTAAAGTTTATCAGATGGATGTCAAAAGTGCATTCTTGAATGGTGAACTTGCTGAGGAAGTCTATGTTGAACAACCACCTGGTTTTGAAGTTTCCTCAGAAAGTAGAATGGTCTACAAGCTACAGAAAGCTCTATATGGACTGAAATAGGCTCCAAGAGCATGGTATGACAGTTTGGTCAAATACCTTCTGGAAAGTGGTTTCAAGAAAGGTGAAGTTGATAAAACTTTATTTACCTTAAATCATGATGGGAAACTGCTCTTAGTTCAAGTATATGTTGATGACATCATATTTGGATCTAAGGACAAGCAACTTTGTGATGACTTTGCAAATCTCATGAAAAGTAAGTTCGAGATGAGCATGATGGGAGAATTGAACTATTTCCTAGGATTGCAAGTCAAGCAACTCAATGATGGAATATTCATTAGTCAGACAAAGTATGCAAAAGACATGCTCACAAAGTTCAATCTTAAGCCTTTTGAAAAGAATGCTAAGATACCTATGAGCATAGGAACAAAGATGACCTATACTGAATCAGATAAAAGTGTTGATGAACACAAGTATAGGAAATTGATAGGTTCACTACTTTACCTTACTGCAAGCAGACCTGATATCCAATATGCAGTTGGTGTGTGTGCTAGATTTCAAACAAATCCGATGTAATCACACTACAACATTGCTATGAAAATATTAAGGTATGTGAAAGGTACAGTAGATGTAGGTTTGTGGTACCCTAAAGAAAGTGGATTGAGTTTTTGGTTACTCGGATCTCGATTATCTTTGGATCAATGCTTGATAGGAAGAGTACCTCAGGAACTTGTCAATTTCTGGGAGCTAGACTTATCTCATGGTTTAGCAAGAAACAAAACTCAATTGCAACTTCTACCATAGAGGCTGAATATATTGCTGCTGGTTGTTGTGCAACACAAATTCTATGGATTCAACAACTCAGAGATTATGGACTCAATGAAGAGAAAACTCCCATTTTCTGTGATAACACAAGTGCTATTGCAATCACACAGAACCCCAAGTTCCATGCCAGAACAAAGCACATTGATGTTAGACACCACTTCATCAGAGACCATGTTGAAAAAGGCAATATAGAGATACTCAAGATTGACACAGAAGACCAACTTGCAGATATCTTCACCAAGCCCCTACAGGAAAGCCGGTTCTTGACCTTAAGACATAATCTTGGGTTAATGGAGTTGCCTAAGGACTGAAAAATGTCCTGAATCTCTAAAGTCTGAGTAAGCAAGGTAGAAAAGAAGTAGGCCTCTGAGAACATGCTCTCAGAAAGCCAAGTTGTTAAGAAGTGATGCAAAGGTTTCTGAGTAGCAACACTTAGAAAGGCAAAACATTTCTGGAACGGGTATTCAGAAAGGCAAAGGTTGGTACACACTCAATGAGTAAATAAGACTATAACTTACTTACTAAGAGTGGGTCAAATACATTCAAACAACTGAAGTTTCTGATTCTTGAATTCAGAAAACTATTTAGTCATAAAGAGAAAAGACACATAAAGCCCGAAAAAGTATAAGTTCTGGGAGTCAAACATGTCCAATGTCTTGTATTTTTGCCATTTTTATGATAAATAATATAAAGATAAGGACTTGACACTCAGAATGATAAGCTCAAACGATTAAGTGTTCCTACTCTTTACTAAGTGACACAATGAATGTAGCATATTAGAATCCATCAAGTCGGCACAATACCATTTGTTGATTGATATCATTACAAGATATTCAATATAAACCCTTGATGTATAAACGTTTGATCTCAACGGCTGAGATTAAAACAAAGCAAGTAATGTCTGTTGAGAAATGCAGACATGGCCCACTAAGCATTTAATGAAGTACAAAGGTCGTACCACGCCTATGCAGATACAAAGACACGCATTCATATTCAGCTATATGTATGTTGTATCTATGTACGTTTTGTCTGCTATATATATATAGGAATTGGACAAAAGACAAACACATTTACCAAATCCAAAATTTCATACTTGCATCAAAATAGCAAAATCTCTCAAGATTTCTGCAAAACTTCTTCTGCAACTCAACTTCTTGTGCTTAGTCTTCTGAAAAGATAGACTAATCTCGATTATTCTTGCAAAACCCATCTGTAAACACTCACTCAAAGACTCTATATAAGAGATGGCACCAAAGAAGATGACCACCAAGAACCCTAAGGCCGCATCATCTGCTCCTGCTGAAGAGCAAGGAGGAAAAGAACTCAAGGTGTTGAATAAACGCCTTCTAGGAGAGTTTACCCCTTCTGACTGGAATCCAAGTCACAAGATGAATTGGGGAGCTTTTCTTGTGAAGAAATATGTTTCTGCAGTCATTTCTTCAAAAGCAGATAGAAAACTGATATTGGGAATGTTGAAAAGTTCCCATATCTACAAGTTTCTGTGTGCTGCACCCAGTGGACTTTCCACACTGGATGTGTTGGAGTTCTACAACAACTCCAAAATCTTCACAAAAGTTGTGAATGATGTAGAAGAGAAGTACATGCAGACTGAAGTTCAAGGACAAGAAATTGTCCTAGACTGCAAAACTTTCTGCAACTTATTCCGATTGAAAATTCGAGGAACAATCGACGACATCAACATCAAGGATGCCTCCATGATTCAAAGTGTTAATGAGCTATTTGAGGCAATCCAGATTGAAAATGCAAAGGGTTGCCCAGCAAACTTTGTTCTGAAAGCCATCAGAACCAGTCATCTCTAGAAACATTGGAGTACTTTGGCTCTCATTCTGGTCCGTTGCTTTGATGGCAACAAAGGTGGAGTAGACCAGATAAGCATGGAAAGATGGATGATGATGCATCTTCTGAATAAGAAGCATGAAGGGCAGGAAACCCACTTTAATTGGGGGAAGTACGCCTTCAACAAATTTCTTGGGCACATTGAGGAATTTGAGCCTAAAATCATCAATGGCCTTGCTGAGACAAAGGCCAATATGCATTTGGTCTCGAATTTGCTATTCGAAACAATGGGAATAACTCTCGAAAGAGACAAGAAATCGATCCACCAACTCTCTTTCGGACATGCCTTTGAAGAAAAGGAGAGAATTGCACGAGAAAGCTCGAGAAGAGGCGGAAGAGCTTGAAGCCAAAGAAGGTGAAGAGGTCTCGAGCAAGCTCCCGCTCAACCTCCAGTTACCAAGAGAAAGAGGACTCAAAGCAAGAAAGCCTCTAAGTCCCAAAGTGTACAAAAGCACAACCTTACGGAGACAAGATCTCGAAGATGTTCGCCGGAAAGGCAACACCAGAAGCCCCAAGAATTCAGGGCGACAAGTCGCTCCAGAAATCTCCGAGATGATAGAAATATCATAGATGGGTCACTCCCAATCTGACGGTGACTCGATGATGATGTAGTACTTACACAAGTATTCAAAAGTCCAGATTGAGACCCATGGAGGAGCATCAAGCTCACCCCTCGGAAGAAAGGAGCCCTCATCCAAAGCAGGAAGAAGAAGGCTGGAAGAGGAAGATAGAGTGATGGAAGATGTTGACATTGCTTCCACATTCACAATGCCAAGACTTAATGTGGTCAAGAAAACCTGTTCTTGAGCAGTTCCTCAACCTTCGAGAGAGCTCAACTCTCGAAGGGATCAAACTGAGATGGAGACTCAGAAAGATATTGTAGAGGAGACCAACAATGAGCAAAGAGAGGCTGTGGAAACTCCACTAGTCCAAGAGACCCAAACTCAGCCTGACTCTATTCAGGTAACAAAAGTAGTTTGTATCTAACTTGTCAACATTAAAATGTTAACTTGTTACTCATAAGCTTCATTTGTTACAGCCAACTTGGAGACACAATTTCGGGGAAAAACTTGTCCACTCCTTGAATCAAGAAGAGGTTCCTCCAACCTCGAACATCAAGAAGAGTCTTCCACATGTAGTAAAAGTTATCTACGAACAAGGAATAACTAACTAAAATTGCTCTTATGTTCTAATATTCTTAATGTCTCTTCTTAGGCTACAATGAGAAAGTAGTGGAGGTGGAACCAACACCCAACACCAAGAGTTTCAGAGGCTGAAAAGCACTCTGAGGAAGTAGTTACTGAGCCTTCTGTTGAGAAGGTAAGTATCAGTAAACTTTCCTTAAGAAAATTTTGGTAAAATTCACTACTTAATCAATATGTTTGTTCTATCTTACAGGCTCAATCAGAAGAACACTTGGACGGAGAGAATGTGATCTCATCTCCTCCAAGAGAAACTAAAAGCCTTGAACAAGCAAGATCTCTGAAGAAAAGGTTCCAGAAACCCCAAGGTTTCTGAGAAAGATGCCACTGAGCTTCCTCACTTGGAAGTAAGCGAAGTCTCAGAAAGCATTTTTCCACTTATCTTTTCTGATAACAAGTTTCTAAACATATTTGATTCTATTTCTCAGGTTCAATCAGAAAGAAAGGATGCTGAGGATCAGACTTCTCCTCACATCAAGGTATCTGAGGCTTCTGTGCCCAAACAAGCAGAAGTCCAAGCAAATGAGCCTAGTGTTTCTACACAGGTATGCTCAGAAAGCTTACTTTTGTACACAGATACTAACACAAGTAGTTTGAACAAAACTAACTTGATCCCTTTCTTTCAGGCTCAAAGTCTAGTGCCACTCAACTTACTCCAAGCCTTTAAGAAGCACACTCTCAAGAAACATCTAAAGTGCTTCAGACAATGGCAGAAACTCAGAAAGGCCGATCTTTCTGAAATTGCAAGAGTAATTGACATCCCAGAGAAAAGGGCCATAGCAATCAATCTGGAAGACCATATCCATGCTATGTTTCCCACAGAATCATATTCTTTTGCCACTCTGATGGATGATAACTTCTTAAATGAAGTAGCACAAAGACTCCTAGCAGACTTTCAAGCTGCTGATGCTCAAACCCAAGAGCAGATGGTGACCCATCCTGCCTTGCCCAGCAAGCTCACAACCTACCATTCTAAGCAAGAAGAAGTAAATGGGAGGATGATCATACTTCCTAATGTGATCAACCTGGTTTCTGAAGATGAGAAGGACACTGATGAGAATGACTACCAAGAACCTCCTTCTGAGCATCCAAGTCAAGAAGACAAGAAAAAGGATGATGATGATGATCAGAATGATGATCCCCAACCTGGAAACGGCGGGATTCAGAAAGTTAGCAAAGGAAGTGCAGAAAAGGCTACTCCTTCCAATGCTCAGAAAGCCCCATCATCATCACCACCAAAGTCTCATCAAAATACCCAACAAATGACAAGACACAATTGAAGAAATCACAGCCACTGAGTTCAGGATTGAACAACTCAGATTTAAGTTGGAAGAGGAGAAGAGAATCAACTTAGAGTGTCAAGCTCTTGTTGAAGAAAAGGAAGCCAAACTCGAAAAGCTCAGAGAAGCTAATGCTAAGGAACTGGCACTCCTAGATGAGCAAAGGTTGTTGAAAAATGCCATCATTGTCATCACTCTTTGAGATAGATGCCATGGATGACAATGATGATGAAGAGCATTATGCTAAGGCTGCATCAGAAAGACCTTCTACTTCTCAGAAGGCCAGCATACTCAAAGGCAAACAAAAGATTGCCACTCTGCAAACAATCCAAGAAAAGGATTATGAGAATGATGCTGAAATAAACCCAAACTTGATCTCCCAAGCAGAAGATGAGAGGCTAATCACTAAGGAAAAGCTAGCCCTTCTGGCGCCTCAAATTTTCTCTGCTCCAGGTGCTTCAAGAAGTGATGAGCACAGGTCTAGAACAGTTGTTTTCTTGGAACTAAGAGACAGACTTGTTGCTCAAGAAAACCAAGTCCTACAGTCAGTCCCATAAGAGATGAAAGATTTGGCTGCTGCATTGCTAAATAGAGAAACCAGCATAGCTCTCTCTCAGAAAGGCTTAGCTCTGATCAGGGAAGAAGGCTGCAACAATGCCAATCAAGCACTAGCAGATGCTACTTATGCTACTCAACAAGCTGAGGCTATTCTAAAGCCTCTTGAAGAGCTCAACAGAAAAGAGCAAGTGTTGGTTAGGCAAAACAAGGACATGAAAGACGAAATCCAAGAATTGGTCAGGGTGCATAACAACCTCCAGAAGAACTTTGAATCACTCTCTGAAGCTTATGCTATCATGAGTCAGTCATTCATGACTAAGGGGGAAGGAGAGATGCCTCAGAAAGGCAGAGGAAGAAAACAATCAAATCTCCCTCCTCAAGTCAACTAGTCATTAAGGACACCCTTGGAGACACCCTATTTGAAGAAGTTGTTCGGATCAACCACCGGAAAAGCTGAGAAGTATGGTCACTAGGGGAACCAAGTCCCTTAGAATCTCATATGGGAACACCCAGAAAGCTTCTGAAGAAGAAAATCAAGAAGAAGGTGAGGTAAGAGGTCAAGAGAGCTGCAAGCCTCACAACTGAAACATCAATGATGATGATGAGGATGAATCTGATACTGATGAACATCCACTTCACAAAAGAAGAAGGCAAGCAAGCCCCTTACAACCTCATTTGGCAGCAAGACCATTAGCAGCCAGAACCCCTTCTGGAAATACCAAGTCAATTCAAGGGACTTCCACCAGCACAACCCCAATGCAGGAAGAAAGAGTCACAGGATCTCCTGACAGAAGGCCACCTAACAGAAAGGCTAGAAGGGATATTCAGTTTGGCAGAGCAAACAAAGAAACTCATCAAGAAAAGCCAACTGATGCCCATATTGAGTATGTGAAGACCAGTAATGAAGAGTCTTCATATAGGTGCATTCTGAACAAGAAAGGGTATTGGATTCTGGAACTGCAACATCTACTTGTCAATGATAAGTTTCCAACTCCCATCTTCAACCAGATCCTAAAATGGAGTGAAGGCAAGCCAAATTTGCTAAAACATGAGCACCTTCATGCCTGGCTAAACTTTGAGGTGAAATGATTCCAGAAAGATGGACCTTTCTTTTCCTTGTCCTTACCCCAAGCCAGAAGATGTGCACAAGACAAGAAAACTGGATGGTAGCTACAGCAAGCAGAACAAGCTAGGTGTTCAACCCTATGAGTCATTCTACATGACAAAGGATGAATATCTGGATGATATTCACTATCTGGAAGAAATATACAAGTATTTCAACCTATCTGAGCTGCAAGTAGACCATGCCCGATGCGAGAAAATACTCTGGGTCAAACTTTCGAAGAAAAACTACAATCTTGGCAAGAGTTACCATGAAATTTGTATCTTATCCGAAAGATGAACTTTCTCGGGAAGGATACTTTATGACTATGTCCAAGAATGCAGAAAAGTGGATGATTATGTCAACTGATCCAGAAAGGGTGCTGAAGAACTTGAAGTTTCTGAACCTAAGTTAATTTTTGAAGACTAGTATCTTAGAATGTTTACTTGGAGCTTGGACTCTCCTGTTGTTCTAATTTACTTAGTTTATTTTGTTACTTTTTGTAATCTTGCTGACTGTTTCTAATTTTCTCTATCCGTAAAAGTTGCATCTTATTCTGTAATCTGTACCTATCTGAAGATCATACTCTCAGATACACTCTAATAGATGACAACTTATCAGCAAAGGTCACTTCTTGTGATTTGGTTGATGTTTACTTTCTGCACTTAATTCAACTAAAATTAAATATCATTTGAAATGATTAAGTGGTGGATTGTTTTCTCTTCCAGGATTACAACTTTGTAATAGGACTTTGAAAGATAGTCATGGATGACTGATCAAAAAGGGGAAAATTTGTTAGGAATATCTGTTAGTATTTTGATCATTCATCACATGTTCTTATCTTAGTCAGAAAGGTGATTAAGTACTCTTGGTTCACTTGAACATTGTAAAAGAGGAAATCACCGAGTATAATTAGTCTAGTAAATCTTGTATTAGGATTATAGGTCTCTGAGTGTAATTTTTATTTCAAGAAGACCATGAAGATCAATCCTAGCAATGGAGCTTTTCTGAAGATTACAAGACCGGAGATTGCACAAGATTTATGAAGACACCAAGGTTTAGTCTCACTCGGAAAGACTATGTCCTTAATCCTTTCTTAAGTACATTTAGTTACTTTTGAAACATGATTCTGGAACATATGACATCATGAGTATGGAGCATGCAAGCCATCAGAAAGGCTAATGTATCCATTGAAGACTACAGGACAAGAAATAGTACATATGCATTAATTGCATCGGCAGAAAAGCCGCTAAAGCACAGTCCTCTCTGAGATATGAGACAAGGACTTCTGAGTACTCATTTCAAGATAAGTATAGACTGAATTTGAATTGTGTCTAACGGATAACATCCCAACGACTCTCTAATTCATCTATAAATATCACACACTTAGATCTTTGAGAAATACGAAGAACGATCTAACTTGCAAACTTACAATCTAGCAAAGTATTCTCTCAAGCACTCTACTACCCTTTCCGAAAGCTTTCATTGCTTGAAGAATCACTAGTAGTTCTAAGTTGTCACGAACCTTAACAAGAGATTGTTATTCGTGAAAGAGTTGAGCGTCAGATAACCTTTTGGAAGCTCATTCTCCGAGCGGACATCAATTACTTGGGTCGGTAAAGAGCGATTGCCATACCTTTGAACAAGTGTATTAAGTAGTCTTGTTCTATTAGCTCTCGAAAACATAAGCGAAAAGTTATCGAGAAGCCTCTCGACAAACCTTATAACCAACACCATCAAGGCGTGGAGTAGAGGAAGTACTTGATTTGGGAAATCGGGAATAACTCAAGGTTATCGAGTAGAGGAAGTACTTAGCTCTAGGAGCTGGGGAATAACTCAGGGGGAACATTTGGTTGGGAACCAATTGTTTAAGAATCTTAGAATAGGATTTTTGTAAGGTGAACTCAATTATCAGTTCTAGTGAATTCTAGGTCTCAGAAAGACCGAAGTGGATTAGTTGGAGGATTACGCCACCTCCAGATACCACTATACTTGCTGTGTTATTTACCTTTCTGTATTTATCTTTCAGCAAAGCACACACACTTACTTATTGTTTCTGCACTTACCTATCTTAAAGTCTTCCATTCTGAATTTAAGTATCGAAACCCCTGTTCTGAACGTGTTTATCGACAAAAGTTTAAAAGACTGTTCACCCCCCCCTAGTCTTTTACTTTGCCGTTATATGGACCAACAAACAATAATTGCAAAGCGTACTTCAATAGTAGCGAGCCGATCGATTGGAGGAGGGTTGTTGGTGGGTTATGGAACAAGAGAGAATAGAATGTAAGTTGGGGAGGTGGTGGAATTGATCAGCGAATCGTGGGGGTTGGCGAAATAAGTGGTTCCTGAAGAGTGACAATGTTCCGATTGAGGTGGTGGCTAAGAGGGTTGCATCAATTTGGGAAATGGTGGTGGGGTTTGGCGCCTGATTTTTAAAGTTGTTTTACATTTTTACAATTTTGTGTGCCACATTGATACTTATTATATTGTAGTAATTTAAGTTATGGGACAGAGGAATTATATATATATTTCAGATTACTTAATGTCGTGACTAATCTATTTCAGAGTACTTAATGTTGAGTGGATATGATTATGAAAGTCTTGAATGTGATTATGATCGAAGCTTTGCTAGCTTATCTTTCAAGATCCGCTCTTCAGTCACTGTCGCGACTTGATTCATGACATGACAATTAGAGAAAAAAGTCAAATTATTATGGGACTTAATCGTATTTTAACATTAAATCATTTCTAATTAAAGAAGCTATCATTTCACTGTGAGTAGTCGTACAAAGGTCGTAGTGAGTAATGACAATATTAGAGGCTTGAAGTCCATAACATCAATTTTACAAGAAACAAGGACAACTTAATTATAACTAGCTTAAGTAATGAATTACATGTAATAATCACTAACATCAAGAAAATCAGGCATCTCATATTTCAATTTGTCATTCAATTGGGCTGGACTAGATGAAGGGGTCGATATATTCGACATAACCGATCCATAACTCAAATTGTTTCCGGTGCCGTTGGATTGAAAAGTTGACGCCTCAGATGATAGCCCCGGATCCACTTCATATTGACCCGACCCGATAGTACTGCAATATCCATAATTTGCTAATGGAACGTAATCTTCACTCACGGTAGAAGGCATTGATCCATAATGATCATTAACCATACTAAACCCGGAATTATCTTGCACGAGTTGTTTTTGAGCTTCAAATATTGAGTCTTGAATTTGGACTTGAGGATTAGGGTATTGGGCATTGTTGTTAATCAAATGGTTTTGAATTTGATACTCTTGGTTTTGGTTTTGGGAGGAAAAGAGTGAAGTGGCTAATCTTATTAGTTCAGGATTGACGAAGGGTTGCGTTCCATATAATCTTGAAAAGTTCATTTGGGATGCGTTTAGGATAGTAGAGAGGTCGAGAAGATCAAGGCGAGGGCTATGAGTCACGGGGTCGATTCCCATTCGCATAAGCCTTTTCCTAATGTGCGTGTTCCAGAAGTTCTTGATTTCGTTATCTGTTCTTCCAGGAAGTTGAGCCGCTATCACAGACCATCTGGTTCAATAAAGGAAGAAACTAATTAATCAAAGTGATATATAATTGGTATGCAGACTAGGTAATTAAGTAGTGACACTACTTAATAAAGTTCACGTAAAAGAAGAAGAGATTATGACACATACTTATTTCCAAGAATGCTGTGGAGATGAATAATTGTCTCCTCTTCTTCAAAAGAGAACCTTCCCCTCTTGATATCTGGCCGGAGATAATTCGTCCAACGCAATCTACAGCTCTTTCCGCACCTTTGCAGCCCTGTGAGTTTACACATATTTAGTAAATCTTCACTTGGATGAAAGAAGAGGGTCGAGAGAAAAGTTAAAGAGAAGGAAATAAAGCATACCGGCATTTTTTGGTAGAGTTCTCCAGTTTCCATAGCCATGTGTTTGGATGTAAGCAGTAAGCTTCTGATCTTCTTCTGGGGTCCAAGGTCCCTTTTTCACCCCATTTTTCTCACAACATGGAGATCTTCCCATGGAATTAAAATTGTTGTAGTAACAAACAAGGCAGTTCAATATTAAATTAAGGGGTTGTGTGTGTGATATGATAGTATATGATATGGATCCTAAAGTGGAAGCACAAATAGTTTGATGTTTGGGAGTACTATTTATAGTAGTTGAAGGAGATATATAAATGATTGAGGAGGCCTTGAGAGGTAAATTACAAACGAGAAAAGAACAAATGGAAGTCAAAGCTATATGCCGTCTTTGTTACTCGTTTCATCGACGTGTCCCCTTTCATGGGATCACATCTCAGTTCAGTAGTTCACACAACATAGTTCATATCACACCTCACGAGGAAAAACTCCATTTTCAACCTTTTCAGGTCATGATAAAATCTTTTAGAAAAAAGAAATGCTAAAATTCTTATAAAATTCAATTTTTTTCTAAACATCTAGAAAAAAAGAATCTTTCTTTTCTTTTTTTTTTTTTTTTTTTGCATTTGAGTTACTTGTACATTAAGAGATCCAATAAGGTAAAGTTTTGTTCCACTCCGGAGTACCATTATTATTATTTTTAGTAGTATTATTTTTTTAATTTATTTTTTAGCAAGAAAGGAATCAATTTCCAGCCGATTAAAACGATCCAGGCGAACCAAATCAACATATTACAAAGCCTATTAATCCAACAAGCTAAAAAATATACAAATCCATGCACTTCCTGATAGCATATACAATATCAGCAATAAAAAGTTTCAACGGTTTACTCCTCAAACTCTTACTCCCGATTTGAGTACACATACAATGTAACTCCAATTACCAGTTTTGAGGTAGTCCATGAATTTTCATCCATTATTATTATTATTATTAAAATGTAAAGTTGTTTAATTTATAACCCAATTTAAAATGGCATTACAAAATTAGTTAATTCCTTGAATAATAGTAATTTCCAAATTTTTATAAAACTTTTATGTCATTTTAACTATATTTTAAAAAAATTATGTAAAAATGAATAGGAAGATGAAGTCAACTTAGATGGAATGGTATATATTTCAATTTTAGAGGCTCTATTATTATCAAGTTTTCTTCATCTCAATGGTACGTACTAGAGTACTCTGTCTCTATATCTTTTAATGTAGTTGAAATTGGTAGAAATTGAGTTTGACCATTCAAACGCTAATCAATCGATGAAGATAATAGGACAATTACAGTCCCAAAATGCAACTAATAATTAACAGGGTTGGAGTAAAAGGTTGACAAGTCGAGTGGATACCATTAAAAGAACCTTTTAGGTCTCACGTCAAATTTCATTTCATTTTGTAGTTGGCTGCAACTCTCACTTTCATATATTAGCTGTTTCAATTTGGACACCAAAAGGCTAGCTAGCCAACCTTCTATTCTCAAACAAACATCAAAAGTATACGCAACTCACTAGGACATGTCCAGCGCAGTCAGGTGTTTATACCCTCTACCCGGCCATCGTGAGAACTATATACCCCAGCCCAGTATCTTGGAATGGACCGCAATAAGTTTGAATTCTTTTCGTTTTGGAAACGATAAAAGATTTACTAAAGACTTCGGAGTTACAGAGAACATAAGTAGTGCTTGATATAATTCCATCTCATCTAAAAGCTCGAACTTGTAGAGATGTGTTGAATCTAATCATTTATATTAATACTCCAATACTTCCTGCACTCGTGGCCGATTTCAACCTCTTTGGGGAGGACATTCGAGTGGAAATTTAATATGGGGCGAAGGCTCTGATACCATGATAGAATTTTATTTTATCTAAAAGTTTAAACTTGTAGAGAGGTGTGGAATCTAGCAATTTATATTAATACTCTAATAGTGATCATATATGATTATGAATTCCTCGAAACGTATAATATCTAATTACATTTAAGTGAACTTTGATTTAGATGCAAGTCTAGACTTTAAGAGTGCTAAATATATATACTCTAGTTGGCGTTGTGAAAGCTTTTCTTCTATTTAGAACTTTGTAGTGTAATTTCCTTGCTTGGAAGTTGGAAGGAGATTTGTATGCGTGGTTATGATTCCCTACATCCTGTAAAATAGTACTCCCTTCATCCCGCAGAACTTCATACATTTGTCATTTATAGCCGTCCCATAGAACTTCATACATTAACAAAAAAGAAAGTTACTCTACACCCAACAAATAATAAACAATCTCAACTTTTCATTCAAATTACACATTTTGCCACTAAAAGTACACTTTTTACCACCTTTTCTATATTTTATCATTATTTTAACTTTTCACATAAATCTGCGTGCTAACCCTAATGTATGAAGTTCTCCGGTGCGAGGGAGTATTCAATTTGTTTTTAGCACCGTGTTTACTAGTAAAATCTTGTAGGCTTACGTTCAGAATGTCACTTAAGGCCCACTTTCAAAGCCTTGGTGCTTCCTTGCAAAAACTTGAATTTGTAGAGTTGTTCGTAGTCTAATTGATTGATCGATACGGGCTATGATAATTGATTGGTCTGGGTTGATTCCTGCGGATATGGGCTGCAGGTTGTTGGCCCATCTAGAGAACATATATCAAACGATTTTAAATTAAATGCTTTTTATCGAAGCTGAATGATTTGGTCTCCCAAACGTGCAATTGAATTCTAATTTGACTTTATATTTTATGAGCATTGATTTTTTTATCAAGAAAATATTATATTATTATTAAATCGAATCAAGACGTGTAGGTCGTAGATACAAGGTTGAAGGTTCTCATATCTGCATGGACCTATTGTGGAGGGTGTTTTGGTCTGTTCACAGTTAATCCTGATATCTAGAACAATTAGTAAGGGCAATCCGGTCCATTCAAATATTTTCTTAATTATATATTCCACTGTTATTTTTGTTATGTTAACTACATATATATTTTTATCAAATCTAATATAACTTTATCTACAAAAATTCAAAAAATATTTTGAACATATCTGAATTCGTCGTGACAAGACAAATCCATAGATATCAATCTTGAATAATCTAATTAATTAAATAAATCCTTTTATTCATTAAAATAAAATATAAATTTATTAAATAAGATAAAATAAAATAATGAAATTTTAAAAATATAGATTTTATTAAATTAATTCAATCCTACCTGAAATTTTGTGGAATTAGTTGCATTTTCAACCAGTATATCTTTCAATAATGTTCATTTTTTGTATGTTGGTTGCATATATAGTTTTTTATTAAATATCATATAAATTTATCTACAAAACTCCGAAAATATTTTGAACACATATATTCCAATTCATCATGACAAGACGAATCCATTAACACCAATCTATAATATTATTATTAATTAAATACATCATTTTATTCACTAAAATAAAATATAAATTTAATTAATAAAATGAAATAACAGAATTTTAAAAATAGAGTGTTTATTAAATATTTAATACCCCCCCCCCCCTCTATTTAACAATAAATTAATAAATTTTGATTCTACGATTGAACAGAGTCCGAATAGGGAGGGGGGGGGGGGGGAATTTTGTTCAATGAAGTTTTTAGCCAGGTTAAACATGAGGCTAATGCTTTAGCACTTAGATTATCAGCTGGGTGTTTTTATGTTATATAATATGATATATAAAGTTGATGGGCTAAACCCCACCAGATTCATTCAAATTCCAGTCATCCTACTGCGTGAAATTTTGATACGGTTGAGAAGAGTCTGAATATGGGGTGTATTAGTGTTGTTGCTAGGGATCATGAGGGCAATGTTATTGCTTGGTGACAAAATTTTATGGCTTACGGTTGCTAAAAATGCGAAAGGCACTACAAAAAATCTGGCCTGTAGCGACGGATAGATCCGTCGCTACAGGCCATCTATCCGTCGCCCCAGCTCTGGCGACGGATCGGGCGACGGATAGAAAATCCGTCGAGCCCCCTGAGCTAATGACGGATAACAATCCGTCGTCCAATTCATGACAGTTGACGACGGATTGACCATTTTTTTTTAAAATTGATAAGGGGGCGACGGATAGATTCTATCCGTCGCATCTTGACGGATAGAACTATCCGTCGCCCCATTTCTATTTTTTAAAATAAAAATCCGTATTCAATTTTTATATTCAGATACGGATTAATTAAATATCAATTTGTATTCATTATCTGAGATATTGATTTGTATTCAGATATCGTATTAATTTGTATTCAATTTTTATATTCGTATCAATTTGTATTAAATGCAGTGTGGTGGTGGGTGGAGAATGGTGGTGGGGTGGTGGCTGTGGTGGTGGCATGGTGGTGGTGGGGGGGTGGTGGTGGGAGGAGGAAAGGTGGTGGTGGTGGTGGGAGGAGAGAGGTGGTGGTGGTGGTGGTGGTGGAGATGGTGGTGGTGCGGTGGTGGTGGGAGGAGAGGGGTGGTGGTGGTGGTGCGGTGGTGGAGATGGTGGTGGTGCGGTGGTGGTGGGAGGAGAGAGGTGGTGGAGATGGTGGTGGTGCGGTGGTGGTGGGAGGAGAGAGGTGGTGGTGGTGGTGGTGGAGGAGGATGGTGGTGGAGGATGGTGGTGGAGGAGGTGGTGGTGGAGGAGAAAGGTGGTGGAAGGAGACAGGTGGTGGTGGGAGGAGGAGGAGAGGAGAACTGGCGGCGACGTGGTGGCGGAACGGAGGTGGTGGAGGAGATATATGGTTTTTTTTTTAGGCTTTTAGCGACGGATAGATCTAGATCTATCCGTCGCTAACGTTTTTTTTCGGCTATAGCGCGGATAGATCTATCCGTCGCTAAATTTTTTTTTTTTTAAATCTTGGTCAACGCTCATGGCGGCGGATAAACTTATCCGTCTGAACGACAGATAAGATTTTTATCCGTGACAGGCGACGGATAGAATCCGTCGCCCCGTTTGGCGATCCGTCGCTACAGGGGCGACGGATTTTCCGTCCCGTTACAGCAGAATTCTTGTAGTGAGGTTTGCCAGCCAAATTAAGAATTAAATCTGTTCGAAATTTTGAGTGGTAACACGTAGTGATTGAAAGGGAGTTTTATGTTGTGATTAAACTTTTTAAATCAACAAAATTCAGCTTTTCCCCTTTGTTACACTTTTCAATGAAATTCAGGTATTTGATGGAGATTTTTGTTCCATGAAGTTTTGTCAGGTTAAACGTGAGGCTTACGTTTTAGTACATAGATAATCAATTAAAATTCTTATGATGATGTTGGATTGGTAGATTTGTATTATACATACCAAGATCGTTATGTGAGGGGAACACATACCACGTCTCGATTAATTTATTTTGTTCTCTCATTTCTATCTATTATTAACGTACTATATAGTGGCATCGCCACATGAATTTTGTGAAATTAGTTGCATTTTTAGCCAGTATATATTTCACTGTTTATTTTTTGAATGGACCTTTTTTGTATGTTGGCTGCATATATAGTTCTTATTAAATCTCATATAAATTTATCTACAAAATTTCAAAAAATATATTTGAACATATATTTAAATTCGTCGCCCCAAGATGAATTCATCTAAAACTTTTCGACTTCATGACTCGCATGTTTCCATAAAGTCGGCTAACAACAATATTATCGACTGTAATGGTGTACTTAAATGAAACTATACGCATATTCTTCTCGAGTTGTTATTTTTTGCCAGATCGGATTCTGGGCAGATCGTGGTCAAATTTGGGTACGGGTCGAATTCTGTACGGGTTGGATTCAAATTGGGTCTTAGAGCGGGTTGGGTATTGGGCAAAGGCAAGTTTTGGACGGGTGCAGGTGTAGAACCCAACCCGTACCCGTATATAAATAATTTATCGGGTTTTAACGGGTTCGGATTGCATCCTACCCAATTACAGGCCTATATGATACGAATACAAATGTTGTATACAAAGAGGTCTTCGACAAACTATAAGGTAATTTTAAATTTATTACCTTATAAACGTTGAAGACTTGAACATATTGTTTACAATAAATGATTATTATTAGCATAGTGTATTAACTCTTCTTTAAATTTTATTTTACAGAGAAGAAAATGATTGATTTCAATTGATCTTTTTATTACACGTATTGGAATTCCGAATGATGTTGTAGTTTATATGTATTTTATACATTTTATTTGAATGATAAATGTGTTGTTTAGAGATATTTTTATATATGTTTTTCTAATACCCGTCGTCTCGACGGACCATAAACTAGTTAAATTTTTTTTATCGATGCTGAATGATTTGGTCTCCCAAACGTGCAATTGAATTCTAATTTGACTTTATATTTTATGAGCATATAGTTTTTTATCAATAAAATATTATATTATTATTAAATTGAACCAAGACGTGTAGGTCGTAGATGGACATAGAGTTGTGTTTGTATTTAGTTACATCATTTAACAACCAAGAAGGACAAAAGTCTCCCTCGTATATATTAAAAGTAGGTGATACGTATAGAATAGAGAGAATATTTGGTGGAAGTGATTATCATTCCTGTATGCAACTATATATACAAGTGAGAATACTCATAACTTTGGTAATTAACTAATTTACAACAATTACTATAATTAAGACACAGATCTAGAATGATCTCTAATAATACGTACAGCGTACTCAAAAGATGGAAAATATAAATGCGATTCTAACAAGAACTTCCTTTCTTCGCCAAAAAATCTGCAGTCAAATGAGGTCCTCACCACACAACTTAATTAGGTTCATTAGCTGGGCAATCTCATGATCATTGTTCTTCACACAATGTTGTTCATAAACGAACAAATTTATCTAACTACGTACCTAGTACGTACTGAGTGGGAATTATATATGTGGTGTGCGTGAGCATTTGGACAATAGTAAAAATTACAAAATTACTGCTCACAATCACAAATAGCATCTGAACAATTTGTTAGTAGTGATTAATTTATTAATTGTATCATGATATTTTAAAATTAAGAACTTACGAAGAGAATAATATTATGCAATTAACTTATATAGATTGCATGATACTATCGTAATTAATGTGGTACTATATTCTAACATAGTTAAGATAAAGTTGGAGATTAATTAGTTGCAATGTGAGGTAAATGATAAGAAGAGATGAGGTGGTCCTACGGTCGAAGTCGCTGGAATTTGTTGATGAAACAGGCACATCATATGTACAGACATATTACGTACGTAGTATCTACTTAATTTACTGGATAAACATCCATGCTCCATCCCAATTGGATATATGAGGATAAACACAAAACTAAGCCCCATGATCCTTAAAAATCCAGCAAAGTCAAACCATCGGCTACCCTAGACCGTGTTGTTTTTTTCACAAACCCATCAAAACAAAAACTCAATACAAGTCTTTGTATACTTGAGAACCTCATCTTTGCCCCATATATATTCCTACCTAGCTAGCTAGCTAGCTAATTATATCTTCCAATCTACACTAAACAATCAAAACCAATCTTCCAATTAAGAACTCAAATCGTGTTAGTTAATTCAAGAAATACATGAGCTTGAGGTACGTGAGTAGGCTGGCTTATCAATGTGGCTTACGGGCGATGCAAGGACTAAAAGATCAGGCCACCAAATGTGATCGTTCCGCCATCAAATCTCCCAATCAGGCTAGGAAATTTTCCGCGGGGTTAAGGGCGGTTGGTCGGAACAACGACAGGGCCAAAGAGGCTGAGGAGTCGCTCCGGACGGTCATGTACTTGAGTTGCTGGGGACCTTACTGAACTGAGTACTCACCCGTCTTCTTAATTATATGTGTATATCTTTCATCTTTTTGAAAGACCATTAGTTCGTTTATTTTGTTACTTGATCTGTAACATATTCACATTTCTACTTAAGTACTCCTATGTCGTTATATCCATTTGATATATTAATTAATGCATGATTTCTTCTATCAAACTGCATGTATGATTATTTTAAAACCTTAGACAAAACTGTAATTACTTGGCTGCACTATTTCACTTCCTTGTCTATATTTTGAAGTTTTCATTTGGAGTTCTTGTTTGAACTGAAGTTTTTCGATTTAGTAGCTAGCTAGGGTATGGTTGCAAAACCGGTAACACTGCAATTTTTATCTCTTGAGGCAATCCAACTTTTTCTTTGTAAATTGTTAACATTTGGAATGGATGATATATAATTTTAATTGAAAGCCAGACATGTGGATAACATGATAATGGAAGAGAATAAAGAAAAGATTATTGGATATATAATCATCTTACAAGTCACACCTATATCCATAATCCAATTGTCACCCAGTTGACCATACTTGCTCAGTTAGAACCCAACACTGAAATTAAATTTCTATTACACTATTCTTTATGAGCGTTTCATAAAAATATTCTAATTATTAATTTTTTAATCACCCTTTTCCATATATTTTTATCAATTTCTTCTTTATATTCTACCATTCACTTACTATTTTATCAATATAAATCATTTTCGTACTCACCATCCTTAAAGTAGTGAAGTGGAAAGATTCGGTAAATTAAAGGAGTAATATATTTAGTCTTTATGGCGCCCCTGTTTAACAAAACTAATTGATAGTTGATAAACTAGACGATATCTGATCATTGATGAGTTAGGTGATACACTATTTGATTTTTATGGAGAATTTTAGTATATTAATTAGCTGGTTTGTTAAATATAATATATACAAACAAATCAATTAGTTTATCTTTTTAATAGGCTACCTGAACAATAACCTACTAGTTGTATTTTTACGTAGCATGCTTATTTTTTAATTTTTTTTCCAGTTCCAAAAAAAAAATGATTATTTTGAAATAAGTTCATTGAGTTGATAAATTAGTGCAAAAAATAACCTACATGTAACCCAGAATAGCTTAAATGTTAAGAGCGAGTGGGATCAATGGTATATAAGTAAACCACCACTCTCATACATTATGAGGACTTTTGGGTGATTCCAAAGTAGATCTGTAAGGTTTTAGTCCAAAATATGAGTAACCACACCGATGTAAAGGGTCGGTTCTCCACTAAGTGGTCGAGTAGTTATATTAACACTCATTAAGAACCAAAGAAGAGGAGACTATAAAAATGAAAGTGAGGTAATATCCAATTAATTGTTCCCAAGTCATTATCTCTGGCCACTGTACTAAAATTAAACACGTCAACACGCTATTTTTACACAATTAAATATTACTCCCTCAATCCCAGTTTCATTTACTCATATTCCGTTTTGATCCGTCCCAAATTCAATTACCCATTACTTCAATGAAAAATCTCCCTCTCACTTTATTCACTATCTCTCATACATTATTCATTATTTCTCCTACTTTATTCAATCTCTTTTTTACTTTATTACCATCTCTCCTACTTTATTCACTTTTTTATTAAAATTTTTGTCCGGCCCCGCGGGTAATTGAAACCGGGACGGATGGAGTATAAGCAATTACTGAATCTTACGTATTTGGCTATTTGCGTGATCAATCGCTCATTTCACGCCGTTAATTGATTTATTATATGTTTAAAAAAATCTAAGAATGTTATGTTAGTTAATTGGATTCATAACGTGTTGGAACGGTAAGGAAGTATTGATGTACAAGCATGAAGTGTTGGAATTAAATTGTTATGATGCGATTTTTCGAAATGCAGCGTTATTTTTCGATTAAAGTGTTGTGTTCCTTCAAATGGAATCTGCAATTAGTTAATAATATGCGATGTAATATCGAATTAAAAAAAATAATAATAGTAGCTATAATGAACAAAGTCTTATGGGATGCCACATACGATTAAAATAAAAAGACCATTAATTATTGATAATGTAAGGCTTTTAGTTAAAATTAATAATATTTTCGGTCGATTTTTTTTTGAAGAATATAAGTTGGTATTTTTAAATTTAAACATAGAGGGTCTATCAATACTTTGTGATCATATGGCTAGTTTGACAGTTTGACATTCAATGGATTAGTTGAAACTTTGACGAAACAATAGACTTCGGATACAAAAGGTGAACTAGAAGCGCGTAGCCGCATAGTTTAATTTAATAAGCCAAGCCAAGCCAAGCCAAGCCAAGCCAATGGATTAGTTGGTCAATGACAGAAACAGCTAGGCCAGTACTGTTTGTTTGTTAAAGTCAAAACTTCATGAAAAATATGGAAACGACGACTTCGATTCAACGAATTTAAACACAAATAAATTAACATTTGTAACCTTTCTATGGTCATATTAGGTGTACGCTAATCGTTCTTAACTTAGTTAACTTATCATCTTCATCTTTTAATGGTTTTGTTTACTATGCGCTATGCCTAACGACGGAAAGTTCAAATGAATTAATAAATATTATCCATGCTATTATTAATTACTTTTTTCTTAATATAACAAGCCGCCTCTATATGTTAAAAATATAAAACAAATATTACATATTTAACTTCAAATGTTACATTTTCAGTAATGAAACATAACAATTTTAATTCATTTATCGGAGTTACGATATATCGCAAAAGTTTGTGATTCATAATAACTTGACAAATAAATGTGCTTCTTTTGGAAAAATTAGTGATCCGCATGTTTTCACTTGCGGTTTATGTCACCTTTAAATTGTTTATTTTACTTTTACGTGTTTCTCAACCCCCACAATGTGATGATTTGCACTTCTAAATAGTTAAAAGCTGATATAATTTTATAGTATAGGATAGTATGAATGTAGAATTGTTATGTCACACATTATTTTCCATTTAAATTATATTTCTGAAACGTATTAAGTATTTAATACGCAATATATGTTTTAGTGATTATTTAAATGCGCTTTAAAACACTCGCATCTTCATATTTTTTTATATTTTGACGATTTTCTTCGATTATATTTAATGTATGATCCACCTAAAGTATATGATATGCGTACGAGGAGGAAAAAGTTTCGAGGCAAATACTACAATTTGTAATACAAAAATAGTTAATAACCTAGTCGACAACGGATTATATAAGTGATGAGCTAATCATCGGTTATAAATTCAAATAACAAAATTAATTTCTCTTTTGTTTTAAAAATTGGAATTTGTTGAAGATCCGGAACACGTAGACCTGACCTGACCCATTGGCCAATGACGAAGAAGAAAATGAAATGAGTAGCTGCACGCACAATAAAAACCACAATCGACCTTTGAAAAAACTGCATTTCACTTTTACACCAAAAAGAATCCTTTCTCTCTCTATATCTATCTCCTGTAAATTCCAAACCAGAAAACCCCGTGTCATCCACCAATCTCCGGCGAGAATCCTCACTACTCATGGCCATGGTGGCCGACAAATCCGATGGAGGCAAAGTTTGGGGCCTCTTCAAAATTCCCTTCCGAAACTCTCAGCCTCCTGCACCCACAACTACAACCGCCTCCAACTTCGCTCACTACCAGCAGAATTACGGCCACGTTGCTAACAACGCTCATTCTCAGGCCGACGGATCGGCTGCTCACGGCGGAGCTGCGGCGACAAGCTCCGTTTCTTCAGTTGCCAGATCTCTGATTCCTGCACGGCGTCGTTTGAAGCTCGATCCTTCGAAGAAGCTCTACTTCCCTTGTGAGTTGCTGCTTGATTTTGCTTTGATGAAGTTCGATTTGCTGTTTTTTGATTCCAGTGGAGAAGATACCTTTAGTATGTTAATTGAGTTTGATCTGCGTGCGATTATGTCAACGTTTTCTATATTTGTGATGTGTTTAGTGTTTTGATTTAGCTCTAGTTAAATTGATTAGTTTGTAGGGCCTTAAATACACTTAAATTGGATTGTTGCTGTTTGAATTGGGGAAAATATAGAAACCGGAGGTTCAAGCGTATTAAATTCGTATCTAGTTTCAATTTTAGCTATTGAATTCAGTACAAAATAGCAAGTGAAGCTTCAAGTGTATTCAATTCGTATAAATTGAAGATTCTCGGAGAAGCATTTCATCGTGAAGTGAAGCATAGAAAACTAGTGAGTTAGCTGCTTCTGAGGATCTAAATTTTCGAGATGATGTACCAAATGGTCATTCCACTGAGTGAGATTTTTTAAATTAAAAAAAAAGAAAGAAATTGTTTCAGATTTTGCGTATTCGCAATGCATTGTGTGATTAAGTGGCTTGGTATGAATCATATATTAATATGCAATGCATATGCAATGATCGGCTTATATTTTCTTTCTTGTTGACTACTTTCAGATGAACCTGGAAAACAAGTCCGAAGCGCCATCAAAATTAAAAATACCAGCAAGTCTCATGTAGCCTTTAAGGTACTGCAAGAATTGAATGTGCCATTCTTTTTCTCATTTTCTTCATCCTCGCGATTAAAAGATATTCCATTACATACTATATAGATGTATTAATTTAGTTTGTCATTTGTTGTCATCATCCGGTACTATTATCCACTAATCAGTGTTTTTTCTTGGTGATTTAGTTCCAAACAACTGCACCGAAGAGTTGTTTCATGCGTCCTCCTGGTGCCATTCTTGCTCCTGGCGAGAGCATCATAGCTACTGGTAATTTTTCAAGTTGGAAGTTTGCACCTTCTTTTCCTTCAAAAAAGAATTTGGATCTGTTTTTCTCTAAACACAAACTGGAGGAATTATATTGCGGATGAAAAGTTTCTCATGTTTAGTTGCTCTTGGTCTTTGTTTTTGTATCAGTATTCAAGTTTGTGGAACATCCAGAAAACAATGAAAAGCCTATGGATCAGAAAAGCAGAGTAAAGTTCAAAATCATGAGCTTAAAAGTGCAGGGTCCGATGGACTACATACCAGAGCTGGTCAGTAGCATCTCTTGTTAGTAAAAGTAGTGTTTGATAGTAACGTTTTCCCGATGTGGTTTGCTTGCGATAAGGGAAAAGGGCCGCATGAAAAGTTGCATCACATAGAAATAAGCTTTTACTTTATATTCTTTTATGGATAAATATGGCTTGCTTCGTAACCTTTTGGAATTGTGTTTCACTTCCTCCAGAATGTAACTTTCAACTGTTAATTGCTTATGTAAAAGATGTAATTGAATAATTAAATTAGCTGGAATGAGTGAATTATCAAGATGATTTGTGTGCATGCTTTCTGTGATGGAAAATCACACTTTGATCCTGTCTTTGCATGTTCTATCTATGAAATTTTTATGTGTAGGAAAGATTATTGTATGCAATCTAATCATTTCTCGGAAGTATATGTATGATCTGGCATGATTTCAAGAATAATTCTTTTCTGGCCAGATATTAGGTCTGGTGGTGCCTGTGTAAGCTCACTCTTGTGTAGTCTACTATAAAACTTTCCCCAGAGATGAGGTGGTAGAGCTTACTTGTTCACTATAAAGCACCGGGACCCTGCATTAGATTCATGTTGAGGATATGTGCATCTGAAGATCATTTTTCTCATCGACAGTGTATGTGCCCCAACAATATACTTAAAAAATTTGACTTTGTTCAATGTTTTCTTGACTTAGTTTGATGAGCACAAGGAACAAGTGGCTGTGGAGCAGATACTGAAGGTTGTTTTTCTAGATGTGGAACGTCCCAGTCCTGTAAGTGAATTATGAATAGATCCTTCATGTGAGATTACTCTGCTTTTGATGATCATTTGTGTGCAATGAGTGCACAGTTTTTGCCCGTGTTACTTTGTACTTGGTATTAACTTGCACTATAGATGCTTACATTTTTCCTTCTTTGTTTAAAGGCTCTGGAGAAGTTAAAGCGCCAACTAGCTGAAGCTGAGGCTGAACTTGAATCTCGCAAGAAGCCTTCAGAAGATACAGGCCCCAAGTTTGTTGGAGAAGGGCTCGTCATTGATGAATGGGTTAGCCATTTTAGCTGCTTATATTCCCTACCCCTCTCTGATGTTGAAAATTTACTTTTTTGAAAAATCCTCGGTCTGAGTAGTCTTTTTTTCTTTTTCCAATTTCATAAAAGACCCAGTTTACAATTTCCAAATTTGAGGATGACTAAGACTCTTCTCTTCAACTGCAATTTTCTGAACTGAACTGAATTGTAGTATAAAATATAACTAAGCAGAACGGAACGGAACTGAATGAGTTTTCAGTTGAAGAGAACAGAGCCTAAAATTGACTAAAAATATAAAATTTGCCGTTGGTTGTATCTGTCACCATTCATTATTTTTACCCTCTTCCTCTATGTTAATGCGATGCAGAAAGAAAGAAGAGAGAGATACTTGGCTCGACAACAAGTGGAGGGAGTAGACTCAGTATGACCAGAATTTTTTCTTGCAACTGCTTCTAGCTAGAGATTTACCCGCACTGTACTTTGAATGGATGTATCTATTTGTGTTTTGTTGTTCTCCTTAAAGCGATGTTCAACCAAAATAGGGGTCTCGGCAGAGATGCAACCCGAATCTGTATCTTGTGGTAATGTGTAGTTGGCTAGTTATTGCCATTTGCCTCTAGATATGTGATTCTGTTTGTTGAATGAGAGAAGTTAAAATCTTTGTTGTGGTTTCTGTATCTTTTTCTTGTTTCATTGGAATGTAATTTATTAAACGTAAATACTACAAATACGGCCCAAACACTCGCTGGATGACACTAATTAGGCTTCTGGTGGCATAAAAAATTATTTATGTGGGATTGTATTTTGTATTTGAATTTGACCTCTGAGCTGGTGGTGGATGAGTTATTGTTGGTGCATAACTGCAATGATTATTGCAAGCTAATTATAGCTGTTCGTCTGATGATGAATCGCTCAATAATACGTTTGCAAACATAATTTATGGAATATTACAAGCTATAGTAGGACTACTCTTGAGTTTAGTATTTAACGTTAATGATCAAGAGATTAGTAATGCTACTAACTCATTTTAACATATACTACTAGTAATTGACTACTATCTTGCGTACTACCTGGGTTGGTGAAGAATCACGTACCTTGCAATGTTTTTGCAACTTGAAGAGATCTATGTTCGAACCATCCCTAGGTTTTATTCATTTGTTACATCAATGTTGTACCCTAAATGATAGAGGTTCACCAACCCTATGTTTCCAATCTGCAAAGGTCGAACGTGAAACATCATTTAAAATCAAGTTCGTTACTACTTGAGCCAACATGTATTTGGATAAGTATAAACATGTGGCCAACACAATGAATGTTCTTTTGCGTGTATAATAATTGGCTTAGGCCAGTTTTCCTTGTAAATTTCACCAACTTAAGTGCCATTGTATTAGTGCCGGCAACAGCCACAATCTTTGTTAACTATGTTCGGCATAGATTGAATCTATTGATTCCGTTTCTGCTTACAGTTGCAGTGCTATAAATAGAACTCTCTTGAGAGCTTACACAGAACATCCAGAAAGATATCAAGCAACTGAAGCAAGCAAAAACAGGAAGGTATACTCCTCAGCAACACTGATCATGGCCAAGTCAAGCAACAAACTTTCCATTTTCCTGAACTCCGCATTACTGATCTCGCTTATTGTGGTCGTTGCCATGGCTGAAGCCAGATCACTCTTTCCAGGTAGGTCTTGAGTCTTGCAAACTGATGATGATATACTAATGTCTTAACTCATTTGCCACTGTGTTTGTTCAAAATAAGCAGGTGACATATTCCGGGCAGGGGATGCTACAGTGACCTGTGACATTGTGACGGGAGTGAAGAACGGGGATACTTGTTTCGACATTGCAAACAGCTTCAATCTGTCTACTGCTACATTTGACGCCATCAATCCCAACCTTGACTGCACTGCTCTCTTTGTTGGCCAGTGGATTTGCGTCGAGGGGTTTTAACCCTAATGAAAATCGAATGCTTTTGTCTCTGCAGTTCACTACAATGTATGAATAAGGAGCTAGATAGTTTTAGCTTCCTGGCAAGTGATGTTTTCTTACAGTTTAACCTTTGCTTTCATTTTTGATCTCTCATCCTGTCCTAGTCTTTTTTCTATATGTTCTTGATTTCAGTCGTTCTCCTTAACTGATGAGTTTTGATCCAAAATCGAACACACGCCAGGTGTAGGGCAAGAATTCAATCGATGAAATTTCATGTTCATAATAAGAATGTAGTATTACACTTAAGAAACTAGACATTGAAATGTTTAATCTCAATACAGTAAATGTTTTTCACCTTTTATAATTCTAGCAATCACTCTAAAATTTCACTAATAGCTCTACAAAGCAGATGGAAAATAATCAATATATAGTTTTCAACACAAAACAGTAAAGCAATTCATCTCTTAAACTTTCATTCCATTTGATACTCCATGATGAGGACCATCCTCCTCAACCATGAACCTGCGCCAGAACCAGTGATTCTTCCAGACAATAACCATCTCCTCAATTGGGATATTCTTCGTTTCTGGCAAGAAAAAGTACACGAACACGGTCATGATCACCACCCAGAAGCCGAAAAACAGAAAGAGTCCGAATTTCAAGTGGCAGAGCATCATTAAGAACACTTGAGCCACGACGAATGTGAAGAACATGTTAACTGAAACATTTACACTCTGAGCTGCGGATCGAATCTCAAGTGGGAAAATTTCACTAGGCACCAACCACCCTAGAGGCCCCCATGACCAAGCGAATCCAGCTACATATATGCAAATGAACATTACGACCACTATCGCGTACCACCTGGGTAAATTACCCGCATTTCCGTCAGTACCAAACTTTGCAGCAATGCAAATTGCAACCACAACCTGTGATAGAAAGAATATTTAGTATAACTTTGATGAATAAACTACCTATATAAGAGGGCTGAATTTTAATTTATCGTACGTTTAAAAGTTTTAAACTTGTAGAGAATAAATTTTACCTGACAGATAAACATCTGCACACCTCCCTGGAGGAAAAGAAACCTTCGTCCCCATTTATCGACGTAGTAAATCGATACCAAAGTCGCAAAGAAATTCACAATGCCAGTGATGACAGCAGACATCAATGCAGCATCACTTCCGAACCCAATAGTGTCAAACAAAACCGGAGCGTAAAACATGATCACGTTGATCCCAGTAAGCTGCTGAAAAAACGGAATCGCAATCGCCATAGTCAGTTGAGGCCTATATTTCCTTTGTAAAAGATTTCTCCATGGATGTTCAACTTTTTGGGACTCCTCACTAGCTGCAATAAGGTCATTGAACTCCTCATCAATGTCGTCTCCTACACCGCGAATTCTTTTCAGATTGGCACGAGCCTCGTCCCTTTTGCCACGCTCGATCATCGAGTTAGGAGTCTCGGGGAGGATGAATGAGCCTACACAAATGATCAATGCCGGTACCATAGCACCACCCAAACTCAATCTCCATCCCCATCCACCCCTGATTTGCGAAAACCCGTAGTTTAGTACGTTTGCAACTAGGATACCGATGGTGATGGATAACTGAAATCCAATGTTTAGGCCACCCCTGTACTTGTAGGGTGCCATCTCTGATAAGTAGAGTGGAACAGACTGCATAATCAAAAAAACAAAAATCAAAATTAAAACTTTTGATCAAATAAAATTTCACATTTTGTTTGAATTGTGTCACATGTTTAACAGGCTGGTTTGCACCACCTAACTGCTAGTAAAGGCCATATTCAAAGAATTAATGATAGTCACTGCAGGAAAGTTGGAAAGTTGATTTTCAATCCAGAAAAATCAAATCTTTTTTTTTGATTTCTTTAATCTTTTTCAGACATACCATACAAAAGACACTACTTCAAAATTCAAAACTCTACTTTATGCAATTGACAACACACCACTCATTATGTCTCCCAAAAATTAATCTTTATCAATAAATATAATCTCATGAGTCATGACCAAGAACTTGACCCAAAATGTAAGACAAGAATTTAAAGTCACATGCTTATTTATGTAGTCAAATGAAGTGTTAAAGCAAGACATAATAATCATAATTAACTCTAACATATAAACAGTAAAAAATCAAAGTGAATAGTATTAACAAATTTACCTGATTGGCAAATCCAATACCGAAACCAAGAAGAATACGTCCAACAATGAGCATCCATACTTCCTGAGCAAATCCATTAATCAAAGCTCCTGCACAGAACAGAACACCACCAAAGAACATGGATAGCTTTCTCCCCAGCTTCCTTGTCACCGTAGACGCCACCAGAGACGAAAACAGTGCGGCCAGGTACAACGACGACGTAAACATCGTCAGGGTCACGCTGTCGTATTGACAGTACGTGTTCGTCGACGTATCCGCTTGTTGCCTCCTGTAAACAGAAGGAAAGAACTTTTCCAGGAACGAGTCCATCGATGTGACACCGCCTGTTTCATAACACAGCACGAGTCACTGAATATGTTAAAGAAAATGTATATTAATAACAGGTTATGGGTTCGATCTCCGTACCTGAAATACCGATATCGTAACCGAAAATAAGACCGCCCATTGCGGCCACGACACAAGTGTAGATGACATAAGCGGTAAGCTTTCCGGGATACTGCTTCCCGGTGCCGGCACTCGGGACGAAACCACCCGCCATTGGAATAGAGGTTTAGAAGTGTGACAAAATTATTTCAAAGGAACTTTAGAGTTTAGACTTTAGAGTAAAGAGTCTAAGAGAGCAAATTTTTATAAGATGAAATGAAATGAGTGATGACATTTTGGCGAAATGAAGGGGTGTATATATAGTAAATTGTCATCGGACCCAACTGGCCTAGTGGATTTCAATTTGTGATTTTATCCAATTTTTGCAATGTGAAATTAATTCGTGTATAATTGTTACATGAATCAAGAAGAAAAGTAAGAGTCGTACGGCCAAGACGTCACGGGTTATATTTTCTTTGTAATAATCAAGTTGCCTTTTGTTAATTGCAATTTGATATTTTCATTATTAAGAATGGATAAGATCGGTTTAATTCTTTATTTATCGAGTGCATTAAAGTTTACACTTGATTAGCAGTGGGAATTGGGCTTAAATTTCATAAGATTTCAAGCGGTCAAAGTGGAAATTGAGAAATTACCTAAATTCAAGAACTTTGTGTCATCAACTAGTCACTAGTTTATCCAATTATTATCCAAAAAGCTTCATTATTTAATCATTATCCATAGGTTTTGAATTTAGACTTAAGAATCCCATGTAATATTATTCAGTTGAGTTCGGATCCATTCAGTTCAGTTCTGCTCATTTAGTTATATTTTATACTATAACTCAGTTCAGTTCAATTCCTTTCAGTTTAATTCAATTCTGTTCTGTTCAGACGAAGAGAACAGAGCTTAACTAATAATGCTACTACTACTTCTATACTCCTCTAATTTTGATGGAATAAAAAAACGTTACTCTTATCCACTTGTTTATAATTCCTCGGTCATTTTTAATTTTTTTCAGTCAACCAACTTTAAATATGACTACTAATAAATCACAAAACATATCTTTTAAAAGGAGGAAGTAATAAATTGTAACGACCTTAATACTAATCGATTGAGACTTGAATTAATTTGGACTAAAGGCGCAAATGCGAAAATTTTTTAAATTTCTACCAAATAATAGTATATGTGGAAAAATATAAAAGTTTTCATATATAATAATAAAATTAATTTCCTAATAAACTCGCATACGAAATATATCACTTTAAAAATGTAACACTTAAAATTGTTTTGAAGCAAAATTATAAATTAAATTCTTTATCACATCATTTATTTTTATACTTTTAACACCCTATTAGTATTAGGATATAAAAATTGGGCCCAAAAAATTTTGGGACCCTGTGCGGATGAACATCCCGCATGGGCTAAGGGCCGGCCCTGTTTGGACTAGAGCATTTATTCATGTGTTTCTCTTTGGGTGGTACGTTGGCGCAGCTGTACTGACACATGTCACTTTTCAAGCACCAGAAAACTTCTCAATGGGTCACTCATTTTAAGATTGTTTTAGTGGCTATACCAACATATATAACAAATGTTAGTTTCCAGCACACTGTGAAACTTTTCAGTTGGTCGTCCATTTCAAAATTGCTCTAGAACAAACACAGTTATGATTTAATACAAATGAAATGTGTACCATATATTTTAATTACCCCAATCCCGCAAAACTTCATACATTGTCATTTTTAGTAGTTACACATAAATTTGTACATTATTGAAAACAAAGGTACTCTACACCAAATAAAAAAAAAACTTACATTTACACATTTTTACCTCATTTCACACATTTTCCATTAAAAATAAACTTTTTTAACCACTATTTATATTTTATCATTTATTTTTCATGTTAATCTACGCGTCAACTTTAATGTATGAAATTTTCCGAAGCCAAGGAGTAATATGAGTAGTGTTTTAATCCTTTTAAACTCTTTTAAGGGTGTTATAATTTTGTTTTATTTGATACATTGGAGTATTACATGTTGCAGATGGTTTTCCGACGTCTTATTCTTAGAAAGTGGTCTGTCGTTTCTTTACACACATTTTTTTTATGTTAATTTATAGTATGACGTGTACACAAATCGTTATGTCGAAATAAAACTAAGTTATAATTTTCAGAAAGAAACAAATGACTGCACCAAGATCTACAAAAATGGGAAAGCAAAACTAAGACAGCTTACCAAACGGAGTCTGCAACCTAAATCATTATTACATACTCCATCGGTCACCCTTACTATTCAATTTTGCAGGTCGAATATAAAAACAAATTACCCTCAAACAACAATAATAAGAATAATAATAAAATAATGTTAAGAAATCCGGAATTATACTTTCATATTTCTTTTGAAAAATTTCAATGACATGATTTAGGAGCAATAACAATCAAAATCCGACATGCAAACTCACACGGTACCGTTTAAGCGGATTTAGGATGGTTTGGTTACGCATCATTTTCTGGTCATAATATGAGTATCTGTTTGTTTTGTAAGGTTGATAGAGACGGATAGTAATGGCAATATGGTAGAAATATTGGTCAAAATAAATAGCTAGGCATTAAAATTGATTTTCAGGCATGCTAGGAATCAACAACCCTCTTCACATTGACACTTCATTGCTCCTTCCTTTCCAGTCGACATCATGGTTTTCGGGTTTTTGTAATTTATGGTTTGATGATGTGGCATATATTATTTATTTAGGATAAGATACCGAACGCTAATATTATGATTAACTAAGTACAAGTACATTAATTTTTAGGAGACCGTCTATAATAAAATTTTAGAAAAACCAACATCATTGTTCTTACTGATAATTTAGGATGCTTGGTTGATATTGTTAGTGTTTTTCATAAATGAAAATATATTTTATGAATAATAGACTTTTTCTTAAAAGTATCATTGTTCTCATTAACAATATAGGTTGATATATTTTTAAATTAATTATATACGGAGTACATACTATGTGTTACAACTTACAACTTACAAATACTCAAATTGGAAGGAATTAGTTGACCAAGGAAAATTTTTAGGAAAAACTTGACCGATGACATTTTAGTCAAAATCCACAACTTTTGCTAGTAGTAGACTTTGTTTACGTGGAAAACGGTATAGCCGTATATAAACTAGATCAGGTAAAGTTTAGCTTCATATTCTAAATATCTGACCAATTACACTTCAAAGTTTAGCTACAGAAGTTAAAAATCTCTCTTTGATGACTTCAAATAGGAGGAGTGATCGGCATAGAATTAAAACCTTGAAAAAGGTAAAATTTTTTGTGTTTTTAATTCGGTTTTCTGAAATTTATTTCAATACCAATCACTTATTAATTTACGAATTATAATAAATTTGAAATAAATTAATTAAATGCATTGATTTCTTGTGAAATTTGGTGACTTGGTTTTGTTAGATTTTTTTGTTTTTCTTTTTCAAAATAAAAAAATTAGTAGAAGTTATTGACCGTTGCCTAATAATAATAAGGGTCATGGATTGTCTGTACATTAAATCTTATGCTCGTCGAATTCAAAAAGTGGACACACAAACCATTATTTATGAAATGGACTTTTGGATGTTAAGAAAGTGACAAACAAGAAAGGGAACGCTAACACTGACTCGATCAAAATTAATCATGCATATTTTATTCTAAATTCATTTTTGCATAGCTTCAAGTTATAGATCTATGGTTAAGGAACCACATACTACTGTACTGTGGGTGGGATTCCCAGAGTACCAACCGCTCACCATTTTCATATCCAAAATTTAACCGAACATATAGTTCCCGTTTTCATTTTTGACAAAATCTTCATCCCACTATATAAATGTTTAAAAATTAATTACAGTAGTACCTCCCTTCATTACAAATTGATTTTGCTAATTTAATTGTATTATTTTATTTCAAAAGTATTTGATATGAACATTTAAATATAAAAACATATGAGAATCTTGTTTCGGGACAATGGAATTAAAGTTCGAAGGCTTGAATAGTATGCCTACAAAAGTCTAAAGTCCAAGTAGGAAGGAAGATGACCCGTATGTTCGTCGCGTTATTAGTTATACACTACCTGTGGGATCTACAGAGGACCCATATCATAGTCCACTTTGAAGTCATGCACATGCATTTTTTATTAAAGATATTAACGATTTTCCTGTTGATGTTACATCTTTAATAATTCTGCTTAGTCTGTCTACTCCAAATATTCCTATTTTATTTCAATATTACAAGTAGCTACTACTTAGCTGTCATTTTGGAAGATTCAACTTCAACTTGTTGCTACCGTTAATTAATCAAGTGTTCATACTCTCAAAGTACTATGGACTTCAACTATGACCAACTTTTTGATTTTTTCTTCAATGAAAGATGTATGTATTAAGGCTTCACTGCCTAAATCGGTTGCCAAGCGAGGGATTGTATAAAATTGGAGGTGGGTGCCAAAGATTTTCACAATCAGTCCAACACTCCTAACATAGACAATATGTGCTACATGTTCGCACACTTGTTTGTAAATCTATCAATCTTCTTGATTTGAACTTTTCATGTCTTCTTCAGAAGTACTTTGCACATCAGAATAATAACATTTGTCAGATCTCTAGGTGGCTCTACCCTAAGACTGTCAACGATTTACTCAACAAAAATAGCTGATAGATTATGAATCCTTCACATTCTGGTTTCACATTTGGAAAGAAAGAAGAAAACACTTGGGAGGTTACTTGGAACAATATTATACATGTACTGATCCTTTCTTTTGTTTTGGTGCGTGTATCTTAGCTAGTGATAATTTTATTCAGATTTGTTAGATACAGTATAAAGTTGGATTTGAGTACTGATGTTCACTTGTAATTTATTAAGTGTACACTAAAGATATTATGGCCCGTGCAAGTTATAAGATTACTACTTAAGCTTAAACTAGAAACTAAAGAAAACATTAAACAATTGCTTATAGAAGTAAAGATACCATTAACAAACTAGTGACTTTCACTCTCCACCTACCCACATAAACACTCTCATTTATTGTGATGCATGTATCACCTAGTTTTTTCTACAAAAGATACCGCGGTTGTGTTTTAATATGTACTCCCTCTATTTCGAACAATTTATTTTATTGTCAACGAAAATTGTTTGGCATGCGACTAAAATCAATAGAATCTGGTTAAAAACACCTAAATTTTTTCTATATACAAAGTTTTAATCGCATATCAAACATAAATTAATGGTTGGCAATTTTATTATGGAGTTATCTATATACATCAAGTTGTACCATAAACTAATTAAGTTTCACTAATCACTAATCACCTTTAAACATGCATGTACTTGGGAGTTGGGTCTTACTTTTGCGTGGTTAGGATAAATTAATCTTATTTAGCACATTTATATTTGCTTGCATATTATCATCATGCCTGGTTCATATGATTATGAATCCGGATCCAAATCATGATTCTTGATCATTGATGAGTAATAAAGAGGATAAAATGGCAAATCAAGTGAAGTTCAGGCCACTTGTGATAAGGATAGATCAACAGACTCACAGCAACAAGTTTTTCTGGTAAAAAGAAACAAGAAAATGAGTGGAAAGAAAAACTGGTGGCTAATTTATCTAGTAACGATCCATATCATCTCTTTACCCCCACATTGTGCTTCCTTTCACTTCTTCCATCTCCATCATTACCTACTACTACCAACAAAAAAAAAGAACTCCAGGGTACCTTTCATCTTATGCATTAGTCGTGTTAAACGACCCGAACAGTTCGGGCATTACATAAACTCAGCTCGAATACGATCCCAAATCGAGTCTAAGCTGGCTCTACTCGTTTCTTAAACAGTCCAAAACCAATCTCTACCTTGAGCCCAAGAGTCAAGAGACTTGTAGCTTGGACTCAGACTCTTGCTAGCTAAACAAGCAAACCGAGTAATCGTTAATACTCAACACCTGCATAAGACCACTAACCTCTTCTCTACGAAAACGAAAATGGTTTCATCAGGCTTGTTAATAGTCCATGTCTATTAAAATGTGAGAAGTATAACAGTTCGTCTATGCAGACGTGCATCTGAACCTCAATATTTCATCATTCATTGATACATCAACAGTTTTCTGCAGAGATTTAAGCTACTAATCAACTAACAGATGAGAAATGAATGTCAACATCTGACTCTATTTAAGCTATCAATTGCCGGTTTCACATATTCTCCATTCATTTCTAAAACCCGAATAATACACAAATTCATAGCCTCAGGTTTACTAAATTTCATCCCAAATTCACACCCCCGAGGCTTGCTTCATGGGCATAAATTACTTACTCTTATTGATATAATTCTTCTTCAGAACCTCTGATACAGGAAGTACTCCATATCCTTTGCTTTTGCAAACATAACATGGTCCCGACCCAGATCAAACATCTCGAAGAAATGTGGTAAGCATATGTCCTGAAAGCATAGCAAATACACATCAGTTGTCAACAGGAAACTTGCTGGTAATAGTGGTAGTGCCATCATGAATCATGTAAAGCAACCTCTATTTAGAAAACCAATCAGCTAGTCATTACTTCAGTTTCCAGAAACGGTAATCTATGAGAAAACACGACGATAGTATGAAACACTCACCAACTAATATGTCAGCCATAACATCAAAGAGTGAGAACACACGGCGGAGCGTCTCGTCTTGCCCCAGCTACAGAACGATAAAGGTAAACCCTCTCAGCTTGACTCTCATAATTACCATCTTCTTTAATTATCTCAACATTTATTCTTGGCATTTTTTTGGCAAGTAGCTTACACCCTTTCATTGTCACGTCACATGTCGACATCCATAATGACCTCATCTTCTCGTACTTCTCTTGACCAGACAAAAGGGCAGTATTTCCAAATGGACAGTCTCTTATCTCGAGCTTCCTCAGTTTCGGGCAGCCATCAAGAACAAATTGCATGCCACGGTCACTCCTGCCCGCGAACGCTACGGAAAGTGTATCGAGATTTTTGGCATACTTCCCGATGTATTCAAATGCGAGATCAGTTAGAAGACCTGAGACGGAGAGTCTCTTAAGTTTATGGCAAGTTTTGACCACAGCAGCGAATGCCTCATCCATAGGCTGATTTGTTGAGTAATCTGGCTGGCCTGGATTCATAATGCAAAGACGAAAGTGTGTAAAGTTGGGGCAGTTCTGTACTACAGTTACCACGGCAGCATTAGTCATCCTCCGGCAGAAGTAAAGGACGTAACGGAGATTGAGACATCCACGAGATACCGCCATGAAGCCCAATTCTGTCACTCCAGTGTTGCCATGACGTCGGTCAAACGGGTCAGCGGGGAAGACTCGGAGTTCTTCTAGCAAAGGGCAGCAAGATCCAACGGCTTCCAGACCAATGTCTCCAACTGTGTCAAGGACCTATATCCAAGTATCAGTAAGGTTGCAGGCTGTAGAAAATATGTTAAGCTTCTACATGTTCAGCTTCAATAAATTCTGAAAATTGTGTATACAAATTCTTCTAAAGAACAATCAACTTTCCAGAAACCATATATTCTGACATCTGTTTTAAAGACATAATCATGTTAATCAGTTACCAGGACTTGCTAAAAGAACCCCTGATCGTACAATAGAGGAGGAGCAAGCATAAATAGTTCGTGTGTAAAGAACCCAACTTCTAATTCCAACAACCCCGTTAGTTTTAATTTGCAAAAGAGATTTCTTAGCGTGATTTCGATTAATCTGTGACAAAAACCTTTTCACAACTACAATAATATCAATGATCTTACCCATAGGCGCCGCAAATTAGGGCAATAGAGAAGAAGGCTAGCTAATTCACCACTTTCAAGTTCAACATCGTTCATGTTCAAGAAGGTCAAGCCAGCAGAAGCTCCAAAGATAACGGAAAGGTTTAGAAAAGTAGTTTGCCATAAACCTGAAAGAACCTCAAGTCTTTTACAATTACTGAATGCTCTTAGGATGTCTTCGTATTGACTAGGAGCAAGTTCTTGCTGGAAGGAGCCAGTACCGAGCTCCAGCAACTGAGGGGCACGCACGAGCAGTCGTTGCAGTTGGTCCAAGGATATATTTTCACTCACCTTCAGAACCCGTAACGATTTGCATCGACTAACAAGTCTCTCTAGGGCATCAAAACTAATCTCGGTATTGAGACTGGAAAAGTTTAGCACTTCCAATGAGGCAAAGTTTTCCGGGAAGCAACTCAGCCAGCATCCTCCACTAATATCCTCTACACTGCAGTCCCGTATCTCTAGCTCACTCAAATTCCTGGAAAACAAAATGCATGTATTATATAATTTCAGAGGAAAACTGGGCAACAGGATAAGTAAATTGTCCCATCTCAGGGCAACAACAAGGTGAGCGTGGGCGGGTATTTACGAAAAATCAAACCAACCCGCCTATGGCGGTTGATTATTTTTCTAACCCTCGGCGGGTAAAATAATTTTCCAACCTGCGGCGGTTCGAGTGATAACAACAGCGGGTGGATAGGCGGGCGGATTGGTGGGTGACTTACTACATCAACTAAAATACATTATAATCCAACAAATTAACAAAACATTTTGAAAGCAAGCAGAATGATCAAGTACCATAATTTCTTAGTTTATATACTAAATAACCATAATTTTAATGCTATCAATCTATTCTATATATCTATCTATTCATTTTAGTGACAAGTAATTCATTCATATATATACAGTTTTTTGTTATGTGAACAATTTGGTGGGTAGGTTGCGGGTGGCACCCACCCAACCCACCACCCACCCACCAATTGGCGGGTTATATAAAATTTAACCCGTCTAATTTTATTTTTTTTAAATAATCGGCAGGTGCAGGTAAGATGCGGGCGGTTTGTGCGGACGGGTCAGTCGGGCGGCTTGTTTGCACAGCCCTTAACATGTTCCTTCAGATGAGTGCACAGTGCACACAAATTTGACATTGATGTAAAACAGTAAAAACTAAATATGTGCCCCCAAGGTAAAAAAAACTATTTCGCTGTCTTTGTACACTCCTGAGGAACATGAGTTACATTGTGCTCATTTCAACAATGTGTTTCTGATATTTTCAATCTATAGTCATAATTTAGCTTGATGCATCCACAGTAGAACCTATAATTTGATTATTATTTCTTTACTCTTTCTATCATTACGATTGTTACTATTAACTTGACAGAGGGAATCAAGTCAACCGAAGCAGTGGATCTTTTCCATAGGTCTACAACCCTACCGGTGAGTGCGGGAGCACCCACTCCAGAAATAGGATCAGCAAAACTCGGAAGTTAGAAACTTAGAAAATAGACTAGGAAATGTAATTTGAACAATACAGGATAACCCCAAAACTTAAATATAAGAAAAACAAAAAAATCACAGTTGGTTGGTTGTCTCCAAGTATTATCAAAAGGGTACTACAGGAAATGCACAAAATTGCTCTGGTAACAGGGGTACTGTTCTGGCAGTATCAAGTATCAGCACGCTTATCAAAATAGAAAAGGCAATGGCAGAATAAGTGGCAGGTCACTGGATATATATTGAAACCAAGGTACAATAGAGAAACATAAAACACCTCTTAGAGGATCTAGTAATCAAGTAGAATATCCTCCCTAGTCCTTATAAATTTGCGAGGCCAATGTCAAGGGGGGTGAATTAATCTGAAACAGAGTTTGCACAGTAAGTAAATTCAAATTTTCACTAACATGGTCAAGCAATAGTTAGGAGATGGTCAGTGGTAATAACAACCTAACTCCAACATCCTTCCGACAGTTAGGAGATTGTTGCCTATGCAATGATAACCTAACTCCAGCATAGCATCAGACCACTACGGACCACAGGACACACATATCATTAAATTCTCAACCTAACTGAAGGCCAGCAAGACATGCTTGATATAATATATATTCGTGCTGCTAAATCCCAGTTATGTTTGTTACAAGCTTTGTATAGTTGCATCTTTTTTTTTTGGTTTCATGCTAATGCACTTTCAGGTTCACTATTCGTGCGATTCCCAGAACCACAATAAACTTCTTACCGAGACAAGAGATATCTCTCTGTCATTATCATCTAACAATAAGGATTAAGGAATGATACAAAGTCCCGCAGATCCAAGATACAAATGAGCTGACCACTAAAGGGAGGATGAATATGTGTAGGCAACTATTTGTGATTCCCTTGGAGGTGGTAGGCAAAATATCAAGCTGGAGAGTTAGTGGTTGGTACTAAATTCTTCAAATGTACCATTCTAAATCGATGTCTATATCAAGACATATTTTTTAAATCCAGGATGCTGCATTTCGCGACCAGCAACTCACCATAATGAAAACTTGTAAAGGTCAAAGCAAACAAGCAAGCTTCACAATAATACTATAAATAATAGTCAAAATCGAAACAAAAGGATTCTTTTTCCTCGTGAGTAATAATTTAGCCAAACAGAATGAAGGAAAATATACATTACAAAATCTTGCAATATGGTATAGTATTATCATACTACATGGTAACTATAAATTAAAAAATAGATGATATCTGCTAATTCAACTAAAGCCAACATCATTCATATAATTAAGTTCTGAAGAGCACATGATAATTAAGTATTTCAGTATTGTGATATTTTCAGGTTATTTCTACAAGATATATACGACTGATACAAAGCAAACATTGCAAACTCTTGGATAATGAGAATGAGATATATGGAAATAATCGAACATCAAAGACATGGCATATCCATCAAAAAACAACAATGCTCGCCATATGTCACATACGTGAATCAGAAGCTAGACAAGACTCATAAGAAATGAAAAGTGGAGGCAATAAAAAATTTCAACAGATGTTTCAGTGAAAACAGACGTAAGATGGAAAGGAAATACACACATTCTTGCATTACCCAGCCCAAAGCCACCGCACTGATTTACCCAGCCACATCAACAAACCAACTTCACCAGGTCGCAAACGTACATAATTGACATAATAGATTCCCTCCATTAATTACTAATCAGATACAAATTATAGATATAACTTTTTTATCTAAGAAAAGAAGAAAGAAAACCTCATAAACAAACCAGTTAAAAGTACTTCCATAATGTTAACTATCTCACAAAGGACAGACATCCAAGAACTTGTAATCTTTCAGATTTTAAAATGGATTAATGAGCAAATCACGTGCTTAAAATTTATTGAACTTCTCGACCAGAAATTAACAGCTATAGAAACCGTAATTGAGTTTTCTGGAACTTCATAGGTCCCTTCTTATGATGCAGTATAATTAACAGAGTCAAATTGTTATCTTTCAGGAAAAAATATGATCCAGAGATCATCCTTCAAAATTGGATATTTCTTTACAGAGTTCTAAAGACTTTCGACATAGAAGGTAGCAATTTCCCGATTCATAAGAGACGTAAAGCAAAACAAAACAAGCATCGATAGACGCAAGATATGTGATTTCACTCTAACAAAGAAGAGAAATTACCTGCAATGGGTGGCTATGTGCTTGAGCCCATCGTTACTGAAGCCATCACAGGTAAACAAAGTTAAAGCCCTGAAGCTTGGGAACGACTTGGCCAAGAGCTCCAAGCTCTCATCAGTAATAGTCATCCTCTTGAGTCTCAACTCCTCAAGGAACGGATAAGCTTTTGCAAACATTAAGAGCCATGGATGCACATTACCACCCCAATCTCGCGGAAGCATATTGAAGTCAGCAAATCTCGGCCGCCCTTTCAGAGAAACGCTCTTAATTCTCGTAAACCTTCTAGCCACGATTTCAGGAGACACAGAATAGCAGTTCCCTATAAATATCTTTGATCTCGTCCATCTCTCGGCATTGTACCAATCTTTGTGCACGAGGGAGACCGAGTTTCTATCCTTGTGAGAGTCTACAAAGGAGAGGACTTTTTCCAATACTTCATCTGGGAAAGGCAGGTTAGCCTGAGCGAACCCATCCGGGTTGTTGCCTGAGTTCGAAGGTGAATCTTTCAGGCTACATGGTTCTCGATCCATTTCAATCTTAGAGGATGGCGGCATCATTACGGACTTAAAGAAAAAAGCCTCTCAGCAGCCTTCACATGACAATCAAACTGCATTTTATTTGCGGAAAGCCAAACATCAGATCATATATGATTTTGATTATTCCTCTTAGAATGAAAATCCCATATATTTAGAATGCAGCTTACAAATAAAGCTGCTTTCTTTTCTTGAACAAGCACACACATAACCAAATCCGGAAAAAGCTCACCTGATATAAGCTTCAGGTGCAAAATCTTGAAAATAAAGAACAGAATTAAAATAATCAGAGCTAAAAACAAACAATTCGATGAAATGGAAACACAATCACAGAACACTAGCTCAAGATCCAGACAGATAAGAGAGTACATCTCAATTCATGAATTAGAACATAAAGCACATAGACCCATATGGTGAAAAAAGATGAACAATCTAACCGGATTGGATAATTGAAACAGGTCAACAAAGAAGATGGAAAAAAGTAGGGATTTTTACCACTTTACTGACCTCTGTGTAATTGAAATGTATCGATACTGGACAAACCCATGAGAGGCAAACAAAAGCTCGTTACATCAAGAAGAAGAAGATTAATAATTGCAACATATCATTATTCTCCTGCCTCCTGTATATGAAAGGAGATCCAAAAGAAATAATTAAGCGTATAAATACAGTAGAGTAGAGACTAGAGTGAGATGTGTATACGAATAAAGTAGTATCTGAATGAAAAGGGGTTCCTTATTTGGCAGTCCCACCTCAGATGAAGTTGACAGAAGATGGCAAATTGACAGGAGAAGGAAGCACCTAACCCGTTTTCATTTAATAGCACATAGCCAATCATATGGAAATATCACTTTCTACTCCATCAATGCACTCTTCTTTCTATCTTCTTTCCTAAATTTAACATCATAATTAGGTCACGGTTCTTGAAAATTGTCAAATCGATCCCGATTGAATTGTGATTTTGTTCAGGTTTGATCGATTTTATGTCAAAAAGTGGAAATTTTGTGCAATTTTTTAAGGAGGAAAAAAATGTGATAAGTAGAAAAAAACGACAAAGAAAAATTTTGTTTTCTAATATCTGGCACAAGATAAAATTCGGAAATAGAAATAAAACACAAAATATATGAAATGGCGGTAATAATTGATACTTGACTACAGTGGGTTATTTCACGTGGTAAACGCCTCCTCGTGAAACGCATACGAGGTCGGCCGGGAAAAAAAGTGTAACGTTGGCGAATTGACGGAGAAGTATTGCACGAGAGGTAGCTCGTGATAGTACGTACTGACACTTAGGTAGATCAATCTAATGCAGAAGATGATGAAATCAGCATTCATGAAGAACCTGCATATAAGAGGAATTCACGATTCTATTGATAATCATTCAAGTGTTGCAGAAATTCATGTTCCGTTTGAGATTCCAGAGGCTAATCCAGTTGTGGAAAAGCTATGGACGAATGCGATAAGTGGTAATCGATTACCATCACGTGGCTTGCACTTGATTTATCAGCCCAGGCAATCTCTGATTGGACAGTGATGACTGATGAGAGTGTGGACTGCTGGATTTTGTCTGAAAAATGATAGTTGTGTACATTTCCGGTTTGAATTACACTACCCAACCCTCCATTGCATCTATGAGGGTCTAGTAGTTTGGGTAAGATTGGTAGCACCATTGGGAAACCGTTATTCACTTATGAATGTATGACAAATAAGTTGAATGGCTCTGGGACTTTGAGGATTTTGTGATCCTGGATTGTTCCATGTTAAGGTACCATGATAGTATCATGGAACATAAGGGGACTTAATAAGATGGCCAACAATAGGGAGATTGGTTTCCGTTTGCGAGATTTACAGTTTGATTTTGATGTCCTTACAGAAACAGGAGTAAATAAAGGAAAAAAAAGCCATAAGAACTAAATGGGCATGCATTGGAGTTATGTTGATAACTATGTGCACACCCCATTAGATTATGGATGCTTTGGAATCCTGCAAGAATAATCGTTGTTAGTAGTTCTTCACAATACATGCATTGTGGTGTGTATTAAGAAGATGGAAGGTTCCTTCATTGTTGCACAGCTATCTATGCACTAAATCAATTAGAAGGGAGAAGGCTTTTATGGAGAAATATTGAAGTGTTGAGCAACTATACTCAAGGATTTTGGATGTTAATAGGTGACTTTAACAATATTTTTTATGGTCATAAGATAGAATTGGTGGCATCCAGGTCCACCTCAATGAGTATTGTGATATGGTGGAAATGAATCAGACGTACAAATGAATCGGATTGGATCATATCCGATCCTTTGTGCAGCTCGAGTTTAACGTGTATAGGTCGCCGAGACTTTGGGTCCTTCATGTTTGACCTGGGGAGTGTGGACTGTGGAGCAAGAGCAACATGCAATCCTATTGGTTTTGGTCCCAGGGATGTGGACTGTCTGTGGACATCGACATGCATTGAAGCCCACCCACAAAGCAACCCACTATCCAAATGCAGGCCCACATCCACTCGCTTAAAGCCCAATTAATTAGTCGACTCATGAATCCAGCCCTCTTCTCCATTTCTTCTTCGCCCTCATTTTCCCTTCTATATTTGTTCTCAATTTTGATTTGGATGTTCTTAATTTTAGGTCCCCTCAAGCATATTTCTTTTAGAATGTTACTGATGATTTTGTAAATCTTAGAACAATGGCACAATACACTTAACAATCAAACCATGGTTTCCTATTTTCCTTGGACAAATCCTGAGAATCAATAATTCTCTCTTACCATGCATACGGAACTTACATGAACTAAACTCGCAACAATTAATTCGACATGGAGAATTTGTACAGATCAAACTCAAATCTCTTACCAACAATCTAAGTTTATAAAGTCCAAGGCTGCAAGCTTCCAAGTTCCAACAATCATGTTCAGAAAATGAAAATTTTGCTAGTGTAACAAAATTTCAACAATCCTTTGTAACGATAATCATTTTGTACAAACTGACTGAATCTTTGTTTTTTGGCCCTTTTTTCTTTCCACTTCATGCACTTTTTGAACCGGATAGACCACAACACATTAAAAATTAAACCATAAGATTCACGTAGTAAACTGCACAACACATTAAAATACCATGAGTCGATTAAACCGAATGCTCGAGTAAACCATCAACCACATATTTTCTTTGCATTATGAACCACTTTTCAAGTTAAAGATATATAAAGTCCTCCAATTAATTAATGATTTGCACAATAATTTTCCAAATTGGCGAGGAAGAGACAAACAAGTACAATTGGACCACTAAATATTGGAATTAGATGGAAGCAATAATCCGTGAACACACACAACATGAATAATTATAACATTGATTAGTGGAAGAAGAATCTAGCTAGAGTATGGTGCAATGCTAGTGGGAAATGCGTTTTGGCTAAAACCTACCTTTATGAGTCACTTTCATCACTTTCATTGAAGCCATACATACATCCACTGGTGCCCCAAACCACGTTTTCACATGCCCAAGTTCCCTTCACCGTCCCATATTATCTACCAAAAAGGGACACCATAAACAAATACATGGTCCTCAGTTGAGGTCATCGTCCAATTTGGAAAGCTGCTTTTAAGACTTCCCATCCAAAACAAGATATGTTCTCATACCCTACATGCTTTTTCTTACTTGTCTTCTAACTTTTCTCTAACAACACGCTACCGATACGTAATGTAACATCAATGGAGAAATCATCTTCAGTTCGTCCTGATTTTTATGATAATAACAAATAAGTGGACATTAATAACTACTTTACAACCAATGAGTGGCCTGGTGGGTTCATAGCCATACATGATGAATGTTAGTTGTCTTGGATTTTTCCCCAAACACGACGACCAGTAGTTTAACATCAATTGAAATATAAAACAAACATTTATCTAGTGTTAAATGTAAAAGTGTCAACAACGTAAAATAATGTTTCTACAAAAGTTTGACAATAAAAATCGAGTACACGCATTGTGAAATGCTTGATGATACCTTACAATATGAAAAATATCACCTTAATATCATGACTTTTATGAGAATTAGACATACTAAAATACTTCATTATTTAAGAATAATTGCTGGTATTATTAACGCATATTTAACTAACCTAAGATTCATATATACTAAATAAACTCATTTCTCTACTAATACTCCCTCCGTCCCGTAGAACTTCATACATTTGTCATTTTCAGCCGTCCCACAGAACTTCATACATTATCAAAAAATGAAGCTACCCCACACTCAACAAATAATAAACAATTTCAACTTTACATTCAAATTACACATTTTACCACTAAAAGTACACTTTTTCCCACATTTTCTATATTCTATCATTACTTTAACTTTTCGCATAAAACTGCACGCTAACCCTAATGTATGAAGTTATCCGGGACGGAGGGAGTATAATCCACATTTCATTTGCGGTCATAAGTAAAAATAATATCCAACTTTTCTGAGACTATCTCTCGGAGAGACAAAATTAACGTCGCATATTTAGCTACAGACATCACATGTTTAAAAATGTTGGTAATGCAAATATGTAATGGAGATTGATTAAATATAATGTGATTGAGTTAAACATATGACGTTTGTATGTAGTTAAATATGTAGTGTTGGTCCGTTATCTCTAAATTTCAGATATAACATATTCGTATAAGTTTGTAATAAGAAAATACTTTTTGGAAAAAGAGAGACACAAAGAAAGCGCATTGAAGATAGAGGGGGACTAGTCGTACCATGGTATGCGAGTAATTACCCCACCATCATTAAATATTTTTGGCTTTACCGATTAAACGTAGTACTTGAGTTTAGTTACCCGTTTTTGGATTGAATAAACGGTAAAACCTCAAATAACTAAAACCCTGAACCCAAGAAAACGTCTCATCTTTTAACAATCCAATCCACTAATTACAAATGTCGAATTAATTACCTAGTATAACAAGAAGAAAGTCCACGTCATCACGCCGGGAAAAGATCAATTTCAATCAGATTATCTTCTTCTTCATCCTCATTACTCCTCTGATCATCATCATCATCCAGCTCAATCTCTATCAAACCATCCTTGTCGTAATCATACTCTTCATCCCACCGGAAACATTTCTCCGGCGAGTCCCATCCGGTCGCAGAAAAGTCCCCCTCCGACGAGCCGTCTGAGTCCGATTCCGGATAGTACAACGACAATGACGCGTACTTTTCGATAGCGTTCTTTCCCCCCAACACGTCATCGCCTTCTTCGTGCTCCTCGTATATGATCTCGAGTGGAGCTCTCACGTTCCACTCCACAAACGTGTCGTTGTAACATCGGGTAGGTTCGTGTTCCGGTTCGTGTTGAGTCGGAACTTCTTCTTCTTCGACTTCTTGTTGTTGTTGTTGTGGTTGTTGTAAGTGATGAATTTGAATGGACTCAATGGAGTATTGAGATTGGCCTAATCGGAGAAGAGAAAGGATGAGGATTATGGTGGAGATGGGGATAGGAGAAGAAAGAATTTGGAGGAAAAGAGAAGGGAAGTAGAGGAGAATTAGAGTGTAGAAAGTGATGATAGTTGAGAAGAGAGAATTTTGTGATGAGAGAAAACTAAGTGCAGTGCTCATGATTTTATTTTTGATGAGTGATCAAGTGAGGATATGGGATGAAATTTGAGTGGGATGATATGATAGGATAGTTTAAAAGGATCATATTCTTGATTTCTTACAGGCATGGAATGGGACGGACTCAGAGATTATGATTATGTACATCACTCCTTTGCTCCATCTCATGCATAAAGCTGATGTATTTGGAAGAGATGGAAATGGGAGGGGTACCCTTTTCATGGAGAGGATCAGAGGAACGTGGTAAATTAATCATGAGGTAAAATTTTGTCTTGTAAGATAACAGAGTGAAATGTTCTATCACATACACAGCTGACACCACCATAGTTCGTACTCAACTTTTTAATTAAACAATATAATAATATTGTCAAAAAAATTATCGATGTTATTAATCAAAACGTCTATATTTTCAACATTGTTGTTTTTTCATATTACAAAAATACTCATTTCGTTAACAACATAGACGTCTTCATTGATAAACAATGTACTCTCTCGGTCTTCTCAAATCTGGTTAGTTTTTCTCATCGTTTCAAGCTATTGCTAAATTAAATTAATTTCAAAGGCTGTTTCGAGAGGTTAGTGAGGACGGCGAATTGGCGATAGGAACGTCAGATGAAGTGGCCTTTTAAGAATTCGGACATGGTCAGGTACGTTTTCATCGATCGTCCCCTTAAATTTATAATATGGAACCGGCTAAATTTTGATCCAAGTGTTATTGAGTCTCCTATTCAATGTGGAACTGCTCAGCACTGTGTATGCTATTTGCTTTCCTTATTCCGATCTTCATACTTTTTGGTTAGGTTGTACAAACAGGCTATATAGGACGGAGATTTGAGCGTCCTTGGCTCCACCTGTTAGACTACCTGCAACGGTGACAGCTCCGTGACGCGTTACTGGCTGGTGACGGGATCCGTGACGAGATTTTCTTGCATTGGTGATGCGTCATCGTGCCGTCACCAAACTAATTTTTTTTTTAAACATATTCAACATATTATAAGAGTGTTTAGAAGTTGAAATTAATAAAATTGCATTTTTAGAACTCATTTTATAATATATTGAGCAAGAATATATTACAACAAACTGCAGAGAATTTAAAAATCAAATTGAAATGCAACAAACACACAACACACAAATGCATTAAACTAACAAACACACACTACACAATTGGACAAGCTCCACAGTCAACGCATCCTCCAAATATGTTCCATCAAGTCCATTTGGAGTTCTTCATGCGTGCACCTACTGTGCATTTGCCGTGAAAAGTTCATGTATTCCGGGATATAATTTATTGTTGATTGCGCTCATCGGATACGAACTCCGTCAATTACATGGGGTACATTCTCATGGGTATCTTGTTCGAACTCTTTGATTTCCATGTCATAGTTTAGGTATTTGTGACGCTCATCCTCAACTATCATGTTGTGGAGTGTGATGCAGCAATCCATAATCTTTTTTAGTGTGGCCCTGTCGTGTGCAAGGGCCGGATTTCGTATAATTGCAAATCGTGCGGTACTCAAAAGCACGTTCCACATCTTTCTGCAAGACTCACACGCCAGAGAACTTAGCTTCTTTGTGCGTACGGATTCGGATGGCGAGAACAAGTGTAAAATTTGGATAGATGCCATCGGTTAGGTAGGCATGTTGTACTGATGGCCATTGACCTCAAAGTTGACCTGAGGTGCCGTGCCGTTCAGGAGATCGTCGAACACCGGTGAACGTTGCACGATCGACAAGTCATTGTATTTTCCGAAAATCCCGAAAAATGAATGCCATATGGGATGCTACTGCTTCTAAAACAAGGGTAGAATTTTTGCTTCTGCCTTGAAATTGACCGTGCCACGCCTTGGGACAGTTCTTCCATGTCCAGTGCATACAGTCGATACTCCCAAGCATGCCCACAAATCCTCTTGCAGCGTTGATTGCTAGAATCCTTCGAACATCGGCTTCATTGTCCCTCCGCATGTATGTTGGACCAAACTCAGCCACCACAGCGTCACAAAAATGCAAAAGACACATGAGAGCCGTGCTTTCACCAAGCCGGCAGTGCTCGTCAACCGAGTCAGCACAAGCCCCATAAGCTAGCATGCGAATGGCTGCGGTACATTTTTGTAGTGTGGTTAACCCCAAGAAAGTTAAGAGCCGCTTGCACAAAGAAATCATCTTGACGCACCACACCAGCAATCACCCGATCGAACAACGGCCTCTCCATTCTGAATCTCCGTCGAAATTTATCTACATATGGTGGGTTAACCCCGAAGTAGTCTTCCTCCAATTGTTTGCCACGCTATTCTCGACTTCTGTCGATGTAAGCACGCTTCTTCTTAGGCCGTCGTGGCTCGTCCGGTTGTTGCTGTTGCTGGAATTGTTGGATCATATTTGGTACATTTTGCATTATCATGCTTTGGATTTGTGCGAAAGGATTGGATGAAGAAGAACCAAGCAAGCTTTCATCATCAGATGATGAATTGGACATGATTATCTTTGAAAAATTGAAGTAGATAGAGTGTTTTATGTTTAGTTAAGATAATGGAAGAAGGGATGAATGCAAGTAGTTTGTTGTGTCTGAAAATATGTTCTATGGTTGCATTATATAGACAAGTTGTGGGAGATGTGTGATTCATTCTTAGTCATAGCTGAGTCACAATGCATTGGATGCCTCATTAATTGAAGATAAGATGTCTGAGAAATTGAAGACAAGATGCCTGACAAAGCAAAGATAAGATGCCTGACAAAGTAAGGATAAATCACAAGACTTACTTTCCTTAATTCAAATAATTCAAACTCAAATTCAAATTCAAATTCAAAGCACACTGATTTTATTACAACGGACACTTGGAAGAGTAAAACACAAATAAGCCACACACTTCGGGAAGTAAAAAACAAGCCACACTTCGAAAAGTAAAAAACAAACAAGCCACATCTCACATAATTTGAAAAACAAGCAAACTAAAATAAGCTCCCAACTTCAGCCATTACTCGGACGGAAACAATTCCTTCTGCAGTGCATCACAAACTCCCTTATGTTCTGGGGTCAAGTTTGCATAGTTCCCCATAAGTGTCATCCACATGTCCATCTTCTTCTCCTTCATCCTATGTTCCTCCTTTTGGCGGGCAAACTCCAGCTTTTATCTTTCCAACTCAAGGTATTGGGGATAACTTTCATGAAAGTTAACCCATCCCTCGCTCATTGCATCCATTGAGGAGTTGCCAGATCTACCACCTCTAGCCATCTTCTTTGCCTTGTCACGACCCATAAGCCGTTTGTTAGTCGTGACACTGTCCTCACTGTGGCGCTTGCTCCCACTACTAGCACCTGCTGATTCCATTGGTGGATCTTCATCATCCGGAACCTCAACCCTCGGAGTTGTTGCGACCTTCTTGTATTGTTCCTCCAAGTTCATCCTCGTTTTCCACTCTGGGTACTGTTTCATGGCATCCCACTGCTTGAACAATGCGAACCCGGCATTACAACCTGACTTCTCTTTGTAGAATTCCTGGGCGGTTTTAGTTACATTGGCTTCATTGTAGCCACTCCGATCGCCGACAACCCTAGTAGCACAATCCACACAAATCAACCACCAATTAATGTCATCTCCCATCCCCTTAAATCGGAGACGAAGTGAATCATGACTCCGCTTTTTTTCCAAACCGGACACCTCCCATCCCTCCGCACGTCCTCGAACTTCTCCTCGACTTTCTTGAACAAACTTGCGTACCTATGATTCGTGCCAATGATCGGATTTGCGCTAACAGCCATGTAACAAGAGATGAGAACCAAGTCCTCATTCGTGTTGTAGAGTGAGCTCCGTCCTTCCCCTTTATTGGCCGTCCCTCCTTCTGTGTCTTTGGCTTTCTCTTTCCCACGCCTCCGGTTCGGTTGACTTTCCGACTGCGTTTCAGGAACAACTTCCGGTGCTTGCGAAAATATTGGTGTTCGGGAGGTTGGAGAATGATAATTTTGATTGTAGGGGTCTTGGTACGCGATCTTTGAAACAAAGGGCGAACGAAACTCTGTTAGGGTTGTTGAGAAGTGTTTTCGTTGAGCTTTTGCATCAACTCTTGGTAGGATCCGGGTGTGTTTTCTTGCATCCACTTGAGAGTCTCCGGAGAAAATAAGTTTTCGTCCATGTCGTCGAAAAATCGAAGTGGATATGGTGTTTTGGAGTGAAGAGAGTGTTTTAAGTTTAATTAAGAGAGAAAGAGGAGTTGGGGATGGGATGATCCAAATATAGTCAAGACTGGTCTCATTTTATAGAGTTCGGAAAGATAAAGTCGTTGGTGATTTTTATTTATTTTTTGCATTTTTATTTTGAAAGTTATAACCGTTTAAAAGTTAAACGGAAATTGAAATTAAAAAAAAATAATAATAAAAACAGGGACATGTGGCAGCAGCCTAGTGTAGGCTGCTGCCACTTTAAACTCTCCCGTCATATATGAGAAAGTGGCATGACGCGTCAGCATTTTGCGAAATGCATAAGAGAAGAGAAGGGCATCCCAATATATCCTACAAGAAAAATTAATTCTCCTTCTTCCGTATCTCTCTGCGAAGTTCCTTTTTCAATCCTTAATATGTATTTATATTTGTGCTGTTGGAGGTAATGATACAAAGTTCTGCTTATGTACTATGTACGATTTTTCTTTCTCAAACTGATGTGCATACATGGTTGCTTCACATACTTTCTTCCGCTGCTTGTTTACTTGAGCATGTGAGTTTCTTTTATGCTTAATGAGGGATTTGTGGCATTGTGTGGAGAGTCAATTTTATTTGTTTCCCCTCTACATATTGGATTTATTGTAGTTTACTTTTTCTCCATTTAAGTGTGTGATTGTGTGTTCAAGCTATACAATATACTTTAAGCTCGTGTGTATCTCTCTTGTGTTTCAAGCTCCACACCTTATTTATTATATATAAAGCCTCTTACTTTGTAACAGAAATAAAAAACTGCAGACAAATATATGTAAAGTCTCTTACATAGGAGTTGGTATTACTATTATTTTAACATTTCGTTGGCTGAACTTTTGCAATTTGGATTTCTTCTTTTGCAGTGCAAAATCATTTTGCGGCTTTTACAACAATACCTATGAATGTTTGATCTCGTGCACTTCCCCAGCAAGAGTGCGTTCGATGACAAGTTCACTTTAATAGATGAGGCATGTTGTTCAAACAAGCTTTTTGATATACAGATATATGGCGCTCCAACAAGCAGTTCTGCCTGTCGATGGAAGTACCAGGCCTTCGGCGGCTATCGTGCAGGTAAGATTTGTTTGAGATTCACGAACTTTTGTTTATTTATATTGTTACCACACGCACAACCATCCTAAGAACATTAGATATTTTAGCAGTCATCTCAATTCCAATTCTCCCGGCCTTGTCGAAATAGATGTGCAATTCATCAATATCTTGCAGTCAATATTCAATCTCAAAAGAAACTCATTTTTGCCGTCTTGGTTTTCTGGCTCTACCACCAATTTATATGGAGTGAAGCAGTTGAATCTGCATTCCAAGTCACAGTCAAAAAATTGTTGTCAGCAGATGGAGGGCAAAGGTGACAACCATTTCAGGTGTGGATGGAAAAGATAAAAGCTCTGATGTTGCCAAATCATTGAATACACTTGTATCTCAACAAGCCTCGGCCCAATTTTTTTGGTAAATACTATACTTTTTTCTCTGTTGATAGTTCAAACATAAAACCAGTCCTGTTTCAGAGATTTCTATTGCTATATTTGCTTTGGTTGCCGCAAGGGCTGCTTTGATTTTCCCTAACATCAAGCAACTGCAGTTACACCCTCCTGTAATGTATCTGGGCAACATCTCTGCTGCAGTCGTTGGTGAATGCCTTCTAATGAAGCTTTCAAAGATGAGTTCTAAGGTTGGTTTAGATAAAAAAAAAAAAAAAAATACATTTCAGCTTTACTATTGTCGGTGGAGGAAACAACATTGACATATCCAGTAATTCGCAACTTCTGGATTGCACATCAAGCTCCCCCCTCTTAGTTACACTTTAGTTTGGAATTCAGATTCTTAGAAGAACAGATTTGTCAGCTTGGGAGTAGTACGGAGACGCAGGAGTGGATATATATATATATATATATATATATATATATATATATATATATATATATATATATATATATATATATATATATATATATAGAGAGAGAGAGAGAGAGAGACGTCGGAGGCTCTTGCACTAGGACGTGTGATCCAACTCGCCATGGATCTTCAGGTTAAAGGCGATCGAGTAGTTCTGTAGAGAAGGTGTCAAATTCTATAAATGGTGCAGATATGTCTGGATACTCTTGGAGCATGTTGTGGGCGACAACTCACAATGAAACTTCAAATTAACACAGTTGTTGGCTTGTAGGTGACGTAGATTGTGCACCTACTCTCAACAGCTAGAATATTCCTGGATGAAATAAGACTTGGTTTTGCTTGGTTTGATCATCCTTTTCTCTTGCATTTGAGCCCATGGAGTATACTATAAAGTTCATTTTTTAGCACATGGAGAAGCCCAGTTCTTGGTTTGATATGAGATTTTGGCATGTTGTCACTTACATAGAACGAGGGGTTAATGGATGTTTTAATTAAAGCATAATGTCTTAAATAAAATCACAGTAAGTGATCGACTATAGTAAAAATAGAAATTGCAGATTAATGTATTTTTATTAGATATTCCGTCACAACATATGTCATAATAAAGTTATAAAATTGTAGGTAAGAAAATCAACAATTAAGCATTGTTTACAATATTGTCAGTTCAATTTCCTAACTGCCCTTTCTTTTTTAATGCATAATTAGATTCATTTCTATTATAATAAGTAAGAATTGTAGAAAATTTTATGGTGAAATTTTATAATTAATCTCACATATGATAATTTATGATAATTAAAATCATGGACATGGGCACCACGAGTAAGCGCGGTGTACCATTTCTAGTATTGTATATGTTTCTCTTGTTAAACTAGTTGATTCAAGTATTACAGTAAATATATAAGTGGACAACTATTGGAGTTGTGCAATTGAGTACTTAATTTAAGTTAAATTGGACTCATTTGTAATATATATGTAGATATGACTTTAATTACAAAAAAAAAAAAAAAATCTGTTTTTTTCAATCAAATTACAAGCCCTAATTCCTCCCTATCAAAATCAATTCATAATTAAAAAACACTCAATTTGTCCTCTCTAATTAAATTCTAAACCTAATTATATTCAACCACAAAAAAATTAATTCATCATAAAAAAACAACAATAACCAATCTTTCTTCTCCATGTTCTCCAATTAAATTTTTAAAAAAAAGATCAATTTGCATTAACTCAAACCATAATTCGACTCGAAAAAAGATAATCAATTATCAGAATCAACGATATTACATACTTATTCCATTATTTGTATGCCATAATAACACGCGTAGCGTGTTCAAATGTTCTAGTCACATATTTTTGCTCAAGTCTGAATTTTTTAATCAAGTGTAATTGGCTCACTAGTTAAAAGAGTATCTCATAATTAGTCTCGAGTTCTACCTTTAAATGAACCAAGTATGTTTCTTTTTTCTTTTTTTTTTTCAACCGTCTCTAAGACAATTGTAGCTCTCTTATTTTTTCCTCGGAATTGACCTTTCCAAGCCGTCATACAGTTCTTTCATTCCCAGTACATACAATCGATACTTCCGAGCATGTCGGAAAACCTCTCCTAGAATTGATGTTGAGAAGCCCATGTACATCATCCTCGTTTGCCTTCCTCATATACGCCGCACCAATCAAGGCAATCGCACCATCACAAAAAGCTTTGAGAGCTAGATCACTAGAGATCTCACTAAGTCGACTGTATTCGTCGACCAAGTATGCACATGCACCACAACAAATTTGTCAATGGCTGAGGTGCATATTTCTGCTGTGCCATGAACCCCATCTTTCCACAAGCATCCAAGCGCTGCACAAATTATGGATTGTGCTCTTGTAGACCTTGGACAATCCGAAGGAATAACGTTCGCTGAATTCGGAATCTACGTCGAAACTTCTTTGCTCCCCATGTCAGTTTTTCAGTAAATAATCTTGCTCTAGCAAAACAACAAAGTGCTCTTGGTTTCGATCAATGTATTCATGCGTATATCCCCGCCTTTTTTTTTCGTGGATCCAAGGCAATGCTTGGATGTGGTTGATTATTTGAGGAGATGCCTCAACAAGTAGTTTGGTAAATTTTGTGATAGTAGTTGGAACTTGATGATCTGGCATCACCATCAATCATAACTTCATCACTGTCGGAACTTGATGCAAGTTGATGTAGTGTCAATGAAAGACATGGTTTGAGAATTGAGATATAGGTGTGTAAAAACGAGAAGTGAAATACGAACTTAGAGAGTATTTTGAGTTTAAGAGATGAAAAAGGGTGAAAGATGAAATGTGGTGAAATGAGCGAAGTTTGGTGTTTAATTATAGATCTAAAAAAATATAGTTGTTGATATAATTTTTAGATTTTATTATTATTTAAATACAAGGAGAAAGATTGAATTTATTTCCTTCTATCTGGAAAACACAGATCGAGTGATAGAATGTTCCATGTTCTATCTCTAGCAAGTACTCCCTTCGTCTCAGAACAAATGTCATGTTTGGTTTTGGGCACGAAGTTTAATGTGCAATGTAAATGTTGGGAGACAAATGCACATGGGTTGTAAATGTGTTGTAAATGTTGTCAAAAATAAAAATGTGATATTTGTAATGGAACAGATATAAATGAAATATATGACATTTATTGTGGGAGGGAGTAAGTATATACTAGGTTACGGTCCACATCTCATTTCAGTACCTTTGATTGGGCAGGTGCATGTGCAAACTAAAAAGTGGAAGGATTGCCCTTTTCCATTTTCAAAGGTATGAGAGGTGATTGTATAAAACTAAACTTAAGACCACTCCCAATAGGTCGTCGCGACGATAGTGAATAATTGCGTGATTTGACGACGGTGATTTAACGACTGAGAAAAAAAATCGTCCAATGTGTCGACGACCGTGAATAGTGTTTTTTATTATTTTTTTTGTATTTTTTTTTATATTTTTTTTAGCTTGCTTAACATATTATAAGAGTGTTTAGAAGTTGAAATTACTCAAATTGGATTCTTAAAACTCGTTTTATAATTTATTGAGATTGAAAAATATAGTCGTTCTTAATGAAAACTCGTTTATTGAAATCAAACGGATACAACATCACAACATTTTACAATCCTAAAATGAAAGCACACAACAACAAACATAGAAATGAAAACACACAACAACAAACATAGAAATGAAAGCACACAACATTAGAAAGGAAAGCACACAACAACAAACAAAGAAGGAATCACAATCCGAACTCGGTCTTCAGCTTCTGCAGGATAGCATGCTCCATCGGTGTCAAGTTGTTGTACTTGTTTTGGAGCTCGATCATCATTTGGTACTTCCCCAATGTAGCAACTTCATGTTGACTCTCAGCAAGCCTTCTCGTATCCGCAGACTTCTGCTCCGCTTTCATTCGCATCACTTCAAGCTTCCTCTCCTCAAACTCAAGCCTCCGTGCCTCAGCTTGCTTCCTTTCCTCAATCTTCCTCATTTTAAGCTCAAGCCTCTTCTCCTCAATTGTATTCATGCCTTGGAAGGATTCATTCAAACCGTCCATCACCGAGGTTCTACTCGAACCCCCCTGCCTTTGGAAGGCCTTTGCCTGATCACGACCCATAGGGCGCTTCGATGCAACTTCGCTCACATTATCATTGCAGTCCAAACCCCTTTTGGTACCGCTCCCACCACTAACCTCAACATCGATAGCCTCATCAAATGATCCACCACCATATGCCCGAGGTTGTGCCCTGGCAGATTTCATCCCGGGTGCACTGGTGAAATTCATGTGAGATTGCCACTGCGGATAGTGCCTCATTGCTTCCCAACAATGCATGTTATTAAACTTAGTGCCCTGCCTCTGTTTGTGTAGCTTTTTCGCCATGTTGATCACATCATTGTCATTGTAACCGCTTTTATCTCCAACACATCTTTCCGCATCATCATAAGCTGAGACAAAGTGGTTTACATCTTCTTTCATCCGAGTCCACCTACCACGTAGTGAATTTGCAGTTCGAGGTGTGAGACCCGTAAGAGGATGGCCATCTCTAATGTTTTGCTCCCATATTTTCTGGACTTCCACAAACATCGAAGTATACGTGCGGTTGGTGGCTTTCACCGGATCCTCACTTAACGACATGAAAATCTGGATGAGAGCACGATCCTCCTCTTCAGAGAACGAAGTTCTTGACCCATCCTTTTCTTCCTCTTTCCCCGCGGTTGAGTTGCCTTTTTCCGATGAAGCTTGAGGTTTCCTTCCTTTCCTTTGTCGTAGGTTCGGTTGAGTCTCGGAATGGACTCGAGATGGTGTGAGTAACCAGCTGCATAAGTTGAACAGTCTGGATTGTATGGATTGTAGCATCCGGTCGTATCGTAGAATGAAGGTTCCGGTTGGCCTTTGGGTGAGACGGGGATTTGGGAGTTGACACCATAAAACTCATTCAGAAATGCCGGTATTTTGTCCAACATTCCTTGTTGAGTGAGCCATATGTATGTCGGATGCTCAAATGGGTTTTGTGCAGTGGAGTTTGGAGTGGAGTTCGAATTCTGGGAGTTGGGAGTAGACATTTTAGCGTTTTGAGTTTAAGAATTGGAAGATGAGAGGAAATTGAGTTGTGGTGAAATGAGTTGTGAATGGGTTGTATTTATAGATCTCGAAAAAATATAGCCGTTGGAGTATTTTTTATTTAATATTACTTTATAAATTAATTTTTAAAAATTAAAAAAAAATTAAAAAAAAAAGTTGGTGGGCCCGTGCAGACCTCCCATGATTAAATTTGGTAAAGTGAATCGACCATCATAGGGTGATTCCACTGCCGTAACCTGTGTGGTCAATCTGCAATGGTGTGATGACCACTCCCAATGGGAGTGGTCTTAATTTCCCTAGTATGAATGGACAAAATTAATAATCCATACATTTCAGAGAAATTGTTACATTTTTATTTTGACCGGTCAACTGTCTTCGAGTTTGACCACAAATTACTTATAAAAGATAATAGTAAATAATTTAATAAAACGATATAATAAAAATTTAATTACTAAATTTTCATTATATAATTTAAATAATTTATTTATTAATATCGTTTAAGAGTAAATTGTGGTCAAATGCGAAGACAGTTGACTGCAGAATAGTAAAATGTAACACTTTTTCTGAAATGGAGGGAGCAAGTATTAACTAATTTTATCGAGTGGATACTAACTCATCTTGTTAGACTTAAATGAATGAGCCAAAAAAACATAATTGGAGTTTGACTCGATTATTTTAACTAGTGTGTCAAGCTCGGGTTTTAACAAAGTTGGAGTAGTAATTGTAAACGCTGGACTTGCATAAGAAGAGTTTTTGAATGGGAATGAGTGTTCTGCATAGCTCTAAAAAATAATGCTTACTAATGTACAGACAATTTTAAGTAGCTAAATGTCATTATAGAAATCAAATAAATTTGTCTGTATTTTATTTGAAAATATGACTTAAAAGTTTAAACTAAAAGTTAATAATGCACGCCATTTGATATTTTGAAAACCATAGATACGTGGATAAGAATGAAAAAACACACCATGTTAGATGCTGATTAAGAAACCAAGATCGAATAATTGCAAGGAATGAATGTTATACTAGTACTACTTAATGGGTAATATGCAGTCGACAAATAGCAACATAGATATGGGCTGCTGTTCATTCTTTTGCTAGATAATGCTCCGAAAACCAGTTGATATCCAGTTTTTAAGAAGGGGTGATTACCGGTATTCAATACTATGCAATCTACTTTCCTTTTTTTTCTTTTCTAGGCAATAAAATCGAACTTTACATATAGTCAATGCTCATAAGAAAGAAGTTTCATTGGAGCTAACGATCTAGCTTTAAATTTCTTGAGGTCGAGGTTTTTTTGTTTAGATGGTTTTTTGTGTACTATGTTATGGAAAGGTGGGCTATGATAGAGGCATGTAAATTTATTTTATTGATGATTTTTTACCCATTTTGACAAAGAACGGTTTGGATGCATCATGAGGATGTGCATTGAAGTATTTATTAGACCATGTCCAATAGGTCGTGGACATGACCGTGAATAGTTGTGGTCGTAAGCGACGGCTGAAACGATGACCACATCTGAAGAAATCCTGATCAATAGGTGGTCGTGACGACCGTGAATAGTGTGTTATTTTATTTTATTTTAAATATTTTTCTTAACATGTTTAACATATTATAAGAGTGTCTAGAAATTGAAATTAATCAAATTACATTTGTAAAACTCGTTTTATAATTTATTGAGGTGAAATCTTCGTGGAAAATATCATATTTCAATAGCAAAAGATATGAATCCTGATATTGTTGGATTGTTGTCTACTCTTTATGGGGGATAGGTACCATTGGATACCTGACATTGCTTCCAAACATCAGAAAACCTTATTCCAAGAATTCAATTCCAATCTCAATCTCAATTTCATCTGAATTTGTAGTCCTATTCCAACATTGCAATCGATACTTCCAAGCATGCTGGAAAAACCTCGACTAGTGTTGACCTCGAGTAACTGACGTACATCCTCCTCGTTGGCCCCCCTCATATATGTTGGACCAAACACCGCAATCACACCATCGCAAAAAGCCCTTAATGCGGACTAGTCGTTTGACTCACTTGAGTGTATTCATCGATCATGTCTGCACATACACCATATGCAAGTTGTCTAATGGCAGATGTGCATTTCTGTTTTGCCGTAAACCCCATCCTCCCTGTAGCATCTAGGCGCTGCCGAAAATATGGATCGTGTTATTCTAAGGCTTCGACGATCCGGATGAACAATGGACTTTGCATTCGAAATCTACGTCGAAACTTTCACTCGTCCCATGTTGGACGTTCAGTAAAATAATCCGTCTCGAGTGTAGCAGCAAATTGTTCCATCTTTCGATCGATATATTCACGCGTATACCCCGTCCTTCTTCGTGGATTTTGTTGCTCGTAGTGGTTGATTATATGAGGAGTAGCTTGAACAATTAGTTTGGTAGCACGTGTATAGTAGTCGCTCTGTGAACTTGAGGAAGAAGAATCAGTATCAACTCTAAACTCATCATCGTCGGAACTAGATGATAAGTTGTTGATGTAGTGATTAATTATAGACATGTGTTGGGCAAAAACGATGAAGCAAAGTGAGAATTTAGAGGTGTTTTGAGTTTAAGAGAGGAATATGGGAGAAAATTGAAGTGTGGTGAAATGAGGTGAAATTGGGTTGTATTTATAGATCTCGAAAAAATATGATTATTTGTGTAATTTTTATATAATATTAGTTTATAAATATTTTTTTTTAAATAAAAAACTAAAAAGAAAAATAAAAATAATAATAAAGCTGTTAAGCTGGCCCAACAGCAAACCCAGCGACCCAGCCCAAACGGCCGGGACGGCGAGATTTGCATCTCGCCGCGTGGAACGGTGAGATTTGCATCTCGCCATCACCACGGCGCCGTGGTGCATGGCCACTCCCATGGCCGGTGCCATGGGAGTGGCCTTATGCTCTCTGTTATGCGACTTGCCATTAATAAAATTCTCTTTTTCGCTGTTTGAAACCAAGAAGTATCATTGGAGAAACGAGAACTAAGAATGATTCAATAATCTTCATTTTCACAAAATGAATCACATTTCTTCTCAGTTCTCACTCAAGAACTTTGAACATAAGGACCAATTCATTTCTTCTCAGTCAACAAGAGATAGTAGAGTACTCCAAAGATTAATAAAGAGGAACATAATTTATTATTCATCAGTCTTGACTAATGCTTACATTGAAATGGAACACACTATAACAACAACAAACTAGGGTTCCCTTTGATACTACTGTCTTTAAATGTACAAGTAAATACAGACAAAAGCCATAGACAACTTCAATGAAAAAGGTTGAAGCAGAACTGGCCTAGCCTAATACCTTATCTCAACATGTACACTCTCTTTAACTTACAATCTGATAAGCATATCAGATCCATCCAAACCAAAATGCTGCTAATATTGTACAACATACCCTATCCAACATTGCCAAATTCACATCTCACTCCGTTTCCATATCCGAAAACAGACCGCCACCAGAATGACCACGACCCGAATCAAACAGGTCGACAGATATGTCAGCCAGTTTCTTGGCTACTAACCTAGACCGTGGAACTCTTGTTCTCTTTGGAGCTTTAGGAGTTTCAACACCGGTATTGAAACCACTAAAACCATCATCTGCCGCATTAATGTTCTTGAACCCCAATGTCTTTCGTGGCGTACTGAAAGCGAAATGGGACTTTTTTGCAATCACAGTCTGTTTCAAAACAAGTAAACAAATGTCAGCAACAACATTTCAAAGATACACAAATTAAGCATATATCTTGACAAGAAAGTAATGAGGCAGTGACTCTACCGCTTCTCTGACTGATTTGGATACAAAAAACAGCCTTTTCAAGTCATCATGTTCCACACCACATAGTATCCTAATCTGCATATAACAAGACACATACAGGTGAGATTCTTGAAAAAAATTACTGAATATGTGAGGAAATACCATATTACAAGTGTTTGCATATTCAATTAATGTGGTTTTTACTATTGTGTAGTAAAACCAGGTTTTTTACGACTCAATAATCCACATAGAAAGCTCAAAATCCAACATAAAGAGCAACAATATAACTTGAAATGAAAAGATCAGACAGTGAAAACACTAACCAGTAATTCTTGAGGCAAGTCCTGAATAAGACATTTCTCTTCAACAAGTTGTTCCATTTCTTGTTCCTCGATACAGAGGAATGAGTCGAGAGAGCACAATCGCTTCAATGGGGTTTGAAGCATAGAGGGATGATCGTCATCCCCAAAATTGGAGAAAGAAGAAACCCTTTTTCTCCCAAAAGATGTGCTCCTCACCAGCCCCATTCCGTACATCCCATTAGATGCTGCTGCTCTCTTCATTCTTGCAATCTCCATTTTCTTATCTCTCTTCTCAAATAAACACAGAATCTCAAACTGATCGGATAAATTAATAACTGTAAGTAAGGAAAGGCACTTAATCAAAGCCAATTACAAAGGCAGAAAGTGAATTGATTCAATTGATTGTAACTATATTGTAGTAGTGTAGAGTGTAAGGAATCAAGAAATGAAATGGGCTATTTATATTTGACACAGACGAGTTAAAAACGAACGTTTCTTAAGGTAAAGGTTAAAAAGAGGGTGAATTTAATAATGGGATAACTGATAAGATTGAGTTCCTAGAAATGACCCGAAATTTCCGATGGAAATATCAGAAGGGGAAGAACCTTGAGTAAATCAAATTAAAAAAAATAAAATAAAATAAAGGGCAAGCGGGAGAACTAGCCGTTGGGTTTACAGGCCACGTGGCGAGATATGAGAGGCTGGAAGGAAAGCAGTAGTATCCTATGTATGAGGGTTGTAGTGACGTGGAAGATAGCGGTCGGTTTAGTCGGCTGAGTGTGGAATAGAGTGTTTACACGTTCTGGTTTGTTTGTCCTTCTTTTAATATCAAGTGGTTGGCTGCAGTTGTTGACGCGGCTTAGCAAATTTGAGTTTTGTGGGCCTTGGACTTAATTGGATACCTTTATACTTCTTTCTTTAAAGCTTTGCGGTTTATAATTGGGATACTATGGATGGATCATTAAGAATACATTTATAGTCGATGGTAAATTCAGGAAGATTAAACTGAAAATTTCAATTGTTAGGGTAGGGGATGTGATGAAAAATGGTAAAAATCAACTAATTTGTAGATGATATATAGTATAGGATGTTTTGACGAATTAGTCGAATTTTAATTGAGTTATAACTTATAATAGTAACAACATTCAAATTGAGTTGGAAAGCTTATGTTTAATATAGAGTTAAAATTTTATAGGTTATTGTATGTTTGTTATGTGAGTTGTGTAAAAGACTAGTGAGTAGTGAATTTAATTGAGATAGTGACTAAATTAAACTTGTAAATTGTAGTACGAGTCAATTAAAATGCTAAACAAACACATAAAATTAGAATGCTCATTTAATTTTAATTCAAACAGCCTAGTAGAAATTTTAGGTTTTTGTCCATATAACACTTATAAGATAACAAAATATAATCATAAGATTACAAGAGAGCCCCTCTATGGTGCTGGTCTTATGGACTCGGTGATCAAATCGAGGACTACGTAGAAGAGTAATGGGATTGATACACCTTTAACCTGAGACCAAATGAAAAATATACATGTGCAATATTCAAGCAACTTTATTTCCTCACTTTTGATTTATATTTTAATGTTCGTGTTCAAAATCAAATGTGACATTTAATTTGAGATTGGGAGAGTAATAAGTAAATAAATGAAAACAATAGTAAATAGACGTATACTACGTTCATTAACGGGGGAGAGGATGTGGAATTGGTTAGACTCTTGAGTGTCTTTAGAGCCTTGAGCACACCTTCAGACATTGAATTAGGATTGAGACTTCAAAACCACTATCGAGTAGCTTGAGATAGCCGGAGACCTGGGTGGATCCACCTCCCAGGCAACTCTGGATAAAATTATTTAAAAAATTTCGATATCTTTTTGGCTGAATTTGAGCGAATTTGAGTAGTGTAAGCTAACCCTCGTGAATTGGCAATAGAGTTTGGACTTTGGACAGACTTGGGCCAAGACAAAGCCCAATAAATATTCCTCCCAGTCGTTTAGTCTGATTCTTAGTACATAATTCTTCATCCCCAGAGCTTTTTTTCATGTTCCAAGTGCAAATCCACGTTTCGAATTTGGGAGCTTCACTAATTCTCGACTTATACTTTCTTAGTTATCGAATTAAGTTTTCTTAGTTCATCGTCAAAGAATTTTAGGAATAAAATGTCAATTTTATGGGTCTCATTTTTTACAAGGGATTATTAAAATGATTTGCATCGCATAAGGGGTCGAAAACAATGAAAAAATACGAAAAATCAAAGTATAAATTTCAGCTATAAAAAATTATGATATAATTTGAGGAGTAAATATCATATTATGTTTGAATATAGAACTAGAATATCTCCAAAAAAATTAATAAGTTTTCTTTAGAACAATATAGGTATAAAATTATAATTAAATTTAATTATACACTGAAATAACCGCGCTCTATATATACTCCCGCTCCCGCTCCCAAATATTTTTGAATTTGGCGAATTCTCGCTCTCGCTCCCGTTCCCGCTGTTGTGCTCGAATTCGCTCTATGTGACTAAAGGTCTGATTATGTCACAATTAAAAAAAAATGAAAATAGGAAACAAATTTGCAAATAACATAAGGAACTTACTCACTCACTTCAGATTTCATCCCCTTTCTTGAGCCTTCCCATTTTCTTCTCGTTTGCTGGTCGACTTCAGCTGATTGGGAACGACTGCATCTCAACTAAAAACTCGAACATCAGTCTACTGTCCAAGGTTTGGCCAATTTCCCAAAATTTCCTAACCAATTATTTTATTTATACCCGTTCTTATCTGTTGCTTTAGTTTTTTAAATTTTGTCCAGATGGTGTTTGCCAGTTATATTAAGTGATGAAGTGATGATTTGTACATTTTAATCATTTGACTCTACATTATTTATCATTTCAGGACATATTCTTGAACCTGAGTTTTTAGCGAGTGTGGACTATTTTTGTGACTGGGCATTTGTCCACCAGAATCAAAATCAAATTTTGTGTCCGTGTTTGAAATGTGATTGTGCATGGCCTCCCCTTGATCGTAGCAGTGTTACATTGCATTTATACCTAAAGGGGTTTCAACGATGCAGGTATCACATTTGGAATCAACATGGGGAAGATTATGGTCACCAAGGCGTCGATTATGATATAGGAGAAGGAAACGTAAGCATGGTAGACCGCTGCCCCCAGATGGTTAGTGTCTTTTCCCAAATTAGTAGTAGTATCTTTCTGTTGTAGCTTCTATGAATATCCTGATACTTAACAAAGTTTATGTCTTCTTGTTAGGCTTCGGGCGGACAAATGAGTTTCTTTGAAGTAAAAATGTAAACTACAATCATTTTTTCCAACAATAAGCTTAGCTAAACTCAAATTTTCAAGATAGGTTTCTGGCTTCTGCAATCTGATAAGAATCCAAGATCAGCTGTCCAAAAACCATTTATCTGATTTTTCTTCGGAAATACTCCCTCCATTTCAGAGAAAGTGTTACATTTTGACTTTGGATCATTAATCTTGAGTTTATCACAAATTACTCATAAACGATAATAGTAAATAATTTAATAAAATCATATAATAAAAATTTAATTACTAAATTTTCATTATATAATTTTAATAATTTATTTATTAATATTGTTTAAGAGTAAATTGTAGTCAAACGCGGAGACAGTTAACCGCAGAATAGTAAAATGTAACAAATTTTTTGAAATTGAGGGAGTATTAATTAACGAGTTATGTTACTGTATCACTTTGTCAAGATTACATATTATCTTCTGATTTTGTAATTTTCTGATATAGTTTTACTATTTCATAATCTACTTGTCAAGTGTCATCCAATTTTGATCGTCTTTTTATGCCACATTCTTGAATCTTGACCAACTTATGTTATTAGGGTGTTTTTATTCTTGGAACTGTACTAAAAATACTGCAGTGTGCCCCAAAAGATTACATTTAAACTGTCAAAGCAACACAGTTGACAAAGATATAATGTATATGCGTTATAATGATATCATCTCTTAACATGTTTCATATTTACATGACTGTCGATACTATACTCCTAAATACAATACATACATATAATTCATATACAAATGAAGATCTAGTGATCAAATTACATGTTCTGAAGTTACCAGATAGTCAGTGTGTTTTCAAATTCATTTTAATCGTATTGCGTTTTGTTTCAAATCGAAGCGAATCGTTTCTTTGCATCTTCCTTTTTGTCTTCCGTTTTAGTTCTATGAGACAGCTATCTAGGACGATGCCTATAGATCTCTGAAAGAATATGAGTCAAATTTCTATCATTGATTTCATTCGATATATATCTTGAATTCTGATTCTGAGTATAACTCAATTGAGATTGGGAAACTACTATAATGAATCTACTATAACTCTAAGTTCTAAGTATAACAATACTAGGAATCTACCACAACACTAACTATACTAAATATTCTATTCCATAATATTTACATAGTCTAATACTCCCCATGATCGAAGCGGGAGGTGGAAAAAGCTTGAGGCATCCGAAAATCTTCAAACAAAACTGTGGAAGTCCTTCAGTAAATATATCTGTCTGGAACCGAGAAGGTACATGTAGAACTCGAACTTGGCCTCTAGCCACCTTCTCATGAACAAAATGTATGTCCATCTCAATATGTTTGGTCTTGTTGATGTTGCTTTGGATTACGGAGAGATAAGCAACACTAACATTATCACAATAAACCAATGTCAGCATGAATCGGACAATGGAGCTCTAAGAGGAGATTGCGAACCAACAAGATTACGAAACCACATTAGCAACTCCACGATATTGACTTGAGACTTGATCTTGACATAGTAGGTTGGCGTTTAGGCGACCAAGAAATCAAATTATCCCAAGAAACACACAATACCGGAAGTGGAACGGCGTGTATCTGGACACCACCCAATCCGCATCGATGTAGGACACTAGTTTGGAAAGCGTGGGCGGATATAAGTGCAAGCCAAAGAGTGTGCCCTTGATATAGCGAATAATGCGCTTAAGTGCATGGTAGTGATCTTCACGAGGGTCATGCATATGGAGACATACTTACTGGACAGCATACGAGATATCAGGACGAGTGAAGGTCAAGTATTGAAGAGCACCAGCAAGACTTCGATCTGAGTAGGATCCGAGGCGAAAACCGCATCGCCATGACTTGGGTTTGGCCCGACAGTGTGACGATCGGTTTACACGACGGCCAGCTCGATGATTTCTTCTGCGTATTTGCGTTGTGAAGAAACAATCCACGCTTATTACGAAGCGCAATGCCAAGAAAATAATTGATAGAGCCAAGATCTTTCATAGCAAATTCTGATGCAAGAAGTGTCATAATCGTGCGGCGAAGAGAATCTGAAGAGGTGGTGAGGATAATATCATCAACATAGAGAAGAAGGTATGCCATATTCGACCCTTGCCGATAGATAAATAAGGAGTTGTCAGATTTGCTGTTGACGAACCCGAGAGAATATACATAATCCGCAAACTGCTTATACCAAACTCGTGGAGCTTGTTTGAGGCCATAGAGTGATTTGCGAAGTAAGCACACATAATCCGGGTGAGAAGCATCCCGAAAACCCACGGGCTGATGCATATACACAGTTTCAGAGAGATCACCATGTAAAAATGCATTCTTCACATCCAGCTGATGAATGGACCAATGCTGGGACAAAGCAAGGCGCAAAACAGTGCGAATCATCGTCGGTTTGACCATCGGACTAAATGTCTCTCCACAATCAATGCCAACCTGTTGAGTTTTACCGTCACCTACAAGACGGGCCTTATGCCTCTCAAAAGAACCGTCAGATTTAACTTTATGAGCAAATATCCACATAGAGCGAATAATATTAACATTAGGTGGACGGGGTACCAAATCCCACGTCTTATTTTTAATAAGAGCATCAAATTCTTCTTCCATAGCACATTTCCAATTCGGGTCACGAAGAGCAAAAAGAGGATTACGAGGAAGAGGAGATTTTGAAACTGTGTGGAGATTGACATAATCTGGTCCAAAAAATTTTGGATTAGGGACTCGAGCACGACCGGACCGTAAGGGTTGGCCGGGTGCATTATGGACCGGTGGAGGATTTTGTGGTGGGGAGGGAACGATATGGGCTGGGGAAGGAGAAGAGCCCACTGGCCGGGCTGGGAATGAGTGGCCCGGCCAGTGGTGCGGGGCAGAACGCCCAGTGGGCTGGGGAGTGTGGTGCTGGGCCGGCGTGAGGCTCTGGCCTAGCTGAGGCTCCTGGACCCGTGGTCCAGAAGTAGATGGAACGGGGCCGGTTTGCTTGGACTCGATTATTGGGTTATGAAACCCGGATGTATGAGCAAGCGTGCGAAGCCAAGAAGAATCAGAAGTATTATCAAGAAAACCATAATTGGAAGGGTTCGGGGAAGGGGATGAAGCAAAGGGAAATATAGTCTCATCAAAAATTACATGTCGAGAAATAATAATTTTGTGAGAAGATAATTCATAACATTTATATCCTCGATGATTCTGCGGATATCCTAAAAACACACAAGGAGAGGAACGTGCATGCAATTTATGGATAGTAGTAGAAGGAGTAAGAGGATAGCATAAACACCCAAAAACCCGGAGATGTGTATAAGTAGGTTTTCGATGATATAACATCTGGAAGGGAGAGGCATTGTCAAGCACTTTGGTGGGTAATATATTAAGTAAATATGTAGCCATATGAAGAGCATGATGCCAAAACGAATGAGGCAAAGAAGCATGTGCAAGAAGAGTATGAATGATATTATTTATGGATCGGATTTTTCTCTCAGCTTTACCATTTTGTGGAGATGTATGGGGACAAGAAAAACGAAAGGTCATCCCATTGGAAGCACAAAACTGTCGAAATTGGCTATTATCAAATTCTTTCCCATTATCACACTGGAGATTGATTTTTTACTTGTTTCTCAAATTGTGTGAGGATTAATGTGCGTAATTCTAAGAATTTAGCAAACACATCAGACTTTTTAGCAAGAGGAAAAGTCCACAAAAAATTTGAGAAGTCATCAAGAAAGAGAACATAATAGCGATGTCCCATAGAACTTAAGACATGAGAGGTCCACAAATCACTATGAATAATATCAAACGGAAACTGAGTTTTAGACAACGAAGTGTCAAATGGTAACTTAACATGTTTACCCAAAACACAAGAGCGACAAATGCTAGAAGAAAAATCCTTATTACATGCTATGCTAGAATCACGTTTAAGAAAATCTAAAACTGGTGATCCTGGATGTCCTAAGCGAGCATGCCAAAGAGGAGGAGACAGAGCAGCAAAAGTGGAGGGATGGGATGTAGGGAGGGCGATTGTGGTGAGTGGGTAGAGATCCCCAGAACTATCACATCTCATAATGGCTATCCCCGTCTGTAAATTTTTCACAGAAAATCCGTAAGGATCAAACTCAACCGAAACAGAATTATCAGAAGTAAATTTGCGCACATATATCAAATTTTTAACAAGATGAGGGGCGTGCAAAACATTACAGAAGTGAGAGGAGGGTTTGGGGGAGGCAAAGATGTATGACCATAACCACGAATTGGAATCGAACTACCATCGCCTACAATAACGCCATTATTTTGATTGCTCATATTAAAATAAGACGAGAGATTACTTTTGGCGGATGTCATATGAGACGTTGCTCCAGTGTCCATGTACCAATTTGGATCCGGTTGTTGTAAAGTCATTGTATGCAGTGCGGATTCAATCTCGGTTGGAGCATATTGACTTGGTGGAGCCATCGACGCCATGTGAGCTTCTGGATTAGGTGCCGCACCCAAGATTCCATGAGGATGGCGCGGTGTTGGCGCATGGGAAGGTGGACGGGCTGGGTAATGGCTGGGCGGATGCGCTTACCGGTGTTGGTGGCGCAGAAGCCATACTGGCGACTGACCATCGCCCGACCGCAGGGTTTCTTGGTCTTCTGGCGCAGCTGAGCGCCGCACGCTGCGTGCTGGGGCATCTTCTGCGTGCGTAACGTCTATTCCTCGTGCTGCATCGCTTCTTTTTGCCGTTTCCGCGCTTGTTTCCCTGTCCAGATGGACGGGGTGCCATATTATGGTCATAGCTAGCATCATGTGTCGAAGTAACCAGAGCCGCACCGTTGGAAGAGTTAGATGCCATAGCCTGGAGTTCTCGTTCCTCAAGACATAAGGAAGAACGAGCTTGAGAAAACTTCGGCAATGGATTAGCATGACGTATTTGTGTGCCAACACCTTTGTAAGCTTCCGTAAGACTGGAAACCAATTGTAACACCAAGCGATGATCATCAACCGGAGCCCCAACATCCTTGAGTTGATCGGCAAGGCTCTTAAGACGTTGACAATAAGCATTCGCATTGGGAAAATCTTCCATGCGAGTAGTCGCAAATTCCTGTCCAAGAGTAATTGCTCGAGACGTCTCGTGGTCTTGAAAAATATCCTTCAAGTGATTCAGACTTGCTTTGCAGTAGCATCTGGTTCAATGACGGTGTTCAGCAGATCCAACGAAATTGTCGAATAAATCCATCAAATACAGCATCAATGGTTAACCAGAGTTCTTTCTCGTCGGCCGTAGTCGGATGAGGAATAACCACACCTTCAGGAGGAGGGAGGATATGGTAGAGAACCCGGTGTGATCGAGCATGGATCTTGAAGAGTTCAGCCCAGGTACCATACTGCGAGTTTTCCAAATCTAAGATGATTGGAATATTATTGCGGATATTTGACACCGTGAGGGCGGGGTGGAAGGTGGGAGCAGCCGTAGCTGTTTTGGGAGTGGAGGTACCGTTAGTCATATCTGCGGACTTCAGACAAATAAACGGATTTATAGGAAGCTGTAGAGAGGATCGCTAATGAAAAAATGTAACGACATCAGAAGGCATTTGAACAATAAGAAGGAGAAAGAATAGAGACACGGTATTTTTGAATAGGCAGCGGAAGAGAATCGAACCTAATGTGATACCATGAAAGAATATGAGTCCGTGTCTCTTTCTATTGATCTCATTCAATATATATACTAGTTACAATTACAAGAGTATAACTCAATTGGGATTGAGAAACTACTATAAGGAATCTACTATAACTCTAAGTTCTAAGTATAACAATACTAGGAATCTACCACAGCACTAACTATACTAAATATTCTATTCCATAATATTTACATATTCTAATAATCTCCATCAACTATAGCCTTGGAATAATAATTTTCATACATTCATTTTTCAAATGCACATAATAGGTCCAACAACTTAACCTGCATATAAAGAAGATAAAGAGTAACTAATAGGACTGTCTTCCCTAGTGCGCTGCCCTTTCTCTATTTCCCCACAATCAATTACTCCCTCAATTTCAGGGAAATTGTTACATTTTGACTTTAACCGGTCAACTGTCTTCGAGTTTGACAATAAATTATTCATAAACGGTAATAGTAAATAATTTAATAAAATCATATAATAAAATTTTAATTACTAAATTTTCATTATATAATTTTAATAATTTATTTATTAATATCGTTTAAGAAGAAATTAATTGACGCTGGATTACCGATAATAGAAATGTAAATAATTTTTTTTGAAATGTAGGGAGTATTATTTAGGTTAGCTATTGGCTAGAAGTATATATATATGGTAGACTCGTAGCCACTCTATTTGATTTTATAATCATATTTCTTTATTTTGCACTTATGAACAGTTAGGAGAAGGTAATTCGGGTGGGCTACACTGTGCGGGGAAATTGAAAGATCGGCCTGTTGCACCCGAGGTGATCATCGATCAGAATTTTCCCGTCGTTTACAAGAACACCCACATAGCTAATGGACGTGAGTTTCGGGCGACGGAAGAAGCGAGGGCACGTGCTGAGGCTACTACTCTTGTAGGTGAAAACGGTGAACCCATTGTCATTCCAGACATGGAGGAACAATTGGTAAATGAACCAGCACCCCAACTTTATGTATGTGCAGTTATTTCCAATTTAGTCATATGCAGAATTATAATCGTTTGACAAAAGTAAAATTCAATAACAATTTAACTTAACATGTTTGAATGCAATTTCAAAACAGGTAGGATACAAACAGAAATCGCAAGAGTTTTCAGAGGAGAGCATGTCTGGGCCTGCATTGTGGGGTCAGGTTGCTGGTGGCGTCCAACATGGTGCTATAAGATGTGTATCAGAAGGTGTAGTAATCCGTGAAGATGGCTTTGCAAACAGTAGAGGACGAGATTTGCCAAAACGAACTCTTATCACTTCAAACTCCGACCAAATAAAACTGCTTAAGTTGGAAAAGGAACTTAAATCTTTGAGGAAAGCTCAAAAGAAATCCGATCGGATTTTGGGTCTCTTGAAGAAATGGTCGGAAAAAGATGGTGTACCAGAGGAACTTAAGGAATTATTCCAGGCGAATGGTGAGTATGAGCCTACTGGCGATAAGGATGCTTCTAGAGGTGGCACTTCTTGAACCCCATTCCCCTTGTTCCTATTTGTTGACTAATGTACTAATATGAATTGGCAATTACTTGTGCTTGTATGTTGGATTTATTGGATGCTGATTTTGTATGACTTTATGTTGCATTGTATCTCAGGATGTATATATAACTGCTATAATGCTGTCGATTTTTGTTAAAATGAAAAAATGACATGATGACTATTTTAGCTCCTACTTGTGTATCTCCAGTTTAGATCAATTTTTATAAAAAAGTCTATAATATCATACTTACCTTGAGATGAAAAAGCATCTGGAAACAGGTTACGATATCTTTAGGAATCGGGACCTAGATGCTGACTGGGTGAATATCACCGTCGATGTTTAACAAGTTCAATTTGGGTCACCTTATTTGACCAAATGCGTATATTAACTTTAATTTATATGCTTATAAATAAAAAAAATGTATCTTAAGTTACTTTCGACCCAATAAGGCGAAATTTAATTTATTCAGCTCCGGATTTTAAAACATAGATTTCACTATTAAAATTTATAAGCAACTTTAATCACTAATCATGTCGACCTTATCCGGTATAAATTCATGTGTTAAATATATTTTTATATAGTCGAGAATACAATTCTTACATGACAGTTAGCTCTCATAAAACATTTTTTGGGACCTATTTAAGATTATGTGACTGCATGATATAATATTTTATGATTGAATTATTCTTCAATCCCAGAAACAATTTAAATGTGACCGCATTGATGACGGTAACATTAGCTTGGTCACATAATTTCAAGTTTTCTAGTAGTGAATTTTGTTTCGTTTTTCATTTCAGTTTGTTCGTAGAACAAGTAATAATGTTATGGTTAGCCAAACTTTGATAGCACTGGAGATCCTGACTCTGAATTGCCTATTTTGAACTCTGATGTAATTCTTGAATTCAAGTTGATCAATATGATTATTGTTTGAGTAAGTATCATAGGATACGGTCTCTAAATAATTTATATAGAGATAAACATATCATCAAGAAAAGCATTGATGTTATTAATCGGTGAATTTTTATATTACAAAAATACTTATTCTGTTAACAATATAGATGTTTTGATTAATAACATGAATGATTTTATTAATAACATAGACCGTCTCTAGATAAGTCCGTATCTCATGAGAATTTGTGTTATTGTTTTTCTTAAAAAAAAAAAAAAAAAAAGAAAAGTAAAGTAGTGGATGTCGGGCAACCAAGTAAGCCATATAATGCAGGTCTCTATTTCCTTTTATTTTGCTATTGTTGTATACAAATTGGGGAACATTTATATCTTTTACTCCCTCCATCGCACAACAAATGTCACATATTTCATTTATATATGTCCCACTACAAATGTCACATTTTCATTTTTGATAATATTTACAATCCATGTGCATTTGTCCCCCAACATTTACACTACAAATTAATCTCCGTGCAAAAAATCAAATGTGACATTTGTTCTGAGACGAAGAAGTATCTCCTTTCTAGACTATTAAAAGTTGGGTAGAGTTTGCTGCCCGCCATATACTAAGAAGAGAGTATAAATTTGAACGAACCTATTCATTTGATATCATGTACAATGAAGATTATATCCTTAATTAGAGTTCATGATATAAGTTCATTATAAGATTTGTCCCCAATATCCTTAATTAGAGTTCTTATTTGATTTATTTATTAGTGTATATGCTATCTAATGTGTTCTTGCAATTGAAATTATGATAAATTTGTTATGTTAGTTTTGGATCGTATAGATAATGAATGAAATGTCGTGTGTTTAAAAATATGATATTCTGGCGTTTTTAGACCATTACGATACTTTTTCTAAATTATAATTCCGGGGGCAATTTTCATGCAAATTACAAAACGGTAGGGGTACTTTTCACATTTTTCTGAAACATAAGGTCTTTTTTGTCAAAGAAAAAATCCTTTCTAAGCCGTCCTCCACGAAGTTATTGTTCCGACTTCTGAAGCAGAGACATTATTGTTCTTGTTTTTGTTTCAAGGTGAGGCTTCAACACCTGGAGCCGAACTCTAGAAAAGTCTCGACTCGTGTAATGACTGTGGAAGCTGGGGCACAGTTTTTCTTGTTTCTTATTCAGTAGGAATGGTGTGATTGACTGGTCTGTTGACTTATCCATTGCACTTGGATCTTAAGCAAATTCCATTTTCACTTTCAGTTGAATACATTTCAATTTCAATTCCAGTTGCAGCATCTTGATCCTAAATCCATGGCAGAGCTTTTCCTGTTCACCATCACTGAAGGTGTTCTGTCCAGAATCTCCTCTCTCGCTTTGGAAGACATTATCAGAGCATGGAACATCAGACCAGAGGTCAGGAAACTTCAAAACAGCTTATCCACCATTAAAGCTGTAATCTTGGATGCAGATGAGCAGCAATCCAAGAATCACGAGGTACGAGAGTGGCTCCAAAAGCTCAAGGATGCTGTCTATGACATTGATGATTTCCTTGATGATCTTTCCACAGAAGCCCTGTTAAGGAACGGACAGATTGGCAATAGGATTCTCAATAAGGTCAGTAGATTCTTCTCTAGCTCGAATCCCATTTCGTACAGGTTCAAGATTGGTAATAGGGTAAAGAATGTGAGGGTAAGACTTGATGAAATTGCAGCTGATAGGACTAAGTTTCACTTTTCTGAGTTACTTGAAAGTAATAATGATAATAATGTTAGGGAGCAAACTCACTCTTTTGTGAGAGCTTCAGAGGTGATTGGTAGGGGTGATGATAAAGAGTTCATTGTACAGCTTGTTCTGAATTCTGATGATAATGTAGAGAATGTGTCTGTTATTTCAATTGTTGGAATTGGAGGTCTTGGGAAAACAACAGTTGCGAAACTTGTTTACAACGACGAAAGAGTGATTTCGTGTTTTGATCTTGGAATGTGGATATCTGTTTCCGAAGAATTTAGTGTTGGGAAAGTTGTGGAGAGGATTCTACAGTCTGCTACGGGCGAAAATGTTGGTCATCTGGATATGGATCAGATGCAGTGTAGATTAGCTAATGTGTTAAGTGAGAAAAGGTACCTGCTTGTGTTGGATGATGTTTGGAGTGAAGATCGCAATAAGTGGACAGACTTGTTGGAATTGTTAACGAATTGTCGCTCAGGGAGCAAGATTATTGTAACCACGCGGAGTAAGACAGTTGCTAACATTACTAGCACAATGCCGGCGTATAATTTGAGTGGTCTCTCAGATGAGGACAGTTTATCTATATTTCTGAAATGTTCGTTTAGAAGTCCTGATGATTGGATTCCTAATTTGGTGGTGATTGGGAAGGAAATTGTAAAGAAGTGCTGTGGAGTTCCTTTGGCAGTGAAGACTTTGGGAAGCTTGTTGTATATGAATACGAATGAGCATGAATGGTTGCATATCAAGGATAGTGATATATTGGAAATCGACCAAAAGCAGACGGATATTCTACCTCTTCTGCGGTTAAGCTATGAAAAATTACCGTCCCATTTAAAGCAGTGTTTTGCATACTGTTCCATGTTAACTAAGGGCGTTGAATTACCAAGGGAGGAATTCATCAACCTTTGGATTGCTCAAGGGTTCGTAAACTCAATGAGCAGGAATAGACAACTTGAAGATATTGGGAACCAGTACTTCAATGACTTGTTGTCAAGGTTTTGCTTTCGGGACATTGTTGAAGCTTTTGATGGAGAAATATTGGCTTGCAAGATTCATGACCTTGTCCATGATCTTGCAAGGTCAGTGGCCGGCTTTGAGTGCGTAAGTGTAAAGTCAGATACCGAAACCATTTCTGACAGTGTTCGTCACCTTTATGTTGATCTGCCGAAAGATGAAGAATTCCCGAGTGCCTTGTTTAGCTTGAAACAGGTGAGATCTTTGAGTTATGCATTTTGGACTAAGCCTTTAACCAAGAGATTTGTTCAGAGGATTGCCTTAAAGTTCAGAAATGTGAAAGTGCTGATCTTGAAGTCACTCGAAATTGAGGAGTTGCCAAGTTCCATAGGTAAGTTGAGAAAATTAAGGTACCTGAATCTGAGCAACTCCAGCAATATCAAGTCTCTTCCAAACTCTCTCTGCAAGCTTGTCAATTTACAGACTCTGAACCTCATAAATTGTGAAAAGCTAAAAGACCTGCCGCAAGATTTTGTGGACCTTGTGAGCATCAGAACAATGTATCTGACTTGCAGGAAGATTACTTTTAGAAGAACTGTTTGCCAAAGCTCAAGTTCCCTCCAGTTATTGTTGCTCTACAATTGTGACTTTGTCGAAATACCATCACAAGTGCTGCAGCACTTCACTTCCCTTCGAGTACTCCGTATTTATGATTGCCTGAGATTGGCTCATCTCCCTGAAAGTATTAAAGATTTGACTTCACTTGAGAAGTTGTGGATTTGGAACTGCGAAGAATTGGATTTATCCATCGGAGATGGACTGTTTGGGCTGAAAAAGCTGCAGTCTTTGCTGTTAATGGGGCTTCCTAAGCTCACGAATCTGCCGGAAGGTCTCGTGGAGAACGTTGCAATGACACTCAAATTCTTCAGAGTAGCTAATTGTGTCAACTTTACGGCATTCCCTGATTGGATCCTAAGCTTCACATTGCTCCAAAGTCTGTACATAGAGGATTGTCCAAATTTAGTCCTTTTCCCAGAAATGGTTCAACTGCAGAGTCATGTTGCAAAAGTACAAATCAGTGGTTGTCCAGGAATTGGTTCATAAGTCATAACAATCAGGTATGATTAACTGAAACTCAATGCAGGGGCGGAGCGTAGCTTGAGCTACATATTGCTCCAGCCACACCCTTGAAAACATAATTTATTCATACCCATATATTTTTCAAGTTCTGCAGAATGGTCCCAACTAAATTTTAGCAACTTGTAATTTAGTATAGATCATAGTTTAAAACTAGACCCATCTCAATGAAGCCCAACAAGGAATCCCAAGGCACATTTGACACTTTTGTGTTAGGTTGAGAACTTGTTAGCTATAATTTGGTTATGGTTGAGAGCCCTTTTTTTGCTAGTTGAAAAAAAAAAGAAGGAAGCTATGTGACGATTATATTTAAATGAAAAATATGCATTACCTATTCGCTCGAAAAAGTATGCGCAGTGATAGTGTTTCCCGCGGATAAGTGATTATTATGTTATAGTATAGAATTTGTCCTCCTTTATATAATAGTCACATGCGTTTTTCGATCCTGGCTCCGCCCCTGACTCAATGGATTGACAGAAAGTATATTTTGCAGTTACTGAAACCTTCTTATTCTGATGGCAGGTTAATCGTTCAGAATCGCCTGGAGTTGGGATAGCAATCTGCAGATGAATGAGCTTACTTATCTGATGAAGCAAGATGGAAGGATAAATTATGTATCATGGATCTATACTATTAACTTACTGTGTCACATATATAGATACCAGTTACCACTGCATGATCAAGGTTAATGATGTGTATTCTTTCCATTGATTGTTCTTTTTGTCTTCTCTTTTATTGTGTTGATCATAGATTCTGTATTAAGTCATTAAGTGAATGTCTATATATACACACATCTTGTTTGATTGTACGGCTATATGAATCTGTAAAGAATTAGCATATCTTTAGTTTATTTATAATTTCATGTGTGTCGTAGAGTTTATATAACACCTAAATTACACTCAGGCTCTCATACCTATCACATTCGTAGAAAATGAGGTTCCAACTTCCAAGCTTGTGAACGTCCAATTCACTAACATATCATGCCAAAATACATCAGCAGCAAAGGAAACTCTGGCACAAGAAATTCCAGAAATTTGTAATTTTAGAGATTTAATTATATTGATGAAATGACCAGTCATGTTCAGAAAGTCGTTGTAGTATAGTGGTAAGTATTCCCGCCTGTCACGCGGGTGACCCGGGTTCGATCCCCGGCAGCGGCGTTATTTTGCTCTTTTTTTGTTTGAAACGGGTTCAATCCCCCTCGTCGAGAATGATGTGATCTGCCGAGTTCTAGGGAAGGATATTGTGTAGCAAGGCAATTTGACATGCTGCTAACTCCAAAAATGGTACGGGCTACCCCCAAACGCACATCCATATATATATATATATGCACAAACAATCCTTACTGCAGCATCTCTCACAGGTAAGTCTCCTTGTGGGATATAAAACTCATACAGCCAATGTAACTGACTTGGAGCCAGCCGGTAACAACACTCTACACTACCGTTTCTTGGAAACAGTAGACAACTGTATCAGAACTAGCTAGCTAGGCAACTAGCCATGAATTATGTGAATCATATCCTTAATGACTAGTAGAGAAGAAGATTTTCAAGCTCATCGGTGATCTAATTCAATACTACACAGTTCCGAACAAGAAGCACTCAGCTTTGCTACTCTGAGCTCTCCAGACTCCAGTACACATTAAGCATCACATCCTTCTTGATCTCTAGCAGCATTATGCATGATAAGATTGTTCATTGCCCAGAAGTTAGGCCTGATGCTATTAGGCCACCATGCTTAGGAAACGAAATGACACATAATTAGCTCAAACAACATAGACTACCAGAAGGCTTTTGAAGAGGATAGGGCTCAGAATTGAACAGCTTAGTTGATACAGCAAGAGAAAGACAAGAAGTAAATTAATCAATACCACTAAGAAGATAAACCTACTTATAATAAACTAGTTAGTTGACAGATCATATATATGAGAGCATCTATGGAAACCTTTTTATGCACTTCAAATTATTGTGTGAATTAAAGGAAATAATCTCTAATCTCACCCAGCTTCCTAGTATTTTTTTCCTTTCCATAATGGCTTTACAATAAACATTTAAGAAATTAGTAAGTATAAATCAAGTAGGTTCATGAACTAATAACTATTAATAAGGTCGTTGTAGTATAGTGGTAAGTATTCCCGCCTGTCACGCGGGTGACCCGGGTTCGATCCCCGGCAGCGGCGTTTTTTTTTTACCTTTGCTTTCGGGTTCGATTCTGTGTCAGGCAGATAGTTGAGTGATCTATTCAGAAAATCTGCACAGCTAGGCTTCAGAGAGTTTCCCTTCAAATATTCATACCAAGTACTAGTAGCTTGCTGTTTACAATTCTGTCATCCCAAGAAAAAGAGCAAAATCATATTTTCTGAAGATATCACTTACTTCTGCCTGACATGGACGAACCCGAACGCAAAGCAAAAAATCACCCATGTCATCGTCATTACAGACTACTAGTAGCTTACTGTTTATAAGTCTGTCAGCGAAGAAAAAGAGCAAAATCAAAACAAGATTGAATATTTGAATGGAAACTCTTTGAAACTTAGCTGTGAACAAAGAGACAAGATAGCCAGATTACATTGACATTGATTCTCTGACCACTTCTCATAAAGGATAAACCAACAGTCTATTACTGCTGTATGCATAGACACAAAGCAAACATATTAAGTTGAAGAAAAAGCTGCATTATCTAGGAATGCTACTAACAACTCTAGCACCGACGCGATCTAGCTGTCTGATCCTTGCCAAAGCCTTCAAATTCCCTCCCTTCATGAATGCCTCCACCATTCTCTCCCCAATCTCCCTCCCTCTCTCCTCACTATCTGTCACCGCCACAGCAGTCGGACCAGCACCACTTATAGTGCAGCCGAACGCCCCTGCCTCAATTGCAGCCTTCTTAACCTCATCCATCCCGGGAATCAAAGGAGCTCTAACCGCCTCCACTATCTTATCCGATGATAACGCCTTTCCCAAACCACTCAAGTCCCCTTGTAACACGGACGCCACCAATGCACCTGCCTGGCTGCTATTCCAGATATGATGTGCCATCGTGATCTCAGTCGGCAATGCCTTCCTCATCTTCTCCGTCGGAGCCTCAAACTCTGGATTCACCAACACGAAAAACAACTCCTTATCCGACGGAAATGCTAGCTGCATCAGCTCTAATGGGTCATAGCTCCTAATCAAAACAAAACCACCTAAAATCGCCGGGGCAATATTGTCTGCATGGTATCCAGCAACTTTCGCCTCCGATTCCAATCCGGCAATCACAAGATCGTACAGAGACAGCAGGCCGCCAAAAAGCTCGTTAACCGCGACAGCTGCCGCGGCAGCACTGGCGGCGCTAGAACCGAGGCCGCTACCAAGAGGAAGGCGTTTCTCAAGAGATAGCGAGAGGCCTACGGACCGAATATTCAACATCTTCATTACCGCATTCGCGGCTATTCCGGCGCAGTTCTCGGCAGGATCTTTACTAAGTTTTCCTCCGTCGCCTGTGATGCTGGAGATAGAGAGTTCGCCCTGACAGACATAAGGGTCAACCCTGAGGTTGACGAAATCGCCTATTCCGTCAACTGCACAACCGAGGAAGTCAAATCCAGGGCCTAGATTAGCAACTGTGGCCGGAGCGAAGGATTTTACTGATGTAAAAACAGGCTGTGGATCAGTAATGAATTTCGAATGGTTGAATGGCAGAGCTGAAGCTGAGAAATTCAATTTCACGGATGATGGCTTGTACGGTGGAGCTAATGGAGATGATGATTTGATTGAGGTGGATTTCAGCTGCAGGTGGTAGCACACAGCAGCAGCCATTGTTGAGGAGCTTAGTGTTAGTCGTCTAAGCAAGTCTGTTTCTAACAGGAGTCTCCTAGATATGTTATGTTTACAATCTTCTGTTATGAGTAGATTCTGTAGATATACTTCAAATCTTATTGTATCTCTACTTATCAGTTATCCGAATCTAATAAACAAACACTGAATTAAACTCATAAACTGCGAAAAGTTTGGCAGATTTATTCTCCTTCAAGCTAAATCAATACAAGAACAATGGCAGATTGCACAATCTCACATAAGAATCAACCGAACACTTGGAAAAAGACCGATAAAAGACGGGAATTTCTTCATTAATCACCGAGAATTACGACGAGTAGCTTACAAGGAAGAAAAATACAACAATTGCCCAAACTAATCTTCTCTAATCTCTGTCGATCGGTTTAGCTAGTTGTATATATATACGCAATCCACCGCGGATCAGAGTAGTTGTAAGTTGTAACAGAGTCTGTTTAGAATTGCCAGATTCAATCCTGACCGTTCGTTAGCCAAGTGACATTGGAGAAATCCTAAGCTGAATTGATTTCTTACAATCAGGCAAGCAATTTAAGTAAGTATAATATGTATACTTAGTATAGTGGTAAGTATTCCCGCCTGTCACGCGGGTGACCCGGGTTCGATCCCCGGCAGCGGCGCTTTTTTTGTTTCCAGAATTCCGTATACATACCAGCACAAAGCTCCAAGTGAGATGGCTCTTGAAGTCGGAACAGTAGCGTAGACAAAGTCACTGGACTCTCTCATCTTAGCTCTGAGTAGAAATCAGTTTCAGTTCCAATTCTGAATACAAGAATCTACACTTCATGTAGAAGGAGAATTCCAATACTTGCTTGTGAAAAGAATGATTACCAGGTGGATTCACGATTCCGTTATCGGCTTCCATAAATGATTCTTCTGTCACTTTTTCCTTCGATAGAAAGACAACATAGAAGCAAACTGCCAAAGAGGTTGCCCCTACAGGCCTATACTGCTATGCCAGCAATGGCTCTTCCAGTTGATCATTTTATATGGCACTTTAAATGTAGTACTGCTTCAGTTTATACATTATTGTAATGACTGTAGATGATACATTCTGGGGAATGAGAGGTAGAGAAAAGCTGCACTGCAAGAAAAAACTGGCTAGCGTAGAACCACCTGTAAAGAAGGATTACCCAGTAACAGGTTGCTAACCCCAGAAGATGTTACCCTTCAAAGCACATTCAGATATTAGCCCTTCTATCTGTTCTATACGATCCTTGATCCCGCTTCATTCTCACAGACAAAGTCATCTTATGGGAGACAAAAACTATACCTGCCGTAGTAACTGACTTGGAATGAGCTCGGTAACTACATTCACGCACCTCTCCCTTGGTAAAACTAGACAACTGTGTATTGAACCAGAACCAGCCATGAATTATTTGACATACCTTTAGCAATCTGCTGCATTTAATTCAACATTACACTGTTGTCGGACTCAAATGTTGCCTACTCACTTACCACAGCATGGATAGATATGGGGAAAAGTAGCATGTAAGGTTCACCAGATTATATGCTTCGATTTACAGATACTACGTTCCTTGTAATGCAGGTAAACCCAACTTCAATCCTAGAAACTGGTTATCCATCATTCCATTTGCACCCATTCCATGATAAGTGAAGCAGGTGAACAAGGAATCTACGTCAAAGAAAGCCTCACTCATATTTCTGCCACTAAAATGCATGAATTGCTTACTTTCAAGTTTCAAGAATGATCGCGAATAAACTACATAGACAGAGCATTATTCTCCAAGAGGTTAAAAAACAGCAATGCAGGACTGGAGCTTTTCAGAAAGAATCTGGAACAACTTTTAGTACGAAAACCTTCCATTCCAACTGAATAATGCATACAACTGCAGCATCAACAGGTCAATCCTTAGTACCAAAAAGGCAACAATAGGCTTACTACTCTAAATTAAAAGCAGGAGTACTTGCACAGCAGATATGAGCTTCCTAACTCAAGCACGCTTAATTAACACAATGATTTTACAATTTCATCACTGGTAATTACTCGCTTCAACATTTCAGCTTTACCACTTCTCCCTTACTTTCATGTTATGGGCCTATATGTACAGTGCAAATTTAGATGCCGCATGTAAAGCAAAAGAGTAAATGATACCTGGAGGATCATTTTTCACTAAAGCTGAGATGCACGATACGTTAACCCGTCAGCTGACGGATGCTTCCATGTTTTACAAACAAGATCAATCTGTATTTTTAGCAACACTAATAATTCCTAAGAAGCTCCTCAAGAAAGATAATATAAATGGAGAACATCATGAAACATGAGAAATTCAATGGAGGATCAAATCTATTAAACCGTCAAACAAGACATACAAAGGTTATTAGAGTCTTGCAATTTATGGCAATAACAATCAGAATTTATCTGTTACTAAGAATACCACAGTTGCTTACAACTGCAAGAACTCTCTCAAGGAAAAGCACAACGAAAAGTGAAACAATGAACTAAAACAAGCAAAGGCACTCATCGTCAACATCAATGAACTCATCCATATCTTCGGATGCCAATTCTCATTGCCTAACTCCGAGCAGAAAACAGTAAAGAAAAAAAAAAAAAAAAAAAAAAACAAGTTGAAGAGAAAGCTGCATTATCTAGGAACACTACTAACAACTCTAGCACCAACTCTATCAAGCTGTGTAACCATTGACGAGGCCTTTAAATTCCCAACTTTCACAAACGCCTCTACCATTTTCTCCCCAATCTCCCTCCCTCTCTCCTCACCATCCGTCACAGCCACAGCAGTCGGTCCAGCACCACTTATCGTGCACCCAAACGCCCCAGCCTGAATCGCAGCCTTCTTAACCGCCTCCATCCCAGGAATCAAAGGAGCTCTCCTCGGCTCCACTATCTGATCACACGAAAGCGCCTTTCCCAACCCTCTCAAGTCCCCCTGCAACACAGACGCCACCAACGCACCTGCCTGGCTACTATTCCAGATATGATGCGACATTGTGATCTCGGCCGGCAATGCCGCCCTCATCTTCTTCGTCGGAGCCTCAAATTCCGGACTCACAAGCACGAAAAACAACTCCTTATCCGACGGAAAGGCTAGCTGCATCAGCTCCAGAGGATCATAGCTCCTGATCAAAACAAAGCCGCCTAAAATCGCAGGGGCAATATTGTCCGCGTGGTATCCGGACACTTTCGCCTCCGACTCCAGTCCGGCAATCACGAGATCCGAAGGAGACAAATGTCCGCCAAACAGCTCGTTCACGGCAACTGCTGCAGCTGCCGCACTGGCGGCGCTCGATCCAAGTCCGCTACCTAGAGGAAGACCTTTCTCGAGAGAGAGCGAGAGGCCTACTGATCGAACTTTGAGCATCTTCATCACGGCAATGGCGGCGATTCCGGCGCAATTCCATAGAGGATTTTTGCTGAGCTTGGATCCGGCGCCGGAAATGCCAGAAATGGAGATTTCTCCACCGCGAACGTTAGGGTCGACAGTGAGGTTCACGAAGTCGCCTAATCCGTCTACTGCGCAACCGAGGAAGTCGAATCCGGGACCGAGATTGGCAACGGTAGCCGGAGCGAAGGATCTCACGGAGGCGAATACCGGTTGTGGATCGGCGATGGTGATGGATTTGGAATGGGTGGAAGGTAGGGCTGAAGCGGAGATTTTAAATTTGACGGATAACGGCTTGGACGGTGGAGATAATGGTGATTGTGATTTGATTGAGGTCGATTTCAGCTGCAGGTTGTGGCACACGGCGGCAGCCATGGTTGAGAAGGTTATCTACGGTGGCGCAAAGCGGCAGTGTAGTCTACTGAGGGTTTTGGATTTCACGTTTTGTTTCTCTGTTTCTGTTTTTGGGAAATTTTTTTAGATTTTTACATGTAGGTCCTTTATTAAAAATTTATTAATCATTTGGTCCAAATATTTATCAACAACTCATTTCTAGTACTCCCTAACATCCTAACCTTCATTTTCAAGGTACGTAGGATATTTGTTATGGCACGAACGATTACTTTTTTTTTTTGTGAAGAATTCAGAGTAAATTGAACCATCAATCTTACCAGAAGCTATCAGCTGATAAATATGTAGGATTTAGCTCAAAGCAATGGACGGCTGTGATCAATTCTGGGCAGATCAATGGTTTGGATGAACAGGGCAGTTACTAGCCGTTATATGCTATAACTAACTGCGAGCGTAAACAGGGGAAGAAGAGCGCGGAAGCTTCCAGATCAAAATTCCAAGTTGTTGTTGCTGATTACTATAAATTGATTGTTGCCAGTTTTTGTAGAGAGTCAGATTAACACAATTCCATCACAAATTTCCATTCTTGTAACCGTTTCTTTATCCCAATTTCTCGAGATAGAAGATAGGTTACTGTGCGCTATTTGCGTGTGTTCTTGATCAATTGTGATTGATTCATTTGTAATTGTATCTGATCAAGATCAATAAAGAGTTGTGATTGTTTTCCGTGGATGTAGCTTGATTCTCGGCTAACCACGTTAAATCTCTTGTTGATTTTCTTCGTTGATTGATCGATTGTGTTATTTCGGTTTTGGTGTGAACAAAGAGTTGATTGATCTTGTTTAAACTCAACAAGTGGCGCCTGCGTCAGGAAGGTTACGATCTACTCTTGTGTTCGATCATCAATGGCGTCTTCTACAAAGTTTGATATAGAAATTTCTGAGAAAACCGATTTCGGTTTGTGGAAAGCAAAGATGGAAGCATTGCTTGTTCATCGAGGATTGGATCTTTGCATTGCTTGGAGATAGGGGATTTTCTGCAGATTTTGATGAGAAGGAAAAGTCCATGATCTTGGGAAAGGCTCATGAGACAATCATATTATCTCTGGAGATAAAATCTTGAGAGAGGTGATCAAGATTAAAGCGCAAAGGAGATATGGGAGAAGCTTGAAGAAATATATAACTCAAACAAGCTTCACACGAGAAAGAAGGTGTTTCTTTTCGAGATCAATCTTGGCAGATCCTGTCGAACAACTTGATGAGCTCAACAAGATGTGCCAGGATCTTGAGAGTGTATCTATTCTTAATGAGATGAAGATAAAGCACGGGTCGTCTGGAAGCCTTGCCTAAATCTTATGAGCATTTCATTGATGCTCTAGTGATTAATAAGAGCTCTAAACTCACCTATGATGATGTGGATGTTGCTCTAGAAACAAGGATACTGCATTGGAGACCTTCTACAGTCATGACATCAATCTTGAAAGTCCGAACATCGGATCAAAGTGGAATAATCGGATCAGTCAAGAATAAACCGTGAATTATCTTGTCTGAGGAAGCTAATAGAGATAAGCAATCAAATGGTCATGATCTTTGAAAGAGAAAATGTTTCTCTGCAAAAGCGGGACATCTGAAGAAACAATGTTTTAAATTCAAGAAAGATAAGAGAGTGGAGATATTCAAACAAATCTGACAAAACAATGCAGACATTGCGGAAGATGCACACTCTTATGGAGATCTTTGAGGTATTGATTATACGAGCTTTGTTCAGTCTCTAATTCTAGCTCAAATCAATGTTGGGTACTTGATTCTGGATGTTCTTTTCACATGAGTCCCAACTTAGATTGGTTTATTAATTTCAAAGCAAAGAGTGGTGGTTTAGTATTACTGGGAAATGATTATCCCTGCAGAATTGAAGGTTATGGTGATATTAAATTGAAAATGCATGATAATGTAGTGAGGATTTTATCTAATGTACTTAGATATATTCCAAAGTTGAAGAGGAATTTGATCTCTCTAGGCATGCTTGATGAGAATGGCTTCAAATATCATTCAGAAAATGGGATTCTCACAGTTGAGAAAGGTGGCGGTACATTATGAAAGGAATTAAGAAAAATAGATTGTATTATCGAAAGGTGATACTGATACACATGTCCGCAAATGTTACTACTGAGCATAACTCCCAACTGTGGCATGCTAGAATGGCTCATCTAAGTGAGAAAGGCTTGAAAGAATTAGCAAAGCAAAATCACTGGAGGAGATCAAATATCAACACCGCAATTACATGAAAGCGCATCATGGGAAAATCACACAAAACTGGTTTTGATGCAGCTAAGCATGTTACTAAAGCCCCTCTTGATTATCTACACTCAGGTCTATGGGGTCCAACCAATACTCAAACACTGAATGGTGGAAGATATTTTCTTTCAATCATAGATGATTTTTCAAGAAAGGTTTGGCTTATTATTATGAGAACTAAAGATGAAACCTTTATGAAATTCAGGGAATGGTCTATTGCAGTTGAAAACCAGGTTGGAAGAAAGATTAAACATCTGAGGACTGATAATGGCCTAGAATTCTTATCAGGTGAATTCAATGATTTCTGTAAAGAAAAAGGGATCACAAGACAAGGACCATTCACAGAACTCCACGAAGAAATGGAGTGGTGAAAGGTTTAATAGAAGCTGTGTTAGAGAGTAAGGTGTATGTTGATTAGTTACGGTTTAAGTAAGACCTTACAGGGTGAGGCTACTACTGACATGTTATTTAATCAACAGAGTCCCTCATCTCCTCTCAACAACAAGACACTGAAGAGATGCGGTAAGCCACTACATATTCACATATAAGGGTATTTGGTTGCTGGCTCTTGCACACAAGACAAACTTGATCCTGGGCCATTAAATGTGTTCTTCTTGGATATCCACCTGGTGTTAAGGGATACAAGTTATGGGATATTGCACAGAGAAAATGCATTACTAGCAGGGATGTGATATTCAATGAGAATATCATGCCATTTAAGAAGAATAGTCATGGTACTGAGCTTGAGGTGGAGCATCTCACAGGTGATCATGTCACTCCTACTACTGCAGATCACAGAGAAGAAATCCCTATTGATACTAAAATCACAGAACAACAAATGCACATCGCACAAGATGTTCTCGCAACATATCAACAAGATGGTCACATGTAAGATCAAATAACGGTGACTTCACAGATCCCATGAAACCTTGTCATCATACCGATTGACGAGAATAGAGCTAAGAGAGTGAATAAGCATGCACCGGCAGTTTGGATATGGTAGAATAGGAAATTCCTATAATGTTTCTTATGCTCTATCGGTGGTGAAGATATAAATTACTCGAACACTGCTACCTACAATGAGGTGAAGTTTTCTGAAAGTGACAAGTGGATCCTTGCAATTCAAGAAGAATTGATGTCTTTAGAAAAGAACCACACTTGGGATATTGTTGAAATTCCAAAGAAGCAGAAACTTGTTGGTTGCAAATGGATTTTCAAGAAGAAACATGAGAATGCTGTGCAAAATTCAATCAGGTACAAGGCTAGACTTGTTGCCAGGGGTTTCACTCAGAAGGAAGGTGTTGACTACACAGAAATATTCTCTCCAGTGGTCAAGCATGTTTCTATAAGAATTCTTCTTGCCATGGTTACTCACTGGAAGCTTCATCTTCAACAAATGGATGTGAAAATTGCATTCTTGCATGGAAAGCTTGATGAACTCATATATATATGAGAATACCTTATGGAGTGCATGTTGAAGACAAAGAGAATAAAGCTTGCATTCTCAGGATGTCTTTGTATGGTCTAAAACAAAGTCCACGCCAGTGGTATAGAAGATTTGATGATTTCATGAATTCCATTCAGTTTCAAAGAAGCAGGTATGATAGTTGTATTTACATGAAAAGGACTACACAGCACAGCTGCATATATCTTCTTCTGTATGTGGATGACATTCTTATAGCTGGGAAATCTATGAAAGAAATTAGTGATTTAAAGGTAAAACTCAGCACAGAATTTGAAATGAAGGATCTGGGCTATGCTAAGAGAATTTTAGGCATGGATATAGCAGTTTATGATGCAGATGGGAGTCTATTCTTGTCTCAGGCTGGTTACTTGAGTAAGGTACTTGCAAGGTTCAATATGAATCTTTCTAAACCTACAAGTGTACCTATAAATCCAGGAGTGAAGTTATCTATGAGCCAGTGTCCCACTACTCAGTCTGAAATTATGGAAATGCATAATATACCTTATGCAAGTGCTGTAGGTAGTGTTATGTATGCAATGATATGTTGCAGGCCAGATTTGGCATTTGCTATGAGCATAATTAGTAGATATATGAGTAATCCTGGGCATGAGCACTGGAATGTAGTGAAAGGTGTATTCAGATACTTGAAAGGAACATTGCACCATGGTTTGAAGTTTCAATCTACTCAGGATACTGACAGTCCACTACAAGGTTTTGTTGATGCTGATTTTGCATCAAATGTTGATAATAGAAAGTCTGTAACTGGATTCATATTTACTCTATTTGGCACTGCTATATCTTGGAAAAGCACAGAATCTATTGTAGCACTTTCAACCCACCGCTTGAATTTATAGCAGTTACAGAAGCCATCAAGGAAGCTATTTGGTTGAGTGGTTTACTGAATGAATTGGGAATACATCAGGAATGTGTTACAGTCTTGTGTGATAATCAGAGTGCAATTCAACTTTCTAAACATCAACACTTTCATGAAAGAACCAAACACATTGATGTTAGGTTGTATTTTATCAGGGATATAATTGAAAGTGGAAAGATCAAGGTTGAGAAAGTCCATACTTCACAGAATGCTGCAGACAGCTTTACTAAGCCTCTACCTGCAGAGAAATTCAAACATTGTGCTGATCTTATCAATGTGAGAAGCCTTGATTCTCACAGAAACTGAGTTCTGTCTGACTATGGCATGTTCTAGCCTTCAAGGGAACCTAAAGGTTGTTGTTCTACCTTCAATCTGAACAAGAAAAGGGGAAGTATATCATGATTCTTTGAGCTAAGGTGGAGATTGTAGGATTTAGCTCAAAGCAATGGACGGCTGTGATCAATTCTGGGCAGATCAATGGTTTGGATGAACAGGGCAGTTACTAGCCGTTATATGCTATAACTAACCTGCAGAACAGAAAACAGGGGAAGAAGAGCGCGGAAGCTTCCAGATCAAAATTCCAAGTTGTTGTTGCTGATTACTATAAATTGATTGTTGCCAGTTTTTGTAGAGAGTCAGATTAACACAATTCCATCACAAATTTCCATTCTTGTAACCGTTTCTTTATCCCAATTTCTCGAGATAGAAGATAGGTTACTGTGCGCTATTTGCGTGTGTTCTTGATCAATTGTGATTGATTCAAGCTGTAATTGTATACGATCAAGATCAATAAAGAGTTGTGATTGTTTTCCCGTGGATGTAGGCTTGATTCTCAGCCTAACCACGTTAAATCTCTTGTTGATTTTCTTCGTTGATTGATCGATTGTGTTATTTCGGTTTTGGTGTGAACAAAGAGTTGATTGATCTTGTTTAAACTCAACAAAATATATAGATGATTATTTTTCTCCACAAATGTATAAACTGAGAAAGAAAAAAAAGGAACAAAGTGACGTATTACATTTACAATTAAAAAGATCTTCAACAGATCAATGTGAAAAAATTCCCCACCAGTGGTTCCTTTGGCTTTTACCAGTTTCAGCATTGCCAATCTTCTTAAAAATGGATTGTGCTTCCCTTAACTTATTTCTATACTCTTTCTTCCATGTTTTGAATTTTGCCTTCAGCTTTCGGAGCTCTTCGCCTGGATGCAACTTGTTCGAAACGCGTTCGCTCCCATCTTCATAGAGATTAACATGCTCGTTTTCATTATCAAAATCTCGACTCCTCCCATCTGGAACTCTTATGACATTGTTTTCCATATTAATATTACGATGTTCTTGCACGGAGTCAGAACGTACGAATGTGATTACGAGTCCTGAATTCTTCTTCGATGCAGCTAGACATTTCTGTGTTATGATCACCAGAAACTCAAGTCAGCTCAACCAACTCAATAGAACTAATTAGTCTTCACTTAATACACACTCATTTGTTAGTATGCTGAATAGCAAAACAAGTGTTTGAACTTTGAAACAGCAAATGTTTTAAGATGGAAGGGGAGATTAAGTAGGCGTTTTCATGAATTTTGTGAAAAAAAAGGTCTTTACACGTATCGCAGCTAATGCAGAACAGAAACAGAAACATGTAGTAGAATGTAAAACATCTCACTCACCTGTGCATATGTCAGCTGATCCTGCCATGTTATCTCCAAGGCTTTCATCCTTTCTTCAGATTGCTTCCATTTCTTGTCCATTTCCTCGAGTTTCATCTTCAAAGCAACATTTTCCGCACTTTTATCCCTGACTTTGGCTTCAGTCCTCAAAACTCGCTTATGAAGGTCAATTATAAAACTATATCCAACCTGAACATGAATCCGGCAATCAAAACATGAGAATTATGAATAAATTAGTAGCAGGATTTTGAAGCCTGTCAACTACACAGTACAGTATCAAGTTAATGCTAGACAAGATAAGTACTAATGTACCTTTACATCTTGATCTTGTTCTCTTTCCAAGCAGTTTCCTGCAGCTGTCTCTTCTTCTAAAACCGGTTCGTTTATATGTTCACCAGATTCTAGACGCATGTCAGCCTCATGTTGATTGTGTTGTAATCTGAGCTGAATGTATCTTCTAGTATGTTTCTGTATTAGTATAGCAGCTTTAAGTCTCATACTCCTGTATCCGTATTCCTTCCTTGCATTTTCACCCCGAGCAACTGATCACACAAGAAATCAAAATCAAGATTACACACACCAATGTAGCTCAAATCTTAACCCAGCTCCATATATCTCACTTCATTGGCCTTCCAGCAGATGTTAGAAAACGACTACGAATATGTGTTCCTCAACAATTGCTCGCTGTTTTCGTTCCCAAATGTTTGCTATTAGACATCATCTAACTTATAATAACTGTGAGTAGAACAACTTACATGATTGCAGTGCTATCATTCCTCTTCTAATGTCTTTGTAATTGCACCGAACTCTATGACCCCGGTAGCACTTCTGGATTTTAGCTACTTCTCTTTCTGCTAAATCTTGCGAATTCTGCGATTTTTCATTCTAAAAACAGACAAAAATTACAACTACCAAATGCAGATTGCTGATTGCATAGAGAACAATGGAAATAAATAAGATTAGCAATTAACAAGTAGGAGAAAGAATTCCAATGAAGCACATAAGAATCAATTAGACTACAATTAGGTTTCATTTCAATTCAAATTAAAGCAAGTTACCAATTAGAAATGGTAAAGTAAACGGAAAGTATGAAGATATCACTTACCCCATCCAGATGATTCTCCAGTGACGCAGAAACAACACCGTTCGCATGAAACGAAGACTCTTCTCCTCTGTTTCCACCCAAAATCCGCAACGGCCGCCTGGACTGCGGTAACCGGGCCCTCGAAACAGGCCGAACGGGCAAGGCTGGCAGCTCCTCCTTGCAATCAGGCTGATCCGCCAGCATTTGATCGAGCATGAGCTCCAGCGTGCTCCGACGACTCTCCATCGTTGTGAGGATTTGGTTTTTTTCCGATTTCTCACTGGTGTCGGCTACATAATTAAAAACACCAGATGGCATTGATTAATGAATCTGTAATTAATCAATACTCAGGGTGGCGTTTATTACGTGAGCGAGTACGGGTGATTTGGACATTTTTGTAACAAATGGAAGGTGGACTGTGGTATGGGATTAAGAGAATCTGGTGAAATAGCTTTTGATTTTGGCTTACTTGAGTTTGGAGAATTTTGTAGTGCTAGAGGTATGGGAAGCATTTAATGCTTGAGAATTGATGAAAATGCATGTGCTAAACATGGCAGCTTTGGTTTTCCTTTTGCTTTCGCTTTATCCGGAACTCGAAGAAGCTTCAGTTTTGTAGGTCCTGTTTTCTTATTCATCACTCCCACTCCAGAATCATGACTTCAGTTTCAATTGTAACTTGCAAGTCTAGCTATTTTTATATCATTGTCATGTCTTTCATTTTCTTTAAGGTATAATATAATATTAAAAAGATATTTTTCTAACTTTTAAAAGTTTTAAATATTTTAATATTTCAAAGTTTGAGATTGCGGTACGAATGTCAATAAGGTACATCTTTATTTTTGGAATTTCATTCATAATAATACTAAAATTGAAGTGTGATCGACTTGTAGAAATTTTAGAATGAGTTACTCACGGGCAAGTTTTCTACTGTCTATACGAAAGCGTGTTTGAAGTTGTTGATTTTGTTTATTTGGTGAATTACATAGTAGTGTTATCCTCAATTATTTACTACAGGTAGTTATTTACTACAGGTAGGTGATATTAATATGTGTTGTGAATTTGTGATTGAGTATTTTACTTTGTTAATGTCAGTTTTTTTTTTTTTTAAATCGGAATATATATACAGTAAAATGTGATGATAAAAAATTGATTTGAGTGTCTATATCGTGGTTGACAACAGTACAAGTACACCAGTCAACTGAACCAAACCAAATCATCTGTTGCAATTTTGCCGACTTCATTTATTATTTTTCAACCTGATATACTCATATAAGTGATTCGCATTTTTTCTTGTTAAAACATAAATAACTTGATTAGAGGATTAAATGAGAAAGTTATTATTGGAGTATTCATTAGATATTGGTGCTAGAAGATTGAATACACTAATACAGGTGACAAAGTGCTACTAGTATTGAGAAGTGATAAAATAATTGTGATCTGGTTAACATCCCAAAAATACTAATCATAGTTTTAATCCCTCTTTTCGAGAGGAATGGTGGAGGTAATCATGACGAGTTATTAATTAACCAATTTCATTGAACAATCATATTAACTTGTGTTAGTGTGTACAATTGTCAATTGCCCAGCCTTCACAATTCAGCCAAGAACGTGTGGTAACTTTACTCATACTCGATCGGTACACAGGAAAGAAGTGTTAATTAGCTTTGTATTTGGTTAATTACGTTTAGCCGTTCACCAACGCCCAACTTCATTTTGAAAGTTAAATTTAATCATAACTATCTAACTTCAGATTTTCTACCGTCAGTCAAGGTGTCGCCCTGACTATTGTCAGTCAATGTATCGACATCTTACACGTGTCCATTGCTCGGTATCGTCCTCAACCATTGCTCTGTATCGCCTTCAACCCGTTTTTTTTTTTTTTAACTATTAACTTCTTCCAAAAATTTTAATTATTAAAATTTTAACTCTCCTTCCCCACCACCCATCTTCTTCCCCAATCCCCACCACCACCGCCACCAACACCACCACCCACCATCTTCTTTCCCCCCACCAACACCGCACACCACCACCAAAATCACTGCCAGAGCTTTCATGGCGGAAGCTCCAAAAAAAAAATGATCAGGCAGCTCCGATCCGGAGCTTCCATGGCAGAAGTGGAAGCTCCAGGTCGGAGCTTCCGCCATGGAAGCTCCGGCAGTGGCGTGGAAGCTCCAGATCTAGAGCTTCCACGCCATGGAAGCTCCGACTTCCGCCATGGAAGCTCCGGCAGTGGCGTGGAAGCTCCAGATCGGAGCTTCCGTGGCGAGCTTCCGTGGGAGCTTACGTGGCGGCTTCGGTGAGTTGGTGGTGGTGGGTGTTGGTGGTGGGGAAGAAGCTAGGTAATTTAATTTTGATTATTGGTTTTGATTCAATTTTAATTTTAAAATTTTAAGTTTGATTTTTTAATAGAGATAATTTTTTAATAGATCAAAAATATTTTTTTAACACGTATGTTAACATGCGAAGCTGACAATGCCAAGAACACTTAGTCTGAAAGGAATGATTATTCGATCTACACTGTTAAAATTTTAATCTAATTGATCAAAATAGGTGACTGACGGGGCGACACCTTGACTGACGGTAGAAAGCCCATCTAACTTACAGTTTGAATTTTGTGTCCCTACAATTTGCAGTGCATTTTGTAGTTTTGAAGATGGAAGTTTCAAGTTTGTCGCCAAGGCTGGGCGATGGTCTTTTAGATAAGAGGAGCCATAATGTACCTTGTCATGTGGTGTGTCATATTCATTTGTAGGGGTTTAACCAATTTACACTTTTTTCATTGCCATGTGCTGAAACCAAACCCCTTAGTTTATCTCATTATCGTTATCAATACCTATTATGCTTCCCACTTTAATTTGCCCTCTACGTCAAGATATAAAGTTGGTACAGTACTCATGTATGATGTATCCCAATTTGCACCTCTTCTTTTGCTCATCAACGGGTAGAAATTCAGCAAATCAAATGTCACAAGTCACAACCAAACAATCATCGACCTTTCTTTCTTAAAAAGTCTAATCGAGATATGTATTGAGGATTATTATAGTTCTTCCTCAAATATGTACCGAGGATTATGGTTCTTCTTCTTCCTAAAAAAATTTGCACGGTACGTGAATTGTGGATAGGAGGTTAGAGTTGGACATTTATACCAACTTATCACGGATAAATCGGGGAATGACAAAATTGTTAAAGTGCATGGTTGTTGTTAAAAATTGAAGTTTGATAACATAAACTGAGCAGGAAAGGACTTGTATTGATTATGTGATGAATGTTACAAGACCCCTAGCACATATCCGGTTATATATACCCGGAGATTTCAACGGAAATTGTTGGTCAAGTTACAAGAAGATAAAATACATTTAAGACTGTAATCAGACTAACATAAGCAAGAGAGGCGTGTTGCAGGAAAGGACTTGTACTGATTATGTGATGAATGTTACAAGAACCCTAGCACATATCCGGTTATATATATACCCGGAGATTTCCACGGAAATTGTTGGTCAAGTTACAAGAAGATAAAATACATTTAAGACTATAATCAGACTAACATAGCATCTTAACATAAGCAAGAGAGGCGTGTTGTACTGTCTTGATCATCTCACCGTTCAATTTGATCTTGTGGTGAAGCCCTAATAGTGCCAATTTGATATTGTTTTGATGATGTACGGCATCATCAGAACTAACATAGCATCTTAACATAAGCAAGAGGGACGTGTTGTAGTGTCTTGATCATCTCACCGTTCAATTTGATCTTGTGGTGAAGCTCTAATAGTGCCAATTTGATATTGTTTTGATGATGTACGGCATCGTTTTGTTTTCTTTTGAAACAATGAAGAAGACGAACTAATCACGCTCTTGTCCTTCGTCCAGCTTCCTAGTTCGTTTGTCAATCTTTTTCAAGTGCGTTGACTCTCTTTCAATGCTGAGTTCGTGTGTCGTGTTCATTTCTGATTGGTCCAACTTATTAGTTGGTTTCTCCTTTCCGTCCCTGCTCTTTTCCTTTATTCCTCTTTCACTCTCAAATTTATTGGCTCCTTTCTTTTCAATACATAAACTTTTGAATTCTTTGCAATTTAGTCCAATCAAATTGTAATTCTTAGTCCCTTGATTTCTTCTTTTATTCATAAATCTTCAATAGTTGTCTAGAGTTCTGCCTAGACCTATTGGATTAAGTATTTGAGTCGTATACGTACCTTATGGATACGATATGAAGTAACTATACAATTTAGAAAACCTAGGACCTTGTCTCTTGGCCTGTATACGTAATTGTGATGTGAAATCCAGTCCGGAGGACGTCCCTTAATTAAACTGGCCGTGTAGAGTGATGCCTCAACATGAGTTTTTACATCAAATGAGCATATAATTATGACAATTGGTATTACTGTATCCATAGGTAAGTTACTGGTCAAACTCTCACCCCCAAAGCTCTGTTCAATTACATAATTTTGGGGGTTTCAATAGGTTGAGTGTAGACTCTTATCGTACCCAAACCCATACGAGGGACATAAAAATCAATAAAATTAACACGTATCCGAATTAGACTTTGAACGGTGATTTCAGGAAACCAAAAAAAAAAAAAAATCCCACATGCATATGGATTGGGCTCTGATAGTCCAGGAGTGGACACGATGTCTTTGGGCTCTTTGTGTTGGGTGATGGATTAATCTCTTCATAAGAACTAAGAAGACTAGGCCTGTGATTAACTTTCAGGTAAAAGGCTAAGCGAAAAGTAAGGTGCAATGCACAGTGTTAGAACTTTACCATGTTGCCATGATTTGTGCAGTCCGGGAACTTGCATAATAACCTTGAAACTTGCGATTTGTGACTAAAATGTAGTATACCCTTTAGTATCTTTTAATCAATATTTATAATGAATGACGGAGAAGAACAATGTAGATGTAGTATACACTACAAGACTGGTTCATCGATAGTTAAGGCGTGTTTATTAATATTTTTTCACTAGATTCCAAATAGGGGTGTTCGCCGGTCCAAAACCGGAACCGAACCGGATCAAAACCGGAATGGACCGGAACCGGAATCATGCATTTGTATGGCCCGGAAACCGATCCGGTAAGTATACGGTCCGGATCGGTTCCGGTTTTGGACCGTATAGACCGAATTAGAGCTTGTGTTATGATGATTGTTGAATTCAAATTGGATGGAAATAGTTTATACTTAAAGAGCATATATATTACGCAATTTCTTCACTGTATTACTATTGTTGCACTTGTAATTTGTGGCCCTTTCTACCATTTTTTGTCTAACTCTTCCTAATTCCAATTTATTAACAAAAACCAAATTCACATACTCATACTGTCATACATTGATTGCACATAATTTTCAATCAATTAAACTGCATAATTGTTTACAGAAGAATTGTAAATCAAATGGCCACCTACTAACCAAAGCTAGGAACTAAAAGTAAATAAAGTAATGCAAAGCAAATTCAAAACGTTATGCAACTAAAATAGTATAATCATTGTAACTAACTAGATTAATTATAATTACTATATTACGTGAATCCTAGAGAAGAATAATAATAAAAAAGTTGTTTTACGGTCTTTCCGGGCCGAGACCGAATTTGTTGGTTTTTAACCGGAACCGAACCGGAACCGGAATATGACGATTTACATAAACCGAAAATTGATCCGGTAAGGATCCGGTCCAGACCGAACCGGAATAACCGGTCCGGATCCGGTCCATTTTCCGGTCTGGACCGGATTTTGAACAGCCCTAATCCCAAACTAAACTAAACAACCGGGGATGGCTAACTATAGTACACTCCCACTGAACTATTGTTAGTATTATAATCTAAACTATTAGATTAAGTCACAATCCTTCATTGCTATTTGACATGACTGGACATTGTATAATGAAATCGAGCTAGTCGTTTCATATTTAACGATATTATAAGGGTAAGACTCTCACACATTATATTTTCAACTTAACAAAATATACCAAAAAAACAATAAAAAATCAACCCTCCACTTGAATCGGGTTGTTTTGGTAGCTACCTAATCACAAAATTATCTCGTGATTATTGGAATTTGGACCGGGTTACTTGGTATCTAGAAAATAAGACCAGTCTAACTACATATGTCATGGCCCTTTACGTAACTCGGGTATCCGGGCAGTGGTGTATTAGCCCAAAAATGCAAGCATGTTGTGGAATTTTATTTACGGGTTATGTGGGCACTTGTATGATATACGGGCCATACATAACATATCATCTTCCTTCCCCTTATCATACCACTTTGAAGTCAATCTATCAATCAATCAATTCAATATATATTTAAAAGATCAGTTTTTATTCAAGCCATTTTGTATACTACTTTTGTCAAGATTGAATGAGGTAATTTCTTTCAATTTTTGTATTTTTCAAGCCAAAAAAATCAAAAGAAAATTCATGTAAGGCAAGAAATCAAATTTGATTTATCCATCCTTTCATTTCGGCACTGCAAGCTTCGTTATACTAATCAATCTATCTATTATTAGTAATGATAGCTAACAGAAAATACAAAACTATTAGATATAAGGAAGATCTATGTACGACAAATCATATAATTTTGTTTGTGCAATTATTATGTACGACAATTATGTAAGCTAAATATAGTAGGAGATAAATAAAAGATTCACCATCCCCAAAAGAGTGGAGAAATCGAATCATATAATTTGGGTCTTAAAACCGAAAATATAGTTAGTGGACTTGATTATACGACACTGACTTGCGCTCTCATTAAATATTAGTTGGAGGTGATCAATTTTTTATCAATCACAGGCCACCCGTCAAAGTAAGTATAAATTCCACCATAAATATACCTTCATGCAATATTATGTTCCTATGTATCTACTCTACTGCACGCCTAAGAAAATCATTTCCATAACCAGTCCCATTAATATATTCATCCCCATTTTTCAACATCCATCAAGGTATAAATTTAACCCCGAGCAGCCTGTTTAACACAACATAAGAGGTGAAGAAAAATGAGAATCATGAAGCACTCGATATTTGTCGAACATCCAACCCATCGTCGAACCAAATGTCGCTGCATCAAGTAACAAATTGCTATACCATCGGCAACCCAGATTCGCCTCATCATACTGCTTTCACGGGATGGACTTGCTCGGTGTGGATATGAATTTGATGAATATTATACATCAGTATTCAACATATAAACTGATTTCTTTTTTGTTTTTCTAATGATTTAGCAAGAGCTATTCCACATATATACGTCCCCATTTACCAAAACAACCAACGCATGACTTCCACCACTGGTTGATGGTACGTATTCACCAATTCATAATCACATACCTTGAATGTCAAATGAATTTGTTTTTAGTGGTAAACTAAATCGATTTATTAATCAAAACTGTTAATTATTACTATATTGCAGGTCGATGTTTCGGAACTTTAGGAGGCCAGACAATTGATTGGGTAAATTGTTCACCCTATGCCACAGCCACTTGCATGATTATGAGTACAGTATACGAGAACCGAAAGTATAAACCTCTTGATTTCAGTATACAAGAGCTCATGTGGCATTTGGATAGCTGAGCATGGTCATCAAACGCAGTGACGGCTGCTAGAGTCTATGCGCCATCGGCTTAATTGAGTTTAATTACCATCAGGAATCTCTACCCTAGAATGTATAGATTGTGTTGCAGATTTGGAAGCCAATTGTTGTTATACATTGGCTACATCCACTCCAATGGTTTGATGAGTTGAACATCTTCCAAACAAATTAAATACTCCTCCGTCTTTTTACAAGGTTGTCATTTGATTTTGTGTGAATTTTAATAAATATGTAACAAATTAGTAAGTAGATGTTAAAAATTAGAGAAAGAATAGATAAATAGAACTAGGGTGATACAAAATTAATAAGTGGAGATAGTGAGGTTTCGTTTTTAAACTTAAAGTAAAACTTTCGAAATGACAAAAAGTAAACTTTTAAAATGTTGATGGGGTCTTTTTTTTTTTTTTTTTTGGTATGGAATGGAAATATATATATATTCTAAAAAAGAAATGAAAAAATATCAGTGTTGAATATTTGAGCAGCACATAATTTTGATATTGCATACATGAACTAAAAGTAAAGGTATTTAATGAAAATATTAAACGAATTTACTTCAAACTTTAAATAGATGAAATAATAATATTTTTCATGTATTTCATATTTTATATAGTATAATTTACCCATATTAAAAATATATAAAAAGAAATAATTAAATATTGGTCACTACAAAAATAAAGTATAAATTACCGATATTTCTTTGCTATATATGCTAAAGAAAGTTTAAAATAAATATTTTGTTTGTCTTCCATATTTGGTAGGTCTTTTTATGTTTAATTAGTGTTAATAGATCTTAACTTTTAATTTTAGAGTAAGTCTTCTGAAAGGCGGTCTCTAAATAACTTATCTACAACATTATTATTATTATTATTATTATTATTATTATTATTATTATCAACAAACACCTCTACGTTTTCAACATTAATGTTTTTCATATACGTGAAAAATACATTTTGTTAATAACATAAATGTTTTGATTTACAACAACGATGATTCTCTTGAAAATATAAGTACGCTCTAGATAAGTTATGTAGAGGCAAATGCCATTAAAGACTTTGTGTTAATTTTACACTTAAATTTGAACTCTTTATACACAAAGTACTCTCTAGAGAGACAGTTTCTTAATAACCCATATAGAGATAGGCATATATTATCAACAAAATAAATAATATTATTAATTATAACGTCTATGTTGTTAACAACATGTATATTTTTAATAAGAAAAAAACATCAATGTTGTGAACATTGACATTTTGATTAATAATATTAATGATTTTCTTGACAGTGTATGTCGGTTTCTTAATAATTTATATATGACGGTCTCTCGGAAGAGTTACTCCCACCCATATACTCCTTCCGTCCCCGACACAACTTTTCGTTGGTCCGGACATAAGTTTTAAGATAAAGTGAATAGAGTAGGAGATATCCATATAATATTTAAAGTTAATAGGCTATCTTCAATGACAGCCACTCTCAGCTTCAACTATTTTTTGTGGTTTTAGCATCTTTTAATTCTTATTTATCAAAACATACCATATAATGCAAAAGGAAAGTCTGGATTATTCTTGCTAAAAGGCTTATTGATATTTAACTGTTTTCATTTTGTATTGGCCAAAATTCGCTCTTGTCAACTAGACTAACGGATCGGCCCATCAAGGCTACGGCCCAACCCATAATCCATTAATGAGTCTGCCTTGACTTCATACGCGAGTTGGACTCCAAAGGCCGGTTAGCAAGCCCACCTAGCTGAGTCATCCATCTAGCCAATCAGCCCGCATGCCACCTGACTAGCTCACACCTTGCCAACCTTCCAGCTGGTTGACGAGCTAGCTAGCTCACCTAGCTCGCCCGACCTTGCATGGATCGACTATCGATTTTGACTAACAGATTAACGACTCGAGCTTGGTCGACTTAGTCCGTCAGTGAGCAACCGACTTACGACCACTCTCCTAACTACTTAAGACACGGTCTAATCCGTTCCAACGACCTCCTCAAGATTCGCAGGCAGACTCCAACGATGGGTGGGTTATATAGAGAAGGCTGAGGAGATGTAGGGGGGGAGGGCATTCTAACGGCAACAAACCCTAGCAATCAATCTCTCACGCCTCCATCTCTCTCAAGCTCTATGATCAACATCAGTCGTCACCTATCATCATCCACATCGCTCATCAACATCCATCATCAAACTTCAACCATCCGCCATCATCCATCATCCATCTCTGTCAGACAACTGCCACCTAGCTCCTTCCCGTAAGGTCAGTTAGCCCACTGCCAGTGTTCGTCCACCACATAGCTAAACCGACTCAACCAACAGGATAAGTCGACGCTTGCCACCATCTCTCCCTCTCTATTTCTTTCATTTGATTACTCCTTCTATCAGTCATCTAACTTGAGCGTCGGAGTCCCTTCGGTCGGCACCACACCGGTGTCACCTCGTAATCTCACGTCTTTGTTTGCTATTGTTGCCTTGCAGATTGTCGGTGCCCCCCAATCTCTAACCCTAATTTTGATTGTAGATTTCTGAGCGTCTACAATTTGGCGCCCACCGTGGGGCCCCGGCTATCAAACAAGACAATCCAGTAGCAACAACTGCGATACGCTAAGCAATCATCATGACGCACTCAGACGAATACGTTCTGGAAGAGGTAGAGGAGGTGGACGTCGTCACTCAAATCAAAACCTTGGCGGCCCATATGCAAGAGAACGCCAAGAAGATCAAGCTCCTTGAGGACGAGAACCGCGTTGTCCGCCAGGAGAACTCGCTCTTGAAGGAAAGGGTTGAGTCTGTCGTCCACCAGGAAGCTCCAACATTGGACGCGGCCTCGTCTCGCCGACTGACTCATGGCACTGGGGTGGAGAACCCACCATGCAACACGATTGAGGCTTGCCAGCTAACCTTTGAAGAGACGGAAGGGGTGATTCCCGTAACTCCAGTCTCTCAAGTGGTAAGCGCTCTGCCAAGGCCATCCCTTGAGATCACTCAAGGTACCACCAGCAGAAGGGTTTCGTTCGAAGGTGCTAACCCAAGGATGAACGATGAATCACCACAACAACGCAACCAAAGCGCAAGTCAGGTAGATCACTTTCTAACCCTCTCTGCAGGTCATGGAAGTATCAACGAGGAGCTAGCCTCCAAACTGGTGAGCTTGGAAGAGATGATCCAAAGGATCCCTGGAGTGCCAGCACCGATCAAGAAGAGCTTACCCAACAGCTTTTCTGACTCTCCCTTCGCCGATGCTATAGCCTTGGTGGAGATGCCAACCAAGTTCACCTTCCCAAGCATGAAGCTCTATGATGGAACGACGGACCCGGACGACCATGTCTCACAGTACAAGTAGAGGATGTTCACCATAGCCATCCCCAGGGATCTCCGTGAGGCATGCATGTGCAAAGGGTTTGGCTCCAGTCTGATCGGACCAGCCCTACAATGGTATACCAACTTACCCAACAATTTCATTTCTTCTTTTGTCCAATTAGTCGACTGCTTTGTGGAACAATTCGCAAGCGATAAGCTTTTGAAACCGCTTGACGACTTGTATAGCGTCCGGAAAAGACCTAACGAATCTCTAGAGTACGTCGCAAAAGATTGACAAGGAGAAGGTGTCGATCCCAATTGTAACAAGGACATCATCAGCGCCTTCCGCAAAGGATTACCACCCAACTCGGGGTTGTACAAGGAGCTGACCATGTACCCCTGTCGAACAATGGAAGACGTGCTCGCCAAGGCATGGGCTCAGATCAAATGGGAGGAGGATGATGCCAACAGACCTTACATGTCAAGCCAAAGCATTCGCAGGGAGCCCAAGCCTGACAGGCGAGTTGAACGAAGGGTTCCAGACTATCGTGCTAGGCCATACCCAACTGAGAGAAGACATGGACCTGTTGTGAATCCACCTCGCCCTCCAATCCAACAAAGGAGGACAGAAACCCGAGCACCGCCTCCGACTTACTCCCTTAACATTGAACCAGAGGAGTGTGTAGCAGTCATGAAAAGCATGGGTGACAAAGTTAGATGGCCAGGAAAACTCAGGACACCTCCAGATCAAAGAAACTCCAACAAGTGGTGTGAGTTTCATGGAGACCATGGCCATACAACTGCAGAGTGCATCTCCCTGCGATTGGAGGTAGCCGAGCTCTTGAAGAGAGGGCACTTGATGGAGTACCTCTCTAACAAAGGTAAAAAGACCCTCGCCACTCGGCAGGGCACTGATCTGCCTGAGCCCCCTCAGACCAACGAGGTGATCAACGTAATCTCTGGGGGGTCAGAGATCAACGGTGTCTCATACTCTGCGGCGAAGCGCCATAGTAGGCAAACGGTAAGACCTGAACCTAACGCTCGCAGGGCATCAGACACCTCTTCGTCTGACTTGACTATTAGCTTCTCAGACCAAGAGTCTAAGCAACTAATCAGTCCTCATGACGATGCTTTATTTATTTCAATTCTTATTGCAAACTGTCTTACGAAGAGAGTTCTCATTGACAATGGGAGCTCTGCTAACATCATTTTCCTAGATGCTCTGACAGAAATGGGCATAGATGAGGCTGCCATCCTCCGCCAGCCGACGACTCTATATGGTTTCAGCGGAGAAAGAAAGTACACGTTGAGTGTTACCTTCCTCTCACGGAAAGGCGTCGACCTACCGAAGTTCACGATTGTAAACGGTCAAATTGCTATAATGCCATCCTTGGTAGCAATGGATTCATGAGATGAAAGCGATCAGTCGACTTACCACGGTGATTCGCTTCTACCAAGTGGGGGTGAAGGAGATTTTTGGCAAAGAACGGATGCGAGGACATGTTACATGGAAGCCTTGAAGCGGCGTAGAGTTATAGCAATTCTGAACTCAACCCCTAGCGACCCAGACCAGCCAGGGATGGAAGAGCTCGATGAAGTTCATATTCACCCAGACCATCCAGATCACAAAGTTCAGATTGGGGCAAGGTTGAGACCAGAGCTACGAGAGCAACTGATCACATTTCTCAAAGTTCACCATGACTGCTTTGCTTGGTCACATGCAGACATGACAGGAGTTGACCCAGAGGTAATCAACCACAGACTTGAGGTCGACCCAGACTACCCACCAGTCAGACAGAAACGGAGGAAGTTAGCTCCAGAGCGGAACAAAGTTATCAATGAAGAAGTCCAGAATTTACTTGATATCGGATCAGTCCGCGAAGTACACTACCCAGACTGGTTAGCCAACGTTGTGGTAGTGAAGAAGAAGAATGGCAAGTGGCGAGTGTGCATCGACTTCACCGACCTCAACAAAGCATGCCCGAAGGATTCTTTTCCACTTCCACACATAGACATGCTAGTGGATGCTACTGCAGGACATGAGCTTTTAAGCTTCATGGATGCATTCTCAGGTTACAACCAGATACTGATGCACCCTGAAGATCAAGAGAAGACAGCCTTCATCACAGAGAGAGGAACCTTCTGTTATAAGGTCATGCCATTCGGACTAAAGAATGCAGGAGCCACTTACCAGCGACTAGTCAACTGTATGTTCGCTAGCATGCTGGGGGACACCATGGAGGTGTACATCGACGACATGCTGGTCAAGTCCTTGGTTGCTGATCAGCACCTCGACCACCTCCGCCAAGCCTTTTCAGACCTTCGTAGGTATAACATGAAATTGAATCCAGCCAAATGCTCATTTGGAGTCTCCTCTGGGAAATTCCTTGGGTATTTGGTCACGCAAAGAGGTATTGAGGCTAACCCTGATCAAATTCGTTCAATTTATAACATTCCCTCCCCCAAGTGTGTTAAGGATGTGCATAAATTAACTGGGAGGCTAGCAACCCTCAGTAGGTTCATACCCAAGTCTTCCGAGAGGTGTCGACCATTCTTTGACACTCTACGGAAGACTAAAGACTTCCGATGACGGGAGTGTGTGAGGCGCCTGCAACAAATCAGCGTTACCTCACCACATCTCCAAGACTCTCGAAGCCCGAGGTTGGAGACTACATTTATCTACCTAGCAATCTCAAACCGGTACGGCGGCGTCCTAGTCAGAGAAGAAGATGGAAACCAACTCCCAGTCTATTACGTGAGCAAGTCCCTCTTGGGCCTTGAAACACAATACTGACCAATTTGGAAAGCTAGCCCTTGCACTGGTCACCTCAGCAAGGAAGCTGCACCCTTACTTTCAATGCCATCCAATCGTAGTTCTCACCACTTTCCACTTCGCATGTCTACACAAGCCGAGGTTTCGGTAGACTTTCAAAATGGGCGGTCGAACTCGTTAGTCTGACGTCTCCTTCGACCCGCTACCCATCAAGTCACAGCGCCGCAGACTTCATAGCGATTTCACTCCAACGAATTAGATCAAGCGAGAAAGGAATTATTTTGTTTACGGAGAAGGACCTGACTTGCGGTGGAAGCTCTCGATCGATGGCTCGATAATACGAAAGTGGACTTGCCATAGTCCTTACCTCGCCAGACGGAGACACAATCGAAGAGCCATCCGATCTGGATTTAAAGCAACAACAACGAGTCCGAATGAGGCGCTTATAGTGGCCTCGGCTCGTGACATGGGCATAAAAATCTTGATGCAGTTGGACTCACAATTAGTAGTTAACGATTGCAGGCTCTTATCAAACCGAGGACACCAAGATGGTGCCTATCTTGACTAGTCGAGGAGTTGCGATCCTCCTTGAAAGGTTCTCTATTTCGCAGTGCAGGGGCGAGAACGATCGTCATGAACACCTAGCCAACCTAGGCGACCATCATACCACAGTGCCAATGACAATTCGATAGTATACATCTGATGGCCCTTGACATGGAAGGCGAATGCACTAATTAAGCGGTGGTGAAATCACGACCAAACTTGGATGGCTCGATAGCATTATACTTGTCACGGAGACCTTCCGGAAGGCGAAGCGAAAGCGAGTGAAGGAGAAGCGACCGTTTCACACTCCTCGACGAACAACTCTATAGGAGATCCTACTCGGGACCCCTACTCGGTGTGTAGCAAATAATGAGGCGGACATGTTACGTGAGTTACATGCAGGGGAATGTGGCAACCATTCTGGAGCTCGAAGCCTTGCACACCGAGCGCTCACAGCAGGGTACTATTGCCCAACTATGAGGGCTGACGCCATAGACTTTGTGAGAAGATGTGACTCATGCCAAAGACACACAAATCAGCCACCTTCCACCAGAGAAGCTGCATCCATCCGTCACCCTCTGGCCTTTTATGAAATGGGGGATGGACATAGTAGGAAAACTACCTATTGCACCAGGCCAACGAGTATACATGCTGGCAGTCACCGACTACTTCACCAAGTGGGTGGAAGCGGAAGCCTTCAAGCAAGTCCGTGACACAGAGGTAAAAAATTTCATTTGGAAACATGTGATTTGCGGTCGAGTCCCTTACGAAATCGTGACAGACAATGGCTCCCAGTTCATAAGCTATGAGTTTCAAGATTTCTGCAAGGAATGGGGAATCAAGCTTACGTTCTCGACCCCACGCTATCCTCAAGCAAATGGATAAGCAGAGTCTACCAATAAGACCATCATGAACAGTCTCAAAAAACGATCAACAACAAGCGAGCATGGTAAGCCGAACTCCCGAGCGTCCTTTGGTCCCATCGAACTACACTAAGGCGCATCGAGAAACACCGTTTAGCATGGTCTATGGGACCGAAGCAGTCATACCCATAGAAGTGGGACTACCCACAGCAAGATACAAAATGGCTAGCGAGCAGACCAACAATGCAGAATTGGCGCACAAACTCGACTTGGTTGACGAACTCAGGGAAAGAGCCATGATTCAGATTGCCGCCTATCAACAGAAGGCCGCACAACACTTCAACAAGAACATACGCCTGCGGACCTTCAAGCGGGATGATTGGGTTCTACGTAAGGTATTCCAGAACACCAAGGAGACAGGAGCTGGCAAGCTTGGACCAAATTGGGAAGGTCCTTACAAAATCACAAAGGTAGTAAGACGTGAAGCTAGAAACGAGGAAGGACGACAGATAGCCAACAGTTGGAATGCCATCCACTAAAAGAGGTATCACTTCTAATGTTCAACCGTCCCACCCCCCCCCCCCCCCCAAACCTTCCCAGGGGGTCCAAATGTCTTGCTGACACTCGACGACTGAGTACATACGAGATTCTCGACCTTTGGAAGGTCGAACAATCACCTGACCCAATAGGTTGACAGCTGATCGTCTACTTTGTCAGAGAAACTTCTCTCTGCGAGCAGCATGTCGCCCAAGTCTAAGGTATGGTCCAAATTTTGTTTGGCGAGATTAATCTCTCATCGAACAACCGATCGACTAGAAATGCCGGTTAGTGACGGTGGTAGTCGATCTAACACCCCTTCCCCAAAGGGTCCAGCGTCTTGCGGGCTATCGCTGCGTGACTCAAACAACCGTCAGACACCTCGGCGACAATAATCCTTGAGAAGTCATCGGCCGACCAAAGAGGCCCTCACTATTTCACAATCCAAACAACAAGGTGGTTGGTCATTCACTTCACCTGATGTGCACGACATTGTTCCACATGCGGCTTGTCACCTGCAGTCGAGGTACCATTACTTGCTTCCATGAGATTGATTTCTCACCTAACCCGGTGACTGACGAGGCTGGTGGTCACCTAACCAGCTAAGCGGTCAACCGCCCCACCACCCCCAACCTTCCCAAGAGGATCCGTTCCATCTCATGTTGCAGACAACGAAATGGCTAAGGTGAAGCCCAAAATCACCTCAACACTTCAAAGTGCTCACCATTCAGGAACATAAGCACAATAGTGGCAACCATCCATCAAACGAACAACACAAAATATGGATTCACATTTATTTTGATCGGCTTCAACTTGTTTAACCCACACCTTGCGTCAACAAATCGCTCAGTAGCTTAAACAGGTTGAAGTCATCAAAATTAATGGTCACTCACATACAAACACGTTAGGCAGACAAGAGTTCTCTGTGTATTCCAACCATCTCAACCCACTTACCGAGAATGTGCGAGCTCTCTCAGACAGAAAAACATATTGCCACGCTACTCGATTAGAAAGGTACGACCTAAAGTCATATTATAATATTTATTTCTCTCTAACACTGAAACCGACCAAAAATTAGTCGATTGACTAACAACTAAGGCGGGGCGGTTCGCGCCTCCCCTCTCAAGAGGGTCCATCAACGATTTGGCGGTTATGGCGAAATCGACTCCATAAAGAAAATTATGCGCAGACGGCGTGGCAACCTAACGCAAGTTGATACATAGTTGTCCGACGGACCATACATGGCACCCAACGGAAGCTGACAATTCGCCCGACAGACGCAACATGGTACCCTAGCTGCTAGCTGAATGACACAGTCGCCTGACAAACGTAGCATGATACTCTAGCTGCAAGCTGACTGACACAGTCGCCTGACAAACGCAACATGGCACACTAGCTACAGGCTGACCAACAAAGCTGCCTGACAGGCGGAACATAGCACCCCATCTGCAAGCTGACACACGAAGATGTCTGACGAATCCAGCATGGCGCAAAATTCAGCATGTAGATGGACGATCACGATAATAGTTCAAGCACTACTCCTTCGGACTAGAGCTTAAACTGGGGGACAAACATAGTAGATAAAGTTCAACAGTGCCAAACACGGCGCTTAGAGGTTAGTCTACCATGGTTCATTCAAATTAGACTTGTAAAACAGCATGACTGCATGATTTATGAACATGTCTGACTCTCCATCAAGAACTACGTTTTAGTATAAATTCTGAGAACAAAACATCTTTAACTTCATGTGTTATTCATTACTTCGAGCTACTTTACTCATCTATGATGACTCTAGTCGAATACTTATGTTTGCTAAGTTATGTATTTGAGATCCCGTTTATTGCAACCATCATACATATTCAAGTACGAGACATATGAACGACCTACGAGCATCAAAATTTAGCTATGTTCAGCATCAAAATTACAAGCCGACATGCACGACATGCCTCAATCTACACACTTCTAGCTGGAACTAATTCCTAACATGCAAACACAACACTCATCGCCAACAGAGGCCAAAGCCTCATCTAACATGCATGCCAAACAAAATATTCAACGTGTTGGCTCTACAACAATCCATCAACACGCCCATTTTCTAACAAAGCATCACAGCATGAATATTTATGAAAGCTAGACGAAAATATCCGTAAACATATTCAAAATGGCGCAATTTCATCAAATTTTATCTCCAATCTACTCCACCGGACATCAGTTGATACAAAAAGCAACATACATTTGTCTACCCTATGACGCTACTTCAAAGCAAAACAACTTACAATCTGCCTAAGTAAGTCTACGATGTCCTATCCAAGGTCCAAGCAGAAATCACCAATCTAGCCAAGCGAACTCCGTTCTGACTCCACCAAGTACGCTCCTGCGCAATCAAGAAATCGAGTTACGCAAGAGAAGAGTAAAACTCCAATAGATCAAATTCCAAGACATAAATCCAAACATATACACGACGCATCCCTCGCAATTTTCGTTCATCCATCAGATATCCCTTACACCATTCATCCACAGTTAAAAGGGAAGCAAAAAGTTTAGCTACGTCAAAACGAACTCAAAGTGCAAACAAGAACACGACTTGCGCAATTTCGAGCACAAAAACGAGAAACCCTCGCAATCCAACTACAATTTTTTAGTTCGCTCATCTCCACATCAGCTAATATTCAATTTATTCATACCAAAAGCAAGTCGAGACCACCGACACAATCCGATATCAAAATTACTAATTCAGCATTGTAACACAAACTGAGCTAAGAATATAACTCTGACAATGATCATAAATTCCAGAGCAAACGCAGTGAAAAATCGAAAATTAACGCAGTCAGGTATAAATTCACCGTTTGCAAAAAAGAAGGCTCGACTGAAGAACGAGCTGAAAGAGAGAGAGAAGCATAAATCTCACCGAAAATTGGAGAAATCCAGTCACCTTCACCGCGCAGCTCACACCGACACCGCACCTCCCTTCTCCGCTCTCTCCTTCAACTCTCTCTCCCTCGACTTTGCCTCCTCCCTCCATGCGCACCACCGTCACTCGATCCCTCACTCAAGAAAAGCTTCAGCCACACACAGATCTCCTCAACAACGCCTCCACCGGAATTCACCACCAGTTTCTCTTCGCCGCACCTCCACCGAAATCCACCAATCTATCTTCGCCGCACCTCCACCGAAATCCACCATGAGGGCACGAATCAGATTTGGTCAGATTTTGTAACAAGAGTTGAAAGGAAGAGGTGAGCTCGCGCGAAGAAGAAGGGTGAAGAAGATGAGTCTGCGTGAAGAGAGAAGAAGAAAGGTGAATAAGGTGAGTCTGCGTGAAGAAGGGCGAAGGAGAGAAGAAGATCGATTTCAATTTTGTGACTGGAACAGTGAAAATGGCGTGAAGGTATGAGGCAGCTTCAATTTGTGTTATGTTGGGCTATATGAAACCACTTTCAAATTCTAGGGTTTTGACCCAAATTGAATAATAATGGGTAAATAGTACAAGTCAAAATCTTGCTAGTACTTCTTTTCGGGCAAGTTGAACTTCATTTCGGGCAAGTCATATTTCAATTCGGGCAAGCCATGCACCAATTTAGACAAGGCAAGCACCAATTTAAATTCGGGCAAGGCATGCACCAATTCGGGCAAGGCATGCTCCATTCGGGCAAGTCGTACCCCAATCCGGGCAAGTCATCTTATTCCAGGCTGCAAGCTCCAGCTCATCCAACCAAGGTGTGTGCTTATAAGCTACCACCTTGCGGTTGACTCGTCAAACTAAAATTTTCAGCCTGCAAGCTCCAGCTCATTCAACCAAGGTGTGTGCTTGTAAGCTACCACCTTGCGATTGACTTGTCAAACTAAAATTTTCAGTCTGCAAGCTTCAGCTCATCTATCCAAAGATGTCTGTCTGTAAGCTAGCACCTTACGATTGGCTTGCCAAACTAAAATTTTCAGTCTGCAAGCTCCAGCTCATCTAGCCAAAGATGTCGGTCTGTAAGCTACCACCTTACGACTGGCCTGCCAAACTAAAATTTTCAGTCTGCAAGCTTCAGCTCATCTATCCAAAGATGTCTGTCTGCAAACTACCACCTTACGATCGACTTGCCAAACTAAAAATTTCAGTCTGCAAGTTTTCATCTTGCAAGAACGAATTGCCCATTTACAATTTTTCAGTCTGCAAGTTTTCATCTTGTTAGATTGAAGTGCCCAGTTTCAATTTTTCAGTCTGCAAGCTCCCGTCTTGCTAGATTGAATTGCTCGTCCTGAAAATGTCAGTCTGTAAATCTCCGACTTACTAGATTGACTTGTCAAACTGAGAATGTCAGTCACTAAAAATCCATCTCGCTAGGTTGATTGATCCCAGCCAAGTGTGTCTGTCGGTGAGCTTCTGCATTGCAAGTTTGATGACTTGCTCTGCCAAGCTAACCACTAGATCACTACGAGTGACATCCACACCTCTATCCAATCGCTCTCCCTATCAATGAGCTTATCATTTGTTATCCCGATATACTTACGGGGTAACTGATACCTTTGATTGAGCAAAATATCATTGGCCTATGATATGGTGCGCATCACTCTTTTGGGCATAAAATTTCTACTCTCCGACTCGAAACACTCGACTCGAAGAGTGGGGGACAAATTGTATTGGCCAAAATTCGCTCTTGTCAACTAGACTAACGGATCGGCCCATCAAGGCTACAGCCCAACCCACAATCCATTAATGAGTCCGCCTTGACTTCATACGTGAGTTGGACTCCAAAGGCCGGTTAGCAAGCCCACCTAGCTGAGTCATCCATCTAGCCAATCAGCTCGCATGCCACCTGACTAGCTCACACCTTGCCAACCTTCCAGGTGGTTGACAAGCTAGCTCACCTAGCTTCGACCTTGCATGTGACTCTCGGTCGATCATTTTGACAACAGACTAACTTGACTCCGGTGGCTTGTGACTTACACTACAAGAAAGCCTGTTAATAGCCACGAAGAATCCGTCGCTAGCTAGCGACGAATCGCTAGGTTTAATGACGGATAAGCCTATCCGTCGTTAAACATAACGACGGATAGGCTTATCCGTCTTTAGTTAACGACGGATACGACTATCCGTCGTTAAACCTAGCGACGGATAATCTATCCGTCGCTCGATTCGTTGACCAAGAAAAAAAAAAGGGAAAATAAATTTTTTTAAAAAAAAATGGAACTCTAGCGACGGATAGGCTATCCGTCGCTAGAATTCCAGTTTTTTACGGGAAGCAGAATGCTTCCTTCCCCATTTTCTCTTCTTCCTCATTCTTCTTCCTTTCTTCTCCTTATTTCGCCCAAAGCCATTCCGGTCCAAATCTCAACCATTTTGTTCATTCTTCGTGTACATTCGAATCTCATGAATCAAGGAGGTCAATTCTGCCGTCAATTTCAAATTCCATCCGCTCATTTCTCCGGATTCGAAGGTAAACCCTAATTTTTTATATTTGGGAATTTTGTTACTTTGGACTAATTTGAGCAATTGAATGTAAATGGAGAGTATATAGTACTTAGTTTAGATGTAATTAGGTAATGTTTTACCTTTGAGATGTGCAATTGATATATATTGATTGTGAATTTGAATTTTTAGTATAGTATGTTTGTAAGTATGTTGGACTTTTAATTAATTTGATATTTGTGTATATTTAGTAAAATTATGAAGATTTAGTACCTCGTTTTGAAACCCTAACTTTTTGACATATTTGAAAATTTTAGTTAATTTAGACTAATTTAAGCAATTGTAATTGTATGTTTAATTAACTTTGAGATGTGAAATTATTTGAATTGTTAATTAGTATAATGTTAAGTATGTCGTAGTTTTGATTTAAGTATGTTAATTAAGATTTGCAATTGTTTCATTTGATAAATTTATACATGTACTAGATTATAAATTATGAGAATTTAATTAATGAAGTGTGTTGATATAATTTGGTGATTACATTCGTAAAATGCATGTAATTTATAATTTATAAATTCGCATTAAAGGGTTGGAATGCTTTATTTGTAATGGGAATTTTGGTAAGAGACATAAACTTTTAACATGCAAGAAATGGGAAAATGGGAATGGAGTTGAAAAAATACGATCTAATCAATTCATGTCAGGTTATATAATCATCCAATGAATATCGATCGTTCATGGATGTACCAAAGGATAGTTAATGGGAGAGTTTTACCTAGTTTTGTGGAAGGGGTTGATGCCTTCGTTACATTTGCACTGACACAGACTAATTGTTTGAGTGGGGGGATGATGAAGTGTCCTTGCACCCAGTATAAATGTAGAAATAAGCAATTTTTACCTCCAGAAACGGTAGTGGAACACTTGAAACGTAAGGGGTTTGTAGCTGAGTATGACGTATGGACTTCTCATGGTGAGACATACAAGCCGTTCATGAATTATGAGAATTTGGGGAAGCGTAAAGAAAGCAGAGCTGTGATGGGAAGTACTCAAAATACTTCCACATCGATGCTAATAATGATCATGAGCAGGTTGAGCAAATGGTATATGATATTGCGGGTCGAGTTCATGGACACCGAGGAGCCGAATCGAGGGGGATGCGGAGCCTCCGAATCACGAGGATCAGTCTTCTTCGACTTGATGGAATCCATGAAAAGCGGTTTATCCGGGTGTAAGCACGAATTGTCATTGTTGGCTCGGCTAATGAGTTGTAAGGCTAATGGCCAACAATCGAATCGAGCTTCAATGAATGGGTACAAGTAATGTCAGACTTTGTCGAACGAACCTAGTTCCTGACTTTTACGGTGAAGAAAAGATCACGAGGATGGGGTTGCCACGGAAACCATAGATTGTTGTGAGAGTATGTGCATGATTTATTTGGAGGAGGATAAAGATCTCTTGAAGTGCAAGTTACGTGGTAAGGACCGTACAAGCGTTACAAGGAGGCGCCTCGAAAGCGTCGAAAAAATCTCCCACGTAATAAAATGTGGTATTTACCTCTAGCACCTCGTTTGAAGAGGTTGTACGCTTCAAGTGCTTATGCTGATAAAATGCGGTGGCACAAGGAGAGAGTAATCCCGGTAGAGGGTAGAATGGAGCATCCATCAGACTCACCTGCATGGAAACACTTCGACGAGAGCTATCCGGAGTTTCGGTGAACTGAAAATGTCTGATTGGGCCTTTATGCGGATGGTTTTAACCCTTTGGAGTTCTTGGAAGTACTCTTGTTGGCGATTATCGACCGTACCTTTGCCCCGGTGAGTGCATGAAGGAACCGTTCATGTTCTTGGCGCTTTGGTGCGGTCCATATGATCCGGGGCGAAGGTGGATGTGTTCTTGCCCCTAATCAAGGAGCGATCGAGTTGTGGGAAAAAGGTATCTGACATATGATGTGTCAACGAAGAAGAACTTCAACTTGAGAGCAGCACTAATGTGGACCGTGAGTGATTTTCCAGCTTACTCCATGCTATCTGAAAGGAAAACCGCAGGCTTTAATGCATGTCCACATTGTTTGGACGACAGTAGTGCATTTAGACTGAAGGAGAGCGGAAAGGAATGTTGGTTTGATCATCGTAGGTTTCTACCAAAAGATCATCCGTTCAGGAAGAACAAGACTCAATTCTTGAAGGGTCGAGTAGAAATGAAAGGGCCCCCGAGAAAACTTACTGGTGCACAGATACTTGCAGAGATAGAAAGGCTGGGTCTTATGAAAATGGCGAACTTGGGTGGAAGCATAACGATAAAATTAGCAAAAATTGTGGATGGAAGAAGAGAAGCATCTTCTGGGACTTGCCTTATTGGATCACTCTTCTTATCCATCACAACTTGGATTTCATGCACATTGAGAAGAACGTGTTCGAAAACTGCTTCAACACGATTTGCAACATTACAGGGAAAACAAAGGATCTGATTAAATCTAGATCGAGTTGGATACATTTTGTAATAGGCTAGAGTTGACAAAGCGGAATGATAAGGGGCGTGGCAAGGCGACTACACAATTGATATTGAAGCTAGGAACAAGCTGTTTGATTGGGTGAGGGGATTGAAGTTCCCCGACGCTTATGCATCGAACTTGGGAGGGTGTGTGGATTTGAAGAAGAAAAAAGATGTATGGGATGAAGAGCCACGATTGCCATGTGTTCATGGAGAGGCTTCTCCCTGTTGCATTTCGAGAACTACTACCTAAGCCTATATGGAGCGCTCTCGCCGATCTGAGCTTATTTTTCAAGAATTTATGCTCAAGGGTGCTTGAGGATGAAGTGTTAGCAAATCTTGAAAGCAACATACCATTGATTCTATGCAAGCTTGAGTGTATCTTTCCACCGAGCTTCTTTGATTCTATGGAGCACTTGCAGGTTCACCTCCCACATGAAGCGAGACTTCTTTGGACGGTTCGATGTCGATGGATGTATCCATTCGAGAGGTGTGTAATAAAGGCATCCATTTACTTAAAATGTTCTTATTTAGAAGGAACATTATCTTACCTAAATATATATACAACTTACGGTATTTGGGAAAATTGAAGAAATGCACGTCAAAGGTAAGCTTTGAGGGTCGATGGCCAATGCATCGTGAGGCAGAAGCGCCATCTTCTGCGGCTATTACTTTGGAGACCACGTGCCCACTAAGGCATCTAGGCGGCCGAAATGCGAACCGTATGAAGTTCAAGAGGATGATGAAGTTACACTTTCAATATTTAGGATCTCGGTGAACTATGGGCGAAAGGAATCTGAGAATGGTGACGGATAAGGAGGTGAAGGCCCCACTATTATGTCCTCTCGGTCTTTGAAGTTGATGAATTTATGAAGATCTTTGCTAGGTGAACTTACTTATTATAACACATAAATTTGAACTTCTAACTACTATCTAATCATGTCATCATGTCCTGACGTTTTCAAAAGGCGTTATGCGAAGATGGATCCAAATATGGCGGATGACACACTTGGAGGCGCTTGAAGAAGGCGCGATTGAATTTCTGATTGGTTCGGGGACTATGTCAGAGATCCGTAAACCAAGTCACATGTCCTTACTTACGGTCTTTAGCGGAGGGCCATTCAATCGAGTATCCGTTTTCCATCGTATATAGTAAATGGTCTTAGATTTCACATAATGGATTACGACCGTCCAAGTCTACTAGAAATTGTGGGGTGTGTGTGAAAGGGGCTGATCAAAATGGAGGTGATGATTTGTTTGATTTCTATGGAAAACTTAAACGAATTGTGAGGCTTGAATATTCCGGTGTGCCTCTGAAAAGAACCGTTCATTGATGTCATTGGTATGATCCGGTCAAATGGTACGAGGTGCGAGCAATATCAAATGGTTGAGATTAACCATAGGAGGAGTGCGTACTAAGTACGAACCTTTTATCTTAGCGGATCGACGCGTCAGTGATGTTCATTGAATATCGAAACTAAAAGCGCGATAAGGCATCTTGGTTGGCGGCGATACACATACAAGCCCGCTCGAGTTGAATGCGTTCATAAGGACAAATCAACTACCAACTCGTACCAAGAAGAGGTTGTCGATGAAGCGGCGAGAAATCTGTGACGCTTCGTGATGAGTACATTGACACTGCGAAGACATATATGTAGACTTAACCATTGGTGGCGAGGATCAGAGTATGTGTGTAGTGTAGAGTAGTATATGTATCTTAATTGTTATATGCTTACTTTTCCCATTACATGCCAATTCATGTCTTCATTTATACTAATACAATTTGTTTGTGTTTGTCATGTGCTTTTGCGATGCCCGAAAGAAAGTGTAGTTACGATTCAGCTCTAGTGGGACCGGGGTTCTGCTTGGTGATGAGAGTAGCCAGTGGATCGGCTACTCTCATGTTAGTCGAACTCGATGGATCGAGCATGGGGGCGTCTGGTGGGTGTTATGGGCAGGGACGATTACTTTGTGGGTGTCCATATATCGAGATCGTCGATGGGGCTATGTGGGAGGGGAAGTTGGTGTTGTTCCCTAATGGCAGGAGGAAGTAAGTATTATATATACATTTGTAGAACATAACTTAAGATAAGTGTTTATATATATATGTCACATGAATTGTCTAATAAATATATGTACTCTTCTATATGTCATTCATAATTGAAGGTTGTGGCCTCATGATCTTGACATGCATGAGATATTCAAGCTTAGGAGGGAGTTCTTGGGCGGGGAGGCGAAAAGTGGAGCCTGCTTGAAGGTGAGACGAAGCACTTCTACTTTGATGAGCTTCGGGTAAGCTTAAATGTTACAATTTGTTGTGGTAAATGTTACAATGCTTTATTTGTAGAGAGAATCGATTAATGAACTAGTTTGACAATTTGTGTGGTATGTTAGCCACTTAATTGGGTGATATGTTAGTCACAATTGTGTTAGTAAATTCTAGGACAATTTGTGTGGTATGTTAGCCACTTACTTGGGTGATATGTTAGTCACCATTGTGTTAGTAAATTCTAGGACAATTTGTGTGGTATGTTAGCCACTTACTTGGGTGATATGTTAGTCACCATTGTGTTAGCAAATTCTAGGACAATTTGTGTGGTATGTTAGCCACTTACTTGGGTGATATGTTAGTCACCATTGTGTTAGTAAATTCTAGGACAATTTGTGTGGTATGTTAGCCACTTACTTGGGTGATATGTTAGTCAGCATTGTTTATCTTGAAATTGTGACCTTAGGGCATTAATTTTTACTTTGAATGAAATTGGAATGTAGAAAAAATACTATATTCCGACTGGCCTTATTCCCCAGATGTGGCCTATTTTCGAGAGTTTGGGCTCGACATGTATCATATATGGTGGTGACATGAAAAATCTGAGACAAAGGAAAGCGCCACAATCTGAGCATATTAGGGACGAAGAGTGGGCTATGTGGCATGAGTATTGGAGCATTAATCACGTCGAGGATTAGTCCTACAAGAAACGAGAGGCGGTGTGAGCCGCAAGATGGCAAGGCTCTTCCGGGCACCACTACGTCACGTATTGTCCTTGATCATGAGATGTCTAAGTATATATGTGTGCTTTCATTTATACCAATTTACCACTTGTTTGCATTCCTACCAACTTACTAACTACTTGTTGCAATATATAATGTTCTTTAGGCGATTACGAACCAACCCAAGACTTGCTAGAGCAAATGAAGATGGGAAGTTCAAGAACGGCGTTTGGGTGGACCAGAAGTCCGAGCTTATTGCGGTATGTGTATTTGCTAAGTGTTACAGTTGTATATGCATGTGTATTATAAATTAAATATGATATTGTAGCTCATTTCGTATACACTTGACTATTACAGAGTGAGGTGGAGCGGATCATTGCGGAGAAATTTGCTCGAGGTGAGGAGTTGTCCGTGGAAGAACAAGACCGGATCTTTCTCTGGTCAACCCACCCGACAACAAGGTCGGGTTTATGGTCTTAGTAGTTATGGCGAGACAACGGCCTTGAGCTTCTCCGTGTCCCAGCAGCAATCTCAGGGACATGGTGGTGTTTACACACACGGGCAGGTCGAGCAAATGGTGAATCAAGCAGTGACTCCTCTCCAGGCTGATATTGGAAATCTCAGGGATGAGCAGGCTCGTATGAATCAGAGGATGGAAGAGCTGTGCCGCTTGTATATGAGCTAGAATAACCCCGGCTCCTCGTCTTAGTGATGTTCTGATGTTTTGGATAATATGCTACTTTTTACTTTGTTGGATATTTGGATTTATATTCGGATATGTATACTTTATTTTGGATAATTTGTTTTTTGGACGAATCGTTGTTGTTAATTAATGCAATTTCCCCTTTGTGACATATCACTATTATGTTGGTTGAAAAAACAGGTTTTTAAATTATAAAATAATTTTTAAAAAAAATTTAAAAAATAGTAGTTTAGCGACGGATAATTATAATTATCCGTCGCTTAACTACGAATTAGGGAGTGCTACCCTAATTCGTAGTTAGCGACGGATAACTATCCGTTTCCGTCGCTAAACAACGAATTAGGACGTTCTAGCCCTAATTCGTAGTTAAGCGACGGATAATTATCCGTCGCTAAACAACGAATTAGGGCGTTCTAGCCCTAATTCGACTAGAGACGGATAATTATCCGTCTCTAATGGCGACGGAGGGTCAACGCCCTATCCGTTGCCACATCCGTGGCGATTAGCGACGGATTTTTCGCCTTAGAGACGCTCGTCATTAAGACGGGCGTCTATCCGTCGCTAAGGCCTTAGCGACGGATCGGCAGGGGGTTTAGCGACGGATAATTCCGTCGCTAAACCCCTGTTTTCTTGTAATTAGTCCATCAGTGAGCAACCGACTTACGACCACTCTCCTAACTACTTAAGACACGGTCTAATCCGTTCCAACGACCTCCCTAAGATTCGCGGGCAGACTCCAACGATGGGTGGGTTATATAGAGAAGGCTGAGGAGATGTAGGGGGGAGGGCATTCTAACGGCAACAAACCCTAGCAATCAATCTCTCACGCCTCCATCTCTCTCAAGCTCTCTGATCAACATCAGCCGTCACCTATTATCATCCACATCGCTCATCACCATCCATCATCAACCTTCAACCATCCGCCATCATCCATCATCCATCTCAAGGACAAGCGCCGACTAGCTACTTCCGTAAGGTCGGTTAGCTTTGTCGGTGTTCGTCCACTGCGTAGCCGAAACTCGACCAACGAGGATAAGTCGGCGCCACCATCTCTCCCTCTCTATTTCTTTCATTTGATTACTCCTTCTATCAGTCATCTAACTTGAGCGTCGGAGTCCCTTCGGTCGGCACCACACCGGTGTCACCTCGTAATCTCACGTCTCTGTTTGCTATTGTTGCCTTGCAGGTTGTCGGTGCCCCCCAATCTCTAACCCTAATTTTGATTGTAGATTTCTGAGCGTCTACACATTTTAATTTCAAAAGAATCAAAACATACCATATTATGTAAAACATTTCCGAGCCTCCTCTTCAATTTTAACTTATAAGATTTATTGATGCATATGTTTCCGAAAAATAGCTAAATATCCATATATTAGGCTCTGTTCTCTTCAACTGTAATTTTAAATGAATCGAGGCTGAATCGATCTGAATCGATCTGGCTGAGGCAATCGAAGTGTAGTATAAAATATAACTAAGCGGTGGCCGAGGCTGGCCCAGGCTGAATGAGTTTTCATACGAAGAGAACAGAGCCTTATTGTAACTCATCACAAACATATAAAATATATCAATTATTTTTTAATAGCAATTTAATTAAACATGCAATTGTGGACATTGACATGGTGAACTAAAATGCTACTGTTACGAAAAACGAAAAGAGTTACATATGATACTTTTTTTGAAATTACATTAAAAAATAAAAAACAGTAAAATGGAAATTTTAAATTTATGTGATAAACAAATCGCGTATAAAATCACGCTCACAATTTGTTCGAATTTGAACTTTTCTTCAAATTGCTACATCAATGCAATAATATATCTTTGGTTATTGCATTAATTAGCTATGTAATTTTAATTGATTATAATTATATAATTTCCATACAAACACCATTTTTATTCACATATAAAATCAAACATTGAGTGTCTCTAACTATTAGGAGTTGTTCTGTAGAGCTTATTATGGCGAATAAAGGGAGATTTACAAATTTAATCTTCCACAATCTTTTATTCTCTAGCCCTTTCTTTATTCAGGGTCATCAATATGTAATTCCTCTTACCCGATACAAAATAGGTAATATAATCCAGTCATTGAGCAGTATATTGCGGCAGAATAACTTTTTCTACACTTGAAGAGAAAATAAAATTGATCATCTTATTTCTATAAAATGTTCCGTGGCCTTAGACTTTCTAACTATATGAATTCAGTTAAATAATTTTTTATTTTAATCATGAATTACACTAAAATTATAATAATAAATAATTTAATAAAATTATACTACAATAAAAAATTTATTATGATTTAATAACTCTATATTATTAACATGTGTGTTTTCTCATGTCAAAATAAATTCTTTTGATACAACATAAATATTTTTATAAAAATATATATATATCCATATTTAGATAAATTATTAAAGGTATATGATCCATTTTGTGTGTGAACTTTTTATAAACAACTCTATTGAAAATAAAATTTTTATAAGAATAACTTTTTACATTTCCAACGATATTACTGTATGGAATTTATACGGTATGTTTTAGTATGGAATTTTATTAAGTTTAGAGAACACCTAATTAAGAATACAATATGAGTGTAATATGGTGTTTGATTAAATGAGGCAAAATTCCATAGTTGATAGAGGAGGGTGACGATCTTCAGCAAGGTGGAATTCATGTCGAAAATCATTCATGTATCACGTGATGTTCAACTGCACATCATGTTTATGATGTTCATTAGCGGTTCACTGTCCGAATTTATCATCGGGTAACAAATTACTATATTACTTATTTCATAACATCTTGATTCTCATATATATGAACTAAACTGAACTGAATTGTAGTATAAAATATAACTAACCAGAGCTGAACTGAACTGAATGGATTTGAACTGAATGAGTTTGCAGATGAAGTGAACATAGCCTTATTTCGTTGACAACGTAGATATTTTGATTAATTAATAACATGAATAGTTTGATTGATAACATATATGTCGTCTTTGAGTAAGTTATTTATAGACCATCTCTCATGAGACTTTGTAATTATTTTGAAATACAAACCCCTAATTAATATATTGTGCCATTACCATAATATACATAAACACTATAATCATTGCAAGAGTAGTTCTCTTTGACCATCTTTTTGGAGGATACAATTGAAACTATAAATATTATGGTTATAATTAAAATATATTAGGGAATTTTATTTAAAAAATCGATGTTATACACACATATAAAAATGACATAAAATGTTAACTTATATAAACAGGGCAAATTACATTTAGATCTCCTGTTAGATTTTGTAATTATACATTAGTACCACTTACTCAGATAATAACGATTGGATCCTATTAGATGTAAAAATTTACATTTAAATCCACAATCTTGACCAAATTCAAATTTAACACTAGAAAAGTCAATTTTGTCCTTCTCAAATTATTGGAGTTTGAAAATTGTCAAACAATAATACATTTTGACAATTTTCAATCCAAGTCGGTGGATATCTAATTTCCTAATGGTCACTCAGTAACTTTTCGAAAAAGTTCAAATAAGCATCGAACTTTTATTTCAATTAGTAAAATCTCTCAACTTCAAACGAGATGAAATCCATCCTAAGAACATCAAGATTGAAAATCTAAGCGTCTGAGCATATAATTGATTGAGGCGATCGGCCGATCGAGTTGTTATACTGACTCAGGATATGGAGCTAATTTAGCTCTGGATTGGAGTTTGGAGAAGAATTATTGTTACACCGAATGTTAGTGCGATTGTTTGCTCCATAAAGTAGACAATAACAAAGAAGAAGAAGAGATGAAGGGGAGAACGTATTACTTGAGTTGTTAGCAAATATAAGAGGAGAGGGAAGATGTAGGAGGAAGAAGGAAAGAATATGATAATGGTGGATTTTCAAAAAATTTATTTATCTTTTCTTTTTTAATGTTTTATTCTTAAGGCCATGTTGGTTGTTTGATTTCAAATAACTTAATTAAACTGGTCAACGAACAAGACCAAAAAAGAATTAAAATGTAATTGTTCGATTAAGTGGTACCAATATGAGAGGTGGTTATCTAATAGGGGGGAGGGCCTTTATGAAATTATCCGAATAATATATCGATATTTATAAAGACATTGTATTTGTATGTAACATTGTAAAAACATTAGTCCATACTTTAATTTCAAGCCCCTCATTTCCTTCAAAGACTTTATGATATTATAATACTATGCCCAAGTTAGTTTAATATCACAAATTCTTAGTTTAACTATATACCTTATGAAATACACCTAAATGATTTTGGAGTAAGTGTTTGTTCATTGGATAAATAAGGTAAATTTTACTTCTTTATTTACATACAAGCTTAGAACTTTGTATTGCAACGCTGCAAAAAGTTTAAAATAATTTAACACGAACTCATACTAACAACGTGTACTTTTCTTTTGGAAATCCATCCAAAAGAACAACAAAGTTAAGTGTGCTTGCGCTGAAACAATTTTAAGATGGTTGACCGATCGAGAGGTCACCCTGGACGTGAAGAGTGGGGACATAGTGTGCGGGAAAGAACATGTGTTTGTATAGTGGGATCAGCATATCACCCGTAAAGCGGCCCACGAGTGACCTTTGGCATTTAGCATGAAGTTTAAAATTTAAATGATTGTTTGGTATAGAGCTAAAGAATACTCCCTCCATTTCAGATAAAGTGTTACATTTTGACTTTGACCGGTCAACTGTCTTCGAATTTGACCACAAATTACTCATAAACGATAATAGTAAATAATTTAATAAAATCATATAATAAAGATTTAATTACTAAATTTTCATTATATAATTTTAATAATTTATTTATTAATTTCGTTTAATAGTAAATTAATGGTCAAGCGAAGACGATTAATATAAATAAATGTAACACTTTTTACGAAATGGAGAATATGAGTTATGCATAATAATTTAGTTAAAGGTGAGTTATAAAAAATGGTGCTTCGGATAGAGTTAAAATTTTATAGCGTGTAATAAAGATTTGACGTGTGTAGGAAGAAAGAAGTGATGAGTTTGATTTTTTAAAAGGTTATTAGATTGGGTTTAATGTTATTTGATTGGTTTAAAGTTGTTAGCATATTTGAAAAATTAAAGAGAGCGTAAGAATATTGTAGAAAGAGAAAGATAATTGTTTAGTAGAGTTAAAACAATTTAAGTGTTTTACGGTACCCTTTTGAGGGACTAAAATGATCGACAAACAATGCATTAGGGATTTTCTACTCGGAACATCGGGTTATACATACACACAATAAATGTAGCTATCATTAACTTAATAAATAATTCACACTTATATGTAGTGAGTTTTTAATGCTAATTTGTCGATTTTCAACGGTATGGATGGGAATGGGATGATCCAGATTTGGAAACTCAATCTGAGTGGTGAACTTATAAACTCTAAGAATGTGATATTTCCAATTTAGAAACTCAATTTGAATGGTAAACATCTTCTATGACTCAGATGATTCGAACTTGAAAACTCCGTTAAAAACATAAACTACAATATATGCAAAGTACTTTGAAATTTTGATAATTCCATTTGAGAACTCAATTAAAAGGAAAACAAACTAAAGTTTGAGATAAATACAATTTGGGAACTATATTAGAAGATTAGACGATACTCCCTCCATTTAGGAGAAAGTGTTACAATTTGGATTGCACGATTTTAAGAAAAAGTAGAAAGTACAAGTGGCCCCACTGATTATTAGAGATTAACTGGGTGGCATATTGTAATAAAATTGAAAGGTAGGGAGTTTTATTATTTAATTAGTTTCCATAAATGGAAATTGTAACACTTTTAGTGAAACGCCAGAAACGGAAAGTTGTAACACTTTATCTGAAATGGAGGGAGTACTATATAGGAAAAATACTTCAAGAAAGGGATACCTCCATCTTCAAGACTAATTCAAAGGGTAAGGGGGTCTGGAAGGTACTCTCTCGCGAAAAACTTCTTTGATCTTCTCTCTACTTTCTTCATATATAAGGGCTTGTGGGTGGGTGGGTGGGTGGGTGGAGGGGGGGGGGGGGGGGACAATCGTAGCGAGTGAAATTATGTTTGTAAAATAATAATTTTCGTGTCTTTGGTGATGTGACACATATTACCGCGGGGTTGGAAAAAACAACCGTAACATGTGAAATTATGTTTGTAGAATAATAATCTTTTTGTATGTGTGGTGGGTTGACTACATGCCACCGTCGGGGTTGTTGGGAAGCAACCCTTTGATATTGTGTTGTATTTTGATTCGGTTTGAGAGATAAATTTAAAAAAAAAACGTGTATGTTACTACTTTAACATGTCGGTACGATAGGACCCGATACTTAAATGTTATCAACCCGTCAGGGCCCGAACGGGTTATATGTTATGAGTAGTCGTATTTTTACATTTTCTATAGTTAGCATAAATAAAGACCCAATAATATAATAGTGGATGAAGAAGTCCTACCCGACGACACACGGCCAACGTTGTTAACATAAGTTTGACTACCTTATTTTCTCGATTAATTTATTATTTTCCTCCCCTTTCTATTTATTATTAAAAGTAAACTATATCGTGGCATCATGGCAGTTAAATACTAGTTTAACTTGAAGATCATTGATAGAAAACTTTTAAAGTGTGAAACTGATGTTCGAGATGCAATTTGATAACTTTAGACGGAGAATTCCGCGATCTATCTAATACTATAAACAAAAACATAAAATGAGATTAAGAAACATGATTGTAATTTTGGATATCCACAGTAGGGTATCCAAAATTTTGTGCATACATGTATTAGGCACCAAAACGGGTATATGAAAGTAGGCCCGCCTATCAAAACCCAAATTCAAATATACGTTTGAAACTCAACTGTAAGTCAATTGCTAATGACTGCAAGTTGAGTGTTTGACAATCGACTCAAAACTCAACTTGAGTTGAAATTTAAAGGTAGTGAATAATAACTGAACTGAAGTAAATGTTTGAAGTTTTGTGGTATTTGGTATTGAATTCTGATTTTGATATAGTTTAGTTATCTTTTAGTTTTGAAGTTTTTGAGCTGATAAACTCGAGTAGTATAATGTAAAGTGGATAAACAAACACAAAATTTTGATGAAAATAAACTCGAGTCGATAGTCAAAGACGCGGAGGTTTCAACAGTGTGTGTGTATTCAAAGTAGTATAATAATTCACAAAGTTTCACCAAGTTTTTAATTCAATTTAAATCGCATCCGTTGATCTTTTTTATTCAATTTAAATCTGGTACGTACATGTGTCATTGTTTAAGTAGAAGATACATGGATCGAATCCTATTGGCGTAGGTTTCTCCCTTTTATTTATTATTTTTAAATGCTTTCTCTGTTTTGAATCACAGTTTTATTGGTTTCTATAAAAACCCTCAACACACGTAGTGTGTTACGTAAATGCTTGTACGTACGTACGTACGTACGTACATACATACACACACACACACACATATATATAGACACACACATGCAAGAACCCTCCCCAAATTTTATTCTGTTACTAAAGACCGCTACGTTCTATTACACTATATTAACACGTGACTCGCTGAGTTATATCATTATATTAACACAAGATTCTCTTTTTGCTACTTTATTCATTATCTCTCCTACTTTATTCACTTTATCTTAAAACTTGTGCCCGGACCAACATGAAGTTGTGTCCAAGACGACAGAGGGAGTATATGGGTTGGAGTAAGTCTTACGAGAAATCTATATAAATTATCAGGAGACTAACATATACTGCCAAGAAAATCATTGATGGTATTGCCCTCATGTCCTTCTTTATTTAATAATATATCACCGCATCTTTTTTATGGTACGACTAATGATGACGGATATGCTTTTCAAGGTTATGATCCAAATCGAACCCATTCAGGACCTGACGGGTTGATAACATGTACTTTATATCGTCATGTATGCCGTCAGACTGTTAAGTAGTAAGCGATACCGTTCTTAACAAGCTGTACTCAAACCAGAAAAAACAAATGTGTATATAACGCAATTTACAGGGTTGGCTCCTAGCAACCCTCGGGTGGTATGTGGTCCTTCATCTCACACAAAAAAATATTATTTTACGCATATAATTTCACATATTATGGCAGTATTTTGCACCCACCCACAATCCCCGGGGAAAATATACATTATATTAACTTGACCATACAATGTTGCGGTTTGAAACGGGTTCGGGTATATGCCCAACCGGACACGAATAACTTATGATCCTGACCCAAATCCATTCACGACCAATGACGGGATGATAACATATCTCTCCGTCAAACTCAACTTCTCACTTTCCGTTTTAATCCGTCTCAGCTCAACTTTTCATTCCTAATTTGGAAATTTAAATACTATCCTCTACTTTATTTACTATATTTTCTACTTTATTCCCACTCTTTCATACTTTATTCTCTCTTTCCTAGTATATATACACACACATAACGAAGAATAACTATTAGCACCTCTTCTCCAAATTATTTACGACAGTACTTTATTTTCCCCACACAAACATTAACCCTAGAAATCCGATCAGAATCTCTGTGGGCGTTTTCTTCTCTCAGGTCTTACCGTCTCCTAATCCTCTCGCTCTTGCCTGTCGAGATTCTCCTAGGGTTTCGTTCTCTCAATTGGGTATTTTCTCCAGCAGATTCAGCTAGGATTTTACTTCTCTCATCAGGTTAGTCCTTCGTTTCCTGTACAACCTCGAATTTACTTATTCTGTTCGATTTCCCCCAAAATTCTGAGCGTGAATCAGATCATCATGATCATTAGTTTTCTGGTTTTGGTCGATTTTTGTTGCGCGATTGTATCCTATCCTAAAGTATCGTCTCATCTGTATCATGCAGGGATCTACCGAAGTGTTAAGTCTGTTAGTCGGCTCTGAAGAATCGAAACATGGCAGATTGGGGTAATTCTACCCTCCCAAAATAGTTGTTTCTATTTACTGTTTACTGGCCCAGTTTGTTTGAAGCAATTTTGATCTGTAGTTTGATAGAAACGATTAGGAATAGGTTCTATGCTGACCGGGTTAATTTAGCTGCCTGTGATAACTGTTTTGTTTCCCCTCTTGCTTAGATATGTGTTGAATTGATGCATACAAGTTTAGATTGTTTGGATTGCCTTTTAAGTAGAAGGATTTGTGTTATGAATGGGATTTTTCTCGTCTGGTGCCAAGTCAGTCTGATGCAGCTTCTCTATTACTGTTTGTCATTCTTTGGGTGGGTGGTAAACGATGTTTGTTGGAATTCTGCTCGAAATATTTCACAATAGTATGTTTTAAACTTATGGCTGCAAACTGCTAGATCAAATGTTGTCATCAGTCTTGCTTGTTTAAATATCTTATCAATCTTAACACTTGACGGTTCTTTCAGAGGATGAGCCTATTCCAGACCTTCTAAAGAAGGAGCAGCTTAAGAGTAATTGGGACGATGAAGATTTGGATGATGTGAAGGAATCGTGGGAAGATGAGGAGGAGCCTGCACCGGTATGAGACATACACTCACTCATACTGCTCTGACATGCAAACTTTTCCGTGCAGTATCATTTTATTCAGTAGAATGGTTTCTCATGTTTTCTTATAACCTGCTCCTTTAACCAAGGATATTGAGTTATTGACTGCTTCTATGACATTGTGGGATAACACAATGAATAGCTCTTCTAAAGTACTCTTTATACTCCGTCTGTCCCATACTTTTCCCTTAGCTTTTGGGAACTGTTTTTTAATAAATCCATTGCTTAGTACTCCCTTGGGCCTAAATGGAACACAAAATTTTCCTTTATACATGGTGTGTTTGGAAGAGCATTGGGTGTATATGTATATCTGCTAACTGGCGGGCCTGACAATAATGAAGTAACGAATGAGATTTAGAAGAGTTTGTTGCCCGCGAATAGGAAAGTGAATGTCGAATGGAATATTCTTTGAAAAATTGGACATGTTCAGGGGGCAAAGTTTACGTGTGATGGGGTATTGGAATTGCTATTTTGAGAAAGGGAATGTTTTGTTGCAATAGTCCCAAAAGAAAAGTGGGAAATGGTTTTGTGGGATGGAGAGGGTAGTTATTTTCTAATGCGCCCCTGGCACCGATGAAAGTCTGTATTACGTGAAATAATGTCATTTGATTGCACCGCTTGCTCCTCATTGCCCTGTTAGACTGTAGATAGCAGGTGGGGTGTTTAGATTTCCATTATTTAATGATGTTATGGACACAGTTTCTCTGTTCTTTTTATTGTGAAAATACTTAATATAAAAAACCAAGTATTTAATTATAATTACCGTGGAAGATGGCCATTGTCATTTGTCTCTAGAAACTACTCATAAGTACCTCAGAAGTTCGATGTCCACAGTTGTTCCATCTCAATTCCCTGCCTCATTCTTGAAGATATTTGGAGAGGTGTTTATAAAACAATTGGAAGTCCTACGTAGCAAAAATTGATTCCTGGCCCTTCTTTTTTTCCGAATCTTTTTTATTCTGGTAAATCAGTTCATCACGAACCACTGAACTTTTTTCTGTATTTATGGTTTTAAGTTACTTTCAGTGATCTCATTTGAAGAATGGCCATTACATGATGCCTTTTAGACTGGCTTTACATTATCTTTAGCCATACTCCTTTCCTTACTGGAGGGGTTTTGTGGAGGTGAAACCCCTTGAGGTTTTGAATATGGTACTTCAACTCTTGACACGTCTATGGTTGGTTGGTTGTTTACTCTATGCATGATGTTTCAGGCACCTAAAGTAGAGCCGACTGCTGAAAAGGTTCCTAAAAAGTCTGCTGCAAAGTCAAGTGAAAAGAAAGGGAAGGCTATTGAAATTCCACAGGAGGATCCTTTAGATCCTGTAGAAGAAAAGCTTCGCCAACAGAGGTGTGCTTATAATGTTTTGAATACATGTAAAATTGATCCCCACACTGTTTTGTGTCTGTTTATTGCCTGGACGTCTTGATTTTGAGATTAATTAGGTATATAGGATAATAGGAATAAGTTTAGAGAGATCATAGTTTTCTGCAATGCACGTTGCACAGAATATATTTCTCGTATGATTGGTTGCACATATCTTTCAAATATTTGAGGTCGATCCCCTGGCCCTCACCGCGTTGCTGTTCACCTTGTTACCCTGTAAATTATACTCGTCTCGCGAATGCATTGCCTCAGCCTGTAATTTATATTTTTCTTACGTTATGGCTATTTGAAACCTGTTATTGGCTGGACTATGTGAAGGTTGCATCTCTAATGTAAATATAATATAGAAGTGATTAATTTTAACAATGCTCGGATACATTTTTCGTCGTGGCATACCTGGTTTAATATGCCTCTGGTATGGATACACCGTGATACATTGATAATCTATATTTTGGCTGTTAACATAAATATATTAGAGACTTCTAGGCTGCATAAGTCTTCCCTGGCTTTGATTGTTAGAGGTTGCATACCCCTGGTTTCCCTTTAGAGCTTTTATGCCATCTAGTATTTATTATATTAACGGAATATAAAAAATAAAAATAATCTTCATCTATCTTTGTCCTATTTTATGGAACTTTGACATATCCACATTTGTATCTCTGCCTGTGCTTTCTGGTTGAGTTGTGATCTAACTTCCATTGTGACCATTTGCTCAATCTCAATCGTACATTGTAATTTGTCAATTATTATTGTTACTATGTGTAACTCAGTCATTCCATCCTAGTGTTTGTATCAACATGCACTGGAAATAAATAAGATGGAATTCTTAGGAAAGACCAGTGTTTCCTCAACATTATGAAAATAACCCAGCCAGGTGTTTGACACATTCCCCATGGCTCATTTTCTGGTTAAAATGCTTTTTAGCCCTCTTAAGTTTGGCTCTGTCCAAGGTGCCCCTGGAGTCTGCATGTGTTGTTTGGCACCTTAAAGTATATACTTTTGTGCGAACTGCCCCCCTCAAATTTGAATGTGCGATTTGCTTCTGAAGTGTAAACTTGGTGCGGCTAGCCCCTTTTGTATACAGGCACTAAATTTTAACTTCACGAGGCAAATTGCACGCACCAAATTCGAAACTTCACGGGGGCAAATCACCCATTCAAACCTTAAAGGTGGTTTGTTTTTTTTTGTTGGGGGGCACTTGAATGGAAGTCAAATTTAAGGGGGGTAAAACAATTTTGTATTATAAATGATTTGCTCCTGAAGTGTAAACTTAGAATGTATTATTGTTTTGTGGCTTTATCTTGGACTAGAATTTGATAAACCAAGGACTCTTTCAAACTTTTAATCCACAACTATGACCATCATCAGCAATGATCCTTTATTTATACTTGAGCTTTTCTTATGTCCCCTGAGATGAAAAAATCTAGCAAGTGTTAGAGACTGTACTAGCTTAGATATAAGATTGTCTTTTATGCTTTTCTGCAGGCTTGTTGAAGAAGCTGATTACAAGTCCACTGCAGAATTATTTGCCAAGAAGGGTGGTGATGATAAGACGATTGACAATTTTATTCCTAAATCTGAAAGCGATTTCAACGAGTACGCAGAACTTATTGCTCATAAGCTTCGCCCCTTTGAGGTTTGTTACTTGCTTGGGCTTTTCTATTTCTATCTTATATGATTTTTCTGCAGGATGCTTGACTGTTGTCTTCTGTGTTGCAGAAAAGCTATCACTATATTGGGTTGCTGAAGTCTGTAATGAGATTATCATTGACTTCTATGAAAGGTGCAGACGCCAAAGAAGTAGCCTCTTCCGTGACTGCGATTGCAAATGAAAAGATTAAGGCAGAAAAAGAAGCTAATACTGGCAAGAAGAAAGGTATGTGAATTTTCAGTTGCAGTTGCGCAGTGGAGAAAAATTAATTGTCGTTTATGGAGTTGAATGCTTGATCGACTAAATGGGTTTTTGAACAACTATTCTTTCTGTTAGGTGGAAAGAAGAAGCAGCTGCATGTTGGCAAGCCAGATGATGACGTGGCTGTTGATACTTATGATGATTTTGACGACTATGATTTCATGTGATCAGATTCAGATATACCCTCTCTCCCATCATCTCAAACTGTGTTATGGCATTCAGAATACATTACCTCCCAAAAGACTCAGGCATATGAAGAGAGGATTCTGCGGCGTTTTCTCTTATTTATTTTGGGATGTACTGATTTTGTAATATTTTTATCCTCCCAGACTACATTTTGGTATTCGCATCAGTTTTGTGCATGTCTTGATTGAAGCCCCACATCTGCTGGTAGTCGTGTTATGGATCTTGGGCTGTGATCTGCGAAGTGTGAAGATAGAATTAATCATTTAAATCACTGATTATTTATACATGGAAACCAATGGCATTGGCATATTGGAGGTTAAGATCTACTGGTTTTTCCAGATCCAGTCTTGGTAGATTCTTTGCAAGCATTAGTGGATAACATGAAAATGAATGCAAATATAGTAATTGTAAGAGCCCAACATCAACTTCAAGTCTTTTGCATAATTGATTATGGTTGTGTCGATGAAATTATATAGAAAAAATTAGTCGGACCATACAAGTTCGCTATAAGGAAGAACAGAGAGAGTGTTGAATTATTAAATGCTACCTTGACTTACCCGGAAATTGCAGAAGCGATAGCACTCTGTAGCAATCAAGAAATGATTGATGACAGTCAAAGTGTCTTTATTAATCATCTGTAATCATTTACAGAATAAAGCTCCGTGCAATCTTTGGTCAGTATGCACATGCAGCTTCTTCTTCTTTTTTTTTTTTTTTTTTTTTTTTTTTTTTGAGGTGTGATACACTTGGTAAGAATACTCCCCAAATGTACCATTGTTTCTAGTAGACCAACTCTAACTGTAGTATTGTTGATTTGTGGGAGAGTGGGAGGCAGTGTTGGGAACTCGGGATCAGGGCATTGGAGCATGGATAAAAAACACTTAAATCCAGTGTTGGGAACTCGACTTATGTACGTTTTAAAGTCCCTCACTTTGAGGTCCGACCCCCACGTCGACAGAAGAACCATAATACAATCATATAAGGTCATCAGGTGGTCCGTCCTTTGGTGACTCCGCATGGGTCTCCTTGGAAATGGGGATTGATTATGTTATTTCACACTAGTTCAGGACCCACCTCATGTACCAATTTGTGGCTTGTCCGAGCTCCCATATTCATTGGGTTATACCACCCACTATGGGCAAGTCGTGACGGAGCGGTCGCTTGACTTGCCCTTGTGGCGCTCCCCACAACTCGAAGTGGAATTGGACTTGATTATAATTTGGGCCCCTTTTTTATTTTCTTTTTCATTTTTTTCTTATTTTGAATTTTAAAAAATATAAAAATTATATCGACGGTCATATTTTTTCGAGATCTATAACTAGAGACAAGTGAAGACATACTTCCTCACACCTCACAATTCACCATTTTTATTAGTAATTTATGTTGTTCAGCTTTGCTGTTCGATTTAAATAAAAAACACTATTTTCAACTCCAAATCTTCAATATATTTGAATATTCTTAATAATATAACTATTATAAGTAATTAAAAAATAAAATAAAAATTAAAAAACTCTGGCGACTTCTCCATGACCACTATCACATTGGGCAGTCACAGGTCGCGGGAGGAGTCGTCCGGCGACTCGACCAAAAATTGGCCGTGCACAGTGAGTAATCTTAGGTCTAACACAAAGCAAGTCTACATGCGTGATCTAAACGTGCCACACTCCGACGCCACGTGTTATCATCTAACTTGGTTGACTAACCTCTTATTAAGATACAGAGAAATTGGGTTTGTTAAACCCCGGTCTTACCCCCGGTGGTCTCACCCTCTCACTGTAGCAAATACTATGAGATCATCAACATTGATTAACATGTGGTTTTTTTTTCTTTTTTGAAAACCACATACCTTCAACTACATGAATCACTTGCCTAATCAAGTTGGGTAATTAGGAATGACACATAAGTCAAAGTTTAATGTAATTCGTCCCGCATCATATGTTGAGGTGGGGAGGTTGCATATATGAAGCTTGAACAATGAAGACATCCATCCACTCCCAAAACAAATAATTTTGGTGAGATCCCAAGAGCTTTTAAGTGGGACAACAACTTCTCCTGGTTAATTTTGTTGAGTTAGTCTAGAGGATATGCTTACCGCATTCTACCATTTTCCATTGCACTAATATATCCAGAAAGACCAAGGTCGGTGAAGCTGGAAATCATTTTTCTTTGCCCCGTGAAAACCCATTGGGCAAAGTGAAGAGGTAGAAGATTAAATAGTCTGGTCGAAAATCTTTAATTGTGGTTGCTAAAAATCGACGCAACTGGATTTTTCCAACCTAATTTGCGAATGTTAACTCATTTCACAGTAATGAGCTCGGGCTTTGATACTGGGCCTATGCCCTATGGGCTAGGACTCCATCAATTATTATTTTTTGCCATATTCATACTTCTAATAATATTACATCTGCCTCGTTATAAGTATCTTATTTATCAACTAGAATTAGCGATACACGCTACACATGGAAGCATATTTTGGATGTAAACTATGTTTTTCTTAGATGGATGTTACAAGTTGTTCAGATCGAATCAGACGATTGAGTTTTTAAAGATTTTTTAGGAGGTATTGGTGAAGTGTCTTCTGCGAATTCGTTCAATACATATGCTTAGTTTATTAGTAACAACGAAGATTTAATTGTTTGTGCTAATCTTAATGAATTGATTTGTGTAGACAATAAATACAATTTGTGAGGTTCGTGTAATGATACTGTTTTGATTATATATCATCATTCACCCTCTTAACATCTCCTTGGCATTTTGGTAATCATTTGTTTCTCTTATCTGGCAAATTCTTTCTTAGCGTAATTTTAAATAATTTAATAAAATCATATAATGAAAATACAAGAATTAAAATTTGAATATATGATTTTATTAAATAATTTATTATTATATTTTAAGAGTAATTTGTAGTTAAATTCGAAAATAGTTGACTGGTTAAAGTTAAAATAGAAAGATTTTTTTGGAATCTTGAGGGAGTGTATTAAATTTATGTCACCAGAAGAATTTCCTAAACTCTGAACAGTATGTATATTCATTGAAGAAGCTTCATTCTGCTCTGAAGCACCCAAAGATTCGTCCTTTTGTCTTGTTCGATGTCTGTTCACCACCATCCTTTTCTTTCTCCTTCGCTTCACCTCTTCCAGTTGCTTCGAAGCCTCCGCTAAACCACCTTCTTAGCCTGCAACAGATCTAGGAGCATAATAGTCCGAATGAGCTTCAATCCGTGAGTTAATATGAAGGTAGAGAGATGAGATCGAGTAATTTAATCGAAGAGGAGAATTGACTGAGCAGTGTAGGGTTTGAGCTTCTCAACCAGACTACCATACTTGTGAAGAGATCGCCATTGAGCATCGTCTAATCCATGGCCTAAACAAAATCGATGTCAATTAATAGTGGTGCTTCCATGGCCTGAACAGTATATTCATCGTAATACCGTGTAAGCGGTTTGTTAGTGTGGGAGGTGAGATCACCCGAATAAGACCGGGACAAATTTTCTTGTGGTATGTTACTTTTCATTGAAATTCTTGAAGGCGAATTGTAGTATAAAATATAACTAGCTGAAGCGAATGAATGGGCCAGGCTGAATGAGTTTTAAGTTGAAAAGAACAGAGCCCAAGGAGAAAATTGAAGCGAGATAGATGGAGAGAGATAAGGGTTTCGTAACTTACACGCGCCTTGTATTGTTGAAAGCTGAGACTGGGCCTTTTATAGATAATTGTACTGTCAGGACAGAAATTGAGTATAAATCGGGTCATCCTCCACGCGCCAACTATTTTGTTATATTATTATATTAATTATTAATAATAAATTATTAATTATTATTATTACTTTTAATAAGTCACATTTGTTAGAGATTATATAACTAATGTGATAGGAAAGAAAAGAAGAACAATAAGAAAGGAGAAAGTAGAGTAGAAAAATATATCATTCATCTTATCAAATGATACAAGCGTATTCAACAAATATCATGAGCCACTATTTATAGGCTACAAGTAGGAGTAGATTTAATCTCATAATAAAGTATAATAGTAGTGGGGTCAATGGAGTTACAAGAGTTACAATAGAATGTAAATGGTGACCTTTAACCTATAATCAATAAGGGATAGTAGTGGGGTGATTGGAGTTACAAGAGTTACAAAGAAGTGGATGTGGTGAATGAACATTCATTGACTTGAGAATGTGCCTCGTTAAAACCTTGAAGTATCATATTATTACATGACACTCCCCCTTGATTGTCCATTGACTTGAAAATGTGCCTTGTTAAAACCTTACTAGCAAAAACCGAGTAGGAAAAAGTCTAGTGAAAGAAAACAGAGTACATCATCCTTATTAAAAGAAAATACGCTTTGGTAATACTGCCTCGTTAAAAACCTTGCTAAGAAAAACCTTAGTCAAGGAAAAGATTACAGTGCGTATTTGCTCCCCCTCATGAGTGCATCATTTCATTTATATCCACCATATTCATATTGTCTTCTGGACAATTTGTTGATTGACATTATCAACATTATATGTTGAACGTAAAGTGCTTCGTTGCGAACTTCATCCATCATGTATCTGAATTATCTTCAATGAGCAACGAATGTCCCACCATATATTGTTCATCACATAAGTCCTCAAGTGTTTCTGCATGGTTAGAATAAGAACACAAAAATTTGTCGATATATACGTTTATCTTCATGAGAAGAACGTCTCGAGCACTTGAAGAATTAGATTTCTTCAAACTATATTTTAAGTTTTCTTCAATATGATATGTGATCATTTTGAAAACTTTGCAAAATAATCTTGTCACGAGAAAATGAATTCTAAATCTCCATCATATTTGTAAATGTAAAGATAACTATCAAGTTATATAACCTTATCTTTACAACATATGTCACAATCATGGAGATATGGAAATAACCATATATGCGCTTAAAATGTTGCCTCGTTAAAAACCTCATTAGGAAAAACCCGATGGGGTAAAAACCTAGCAAGGGAAAAGAGTGCAACAATTGATCCTATGGAATCTTAAAAGCACTCATGGCTTTTCAGTCATTATCTCCCTTTACATGACAAGATACATACCTTCTTCAGAAGGTATAGTAAAGGATTGTAAACTTCTTGTTAACTCGGCTTTTAAGAATTTGTATTCTTAGTTGACAAATGATTAAGGTACTTTTGGACCATGTCAATCTCAATATTGTTAACAAGAGTAATCATTGTATATGCTCAAACTTCAGGTTGAGCTATCATTGATGTAACAAATACTACTATTTACAAATTTTGAGAATCTTATCTTATACTTCACTTGTTCAATGTAATGAATATACATTTTCATGTAAATCGACGTGAAGTTGATTATAGAATCGATCTAGAGATAAAAGAAAATAGTTCTTGAAGAACTTTCCTCATTCAATCCATGTTTGTTAACATGATACTTTTAGTCTCATACGGGACTAACTGTTGGAGTTGATAACTCCCCTCATTAAACTTTCTCAACCCATATGACTTGTATGTCAAGCCAATCAGTTTCATGTGCACAACCTGAGGGTTGTGTATGAGTGATAACATTCACAATATAAGAATAAACATGTGAGTATGCAACATGATACATAAGGATACTAGAAAAAACTAAATAATGTAAGCTATGCAACAATAAACATATTAGGATGTATTACTTAGTATCTAAATGCACATGAAATTTGACTCGATAATGCAGCAATGCGTCATCGTATTTCGAATTCGTTAATCAATCGGACTTCAGGTCCATGAGCTCATTTTTATCATCATCATTATGTTATCGAATGGATTCACATGTAAGATCCCCACTTACATGTATAAGAATTCATGTCCATCGAATTTTGCATATGCTTATAAATTTCTCGGTTCCATTTCAAATCTCTTTCTTAGATTTTTCAAATCAGTACTGATAATTGATATATGAATATTTTGGAGGTACCATTTCATTTTATATATGCCATCTATTATAATTCAGATATATATATGCATTTCATGGCCATATCATACTCTTCAAGAGGACCAACTGCTTTATCTTGCCATTTTCCTATATTGTATGTAATATCTGGAACCGCATATATCGCACTTCAGGTGCATTGGTCATTAATAAAATAGGCAAGATACCTCAATGTTCAACACATACCATTATATCACTGATCTGTAACTCTGTATGCTTCAAATTGGATCATAGCGGGTCAGCAGTCAAATCATAAAATTTTATGGTTGAACATATCTCGGTAATTTTGAAAGATCTAACTAGTTTATATATGATACATCATCATATCCTTTTGAACATCTATTTGATGTATTTCATATTTAACAAGTCTAAACTTCCGGTTTAGTTTGGGAATCTAATTCATTTTACCAGCTTTATCCTTCATCCTCCCCTTAAGGTGGTAAAACCTATCTCTAAGGGATAGGTTCATTGGACGATTTATTATCAAACATCATAGTGTCCACCTTAGAATAAGTTTCTCATGTCTAGTTCTCTTCAAAAGAACATAACAATGGGGAAGTTAACATATTTGCACAGTTGGATTTTATAGATAGCGCTGAAAATAAATTTGCCCCAAAATAGAGATCAACTAACTCACTCAATAAACTTTAATTGTAAAACAATTGAAAGATACATGTAGACTTCTGGCCACTTATATTGTATCAATCTTATCAACTTGATGAGTGTGATATTGTTTATTTTCAAGATCTCAATTCTCATGCTTACTCAATGTTGTGTCTTGCCACTGATACAATTGAATTACAACATGAGAAAGCTTTCAGCACATAATTATATTTTGTATATGAGAACTTCAGGTTTCACAAAAACGGTAAAGTTGTAACCGTATGGCCAAATTTGTCACATCAAACATAATGTTCAATATTATCACTTTCTGCCAAGCTTCTGGTTGGTAGTGACTAATTCTTAGAGAATGTGTCAATCTTCTTGTTGACAGGTAGTGAAATTTCACAGCGCTTGTATACAAAATTAATTTTGATACTGGCCAGAACAATGTGACATAAAGAAACGAATCATTGTCTCTTTTTTATTGGCAAGACATATAATCATCAACTCCTTCAAGGAGTAAGTCTAACAAGTGTTCTTCTGGGACACAATGTTCTTCAATGTAGTTACTCTTCTAGAGCCTGAACTTTCTTTTGAGGCTTCATTTATATTTAAAAAACTACTTGAATAATCTATACCAAGTAAGTTTTGCACTTCAGGTGGTAAAAGCATCAAGTGATTCATTTGTAATTATGCCTTCTAGGCACAAGTTGTCACTTATGACTTTGTACTAGTAGTAGTAGCAAACACTTCTAGTGCTTTCACACAACATCAAGTCGGAAAGTGATATGCAAGGACTTGTAAATCCATATACAGTGACTAATAGACGTAGTAAATAAGAGTGATTGCCACTTTGGTCCAAAGTTCACCAGTAAATATGATGAGACTAATGAGCATTCACGAAATTAGTTGTAATGTCCCCTCTGAATGCTAGCATCATGATAGATGTTGTATAAACATTGTTCGATCCCAACTGCAGGTTAGGTAATCAACTTTGTGCTTGATATAGTTTCATCATCTTGAATATAATTACTTTTACCAACTTGAGATTGAAATGTATTAGACATGTAATAGATGCGAACTGTTGTACATATATCTTATAATATGTCTGATTGAATAGATTATAATTTGTACTCTTCAATAGCAATAGCTCTATAAGGGTATATATGACATGCCAGTTTCTATCCAAATGCTTGGACAACAGAATATATGTGTCTATTTGGAGAACAAGACCCAACTACAGGTTGGCGAGATATATTTTGTATTTCCATTTACTTCTTTCAACTTGAGGTTGGATATTTTAATACATTTCTCCAAACTTCAGGTTGAGATTTATTTGATCACTCGTATATTTTTCTCAACTTGAGGTCGATGAGATCTATTTCATGCTCACTTCTGGTGAAGCTATGGACAAAGTTTCATATATAATTAGCAAATTGTTCACATTCACTTCAGAGAATGAGAAGAATCAATTTTTAGAAATTGATTATGATCTTCTAATTAAAGTTTAAAACTTTATTATTTCTCCAATCACCTCTTGTGGTGTGACCATAGAGATGCACTTGAGTATAGATCAAATAATGGTGGTTCATTTCCAATATACCAAATTGACATTAGCTCCTTCTGCAGCCCTCTATTTTTTTCTTCAAATATCTCCAATCATTTCTGGGAAACGAGATTCATAAATTGTATATGTTATTCATTGTACAAGATGAGAACTTTTACAAATAAATTGAACTTATAGTTCATCATCATGTAAAATATGTATGAACAACAATAGTTGCACTCATATTATAGTACTATGGTCTACGAGACCAAACATTGTTCTTGTGAGTTAGGGGTACATCTTTACCACATACATATCAAGTTTCTAGTGGTTTTCAAGATCCATACAATTTAGTATGTGTTGGTCCAGATAACGGCAAAGTAAAAGACTAGAGGAGGGGAGGGGGTGAATAGTCTTTTAAAACTTTTGTCGATAAGCACAGTTTCTCAGATATCTGTGAAGATATCTGATACTTAATTTCAGAGAGCGGAAGACTTCTGAGATAAGTGCACGTGTTCAGAAAGATAAGTGTAAGTACTTTTGCAATATAAGTAAAGCAGTAATGAAGCTATGAAAGTAAATAACACAAGTCTTTTTATAGCGGTATCTGAAGGTGGCGTAATCCTTCAACTAATCCACTTCGGTCTTTTTCAGACCTAGAATCCACTAAGATAAATGAGGTAACCTTACATATATCTTTTCTTGATTTCTAAATGCACTAGGTTCCCAACCAAGTGTTCCCGAAGTTATTCCGGCTTTCCACCCAGTACTTCGTACTCGAAACCTTTTGAGCTGTTCCTTAGTTTCCCAAACTAAGTACTTCCTTTGCTCAATAACCTTGGAGTTATTCCTTAGTTTCCCAAACTAACACTACAAAAATCCGTCCCTAAACCATAGCCGATTCGTCCCTCATCCGTTAGGGACGGATAGGGACGCCCGTCCTTAAAACGGGCGTCTCTAACCGTTTAGGGACGGATAATATATCCGTCTCTAAACAGGGACGGATAATGGTCAAACACCATTAGAGACAGATATTATCCGTCTCTAATGGCTGTGACCCTTAGGGACGGAATTATCCGTCCCTAACCTTGAGACGGATTTATCCGTCTCTAACTTAGGGACGGATAAATCCGTCCCTAATCAACGGGATGGTTTAGGGATGGATAATATCCGTCCCTAAACTGGTTTTTTTTTAAATTTTTTTTTTTATTTTTATGTTTTTACATTTCACCTGTTTTACAATGTAGTCGTAGATAATATACCCGAAAGTGATAAAATTGCATTAATTAAAATAGAGATTCGATAAAATATCCGAACAAAAGACTAAATATCCGAACAGGATGAATAGTGTGAAAAGTATGTATCTGGAACAACGTAAGTACATGAGCATCTAAGAACCGGGAGGAGGCGGTGGGTGTTGGTTCGCAGTGAACATCTGTTGTGCCATCTCATCCATCCAAAGAGTGATATGAGCTTTCTGCTCTAGAAGTTGATCGATCGTTTGCTTGAGAGGATTCATCAGCTCATTCACCTGCTCTTGAGTGTAGAAATTTTCACGTGATGAGGATGCCTGCTGCGACACGGAGAAGCTACCACCGGGTGTCAATGAAGGGCCCAAACTGCCGAGCCCATACACTCGACCCTTAGCGTCCATCGGATTAACTTGGAAGAATATTTGGTCCTGCTCTCGAATTGTGAGCTCATGACCATCGATCATCCTCTCCTCCATAATCCGCTCCACCTCAGTCTGCAATAGTGTAGTGCATACGAAATGAGATACAGTTTTAGGAAGATACCACTACAAGAATTCTGCTGTAACGGGACGGAAAGGGGCGACGGATTTTATCCGTCGCCCATAGCGATCGCCAAGCAGGCGACGGATTCTATCCGTCGCCCGTTCTTGCAACAGATAAACTCTGTCGCTACTCTGTAGCGACGGATAAGTTTATCCATCGCTACAGAGCGTTGACCAAGATTTAAAAAAAAAAAAAAAATTTAGCGACGGATAGATCTATCCGTCGCTATAGCCGGAAAAAAAAAAAAAAAAGTTAGCGACGGATAGATCTAGATCTATCCGTCGCTAAAAGCCTAAAAAAAAACCATATATCTCCTCCACCACCTCCTTTCCTCCACCACTTCTCCTCCATTTCTCCTCTCCTCCTCCTCCCACCACCACCTTTCTCCTTCCACCACCTTTCTCCTCCACCACCACCATCCTCCACCACCACCTCCTCCACCACCATCCTCCTCCCACCACCATCTCCACCACCACCACCACCACCTCTCTCCTCCCACCACCACCGCACCACCACCATCTCCACCACCACCACCACCACCATCTCCACCACCGCACCACCACCACCACCACCTCTCTCCTCCCACCACCACCGCACCACCACCATCTCCACCACCGCACCACCACCACCTCTCTCCTCCCACCACCACCGCACCACCACCATCTCCACCACCACCACCACCACCTCTCTCCTCCCACCACCACCACCACCTTTCCTCCTCCCACCACCACCGCGCCACCACCACCTTGCCACCACCACTGCCACCACCGCACCACCTTTCTCCTCCCACCACCACCGCACCGTACGAATACAAATTGGATACGAATATAAAAATTCGAATACAAATTAATACGTATACGAATACAAATCAATATCTCGTATACGAATACAAATTGGATACGAATTAATCCGTATACGAATATAAAAATTGAATCTGGATTTTATTTTTAAAAAATAGAAATGGGCGACGGATAGATCTATCCGTGCATGAAGCGACGGATAGAATCTATCCGTCGCCCCATTATCAATTTTAAAAAAAAAAAAAATGGTCAATCCGTCGTCCAATCCGTCGCGAATTGGACGACGGATTGTTATCCGTCGCCACGACTCAGGAGGCGGATTTTCTATCCGTCGCGGTGAGGCGACGGATAAATAACTTTAGCGACGGATCTATCCGTCGCTACAGGCCAGATTTTTTGTAGTGTACGCTCGATATATAATATACACAAATACAAATGTGAACCTTAACAAAGAAACATACCCCAATTTGCTCGGCCCTAGGATCAGTCCACATGCCATTCTTCATTTTTGCCTTCTTGAAGTGGTGAAGAGCAGTAGTGGGCTCCCCGGCATGGAGCTGAAGAACATGCAAACAAGTAGAAAGTTGTATATGAAAGCAAAAAACATAAGTACAAATCATATTGCAAGTCAGAAATAACATATATACTAACCGACATACGGCGTAACAACGACCGCGACCCATAATGATGCCTGGAGGTGCCTGTACCATCTCGCGCCTCAGTCAACCGGTTCGCTCTGTTCTTCGCCGCCGTGTCCATGACAAATGGATCTCTCCAGTACTCCTGCCAAAGTGCCCACTCATCATCCCCCATCCACTGCGGCTTTACCCCAAAGGCTTTCATGTTGCAAACCATCCTCTTATAACACTCTGACCCAACAGTCTCGAAAATAGGCCACAGTTGGGGAATGAGGGCATTGGGAATGAAGTAGTACTTCTACAACATTTCCATAAGAAGTAGCAAGCCCAAATAGATTAATGAAAGCTGGAATTTAAAGATAAACACAAGTACAGTGGCTAATATACCATGAAATCAGCACAACAAGTTCAGTAATGGTGACTAACATATCACCCAAGTACAGTGGCTATTATACCACGAAATCAGCACAACAAGTTCAGTAATGGTGACTAACATATCACCCAAGTACAGTGGCTAACATACCACTCAATCAACACAGTGTGAAAGAACAGTGACTAACATATCACTCAATTACAGTGGCTAACATATCACTCAAATTGTCCTAAACATTACTAACACAATGGTGACTAACATATCACCCAAGTACAAGCTAACATACCACGAAATCGGACAACAAGTTCGATAATGGTGACTAACATATCACCCAATGCGTTGGCTAACATACCACGAAATCAACACGGTGTGAAAGAACGTTGACTAACATATCACCCAATACGTGGCTAACATACCACTCAAATTGTCCTAAAATTTACTAACCTGATGGTGACTAACATATCACCCAATACGATGGCTAACATACCACGAAATCGACAACAAGTTGATTAATGGTGACTAACATATCACCCAATACGATGGCTAACATACCACTCAATCGACAACAAGTCAAAGAACAGGGATAAAGCTTTGTAACATTTAAGCTTACCCGCATCTCATCAAAATAATGATGCTTCATCCTCTCCGGGAGCGTAGACCACCTCTCCCCTCCTTCACCCGGCTTCTCCCTCCGAAGTCTTATAATCTTACCAAGATTTTCGGAGGCACCCGGTGGCCAAAGCCTGTTACAAATGAGATAGACATGAAACAAACATTATTAGTATATTCATGTAACATTTAGTAATTATCTGAAATTATGTTCTACAAATGCATAATACTTACTTCTTCCCGTTCGGGAACAAAACCGGCTTCCCATTCCAACTAGCACCGGGTGTCAGAATGGTGTAGGGACACCCATCGGAGGATAAGTCAGCAAACATGGGTGACGTCCCCACGCTCGAGCCAGTGGGAGTCTCGGAACTGTGTTGTGAACTCCCTTGATGTCATAGCCCAAGAACTACCGCATCAAGACCACCACTAGTACCACTAATGGCCGGTGGACGGTGTGTGGACCTCCTATGCCTCGGCATCTGCAAATTCATACAACAAGTGTTAGTAAGAAAGACGAGATGAATTGGCAGGTAAAACATATATAATAGACACTTAATAAAGCATATATAACAAGTTGTAGTAAGAAAGATAAGATGAATTGGCATGCATGTAAAACATATACATTTAACACGTCAAGAAGACTAAAAAGTCGAGTTAATCAAGAACCACCAGTATACACATACCCTCTTCCTCCTCGCCCGTGGTTAAGTCTACATATTGGTCTTCATGCAGCTCAATGTACTCATCAGGAGCATGTACAACATTTCTCGCTGTTTCATCCACAACCTCTTCTTGGTACGAGTTGGTAATTGAGTCGTCCTTCTTAACGTACTCAAACAAGTAGTCTGTGTAAGTGCACTTCATCATCCCCCGACTCAAACAAGTAGTCTGTGTAAGTGCAAAAGCAATGAAGGCTTCAACCCCTTCCACAAGTAGTCTATTCTTACATTTGTTCGCATTGCAAGGGCACTTCATCATCCCCCGACTCAAACAAGTAGTCTGTGTAAGTGCAAAAGCAATGAAGGCTTCAACCCCTTCCACAAAACTAGATTCAATTCTGCCATTAACAGTGCGACGGTACATCCATGAACGATCGGGATTCATAGTTCAACAATTAACCTGCGTCTCAATTTATTAGATTTATAACATTTATTATACCATTACATATTTAGTTTCATTACAATTACAATTACATTTTTAATTATGATACGTTAGCAATTGGTAATGATTACATGCATTTTACGATTACAATTCAATCCCACTGGTAGTTATAACATTTATACCATTACGCATTTAGTTTCATTACAATTATAATTACATTTTTAATTATGATACGGTAACAATTGGTAATGAATTACATGCATTTTACGATTACAATTCAATTTTCTAGTAGTTAAACTTCCATATATCTATTAACATTACAAATTGTAGATGAAAATATTATTGATTGTTTTTATGTGAATACTCCAAAATTATATTAAAATCACCAAAATCACCAAATTGTCTCCAAACACACAATTAAATCTTCATAATCCTAAATGCATTATCTGAAAATAGCTAAGTAAATACCTACACACTTACAATCATAGTAACATCATACTAGCAATCCAATTTCACAATAAATATATCAATTGCACATCTCAAAGCTAACCCAATACGTAATATAAGCTAAATTATCTACTACATACTTCCTATAAACATACAATTGATCAAACTAGTCGAAATTCATAAAATTCCCAAAATTTAAAAAGTAAGGGTTTTAGCCAAAATACCTTCAATTTCGGGAAAAATAGCGGATGAAAGTTGAAATTGATGCACAATCCGAGCTCCTTGTCCGACGAGCTCCGAAACGATACCAAGATTGGCCGGAATCGTCGAGATTTGGCCGGAAAATGCTTGGGACGAATTGGGGGAAAGAAAGGAAGAAAGAAAGGAAGGAAATGGAAATGGTGTTCTGCTTCCCGTGTTCTGTTAAGAACACTCAATTTTAGGGACGGATAGATATCCGTCCCTAAAAATGTTTTTTTTTAATTTTTTTTTCGGGTCAACAGTTTTAGGGACGGATAAAAAATCCGTCCCTAAAACAGGGACGGATTATATAATCCGTCCCTAATTAAGGACGGATTAGGGACGGATAGGCCTATCCGTCCCTAAATTAGGGACGGATAATATTCGTCCTTAATTTTCGTCCCTAAAACCGAACTTTCTTATAGTGTAAGTACTTCCTGTACTCCTCGCCGTTTAAGGTGTTGGTTAAGGTAATTTGTCAGGTGAGCTTCTTTAATAACTTGTTCAGTTATTCAGATAGCTCTGTGAATCAAGTATACTTAATACACTTTTCAATGTATGGTATCTTGTTCTCTACTGACCCAAGTCTATGGTAAGTGTTCAAGAGAATGAAACTTAGATATGAAATCTTAGTTCAACTCTTTCACAGATAACAATGCTCGTTAAGGATCAGGACACTTAGAACTTTTGTGCTACTTAGAATCAAGAGCTTTGGTCGTAACAGAAAGCTTGAAGGTAAGTAGTTTGCTTGAGAGCGCTTGTGTGAGTATTCAGTGTTCTTGAAGTTCAGTGTGTTCTAAGGTGTGTTCTCAAGAAGTCTAAGTGTTGATATTTATAGATGAATTTGAGTGCCGTTTGAATAGTATCCGTTAGGCTTAAATCAAATTCAAACTATTGATATCTGAGTATAGTACTGTAGCAGGTTTGTCTTCTTCTTCAGAAGCTACAGCTTTTGTTCAGACATTTCTGTCTGCGCATTTAATGCATTGCACTATACTTTGTCCTGTAGTGCCAACGGAACTATGCAAGCTTTCTGAGGCTTTGCACGTTCTTTTTCCAGAGATCATCATAGCTCCAGATACCACTTGTTCAAACAACTTTATAATATGTTTCTTTTTCAGAAGCATATTTTATGTCCAAGGTATCTGAGTGTAGATATCTGTGGGCACTTTCCTCGTCTCAGAAACCTTTTATTCTCAGATATCTTTTGCAACTCGTGTGTTTCAAAACACTTGTTTCTCCAAGATATATGGACATAGGTATCTGAAAAACCCTTGTCTTCAGCAATTTTGTGCAGTCTTCAAATCTTCAAATCCGTTGAACTTTTCCTGCTGGATGCCTTCTTCTTGGTCTTCTTCATAAAATAAAAATTACATTTCAAGACCTAACATCCTATACAAGATTTGCTAGACTATCATACTTAGTGAGTTTCCTCTTTTACAGTGTTCAAGTGAACTAAGAGTACTAATCACCTTTCTGAGCTAAGATAAGTCATTAGGTTGCTGATCAAAATCTAAACAGATATTCCTAACAGTATGCACACAATTGCTACTTCGGGAGCAATAATAAGAAATTGTGCTTTTAGGATAATGACTTAAGTACACTTGCACACATATCATTCGAACTTCAAGTTGGGCAATTTATAAAGATTAATACTACCAACTTCAGGCTGAAAGTTATTACTTTCTATGCATCACCATCAATAAAATATGTTTAATATGGGTGTGCATTCCATCTCTGTCTAGCTAATCAAAGCTAGAATATTGACCATTTGTTGATGGACTTATGGCTAGAATATTAACCATATGTTGATGGATTTATCGTGGTCCATGATATGTCTGTGGACATATATATTTTAACAAAGGAACCATCAATTGTTAGCCACTTCTGGTGGTTATCAATTCTTAAAAATTTTGGATCATGTATCCATGTGAATGATAATTTGACATTCACTTATTTCTCAATAATTGTAATTTTCAAGGTTTTATATCTCATATTCACTTCAGGGAATATGGTAAACTATATTGTAATTTTGTTACCACTTGGAAGGTTCATAAAAAATATGAGTGTGAATATGAGATTCACCACTAACAAGAAAATTAAAGTGGTTAAATGATATCATATGATGAGAAAAATAAATTCAAGAAAGTAAATTATAAACAAAATAAAACTTATCTTGAAATATGATAAGTAATAGTTTATAGTTTCAAATGATATGTAGCTCCATTGATGGCATCATCCGTATAATGGTTCCATCGGTAAAAACTCGTAAGTGATCATCCTAAAACACATGTTATCTCCTATCAAAATTCTTTGCCATGGTCTTAAGTATGTCTTCAGTATGCCATCGTCTAAGGTTGCTTCATGCATATTTAATTAGGATGGAACTTTAAAAAAAAAGAACTTATTAGTATATAATCTCAAACATAAAAATAATAAAATGCATCAATGTAGTATATGAAATTGAGAGATGGAGGGATGATGTAATAAGAAATCTCTATTCATGATCATTATCATCATGGCCAATCAGAACTCTCCTATTATTCTAGCTTTTCCTTCGGATCATAGTTTACATTCTTTATCAGTTGGTTGAGCACGATCGTGCTGATAACGTGTTAGAAATTATAAAACTAATGTGATAGGAAAGAAAAGAAGAACAATAAGAAAGGAGAGAGTATAGTAGAAGAATATATCATTCATCTTATCCAATGATACAAGTGTATTCAACATACATCATGAGCCACTATTTATAGGCTACAATTAGGAGGAGATTAATCTCATAATAAAGTATAATAGTAGTGGACTCAATGGAGTTACAAGAGTTACAATAGGATGTAAATGGTGCCCTTCAACTCATAATCAATAAGGGATAGTAGTGGGGTGATTGGAGTTACAATAGATACAAAGAAGTGGAGGAGTTGAATGGACATTCATCAATTATCACTAGTTTATAACCCGTCGATACTCGACGGGTATAGTAAAAAAATATTTAAGTATATGAAATCCTACAATATTTACAACAACATTTTTGTAACGCGTCGTACCCTTGCGAGCCGATGCCCGACCCTCTGTACCAGCGCAGTCATGGACTATTATACGGGTGATATGCTGGCCCACTGTACCAATACATGTTCGTTCCCGCACTTTATCCCACTCGTGCACGCAACGATAGACTTACCGGTCATCCACCCTAAGATTACTGCTGAGCATGCATGCTTAAGTCTAAAGCTCTTATGGATGAATTTTCGAAAAGAAAGGTGCACATTGTTGGTATGAGTAGCGTTCTCGATCCTTTAAGCTCTCTGAAAATTTATCTTAAACTTTGGGATGTTACATTTTTAGTTTGTCTCTGATGGACTTATCATCACACTAATTAAGAACGATAAACTTTTTGCATGCGTTTATTCCATACATCACTTTTACCTTGATTATAATTATAAGAGTAGTGACTCTCAATCGTGCCATTGCACAATTTTAATGCATAATCAATATTCCTCAAAAGTTTGGCCAATATTTATCATGATCTATGATAAGTCGCACCTGAGTAATTAATCGTATTAGTATTATAAGCTGAGAAGACCTTTTCCAATCAAGTCTTTTAAATGGGTCGAGGTATATCCAACCCGTTGCGAACCTTAACAGTATCTATTTAAAATAATGGCGTACGGATCGGGTATATACCTCACCCGTTCCATGTTACCCACCAACTCATTTGTCAATCTGCCACAGGTTAGTAAAGCAATCTACCCACCTTGATTTTATTTAAACCACACAACTATAGTGGGCCAGTATAATTTTTTAACAATACCATCTTCACCCGATCGTACTCCCCTAAAATTAGGGGTATTAAAAAAAGCGCACGCGCCAATTATTTTCTTTAAAATATTTACAGGTTAATTTTTTCGTAACCTATTATTCAACCGACGACAGATGAGTTGGTACAACTCTTCAGTCACCCGACCTCGTCAATATGTGAAAAAGAAAGAGAGTAAATATATGTGTACATCCATAAATTACAATAATAAAAAATTATCTATATTAAATGGCATATACAATAAATTCAACAACTAATTATTTGAATGTTTTATTTAATATATACTTTATTCGTCCCGCAGAACTTCATACATTTGTCATTTTTAGACGTACTACAAAACTTCATACATTACTAAAAAAGGAAGGTCTACTCCTGACCAATAATAATAAATCCTACTCTTGCACTTTTTATCACCTCTCACATTTTCCACTAAATTTACACATTTTTACCATATTATAATGTTTTATCACTTACTACTTAGTTTTTTTGATTTAAACATTTATATTGTTTTTTATTTGAAGTTTTTAACTAATTATGTATTTAATTTTGTCTATTTTCACCCGTTTATCCGCTCCCTTGTTATCACCAGACTGCCATGGGTTGAAAAACTATTATACTTGTCCCAGTTGTTATTATAGCCGAGAGCCTATAGTACTGGGTCGGTTTAGTTCTTGTGTAAAAACAACTTACGCCCCTCCATAAAACGATTTGGGATTGCAATACTTTCCATTCCAAGACTTTTCCATTTTTATCATTTGTGTCTCTTACCTTACTTTCTCAATTATTTATCATTTATCTCTTCCACAACAAACAACAAACTATAGACTTTCTTAACAGTAGTGTCGAAAATAAGTGAGACACGTTTAACGAGGCGGAGGGATTATATGTAAAAAGATTGAAAATGAGAAAAAAATTAATACGTAACAACTGGTAATCTAGTGTCAAAGTCTAATTTTAGAGGGATGTATGCATATTGTATATTATATATACGGAACAATTACATATACCTCCCCTATTAGATGCCCTCTACTAATCTGGATACCATTAGTCGAACAATTACATCCAGGCCCATTAATCTGTTTTTCGGTTGCCTAACTGATAAGCTGAATCAACTTATTCACAAACCAAACATGCCCTTAGCCAATTCATTTGGAGTACCATTTCAATTCTAAACAAAATAGATTAAAAATACAAAGGGTTTGATGCATTTTATTGAATTGAAACTGAACTTGTCGAGTTTCAGGTGGTTACAGACTTACAATATATCCCGGGACCAACCATTCGCGCATGATTCTAGAGGTGGCTCCCACGGTCCATACAGTAGCACTTTGCCCCGTATGACACTTATTTCCAGCAATCCCGATAGCCCCGCTATGATACCACCTGTAACGACCCGACCACTAAGCGCCGAGACCCAGTCCATTGGACTGGCAATGTTACTCATGATTGTCCTACACACGTCTCGTTGGTAGGATATTGTCTGCTTTGGGCCTGAACCCGCACGGATTTGTTTTTTGAATCACCCAAAAGGCCTCATAAAATAGGAGAGTGGTGGTCTACATATATATACCCTTCACCCCTTTCACTCTGAACCGATGTTGGATGTTGGGTATTACAACAACTCAACAATAGTCTAATTATAATGAAGGTGCGTGCAAGAAGGGAAACTGCCCTACTATCTGCTTCTTCCCCGGTCACGATCTTGCCGGAATATAACTGAACAGATAAAATCCCTTTCTTGCAATATTATTTCAATTGGTTATGATGTAGTTAGGGATTTCGAATATTGGTGAATGGGTTTGTAGCATATGGAGAAACTATTTAAATTTGGGGATGGAGTTTTTGTAGATTGGTGGAGTTGTCATTAGGGATTCCGTATCGATTTAGTGTGCATTAGATTTGGATTCAAGATCAATTGAACTCGATACAGAGTTTGGTTGATGCTGGATTCGATTTTGAAAACCAGGGACATAATTCAATGTTTTATGAACTTGAAAACTTTGCCTTTTCAGAATTAGAGTTGTATGAGGGACTTGGATTGCAAAACCAGTTTCTTTCAATTTGGCCAATAAATAGTTTGTGACTTTGCAAATAAGTCCAGAAAAAATTTAAAAACCTAAAATTAAATTCATGACTATATGTATATATCAACGGTTCCACTTAATTGCTCCGTACTTTATGTATATATCAAGGGCTTCCAATATAAACATTAAACTCTGCCTTTTTTCCCTCAGGTTTGGAGATTGATGTTCATGTGTCGGGATTAGTTTAGACGTTGGACGTGTGTTGGCTCCTCATTTAATTTCATAAATTAATTTTAAAATAAAACGATTCAAAATTACTTGAGAGGACACATGATGTTGGATGTTTGGGTAGTGATAATCCTGGAAATCTTCTATGGATCGTGTAGTCACTTTCCGAACAAGATAATTCGACCCAATTTACAGCCTGGGTTACACGAATTCCTTGCGGGGATAATCCAAGAAGGCAATCTAATTTAGGCTATATGAATTTCGATCAGAAAAATAGAGAGGATGTAAGATTTTCGTATATCTATTCTGGAGACCGAATCCTCCAATTTGTAGAAGTACAAAGTCGAAGCCGTTTGGCGGTTGAGGGGTTCTGAACTTATCCTGAATTAACCGAGTTCTGGTCTTATCCAGAATCATGGGAAAACATTTAATAACGAATATGAATTTCCCAAAAAAGTCGGTATTTGCCGCTAGGGCTCGCCTTGCAACCCCATGAGGCTCCGCCCCTCGACCCCTGCTTCGTATTTGCGGCCGATAACTCGTTAGCTCAACAAGTGTGCACTCCGCACTACCCGAACTCGTTCCGAGCCTTAACGTGAGATCGCATCGGTCTCTAGTAAATCACATTACTACTAAAATGAGTTGATGACACTAAAATCACCAACACATGTCACATCCAGATTAATCTGGAAGAGAATAAAATGTGGAAATATGAGAGTGGACATGTGTCCACTTTAATTTAACCTAAGAAAATAGTGGAAATTAAGAAAAAACCTAAAGCAAATGAATAAAAGAAAAAGGAAAAAAAAATCAAATTAAACATAAAATTTAAAAGTAAGGATGTGTTTGGTTGCAATATGAGTTTGGACAATACAATACTCCATCCGTTCTTTTTATAGGTTTACATTTTGCCATACTGGTGATTTTTTAAAAGTTTAATGTTTCATTTTTTGGAAACCCCACTATCTACATTTATTATTTTTTTAAATACTCTTTTTCAAACTTTATCCATTATTTCTCTTACTTTTTTTATACTCTCTCTTACTTTACCATCTACTTACTATTTTATTCTATTTCCTTAAAATTCACACCAAACCAAAATGTAAACCTTCTAAACGACCGGAGGGAGTAATAGATTTATGAAAAAGGTTGAAATTTGTTATTGTTCAAAAGTTACGGACTACAATGTCATTATAAAATTTATTAGGGAAACTATAGCTAATTTGCCGGCGTTTTCCATTTCAAACCATCATCAAAGTTGAAGCTATATTGGGGTTGAAAAATATTAATATTTGAAAAATATGTAGGTGTAGAATGTGTTTCTGATGAAACTTGGTTCCAGTAAATATTGATTTCTAGTTGAATATTTAACAAATCTAACAAAGTTAGGATTATAAATTTCGTTCATCCACTTTATACTCGGTCAATAATTTTTTTTAGAGCACCCGTTTTCACCCAGCCATACTACCCCTAAAATGAGAAATGTTCAAAAAAGCCGCTTGTCCTATGTGACTGGGCAAACTACCCCTGCTCACCTATTATTATTAAGTTTAGAAAAAATTGTAGGTAAATTTTCACATAAACCTGTAATTTAACTGATGGCGGGTGAGAGGGTACAACCTGCCAGTCACCCAACCCGTCAATATATATGTAGAAAGAAAAGGTGTAAATATATGTATGTAATCATAAATTACACATGTACATTAAATGCCAAATATACAATAAGTCACGAACTAATATTTTACATGTTTAATTTGAAACTTCTTTGGATTATGGGTAAAAGACTTTCGATATATCTTGTACCATTTTATTTGAGTTTTGGACTTGTTCATGAATCGGCGCTAGTTATAAATTAACACAAACTCTCATGAGATACGGTCTCTAGATAACGTATCTAAAGACGACCTATGCTATTAATAAATCGTACATGTTATTAATCAAAATGTCTATGTTATTAACGAAATAAGTCTTATTGTAATATGAAAGAACACCAATGTTGATAACATAGGTGTTTTGATTAATAATATCGATGATTTTCTTGACAATATAGGTCAGTCTCTAGATAAATTATTTAGAGATCGTCTCTCAGGAGACTTACTCATAAATAAATGGATAGTTTTTGGATTTAAACATTTATTTTGTTTTGTATTTAACATTTTTGTCTAATTAATTATATTACATATTTAGTTTGGTCTATTTCACCCACTAATTCGCCCCATCTCTTATCACCTGACCTGCAATGGATTGTAAAACTATTTTACCCGTCTCGATTAAGTATATAATACACACACACACACACACACACGTATATACTATAGTAATTTTTTTCAAAGTAATGATATAACCCAATAAAAGCGAGTGGGGAAAGTCATTATTTGTGCCCATTTTTGCTCAATTTCGTAAAAAACAGTACAAATCTCACTAAAATGATGAGAAGGCCCGGACTCTCACAAGAAGACAAATAGCGCGTGTCTCTCCGTTACATTTTTCATCACCTCCGATCCCTAATTAGACTAATTTGTAATATATATATATATATATATATATATATATATATATATATATATATATATATATATATATATATATATATATATATATATATATATATATATATATATATATATATATATAAATTAGACTTTTGTTGCAAAAAACCAACATGTATCACTCAATTTAATTTTAAGTCCTAATTCAACCACAACAAAATTATCAATTTATCATAGAAAACTCAATCACTTAATCTATCTTTACAAATTAAATTTCAATCCTAATTCAATAACAAAATTCATCATTAAAAAGTCAACCATAATGAATCTTTCTTCTCCACGTTATTCAATTAAATCAAAACAAATCAATTCACACTAATTTAAAACCCTAATTCAACTTCGAAATGTTCTCACATTTTAGTGTGTGTCTATATATACAATAGAAACCCTCTAAAAGAATAATCTATAAATGAATAAACTTTCTATAATAATAAAAATTTAAGGTCCCAACTTGTGTATAAATGCTTAAAAAAACTCTAAAAATAAACTCTTTATAAGAATATTTTTGTCGGTCAAGAATGATATTCTTTGTATAAATATATATATATATATATATATATATATATATATATATATATATATATATATATATATATATATATATATATATATATATATATATATATATATATATATATATATATATATATATATATATATATGAATCAACCAACCAATTATGTTAACATCTCGAATATGGTGATTTTTAGAAACATAGTGACCAACCAATTACTTTATAGATTCAATAAATACATGGAATTTAGAAAATAAAGAGTAACCGAGATGTTGGACTTTCATTTAGAATGGAAAATATTTACAAAAATGGAAAGAAATCAGAAATTAAAATGGTTGATTGATTTTAAAAAATTGGTGCATATGTAAGCTAAATAACCGAAACACATCATCATGAGATATAAACTGGCCAATCAGAATATAAGAATAGGACAACATGGAATGGGAATCAACCAATCACAAAGCATTATTTTGCCAAATAATTAAATGATGTGGATAGCCTTAAATGGCTCCAAACTTTTTTTGCTTAATGTGTTATATAGATACTCCCTCCGTCCCGCAGAACTTCATACATTTGCCATTTTTAGCCGTCCTACAGAACTTCATACATTACCAAAAAAGGAAGCTACCCCACACACAACAAATAATAAACAATCTCAACTTTACACTCAAATTACACATTTTGCCACTAAAAGTACACTTTTTCCCACATTTTATATATTCTATCATTACTTTCACTTTTCGCATAAAACTACGTGCTAACCATAATGTATGAAGTTATCCGGGACGGAGGGAGTATATAATATATGACAATATTTAAGTATATTACTTCCATATATGGTACTCCAAAGACATGTATTACCCTGCAATGTCCATATAATGCCACCCCACTCTCAAACATTTTATCATAATATTTGCATAATATAGTTTTATTCCTTCACCAATACTTATTCTTGGTACGATTTATAATTTATGGTGAACAATTTTTTTTAAAAAGTCAATAATATTAATTATACTGGATATTTGTGAGGGGACACAATAAAGTGTGGTATTTAAAAATATTAAATATGTTACTTTATCTGATAATTACTGTATTCCGGTCAAACATCATTAATTTTTCTACCTAATTTAAATGGATTTATCATCTCTGGTATGATTACTTTTGTTTAATGATGTGAAATTGTGAATACATTTTTAGGCCATGTTTATCCAATTTATGGGATTGCTCAAACCTTATCATAATTTCCCAAACCTCGCTAATGTGTTTAATTATTCATCAAATACAATTTCCTTTCCCTGCGTGATAATAATAATAATAATAATAATAATAATAATAATAATAATAATAATAATAATAATAATGAAAACTACCTTAATTTAAATGCACGATTTATACGTCCAACTCAACTACGTGTCAATTATATTCTTACAAATCTAACTCCTCTAGCTGTGGGCCCAACAACACTCGGATGACAATGACATGCGTGGCCGATTCACGTCATTCTTTATACGTGTCAATCGACAAAAAAAAAGGTAAAACACACTATGCTAACATGTAAGATGATTGGGTTTTTTTAAAAAATGAAATTTCCACAGCTTCATTGTCTGATCGAAGATGAATAATTCATAAATTTCAATTCTTCATGATCCACATAGTTATATTATTTTATCTAATAATCATGAACTAGACACTATTTGAAAACATGGTAAATCCAAATAAACATTAGTATTTCATGTTTCATTATTTCCCATTTTATTTAATGGCAAAAATAAGAATCCAACAATTGTTTTCAAAATTCAAAAGCGACGTTGAGTTGAGTAGCTTCAGCCCCCAAAAGTACAGTTGTTGGGATAAAAATAAATGAGAAACGACGACGTTTGAGTACAGAAACAAAAACAATCTGGACCCTACATCAGTAGCTCAGCTCAGGTCACGCATATATATCATCATCATCTCGCATCACACTTTCTCTCTCTAAAACCCTCTCACTCTTTATCACTCTTTATAATTATACCGTACTGTTTCTTCTAACCTGATATACTCTCCAAACAAAACATCTATCATCTCACAATTTATCTCCTTCTCTAGGTATTTCATTTCACTCTCTCAATTGATAATTAAGAGACCTTTTTTTTTTTTTTTTTTTTATATAATTTAACTGAAAAGGAGATTACTTTTCGGGACATTTATTTTTTATTTTCTCTTCTTCATTCGTTTGCTTTTTTTTTTTTTTTGTTTGTTTTGTTTGTGAATTAGGAATTGTTAGGGTTGTGTGTAATGTGATGTCGTCATCTCCGGCGAAAGTGTGCTTCAATTCCAGCTGCAAAGAGTCGACAGACAAGTGGTGGAGAGGGTGGCGCCGCCGTAACGGTGACTATGCGAACCTCTGTGATCGTTGCCAGTAAGAAATTTCGCTGCTTGTTTTTTTTACCTTTTTTCTCGATTGTTTTATTATAATTGCTTCTTTTAATTGTTTTTTTTGTTTTGCTGTTTTTGTTTTGTTGTCTTTCATGTCATCTTTTTTTGCATTTATGGCGTAAATTGGGAAAATAGACTGTCCTACATGTATGCATTGCTGTTTTCTATAGGAAGAGAAGAAATAGAAATTATGGTTTGGCGTGAACCTTGGTGGTTGACTTTTGTTGGGCATATAGGGAGGCAATTTTGTTGGTTGTGTTTTGAAGTTTGAGTATTATTTTATTCATAACAGTGATAGAGTGTAGAATGAGGATTAGGCTGGGCTTCAGAAGGAAAATGTGGATGGAGAAAATTAAAAAATATAGTCTTGGATATAAAAAATGAAAATGAGGAATCTTTTTTTTTTTTTTTTATAATTTATCATTCTACCGGTTTTTATGATCCGTATTCTTATATTGTGGCTGGGCTTGTGAAGTGACTTATGTTATCGATAGGGAATTGTCATAAAATTATCTAATCTCACTTGAATTTTGAATTGCCTATTCTTTTCATAGAAATTATCTTATGAGAAGCACGACCAAAGGCTGTACGAGCATACTAATAGGGCTCACTAATATTTATGCGAATTTCAACTTTGAGTTCATAAAAGACGATTCGTTCCTGAACAAATGTTATCAATCCTTGTTTCTGCAATTAACCGTGATGATGCTGGATTATCTGTTATTTAGAATGAGATAATTTATTATTTCCATTATTCAATTGAACTGGAAATAGGTCAGTGAAGAAGAATCTGATCATTTCGAATATGTCTAGTTAAATGATATGAAAGTGTTGAGTACTTGGCATTTTGCTAAAAGCATCCTGCAAGATTAATAGAACCTGAGGGCATTGCAATGCACACGTGGAAGATGACTTCAAGTATTTCAGTTATGTGATTTGAAAGTGTGGAGTACTTAGCAATTTTAACAATCCTGCAAATTTAATAACCTGAGTGCTTTTCATAATTTCAATGTACATGTGGAATATGTCTTCAAATTATTTCGAGTTAAATGATTTGAGAGTGTATAGTAAAAGCATCCTGCAAAATGAATAGAATCAGAGTGCGTTGCATAACTCCAGTCTTTTTAAATGCACATGCGGAAGACAACTTCATACTATCTCAACATAGCTTGAGCCAATTCTTTTCCTTCTGCCAAATCTAATTTAATATAATCTGACTCCAGTGCTGTGTACGAGGAAGGAAAATTTTGTGAGGCATTCCACTCGAATGCCTCTGGTTGGAGATGCTGTGAATCTTGCGGAAAGGTAACATGGCTCTACACTATTTGGAAAGCTATTTTGGTGGAATTAAGCTCCATGATTATTAATAACAATGAAATGAGAAGTGAAAAGCTTGAATCTTTCTTGCAGCAAATACACTGTGGGTGTATAATTTCATTCCATATGTTCGTACTATTGGATGCAGGAGGGATTGAATGTCTTACATGCGCAAAGAGAAGTTACATTTTGGTAAGACGGTGGCTTTATTTCTCTACTTGTGTTCTCTAAACAAGCTCTTGAAACCATGAGGTTCTCTGTTAAGATCCGTCTTCTCCGGTGCTCTTCCTTAAAATAATCTTCAATTTGATGTGAGACATTCAAAAGTTGGTTGCTGGTCAATGCTTATTTTATTCATCTATTTCCTTTTCAAGCATATCTGATCCTGGGGGTAAATTGATAGTTTGCGGTAATCTTTTATGATTTAATCTTTGCTAATGCTAGATGTGTTGAGCTCTGGTACATGGTACTTGTTGGGCATGCTTGCTAAAATGTGTTGATGAATATTTCATATCAACCATTCATTGTCACATTAACGTGCTTGTATATATGAAAAATCATAGATGATCGTGGACTTTGTGTGCGATGCCACAATCATGTTGCATCAACATAAGTACTGCCCTCTTTCTTTTCGCAGCTATTTTCTTGTAACATCTGGCCTGAGTATATTTATCACATCTACATGTTACAGACCCCAAATCCTGCGTGGCCACCTCCTTCACCGTTTCTTCCTTCAAATCCTGAAAGGATGAAGGGCCTCCCTGTTAAACCATGGACTACACTTGCTGGGTCTGGACCTGTACCTTGGCGTCAGGCGCCCAGTGTGTTCAATGGATCTAAATTTCAAATTGGTGTACAACCAAGGGCCTCATCTGAGGTTGACCTGTCAGGTGGCATCAATAAATTTCAATTTTGCGAGACTTCATACACCACACCAGCAGAGTTGAAACAAGAAAGTTCTTGCGAAAGATTGGTTGATACAAAGCCAGGGTTTGGAGCATTTGGAGGACTTCAGAATGGATTTACGGGTAGTGTTGGTCACTTGTGAAGAAGCTTAAAGTTTATTATTACCTCCTTGCATAATTCTACTGTTCTTCCTCCAGCTAAGTGATAATTATTGCGTCTTTACAGGACTCAACCGAAAGGAGCCCATTTTCTCCACTGTAAATGAGTTACAGACAATGGTCCCTAGAAATGAAACTCGTGCAGACTTACATTTGACCACATCTTCTTCTTGCAAATCTGTAGCTGATGATACCCATGTAGCAACTCCCTCAGCTGCAGCAGATAAACATGTGTGCTATCAGAATGGAGTGGACTCATCTGGCGAGATTCGAGTAAATAGCGGAAAGCCTCCACGAGATGGACGGGGTAGAAACAACTTGCTTCGGTATCACCCTCAAATAAGTAATGAGGAGCTTCAGCAAATTTCCACCGAGTATCCTATGGTTGCCTCAGGATTCTTGTTTCTCATGTTTGCGTTTCATGCTTGGTGATTTATTTTCCATCTTTATTATAAAAGGCTCCTACGGAACTTTCATCATTGGTTGGCTTGGCATGCCATTGGTGTTAAGTTTTGTGTTTTTGCAATTCTTTACCTAGATTTCACCTTAGCTTCTTCCTAGCTCAAATTCCGTAATCACTCCCTTGTTCGAGAAAATGTTAACTGCTAGCGATGCTGGACGGATTGGGCGCTTGGTGCTACCAAAAAAGTGTGCGGAGGTGAGTCCTTGTGTGCTCTTCACTCTACCTGTATTTTTCTGTTCATTTACATGTAATGATTGGCAACTTGCGGGATTTAAACTTCTGGGTGTGCTTAAGGGATGTTTCTAATTGGATGCTAGATTTTAATTTGTTGATACTAAAAATGCCTGACAGTATACATGGTCGGAAGCATCCAGTATAGTGTATGGCTTGCATGCTTGTGAATCATCTCAATGATGTAAAAGACCAATATTGCATCAGAGGGTTATGTCATCTTTTAATTTGAAAAAGGTGATTTTTCTGTTTTAGTCCCATGTGATTTCAAATAGTGAATGATTTGAAACTCAAAAAGGTTACAAAGTGTTCTGATTTTCCCCGTTCACCCTGAGAAGTCAAGAATGGCATTTTGCTAGTACTTATTGTTTATCATACCCAGCCTGAGCGCTCTAATTTAATTATTTTAAATTATTATTATTATTATTATTATTATTATTATTATTATTATTCTCGTTTGCTGGTCTTGTCATCTTGTCTACTTTATGACGCACGAGGGACTTTCTATTCGTTCTGTGACGATTCACTCGTATATTTTACTACAGGCCTATTTCCCACCAATTGCGTACCCAGAAGGTGTGGCTTTGAAAGTCCAGGAGGCAAAGGGACATGAGTGGACATTTCAGTTCCGATTTTGGCCAAATAACAACAGCAGAATGTACGTTCTGGAGGGAATTACTCCGTGTATTCAATCAATGCAACTGCAAGCTGGTGATGTAGGTAAATATCTGAAACATGACATACTTGCCTGTGATATCTTTGCTCATCAAGTTGACTACCAAACGCCCAAACCCCATAACAAATGTAATTATTGTCACACTTTCTTAATTTTTTGTGAACATAGCGTTTGTCTTAGCATTAAGAGAGCTTACCTCGTTTGCTGTTGTCGTAGTGATCTAGACTTCTTGGAACTACTGTGTAAATGTTGTGTCAAGTGATGTAAAGTCTTTGGTGTATTTCTTGTGCCCAAAGCTTCTTTCTTTTATCATGAGTGAAATCCTTTTAAACTCTTCAAAGTTCAAAAAAAGAAAAAAAATTCAACCTTGGCTGTGTGATTGTGAAATCTTTTACTAGAGGTTATTGCATCTTATTTAAATCACAAAATGATTTGTGGATATTACATTTTCAGTAACATTTAGTAGGCTGGAGCCTCAAGGAACGTTGGTTATAGGTGGCAGAAAGTCTACTCCCATTTCATCGTCAGCTCAGGTTTGTCCTCTTGTTCTAGAGAAACTTTTCCTACCCCCTTCAGCTTATACATGTATACATTAACGTATATAAGTGTGATCTATTTTATTACTTAATTATCAATGGTCGTCCCTCCAATACTAAGCTTCAATTTGTTCTTACCTCTCCAGCTTGCACATGAAACATATATGTTTGGTTGATATATGTTTTTACCACCTTTAATTATTAATAGCTGCAGTAATTCCTGCATGTTTCCTGTCTTTACAAATTACAAGTTTGCTACCTCTGCATTTCAACATGATATATGATCCCTTCATATTTCAGCATATTTCTGGGTTTCCCATTTCTACAACTCATGATTCAGTAATTACACAATTCAGATTCTTTTTATACTGCTTGTATTTCTTATGTAATCACTGTGGAAATCAAATGTAAAACTAATTTGATGTACTTGAACTTATTGTCTTTTATCACAGGGAGATGCAGGCTCTAGCCGCTGGAGTATCACTGGTGGCAATTCAAATCTGAGGAGTGACGGTGCTAGAAAAATTTCTGGAGAAGTGACTTGTTCAAACTATACAACAAAACGTAAATCACCAAATAACCCAATCAACCAGGTTGCAAGAGCAGATTTAGGAAGTACCTTGGCTGAAGCTGATAGATCTGGATACACAGCGAAGAATATACCTAATAGCAGGAGGAAAACTGGAAACTTGGGTGTGAAAAGTAAGCGCCGAAAAATAGAAAATGGTAATTCGTTGGAGCTGAATCTCACTTGGAAAGAAACTCAAAGGTTGATGCGCCATCCTGACACAATTGTGCCCTCAGTTTTTGTGGTAGAGGGTTGCGAGTTTGAAGAATTTGAGGTACATAATTTGTACAAATTTCATTGGTCAGTTCACGTTACGATGTCAACTTGTCTTTTTTGTTTGCATACATTGTACTGTCCTGGAACTGGGATCAGAATATTTTATGTATGTGATCAAATGCACTTTAAGTAGACTTCGCAAATATGTTGGTACTACATAGATAAGTTATATACTCTTCCCATACCGGCCTAAATCACAATTATTTCCATTTAGGGCATCCCATTACAAAATTTCAATTAAAAAATGACAAGTTTTTAATACTACTCTCTAACAAATATCCAGTTTATCAATAAATATTCATTCTCTAATTAAAGTTTAAAGAACACCCCAGTTGCAATTAACTGTTATTTCTTTATCCCTTCTTTAATCAATACCCCACTTTTCACCATTTTCTTTAATTCATGTGTCTGGGTGGGGACAGAGGGTGTATTTGTTTTTTTGGCTGATATCAGTGATGAAGCTATCTTTGGGATGCTTTCTGCTCATGAGCCCTCGCCCTTTTCCTTGGAGAATGATTGATATAATTGGTTGAAAAGGTTAGATGTGATTTATGATTTAAGTAGGGTTTGAGTTTTCATTTGATTTATGCTTGAGAAATAGTAATAATAAAATTTAAGGTGTTGGAAAACTAGGGAGAGAAGTAAGCGTAGAGGTGTATTATTAGCTATATAAATTTAAAATAGCATGACACTGAGTAGGTAGTAGGTACCAGAACATGTTGGTTTGGGGTAGAACAAATTAGAACGGAAAGAGAACCCAACAGAGTGCCTAAAGCTGGCGGCATTGGTTTGTCTTCCTGGTCACCCTTCTAGAACCCAACAGAGTGCCCGGGCATATCATCTGCATTCTTCATACTGTTCTGTCTTTGATACTGTTTTGCACGATTAAAACACTTTCTGTTGAGTATGAGAGCGTATCATGAGATTTCATGAACTTCAAACCGTAACTTCTGGTTGAATTTCCCTTTTTCATCTCCCTCAATCCTCTCCTCAGCTTCCTGATTTAATTCTCTCTTTCAGGAATCACCTCCAGTAATTGGGAGGCCTACTATTCTGTGGACAAATAATCTTGGGTACGTTGCACTCTCTTTCTAATCAGGAACCCTGTATGTTTCGTATATCTCTAAACGTGTTTTCTGCCTGAGATATTGTCGTCTCTTTCCCTGGAGGAATTCTTACTGTGGGTCCTTTGATACCAGTGAAATGATCCAATGGGTTCAATGTGAGGACTGTTTTAAGTGGCGCAAAGTTCCAGCTGATGCTCTTCTTCCTGCTAGATGGGTCTGTTCAGGGAATGTGTGGGACCTAGATAGGTAAAGCAGACCTTTGCTCTACTTTTAAATCTGAATTCCGCAGCTTTTTTTTGTTCCCTACAAAATTTATTGCATAACCTATTGTTCTTTTGGATATAAAAAATAAAATGTAGGGGGTTCTCCTTGTGGCTTTCCTTTTATCTCAAAGTTTTTTGTGGTATCAATTGGTTGACTTTAAGCATTATTAAGCTAAACTTGTAAATTGTAATACTCCATATCTCAGATGTGCATCATGTGTTATTTATTTTTGGTGAATCTGTTTCTAAGAACAGGCAGTGCTTTCTGTTCCTTTTTTGAGAAGTAGAAGCTATGAAATGTAGCACACAAATATAAAGGTTAAAGTCCAACACAAAATGATGATTTAAACTAAAAAAACATGAGCATATTCTCGTAGGTATGTACAAAGTTTGAGCAATAATCCAAGGGAACTTCGTTTGTGCAACTTGCTATTATGATATGTTATTGCATTTAAAGCTGGACATTCAACTGGTTTATTGGTTCTCTCTGCACCAGATCTTCATGTTCAGCAGCTGAGGAATTAGTGAAAGGACAGCTTGAAGATATGTTGCATGATATGAGTAAAGGTATGCGTTTCTATATTCTCGCACATCAGCTATCTAAAAGTTTGTCTTTTCTATACGAGCTTTTTGCGCATTACTTGAACTCTAATTTGGTTATATACCACATTTATTTATGTTCATCATACATGTGTGAGCTATAATTAATTTAACATTCCGTTCTAGAGCTTGATTATCAGCATAAACCAACTCAAATGACTTGTTCAAAATGTCAATGCAGTTTCTGAAGAAAAAGAGACAACTGAACGGGGCGCTGATCTATTAACTCAGGATGGACTTGATACCCTTGCAAATTTAGCAATCCAAGGGGGAGGAGAGGGCCTTCCAGCTCTTGCCGAGACCACGAAGCACCCACGTCACAAACCCGGCTGTGGATGCATCGTCTGCCTTCAACCCCCGAGTGGTAAGGGTTTGAACCACGACCCGTCTTGTGATTGTGTCGTTTGTAGTTCTTTGAAGCGTCGTCACAAAACTCTGATTGAGAGGCGTGATAAGAAACAACTGGAGAGAGAAGCCGAATATGCATCCAAGAACTTGCCACCACAGCAGTCACCTGAAAAGGCCGAATGTGTGAGCAACCAAACCACAATGCGTGAAAATAATGGAAGTAAATGTTCGGATTCCCCTGCAAAAGGTCAAATTGACCTTAATATCCAACCAGATCGGGAGGAAGAGATCTTACCAGGTTCCGAACACCTCATGAATCGCACACCCCTGATTGATGCTGAGATGTTTTTCAGGCAGCAGAGATCTTTGAGCTCCAGTTTAGTCGGAAACTTCAATTCGTCCGAGAAACAGATGCTGCTTAAAGAGATTAGCAGCACAAAGCTCATCAGTTCTGCTCCCGTGGAAGCCTGTAATGAGATTGGCAGCTCAAAACTCAGTTGCGCTCCCATGGAAGGCTGTAATGATATTGGCAGCTCGAAACTCAGTTGCGCTCCCATGGAAGGCTGTAATGAGAGTGGGAGCTCAAAGCTCGTTAGTTGCACTCCCCTGGAAGGTTGTAATGAGGTTGGCAAGCTGAAACTGAGTAGCGCTCCCTTGGAAGGTTGTAATGAGGTTGGGAGTTCAAAGTCCATTAGTTGCACTCCCCTGGAAGACCGTAATGAGGCTGGCAGCTCGAACCTCAGTTGTGCTTCCTTGGAAGGTTGTAATGACATTGGGCGCTCAAAACTCGTTAGTTGCTCTCCCTTGGAAGTCCGTAATGAGGTTGGCAGCTCAAAGCTCATTGGTTGCGCTACCTTGGAAGTTCGTAACGAGCAGACTGATCGCACAGCCACCGATGTCTCAAGTTCTTAAGTAAGCTAAGCATGTTGCAGCAGGGCATTAGTTAGAATTGATATTTTGTGAATTCAGTCTGCTTTGCCTGTGTGTACAGTAAAAGATGCGAAATTAAGGTAGAGTAAGGCAATACAGTGGCTGTTCTTGCATGGGCATGGGCTGGGAAACTAATTTTAGGCTTTAACATCTGTGTTTTTATCAGTTATTTAAACAGCAGCATTTAGCTGGACTAGATATATGATTCTTGTAGAAAGAAATTAAAAGCCTACATACATTACTTTTTTTCTCTGTTTTTTAGGCTTTAGCAGAGGATCAGTTTCAAATATCCGTATGGTAGTGGTACTAGTAGGTTTAACGTGGTGAGGATCACTTTGGCAGGTTGGTTTGCCAAATCGAACGTACATTATTTGCATTTCGCGGGGACAATGTGGATTATTTTGCATTTTGTAGGGTAAAGGGAAAAACTGGCATGAGGATTACATTACAGCATGTCATTTGACTTGCTAGTTGCTACCAATGGTTAAAATAAAAGGTTTGTTAGGATTTGGAATTTTTAGAAGTACAATAGTCTTGATTTGAACATAATCCATCAATTTTGGTCATAATTAAGTCTTCATTCATCTACTTGCTATATACGAGCTTCCATTAATTCAGAGGATTAATCGGAAAAACCCATGGATATAAACTGACACTAATTCTTTCAACTGGGAGAGATCCAGTTTCTTTCCAGTTTTAACTTCGGATCTCAAACAAATCCCAATAACATTCCAAAGATGAGTGAAACTAACAGTCGCTCATCATCCAAGGATTTTGTAGAATCCAACAACCATGCCAAGTTGGGGGACATTGAGTCTGGTCGGTTAGGGGCCGACCGCAACCCTCATGCCATGGACGGGTTCAACCAAGAAATCGACATTGTGAAGGAGGATATAGAGCAAATGGAGAAGCTCTACGCCGCGTTGATTCAAACCAGTGACGAAATGAAAGCTTCGAGCAGCGCCAAAATCTTGATGGAGCTTCGTACCCGGACTAATACGAATCTTGATCAAATCTTGAAGCTGGCCAGGCAAATCAACAAGAAGTTTGATGGGCTTATTTTGACAAATGCAGCCCAGCGAAAGAACGTTGCAGGGAGTGGGGATGGCTCTGCCGACGATCAGGCCCGTTCGTCTATGATATCCGCCCTTGGAGAGAGCCTGAAGGAGATGATGGTTAGGTTCCAGGCCCTGAGGGTCCGAGTGGAAGCCGATAATAGGCAGGTCATTGAGAGCAGGTATATTTGCATGCAATATTGATATTTCATCAATCCATTGATTTGATGATCTAAGTCAATTTTGTGATTGCCCTCTACATGTAAAATTAGAGAGTTATTTTGCCTACCTGGATGGCAGGACGCTGCTAGTCCGTTCTGCAGTCAAACTGTTTAAGTCATTTATATTAATTCTCTAATATCTCGTTGTTGAAGAAAAGTTAAAAATATTGGTGTAATCATGTCTATGACAGGTACTTTTCCATAAACGGGGAGAAGGCGACGGAAGAAGCAATCGACAATTTGGTGGCAAACTCAGACCTGGACGACTTACTCTGCGAATCCATTCAAGAACATGGCAAAGGCACCGTTCTTGACGCGGTGGCAGAGATCCAAGAGAGGCGCGATTGCATGAAGGAGACCCGAAAGAATTTGATGAACCTCCACCAGATTCTCCTGGGAATGGCGACTCCAATGGAAATGCCGGTACGTGTAGCAGCTAATCCTTCAGAGACACGTCAGGCAGCACAGCCAAATGCTGCAGCAGCAGCTGCTGCTGCTACTGCCAAGGCGAACGGGTTGAAGAAGTTAAATGATTACGAGAAGGAGACGAGGAATCAGGCGTATATCGCCCTTGCGATTGCTTTGGTGGCCTGTATGATCCTCATTTCGCTGTATCTCAAGTTTGAGAGCAGGCAGGATCAAGATTGGACTGTACAAGATCCGGGAACCTCCCCGAGAAGAGTTTAAGGGTGGTTTTAGGTATAACTATAAACACTGATTAATACAATGAACGGTTAGACCGATTGAACCGGGTTTTTTTTATTAGGGGAAGTTATACGCGGAGTCTCCCGACAATGTCGAAATCCAAGTGATCGACTGGGGATTTAGATGAGTTGAGCAGATTATACAAGTGAATCAGAGACCTTGTTTCACTCCCATTCCGTGTTTCTTAAACATTCTATAGAAATTTGGAAAAGCCATCTTTCAAACTGGACTGTACGGATTAGTAAGATTAGCTTAACTAGTACTTGCTAATTATTCACGCATTAATTATAAGAGTATTTATGGTTTACAATTTGCATTGATGCTTTTGAGCCTTCGTATAAACTCCTACTATCAACGAGTTTCGTCAAACATACCACTATGACACTACCATTCTAAATTTATTTTATGCTACTTTAAGTCTTTAAGCACACCCATTTGATGCTTGCAGCTTTAGCATTTTGATGTGTTTTTTCAAATCAGATGTGTCTTTTTTTTTTTATTTTTCAAAAGCCATAAATGTAAGAAACAAACAATAAGACGCAAGTTTCATCATCAAAGTTGCATATAGAGACTGGAAACTTCACTACTGTATATCTACATTCAAAACAACACTTCACTTCACTATATATTTACAATGAAATACAACAATTCACACAATCAATTCACTTTTTCACAATCCACAGTAATAATCAAAATTCATATAAAACCAAATGGTAAATCTTAATAAAAGGATGGAAAGGAGTATAAATAAACACTTCTTAGACTCTGTTTAGCAAAAGCTTATCAGCTCGATAAACTTATTTTCGTAATAAGACTGTTACGTGAACGCCTAGCTTGTAGCTGAAGCTTGTTCATGAAACTTATAAAAAAATAAGCTAGCTGATTTGTTTTTATAAATCATATTTAACAAATCAGCTAGCTTATCGGCTAATTTATATACTAAATACTTTTATAAAAATCAACTAGTTTATCATCTACTCAATCAGCTACTCCCTCCGTCCCGTAAAACTTCATACATTTGTCATTTTAAGCGTAACTTCATACATTATCAAAGGAAGCTTCACACCAACAAATAATAAACAATCTCAACTTTACACTCAAATTACACATTTTGCCACTAAAAGTACACTTTTTACACATTTTCTATATTCTATCATTACTTTAACTTTTCGCAACCCTAATGTATGAAGTTCTGCTGACGGAGGAATAAACTACAAACTATCGGTATCATTAGTTTTCTTCATAGGTTTGCAGAATTAAATAGTCAATTGGGCTCAAGGCTAAATAAGAGTTGGGCTTTTACGCCAGCCCAGGTCCATTATGGGTTTGCCGCTAAAATGGGGATAATTATCCGCAGCAATTTATTCACCCTTCCTTCTAGCTCTTAATTGAATTGAACCTGAGAATTGTGATTCACAATACTTGGTGCTTGTTTCTCCACCAGGTTAGCCAATTACTCCATTTCCGATTCTCTGTTCATGTTCCTTCAAATCATTCGCTCTCTTTTGATTTAGCTCTTCTATTTGTTACTTCGCCATTTTCGAATTTCAGTTGCAATTTTGTATCATTGTACACGAAGCAATTTTCAGCCACAATGAGTTGCTTGATGAATTTTCTAGATAGATCATTTATAGAAATTGAATTTCATAGAAATGGATATGTCTGTGTGCTTAATTTCATCAGATTGGGTGCCTTGTGCTTCCATGGGTTAGGATTTGACAAAAGATCAGGCGAATGAACCATGTGGTCTGCTGTTGCATGTGTATCTATGACCCAAAGACTATTGAGCTTATCTCATGACTGGCTGAGTGCAGAATATATACTTAGTAGAGACACTTAAGATGAATGGGCAAGTGATGAACATGATAAGGGATCTATATAACCATAGGTGTAACTCGAGAGAGTTTCTAATCATACGTGGTTGTGCATTAGGAGACTGGAGGCTGTTAATTTGACGTCTTACTTTTCTCTCTTTCATAACATATAAAAAAATTGAAGAGATGAAAGTAAGTGCAATTAGGATGTTCTGTTGTTTTTAGTTCTTGAAGTGAGAGATATAGGTGCATGACATTCTTCAAGAGGACAGAGGGTTAAGTTGGACAGAACTTGTGCCAAGTTTGGGAGCACTGGTTAGTTTCATTAAGTTGCTTATGAGCTTGATGCATAGCAATTAACTTTGACTTGTAGCAGATTTGCTTGGATGTTAGAATTTAATAAGTAGAGTCCTCATTACATCCTCAGCAACTGTTCTCCCGTGCATTGTAATCTAATATACGCTATAGATCTACGCGCTACTATTTTATAATTTGGATCTCACTCTTGAAGACAATTAATATGACCTTGCATAGAAGCATATCAAGTTTTTGCTGTTCTCCTGGGTAATCTATTACCTGTGTTTTCTAAGTTAGGATTGTGTGGGAAGTTTGATCTGATCTCCCAAACTACAAATTTTTACTTTGCATTTATGCCATGTTGTTTGTTTTACAGCTCTAAATGACATTACTTCCGCCCGCCTATGATAAACTCCCCATTTTGCCATTTTAGTTGTCCCATACAAAGTTTCCCAATTCCATTTTTGATACTCCTCTTAACTAATAGCCACACAGTACATTCATATTTACAACTTTACCAACTCACCGTCTATTTTTTATTCATTTTTTTATATTTTCTTTTCTTATATAATACTCAACTTTCTACTTTAACAACCTACTATCAATTTTTTTGTTCTTTATTATGTTTCCATTAAATAATGTTCAATCTTCCATTTTCCCTTCTTTTGTTGACCAATAAAGCAAACGAGAAGCTATTATTGGGATGAAGGATGTATATGAATAACCTTGAAGTCCAGAAGCAAATACATTTTGACAACATAATCTTTTTCTTCTTTTTTATTTTTATTATTTATTTTTGGTTATGGACCCCTTTCTCCTTTTAACCTCTTTTTTTCTTTAATGCGTTTAGATGCCATTTCAGCTCTCCACTTCCTTGATACCTAAGTTTCTTCCTATTAAAACCTTTGGCAAAATCATTCTAGAACTCATCAACCCATATCTGCCATGGTTGACAACTTGACATTCAATCTCTACTCTACCTCCTTTGTGTTTTTTCTCAGTACCTAACTTATTGTGCTTTTACAGCGGCAGGTTTTGCTTTTAAACATTCATCTACTCTTCCTCTTTGTTCGCACTGACAGATTCCTGACAATGATTAAACTGTTCGATTCTCACTGTCACCTTCAAGATTCACAAATTTATCATCTGGCCCCTAAACTTATTCAGAAAGCAATTGATACTGGTGTTGTACGTTTTGCTGTAAATGGAGTATCTGAAAAGGACTGGCACTTAGTGAAGGAGATGGGTGACAACTATCCTTGTGTAGTTCCAAATTTTGGCCTGCATCCCTGGTATGTATTGGAAAGAACTCCTACTTGGCTAAATACACTGAAGGAGTTCCTTGCAGCTAATCCTTCTGCAGCAGTTGGAGAGATTGGTTTGGACAAAGGTTCTCAAGGGAAGAAGATAGATTTCTCGGAGCAAGTTGAAGTTTTTCGCCAGCAGCTTCAACTTGCTAAAGAGTTAAAAAGACCAGCATCTGTCCACTGTGTGCGTGCTTTTGGTGACCTTCTCGACATACTAAAGTCATCAGGTCCATTTCCTGATGGTGTTATATTGCATTCTTATCTCGGTTCTGCTGAGATGGTTTCGGAGTTCTCCAAGCTCGGGGCTTACTTTTCCTTTTCGGGGTTTCTCATGGCAATGAAAGAAAGCAAGGCCAAAAAGATGTTGAAGTCTGTTCCCCCTGAAAGGATTTTGTTGGAGACGGATGCACCAGATGCTAGACCAAAATTATCAAATCCGGATTCTCTCTTTTTGGTTGAAAAAGAAAATTCTGATGCGAAAGAGTTTACTGGGGATAACAAGTCGGTTGATGACAGTGCAGCTTCACCACCACCTGAAGAAAACCTTAACCATCCTGCTAATATCCACCACGTACTTGCTTATGTTGCTCATTTACTAGGGATGGAAGAAAAAGAACTGGCTCGAATAAGCTATCATAATGCAGTACGCCTCTTCTCTTATGAGGGTTCAAAGATACTGCAGGAAGGTAATATTTATTTGTTATCTACTTCCCTCAGAAGATTTTGGTTTGACATTCAGGACTCTTTACTGTGTGCACATGAGCATAACTACTGATGCGAGGAGGTCAAAATTAAACTGAACAGGTCCTTATCAAACGATAACTTATTAGGAGCAACTACATCTACCTAGGTAGTATATTTTCTGTATTAGTGGTCCGTATCTTAACACCCAGAAAACCTTCTCATTTTGTAAAACAATAATAGTTACCACCCGTTTTATTTTGATTACATTTTAAACATTATGTGTAAGCAAATGACAAATGATTTCTTTACTGCCTTTATTTACAAAACCTTAAATTTTGCCTCTCCGTGCATCACATCAAGTAATTGGTGGAATTGATTTTTAGGCGCTCGAAATCCTTCCCAGTTACTTTTATTTCTTGTCATTTTATTGTTTTCATTGGACGTGATTGCTTATAACTCGTGGTTATTCTGCTACAGGGGAATAATGAAATTGTTGATCTTGAACCACCAACATCGGAAAGGTAAACCAGGGAGGCTGGGAAGGCAGGCAGTAGCCAAATACTATTTTGTGTCTGTAAGTAACGTTAACAACTGATGCAACTACATACTTTAGTGTGTCTCAGTGTAGTTTTATGTTTTTTTTAGTTTTATTATCCATAAAAATATTTCAATACCCAAAATATACATTTTTCAACTATTTTCATGAAATATTGATAGTCATAGTTACAAACAGCAATAATTTTGGGAGAAGTCTTTGTGACAGATCGTGAACTGTCCCCAACAATGAGAATGCAAAACTGGCCTAAGATCTTTGTCAAATTTGCTAGACCACCAATATTATGAAAGAGGAAAAATGAAGTGGCCTTGTTAGCTTAAAGGAAAGAATTAAGAAATTAGTCTTGATCGCTTACCGGCCGGTATTTGCAGAAGAGTGCATCTTAAGTTAAAGCATGACATCAGGATAATCAGGGATTGAATAATTAGTCTGGCTCGCTATTGTACTTGAGTCACAAAGCTATCTACGCAGTTAAATCTTTTGAAAAGAACAATCTATTGAGATTCTGATGTATGTTCCTTTGTTTTGCTTGTGGCATGTAGGTTGTTGCTGATTTACTTCCTCAAGCTTATTCGTTGTATGCATCTTACTTGGTTAACATAAATACATCACACCAAGGCTGAGGAAGGATATGATAACATTAAGTTGAATTTTACTTATATTTTATAACAAAAAATTATATCATTGCAATTTATTCAATTTGGAAAAATAATTATTAATTTTTAAAATTTACACAGGAGTATCCCATATCCAGATTCTAGTTTTATTTACAAGATATAGGAGGAAAACAATATGTCAAGTCCTTTATGCAAAAATGTGCTCTATATAAACACCTCATGTCAAGAAGAAAGTCACAAGACTTGTAACACAAAGCAGATATTTGTGTCTTGTACAATGAAGATCTCCATAAGCTCTCTTTCTGGAGTTGTTTTACTCTTGCTCCTGCTTTCTACGGGTCATCTATCCAAGTTCCATTAATTTAACATAATCATTGTTTGTTTTTGTTATTGTCCGGTTGTACTTGAGTCAAAAAGCTCTTTGCGCAGTTAAATCTTTTGGAAAGAACAATTTATTGAGATTCTTATGTTATTTCCTTTGTTTGCTTGTGGCATATAGGTGGTTGTTGATTTAATCCATCAAGCTAATTCATTGTATACATCTTAATTGATTAACAGAAATACATCACATCAACGCTAAGAAAGGATATGATAACAGTACGTTGAACAAGGAAGGATATGATAACAGTACGTTGAACAAGGCTGTGGAAGGATATGATAACAGTACGTTGAACAAGGCTGTGGAAGGATATGATAACAATACGTTGAGTAAGGATGGGGAAGGATATGATAAGGGGTTGAAGCTTTGCTTCCGAAGAAGTACGAAGAGGAAAAGAGGGTGCCTATTCAATTTTCAATGCCTTGTTCCTTGCATTAAGGAGCTTGCGCTAGGAGGATCGTGCAAAGGGTTTTTCATCAGGAAGTGTTACTGTAACAGGGTTTGTATATGACATTATGATGAATGTCACATGCTCACAATATTTAATACACCCACTAAAAGTAACGAATGAGTAATCAACTTGGATTATTTCGAAGAGTATTAGCACACTCATAATCTGGACGTGTCTCATCATTACTCAAACAAACCCAACAAGAGTTTTCCGAGTATAAGCACGCTCGTAAGAACTGTGACAATAACCCTCTCAACTAGGGTTGTTCATTTTGGTAACGGTATACCGAACCGTACCGAAAACCGAAAATTTCGGTAACAATATTTACATGAACTGAAAACCGAACCGGAAGGTAATTTTCGGTTCGGTATTATTATCTGAAAAGTTTGATGTGATGATTTTACCCAAAAACCCCAAATTACATAATTCGAGCAAAAGAACTCCTCCAAACCGGTATTAATTAACAGGGGGTTGAACGAAACGAAGCCTAAAGCATATATAACAAAAATGCAAAATGAGTAATGAATCTTCCTCCCCCATCTCCTGTTTTGCCTTCTTGGGTCTCGTATTTACAAACGTGGCATATATGAGGATTACCCATTTTCTTTTCTCTGTCTTTCTCTTGGGGTTATTGGACAGTCGAACTCACAGATTACCTAGAGATGGGGCTGGTCGACAGCCATCGGAACTCAGAAGACGAGGCTTGGTGCCGAAATGGAAGAGGCGTGTGAACTGCGTGTGATTGTGAGTTGTGACAGAGGACTTGGTCATTAAATTCATCAGCATCTTCTTTCTCTTCTATCGACTCAGAAGACTTGGTCATTACCAGGTGGATTTTCCATGTTCATTTCTTACGTTTTCAAAATGTTTATTTAGCATTTGAAGATCCATGGTAGCTAAGTATCAACATTTTCAATAGCAACCCTTTCATCTCAAAGCATTATGAAAGAGTACTAATTGCTTTATACACAAGTTGTTTGTTCGACAAATGATCTCCAAGCACTTTTAGTCCGAAATCTACAGAGCAGCAGTTTCAAAATTGGTTGTGGAGATAGCTAAGGATTTCCAATGGGGTAAGGTGGTAGTTGAGGGTGATTGCGCATTAGTAATAAAAGCGATGAACTCGAACCAAAGGAACTTTGAGCCAATGGGTCATTTGATTGAGTAAGGGTATGTCAAACGCTTTACTAAATGCATTATACTTTTTCAACATTGCATAATGCTCTTTATTTATTAGAATTCATCCATTTCGGGGATCGAACCCGTGACCTCTTGGGTACGGAGTGTCTCAACTTGCCACTCGGTTACAAACGCTTTGACTTTATTAGAAATATTATAAGTGGTTCCATTTTTTTTTTACCAACCCCAAATATTTTAATGTATATGAATTTATATACTTGATAATACCACAAAACATAAAAAGTTTTATAAAAGAAACCATGTTGAACATGTATTGGCCGGAATATGGCAGCGATCATAAATATGAGGATGTGTGTACTGTTTTAGTTTGATTCTTAAAATCGTTAATGATATTCTATTATGTTAAAATTAGCCAAAATTTAGTTAAAAAAATTAAAAAATTGAACGAAGAGTCCAAACAAACTGTAGGCTGTCAAAATATACGTTCTGGAAGCGCGTTGGCTGCTAGGCGTGATATTGTAGGGATGGAGTCGGGTGGGATATTTGGAATTTCGGGATCGGACAAAATTTTCACGTCATCCCAATCCCATCCCAAATAAAGTCAGATTTTTTTCGGGATTGGACGGGATTTCGAGATCCCATATATTTTGAAGAATTTTTACCACACTCTCGATAATTTTGGACAACCATTTATAATTTAACAAATACTAATTCACAGTAAACATAATTATACAATCCTACTTTTATATAGCTTTAAAAAGCAACTTGCACCTCTATATGCACAACCAAACAAACTAAGTTAATACGAATTCAACTCAGACCACAAGTTAACTTGTTTTGTAACTTTGTTTGTTTTTTCATAGGTTAAACATACAACTGATAGTTAAATAAACAAGTGGCACCCCAACATTAATCTCAACCATATAATTAAAAAAGAAAAAATCCTAAAAGAGTTGTCGTTTCTGTGTAATATATAGTAGTATTGATTATTTATTGATTTACTCATTATTACATTTGGGATCCCAATTCCAAATGGGATGCAAAATCACCCAATCCAGTCCCAAATTTATACTATATGAAAATTCGGGAATTATTCCAATTAATTAGGATAGGGAATTTCGGGATAATTCCAATCAGGATTCGGAATTTTTCCAAAATATCATATTAAACCCCCACCCCTGTCAGATTGTCGTTGCAGCCAGGCGGTCTGTCTGGCAGCCTACACGCTGCCAGAATGTATATTGTCAGTCTTTTTTTTTCCTTTAAATTTTGATTTCCTTTTCCAACTAAAGTGTAGCCAATCCCAACATTACAGTGTATGTATGTATAAGAGTTGTGAAATTGAATAATTAATTTAAATTAAATTGAACTCATTTATAATATATATATGTAAATTAAATTTTAATTGCAAAAAATAACATTTACTCTTTAATTAAATTACAAGTCTAATTCTATCACCAACAAAATCAATTCATCATTAAAACAAAATACAATATTTCATCCACAAGTAAATTCAAATCCGTAATTCAACCCCAATAAAATCAATTCATCATTAGAAAAAAACAACGATAACTAATATTTCTTCTCCATCTTCTCCAATTAAATTAAAACAAATTAATCCGTACTAACCTAAACTCTTATTAAACTCGGAAAATCCGGTATCAGAAACACCATATTACTTAACTTCATATTTTTTTGATAACTAGGTGTCGCAATAGCACCCGTAACGTGTTCTAGTAATAACCATTACACTAAAAAAAAAAAAAAAAAACTAAAATTAATAATTCGGCCAATTCATCGATGGAATGAAAGTGAGAAACTCAGGATCAGGCCAATACTTGTACATCATTATTTTTCTTAATGTCTTATGGTACTCCCAAGTATTTGCTTTCAAATATTTGCGACTGAGGGTTTTATGAAAAAAAAAAAACAATGGGACCATTTGCGATTGAGGGTTTTATGACCAAAAAAAAAAAAAACAATGGGAACAATATTAATATTTTTTATTGGAGTATTAATATAAATGACTAGATTTCACACCTTTCTACAAGTTCGAGCTTTTAGATGAGATGGAATTCTATCATGGCATCAGAGACTCTAGCTCACGCCCACGAGTGCGGGGAGTATTGAAGTATTAATATAAATTACTAAATTCCACACCTCTTTACAAGTTCGAGTGCGGGGAGTATTGAAGTATTAATATAAATGACTAAATTACACACCTCTCTACAAGTTCGAACTTTTAGATGAGATGAAATTCTATCATTTTTAATAAATAAATGATATTTTGCAATATCATGTTAAAGAATTGTCATGTATGTAGAAAAAGAAGTGTCCAACATTTATTAAAAAATGCATTGCATTTAACATCCCCGTCGAAGGAACACGAGCTATAGCACCTGATTTTGCGTCCCTAAAGTTGAGTTGGGCTCGACGAAATGCGAACTGATTAGCTCATAGCTAGATTAGCTTATGAATGTAATATTAGTGCTTATGACTCAGTCCTGCCGTTTGATTCTGATGAAATGCTGCAACACTCTTTTGATGAAATGCTGTAACACTCTGTTTTGTTCTTGATTTTAATGAAATCTGTTTTAGCCTAAAGAAAAAGAAATAATCCAAGATGATTACTCATTCATTACTTTTAGTGGGTGTATTAAATTGTGAACTGTGACCACGTTGCATTCATCATCAACAAAACGTTTTACAATAACACTTCCTGAACAATGGAAGCCCTTGGCACTCAAATCCTACCGCAAACTCTTTCAGGCAAGGAATAAGGCATTGAGCATCGAAGAAGCAAAATCCTCTCTTCCTCGCACTTGGTGTCATGCAAAGCTTAAAGTACTTACTGTTGTCATACCCTTTCCCACTCTTGTTCAACGTAGTGTTATCATATCCTTCCCCAGACATGTTCAACGTACTGTTATCACATTCTTCCCCAGTCTTGTTCAACGTGGTGTTTTCGTATCCTTCCCCAGCCTTGTTCAATGTACGGTTATCATATCCTTCCTCAGCGTTGGTGTGATGTATTTCTGTTAATCAATTAAGATGTATACAACGAATTAGCTTGAGGAAGTAAATCAACAACAACCTACATGCCACAAGCAAAATATATATAAGAATCTCAATTAATCATCATTCTTTCCAAAAGATTTAACTGCGTAAAGAGTTTTGTGACTCAAGTACAACCGGACAATGACAAAAACAAACAATGATTATGTTAAATTAATGGAACTTGGATAGATGACCCCTAGAAAGCAGGAGCAAGAGTAAAACAACTCCAGAAAAAGAGCTCATGGAGATCTTCATTGTAAGAGACACATATATCTGTTACACACAAGTTTGTGACTTTCTTCTTGACATGAGGTGTTTATATAGCATATTTCTGCATAAAGGACTTGATATCTATATTGTTTTCCTCCTATATCTTGCAAGTAAAAAAAGTTTATTAAGTGCTACAAAGATTAATGAGGAGCAAATTAATATAATTCAATGATGTCACAAGGAATAAATTTTCGAGGTTGGGATTAAAAGCTAGCGAGCTTTATTATTCAATCCCTGATTATCCAGAGTTAGTGATTTAATATAAGATGCAATCTTCTGCAAATACCAGTAAGCGATCAAGACTAATTTATTTATTATTCTTTCCTTAAGCTAACAAGGCCACTTTATATCATTATTCCTCTTTCATAATATTGGTGGTTCAGGCAAATTCGACAAAGATCTTAGATCAGTTTTGCATTCACATTGTTGCAGACAGTTCATAATTTTTATATTATTATATATATAAATATATATAAGTGTACAACTATTAGAGTTGTATAATTTAGTATTTAATTTAAGTTAAATTGAACGTATTTGTAATATATATGTAAATTAGACTCTAATTACAAAAAATCAACATGTCTTATTCATTCTAATTCTAACCCTAACGCAACTCCACCAAAATCAATTCATCATTAAAAAAAACTCAATTTATCTTATTCAATTAAATTTCAAGCCCTAAATCAACCACAACATAATCAACCCATCAAAAAAATCTTATCGAGTTAAATTCAAAGCCCTAATTCAACCCCAACAAAATCAATGCATCATTAAGAAAAAAAAACATCAAAGATAACCAATATTTCTTCCATGCCTTCTTTAATTAAATTGAAACAAATCAATTCACACTAATCCAAACCTTAATTCAACTCAAACAAAGACAATTCATTATCAGAAACAACGATAGTACTTACCTTCATATACTTTTTCTATTATTTGTAACTAAATATCACAATAACACGCGTATCGTGTTCTCACATTCTAGTCTATCATAAAAGACTAATAATTGAGGTAAAATTGCGTATACATCCCTACATAATTAATTGCAAAATTACAGATAAACCCATATCAAATTACTGTATAACATATGAACCCCTGTCGTTAAAAAAGTAGGTAATGGATGTTAGTTAGTCAAAGTCAAATGATTATTATATTTTATTAATGACGTCATAATCAGATTTGTTCTTCCAAACATACCCCTAGGGGGTTTAAATGGAATTAACTAAAACTGAAAATGAAACGTAAAATGGAATGAATGTGTTGGTTGTTTCTTGTTATTTTAGCATGAACCTGAAATATTAAGACAATATTTATATGATATTTCATACAAGAAGGCCAAATTGATGTATTTTTATTCCATAAAGTATCAAGTGTACCTGAAAGGGGTTAGTAATAAAAAGGGAAATTTCCATATACCCCCTACTAGATGCCCTCTTCTCATATTAGTCCCTTCTAGTTGAACAATTACATCCAGATCCAAATATCTGTCAACAATTACATATAAGTCCAAATGGTCAACTCTGTAATGACATGTACAGTGGTTTTGCTGATGTGGTTTACCACTAGGTGGTTTTGGACTATTAAATTGATTTTTTGATTTTCTTAAATTATATTCAATTATTTATTTATTTTACCATGGACCTATATGTAATTTAACGTTTTAAACATTTACATTTTTCTTACCAACTTCTATTTCATTACAGAATAAACGATTTTTAGATAACTCCTCAACTTCTATTTCATTACAAAATAACCCCAAATGATTTTTAGATAACACCCCCCCCCCCCCCCAAGTTTTTTTTATTGCTAAATTACCCAATCAATATTGTAAAATAACCCCTTAAAAACTCATAATTTCCAAACACAAACACCAATAACCTCCATTGAAGACCCATTTGAAACTTTTAAAAAGCTTGAAATGGGTCTCTCATGAGACCCATAATAGCTCCGTTCTCCGATTGGAGCTTCAAAACAGCTTCAATGGAGCTGTTTTATACAGCTCCATTGGAGTTGTTTGTACACCTCCGATGGAGCTGTAAAATCAGCTCCCACCAGAGCTGTTAAGAGTAGGGGTGCACGTTCGGATTAATTCGATCCAATCCGATCCGAAGTTCGGATCAATCCGAAATTTCGGACCACTAAAAGCTCAATTCGAAATCCGAACCGAACGATCGGATCGGATTTCGGATTAATCCGAAAAAGTTCGGATTTAATCGGATTTAATCCGAACTTTAATTTAAAAAAAAACTGAAATAGCATTTCGAGCCAGATTAAATACTAGTTCAGTAGTTCCACATTCAAAATAAACAAAATAAAGTTCACAAGTTTACTTCAAGTCCAAAACAACAAATACGAAAAGTTTGGAGTTCATGTTCTAGAATAACGACTAGTCGATTACATTATTTGAAGTAAATTCAGTAATGAATGAAAACCTTATCATTAGCTTTCTATTTTGTATTTTGAGAAGATGGAGTCATGTTTAGGGATTTGGAGGATTTGGGATTTGGTTTAGGTTTAGCCGTTTGGGAAATGGGAATGAAGGGTTAACTTTCTATTTTGTATTTTGTTTGGCTGAATAGGGGAAAAATATATATATATTTTTTAATTAATTCGAATTTTCGGATTAATCCGAAAATTCGACGGATCGGATCGGATTAATTCAAAAATCTTCGGATCTAAAATATCATAATTTGTAATCCGATCCGAATGCATCGGATCGGACCGGTTTTTCGGATTTCGGATTTTATGATCACCCCTAGTTAAGAGCTCCGGTGGAAGCATTTTCGGAGCTCCAATGGAGGTCAATGAATGTCCAATTAGAGTTCTATTAATTGTGTACAAATCGGTGTCTTTGCTTGTTGGGTCGGAGTAGGTGGTGGTAGATATTTGGAGGTGGTGGGTAAAGATTTGAGGAGGAGGAGAAGAAGAAGAAGAAGAAAGAAAGAAAGAAAGAAAGAAAGAAAGATGGAGACGAAAAAGATGCAAGGAAGAAGAAGGGGTTGTTTTTTATTTTCCTCTTTTAATATTTAACATTTTACTTTCTCTATTTTAGTTTTTCAATTCCTTTTCCACTTGGACAACAAATATTCCACATGGATAGTGGTTTTATCCTTGGTCAAACTTGAACAGCGGTTTTGGACCTAGGTGTAATAAATTAAACAATAGGGACTAATGTGTAATTGTAAGATCTAACAGGGGTACTATATGAAATTCACCCAAAAAGTAATAAAAATATTTAGCCAATAGTTATGTAAACTTCATATAAGAATGGTATTGGAGTCGTGCCAACCTAAAGCCCATAAGGGGTGGGTGGTTGGTCGGACCATGGTGCGGCGGGGATGTCGCACAATTCGAGAGGAGTGAATGTAACGCCCCAAAGTTTCAAGTCAAGTCCAAACAACTTAAAGGGATCGAGAACGCTACTCATACCAACAAGGTGCACCTTTATTTTCGGAAATCCATCTATAAGAACTCCAAAGTTAAGCGTGCTTGCTCTGGAGCAATCTTATGATGCATGACCAACTGGACAATCTCCTGGTTCGCGCACAAGTGAGGACAAAGTGCGCGGGAAAGGATATGTGTTGGTACAGTGGGACCAGCATATCACCGGGAGAGCTGCCCATGAGTAACCGCGCCGGCCCAAAGGGTCGGGGCTCGGCCCATTAGTGTTCTGGGTCGTTACACCTATATAGTTTGCATGATCCTCTCACAAGTGGTGTGGGATATTCTAACACCTATATAGTTTGTATGATGCCCTCACAAGTGATGTGGGATATTCTAACACCTATATAGTTTGCATGATCCTCTCACAAGTGATGTGAGATATTCTAACACGCCCTCCATGAGTAGGTTGCGGTTTGTCTGCTATACACGTAAAATCATAATAGCCATTAACACGCCCCCTCAGGAGTAGGTCACGGTTAGTCGGCTTTGCATGTGAAATCATGATAACCATTTTTGGGTAAATTGAAATTATCATCGGCTGAGGCACCTATCATCAACTTGGGTCTGCTCTGATACCATGATAGAATTCAATCTCATCTAAAAGTTCAAACTTGTAGAGATGTGTGGAATCTAGTGTGGCCGGATTCAACCTCTTTAGGAGGTCATTCGAGTGGAAAGTCAATATGGAACGGATATTATTTCAGTGGAGATTTGAACCCAAGTGGGTGTGAGTCGGAGGCTCTGATACCTTATTAAGTTGAGTCATCATCTCCTTGAAAGGCCTTGTTAAGGAGAGAATGTTATATACAACTTATATGTAATTTGCATAATCCTCTCACGATAGATGTGAGATATTCTAACAAGGACCGTTGAATTTAATTTTGACCTCCTCTCATTAGTAGCTAGTTATACTCATGTGCACAAAGTAAAGGGTCCTGAATGTCAAACCAAAATTTTATGAGGGAAATACATAACACATAAATATTACCTTCCAGCAGTATCTTTGAACCCTCATAAGAGTAGAGGCGTGCAACATTCTGATAGGATTAAATGAAAAAGTAAAATGAGAGAGAAAAGAATTTGCAAAATGAGAAAATTTACTTGAGTTTGAATAGTATTCATATTAAGAATTAAGGGTACAGTTTTGACTGAATTAGGGCCCAGCAAAACTAGTAATTGGTAATTTGGAAATTAATCGATAGTGATTAATTTGATAGCTAAATAGGTAGTTGAAAAGCTAACTGAATAGGTAGCTGATTAACTAGCTGAAAAACTAGTTGCTTTTAATGTAGGTGTTTAGCAAATTAGCTGATAAGCTGGCTGGTATTTTATAAAATGACATAAAAGGGCATTACTCTTATTTTTCTAAATAATAGTACATCACATTTTTGTCTAATTATTTTAATATATATTTAATGTACTTTTCACCGCCACTTTAATAACATCATTGAAAATTATCAGAAGTTGAAAATAAATATTCATTGAGCATTCTAACTTAATACGGAAAAAAATTTAGCAACTTATGCAAGTTGCAAACAAGTACACAAAATGTATAACAAAGGTTCCAACAAATATAAAATGTAAGTTGTTTATTGAGAAAACTAACTAAGCTAGATCATCACTTTCCCATATCAAATCTGCAATGCTGTCACGAATTACATTCATCTCAGCAGATGTTTCTCTTGATTTTTCACGGTTGGTGGCACTAGCAGTGTCAGGGAGTTCTTCAAAGGGTATATAATCCGGATGGCTCTCAAGTACATTAAATATTAGATCATCTTCTGAGTGTATCCTAATGTAATTATGTAAAGCAACCGAGAGGCGATGGAACACAGAACGGCACTGCAGTAAAAGATATAACACGAGAATAATACTAACGATTGGTTTTACTTTATTTAATTTAGGTTAGGGATATTTTCGGAATAAAAAGATAACAAGTAGTTTTTTTTTTTTTTTAAAAAGCTAATCTGGGTAGCTTCTTCAACCAGTTAGCTGATTTAAAAAGTTGCACGTTCAATGAAACTTTTCTAGTCGATGTTAAAAAAAGCTTTAATGGAATTGAAAACCATTTGGAAAAGTAGGTAAGCAGTCTGAGTTCAAACAATAAACAAGGGCGAATTATATCCAGACCCCATTTAGATGTCATAATTACATATTAGTATTACTTAATCGAACAATTACACTTTTAGTCCAAGAATTTGACCAAATTCGAATTAAAACCTGAAAAGTCAATTTTGCCCCTCTCAGATTATTGGATTTTGAAGGTTGCCAAACAATGACACATTTGACAAATTGTAATTCAAGTCCAGGATATCTAATTTTTTATATATGTGACCATAAGATTCCAAAAAAACTCAAATAAGGCCCCAAACTTCTATTTTAATTTGTAAATTATCCCCAATTTCAATCCTAGATCAAATATATACTTTAAACATCAAAATCGAAATCCAATAACAACTCCGATTGGACTTTAATCGGAACTGCAACAGCTCCAAAATCGGAGCTGCTACAGTTCCGATTTCGGAACAAAATAGCCACTTGATGTTCTTTACATCTTCACCAAACGAAAAGGCGGGAAAATCCAAAAATCAGAACAATGGTAATCACCAATCACTCACTTTCTTCTTATCTTCACCGTATGTTTCTATCTGAACAGTCCAGTCAATCATCACTAGTTCGCCACGACAAAGGACCATTCTCAGAACCCTAAATACTACTGTACGAATTGTGGACCAAGCTTTTGGTCCTTTTTCCTCGTCAGCTTCGATCCCAACAAGTAATGCCAAAACAGTGTTCGTGTTGTCAATATCATCGTGTATAGACCTCCAGAGAGGTATATTATAAGTTAGGGTTAATGTTTATGATTTCTGTAATCTGTTTGCTCAATCATTTAATTGTGGTTTCTTGGATTGTATATCATGTTGTGCGCACTTGTCTTGGCGATTTTACTTTTTGAAGGTGTGTGTTCCACCAGTGTGACATATGATAGCAAGGCACTGGTGATTGATGGGAAAAGGAGGATTCTGCAGTCAGGTTCTGTGCATTATCCCCGAAGTATGCCGGAGGTTAGCACGGGGTTTCGTTTCTGCCTTTGTTTGATTCATCATTGTTGGTCTAATGCATTAAAGAACCTGCTTCTTAGTTATTTCTCCTTTTGCATATAACATTTGTAGGTATGGCCGGAGATAATCAAGAATGCGAAAGAAGGAGGACTGGATGTGATTGAGACTTATGTCTTTTGGAACTACCATGAGCCTGTGAGAGGAGAGGTGAGATGCTATGTCGATTGCAGTGATTTTAACTGTAACTATTTGGATATAGTAAGCAAATGTTGTTTGAATTCGCAGAACCCATGAGTTTAGTTGCAGTATGCAGTTTTGAAGTTTTTGTGACATGGTTTGTTGTCTTTCTTGAACCTGAGTCTATTTGTGGTCTGAGAGCTGGCTGAGATATGTATAGCACTGCCAAGACCTCCCGAATTCTAAATGAGTTGCTCTAGAAGGCGCTTATGCCATAGTTGGAGAACTCTAGCTAAGATGAATACTCAGACACTTCAACTTGTAGTAGCTTGTGTGCTTTCCTTTATGATCACAACTCAAGTGAACTTAATAGTAATCATTAAGATTTATGTTATAGAAAGTGACCTGCAGAGACCTTGTAGGAATAACTTTTTATCTTAACCAGACTTATTTTTATGTTTCTCTAGAAAAGAGCAGCGGTTTTTCTCTGTAGCTCTCTTCCCTGATTTTTTAAATATAAATATGGTTTCTAACTTTTGTCCTTATTCAACAATTGCAGTACTATTTTGGAGGCAGATTTGACCTAGTCCGGTTCGTGAAGGAAGTGCATGATGCTGGCCTCTATGTCCATTTGCGAATTGGTCCCTACGCGTGTGCAGAATGGAATTATGGGTCCGCTGTTCCATTCAAACTTGTTTTTGTATCGTAGTTCAGTATGTCCTGTCAAAGTAATGTTTATGCCTTATGGGGCCATTATATTGTTAAGCAGAAATTAATCATTAAAGTATTTATTTTACAGGGGATTTCCGATGTGGTTACATTTCATTCCAGGGATACAATTCCGTACAACAAATAGCATTTTCAAGGTTCCTTTAACATCTCCTGCCTTTAACAAATCATACTTTCTTGACGTATCAACTCGTGTGAATAAGATATCCTTTTAGTCATAACTTGCTATGTTCAATGCAGAATGAAATGGAACGTTTTCTTGAAAAAATTGTTAATTTGATGAAGGATGAGAATCTCTTTGCTGCCCAAGGAGGGCCAATTATTCTGGCCCAGGTACATTCTTGTCATATATGAGCAACCTTAATATAAGAAGATGATAAAACAGACTTCCAAGAGGGGTTCATTCTTGCAGAATTCTGATAAAATTTCTCTTATGATCTAATGCCACATTTTGGGATCTGGGAGGAACTTTGATTGTCCTTCTCCTTGTTTAAAGTAATAAAATTTGCCTGAACAGTGAATTTCATTATAAGAGAATAAAAGCTCAGTTTTTGCACTTGATCCTGCAGTGTAATTATTATCTTGTATTGTTAGTACCAGGCAAACATAACTAAACACGCATCATTCAACTGTGTTGAGTATCTGTAATTTCATTAGTGGCTATAGGTTATTGACTTGCAACTTTACTCGTAGTACTTTGACATTTCATTGCTTGCTGTACTGTGTTAGTACTCAATTAGTTTTTTTCATTCATCTTTATGTGGTTATTTTAATTGATATTGCAGGTAGAAAATGAATATGGAAATGTTGAAGGGTCTTATGGGGTAGGAGGGATGTTATATGTCAAATGGGCTGCAGAAACAGCAATCGGCCTCAATACCTCTGTTCCCTGGGTGATGTGTGCGCAGGAAGATGCACCCGATCCAATTGTAAGTTTGCATATTTCAAAGCTCATTATTTCCCCCACCAAATCATCTATACAGTGAAAGGTTCACAATAATGTGCTACAGTACTAAGGTTTAGGGTGTGAACGTATACTTGGGCTCTGAAAAATTAATACATGAAAAAATGGAATGCCTTTAGTTGGTTCAATTACTTAAAGATGGAATTTAATGTTGCAGATAAACACTTGTAATGGGTTTTACTGCGATCAATTCTCTCCAAATTCTCCTTCCAAGCCGAAAATGTGGACAGAAAACTATGTTGGATGGTAATGATTAACAAATAATCTTAATATATCTGCTAAGAATTTATGTTCAGAAATAGATTTGACCTTTGTTGTTTATTAAGTTGTAAAGAGTCCTAATTATAGTCCTTGACTTTAGGTTTCTTGCATTTGGATATGCTGTTCCTTTCCGACCAGTTGAAGACTTGGCATTTGCTGTTGCTCGGTTTTTCGAGCTAGGTGGTACTTACCAGAATTATTATATGGTGAGCTTTGAGTGAAGTGGTGTATATGATAAGCTGTGCTTGACTTTGTAAACACAAGTATCTTTTGACTGATGAACCGTTTCACATCCATCTTACAGTATTTTGGTGGCACCAACTTTGGTAGGACAGCAGGAGGTCCTTTGATTGCAACAAGTTATGACTATGATGCTCCTTTAAATGAGTACGGTAATGTTTCCAATCTCTTTACTTACGAATTCTGTTTTCCTACAATGTATTTAGGCGCGATACACTTTCCTAACTAGTTGAATCCTTCAGATTACTTGTTGAATAAATCACTTGTACACAGGCAAATATACATATCACAGTTTGCATTTATATTGCAAACTTGGATACTCACTCTATGAAAGGATGATTATGAGGTATTTGATGGCTGTGCCCCACACAGGCTAATCCAACGGAGGGTCACTAAAATTTCGGATCAAGCTCTCTTTCATGGATATTAGTAATTCGTTTCTGTCATCTTACAAGACAAACCTTATGCAGGTTTTGTCCATCAACCAAAGTGGGGTCACCTCCGTGACCTTCACATGGCTCTCAAACATTGTGAGGACCATTTGGTCAATGCAAATGCAACCCATTTGTCACTCGGCAATAACCTTGAGGTATGTATGATATACAATATAACTTTTCCCTGTTTCTTATGTAAAGAGCAACGGCAATTTGAATATAGGTCTTCTAAAAATTAAAAAGTGAACTCTTTGCAGCAACCTAGACGGTAGACGCAAACATGTGGTCTCTATATCTTTTCTTCCTATCCTGATTCTCTTGAATAAAAGAAGGATATATTGTATCCTATGGGATATGATGGAGGATGAAACACTAGCAGCCCATTTACAGTTTATGAACTATATGTTTCACCCTCAGCCTGGGAAAGCTGTGCCTAGTAGAATGTACAACCCATTTTTCTCTAATCCTGAGCTTGAACTTCCGTCTTGATCTTTATTTACACATCTATAGTATTTTAGAATCTTCTGAATATATTTTTGTTTGCTTGTGTGGAGAAGCAGTTTAGCACACTTCCAGTCTCAAACTTTTCATTGGATCTTGGCCTATGATTATGGAATTTATCAATGGTTTAGACGTAGCATGATCCTTTGAACCCCTAAATGTGGAAATTAAAACCTTCATTTTGTTTTTGAACAAAGTTATAAAGTTTCATTGAATGTTGAATTTAACTGTCATTATTCCTGTAGGCCCATGTATACTACAAATCCTCCAAAGACTGTGCTGCCTTTCTTGCAAATTATGGTAGCTCTTCAAATGCAGTCGTCAAGTTCAAAGGAAAGTCATACTTCCTTCCAGCTTGGTCTGTAAGCATTCTTCCAGACTGCGAGAATGTTATATTCAACACAGCCAAGGTATAACCTATCTTCTGTTTATGGTCCTTTAACCCACTCCAATAAGACGCTGCAAGCTTGTTCTTTCTCAAGCAAAAATGTTGGATTCAAAGTTATAAACCACTCTGCAGAATCAGGATAATATTTTATTTAGATAGATGAATATCTTGAGAAAGTTGTTTTTGTAGGAGTCCCAAAAATTGAGCTTCGCAACAAAGAAGCCAAATTATATGCATTTACATGATAGCATTAATCATTTTGGGATAACATCTCCTTGTCATCTATAGACAGGTTGTCAACGGTCACCGGGAAGTGGTATTAGGTAAAGGCTTACCTATGTCCAATCTTGAACCATACAAACTAAAAAAGGGACAAATCTATCAAAGCGTAGATCAGTTTTAGCTTTAGAGCCCCCTTCTTTCTCCATCTTTCCAAGTTTGCTATTTGAAGATATGATGCATCGTTTTAAATTTTATGTCATCCATATGTTATGAATATTTCTTTTGACATGATTTTAATACTATTGGAAAGTACATTTATATATACGCGTACTTTCTAAAAGTACATTTTACGTGCTTCATTCAGTTCCTATTTTAAGTTTCTCCGATTCTCTGAATCTTCTAGTTTAACATTTAAGTTCTTACTTTCATATTCTGCATTGCTTTCTTAAGTGCAATTTGAAGTTTACATGATTTCTAATTTTAATATTATCAAATTTTGTGGGTTATTTTTTAAACTATAATAACATGTTTAAATTTCTGCCAATTTCTCATATTCTGGATTTCAATATTTCATATTATTCTTTTTACATCAATTAGTTTTCTATGTACTTATAACTTAATTATAATTTCACTTCTTCCTATTCATGACAAAAGTATCTGTAGTGTGGTTTTAACTTTAATTATTGTCTATTCCAGACAATTCGATGGATTTTGTTGTATATGGTTTTTCTGTCATTTTATTTCTTTTGTACTAAAGTTTCTTTGTACTCAATGTGTATATTGTGGGCTTTTTCTGGGATATGGCATTTTCAAATTGCCTCAGATATCATTATTCTCTTGTGAATATGTCATCTCAAATATATCATATTAATCTCTACAAAGAGATGCTGCCAGTCTCCCGCTGTTAAATTGTCAATGAGATATTTTTCTTTTTGCGAAATCATACATTATCCGGACACTTGTAAATTTGAGAGTTTAACTTGTGTCTAGATTCATGAAGTTATTGGCCGGTCTTATTCTTGGTCTACTATCATTTACTTGTTTGAATAAATGGCATGTAACTTGATAGCTAGTAATAAATATATCTGGGTGGCATCCTCTGAGTTTTATTGTCTTATCAAGTTTTTAATCCTCGACATGGCCTATAGGTTGTTTCTCAAAGATCTCCTGATAATGATGCTTTAGAGAGGAGCATTACCATGCACGAGTCCTTGCTCTCACCATCTTCTTGGAGTTGGTACAAAGAAAACGTAGGCATATTAGGTAACAACTCATTTTCGGCACCAGCTTTACTGGAGCAGATAAACATAACTCAGGATACCAGTGATTTCCTCTGGTATACCACAAGGTAACTGTTTCTTTTTTAATGTTATTTTGAATTGTTTCGTTTGATTAAGATTTTTAGTTTGTGATTATGGGAGGTTACTGAACAACTGCACACTCTTAATTTAGTTGGAATTCAAACTTAAAAGCACCACATTTGTTTAGTATTCCCTCCGTCCCAACAAGAACTTCCTTGGTTGACTTTTTTTACAAAATTTGACCATAAATTACTCTTAAATTATACGCAAAAAGTATAAAACAAAGTTTTGTTAGTAAAATATACTTAATTAGTTAATTTATTTTCATAATATAATTTTATTATATTTTTTTCTCGTGTAATTTGCGGTCAAAGTTCGGAAAAAAGGTCTCCTTAGGAAGTTACTAATGGACCGGAGGTAGTATATATTAATATAAACAATGAGAAGCTCTTGCTGTTATTTAAGTTTTTGAAATCTTTACACATGTAAGATCAGAAAGGAAATTGAGGTTTCCACCTCTAGAAGGCTAAACAGAACCTCTTACCTGAACGAATCCAATTGAGTTCGTGATTGTGCATGTTATCATTATGAATGGGGAACCATAAAGAACCAAAGATATCAATGATTTTAACTGATTGGAATTATTTTTTATCCTTGTGTCAGTATAACTGTAGATGAGAATATGGAGGAAAATCAAACACATGAATTTGGATTGGTTATTGGGAGCTTGGGACACGCTGCTCTTGTCTTTGTAAACAAAAGACTAGTTGGTAAGCATACATGCAGTTGAACCAGTAATATGACCTTTTCACTTTTGTTGTATAATTTCTACACCAAGATAGTCAGCTGCTGTGATTCTTATTCTGTTTTCTTTGGTTTATTTTTCCACAATTTACTTTGTTTTCGTATCCCCTTTCTGCTTTTCTTTCCCTCCCTTTTCTTTAGGAGAGCACTTGGTAAGCATTTAACTGCTCGACCATGTCATGAATATGAGTAGTTAACAGACCAAATCATATCAAGTTAACAGACCAAAGCATTATCAAGACCCTTATCACAACATAATATCTGCAATTAAATTGAATATGAGTAGTTAACAGACCAAATCATTATCAAGTGTACTAATACTGTGAAAAGAAAAGAATACACACATACATGCGCACATACAAAGTGAAGAAATCTGGGAAATACTATTGCCTCCAATTTTGGTGAAGTTTCACTTGTGTAGATGGTTTGGGATTACTTTCCTTTTTTATATATTGAGTACTAAAATTTTTAACTTTTAACATTGAGATGTTGATGACATCTTTATTTTGGATGTTTGGAGGTTTTGGTTATGGTAATCATGATGATGCAAGCTTCGTACTGAGTGCCAAAGTTAATTTACACAGTGGAATCAACACACTAGATGTCCTGAGTATGATGATTGGTTTACAGGTAGGTCTTGCTGTTGCTGCATTATAAAAAACTAGTCATTATAGAGTATGCTTTTCTCTTTCCTGCCCACGAGCATTAGAAGCAATGTTCACACTTTACATTTCATTCTAGTTTCTACATTGGCTCCAGACTCCAGCATATCTAGGAGTCACAGAGAACACTCTGAATTTAACTGCTATTCTCTGATCTAGCATAATTATTATTCATGCTAATCCAAGTGTTGAAAATGCATTCGTCTTCAGAATTATGGGCCATGGTTTGATGTCCAAGGGGCTGGAATATATTCTGTCATTCTGGCTGATTTGACAAAGTCAGAGAAAGATCTTTCTTCCGCCGAGTGGACTTATCAGGTAGTTGAGTGACTTGTTAGGTTTATATTGGTATTATACTCTGTGATGCTTCTATATATGTATATATATATATACATATATATTGTTCTGGACCATGTCATGCTTTACAGATTTGGATGTGAAAGCTACTTTCAAACACAAATACACTTGGTATTGTAACTTTTGGTAATGTACGTGTGGATGAAAGGTAGCAGTCGATGATTTCCATCGTAAAACGTTAATGAAACTGCTGAGAAACTGTAATCATAAACATCTAGCCTCTAGGTCAGATACACATGCCATGTGAAAGAACTAACTGGACTTTCTTGGTGAACTGGCATGACTTGGTAAACTGAAGGAACAGAAGCTGTAATGAGAAGCATGTGATTATGAATTATGTTCCGTTGTTACTCAGTAAATGATGCCTATGTTTTCTTTCTTGCGTAACTGGAACTTTTTCAAATCTGAGACTGACCTATATATCTCGTGTCAAATGATTCGGAGACATGTTTTTCCTGATTATTTTCAAATCTCAATATCTGCATGTTCTTTTGGCTTTAAGCTTGATGGCGATTCTTTAATTCTGATGAACACGATAGTACTTCATTGTATTAATGATCAGCAAACTTCATACCATTCCAGGTGGGAGTTGAAGGTGAATTCCTTGGACTTGAAAATGTCACTTTTGCAAATAGTTCAATATGGACTAAGGGAAGTTCTGTTCCCATCAACAACAGTTTGATATGGTACAAGGTAACTAGAAACAGCTCCCAATTTAGCCTGCACAATAATGTATTATTCCTCCATTTATTGATTTTTATATTTGTGATCACAAGTAATGTGATTGAAGTTTCTACATCTTATTGTTGGATCGAACTAGAGCAATGTTAAGTGATGCAGTCCTGGATAAACCATTTTGGGCCAAAAGAGTCTGATTCATCTTCTATGTGATTGGTCGGTCTCCTTCAATTGTAATTGATCCACCAATAGAGATGTGGACAAGAAAATCAACACCTTAAGTACTCCCGCTGCCCGTTAATCTATGCTGTTTTGTACTTCAATGGTGTTAGAATCTAGTAAATACCTTTTCAAGTGATCTTGATGGATTTATTGATACATAAACGTTGTTCAACTGGATGAGTTCAAAGAAATTTAGCGTGAGAGGAAGGGACGGGAAGCCATAAAAATGTTCTTTGCAATATTTGGTCCATTTGAACTTCCTTTTCTTAATGATGGTTTTTTAATCATATAGTGACAAAGATCATCTTCCTAAAAGTTATGCTTGTGTAGTTGTGTTTCTACACCTAGTAATCATGTTAGAAAAAGAAATAAGTTCACATCAAAACAAAAGAAAGAAGTTGGAACTAGTGCTAGATGTATGCCTTGTTGAAACCAGTTTGTGTATGAAAATTTGTTAACTGTGAATGAAAATTAATCTTTGTCAGTGGCCTAGCACTTGTATGTCAAATAATAACCAATGCTTATTGTCAGACTACATTTCTCGCTCCAGAAGGAACGGGTCCCGTGTCTTTAAATCTTGCTGGCATGGGAAAGGGTCAAGCATGGGTAAATGGCCAGAGTATAGGGCGGTACTGGACTGCTTATCTCTCACCATCAACTGGCTGTTCAAAAAATTGTGACTACAGAGGAAGTTATGATGCATCCAAGTGTTTGAAGAAGTGTGGTCAGCCGGCTCAAACATTGTAAGTAGATATTAAATTCGTGTTTTATTTTTTTTAAATTTTTTATCGAATCGGAAGTAGATATATGTGTCTACGCAGCTTGCATTTTTCTTCAGGACTATAAATCACTTGTAGCATTTCTTGATTTATGATGTACTCCGAAGACTACATCTCTCACTTGTAGTAGCTGAGCTGAGTCAGCTGACCCCCTTTGCTGCTTTACGAGTATTGACTTGTGTGCTAACTTGACAAGTAATAATGTTTAAATGTTAGTATATGCGTAAGTTTGAAGCTAAAAGAAATGATCATATGTAGGTATCATGTACCCCGCTCTTGGTTACAGCCTGGAGAGAATTTGCTTGTTGTTCATGAAGAGCTTGGAGGTGATCCTTCAACAATATCATTATCAACTCAAACTGGACAAGTGATATGCGGCCATTTGTCAGATGATGATCTTCCTCCTGTTGATACTTGGGTACCAAGGGTGGGTTTCAGATCCAGTACCCCAAAAATAAAACTGACCTGTGAAACTGGGTGGTATATCGCTTCTATTCGTTTTGCTAGCTATGGTACTCCAAAAGGAAACTGCGGAGCATTTGTTCCAGGCAGTTGTCATAGCAACCTGTCATCAATGGTTCAACAGGTAAATTGAGATTACTGCATTCATTCAAAACAAAAGATTTCATGGTTCGACCAACATCTGTAGGTTTCGAGTTAATTGATGATCTCATTCTTGAAATTTTCGTTTTCAGAGTCATAAAATAGGCTTTAACATATATTGCAGCGCCTCAAAATGATAGCTACATATAAGTGGCAATAATATCCAATTAATCAGTTGATTTTGCTGAACTGACACTTGACATAATCCTTGGGATAAATTTATTAAACATAATAGGAATGAGTAATGCAGTCATTATAGCATTATAATTGTTTATGTCAAATCTGTAACTTATTAACTGAAAATACTTCATTCATACACACCATGTGGTTAGAAATCATCCACAATAGTGCAAATAAGTGTGGGTCACACTTGAAGAATGCATGTTGTGAATGATTCCTAGCCAAAAGGTCAAAAAAAGCCAAGAGACCCGATCTAGTTCATAGTTTTTAATGTAGCAGTCTTATGAACCCCTCAAGTTCATAACCCTGTCGGTTTGATTACTTGAGCATATAGGTAAGAGTTTACATACGATTGTTTTCATTCAGGAATGTGTCGGCAAGCATCAATGTACAATATCCGTTTCCGGTACTGAACTTGGAGACCCATGCCCAGGTGTTCTGAAAAGCTTGGCAGTTGAAGCTCTTTGTAGAAGTCTGAAGTAGTAGTTTTGCTGATCTGCCTGCTTTAACAGCTTCACATTAATCTTCAGAAAGATGTAACTATGTATTGAAAGTTTGAAACATCCAAAGAATGCGTAGTACATGTCCATTTCTCGTTGATGTCATATAATTTTCTCTTGTCATTCTTGGTGATGGCGGGTGCTATTTCGATTGGACTGGCAATCTGAAAGGTGGTTTTAAGAACGAATCTGACCTGTACGCGTTAGAGCTCGGGTCATGGATATGACACTCAGGCCCGACCACAGACAGGCTAAAATAAGGATAAGTCCTGTAGTTAACAGGATACCAGGATGATATCAACGTGATACCATCTTGACCTGTGAGTAGTTCCAGTTTACAGGGAAGATATTATTACTAACAGTCCTTGGTTTGCCCAATATGTTGGCAACAAACACCATCTCATATTTGCTGATCTTTAAACAACTTAGCTAAGTAAAGATACAGACAGCATGCACAAAAAAGATGAAGCAGTTGGAAATTCCACACAGACGATACACATAATCAAGTGCCACTGACACCGAGTGTAAGATATCTTATTATTCTAAATGTAGATGCATAAAATTCTAGCCACAACTTTATTGAGCTAGGAGTATAATTTTTCCGATGTGCTTGCTGCTTTCCATTAACCTGTGAGCCTCTACAACTTCTCCTAAAGGGAATTTTTTGTAGACAATCGGCTTTATGTATCCTGCGGCAATCGCTGGCCAGACATTCTTTTCCACTTCTCTCACAATCAAAGCTTTGTTTTCTGGGGTCCTGTTTCTTAAGCCAGCAGCTGGAAGCAAAGTTGTACATTAGAATGAATTCAGTGAACCCAAAGGTAGAAACGAAGCGAAAATGAACTAAACCCAACAAAAGAACTAGAGGCTGAAGACTACGGTATATTACCCTGCACTGTAAGGCGTTTTGCCAACAAACTGGCAAGATTTATTTCAGTTACTATTCCACCCATGAAGCCTATTGTGAAAAGCCTTCCATCAACACTTAAGCATTCCATGTTCCTTTTAAGGTATGACGCTCCAATGTTATCCAGTATAACATCAACACCTATCATTGGGCAAACCGAGATTGGTTCATAGAAGAATCGGTGCAAAGGACAACTCAAGATAATTTGTCTGATTTATAACGTCAAATGGAGGTTTGTATCACTGCACTAATTCAGTTTATAGGCTTGACTGACCTTTCCCTCCAGTTTCTTCTTTCACCCGAGCCACAAAGTCCTCTGTTTTATAATTTATGCAAACATCCGCCCCAAGGTCCTTGCACGCAGCTAGTTTCTCATCACTTCCTGAATGAAAAAAAACTCAATTGATGTATAAACAGATTCGTGATGCATGCTAATCTGATCAGTATAAGGATTAAGGCATCATTCAGAAAGAGTTTGATGGTGCACCTGCAGTGATGAAAACCTTGATACCCAAAGATTTAGCCAGCTGAATGGCAAATGTACCAATTCCACTGGAACCACCATGTATCTAAAAAAGAGAAGTTTAGATTTTCACTGTTAATGTCACACCAGGTACTGCATAGCTGAGGCATGGGGCTTGAGCTATTAACTTAAAGAAAGAAGTCTTTAAATCACAAACTTTTCAGATCACATGTATGTGCCCAATGTTTCACTCAACTGTTAAAAAGTTACACAAAGTTTAAAAAGGAAATTCCTCCCGGGTTCGGGTACATACATGCACAGAGGAAATTCCTCATGGTCTAAGTCACTTGTGCAATGTGTGATTCGAGCAGTCCACATGCATCAATCAAGTTCAAAAAATGGATAAGACTGATATCATTACTGAGCAAGAAAATTAAAAAACCCTTTCCGTGGCTACACAACGCATTCTAATTCATTTACCACGACAAGAAATGACATCCATGACTCTTCATATTACTACAACCATAAGAATACAAAGCATAAAAATTTACCAGGAAACTTTCGCCTTTGGATAGGTGACTAATCATAAACACGGTAGACCACACGGTACATGCTACCTCCGGAAAAGCAGCTGCATCCTCCAACGAAATACCCTCTGGAACAGGAAGAACGTGTTCAGCTCGTACTGCTACTTTCTCTGCATACCCTCCTCCACCAAGAAGTGCACATACCTGTCACAGCAACCCCCAAATAAAAAACATTCACATCTTTGATTCTTACTCATTAATTCCCTTAACTAGGCCATGAAATTGCAATACCATGAAGGATCATATCCTCGATCCATAGTGGGTAGTATACACTCTTAGAATAGTACCAATCAAACGAAAACTGTATTTACAAGCATAGAATCACTGAACATACAACATAAAGATATAACTTCATCTCCAACCAGTGATTACTAAGACATGTTTATCAGCAACCACAACAGCAACCCAACAACTCAACATATTTAATACTCCAATATAATTTTTATCTATTTTGTTGTTACGCAGGCCAAGACTTAACGGGGCTCAACTGGCTTGAGCTCCACTCATTCCACAAGGTGTTCTCGTTTTGCTTATCGGGTCGAGGACTCGAGCGAAGTCATGGCTCGATAATGCTCAGTTGGACTCGATAGACAGAGTAAAGCTGGAGGAATCGACTACCATATCCAACCTTTCTCCCAACCCAATTACCCAACCAACATTAATCTATGAACAAATTAGCATACAATTCCCAATAAAAAAACGAGTCTTTCTGATGAAAATAAAGAAGAAAAGGCAAAAGAAGAAACCTGGTCACCAATTTTCCAGCGATGAACATCTTTACCCACAGCTTCGATGGTACCTGAGCACTCTAAACCAGGGTATTCACTGTCCCCTTTGGGAGGAGGATGCTTGCCCACTCGCTGAAGTGTATCGGCTCTGTTGAGTGCAGAAGCAGCAACTCTAATCAAAACTTCGTCGTCTTTGATTTTTGGGTCTTCCACTTCTTGCAATTGCAGCACCTCTGGTCCGCCTAGTTCTGTGATCACTACTGCCTTCATGCTTGCTTCTTTTTCCTTTTTTCTTTCTCGATTTCTGGTTTGATTGGTTGATTTCTTGGCAAGTACACAGCTTTGAAGGGAAATGGGAGTGTACTTGTACAAATGTTCGAGTAGGAAAGTACCACGTAGTCATGTTCTCAATTTGCCAGCCAGCACTCACTGAGATACCAGACCCGGTTTAAAATTCGTTTGTTAAGCAATTAGAGACTGGGACTAAAGGGGGACCGACACATTCACGGTCATGAAAAATGATATGAAATGTTCACTAATATAACATTATCGATATTGTTTAAAACATTATACTTAATTACAAAGATTCGTGAAACCTCAAGTATTACAAAGCAGAGCAAATTGTGCATTACATGAAGTGGTGAAACCACTGGATCCTCAATTTCTATTTTAGCTGTTTATCAAAATAAGGGTATATACACAAATTGTAAGAAAACTGTTAAGAGCCAGATGAAATGGACAATACTTTTTATTGATCAAGTACCATTGATTTAAAATGCAGAAACATAAGGACTAAACAAAACTGCAGCCACAACTTTATGGAACTAGGAATAGAATTTTTCCTATATGCTTGCTGCTTTCCATCAACCTGTGAGCCTCCGCAACTTCTTCCAAGCTTACTTTCTTATAGATAATCGGCTTTATGTATCCTGCACTTACCGCTGGCCAGACACTCTTTTCCACCTCCCTCACGATCACTGCTTTGTTCTCTCGAGTCCGGGGTCTTAAGCCGGCAGCTGGAAGTAAAGTTGCACATTAGAATGAATTCAGTGCTCACAACTAACGGAACCTAACAAAGGGTATAGTGGAAGACTTGGGTATATTACCTTGCACAGTGAGGCGTTTTGCTAACAAAGTCCCCAGGTTTATTTCAGCTACCATCCCACCCATGAAGTAAATTATGAAAAGCCTTCCATCAACACTTAGGCAATCCATGTTCCTTTGCAAGTATGAACCTCCAATGTTATCAAGTATCACATCAACACCTGCGTCATCGAACAAATCAAAATTGTTTGATCAAGACAGAGAAGAGTGTGTGCAAAGGAGGATTTGGCTGATTTATTGAAGGTCTATAGACAAAGTAGTATTCGTATTATTGGACTAATTAAATTCATCAGTTTGACCTTTTCCTCCAGTATCTTCCTTCACTCGTGCCACAAAATCCTCTGTTTTATAATTTATGCAAACATCCGCCCCGAGGTCCTTGCATACAGCTAGTTTCTCATCACTTCCTGAACGACAAAAATCAATTTCGGCATGAACAAAGATCACGATGTTATGCTATCTTACGAGTACAAGGCATAATGCACCTGCAGTGATGAAAACCTTGACACCATAGGACTTCGCCAGCTGAATAGCAAATGTACCAATTCCGCTGGAACCGCCATGCACCTGAAAAGATAAGTTTAATTTATACGGTAAAACTCATTTTAGGTCCCAAGTAAAACTGAGGAAGGGAACTTGAGAGATTCACTTATAAGGAAAAAAATTGTCATAAAATTTTCAAGACCTCTTGTATGTACTTAATGTTTTATTCAACTGTTACAAACTATATCAAAGGAAATTCCTCTTGGTAACCATTGCATACAACAATTGAAATGTATAAATTTGAGCAGTCCACTACACAAAAAATGGGTAGGGGAGGATCAATATCAGCAACAAAATGGAAAATCTGTCGGAATTGAGTCCATCGAATTCGTTGGAGTCAATTTCAACTAAATTTAAATAAAACCTGCGTCCAACGTAAACTTCGAGGAAAGAAACAAGTTCTAGTTGCTACAGTAATAACTAATAAGCTAAACATCCAGCCTCACAATTCACAAAGCATTTACTGTACTTAACACGAAAATATATGCCAACAAGTACGGAAAATTTACCAGGAAGCTTTCCCCTTTGGATAGATGACTCGTCATAAACACCGTGGACCACACCGTGCATGCTACCTCCGGGAAAGCAGCAGCATCTTCCAACGAAACACCAGTCGGAATAGGAAGAACTTGTCCGGCTGGAACAGCTACTTTCTCTGCATACCCACCTCCACCAAGAAGTGCACACACCTTTCCACAATCAAAAGGCTTCAAATTATTAATCTTGCTCATTAGCTTCCTACCATTTTTCCTACTCAACTAGGCCATGAAGTTCCATACATAGACATTTCAGTGACATTAAATTGCAATACAACTAAGTGTATATTTAAACTGAAATCTGATAAACTCTGACAAACATACGAATCGAACGGAAACTGTGTATATATCAGCACAGAACCACTGAATTCACACTTCATCTCCAATATAGAATAATCAATTAGACATCCAGTAAACTCAACTTGAATCTTTAAATAATGAGGACTTTCATAGCCATATTACATAATAAAGTGTTGCAGGTTGAATTTGCACTATCATACAAACTGTTTAAATTAGACAGATGATTGAAGCTACAACAGAAGGCAACAACTTCATCCAGTACAGTACAACCATTAGCACTAAGTTTCATCACATAATTCCCAATAAAAATGGAGTCTTTGCACATAAAAGATCATAATTCCCAATAAAAATGGAGTCTTTGCACATGAAAGATAAAGAAAAAGAACCTGGTCACCAATTTTCCAGCGTTGGACATCTTTGCCAACAGCTTCGATTGTACCAGAGCACTCAAGACCTGGATATTGACTATCACCTTCATTAGGAGGGTGTTTGCCGACTCGCTGAAGGCAATCGGCTCTGTTAAGTCCAGCTGCAGCAACTCGAATCAAAACTTCATCGTCTTTAATTTTTGGGGCCTCAACTTCTTGCAGTTGCAGAACCTCTGGTCCGCCTAGCTTTGTGATCACTACTGCCTTCATGCTTTTCTGATGATGATTGTTCGATTCTTGGTTTGATTGAATTGGAATGTACATTTAGAAATGTTTGGAGTGGATATTCACAAAAGTTTGACTAGTATCACACCGATCCACGTGTCACGTAGCTGCTACTCGAATAACTATCTTCTTGTCTTGATGAATATAATATGCTTACTTTCCAGCTCGACTCGAGGTGTCGTTGTCTAAGCGCACTTTTGGAAACATTATTTGATATGGTAAAAATTATGAATGAACAAGTACTGGCGCGTTAATCCGTTAATGTCCCAGCGATGATGAGTTAATTGCTGGATTCACAATATCATGTAACCGTACCAAGTTAAAGTGTAGCGCCCCGAATTTTATAAATATGAACTAAGGAAAATACGATCGCTTAATTCGTGAAATAGAATTGCCTAAACTAACTTTTAAAATATAAAACGTAGTCGACGCCTCAAGCGTCCTTATACGATAATGAAAATTCTTGATTCTAAACCGTGAACTAGTAAAATAATGCAGCGGAACTTGAAAATCATAAAAGTTTGAGTATACAGTTTATAAATCATGAAACTAAAATGGTAAAGACGCCCCAGAAAGATCATCGCTCCCAAGACGCTCCACTCCAAAAGCTTTCAAATACCTAAAATTGATATTTTAAAAGGGGTCGTGACCATCGAAAGCAGTTCCACGACGCTATGACTTAAAGTTCTATCTTTATGTCTTTTAAAGTTTTTAATCTTGAATTCATGCAATGCAACTTAAAACTGGACTTGACTTGACTCTTAACACTTGAACTTCTTGAAATGCAATCTTAAACTTTACTCTTGAACATGACTTGAAAATTAACTTGATTCGTGAGCTCACTTGGCATCATAAGGTACATCCTAAATGGACAATTAACATGAATAATACCACGATTCTTGCTTCAAATAATGACCATTAACTTGGATAAATGCGATTCTTGCTAAATGATGGTGACCATTAACATGGATAGCCACGATTCTTACAGGAGACCTTACTACCCATTCTTGACATGAATTGAAATCTTTCTTAACTTTAAACCTTAAACATCTTTAAAGTGAATGACGTCTAAACTCTAACTCACGAACGATATAAGAATGTGTGCGTAAACATCATATCATTCACACCATGAAACAACTGTATGTAGATAACTAAAACATAAGAGTATTGCAACACAAACATCGCAAGCAATCCAACGGCCAATCATTACATACCATGTAAACATATGCGAGAGAGTTTACTAATCTCTTAATACTACTAATTGAACATCATAATCCCAAGACCATAATTAGCAACCAGCTCCTGTGTCCAACATATACATACATGAACAAGATAATGTTTACATCTTTGGAGCAAGTATTATCAACAGAAACATGTTATCAAATAAACAATTAAGCACAAACATCCACTGGTCTAATGGCTAAGCATGAAGCAAACATTACAGACTGATCCTGGACACTCTGAAACTTGATTTCATATCACGTGTAACATTTGTAATCAATCACGAAAATCATGCAACAACAGCATTCGTACATCAAATTTATAACCTCAGCCATCTTGAGAGAGCGTGAATGAATTTATAGGGAACTCGCATAACATGAATGAATCTTTGGGGAACTTGCATCAATTTCATTTCATAGCATATATAACAATCAACTAGGCAAGGTTTACATCATATAAATATTCGTGATGCAAACTCCTAGGGAAACTTGCATACAACATAACTTATAATTCTAACAATTATCACATGAATGAGTTCTAGGAAAACTTGCATCAATCACATATAAAAATCAATCACGCAAGATTTACATCATACATATAAACATTTGTGATGCAAGTCCTAGGGGAACTTGCCTTGAGAGAACAAATACGAAAGGAGTTAAAAACGGAGTGGAAATCAGCTCTTTGTTCGACGACAGATGCTGAATTACTGGAACATCAACAAAGAAATCAGTCCGGTGGAAGTATAGACAGGTTTGTTATGAATCCGATCTCCAAATATAAGTTCGATCCAACGGTTAACGAACCGGGAATCAAGTTTAGAAGTTGGCTTCACCTGGCAGAAAATCTACGCGCGAAAAAATAAAGTTTTTACTAAGGAAAAATTCCTAAGGTTTTTGGGAGACTAGAGTTTTGACAAGGGCTAAAAGATGGGCTTACAAAAGATTATTGGACTTAAATTTAAGGAAAACAGTTTTGGGCCAAAAACTGACGTTTTACGAACTCCGCTTAACGCTCGGTTCGTTCTAAAACGTCTAAATTCGAAATACGAATTTTTTGGCTGTTACATAAAGTGTGAAATTATATTTTTAAGAATTTTATGTCGTAAAGACTAGGAAACTAGAGTAACCAATTTTATACCAAGTTAAAGTGTAAAATTATATTTTTAAGAATTTTATATGTTTTTTTTTTATGCAACCAGAAGTATATTAAGGCTTAAAATCCATTGTCAAGACCCAAAATAGGTATTACAGAAATAGACAGATCAAACCAAAGTTTTTCTCCTCCATAATTATAGCCTAGACTCGCTAGATGATCAGCGCAAACATTAGCACGTCTATCAATCTTTAGCAGCTCAATCTCCCAAGGATTGTGGAGTAGTGTTCTACATCTTTGGACTAGCAAATCCAGCTCTACGGGTGGATTATCAGCTTCCGTTAACCAATTGAAGATGGTTTCCGAGTCTGTTTCAACCTGAAGTTTATGAATTCTTCGATCCCATGCCAATTCAAGCCCTCACAACATGCCATGTAGTTCAGTTTCATTAACCGTTGGGCTTCGAATAGGTGTCGAAAAGCCCCACTGCCACTGACCATTTTCATCTCGAAGGACTCCACCCAAAGCTCCTGAGTTCTCTTGAGCTCGACAACTTCCATCAACATTAAGCTTCATCCATGTCGGTTTGGGTGTTTGCCACTTAAGACTTTTCTGGAAACTACTAGCCGGATTTATTCTCAAGTTCAAGTCGCAGCTTAGTTGTTTGATCAAGAACAACACTCTTGTTACGCTTTCCGGTTTACCACAAAACACCGCTGAGTTTCTTGACTTCCAGATATTCCATATAGTTGCAGCAAAGATAGCAAGCCAACCATGTTCAGGAATCAGATTCGCCTCAAAGGAGTTTTGGAGGTTAAAGCGAATCCAATTGTCATCTGTTACAGCCTCAAACCTTGTGAGCTCATGTGAAGGGAGAATTTCCTTCCAAATCCGTTTTGCTGCAGAACAGTGACTGAATATATGAATCACCGATTCATCTGCTATGCCACAGTGACCACAAAGAGGGGATGACGCCATATTCCTGGAAAATCTGAGGACATTCGTAAGCAATTTGTTATGTATTGCAAGCCAAATAAAATGCTTGATTTTGTTTGACAATTTGCTTTTCCATAATAGTTTCCAGCTGCTATGTAAGTGAGGGAACCCATGGTATTGTTGATGAAGCACCTTATACGCAGATTGATAAGAAAATTCGCCCGATGCGGTCTCACTCCATATCAATTTATCACATTGATCTGTCAGGATGATATTAGAGTTCTGTAGCTCCTCCACTAGAAATTGTGGTACCTCAGAATACAGAGCTGAAAAATTCCACGCACCATCAGCTTGCAAGACTTGATTAAGACGGATTTCAAGGTCTCGAGGATCAACAGTTGCAAACTCCTCCAACAGCTTGCGATTCTGGAACCAAGTATCGAGCAAGAAAGAAATGGTCGAGTCATCCCCTACTCGCCACCTGAAGCAAGCCTTTAGCTTGTCCGCACATTTAACCACTCCCTTCCACATAGGGCTATCCCCGGGCTTCGATGTATAGTGAAGGATATCCCGACCTTTTAAATACTTATGTTGCACAAGCTCCATCCAAATAGTGTTCTCCTTCCTTGCCGTTTTCCAAACAATCTTAGCAAGCATCGCTTCATTGTTTGTTCTTGCCTCTCGTAATCCAAGACCACCCGCAGATTTAGGTTGCACCACTTTCTTCCAACCTACCAGATGTGTTTTGCGCTGTGTGATATCATTCGACCACAAGAAGTCCCGATTGAGCTTATCTAAACGGTTGCAAATGTGCTCCGGCAACCATGAGGACTGCATGTCATAGAGAGGAACCGATGTTGTGACAGCTTGGATAAGTGTTGCACGGCCAGCAGTAGATAGGTACTTCTTTTTCCAACCTGCATAACGAGCTGTGACTTTATCAATAAGTCGACCCGCTTCCGCTCTACTTACTCTTCCATGACGCAAGTAGATGCCAAGATATTTCCCCAGAGAGGCCGTTTGTGCGAATCCCAGCACCTCAGTAAGAAAAGACTAGAAAACTAGAGTACGAGACGGATAATTTTACTTGTAGTGCTCACTCTCACATAATAATAATTAGAAATGTCAATTTTACATTAAAATTATACTTTTTAATATTAAAATTATACTCCCTTTCATAACATTCTCCTTTTTATTATCTATTTTAAATTTTCAAATAAAACGGATTGCCAACTTCAATGTATGAAGTTTTGTGGAATGTAGGTGATAGTAAATTCTTCTATGCATCAAGAAGATTGGGGCTCCTCCATATTTGCAAATTTGTATTTGCGGATCAGACAATCTGATTGGTTGGCTAATTAATTAGATACGGTAGGAAATTTGCTCAGACAATATTAGTGCGTTAGATTAATTCGGTTCGCGAATATAAAACCAACCAAACTCTAAAGTCTAAACCCTCATATCTCAGTATCAACTTAACCTTTTTTTCTTTCTTTTTTTTTAAGGTATCAACTCAATCTTACATATTGCTTACTTTATTTCTTCCACTTTAATTCCCTAAATTATCGTTTTTGTTTTATGCATGTATAAAATTAATATTGGTATGAAATACAAAACTTCGTATTTGTTAGTTTATCATACCAGAGTTTGGATGCTCATAAATTCGCAAATCCGATCCGTTTATACATAATTTAGGCTCTTTTCAATGAAATTCTTCGAATCGAATCAATTGTAGTATAAAATATAACTAAGAGAATCGAATGTAATCGAATCGAATGAAGAAACAAAGAGAATAAAGTTCTCATGCATTTTTTTATGTCAAACTGATCTTCAGATTCAGTCCGATCTAGGGCTGTTCAAAATCCGGTCCAAACCGAAAAATGGATCGTATCCGGACCGGATGATCCGGTTCGGGTTGAACCGGATTACTGTCGGTTCGGTCTCCGAGCTGGACAATTTGCCGATTCCGGTTCCGGTTTGAATCCGGTCAGAAACCGACAAAATCCGGTTAAAGACCGAAAAATAGCTATTTATTAGTTATTCACCTATATTATAGTGTAATTTGTAAATGGTAAGCATCTCAATATTAATAAGTATTTTGAAAATCTTAATTCTTAATGATAATCTACGTTTGTATCAAGTATCAACATAGTGGTTGGGATTCTCTCTATTGGATTGATGTACTGGTAGTAATGTATATAGTAGTATTTCTTCATCCGAAGTTATTGATTTTTAATTCTGATTAATCTTAAACCGCAAATGTAAAATGTTCAATTTTTTTTACATAATGAAACTTTGACCCCCAAAGTTTCATTACATAAAAAAATTGAACATTTTACATTCATGATTAAATAAATCGAAAAATACGACCGCAAAATCAAAGATAACTTTGGAAGACGAAGAAGTAGTAATTAGTAAGGATTAAGGAAAGAGAGCAGCAAACCAAAAATTGTTATTGGTACTCTAAAGTTGAAAAATTAATAGTATTTAGTAATAGTTTGTTAGTTGACTTATGTAATTAATTCACAGATTCTGGAAAAGACAAGGAATAAAAAAAAAAAAAAAACAAATACGGGCCATACGGTTCACAACCGGATCCGGACCGGCTGATCCGGTTCGGTTCGGTTTGAACCGGATTATTGTTGGTTCGAGATCCGGGCTGCACAATTCACTGATTCCGGTTCCGGGCCGGCCGGATCTAAACCGGTGAACAGCCCTAGTCGGATCCGATTCATTCCACCTCCCTAATTCCAAACAACCATATTACAAGAAGAAGCATGAAATGTATGGACTCACTCACGTCCCATGCGTTCCGGGTGACTTATCCATCCAAGTTAAATATTCCCACTCCAACCGCAGGGCTATTTTCGTCCATAAACCAGCAAAAGAGATAACCTAAGGGCAATTCCGTAAATTAAGAGTCACACGTGAACACATCTCTGGTTGCCCGCGAATTTCTCCTTTAACATTATAAATACCCGAGCTCACTTATTTCTGTCATTCGGTCGAAATAAATATTAGCAGCTCTTAAATTTCTAGGGTTTGTTATTCTACAATCCTTCTACTTCTTCTTCCGTAAGTTTCGGTTCCTTTCTCGATTGTTCAATTCCTGTTGCTTTTTTCTCGATTGTTCAATTCTTTTGTGCATGTGTTGATCATGTATTGTTTGTTGATTTCTTCAGGATTCTCGATTGTTTGAAAAAAAGCTTGCGGAAAGAAACTAAATCTTCATCGGTATTGTGAGATCGTCGTCTATATGTTATAAAAGAATTGTGAGTAGTATATATGTTTCTTTCTTTTTACTGAATTGATGTTTTACTCATCTGTTTTGTTGCCAATTATGGTTGTTATTCTATGTGTAATTAAATTGAAGTATATTGTCTCAAATTTTTAATCATTGAATTTTAAATGTAATTTTGATTTATTATTGTGTATAGTGTTGGGAATGGCCTCAGTATGTCACAATTTGCGTATTGAAGTTTCACCAATATGTATTCTTGTGGTTATGATTGTGCTGTAGGTGTAGATTTAATTTTGATTTAATATTTTCTTTGTGTTGGAAAGAGGTTCGGAAGGGTCCTGTACTCTCAATATAGGACATGGTTTGGTTAAAGATGTCTAATTCCGGGTGAAGAAATTTAATGAGATTATAATCTGTCATGTCCAAGGACCGTGTTTAGACCTTTATACATTAACTAGTCTTTTGTGGATGAAAAAATTGTTGTGATTTGCTCCTGTCACATGATGATGTTTTACTTATAGTATATGAATTCGATCTGTCGTGAGATGTATATGATGTATTTTACACTTGCACTTAATTCATATAAATTACTACATTATCTATTTGTTATCTAGATCAGGTAGTAGTGTTCATAGTATGATTGATTTGTCATTCTTAATTTCTAGATTTTCCAGTCATGTTCTGTGTTGTTAATTTCAGTTTTCTCAACTGGTATCATTGTTTGCCAAATCATTTTTTGGTACATATTTTCTTATCTTTGCATGTTATTGATGTATTGCATCTGATAACTGTTCTGTTTTTGCTGCCAGGACAATTGAATGAAATAATGGAATCTACGGGTGGGAAAAAGAAATCTAGCAGTAGTATATCGTTAATGTACGAAGCTCCCCTAGGATACAGCATTGAAGACGTTCGACCTGCCGGAGGAATTAAGAAATTCAAATCTGCTGCATACTCCAACTGCGCTCGTAGGCCTTCCTGAGATTCGCCAATTTCAATAACCATCTCCAGTAGTTTAGAAAAATAGTCTCTCAAACTCCAATCTCTACTCTCTTATTTCTTTTAGTCTTTCGAAGTCCTTGTTATTTTTTGCTCAGAATATATCTCCCTAGTACTCTTCCCTAGTCATAATGGATTCATCAGTCTCTGCTATCGGTTTCGAAGGTTACGAGAAAAGGCTTGAGATTTCATTTTACGAGCCTGGAACTTTTGCTAATCATTCAGGCCTTGGACTTCGATCTCTGTCCAAAAGCCAATTGGATGAAATACTGGACGCAGCACAATGCACCATTGTGTCCTCTTTGACTAACGATGATGTTGATTCCTATGTCTTATCTGAATCTAGCTGCTTCGTGTATCCATACAAGCTGATACTGAAAACGTGTGGGACCACCAAACTACTACTCTCAATCCCGCCAATTCTTAATTTGGCCAGCTCTCTTGGACTTTCTGTGAGTTCAGTTCGATACACCCGTGGAAGCTTCATCTTTCCAGGCGCTCAGCCATTTCCTCACCGTAGCTTCTCTGAAGAAGTATCTGTTCTAGACAGCCACTTTACTGAACTTGGTCTTACCAGCGAAGCATACGAGATGGGTGATGCTGATGAATTTGAAAAATGGCATGTTTACTCTGCTTGTGCCAATAATACAATCACCACTTCGGATCCTGTTTACACTCTTGAGGTGTGCATGACCAACTTGGACCAAAAGAAAGCCTCGGTGTTTTTCAAGAGTCAATCAAGCTCAGCATCTATCATGACTGAAGTTTCTGGAATCAGGAAAATCCTTCCGGAATCTGATATCTGCGATTTTGACTTCGACCCTTGTGGCTACTCCATGAATGCCATAGAAGGGAGTGCTATTTCAACTATTCACATCACACCTGAAGATGGATTCAGCTATGCGAGTTTTGAAGCGGTTGGTTATGACTTTAAAGTAGTGGATCTGACACTACTGCTAGAGAGGGTTTTGGCTTGCTTTGAACCGGCAAAGTTTTCTGTGGCTTTGCTTTCTACAGCTGCTGTTGCTTCGGATTTTGCTCCGCAGGTAAAGGGCTACACTTGTGGAGAACAATGCAATGAAGTTCTTGGTGATGGAGGATCTGTTATGTATAGCAACTTTTCCAGCATGAAGGGATGTGGTTCGCCCACCTCGACTCTGCATTGCTGCTGGAGTGAGACCGAAAGTGAGGATGATGAAGCTTATAAGAAGAATTAGTGTTTTTTCTTTCTTTTCCTGGAGTGAATTATATTTTATTTCTAATTTCTGGAGAATACTATTTTAGTAGCATTAGATGTTCTATTATGATGTAAACGAACAAATCCTGCTCTTGCCGGTACTTTTGTTCAGTTCCATGTTTGTTCTTTCCTTAATTGAAATACTTCGCTTAGTTCGTAAATCCTTTTTTCATATCTAGTATCCGTTTTCGAGCATTTTGTGAAAACTTGCGTTCTAATGTTACTAGCTTGCTAGATCGTTTGTTCTCTGAAAAGCTTGGATGTTGAGCAAATTGTAAGATGTGGATATGAGAATCACAGCAAACGGGAAACTTCATTTGTTGAGATTTCAGAAGTCATAATAGAACTGGTAGTAGATCTGTTCCAAATAATTGAATTTCTTACATATGTAACTGAACATATGTAGCCTGTAGGCATTTGATGAGGTCCATGAGGGCATCCAAACATGTAGGCTTAAGTGATACACATGTTCAAGAATGTATCGCGAACATCTAAAATTTGACCACTGGCATCTAAATCTTATGATTAAAAATCATCTGCTTCAAGAAACTGAAAACGTGAAAATTAATAGGGATGGAACTTTCTTGCAGCTCTCAATTGGTGGATCCGCCTTTTATCCTTCTCGAATTTGCTCTGCAACATCATAAGCTCTGTATATAGCACAAGTTCGAAGATGTTCCAGAAGAAGCATTATTGAACAGGACCAGAACTGAAATGAGTAAACAGAGTGAGGTTACATACCACTTCTGTCTGCTTCTCTTTTGTGAAACCGATAGAAATCTAGACCAACATCTTTCTTTTTCTTTTTAGCCATATTGTCAAGAACAACAGCTGGGGCAATAGAACCCACAGCAATCCCACTTTCAGCTTCATTTGTCTTCTTCCTCCCCCTATGATGTACAACAACTGTAAATCCATCTTTTCCAGCCTCAGCTTCCCGCTCCTTTCTTGCCTACATCAATCAGCAACAAAAGTAAAATAATTGATGTAGAACAAAGCATGAACATGCCTTACTGATTAGTGTTGTGAGAACATAAAGGATTGTGTTACGAAGAATCAACATCTTGAAGATATAATGCAATTGGGGCTCTTGCTCAGCACTTGACACATACAAGTATATTCACTACTGCATGACGATTAAATTCCAACCAAAGCAGTAAAATTTTAATTTGGATACTATAACTCGTCAAAGTCTAGTTAAGGGTACTGCAGAGCACAACCATGCTAACCTGCTCCTCTCGTGCCTCGTGAGCCATTATGAAGTCATCAATTCTTTCCTGCAGGACCTTAGACCCAGGTCTGCTCTGGTGACATTGCATGATCCATTCTGAATAAACACAGATTTTAACCCAGTTAAGGAAAAGTTCAAGGAACAGATTTTCTAAAACTCAACTGCACCGTGGCGGACAGCACTGAACGCAGACGGAAGTTCAGAAACAGTGACTACATTGTCGAGCCTTATACGAACAAACGAGTATATCAGGTTAACTGGAATTAACTAAAAGATACCTTGTTGAGCTCACCCAAACGTAATTGCTTTAATCCAGTACTAATTACTTAGAAAACAATCTACATACATACTACTTCTGGAAAGGCAAGCTTAAGCACTCCGAGATTGTTTTACCAAGAAAAGGCATTAATATCAGTAGAGAACTAGATCTGAGATTTAAAGAAGATGAACTAACATCATGAGCTACTTGCAAGTAGGAAGAACCGACCTGAAATATTATCCATGATTCATAATGCTATCATAATTCTATAGCACACACATGAATGAAATTTTGCATATGTTAATCAAATCAACCCAATTCAATCTAATAAACTCCAAACCAACCAACAAACAAACGTAAGAAAATAAACTCAAGATAACCAAGATTTCTATTAACCAAGAACCAAAACGCAGTTTACAAGTAATCGACCAAACCTCCCGAGTTTCAAGCTACACGCTCCTCTGTTCTCTCTTCCTCACTGTGTTTCTCTCAGAAATCTCTATATGAGTTCTCTCTATGTTCTCATATCATTCTATTGAACTAACTAGTTATGGAACCACCTATTTATACAAAGTAAATAGTACCAATTCACTTCTAACTAGGAATCAAATAACTAGTAGTTTCCTTTTCCAAATTGGTTTCCAGTTGCCAATGGAATTCCTAATTGCTTCAAAAGGATTCCTCAACATCCAACTCCTAACACCTTCAGTATTAGATGTTTAAGCTAAACTCACAATTCTCCACCTAGCTTCAACATCTGAAAATCCTCAAGTATTCCTTAGGTTAGAATACACCCATTCCATCCCCCAGGCTGATCAAACTAAGATACAACCTGAATTTATGCACATGAACAGGCTTAGTAAAACCATCTGCTGTAAGTGTAGCTTAAATTAAGCTACCATAGCAATCAAGATCCTGATTGAGCTATGCTTCACCACTGGAGAAAAGATCTCATTGTAGTCAATACCCTCTCTTTGTGTGAAACCTCTAGCAACTAGTCTGGCTTTGTATTTCACCTTTTGCTCACCATCAGCTCCAAGTTTCTTCTTAAAGATCCACTTACAACTGACAAGCTTCTTCCCTTTAGGTATAGCTATAATTTCCCATGTATAATTCTTTTCAAGTGACAAGAGTTCTTGTTGTATAGCAAGGCACCACACTACAAAAAAACAGGGGTTTAGCGACGGAATTATCCGTCGCTAAACCCCTGCCGATCCGTCGCTAAGGTCTTAGCGACGGCCTTAGCGACGGATAGACGCCCGTCTTAATGACGAGCGTCTCTAAGGCGAATTAGCGACGGATTTGTATCCGTCGCTAATAGCCACGGAATTGACGACGGATAGGGCGTTGACCCTCCGTCGCCATTAGAGACGGATAATTATCCGTCTCTAATCAAATTAGGGCTAGAACGCCCTAATTCGTTGTTTAGCGACGGATAATTATCCGTCGCTAAACTACTATTTTTTTAATTTTTTTTTAAAAATTATTTTATAATTTTCACCTGTTTTTTTTCAACAAATATAATAGTGATATGTCACAAAGGAGAAATTGCATTAATTAACAACAACGATTCGTCCAAAAAATAAATTATCCAAAATAAAGTCTACATATCCGAATATAAATCCAAATATCCAACAAAGTAAAAAGTAGCATAGTATCCAAAATATCACAACATCACTAAGACGAGGGGCCGGGAGTATTCTGGCTCATATACAAGCGGCAGAGCTCTTCCATCCTCTGATTCATACGAGCCTGCTCATCCCTGAGATTTCCAATCTCAGTCTGGAGAGGAGTCACTGCTTCATTCACCATCTGCTCGACCTGCCCCTGTGTGTAAACACCACCATGTCCCTGAGATTGCTGCTGGGACACGAAGAAGCTCTGCGTCAGTGTCTCGCCATAACTACCAAGACCATAAACCCGACCCTTGTTGTCGGGTCAATTGTAGAAAGATCCGGTCTTGTTCTTCCACGGACAACTCCTCACCTCGAGCGACCTCTCCGCAATGATCCGCTCCACCTCACTGTAATAGTCAAGTGTATACGAAATGAGCTACAATTTCATATTTAATTTATAATACACATGCATATACAACTGTAACACTTAGCAAATACACATACCGCAATAAGCTCGGACTTCTGGTCCACCCAAACGCCGTTCTTGAACTTCCCCATCTTCATTTGCTCTAGGCAAGTCTTGGGTTGGTTCAGGTTCAGCTAAAGAACATTATATATTGCAACAAGTAGTTAGTAAGTTGGTAGGAATGCAAACAAGTGGTAAATTGGTATAAATGAAAGCACACATGTGTACAAATCATGTTGTAATCGAACACATATATATACTTACCGACATCGGCGATCAAGGACAACTCGTGACCAAGTGATGCAGAGCCACTTACCATCTCATGGCTCACCAGTCGGCTCACTGTTCTTATAGGATGATCCTCGGCGTGATTAAGTCTCCAATACTCATGCCACATAGCCCACTCTTCGTCTAATATGCCTATATTTGTGGGCTTTCCTTTGTCTCGGTATTTTTTCATGTCACCAATTATATGCCTATACTGTCGAGCCCAAACTCAAAAAACAGCCACATCCGGGAATAAGGCCAATCGGAATGTAGTATTTTTCTACATTCCAATTCCATTCAAAGTAAAAATTAATGCCCCAAAGTCACAATTTCAAGATAAACAATGGTGCATTTCACCCAAGTGGCTAACATACCACACAAATTGTCCTAGAATTTACTAACACAATGGTGACTTACATATCACCCAAGTAAGTGGCTAACATACCACACAAATTGTCCTAGAATTTACTAACACAATGGTGACTAACATATCACCCAAGTAAGTGGCTAACATACCACACAAATTGTCCTAGAATTTACTAACACAATGGTGACTAACATATCACCCAATTAAGTGGCTAACATACCACAACAAATTGTCGAAATATAAAAGCTTACCCGAAGCTCATCAAAGTAGAAGTGCTTCGTCTCACCTCGAGTGTGCTCCACTTTTCGCCTCCCCGCCCGACAACTCCCTCCTAAGCTTGAATATCTCATGCAGTCGTACGAAGATTCTTGAGGCCACAACTCGATTATGAATGACATATAGAAGAGTATATATATTTATTAGACAATTCATGTGACATATATATAAACACTTATCTTAAGTTATGTTCTACAAATGTATATATAATACTTACTTCCTCCTGCCATTAGGGAACAACACCAACTTTCCCTCCCACGTAGCACCATCGACGATCTCGGTATATGGACACCCGTCAAAGGTAATCTGCCCATAACCACCACCAGACGTCCCCATGCTCGATCCACTGGGAGTCTGACTAACATGAGAGTAGTACGATCCGATCCAGGGCTACTCTCTCGAGCCACAGAACCCAGGTCGTCCCACTAGAGCTGGGAATCTGGTAACTACACTTTCTTTGCCGGGGCATCTGCAAAAAGCACATGACAAACACAAACAAATTGTATTAGTATAAATGAAGACATGAGTTGGCATGTAATGGGAAAAGTAAGCATATAACAATTAAGATACATATACTACTCTACACTACACACATACTCTGATCCTCGTCACCAATGGTTAAGTCTACATATATGTCTTCGTGCAAGTCAATGTACTCATCACGAACGTCTACAGGATTTCTCATAAATTACATGCATTTTACGAATGTAATCACCAAATTATATCAACACGCTTCATTAATTAAATTCTCATAATTTATAATCTAGTACATGTATAAATTTATCAAATGAAACAATTGCAAATCTTAATTAACATACTTAACATACTTAAATAAAAAAATACAACATACTTAACATTATACTAATTAACAATTCAAACAATTGCACATCTCAAAGTTAATTAACTAGATAGTAAACATATTAAATTAGTCTAAATTAACTAAATTTTCCAAATATGTCAAAAAGTTAGGGTTTCAAAATGAGGTACTAAATCTTCATAATTTTACTAAATATACACCAATATCAAATTAATTAAAAGCCCAACATACTTACAAACATACTAACATTATACTAAAAATTCAAATTCACAATCAATATATATCAATTTGCACATCTCAAAGGTAAAACATTACCTAATTACCTCTAAACTAAGTACTATATACTCTCCATTCACATTCAATTGCTCAAATTAGTCCAAAGTAACAAAATCCCCAAATATAAAAAATTAGGGTTTACCTTCGAATCCGGAGAAATGAGCGGATGGAATTTGAGATTGACGGCAAAATTGACCTCCTTGATTCACGAGCTTCGAATGGACACGAAGAATGGACAAAATGGTTGAGATTTGGACCGGAATGGCTTTGGCCGAAATGGGGAGAAGAAAGGAAGAAGAAGAAAAAATGGGGGAGGGAAGCATTCTGCTTCCCGTAATAACCTGCAACTTTAGCGACGGATAGACTATCCGTCGCTATTAGCGAATTTTACGCCTATCCGTCGCTAGAGTTGCGCTTTTCGCTTTTTTTTAAAAATCTGGTCAACTAATCTAACGACGGATAAGCATTTCCGTCGTTAGAGTTAACGACGGATAGTCTTATCCGTCGTTAAATAACGACGGATAAGCCTATCCGTCGTTAAATCTAACGACGGAAATGCTTATCCATCGTTAGATCTAGCGACGGATGTTATCCGTCGCTAGAGCTAGCGATTCGTCGCTAGCTAGCGACGGATAGAATCCGTCGCTAGATTTCCGTGGCTAGAAAAAGGGTTTCTTGTAGTGCCAACTATTCTTCTCTGAGCAACTTATAGCTCTTTGATAGTTCTCAGGCTCATAACAATCAATAGCCTCGGCAATATTCAGTGCAAAATACACCATATCTGGATCTGCAGTAGAGGTTCTAACTCTTGGTTCTCTATCTCTGATGAGTTGATAATCCACAACATCATCTGGATTATTGAGCTCTATCCCTGTCCTTCTTCTAATCACATGCCTCTCCACCTGATTATTCGATTCAGGCTCCACCTGATCATGTATGTCAGTATTTCCCTGAGATTCAGCATGCGGTGTTTCAGAACACCATGGTCTGCGAAAACTGGTGTTATCACCACACCAGTGTCTGTCTGCTCCATATTCAGTGTTCCTGATACACCATCTCCGACAGGCTCCACCTGACTGAGTGTTATCTCAACACTGTCAGTATTCCTCAATAATGGCATCATATCTTCATGGAAAGTCACATCCCTGCTGATGATGCATCTATTTACCCCTGGTTCTAAGCACCATAGTTTATATCCCTTAACTCCCTTTGGATAACCAAGAAACAAGCACTTTACTGCTCTAGCCTCCAACTTATCTTGCTTGACATGAGCATAAGCTAAGCATCCAAATACTTTGAGATATGAGTAGTCTGAATGAGTACCTTTCCAAACTTCTTCAGGTGTCTTGAAACCAATAGCTGACGATGGACAAAGGTTAATAAGATGTGCTGCCGTAGTCACAGCCTCTCCCCAAAAGCTTTTTGACAAACCTGATCCAAGAAGCATGCACCTCACTCTTTCTAGGATTGTTCTATTCATCCTTTCAACTACTCCATTCTGCTGTGGATTTCCAGGAACTGTTTTGTATCTCAAGATGCCCTTCCCAACACAGAAGGTATTGAATTCATTAGACAAGAATTCCAGCCCATTATCAGTTCTGATCACCTTGAGCTTCTTGTTCGTTTGATTCTCCATCTCCACAAGCCATTCCTTGAATTTCATGAAAGTCTCATCCTTGGACTTCAATACAAACACCCACAATTTTCTTGACAGATCATCAATGATGGACATAAAATATCTACCTCCATTCCTAGTGGTGGTTCTCGCCGGTCCCCATAAATCTGCATGCACATACTCAAGTATGTCCTGTGTGGTGTGTTTCCCAACACCATAACTGTTCTTCTTGGACGTCCCTAACACACAGAGCTCACAAAGTTCCATCTTATGTATCTTGTCTCCACCTAAGAGTCCCTTCTTAGATAAATCCATAAGACCTTTCTCTCCTACATGTGCTAGCCTTCTATGCCATAGAACGGTGTTTTCAGAACACTGCCGGGTGTTCTCAGAACACTGTACACTGGAAGCTTCACCAATTACAGTTTTTCCTTGTAAATAATACAATTCTCTCCTTTTCAGAGCCTGCATAACCACCTTATCACCCTTCTTAACCTGAAGGACACCATTATCACCTGAATACTTGTATCCCTTACTATCCATAGTTCCTAAAGATATCAAGTTCCTCTTCAAGTGTGGAACATACCTCACATTAAGCAAATCCCTTATCACTCCATCAAACATCTCAATTCTCACTGTTCCCATACCCTTTATTATGCATGGTCTATCATCACCAAGAACAACTGATCCACAGTTTCTATGCTCAAAAGTTGAAAACCATTCTCTAATAGGTGTCATATGAAACAAACTGAATCCATAACCCATTCGGTTGATTGACTAGGTTGAGTGGTGAAAGTACCTCGAACAAGAGCTTCCGCAGTATGATAAGCCTCTGATTTGTTTGTAATGTCTGTGCCATAATTAGTATTCGGTGTTGTCGCCACACCCTTGCCTTTCTGCGCCTTTAGACTCATACAATCCTTCTTCAAGTGTCCTTGCTTCTTGCAATAATAACACTTCCTTGTTTCAGGTCCATCCTTGTTATACTGAGCTTTCCTTTGATCTGGATATTGCTTCTTCTTCTTTGGTGGAAACTTGTGATATTGTTTCACCAAAAGGCTTTCACCAGTACTGAGTGTTGGTGGAACACCATTCTGGTCCAACTCCCTTGATCTTAATGCAGATTCAATAGCCTCCATTGTCAATGCTTCTGTCCTCCCATACACCAAAGCATCCTTGAATGGAACAAGACACCTAGGGAGTGAATTCAACAAGATAATTGCCTTGTCTTGGCTCCTCATCCTGTTCTTCTCATCAGTTTCCAGATTGTCATGGTATGCAACCATCTTCTTGAACAAATCCAACTGACTCATGATTGATTTTCCTTCAACCATCTTGAATGCAAAGAGCCTCTGTTTTGCATAGATTTTATTTGCATCTGACTTGTCATTATACAATTCTTCTAGCTTCTCCCATATCTCTTTTGCCGATGAAAGATCACCGATTTCAATAAGAGCATTATCACCCAGAGCTAATATCAAAGAACTGTAAGCCTTAAACTTGATTGCCTTTTTATCAGCATCAGACAAAGTTGTATCGAACTTCTCAGTCAGTGCGTCGACAACACCCTGCTGCATTAACAGAGCCATCATCCTTCTCTTCCACAGACCAAAGTCTGTCTTTCCTTCAAACGGTTTGAGGTCGAACTTTGGAGACGCCATTGATGAATAGATACCAGTTGATTCTCTTCCCACAGACGGCGCCAAATGTTAATCAAATCAATCCAATTCAATCCAATAAACTCCAATGCAACCAACAAACAAACGTAAGAAAATAAACACAAGATAACCAAGATTTCTATTAACCAAGAACCAAAATGCAGTTTACAAGGAATCGACCAAACCTCCCGAGTTTCAAGCTACACGCTCCTCTGTTCTCTCTTCCTCACTGTGTTTCTCTCAGAAATCTCTATATGAGTTCTCTCTATGTTCTCATATCATTCTATTGAACTAACTAGTTATGGAACCACCTATTTATACAAAGTAAATAGTACCAATTCACTTCTAACTAGGAATCAAATAACTAGTAGTTTCCTTTTCCAAATTGGTTTCCAGTTGCCAATGGAATTCCTAATTCTGTTTACAAAAGTATTCCTCAACATCCAACTCCTAACAACTTCAGTATTAAATGTTTAAGCTAAACTCACATGATAAAATCAACATTTTTTATGCATCCACTCATAGTCCCTCAGTAGTTCTGAACTCCAGAAGCAAACTGCATGTGGGGTGAGTGTGACTATACATCAGAAAACAGATTCAACCAAAAAGCACAAGGAACACGTAATGTATCTCAAAACTCGGAAACTATAAATAAAATATGCCATACTTAAGAATATGAAATGTATCTCAGAAACCAGAAATACAAGACGCCATACTTCTCATTCCTTTCGAGTAATTCTCATCCCCTGATGACATCTCAGAAACTTAAGGTTCTGGAGCTGCTTCTTGTAATTCTCATTTGCGAGTGACTCAATCTTCTGTTTCATTTTACTAGCCTTTTTTTTACTTACCTACCAATAAGCAAGTTCTCCATTAGAATTCAGTAACAACATGATATGAACTCAGAGAACTAGAAAAAGTAATAGTACAAAACTATGCAAGACAAACTAAGTTCTAACCAGCAATTTAACAGTATTAGATCTTCTTCTAGTATTAAGTCCTGGGATTGCCATATATTCTCTAGTTGCGGGCTTTATCGTCCAACCTATATCCTCAGAAATTATTGTAAGTACACAATTGTTCAATTACTTCAGTGTCACTGCTCATGATATATAAAAAGCTTTCACAAGATAATATATTTTCCCATTGGACCACAAAACAACACTAGACAAAATCAGAATATGATTTCTAGCTCCCATTCAAGAGCACATAAACTACGCTATGTTTGCCAATTATCACAACACCAACTCCTTTGCACAATGGTAGGTTACTAAGGGTTTTGAATCATGAGTAACACTTGAAAATGTGGGGTATGTAAATCTTGCAGGGCACCATAAAGTTTTCTTTTGTTAAGTACTCAACATCCTATAGCTCTGATTTCAATCACTAACTACACTTGTCTACAAAAATTAGATTCCAAAGTTCGCTACTTTTACATGAAAAACACTACAAGTAGCTCATAAAGTCATGAATTTGAAACTTTTTAACAGAACAAAAATTGCAGAGATGGAAGTTGAGGTAGAAACAGAGGAGGAGCATGTGTTTCTTCTCTTCCGCTTGTTGACCGAATCATCAGCAGCAGCCATAACTGTCTACTCTTGTAGAAAGTGACAGGTCCCGCGTAGGTGGGCTTTTGTTCAAACTGTATGGGCTTCATGGAATAGGCCCAAATTATATCGAACAACCCGGATCTCTCTTTTAACTCAATTTATCTGTCTTTATTTGGGAGTTTGGTTGTCCCACAATTGAATTGAATGCTCTTCATTTCAACCTAGAATTATTAGATGATCAAGAGAGTGACACAATATATATTGTTGTTGTGTTAGTAAGTAAACTCAACTTCTTATAATAGACGGTGCAGTAGACAAATAAACACTCGGTATAAGTTTAAGAGAGTGACAAATAATAGTACTTATAAGTTTAAGTACACAACTTTATTACTTACACATTTTTTCCTACTTCAAGTCTTCTAATAGACGGTGCAGTAGACAAATAAACAATATGTGTAACATTTTATTATCAACGTTCGATTTATTATTGAGAACTTACTGTGGTTACTTAATTGAACATTTAGATTGTCCGACCTAATATAAATATGTATATTGAAAAAAAAGTATCATTCACAAAGTATCCTTATATACGGTTGGTAGACCTATATTATCAATAAAATCATTCGTGTCATTAATCAAAACGTCTATATGATAGTAATAAAATAAATTTTAATCTAATATGGAAAAACACAAATGTTAAAAATATAGAGTAAGTATAGTAAAATGGAAGATTTCCAATCTATAGAAAAATTCGGTTTTCATAATAAAGAACCGGTCGGAAACACTATAAACCGGTCAGTAGTTTTTATATAAATATCCCAAAGAAATAACACTCTCTCACAAAAATCCATACCACTCAACCATCTTTCTATCTCTACAAAACCCTAGTGAGAGAAGCATTCATAATTCCTCTCTCTCTCCCCCCACACTCCCCATATCCTCCGGCGACATTCATGATTATGATTTGATTTTTTGCAGATGCTTTGTTATATTTTTAAAAGACATTGTTATAGTTTTAAGAGGCAATGTTATGGATTTAAGCATCAATGTTACCGTTTTTAGCTTGTGTTGCATGTTTCTACTATGTTATAGTTTTAAGATGCAATGTTATAGTTTTAAAATGCACTCTTATGGTTTTGAGTTTCAATATTACTATATTTATCTTGTGTTGAAATATTTCTGATTGTTATTATTTTTAGCGCATATGTTATAGTTTTAAGACATATTGTTGTAGTTTTAAGCAGTACCATTAGTCTTTTTAGATTCTGATGAAATATTTATGACTTGATTGTTTGCAAATTCTTTGTTATAGTTTTAAGAAGCATTGTTATAGTTTTACAAGGCACTGCTATGGTTTTAAGCATCAATTTTACGGTTTTTAGCTTGTGTTGCATATTCTTGTTTCGTTATAGTTTTAAGAGTCAGTGTTATTGTTTTAAGAGGCATTGATATGGTTTTAAGCATCAATATTAATATTTTTAGCTTGTTTTGCATGTTTCTTTTTTGTTTTAAGCACCAATGTGGTAGTTTTAATCAGAGTTGTTATGTTTTAACCCAGTTAATGAATATTTTAAGCAGGTGATGATGATGACATTGAGTTGATGATAGGTCTCTCAAATGTGTCATTGCAGTATTGAGGAACAAGCACAAGGAACAAAAGGCAGGAAGCAGAAGTTCACCAACAAGTTTACACGAAAAAAAAAGCCTATTTTAACAACTCAGTTTGCATCTACATCTGAACGTTTATTGTAATTTTTTTCCTATGAGAATAGGTGTTTTAAATCCTTTGGATGACTGAATGTTTAAGTATTGTAATGACAGGTGTTTCAAGTAGCTTTATTTTAAGCTTGTTTATTGATATTTTAATGGCATCCCCGAAAATTTTAAACTTGTTTAATAGTGATTTAATGATATTAGATTGTCATTTAAAACTATAACAAACCATCTTAAAAACCTAACATGTAGCTCCTTGAACCATCACACCTCTCTTAAAAATTAATAAAAGAGGTTAAAATTATGATCGAATCATCGAAACATAACATACTGACGCATTAAAACCATCACATCATCTCCTAAAAACATTAACAAAATATGTTAAAAATATAACTAAAACTTTCAGTTTTTTCTCAGTTTTTGGTGGTTGTGACTTAGCTTGTTGTAATTGACTATGTACTTGTGGAACATTCCTGATGTTCCTTGGAGCAATATAATCTTTTATTTCTTCAAAAAAAAAAAAAACTAAAACTTTCAATACTAACAACTTAAAACCATAACATAATCTATTAAAATCATAACCAAAAAATGTGTGTCTCGGCGGTTTTTTAAGAAATCCGGCCGGTCAGACCGCTAAACTCAAAAAAACGGCGAAAAAAAAAAACCTTGACTTTCCTAATTTTTAGAAAAATATTATATTTTTCAAGATTTTGGCTAAAAATGTATACATTTTGATTAATCACAAAAGATCCCGTATCTATTCGGGAGATGAATCTAAATATATATATATAATAAAAGTGGTGACCTATATGATCAAAGAGGCATGCCACATTGACAAAATATGATGTGGCATGTCTCTTTGAATTTCATGGAGTTTTATTCACAAAATTAAAGCAAAAAGAAAATAATAATTTACAAGTGTAGAATTTATTTTTGGTATGTTAACTGTATACATAGTTTTTATTAAATCACATATAACTTTACCTGCAAAACTCCGAAAAATATTTTGAACATATATTTGGATTCACTGCGACAAGACGAATCCATAGACACCAATCTTATATATTATTATTAATTAAATAAATTATTTATATATTAAAATAAAAAATCAATTTGTTAAATGATATCTATTGGTTGTGTAAATTCTAAATTTGGAAAATAAGCCATGGAACATTTTATTCTTGACAATGAAATGTACCTTATAACTTTCACTATTTATATTTTTAGTATGTTCACTACATGTGTAGTTTTTATTAAATCCCATATAACTTTTATCTGCGAAACTCCAAAAAATATTTTGAACATATATTTGGATTCATCACGACGAAACGAATTCGTAGACACCAATTATAAATATAATTATTAATACATATTTTATTCATTAAAATAAGATATAAATTTATTAAATGATATATATCGGTTATGTAAATTTAAATTTTGAAAATAAACTATGGAACATTTTAATATTCAAAATGCAATGCACCTTATAACTTTCACTATTTTTAGTATTTTGATCGCATAGTATATAGTTTTATTAAGTCCCATATGAATTCAACTACAAAACTCCGAAAAATATTTTAATTAATTAAATAAATCATTTATTCATTAAAATAAATATAAATTTATTAATGAAATTTATTAGTTGTAGACATTTATATGAACTTATCTACAAAACTCTTAAATATATTTAAGCATATATTAGATTCATCGTGACAAGACGAATTCATAGACAACAATTTGAATATTATTATTAATTAAATAAATTATTAAATAATATAAAATAAAATATTGAATTTTTAAAAATAGAGTATTTATTAAACATTTAATATTGTCATAGCGTTTGTAAAGTGGCAGTCGAGACACCTGCATCTAAGAGGTCACGGGTTCGATCCCCGAAATGTGTGATTATTTTCTCCATATAGAGAATGATTGAAATGTTATTAGAGATTTTATTGATGGTAAAATTGTCCAATACTAAATATTGTAATTGTAATATTGTATCTTAAAAAAAAAAAAAAATTTAATACTTGTTGAGGGTGAAGTCCCCCAAACTCTCAGTAAGTTCTTGCTAGATCGTCTAAATCCAAGTCACTATAAATCGTCCAAAGTTAGGGTCCAAAGCTCTCCAAGGTCCAAAGCACTAATGGGTAAGAACCTGCACAAGTAACTTTTGAGGGGTAGATCAAGACCCGTTGCGTGATGTCAAACCGGGTAAAGACTTTACTTGAGAGAGACTGAAGATCTACTCTGTATAGTGTTCGGGATTAGTTCGTAAAGATGGCTTGACTTACCTCTATTATCATGAGAATGTGTGCCATATATATAGAGATCTCCCAAAGAGAATGGAATCCGTTGGATCGTGCCAAGTGTAAGGCTCGGATTGCGCCAACAATGCTCCATCAGGCCCATGGCCCATTAAGAAGACTTAACCCATTTCCCTTTTGGGCTTTCGAGGGTAGTTTAGTCATTCTCCGAGAGAAATTAGAGACTTCTGAAGTACGTCTCGGACCTTCGTCCGAGAGTAGGTCCGAGGTCTGGTCTGGGTCATCATTCTGTCTGAAAGCAACTCTCCTAAACCACAAGGCATAGTAGTTCGGACCTTGATTGTCTAGGACCCTATTTTCTCTCTTGGTGCCAGTCCACTTGGTTCCTTATGAGGTAAAGGACTTACGTCCGAACCGTCGTCCGGGTCGGACCCTCATGGCTTCGGACCACGGTTTGGGTCGGACCTACTGTCTTTGAGGTCCATTTCACCGTTATACTCAGGAGGGTTGGACCGAAGGTGGCCTTAGGGTCGGACCTTAAGGCCTTGGACCTTAGACAGCTTGAAACGCCTTAGGATTCATTCCAAAGGCGTCTAAGACGGATTGGTCATATTTCCGTATCAACAATACTGCTCCATTCATTTAAAATGAAATTAATAGTTATTGAGATGTCCAATTATAATTTTGACTTTACGGTTGAGCAGAGCCCGAATCTAGGCGTTTTTAGTGTAGTTGTTAGGGATCATGAGGGCAATGTTATTTAGCGTCAAAATTTTATGGTTGTTGAAACTGCGGAAGGGTTGACAACAAAATTAACATTTGAATTTGTTCAATGTTTTGAATCCCACCATGTTGTATAATTGAAATTGATTATTCTTTCGTAATTAAATATCTTAAATCTTCAAATTTTAGATTTGACTTTCTCAATGGTATCCGCTACATGCGACTAATCCAGTCGAGCACTGTCGGATCCTTTTTTAGGGGGCGGCTTTCCCAGCGGTGTTTTTTTACATCCACAAGGCTCGAACCCGAGACCTTGCTTAAGTGAACTCAAGTCCGTTACCACTTGAGCCAACAGTTGTTGGTCTCAACAGTTTTTGTTAACTGCATACAAAAAGTATAATAAGATATCACAAAATAAGATTGTTTTGTTTGAAACATCAATTTTTTTAATCAATAACTACTCAAAAAAATAAAAAGAGCATATGAGATACGAATCTTACAAGAACCAGGGACACTATTGAGCACATGTCGGACTATATCTTACTACATTGGAATTACGTCATTTTACCTTTAAATGGGTCGGGTTCCATCCAACCCGAATTCAAACCCGTTCACAATAATGATGTTCAGGTCCAAGTCGGTCATATACTCAAATTAACCCTCTCCACACCTCTGTAACAAGACCCAGACTACAACATTTTATGGTTAAATTAGTAAAATGTACATTTTTTTTCGGGGGGAGGGGAGGAGGTATGCTGGGGGTGGGTGCAAAAAAAAAAAAAAAAAAAAAACCACCGTAACATGTGGAATTATATTTATAAAATAATATTATTTGTGTATGGGGTGGGGAACCACATACCGCGAGGAGTGTTGGTTGACCAACCATGTTAATTGCGTTATACACTTTTGTATTTTATTTTTGTTCGGACGGATACAATCTTAATTTAAGAACATGTATCGGTTACTAATTAACCGGTCTGGTACGAGTAGATGACCCAATATAAAATACTCCCTCCGTCCCGGACTCAACTTCCCGTTGATCGGGGTACAAGTTTTAAGAAAATAATGAATAAAATATGAGAGAAGATAATAAACTAGAAAATAGAGAGAATAAAGTATGAGAGAGTGGGAATAAAGTAGGAAATATAGTAAATAAAGTAGTAGAGATAGTATTATTATAATGATAGTGTGTATTTAAATTTCCAAATTAGGAAGGGAAAGTTGAGTTTGGGACGGATTAAAACGGAAAGTGGGAAGTTGAGTTCGGGACGAAGGGAGTATATGTTATCATTCCGTCGGTTGTCGGGTCCTGAATGGATTTGGGTTGGGTGGGATCATAGTGTTGTTCAGGTCCGGGTTGTGCATATACCCGAACCGTTTCAAACCGCAACATTGTATGGTTAAGTTAATATAATGTATATTTTTTCGGGGGATTGTGGGTGGGTGCAAAAGACTGCCATAATATGAGAAATTATATTCATAAAATAATATTTTTTTTTGTGTGTGGGATGAAGGACCACATACCACCCGAGGGTTGCTAGGAGCCAACCCTGTAAATTGCGTTATATACACATTTGTTTTTTTTTTTTCGGATTTGAGGGGTACAGTTTGTTAAGAACGTGCATCAGTTACTACTTAACAGGTCTAGTACAGGTACATGACCCGATAAAAAAGTACATGTTATTAACCCGTCAGGTCCTGAAGAGGTTCGGGTTGGATCATAACCTTGAAAAGCATATCCGTCATCATTAGTCGTACCATAAAAAGACGCGGTGATATATTATTGAATGAAGAAGGACATGAGGACAATAACATCAATGATTTTCTTGACAATATATGTTAGTCTCTTGATAATTTATATAGAGATGGTCTCTCAGAAGACTTACTTCAACCCATATACTCCCTCTGTCGTCCCGGACACAACTTCATGTTGGTCCGGACACAAGTTTTAAGATAAAGTGAATAAAGTAGGAGAGATAATGAATAAAGTAGCAAAAAGAGTAAATAAAGTACTCAAAGAGTGTGATTAAAATATGAGAGATAGTAAATAAAATAGGAGACATGCCAATAAAGTAGGAGAGAGATTTTCTATTTAAAGAGGGAGAAGTTTAGTTTGGAACTGACCAAAACGGAAAATGGAAAGTTTTGAGTTCGGGGCGGAGGGAGTATATAACAAAAGTGGTGAGTTAGGCATAGAGATGGTCTCTTGACAAGATTTGCATGTTTTCATCTCGTCCTATATCTTACTACAGTGGTATTTCGTTATTTTACTTTTAAACGGACCGAGTTCTATCTAACCCGAATTCAACCTTGCTCGAAATAATGATGTTTAGGTCCGGTCTGGCATATACTCGAACCCGTTCCATATCTTTGTAACAAGACCTGACCGCAACATTTTATGATTAATTTAGTAAAAACTATGCACTCCGTCCCGCATAACTTCATACATTTGTCATTTTTAGCAATCCCATAGAACTTTATACATTACCAAAAAAGGAAGCTACCCACACCCAACAAATCATAAACAATCTCAATTTTTCACTCAAATTACACACTTTGCCACTAAAAGTACACTTTATCCCACCTTTATTATATTCTATCAATACTTTAGAATGTGAAAATATGTTTGTTGAATAATAACTTTTGTGTCATTGGTAGGGTGACCACATAATACCGCGGGGTTGTTGGAAACGGGGGAGGGGGGGGGGGGGTGTAAAAATATAGCTCTAACATGTAAAAATTATGTTTGTACCATATACCACCACGGGTAAAAATAATAATTTTGTGTGTGTGTGGTGGGGTGACCATATACCACCACGGGTTGTTGGAAAAAAACGTATTGACCGTGTTGTATACTTTTGTATTTTATTTTGGTTCGTTTCGAGGGATACAAAATTTTAAAAAACATGTATCAATTACCTATTAACAGGTCAGATACGGTAGGACCCCGTATAAAATATATGTTATTAACCCGTCGGGTCCTGAACGGGTTTAAGGTTGAATTATACCCCTTTTAAAGCATATCCATCATGGTGAGTCGTACTTTTAAATTTTCTATAGTTAGCATAAAAAAGATTCAATGATATAGTATTGGATGAAGAAGGACTACCACCGACACAACGACCAACGCTGTTTACATAAGTTTGACTAATTTATGTTGTGATCCCTTTTTATTTATTATTAAAAGTAAACTATACCGTGGCATCGTCACGGATTATTACTAGTTATTTATATAACGTACATGAGACTAATTATATCACCCTTAGCTTGGATTATCACTTTCACTTGTCTTCTAACTCGTTTCACATTGCAAACATAGTACTAGTATTTTATTTCTCAGCTTGTCCGCATGATCTTAAATGTTACCGCGAAATGTTTCTCCATTAAATCTGCAAAAGCTTTCTTGTAAGCTTACGCAACTTGAACCAACTACTTATGCAACACGACACCTTTGTAACGGTTTTAAGCTTCAATTCCGTCTTTCCCAATTCATCACACTCACACAAATTCAGGTACTACACTTGTATGCTTAGTATTTTTGTTTCTGTATATTCGTATATGCTTGCTAAGTGTTCGATCATATGCTTTAGAGATGGAGATGGGATGGATGAGGGTGATTGTGTTTGTAGTAATACTACCGGGAATTCTTGGTTGGGGTAAAGAAGGTCACTATGCTGTTTGCAAGATCGCCGAGGTAAAAATTTCCCCTTTTTCCTGCTCATATGTTTCATCACTCAAGATCATGAAATTTAGGTTAGGTTGACTTTCGAATTTGGTGCATTACTTTTTTAGATGCTTTGGTTTTCAATTTGATTGAACCAATTAACATTGTGGAATACAGTTGAACTTACCAGTGTACCTATCTAATCTGAAGTTACAAGATGTTTAGTAGATATTGTGTCTTGAATTATGTGGTGAACGATTTCAAGAAATGTAAAGGTTCTGTGTGTAGTGAAATAACTTAGGTATGTTGTCCAATGTCTCTTGATTTGTTCTGTTTCACTTCTCTGGGAGCTTGCTTTATATAAGCTTTCAGGGAACTAAATCTTATATTAGAGCCTTTTGCATTTGAACGGTTCCTTACTGGTCATACTTTTGAGAGATGTAATCTATGAAAAGAAACGACGTGTAGAACACTACAAAAGAGGTTGTGCTTGTTTGTTCCCTTGTCAAAACCAGCAGCTGACTATTCAGATTTCTGACTTTAATCTATAAGGCCTATTGCCTTGGGGAACTTTTCTTCTGATTTCCGCTTGCATAACTTACCTATGTAAGTCTGAGAACATTCTGCAAATCCTATATACCGAGAAGGTTTGTAAGGAAGTGATGGTGATTATATCACTGAAACATTACTATGTGATTCATCAATATTCTCCTCGTACATTTTCGTCCACTAGCTTAGTGGTATTCTGTATGAATGAGAGACAGAAAAATAAATTTGATGCATATGTTTCAAAATTCTATCTATATGGCTAGTATTCTGCAGAAAATCTGATGGGGGTGCCTTTGGCTGTGACAGAGTTATCTCACCAAAGATGCTTTGGCTGCAATCAAAGAATTGCTTCCAGATCGTGCAGAAGGTGATCTCGCCAATGTATGCTCCTGGCCAGATGAGATTAGGTTCCACTATCGCTGGAGCAGCGCTCTGCATTACATAGATACCCCTGACTTCAGGTGCAACTACGAGTACTGCAGTAAGTCCTGTGATTTTTTCCCTGATTCGTTTGCCTTCATAACCTTTGTAATGTGTCATTTCCTTCCCACGGTCTAAGGATACCTACTACTGTATCAGTTACACATAGCTGTTGGCCAGAGTCATTGGTTATTTTTATGCCGTCCTACTGACTACCGAAAACAGTACATGTCTTCTCTTACCTGGTCCTACACACACTCTGCGTGATGATACTTAAAGATGACTTAATGTAGGATGCACAATTATCTCTCTCATAACTTGCAGTGATCATTTTTAATTTACAATAGGGGATTGCCATGACTCTGTTGGACGCAAAGATAGATGTGTGACTGGGGCGATTTACAACTACACAACACAGCTTGTATCGCAATATCATAAACCTGATCTATCAGTAGCGAAGTGTAAGCAAATATAAACTTTTCACAGCTTGCACACTGGGACTTGCTAATCTGTTTCTTCCTATGACAGCCAACTTGACAGAAGCTCTTATGTTTCTATCACATTTTGTCGGTGATGTTCATCAGGTTAGCTTTATTTGCTGATGAAGTTATTTTTGGCACAACTATTATATGCCAATGTATGATGTGGTAGGCGTTGCAATACTGAAATTTATCCTCGACTATCTGAATAAGTTCTGAATATTGGTTCAGTTCCTAATATGCGTGTTAAGTTGATCTGATCTCCCCTAACTCCATTGCTATACTTGGGAAATATTATCAACAAGGTAATGGGTAGGTGCCGATGCATAAGAGTATAAAATTTCATTTTGGCATTTTCCTATATAATATAATAATCTCTTGAGCAGCATTAATGACATATTTGGCTTCTAAGGTTACATTCTCCTATTTTAACTTTCATATTTCCTGGATTGTGGTTTACACCTTGACAGCCATTGCATGTTGGCTTCACTAGTGATGGGGGTGGGAACTCAATTAGTGTCCGCTGGTTTCGAAGAAAGACAAACTTGCATCATGTGAGTCACTTGTAACTTTCGTCTAACGTTTTCAATGGTGTTCATTTTGGTCTTACTTTTCATAATTCTAGGTAAAGCCTCCCTCCTTAAATCTTATGATTCTGAGAAATGGAAGTTTTCGTTGGTTTTATGTTGCCGTTCCTTGTGGTCTGTGTGTTATTTCAGGTATGGGACACTATGATAATTGAATCTGCTATGAAGACATTCTATAATAAAGATCTCACTACAATGATTCAATCTATTCAGAGAAATATCACGGTACTTCTCTCATCATCTAAGCGTTGAACTACTGAGATGTGAATTTCTATGATAGTCTTGATATTTCCCCACTCTGCCTAATTTTTCTAGTTCCCAATTTCAGATTTTTTATTTATATAGCATTTCACCCCTAACTTTCATTTGTGCTTCTACAGGATGACTTTGTTAATGATGCATCTCAGAAACATTGTGATGGAACCGTTTGCCCCGAACCGTAAGTATAAACAAGATTTTTAAACTGTGCAGCTCTTCATCACCTGAACTGTATTTGTTAATGCTTATATGGGAAGATAAAAACTGGATCATGACCCCTTAATATAAAGAAAATAATACTAGGCCAGGCCAGGCCTGAGAAAACTCAGATGTTCTCAACTCTTTCAAGAAAGGTGTGATATCATTGCCTAGCTCAGGGGAGCATTCCGTCCAGTGACATAATACAATCCAAACCATAATATTATAGATGTAACTAAATTGATTTTGCCATTCAACAACAGTCGTATTGTTGCATGAAATAGTCGCTACACTTTAACCCTTGATTGCAGGGCACATTGTCTGACAATCCTTAACGGACACAATCTAAGGACATATAATCCGGATTACTTAAGTCTCGTCTTGTTCTTCCTTGTGCATGCTGATTCATTGTCCTGCATGCTACTGCAACGTAGTACTTACTCTATGTTGTGTTGTTTCTAGTGATTACGCTCTGACTGTATGCTGCTTGCACAGGTATGCCTCTGAAAGCATCAATCTTGCATGTAAATATGCTTACAGAAACGCCACTCCAGGAACTACACTGGGAGGTACAGTTCGTTTTCTGATGCATATCACAATCCCATCCGGGCTCCGTTTTTTATTTAATACAGTTACAGTACCGTAATAGAATCTTTCTCACATCTCAGCATGATATCCATCTAGGTGGATTACACATGAGTACATGACCACATTCTTCAGGTAGAAAGCATGTTCTTACCTCAACTATGATGGTCCTAGTGCTCATGACTCATTAGGAATTGACTTTAGTTTTATAGAATCATTAGATATTCAGTAGTAAATTTGGTCATGCCATCATTGTCATCATCTCATGTGAAATAAAGTACCGGTCCGAAGGCACAAACTGTGACCTTCCACATCCTCTTCCACTGAATCATTATATCTTAAGATTCAGTCATTACAAAATGATAGTGGAAGTGTTTCCCTACTCTGCAGATGATTATTTCCTCTCTAGGCTGCCAATTGTCGAAAAGAGACTGGCTCAGAGTGGGGTCCGGTTGGCCGCTATTCTCAACAGTATATTTTCACCGGACTCGTACTCCGCAGCAACATGAATTCTTCTGGAATATGACCCCAACTTCATGTGGCCAGTCATTCTTACCTTATTTAATTGATACAGCTTGAAATCTAGTTTGATAGCTGATTGTGCTAGGAAAGGCATTACTTCAAAAAAATCGACACTGTCACATTTTATATCAATAAAAAAGATCTGATGTTCTGGAGTAGCTTCTCAAGTCTCAAGTTCCTTCATAGTATGATACTTTTATCAATCTCTGAGCTTCAATGACTGATTTCATTCAACAACTGTGGAACTGTGATGCAAATAACCTGCCCCGATATCATGATGTAGATATTTCGCTTCTGCATGTCAGGCGAAAATCCTCATGACACTCTCTCACCAGCTTTAACAAGACATATCACCGGAGGAAAAACCAGGGGCGGAGCCAGGATTAGAGATCGAGTAGGGCGTATATTGTTATATGTTATTTAACTTTTTAGAGATCGAGTATGGCGTATATTGTTATAGAGATCGAGGATAACTTTTTAACTGGTATATATAAAATAAAATAACTAAAATAAATAATAGCACACAAATACTAGTAACATTTTTATCGTAAATCAAGTATATAAGTGCATTACGATAAAGAAAATTGAATTTTACATTAAAAAAGATAGGGTGAAATGTAAAAATGTAGTCAAATTTATACTAAAAAAAATTCTTAAAAAAAGAAAGGGTAGGGCAAGTGCCCTACCCACCGTGGGCACACCTCCGCCCCTGGGAAAAACATCTGAAAACATTCAAAACCCCACTTGCTTAAAAAAACCAAGGGACATTCTGCAATTTTTTTTTTTTGAAACTGATAATGCATTAAGATTAAATAGGTACGAATCTAATAGCACATGCGGAGTCCTTAGTGATTACATCAGAAAGTCACAAAGGACAAGTGTCCCAAATAAAATGTAAAGAAACTAGATTAGTACTACTACTACTACTTGGCTCTTAGCTCTTCCAAAAGTCATATTGTTTGCTTCCAGGCCAAGTTGATGTTTCAACCATTGCGGCCTTGCCTTTAGGTTCCCAAGGCCCAAATTTTAGGGCCCAATAGTACTAAGGTACAGTTAAAAAAAAATTAAAATAAGAAGTAGAGGAAGAAAAACGCAGACAGAAGACGCTGAATTTGGCCGTCTCTTCAGTTCTACTTTCTTGATTTCTTTGCTTCTTCAATCTCCAGCCTAATTTCTCTCAACATCCATTAAACCCTCCATTCAATTCCTCAAATTTAGAAAAAAAAATGGCCATTTATTGTTCAATTTCCATGTATATATAGGTACCCTTCAATCCTTCATCCTAACCATTCAAACAAAATCCAACAATTCTAGTTCTGTTATATTAGAAATCTGGGTTTCGCTTTATCACTTACAAGCAAATACTTGGAATTTTGTCTTTTGATTTGGGAATCTCACCGAATTGAGTCGCTCACTGACCCACGACAAAGATCAAGACATCACCGGTCAATTTCACAAATCTTACACCTTACTTAGCAGACGGGAGACGGTCACGGCATCCTCGACTATTTCGGAATTTTACCTGACTAATTTCTTTTAGCTATAAAGGGGTTTCTTTCTTTTCTTCCTGCTTGGTTCTTGTTCTTCGTTCTTGTTTAATTTCTAATGTTCATAAGCTCATTAATAATGAGTTATGTGTTTAATTGTTTATTAGTTCATAGTTCTTTAGTAATTAGTAAGTCAGGTTGTTCTGATTTGTTTCTTTTGCTCAAGTGATTTGTGAATTAACCAGAATACTAGATATGTTTAATAAGAAATTTTACATTAAAGATCAAATATTTATTGTTTGGTCATGTTGCTGTAATATTGTGTATTTTAGTAATTTAGTCTTTTCTATAAACTAGTTAAGCTAGTGAAGTAGTCAGCCCAAAATTGCAAATTTCGTAACACTTTTGATGGTTCAATAAAGTGATTAAGTGAACTAGTGCAAACTTCAAACTCTTAAGAGTTAGAGTAGAGACTATTGTTAGTTTATAAATTATAGTTTATTAATTTATGTAAACTTCCTGCTATTGCAAAAAATTCCCGTCACCGTTGCATCTGTCGAAAGAAGTTTTTCCAAGTTGAAATTGGTGAAATCCTATTTGCGCACTACAATGTCACAAGAACGACTCAACGGACTAGCAATGATGGCAATAGAGAATGATATGGCGAAGAAAGTGAGTTATGACTAGTTAATCGATGATTTTGTTTCAAAGAATGCTAGAAGACTAGCAATTTTCAAGTAGTTTTTTTAGTCGTTTGTAATATTTATTAAAAATATATCTCAAGTACTTGTATTGGATGATTTTGGCTATTTTGCACATCTATTAAAAGAAAATTATTATATCTTTATTTAGTTGGGGTCTCGTTTAAAAATTTCGCACAGGGCCCCTTAAATCTCAAAGACCGCCCTGCTTGCTTCCTTAGCCAAATAGTCTGCTACTGCATTTTCTTAACGAAAGACAAAAGAAATTTCCACATGAGTCATCATCTTCATTTACTTCCTAATGTCACCAAGTATGATCTGCTGATGCGACGTAGATGCAACCTACCTGTTAAGAGATGATAATAGAAATTTTGAGTCAGTTTGTATCATAATTGAATCAATATTTGCCTGTTTGCAAAGAGATAGCCCAATTTTGAGGGCCATGATTTCAGCAAAATTGTGGTCAGTATTTCCAAGAAAAGTTTAAGTGGCTTTAACAAAATTTCCTTGTGTGTTTCTGATAATAGCTCCCGCTCCAGCATGTCCGTTATTTAAACACGATCCGTCAATGTTTAAAGTGGGGAAATTTGAAGATGGTTTCCACTTACAGACGTGGCTTGGTATTTTTTTTTCCTTTTTTGGAAGAAAAACAGCTTTATGGTCGTTTATAAGTTCCAAAAGTTGATTATGTGGTTCCTATGTTTCCAAACCGTCAACTTCAACTTTCACACAAGTTCTGTTTCAAAACAAACCTAGCCAGGAGCAACAACTACACTTCTTTCCCAGCACCACCATAATAACTTCATTCATGAAATATCATTGTAACATCGACAGGCAGACACAACTTTACAGGCATATACATTTACAGAACTCTAGATGCATAATATAGGTACCTTTCTTTCTAACTAAACTTAAAACCTCTGCCTGTAATTAATCAAGGCTGGGTTTCTCTAATCAGAAGCGGAATAAATCGCCCAAGTTTTTGTTCTAAATCTACTTCCAGGGACCGTTTCATGCTTTCCTCAATGAACCTGAGGATAAAAAGATCCCCATTCTTGAACGGCATTGGCATTGGTCTCTCAGATGGTGCACCAGTTAATTATCTCACATGTGTATCGTAAGGATCGAAAAGGTTATCAGGCACTACAAGGGGTAACTTGTCTATATACATGAACAGGCGCTTCAAGTTCTCCCTTTGTATAGCCACCATATCGATCACATCTTTATTGTCCAAGAAGACCCATAAATCGCCCGAGTTTACTCTCTTAAGGCTGTCACGGCAGAAGGGGCAAGACTGGGATCTCGAACGCCTGCAATAAGAGTTCACTTCTTCACCATATATTCAATTCCACAATATAAAGTACTGTATCATACTTGATCAACCCAACAATATACTGTAAGGATAGGGCCGAAGAGAATGGCAAATAGCAAAACATCACCTAATGTTGCCTATAACTAAAGTATCAAATAAACATTACATATCAATACACAAAACCAACACGAAGAAGACACACGGGGGTAATTCTTATTTGGCGGTTGGAACTATGAGAAGTTACGGATACTGGCATATTAGGCTACTAGCTGAATCTTAAACCTCAAAAAAAATCGTGCCAAAACTCCCAACCAGAAAGTATTGAGAGTATTACAATAAGACCAATGTTAGAAAAGATGCTAGCCAACTACACCAGCACAAGTTGATTTGGAGAAAATATCAAAAGGGTTGGTGGTCCACTCTCACAAGATTCTATACACTTACATAAAGAAACAAGAATCAAATACAGTCGGCGCTGGGCACACATAGAAGATGAATAACTTAATTAGTGAACATTAAATCAACAATCAGAGTGGCGCAGCGGAAGCGTGGTGGGCCCATAACCCACAGGTCCCAGGATCGAAACCTGGCTCTGATATATTTTTAAGCCACTTTTGATGAAAATTTTCTGATATTTTATCAAACTGAAACACTAGATGTTAGTTCCCTATTTCACCCATATTTGTCTAATACAAGTATTCAGTCGGTCCACCCATATTTGTCCAATGTCTCAGTTTTCACAATTGGTGCGGAGTAAAACAAAACCCACCCGCATAAAGGCATTGGATGTATAACGGAAACTTCGAGGTCAACCAAGTTAGCAAGTTCTCTTGTGCAACCATACTTTCATAGTGACCTCAGGTTTGCCTAACAGGAGAACAAATATAGCACATGCTACCAAACGACCCTAGAATAGCCCAAAGGCCTAGTACATTATCAATAAACCACTTCACACTATAGTTTTCATGTTATTCCGCATTCCCTATCTTGAAGTCCATAAACTTTTAACACGCCAGGAATTGGGATATACCCAGTGCATTGTAAAATAGAATTGTGAGAAATGCCTGCCTAATGAGCTGAGTTATACTGCAAATGAGATCATCATAAGGCAATCAATGGCAAATTACGGCAGTTGACTCTCATTAATTCAGAAACTTCACAAAATGAGGTCTTTCGACATTTTTGTGAGAGTAAAAACAAAAAGTTCGAGGTCAGGCATGGAAGAGTCTTACCATTCCCTGTAGCATTTCAGACACATGGCATGGTTGCAGTCTGGCAAGACTATCTTAGTGTTGATCTCCATGCAGATCCCACATTCTTCCTCTCTTTCAATATCTAGCTCCGAGCAAGACCAACTTTCTTCTTCATCCTTTCTCTTGTACCTCTCGAGGCAAACAGCTTTCTGCTTTTTATCTTCTGAATCAGTGACACCTCTTTGAAGTTGCATTAAAGAGGGGTAAATAACAGCTGAACCACAAAATATCTTGTTAGCAGTTGCCACACTAATCACTCCTCTAACCTTTAGAATCGCACTTCATCGAATAACAGAATACTCACCATAAAATTCCCTGATACTTGCTTTTCTCTCATGAGTGGACATGGTGGTAGTGCCATCAATGTATACCTACACCATGACCAAAAATTTAACAAAATTCCTCGGGAAATCGACAATGCAGTAAATATCAAAGACGAAAAAAGGCCAAACCTTGTAAATTAGAATCCTCAGCAGTCCTAGAGCCCCAGCTAGATGGCAATCAGTCCATTGCACTAGAAAGAGGAAAAAGTGTGCAGCAGGACTGTATGACATTCTCATCTGCAAGCAAGCACCATCATACTCCCTCGAAAAGTCGGATGCCCTGCATTGCCAGCAGAATAATCGAAACTTCAAGGGATAGAAACGGCAAAATTTCGACTACTCTGGAGTCGAGAGTATCTCTGTATCAGCTTCAGTAAATCTCTAGCGAAATAACAATGCAGTCCAACTGTCCAAGAATGTAGCTAAAAATTGCTAATTTATTATTGCACTCTCCAAGCCAATCAGTCATATAAAAGTCCACTCAGTGAGTGAGATGATAAAATCTTCATTTCACATGGACATCCAGTTTGATTAAAGAAAGAAAGAAAGAAAAAACCCAACTTTATTAAACAAACCATATACATTTGCAGGTAAATTTTCGAAATCCAAGTACTCAATTAAAGCTAAAATTGATACCTTTATCGCCAATTGAAGCAACCACTAAAGCAACCATTAAACTGTCTTTAATTACAAACCACCAATAATCATCATGATTCATGAACTCATATGATCATTACCACCTAAAAAAAGCTCGATTAATAGCCGATCGACCGTAAAAACGCAATACTCGGTAGCCAAAACGAAAGTCCCCTTACAGGAAGCCAAACAGTGTCCAAATAGCCAATAAAGATCGAATTTTTTTTCAATAAAAAAAGCATATAACACAAAAAAAACAGAAAGGAAAGAAAACCATATACAGGAAAAACGGAAAAAGCAACCGTCTTTAGACAAAACCAAGCAGAATGAGAGATTTCAGGAAACTGGTTGAACATAAAACAGAAGAAAAATTAGGGAAAAGTGAACAACATACAGAGTATTAGCATATTGAATATCGGCTTCTAGAACTTTGAGCGAGTCTTTGAAAGACTTGCGCATTTGACTTCCGTTACCACTGTACATCTCTTCTTCTTCTTCTTCTTCGATGAACAAACAATTTTCGGTTGTGAGAATCAAACAATAATAGTATTTGAAGATTTTCAGTAAAGTGAAAAAATTGAGAGGAAAAAATTAATGATCTTTGTTGTGGATTTTTCTAGTCTCTCTCTAGAAAGTTTCTTGAGATTGAGGACTCTCTCTCTCACTAGAAAGTAGAGTTGAGTGTGACGGAAATATATTACTAGTAGAAGAAGAGTTTGGTGTTTACTGTAATGGCCCATCTAACTCACTCACTCACCCATTATATGATCACAGATGAACAGGATAAACAAGACACGTGTACTTGGAAATATGATGAGTATTAATTGCTTGTAGATTTTATAAATACATAAAATAAAAAATAAATAATAAATGTACACTTCTTTTCCTAAAAAGACAAAGTTTATTAGAGAACGAAAGAGATTACACTTAGTTTTGGGATATGTATAACTACAAACCGACTGATTTTGAGACCACTTTTGTATTGAATACTTGCTCTTGAAACCATGGAACTCTCTGTGGGCTTTGCTGTTTTAAGGTATAGTTGAATGGTGTACAAGTTGATTATGTTGATGTATGAAGAGATTTTGATAATTAAGGGGATATTTTTGGTGTTGACACACTATTAAAATGTCATCTCAATCATGATCCACTTGTATGTTTGAGAAAGAATTCTTTGAATTTATCAAACTTAGGATAAGTTTTTGGATTGAGCATAGGTTTATCAAGATATTTTAATACAGTACGGTAATTAACTAATGATAAATTAGTTGGTGAGTTATACATCAATTGATATTTTAGTAAACATAACATATTTATTATTTAAATTAAATAGATAGATGAAATGTTTATGAGGCTAAACATGTACTCTATTTTACACCGACACGGTTACGCATGAACTGTTCGTCGAATAATATGTTGGCTACACAGTATTAACACATGTCATTTTCCGCGCAGTTTATCGCTACTCGTGCGCGTACCCGGAGACTTCTCAGTTAGTTCGTCAAGAATAGGCACACTTAAATTTAAAATTCTTGTAGATTGATTTCCAAGGAAAAAATATACACCTTGTTAGCATGAGCAACGTTTTCAACCCATTTTGGGCGTTACATTTACAGTCCTTAAATACATTATATTATCAAACAAATTGAGAACATGTATGGAAAAAATGGGTGAATTACACACGCCTACGATTTTGCCTAATTACAACAGACTCAGGAGTATGAACAATTACAACAAGGTAGATTTAGATTGATAGTCATATTCCAGAAAAACTTCATACATTAGGGTTGACTCGTATTTTAGGTGAAAAATTAAAATAAATAATAAAAGTATGAAAAAGTTATAAGAATGTTTATGTTTAGTGGGAAGTGTGTGATTTATGTGTAAATATAAGATTTTGTTATTATTTGTTCGGTGTGAGGTGGCTTAATTTTTTGGTAATGTATGAAGTTTTGTGGTACGTTTAGAAATAATAAATGTAGTAAGTTTTGTAGGATGAGGGGCATCAGTATTCTCCAACTTCCATTCAATTTCTCAAACATATGATCTTGGCGTGTGCAAAAACATATAGCTGAAAAATGAAAACTGATTAGGTGATTAGAAACTAATTACGTTATTGTGACTGAAAATTGATAAGATTACTAAAATTTAGGACTGATAAAATAACTATTTCGAATCAACGTGTTTGACTAATTGATTAATAAGTTAACGAGAAATACTCCCTCCCATCCATTTTAAATGTAACATGTTTTGGATTATTGTTTATTTGAGTATAAAAATTTTTAGAAGATTTTACCATGTAATTTTGTGTTTTCACTATTCTTTATGCATCCAACTCATTTACTCCCTCCGACCCAGTTTCATCTTTCCCATTCCGTTTTGGGCCGTCCCATCTCCATCTTCTCATACCTTAAATGGAAAATCTCTCTCTTAATTTATACATTATATCTCTCCTACTTTATTCACTATTTGTCATACTTTATTCACTCTTTTTTCTACTGTATCATCATCTATTTCCTACTTTATTCATTTTTTCTCTTCAATCATTTGTCCGGGCCCGCGGAAAGATGAAACCGGGACGGGGGAGTACTTTATTGTTGTTCATTTATTTTTTCTTTGTTGCTACAAAGACTAAGTATATTTTTCATCCTTTATTGGTGGATTTATTTATCTAAGACACCATCATTTTTATTCACATTCGTTTACCAGGACTATTGATCAAATAAAGAGTTGTCTTAATTTATGTGAAAAATTCAAAATTGTTAAGTGAAAAAGAGAGTAGTAGGAGAGTAAGAGTAGAATAAAGAAACGAATATAGAGAAGAGAATGGAGAGAATGTAGAGTTCATTCTTCACTTCAAAATGGGAGTACATGATGGGTATTTATACAAGTGGAAATGTATATTAAGAGCCTAATGATATATGAATAGGCAAAGACATCCACTACTCTTGTATATTGATTTCTATATCCATTAACTATAATGCATTTATCCCTCCATCCACTAACTCATTGTGCATTTATTCATAACACTCCCCTTGAATGAACATGAGTTGGTGATGGTTGGTACGCCAAAAATATACTGTCTCATTAAAAGCCTTGCTAAGAAAAAACCCTTTGGGATAAAAACTTAGTTAAGGGAAAAAAGAGTGCAGTGTGTATCCAACTCCCCTGATCTATACATCATTAATTGTAATTCTTCAAACTGTTGGAATGACCAAGTTCTCAAATGATGATGTCTGATATGATTTGGTGAGAAAATCTTCAAATCTTTTGTACTTGGATGGAATCTTCTTCTCATAGATAATGGTGGAGAAGAACTTCTGTAATACGTGGCTCGTCTTCATGTTGAAGAACTTTTCAAATACTTGGAACATCATGTAGTTTCAATGTTCCATAACATCACTCCATAATATTGTAAGGTTGGACCAATAAGTCTCATGACCTTTTCTTTATCACATGTATCAAATATATGGAGATAATTATATGCGCTTATAATGTTGCCTCGTTAAAAAACTTGCTAGGAAAACCCAATGGGACAAAAACCTATAAAGGGAAAAAGAGTGCAACAGTTGCTCATGAATGCGCAAACGTTCTCATTGCTTTTCAATCGTTGTCACCATTTACTTGACAAGATAAATGTACCTTCTTCAGGAGGTATTGTGACGAACATCAAAATTCTTACTTGACAAATGATTAAGGTACTGCTGGACCATGTCAATCTCAAAGTTTACAATAAGTAACCTTCGTAAATATTCATTCATATGCTCAAACTTCAGGTTGAGCTAACATTAGTGTAACCAATACTACTTTTCATGAGTATTGAGAATTTTATCTTATAGTTCAATATTTCACTGCGGTGAATAACATTCTTATTTTTGTCAACGTGAAGTTGATTATGAAATGAGTATAGAGGTTTCACATATATATGAAACATTAGTTCCTCAAGAACTTTACTCAATCAATCCATATTTTCTAACATGATATTTTTAGTCTCCTTTTGGGACTGATTGTCGGAGATGTTATCTCCCCTAATTGAATTTCTCAAATAATTTGACTTGTGAGTCAAACCAGTCACTTTCATGTGCACAACCTGATGGTTGTGTATGAGTGATAACATTTAAGATAAACATAAACATGTGAGTACGTATATGCAACATCATGCCTAACTAGGAAAAACGAAATAATGTAAACTATGCAAGAATAAACATATTATGATGCAATGTTTAGTATCTAAATGGACATGAAATTTGACTCGATAATGCAACGGTACCGTATGTATTTTGAATTCGTTAATCAAAAGGACTTCTGGTCCATGAGCTCATTTTTATCATCATCAAGATGTCATCGAATGGACTCACATGTAAGATCCCCATTTACATGTCTAAGAATTTATGTCCATCGAATTTCGCATATGCATATAAAATATATCGGTTCCATGTATACCGGCATCAAATCTCTTTTTTTCAAGTCAGTACTGATATTGATATCTGAATATTTTTGTAGGTACCATTTCATATAGGCCATCTATTATAGTTCAGATATATTTGCCTTTTATGGCATACATCACTCTTCAGGATTACCAACTGCCTTATCTTGCCATTTTCTTGTATTGTACTTAGCACTGAAACCGTATTTCACTGAGGTGAATGAATCATTTGTACAATAGGCAAGATATTTCAATGTTCAACACATGCCATTTTATAATCAATATGTAACTCTGTACGCCTCAAAATAGGGTCATAGCGGGTTAACATTCAAATAATAAAATTCATGTTTGAACATATCTTGATATAGTAACATGAAGCTGAAGAGTCAATCTTTATCAAGTTTGAACTTTCAAATATATGGGATCAATTCGTTCAACGAATTTGTTTTATCAGCTTATTCATGTTCTTCCGCTGGGAAAACTAGGGCTCATGATAATATCATGCCCAACTTAGAAATTGATGTATGCTTCACACATTAGTTCTCTGCAGAGAACAATGTTGTCGGGAGTCAATATATTTGCACAGTTGGATTTTACTGTGCTGAAAATAAAATTTGCCCTCAAATTGGAGATCATATTGTGGGTTCCCATCCACTTATATTTTATTCATTGTCAACTTTAAAAGTGTGACTTTTATTCATTTCAAGATCTCCATTTACACGCTTAATCTCAGTGTTTTGTCTTGCCATAATAATAATTACAACACGAGATAGCTTTCAGCACATAATCATATGGAAACTTCAGGTTTCACAACAACGGTTAAGTTATAAACGGATGGCCTAATTTGTCACATCAAATTTGCATATGTCAATATACGTATATATTATAACTTTTTGACATGTATACAAAAGTATTTATAAAACTGTCCAGAATGATGTGACGTAAAGACACAAATCTTTGTCTTTTTCTATTTGGCAAGACTTATAAGTGCTCATTCAATGAGTAAGTCTAATATGTGCTCTTATGGGGCACAAAGTTTGCTTGTAAACATGCATTATAATATGCTTGTTGAACATATAACTTATAATATGTATACTTGTCACGAGTAATATTTATATGCGTACACAATTTTCCATTTATGTTTTTAGAAGTCTTTGCTGTGGGAATTGTTACACCTACTTAGCCCCAACACTCCATTCCGGAGAGTATACATAACATGTCAGGTTTCCACCCAAACGCTCGGACAACAGAATTTAGCATATTATATAAAATCCTTTTGAGAATAAAATGTTCAATTTTCATCCTCCCAACTTAAAGTTAGTGAGGTATATTTGATCACCTGTATATTTCTCTCAACTTGAGGTTGATGAGTTCTATTTTATGCTTGCTTCTGGTGAAGCTTTGATACATGTATAAACAAGCAAAATGTTCACATTCACTTCAGGGAATGAGAAGAATCAATTTTCATAAATTGATTATGATCATGTAATTAAAGTTTTAAAACTTTATTATTTTCCAACCACCTCTTGGGGTGTGATCATGGATGCACTTGTATAGATCAAATAATGGTTGTTCATTTCCAATATACCAAATTGCCATTAGCTCATTTTGCAACTCTCTAACTTTTTCCAAGTATCTCCAATCAATTATGGGAAAGGAGGACGTAAATTGTATATGTTATTAATTGTGCAAGATGAGAACTTTTACAAATAAACTAAACTTCTAGTTCATCATCATGTAAAATATGTATGAACAACAATAGTTGCACTCATATTATAGTATTATGGTCTACGAGTCCAAACAATGTTCTTGTGAGTTAGGGGCATATCTTTACCACATACATATCAAATTTATAGTGGTCTTCAAGATCCATACTATTTAGTATGCACACAATTGCTACTTCGGGAGCAATAACAAGAAATTGTGCTTTTATGAAAATGACTTTAAGTTCACTTGCACACATATGATTCCAACTTCAAGTTGGACAAGTTATAAAATTAATACTACCAACTTCAGGTTGGAAGTTATCACTTTATTTGCATCCCAATTAATAAAAATTCTTAATAGGGGTGTGCATTCAATCTTTCTCTAGCTAATCAAAGCTAGAATATTGACCCATTTGTTGATGGGTTTATGGCTAGAATATTAACCATATGTTGATGGATTTATTATGGTCCATGATGTCTGTGGACATATGTATTTTAACGAAGGAATTTATGTGATTCCGAACCATCAATTGATAGCCAGTACTTATGGTGATTTGGATTTCTTGAGAGTTTGGATAAAATATTTGTGTGAATGATAATTTGACATTCACTTATTTTTCAATAACCACATCAACTTTCATGATTTTGTATCTCATATTCACTTCAGGGAATATGGTTTTTTATTTTATCACCGCTTGAAAAGCTTCATCCAAAACATGAGTTTATATATGATTGACCACTAACAAGAAAATTAGAGTGGTTACATAATATCATATTATAAGAGAAAGAAATGTAATAATGTAAATAAACAAAGTAAAACTTATCTTGAACGATCAATCCTATTCTAAATCCAGTTTTAAATATAAGTAGCTTGATAGGCAGATACTCCGAAATTGATCAGTGATCAGCACATCCATGCAACAGAAAGTAGATAGTCAAAAATCAATATAGCATACATGCTTGATTTAAAATAAATGAATGAATTGTAAAATTAAAACTAAATCAATCATGAGGAAAGAAGAGATCGGATCATTATGAGTAGTAAGTTGTCTCTTCTCCATCCACTTGCTGGCAAAGTAAAAGAAGGCCAAAGTTCATCAATGTTTCGATGGACTCGTAATTTAATTGTAGAATGAGGATGAATGGACTTGGATAGGTGGAGATGGACGAATCTCCAATTGGTTATAGAATGGCATGGAAGATGGAACTAGTGAGACTAACAAAAACCATGGTACGAAATGGGTTAATGTACAACGTTTGTGCCTGTTTTTGGAATGATTTCAGTTGGTTAAACACTTTCGTGTTGATAACATGTTAAGTGAAAAAAAAGAGTAGTAGGAGAGTAAGAGTGGAATAAAGAAAAGAATAAAGAGAAGAGAATGTAGAGTTCATTCTTCACTTCAAAATGGGAGTACATGATGGGTATTTATACAAGTGTAAATGTATATTAAGAGCTTAATGCTATATGAATAGGCAAAAACAGCCACTACTCTTGTACATTGATTTCTATATCCACTAACTATAATGCATTCATCTCTTCATCCACTAACTCCCATCCACTAATTCATTGTGCATTTATCCATAACAAAAACATCTTTAATATAACTTACATATTAATGTTCTACCTGAAGTATCTTATCATGATCTATCTTATGAGGCGATTAGATGTACGCTTACCAATCTACCTTAGATGAAATGAAACTCACCTTAGATAAGATGAAACTAACCTATAGTTCATCTTAAACTTGTAATTCATAAGGTGATGACAAATATATTGACTAAAACTTGATTGATATTATACTAATATTAAAAAAAAAAAATTGGACGTAGGACTCATACAAAAATATGTTATTCCACTTTTTTTCTCTTGAAGGATTAATGGACTAAAACTCATCATGCATGAATATAAATTACAAAAATTTAATAATTATGCATGAACATAATTAAACAAATTTAATACTACATTCACCGAAGCAAACAAGAAGTAACAATGTATACTGAAAAACATTATGCAATTACTAGATCAATGCATGAAAACTCCCACCTACATTTTCCATTGTTCTATATATATTTACTCATCTCCCTTTTAATGGTATAGCACGAGTTAATTACTCAATTCATCACCAATTTTTTTCATGGATTCTCAAAACTCCACAAGCTTCACTAACGTTCGTACAGTTTGTCTTGAGAGAGCAAGATCAAGAGATTGGAAACAATAAAGACAAATACGTCAAGCAATGAGTGTAATAGAGGCCAAGACGATAAGCAATTAACGAAGAAGAGCGAGACGCATCTACAACGGAGACGTCAAATAAATTCGAGTTTTACTTTAGTCGTGATTGTATTTAGCATGTGGGTACCGCGTGCATATGAGCTAGTTATAAAATAATTTAAATACAAGTTGAAAAATACTTTTCACTCTTTAAAAAAGTGAAAGATACATCAATTTCCAAAGTCTGATTCATGTTATATTATCAATAATCTCATTTTAAGCTTTGTCCCTAAAGGATGAAATGCGTATTATCAATGAAAGTGGATGCTCTAAAAAAGTAGAAAAACATTGGTGGGTAATAAATAAAGGCAGTCGACAAAGCAGTCAATGTGTCTGGTGATGCCCTTATCCATAATCAATGGCTCCACTTTCCTGTTCATTTTCCATTTTTATAATTACTAGAAAACAAAATATAGAATTAAAAAAATGGCAATAATTTAGACGTCGTCGTACGTGCTTCTATATACTATTTAAGTTGTGGTTTTGGGTATATTGTCTGCCACTTGATCATTGTTTGGTAGCTTTCGTCCCACGCACTTACTCCCGCTTATTGATCGTTACGTTTTCTCACTTTACTCTCTTTTCTTTTCTTACCCCCACTCTTTTCCTCTATTTTCCAGTTTCTCTCCAACATTTTGTTCCTCATTCAAAGATTATGTACCTCTACCTGCCATGCCTATTATATTTAACAAAGCCGGAGATAAGGAGTTGCGGGAGGAGGCGGTTGTCACACCCACCTGCGAAGTAGTATGTGTGTAATGTACTTTTTGAGAAAGTAATACGTTTCGACCAAGTTTTGTATTATATGATCCCATAATCTAGGTCGATTCAACCTTTTACACCTAGATAAATACATACCTAAAGACTCACATCCCACAAGTTGGGATTCTGTTTCCAGCCCTGATATTTAATGTATGTTGGAAAAATAAGGATGTAAGCTGATAATTGAACGTCTTTTCAAAGTGATGCGGAATAGTTTTTCAAATTATTCAATTCATTATTATCGTGACTGAAACCAATTTAGTTGACAATTGAATCATTTGATGATAATTGATATATTATCATAATTAATTTCGTAATAATTTTAGTTAACCTATTTTTATTATGGTAGCCATCGTCACAGTTTCCAGCTAGCTGACTCATTGGATTACTGGAAAATAAAATGTACGGATATTTCATGAATGAGCAACAATCGATGCTTGAGAGATTCTCTTCACTTTTTATGCCAAAGTAAACAATTGTTTAATATAATCAGTACCTTAAGTTTCGCAAATATGATGTATAAAGATGCAACATTTGTTCAACAGTGCCAAGATCATTGAGAATCGAGACTATGTTTCCCTAATTCAATACGTACACTTGCTGATTGTATGGTTAAGAATGGCAATGATGTTAAACAAGTCATGGACTGACAAGTGTCATGTTAATGATATACTGCATACTTTAAGATACTAGGTGGTAGTTAAGCATCGTGACATTTTCAAATACATGAATCAGGGGCTCACACAGAGAGAGAACGGTGAGCAGCTTGCCTTGGGGGTCAAATTTTCCAGATGATGGGTACACGAAAGGGTGTCACAATGATTACGTTCCTCGTATAGTCGTATCTAACAACTTATTCTCAGCAATACATTACAGTGCGGAGAATCAATGGTTAACATAATCATCAACTATTTGGAGAGATGGAGTTGACGTTGGTGAATAACCATGGTTCATTTTACACAAGACCGCGAAGAAACGAATGTGAAAAATAAAACGGTGCAGGAACAGCAATAAAATTCATCAAAATTTCCGCTCAGAGATACCTTGCCACCTTAATCGAATAGTATTCCTGAAAATTTCGAACCACTGATTACAACATACATGTTCCGGTACATGCCAAAATGAAGTTTGAGGGAACAGAAAGACTTGCGAAATAGAGCAAATACAGTTACAAAGGATTTACAAGCATATCATTCAAATATCTAAATATAATGCCCCAGAATGGCTAAACTCAATAATCTCTCTACTTGACTCAAAATCCTCTCGCGAAAGAAAATGTAAATTTTTAAAACTAAAGTAAAGACTTGATGGATGGAAGAAGTTTTACAAGTTTTAACCTCCTGGGATGCTGGGATGTGTATTTGGGGCCTTCTGGCAAAGTTATATAGCTGCTCTGAGGGCTCCTCTTGCAGCTTCACGTTTCATCTCTGCCGCTTTGCCACTGCCTCGGAAATACATGTATACTTGCTGTAGAATGAAAAAAATTGGGTAAAAATTTGTCATTGTCCGTTAGAAAGAGTTGGAATATCAAATATATTGTTCAGGTGGAGAGGGTAATTAACCTGTATAACCCAAATACTGAGAACCGATTCGAGACAGAAAAGTCCAAACCCAATGAAGTAGAAAACCTGTTTAATCAAATACAAAAATGTTAGCTTAAAAGGCACATTCTGTTCTTCAGGCAGCCACGCAAAAAGTACTTAATGTATTAGATACTGTGCAAACTCCAGTGTCTTGTGCTTAAACGTAAGATCAGATGCATAATGGACAAATCTACGAGTTGGTTGCAACAACAATAAAAGCACTTTTAGCAGTACTTCACGTTTCAAAAAACAAAAACAGTTTACTACGAGAAGATGGTGATGATTAAAAAACGACTTAAGCTCTCCAGCTTCTAACAGCTGAGAGCCTGAAACTTTAGAGAACTGCAGCTTGAAGCTGTTTTTGCAGGCCCCAAAAAAGGCCCTGGTTTTGCCAAAGTAAACTAGATGCTGCATCTAGTTAGCAAACACAACTGCAAGCTCACTAAATAAACATTTTGTGATTTGTAGATTCCCTGGGCCCTGACAAACTAGCAGTACTAGGCCAACTATAATCTTTGAGGATCCTGTAACTTACCCCAACTAGAACATGATTGCCTATGAGATCAAATGCTGGCAGAATACCCCTGTTCATACACCCACAAATTATCAGTATCAAGCAGAGTTATCAGGACAGTTCAAAACTGGTCAAGATCGATAAAATTATACTTCGTATCAAAATATCTACGAAAGTAAAGCAGAAAACTTACGCCAGGGATTTTCCTCTGAAAAAAACAGGAGGTGCAATAGCAGCAAAGATACAAAAGAGAATGTGAATCTGAAATCAATCAATCGATGTGTTATACTATGTTCGGTAGGGAACATATAATCCAAGACAAGTAATAAAGGCACTTACCAAGTAAAACAAGAAAAACCGTGTAAATGTCATAGCACTTTCAGTCCTACAGTATATATACAAGTCAAGTCAAACTTAATAGAGACAGGTAACCATTCTTACATTCTCAATACTACTGTCAACTGATTGAATAACAAATTTCTGTTGTACTTCCTCAGTTCCTCCGTCCCGGTCAAAACTTCCCATTTGTTTTTGTTGACTTTTTTTAAGGTCCGTTTCAATTGCAAATTATTCTTACATCAAATAGGAAAAATAATTAACAAGATTGTACTATATCATAAAGTATAATGACGGTTATACTTTAATATTTTTTAAAATTATGTTAACAAAATGATTTATGATTAATCTAGTCAAATTAAGGTTAAGAAAGTCAACAAAAATCAAACCGGAAGCTTATCGGGATGAAGTACTGAATTTCAATCACCCAATTAATCTTTTCCACTAAAAGTGAATTTTGTTTTATATAAATTATGTTTTCAAGAAAACAAATGTACATTATGTTTCTGGATGCAAACGTTGGTTTAACAAGAAAAACATACCTAAATGCACGGTAGAGTGGACGATACCATAACACATAGGCCCCAGGAATCCCTGATATGAGGTAGATAATAGCAAGAAACCAAATCTTTGCATCTAGAGATGGATCTAAAGTTAGGAAAATTGGGTGGGAAGATAAACCAAATAGGCAGACTGATATACAAACCTCCATGTCTAATCCATGCAGTAGTCACAGCAACGAGATTCCACAAAAGGCAAAAGGCGAGTCCTGATAAATATAGTACATAAATCATTAGTAGCATGCTTGAATCCTCGGGCAAAGGCATGGGATCTGTTGCAGCTCTAATACCCAACATTATATACTACTTCCTCTGTCCCGGGAATAGCTTCCCATTTTGCCATTTTGTGTGTCCCAAATAAAACTTCCCATTTCTATTTTTGGCAATCATCCATCCAACTTTAACATTTAATATACTCAAAAGTAAACCCAATCACATTATTTTATCAAACTTCAACTTTAAAAATCAATTTGAGGGACCCACTAGTACTATCTTATCCAAAATTAATATATACCTTTTTTTCACACCCAAAAATTAAACGGATGGAGGAAGTATTTGATATGTAAGAAATTAACGAGCTAGGAAAATAATAAATTCTTAACTGGTTGAGCCACAACTCAGTGGCGAAACAGTCTGGAACATCAAAAGATGATGAAACCAGAGCTGGCTACTTTAAAAAGAAAGATATAAAAGCAAACTCTTACTTCACGGTGTTAGTGCACCAAAATTTTAACTCTCCAAATTATAAGTTTCATGCATAAGATGAGGTCAGGCATCAAAGTTTCTACATTCCATTACTTGATCATTATAACAAGAAACATCAATGCAAGAAATTGACAGATAAAAACAGGGTTAAATACCAACTTAAATTGAATGTATTACATATAAAAACCCAAGAAACTTCAGCTTACCCAAAAAGGTTGTAAATGCAACATACTGCAGCTTCTGCAGATGAATTGGTATTTCATTTGCTATATCATGATGGATTATAGGAAAGAACGGGGGCCAGTTTTTCTCCTCAAGAACGATACCAGCTGGGTGGGAAAAGAAAAAGAACAAAAGATTTCTGGTGAGAACAAGAATTAAAAGTCCTCCTGATGAAATTAGAAGAAAAAAAGGGGGAAGTTTCCTTTTCATTTCATTATATAGGTGATAATAAGATCCGGTGAGAGTAGAAAAACGTACCTCGTGCAGCAGCCTCTTCTTTGCGCTTAACTTCCTACAGGGTATCATCAATACAAATTAGAAACTGTTTTCAGGGAGCAAAATGTGATTCGTTCACTACCAAGTACTGTAGATCTTAAGCAACAATTACAGATTTCCGTACACATAATTCACAATCCCCGGGCACTGCTATATCAGGAAACTCCTACTTCCTTTCTTTCATGCTAAGCTTCCCATTTGATTTTTGTTGGTTTTTTTTAAACCTTTGTTTGACTATAAATTAATTTTAAATCATACAGTGAAAATAATTTTAAAATTTAGAAGTATAATGGTTATACTTTCATAATACTATAATTTCCTTAATTTTCTTTTCTATAAGATTTAGAAATAATTTGTGATCAAACTGGACCTTAAAAACAGTCAGCAAAAATAAATGGGAAGCTTTGATCGGGACGGAAGAAGTACATGTCACGGTGTAGATACAAAAACACAACACATCTACGAGTAATGTAGGAATCTTCTGGTTCATAAGTTATTCAAGCATACCTACTCTAGACTATTCTTGTTAACACCCATATTGAACATAACATTCTTCATCTGGTCAGTTATTTACCAATAGGGAGGCACTTGCACCTGCATCCCCATTACTCTCTGGGTATGACTGTCCTCATTAACTTTCATAGTTTTCATGCGCATACTTTCTTTTTTATTTTGGCAAGATTCACGCAAAGAGCAAATTTTAACTATTAACAACATAAGGATTATTTCAATGAATGACACCATCTCGTACTTTTATGTGATAAACATGGTAAGATGAAAATTAACAAAAAAGTAGCCACATAATTAATGCCGCAGTATATCATTAATGGGAAATAACAAATGAACTTGTGAGCATAAATTTTCACAACAAAGATGGCTTATGTAACACATTGACCTGTGAAAGGCAGAACAGTTTAAAAACAGCAGATAAAGGATAATATTGAATGAATACCTGTTCCCTCCGTTTTAATTCAGCTTCTTTGGCCTGCAGTTCCCTCTCTCTGCTTTTCAAATCCTATATTTGAAAAATGTTGGGAAATCAAATGCTTATATCATAATTCCCATCAGGAAAGGTTTACCGAGATGTATATTCTCTTTAACAAGACAAGTGATAAAGCCTTGTAAAGAAAAAAAGAAACTGAAGGTTAACTGAGAACAAGAGGATGTATATAGTTATACCCCAGAACCTCCGAGGGGGATGTCAACAGAAGCAGTGGGATTGTAAAAGTCGGCAGGTTCAGGAGGAAGAGGTGCAAGCCTTGAATTTGCAGCAGGCGGAACACTCCCAGTCTGGGAAAAAGGAAAAAGATTGCACTTAGGAATTAGTTAACTGTAAAGAAAGTTCAGATCATGTAAGTAGGCCATGGACAATTCCAGCAGGTAGGTATCTATTTAGCAGGTTCCTAATTATTTGAGTTCATGACACTTTACAAGTTCTCTGAATCATATCTTGGGTGCACCAAATTGGGATAGAAGCTCAAATTAGGGCCACGAATAACCAAGCAACCAGTTAAGTGACAGTCTGGATAACCCATTTCCGTAAAACATAATACATGAAATAGTTATAATCTGCTCCAAGTTACTTATTGGTACTTAAATACTTGAATTGCATCACTATCTCATTCTGACAAGTAGGAAGAGAAGCCACAGATGAACTCACTGTTGTATAAAATGGAACTCCACCAAATTTCGATTGCCCACCTGCTTTTGCTTTAGCCCCTCCATCCTGAATTTAGGAAAAATATCAGTGTCAGCTGGTGCACACAGTATCACCTAACTTACACAGAAAATTCTGCAGAGCTAACTCCAGCATTGTTGAGCTACATCCTTGCTAATGTAATACTACTAGCTAGTTCTATCTTTTCACCAATGTAACTATTGATTCAGTTTCATAGATTTATAATATGCAAAAGAAGCAACATCATAACCCAAACTTGGTTTGTTTATGAACTAACGCAATAATGAACATGTCAACATCCACGTCTAGAGTCTAAACAACTTGCGACACCAAATGCACATAAAGTATCTCTCCTACAATCAAGTAAGAAAGAGAATAAGATCACCATGGATTCAAACATAAACATTAAACAACTCTCAATATACCCCTAGGCGTGATTAGGCATACAACCTTCACTGCATACCAATGTCCCTTCTACCATTAAAATTACAACAATGACAGAAACTATAACTCCTCTCAATCCCAATAAAACGACAGAACCAATAATTAACAAAAACTCTGCATCAAACCTTTCAGATGATCTACTCTCCCACAAGTTCGAGTGAGTGATCATATAGAAAACAAACCAAGCTTAATTCCATCCGATCCAATACGTCCCCCCCCCCCCCCCCGGTAATCACACTCCAAAGAGAGTGAATCATTTCAATTGCAGAACATCCACTCACTTCTGTACTAAACAAACAACTGCATTTTCATTTTTCAAACTAAAGCATCAAAAATCCTATGGGAAAGAATCCAAATACACAACACTATCGAAATCAAGCTTCTAATCCTGAAGGAAAAGCTAAAATAGAAGAATTCCAAACAAATCTATACTAGATCAAGCCAACCAAACTTACCTTGGCACTCCGAAACCAACAATTTCAGTCGGTTGAAAGTCTACACTAATCAAAGCATATACATATACCGACATTGATGAGGTAAAAAGAGAAAAAGAGTAGTAAAACAGTTAAAACCTAATAGTAAAAAGTTGGTGCAGAGAACTTACAGCAAAAGGATTAACTTCTTCTTCCTCTTCGAAGGGGTTGGGATCGTAACGGCCAGCCATCTTCTTCACTGAAGTAGAACTGAAAGAGATCTAAGCAGTGAAGTTTTGATGAAAAATTCTACTATCTGGGAATTACTTTATTTTATCTGAAGAAGAAGAAGAAGAAGCAGCTGAGCACCAATTTTGGATTCAAATGTTGAAGAAAACGATTCTCTTGCTTGCCAGACCAAATTGTGGGGACCTGTCTGTCTCTTGCCAAGGTGGGAGTCTATATTGCAAACCTTCCTTTCTATTTTCTTAAATTACAGACAAGTCACCAATAATAAGTGTCAGTACCAGTTCCGTTGGAAATTACTCCTTCAATCTCAACTTCTCACGTCCCGTTTTAATTCGCCTCAATCTCAACTTATCATATCCTACTTTATTCTATCTCTCCCTCTTACTTTATTACATATTTCTCTTACCTTCTTCATTAAACCTTGCATTTTCTAAACTATTTTAATTATTTATATATTTCGCTCTCAAAATCCGTGATCATTTTCATAGGAAGTTGAGATTGAGACGGAGTAAATATGTACGTATTAAAAATTATACCTATCATGTTTGATACATAGGGGCTTATTGATAAATATTGAGTTCGCACAATGAATGTTAATTTAGGAATTGTTGGAGTTTGGACTTTAATTGAATTGATGAACTTATGCTGAGGATTTGAGGAACTTGTTAAACAAAATGTCTAGTGGATGCTTTCTAGATAAATAAAGCTAAAAGGCTCTTTGTAAAACAGAAAGAGTAGGAGGTAGTAATTGCAATTTACTAATATGAGGAGCTTTGAAATACACGACTTTTTAGTCTTTTGCTTTTCTTCCTTTTCTTTTGTCCTTGTTTATTAAGTAATCCGATAAGAAGCAGACGTTTTGCTTTTTATCTCATCAATTATACACCTATCATAGCGGCAGTAGTAAACTTCGTAATTTTTGCCTAAAAAGGTTGAAATTTGCAAATAAAATAGACCAAAATGCCGGGATGCCAACCTACTCAGCCGATTGTATTTCATTTATTAAATGCAGTACAATTACCCCACGCGAGTATGAAAATTCAATGTTCACACCGACAATGATCGGTATGTTTGAGAGTTTGCTTAATCAAGGACCGAATCCGTTTAGACTAATAGTACTGAAATGTAGGAACAAGACAGTGACGGTGTAAGCCAGTGACATTTTGATTGGTTGTGCCAAGTGCAAACTCTAAGACCTACTAATAAACATGGGTGCAAGTCAATGATCAAGACACATGAGCTTCCTAAGAGAAGAGGGAAATAAGATTCAAATCAAATTGTAGCCGTTGTTTTGAATTCGTTAATCCTCGTCAAATTCTGATTCAGAAAGGCTAAAAGTCTATCTCTAACCATTTGGCATGAGTTGAAGTAAATAAATTAGGTAAATAGTTTTACTTTTAATTGCACAATAGTTAGGATTTTTTTTTCTTTTTTGCAGCAAATTAAACTCCATTAGAAGCTCAACAAGTATGTACAAGTATAAGAAGAGTATACCCCAATGTACATAACATCAATATCCAGAAAAACAAGCAGCCAAACCTGATAAACCAAAACTACACAGGCTAATGGACTCTAAGCTAGGCTCATGATCCAAGTCACCTTAAGACGAGCTGCATTGCAGCTCGTCAGTGAGAGTCGACGCCCCCGTGGCGCGTCACTCTCACCCCCCGTCACTGAGAATTGGGGGCAGCAGCCGATGCTGCCACCTGATTCATTCTTTTTTTTTTTTTATTTTTTTTTTGTTTTGTCCAATTTCAAACGCGAATAAATCAAAAAATAAAAATGCAAAAAAATAAATAAAAATCACCAACGACTTTGTATTTTCGAGATCTACAAATAGAGACCACTATTGACTATGTTTGGATCATCCCATCTCGAACTCATTTTTCTCTCTTAATTAAACTTAAAATTGTAAAAACGAGTTCTGAAAATGCAATTTTATTAATTTCAACTTCTAAACACTCTTATAATATGTTAAATATGTTTTTAAAAAATTTTTAAAAAAAATTTTTTGAAATTTCATAATTTCCGTCGCGTCACCCAATAATCTCGCGGATCAAATCATGACGTGGCCGTCAGCGTCGGCCACCCAATGCGGGTAGTCTAACATTGAGGTTCTTTTCAAACAGGGAGACAAAAACGAACTAGGTCCGGGATTTGTCTAGGCAACCCACAAGTAGGCAAACAGCACCACGACCATGTCCATGATCACACTTCAAGCTGCGCCTAAGGAAGAACCTTCAAATAGTTGGGTTTTATTTTTCTCCTATTGTTTCACATTTTTATATATAAAGAAAAATAAGCCGGGATGGAATATTGTAGTAACTTTTTAATACTTAGTACATGCTTATTAGTAACATAATATGTTAACTGTCAATATTTTTGGTCTCTTGCTTGTTCAAGGTGATTTTTAACTCTATACCAAAAGGTCCAAAACAGGGATGGAATATTTGTTTCATTCTTTTCAATCACAGGAAGGACACCAAAATTCGATATATTGAGTAAAACTAGTACTATCACCCTACTTTAAATCAATTTCTGTCTGCCTGCTTTTACAAGTAAACCTACATCTGTTCATCTCAGCCAAAATGTTTTTTTAAAAAAAAAAGACCCCTATCAAGAACTATAGACAAGGACAGAGTTCACTTGCCCAGGCAAACACACAGAATTGTGGGCACTAGTCCAAAAAATTAAATAATAGTACTGTGACTATGGAAATCAATTACAGTATGGTGTATTCATCTATCCCCACCCCCAAGAAAATATCCATATCATCTAAGCCTTCAAAGTACGGAGTCTTTGGTTGGGTCTCTCGCGCCACCTTCGAGTTGGAGGGAATGGATCCACCCAATCCTTGTCTTTCTCCACTGCTTGTTGCCACCGTTTCTTGAATTTTCGGAGCTCTATTGTCGATTGTCTCCTTATCTGCAATGCCAATTCAAAACAGCGCCGAGAATTAGTTATGTTTGATTCTGCATGCATGATTTTTCTGGCCTACAGACTACAGTGATCATATTAGCAGTTCGGTTGTTAGTTCTTGAGTCGTCTGTGTTTGCCAGAATGCAACATTTTGACGTAACTTCATTAGATATCTAGCCATGTGAGACGAGAATGCAAGAACACTATGGTTTCACAGATGATGTACGTATGCACTTTCAGGATTTTGTGGTTACTTCTGTTTCCATGAAAGTTCACAATGACATACTATAATATAACCAGACGAGGTCTACATAATGGCAGAAACAAGCAGCATTCCATAAAGGTGAATGAATGCATATATCTATACAAGTTTCAAAGTATAAGCAAAGGTCCTAAATTCTGAGGTACCATCAACCCACAACTTGCATGTTTAAACACAACAGGAAAAAGCAAAGCTAATTTTTACTCACCTCTGATCTCACATCAACAGTGTGAGGCCCATGCTTCTGCAAGATAGAGAAGAACGGCAAAGGCACAAGATCAGTATCAATGAACTTTAATTTTGTAGAAGAAAGTGAGGAGGAAATTAGAGAAGAAAATAAATCATCGGGTACAATAAATGGAAGCTGTACCTTCTCCGTGTCTTCAGAATGTGAAACCTGCACAGAGATTAAACATGATATACTCGGATCAGCCAAACTATTTACATTATGCATTGCATCTATAATCCTATGCCCGTGATGTCAACAAAAAGTGAACCCATTGAGTAGTTCATGCCAGAGGTCAGTGTTCAGTTGGACTTATTTTAAATGTGTTTTTAACGACTGAGCAGTCAATTAGACCGAGTACTGGGCAGCAGATAATAACGACACACAAGACTATGATGATTGCAGCATCGGGAATTCAATTTAACTCGAAAATTACCCACTAGACAAGTGTAATAAATGGAATTTTAGGGGCCAACTGAAACAAAACACAATTCATAGTTGTGCTGCAACTGCAAGGGCACCTGACACTTCTAGCATAATTACTTACTCCGGCTGAAGTTTGAACAGCAGGTACCCACTTAAAGTACATACGCAATGTTTTTGTTTCCCAGAGACGGCAAGTATCATGTAACATTAATTTTGTGTGAGAACTTCAGTGCGTGTATCAGTTATTCTTCATTTTTAAAGGAAAATAAGCAAATAGGATGAACTTCAGGGGTGATACTCTGGCAGGCAAAGTAGTCATTCATGGATCATGGTCAGTAAACATACTTCTATGTTAAATGAGATAAGTCACATCACCGATAACAGATGCAGTTATACGGAGGACACTAATACAAGATACTGGGTAAATGCTTACCTTTTCTGCTGATGGACCACCCAATGTTTGTATACTTTGATGAACAACATATTCACTATCAACTACTCCGACCTTTCTTGTGCGATCTCCCTACACAATACCCAATACAGCAGATGATATTGTCCGTAAGCCATTTTAAAGAACAACATCTAAACACAATTCGACAATTGATTAAAAGGTATACTTGTGGTGTTTAGAAGCAGGTGTCATGTTGACGATTTAAGTATTTGGTGAAAGCACAGAAGATTCAAATCGGACAAGTATTAGAAATTATTCCTACCTGTGCACAATAGCCAAGTTTCATGTCCATACCCCATCCATGAACAAGATCATTCTGACCAAAAAAGAAAAAGTAAAATCTTCAGTGAGCTTTATGTGTGTGAAATGAGATGAATATTAATACACTACACTTGGATTCCGGTTGGTCTTGTTTATCTATACTTTAATTTCTAGAATTAAAACAGACGTAACTAACAGAGTGGAGCACTGAAAGTACCTGTATCAAATGCCAGGCACAGTACCATGCCGATCTTGAAAATACAGGGGCCATTCCTTCCACAAACCTAGAAAATTAAAGTGATTAGTAAGGCTATGTTCTCTTCAACTGAAAACTCATTCAGTTCAGTTCAGTTCCGTTCCATTCAGTTCAGTTCTGCTTAGTTATATTTTATACTACAATTCAGTTCAGTTCAGAAAATTGCAGTAGAAGAGAAAAGAGCCTAAGTGACCGAACTGGAAAGACAATGACATAATTCATGATAGATAAAAACAGCTGCCTAATGATAACAGATGCTGCTTTTTTTCCTGTTATTTGCTACGAGCCAAAGCCTAAGATCAAAGATACAGACTCAGTAACCTTTTGTTATTCTAGTGAGGTCTTTTTTGCTCAAATTATATTGAAAAGATACAGATTGGTCTATATTCTCTAGTGGGAAACATGTTGACAAGAACAGCCAAAGGAATAAGAATCATGAGTCATGTAAGAATGATAACTTACCCAGTGCATGGCGGCCCCTCGCTATCGTCTGAACACTTGACACTGCCTCTAATATCATAGACTCTCCTGTGTAAATCAACAAAAGATGGGATCATGAAAACATTGTTCATGGAAATAGTTACAAATCACATATTATTTCTCATGACCAACCTGTGGAATAGCTTCATTCTATTTCTAATTGTGATCCTGTGATGTATGCCAGTTGAGTTTGGGTCCAAAGCTGGCTGAGATATTTCAAGTCCTTCAGATTTTACAATTTCCAGATACCTGGTAGAAACAGAACCAGTATGAGAATGGGTTCTGCAAGGAACAAGGTAATCCCTGTGAATGTAAAGCCCAAGCATGTGAGTGTAGAAGTTGTAATTTCTCAGCTTTAAACATTAAAAGGCTACACAATTGCAAAGAAACCTCGTCCAGCTTTCTTTTTAGAGTAACATAATAGCTTTCAAAAGTCTCGAGGAGGGTACATAGTAGATGTGATTTCAAATGAAGAAGTCATATATATGCGTTACCTTTCCACAAAAATTATAGACATAATTTTTTTTTTTAAAGTGATCGCATCCAACTATAGCATTTCTTGGGGACAATAATAGTTTATGGAAGTTACGTGAGACGATAACTATTTGAGGCGAATATTTGGAATGTAAAGACTACTTAGGAAAGAAAATACAGAGTTTATCTCCAGAGATAGCATGCCATGTGGCGAGGGAGCCGTACCTTCCAGGATGAAAGTTCTCGACCCCCAGATCTTCATCCCAGAGGAAAATGTAGTCATAAATAGACACGATAGCTGGGTGTAAAAAGCGTTTTGCAAACCACCTGAACAAGGAAAAGTAAAACATTAAAAACTGAGATTCTAACCTCATACAAAGAAAAATATGCACCAGTGAAGTAACATAAGGTTATGTGATGACGATTGACGGTCTATGAGTGTTATCTAAACTTGGTATTCAGTTTAATGATTTAACTGAATAACCTATCCTTCACAACCCGAAATTCAAGGCGTGCAAAGCTGCAAGTATAAAACCCAAGATCACAAGTGAAATTTAATGGAAAAGACTGCCCATTTCAGCTATCACATACAGACCGGGCTACTCCAGGAACAGCGCTGTTCTTTTGCTTTGACCATGCTCTAGACCAAAAGAAACCACCGGATCTTTGCGCATGTCAATTACAGAGGTCAAGCGTCCTTGAATGTCACAGTAAAGTTGCGAATATTATTGAAACTCAAGTATATTGCTTCCAAAATGGCCTACAGCCAGCAATAGATCTTACCATTTTGTTTGGTTGTGAGCCACTATATGTATAGCTTCGCTGCTCCACTCCAGGTCAAACCACCCATCGACGTTGCCATCATAATGGAACAGAATAACTGTAAAATTCTCTGCAACAAACTGGACAAAAACAATTAGGTTAAGAGTGTGTTATCTATTGGCAAGTATTGTAATCTAGTATTTGAATTTTGATCCAAAGTTGTACCTTCCGAACGATAGTATCAACGTTCTGCTTTTGTTTAATTCCAACAGGCATTGCTAATAAATTACTATAACTTTGTAGATTGACCTGAAAATTCAGAGTAATGCATATTATAGACTACTTGTTAGTTGTTACTGATGCACAACAAGTCAACAAAAGGCAGGAGAGCCATGCAAAACTCATCAAACCAAATTGGATAAAGTCTACAGACTGAGAAAAGGCAAAAAACTGATATCTGGATAAAGCACTACAAGGAAGCTCCATATCTACCTTTGACCTAGAACTACTAGTTGACCACAAAGGCTTTAGCTCCAAGTCTGACCTTGCAGCAATGATGCCTCGAGGCAAACCATTCAAACTTGTTCTATCCACGCCAGAGTCCTGTTTCAGAATATTAAAGAAGCGTCTTGAGCAAAGCACGCAAATGTATCGAACAACAAATATTTATGAAAGATGTAAAAGTAGTTTAACAATACAGTACTCTGAAACTTACCCTTAATGTATCGAACAAAGGATTCAATTTCGAGTCCATCTGAGAAAAAGGGACAAAGTGCAAATTATTGTTATGGACGACGACTTCCTACTAAAATAATACTAATAATGATAATGAGATTGAGACTAAAATATTGGATTAAAACGATCTCTTAAAACTGAGGAGCAGGGAGACACCTGACTCCCCCCCCCCCACCCCCCCCCTTTTCTTTTTTTTTTTTCTTTATTGCATACAAAGGGAGTGCATTCACTTGAGAACAGCCGAAGTTCTTCAACAAACATTATATCATACCTCTGTCTGTTGATACTGATAATTTGTGGTCCTATATATAATGTATAACATCACTGTACAGACAACTCCCATAAACGGTAGCTGCTTCATATTTGCTCTGCATACTCCCTGCAGTCACAAGTTAACAAATTCAAGGTACTGATCACATCATGCTAAAGCAAAATCACATGATACAATAGGTGCTACTGGTAATAGAAATTAGCGAACCAAGATTGCAATATTGCTGGCCATACCGAATCTATTATGACATGAGGTTTCTTCATCTGCACTCACATGACTTGGTAGCCTTCATACACGGTTACAGTTATGATGAGAGTCTCATAACAAGCTGCAACAATGAGGGACCACGTTGTGTTACCATTGAATTAAGATGCATAATCATCTCCAAGGAAAAGACTAATATGCACCGACAGAAAACTAAAACCGTTGGTTTCCTAATGTTAAAACGGTAAAACCTCTTGATTCCGATATACATTCTATAGTTGATAAGAGATGCAGCAAAAAGATTAATATAGACAAGCAAAGTCAGAATTTTTTTAATAAGAAACACATAAAGGTGTCTAAGTTCAAATAATCGGCACGACAGCGTCATATAGATTGCCACAACGATATCAATTTTCACGTTATTTTTATTAGCATATCCTAGACATTCATCTACTATTTTCACTCCCTCAAGATAGACAATTCCCCGACTTCTTTAGGCTGCCACACCAAGTCCACAACTTTTCACACAATAATTTCAAATGGGAACGAAAATGGGCCATGCAAATCTAATGACCAGCTGATTGGACTCCTTTTGTGGCTGCCGATGCCATCACTTAAGCTTGGGTGCAAGATAAGTACATCAGAACAGCTTGTCATAATAAACTTGCACATGTTATTTACTTCCCATCCCATGCCAATTGCATGAATCAAAGGAAGATGACATGAGAACAAAGGGGTGCATAATTCTCTTTAAATATATCAAAACTAGTGGGAAAAAATCAAGCAGAACAAAACCCATAACAGCCAAATTACAAAGATCCAATTTTTATTTGATAAAAAAAAAAAAAACAGAAATTCCAAAACCACGATAAGGAAAATTATCCCACACCAAGATTATTCTAGTACACTCCTTTTACCCTTTCTGCTGTAACGTACGATATCAACCAAGAACTACAATTGTCAACAGGGGTTCACAAATTTAGCATTAATGGCTCAAGTGCAACAGAAACATTCTCCGGTTTTTCTTCTAATCATTTAATTCAGGTGCAAACACCACAATAATTTCATTTCTGTGAAATTAAAGCAGCTCAAAATCGATACCCATACCCGAATAACACAACACATCGAATACTTCATTCAAAGGTTTCATCTTTCTCCATACAACACCGACACAGCAGCTAATCTAAACAAATTAATCAATCAAAATCTAAAATTTCAATTAGAATAGAAAAAAAAATCGCACCTTTAAGCCTTTAAGCAGCTGATTGGTTAATTAAAAGACGAACTGGACACCAAATTGGAATCTTTCCTGCAGAATGAAGCTCAAGATACTTCTCCTGGGTTGTTGTACACATACACATAAACCTATAGATACAGGCAGACAGGCAGTGATGATGTTTGTAAGAAAGAAGAAGCGATGAGAAAGAATAGGAAGCGCCACGTACAAAGCGGTGAGAGAAGAAGGAAGTTGCTTTACACGCTTTGCTATGAAGTTTGGTCTCTATGAGGAGAAAAAAATGCACCAAATTTTATACAGCAACTTTTTTCCACTAATAAAACAGAGATTAATGAATTTTCCCAATATTGTATTTCCCTAGTGGTGGCTTTTTATAATTTAATTCCCTCACCAAATTCAGCATTATCTCAGCTGTATAAATAGTGAGTTTTAAATAACTTGCTTTAAATGGATTTTTACTGCAATTTTAATTTATTTTTCTTGGTATTTGCAGTACTCAGTGCTTCAAAATAAGGAAAGGAAATTTGGGTAAAAACTTTTAGTAACAAATAGTATGGGATATACGTTGGCATTTAAGAATTTGGTGCAGGAATGCATTTTAGGGATAATATTGGGTGTAACTTTCTTATGTGCGAGACAGGAAAAATGGACCACTAATGGGATTCTTGATGAGCATTGGAAAAGATAATGGTCAAATTCTCCTCCTGATTTTGACTGAGATATTATTAGTTAAGGACCATTATATAAGTATATAATAAGTTTAATGTTGTATGCAGGATTAATGTGCCTATACTTAGGATTCTATATACTGTGAGTTCACTTATGGCTCTCCGAGGATAGGTGGGGGAGATGTTAATGTGATATTATTCAGTTAGTGAGATTATACTATATGATGGGCATATGAATTTTTTTACTTGTGTTCAATTTTAGGACATGGGATGTTATTTAGTAATAAAAACTATCAGCCTGCAACAAACACGCCATCCGAACGGACCAATCAAACAACATAAAAATCAATAGTAAATAACTTTAAAGAATCAAACATGTCAGTTATGTCTTAAACAACTCTATAAATCCTACAAAAATGTTAACTATATTCCAGACACAACTGTTTATAACTCATATTGAACTCATCAACTAAAATTTTTATTAAACTCAGTTTTTAACTCTATACAAAGCAATCGGACCTATTATGTCTCATAACAAATGTCACATTTGATTTTGAACACAAAGATTAAGGTATATAAAGTAAATGTAGTGGGATAAATGTGGAATTTTAGTATGTGACACAAATTTGCTATTGCACATGGGCATGTAATTTGTAAAAAATGAAGATGTGACGTTTGTATCGGAACATATAAAAGTGGAATATTAAACCCTCCATTTCAGAATATCTAATGTCTTAACTTTTCAATCAACCATATTTAATTTTGTTCATGAATGAGCTAATAAACTTTCATGGTATGATTCTATAAAACTTAGTTACCATTATAGATTAAAAGCACTCCATCGTAAAAATTGAGAATGATCTACTAAAAAATATTTAAATGTTATGTATTTCACTAAATAGTGATAAAATGACATTAGTATAAATAATGTCGGAGGTCCATATGTTTTTAGATAGGGAATATGACTTTTTTTTTCTATCGGAGGAATCATTAATTTTACAATAATGTGAGGTTTAATAATTTGAACGTGTAGATGAGGTTAAGGTAAAAAAAGATCAGTTGGAATCAAGAAAGTAAATACTGGCAAGCATATCCAAATTCAGAGATCGATATTATTAGTAGTCAATTAGGGCTTAATGCCGATAATGTCACCATAACATTATTGATCTAAAATAAAGAAAAAATAGTATCCTCACCAAACAGGTTTATGTAGTGATACATTTGTCAAATGCATGATGTCTTGCCATTCAATCTAATATCCTTCCCTCAAATTCTCTATGAATTCCGAGCTCATTTGACAAGGTTAAATAGAAAACCTTTAATATTTATTTCGATTTCCCATCTTTCCGTCGACATGCAATCGAACAATGTCATTTTTAAGGGGAATTTTTTCACCGACGGTTTACATTGATAAAATCTTTTTTTTAATTATTCATTCAACGTTACATGAAGTACAATTTATTCTAATTATTTATATATATTTACTTCTAAAATATGAATTTGATTTGGGCATGGAGGGGTACATGATAGTGTAATGAAACTGGGAAGTGGGGACTAGGTAGATCCAAAACAGATGGACAAAACCATTTTAGGGAGTCAATTATGTGTTACGTAAGTGTTAACTGTTTAGTTATCATCATCTTTCATTTGTCAATGTTTCATGCGTAAATGGTGGTCTGCAAAATTTGACTTTACCAAGGATGGTTAGCATGTTATTTTCATATGATGTTGATGTTAAAGAACATATAAGATAACACTTATCTTAACAACAAGATAAACCATGTCATTTGCCTTAATCATATAACAGCATTACAACATGTACGTACTTCACGGAGAGGCCCAAGTTTCGTTAAATTCCTACTATAAATTACTGGATTTTGGTAAAATGATAGTTACGCCATTGTTCTTTTGATATTAATTCCTTTTTTGTCAAACTAAATCGTAAAAAACAATGTACATACATTCATTAGGATAGCAACACTATCATTTTTGCCCTAAATGTTGGTCGCCTATACAAAATGATCTTTAAATGTATTTTGTGTCCCTTTAAATTTTATCCTTTGTTCTAGGGGTGCGCAACGGATGAATACGGATATATCCGATCCGTTTGACCGGATATCCGGTCAAACGAATGACTAAAATGTCTATCCATTATCCAATCCATTCAAAGCGGATTGGATAACGGATAAATTCGCCGGATGAAGGATAAATCCGCCGGATATACGTTATCCGCCGAAATTTAATGACCTATTTCTCTTCTTTGGAGAACCACAAGCTCCTGGAACCTCTGAGGTCGGATTGCTTCCAGTTCCAGTGTTATCAACACTCTCCGAAGGTGTGGCTGTCGACATTGAACTGCAGAGTACGAACCAACATAAACAGCAGACAAATAAGAACCAACCAAAATTGAACCAAGTTACAAAAAGCAAGTGAAGTCGTGGACAAACCTGGAAGAAATATGAGATCTGTGAGATGACAGAGGCGGAGGCGGCGAAGTGAGGAAGAGCGAGAAGCGGCGGCGGAGCGGAGGGACGAGATTTGTGAGAGGGGGAGCTCTCGGACCTGAGCGGCGGAGCTCTCCGACGCGGCGAAGAGGGGGAGCAGCGACAGAGGACTGATCGAAGAAGGAGAAGAAACGAGAAGAAACGGCTGAGTGAATTGATCGAAGAAGGAGAAGAGTGTAGCAAACGAAATTCGTCTACTCTAAAATGACATTTAAAAATATATATTAGAAAATAAAATACAATTTTCTAGCATTTTTAGAATTTTACTAAATTAAATTCTAAAATAAAATTGCTAGATTATTTTCTAATATATAAATTTAAATCAAATTATATCACATGGGTCAACGTGAAAGTAAATCATGTAAATTGGGCTACATGTGGATAAATTGGGCTACATGTAAATAAATTGGGCCATAGGTGATGGACTAGGGCTCCATGTGGTGAAATTGGGCCAGAATTAATGGACTAGAATTCCATGTAATGAAAATGGGCTAGAGTTGAAGAGTTGGGCCATGGGCTCCTATATTCTAGGGGAATATGCTCTTCTTATGCCCTTCCAAAGTGTTATAAATAGAGGGCCCCCTTCATTCATTTCTACACACCAAGCAACACATCAAGAGGAGCAAAAAGAAGGCAAGCAACAAGCAAAAGCAAGATCAAGAACAAGAATCACAAGTCTTCTCAAGATCAGCATCAAAGTTCTAGCAAGTATTCAAGAAGTTCATCAACGAATCCAGGAATAGTCACCGTTTGATCCAAGAAGAAGCCTCAACGCACTTGGAGAAACGTTATTGGAAGATCAACTACGCCAAAAGGAAGATCAAATCCGAGAGTCCTGACGAAACTCGAGCAAATGTTCTTGAAGTTCATCACCAAATCTAAGCCAAGACCATCGTTTGATCCAAGATCAAGCTCAAAAGCCCTTGGAGAAACGTTTCCTGCCGGCCAAACTTCCTCTAAAGAAGATCAAAGGCCAAATCCTACGACGATCTAGAAGCGTTATTCGTGGAGTTCATCAAATCCCCAAGAAGTTCGTCATCGCTCGCCTCAAACACCCTCAAGTTCACAATTCGATCCGAGATCAAGCTGAGAAGCCCTCGCATCGACGTTTGCCCGACTTTGAAGTCGTAAATCCTAAAACGAAGAATTTGAAGATCCAAGTTCGCCGCTTTAGAATACTAGAATCAGAGGACTATACTAGAGAATTGTACCCGCTTTTATCAAGATCAACAAAATATTATTTGAGCAACTTTAGTTGCCACAGATTTTTGGCACGCCCAGTGGGACATCTCTACCTCTCATCTCTAATGAAGCACTATGCCTCATAGGAAGACGATTAACTCTTCTCAAGCCTCAGATGAAGCGCAATCCAGGGGTGCTGAAGACCCGCAAACCTTGGCTAGCAAAGCCTTTGAAGCTCTAGGTGCAACTGCCACCAAAAGAGATGGAGAAGAAACATCCGATGATGACGACGGGTCTTTGCCATCATCTCCTAAGACAAGAGAAGTCCCTCCTCAGCTCCCAACAATGAGTAATCCTTCACTCGACCAAATGGTGTTAGCTTTGACAAAATCTATGGAGTGAATTGAGAATAGAAGGCGGCTGAGTGAATTGTGCTGACCTAATTGATGTATATGCAATTATAATTATTTAATTAAAAAAATCCGGATAAAACTGATATCCGCGAATATCCGACGGATTTATCCGTTTTTCACGGATAGAAAAAAACTATATCCGTTAACTAATGGATCGATCCGATCCGTAAATGCGGATAAACAGATCGGATCCGCGGATACGGATGATATGAGCAGCCCTATGTTCAATATACCTCCAAAAATTTGGATATACTGTGTGATACTGTGATTAAACCAAGGCATACTCTAACAATTTACGTACACAACATTCCATACTTTTAAAAAGAGAGTACAAACCATGATTCTTTATACGTGTCCACTAATAGAATTAATAATAGTATTATTTAACGATCATTAACAAACATTAGTTAAATGTATTTAAGGGTGATGTGTAGTCATTAGTCACATGGTTCGTGTTTTACGAGGTAAGAACAATGCGGAATCGGAATGGAACCATCAAGGTCGGTTTGTGTAAGCAGTAACGTTAGATTCTGTTTTCTTCTGTCAATTGCTGGCATTAAAAATTGGTCCTGACCCATGAACTTAGGGTCTCTTGCTTTCAGCTTGCTCATAATTTATGGTCTCTATGCTCATTGATGCTCCCTACTTACTAAGTATAGAATAGGTATATAGGCTTCAAACTTCGAACGCCCATGGATTACGAAACATATACTATCTCATTTGTATCTTATCATTAAAATAGATTACAAATTTCAACTACCAATGATTTTATATAGTTTCATAATATAGATGATACACGGGGTTCAACCATCTAATATATTTCACGGGGTAGCTGACTTGATACTTGCTAGCATGGAAGTGTGGTTCTTGAAATCGTGCTTAACACTGTCAATTGTACCTCATGAACAATTTCTATAGCTTCTAAAAGTTCAAACTCCTAACTGGATAAAAGATCCCTCGTCCGTCGTATCTTTCTGGCAACGGTTCATCCATCTGCACCCCAAAAAGTATTTATGTCATGCCCACACCATTATGTAAAACTGGAAATGGTATATCTATTACTATTATTTCCGCGGAAACATGCATAGCTTAACTGCCTAAATAGAAGGCCAGAAGGCAACAAAACGAAAATAGAGAAAAGTAAGTAGTATTTGCAAGATTTCTGCGGGTGACAATCAAGTCAAGCTTCAACTAGTGAAACAAACCAATTTCACAATGTCCAAAATTGATTAATTATATTGAGTCGAAGTCCTGTCCAACCCAGGGAATCTCTAGCTCAGAAAATGTAAGAAGGCCTGGCCCAAGTAAGAAATAAGTTAGGCTTCTCAGTTCTGCTCGACATCCACTAAAACTGCGTGAACAACTGTCCAGAATATTGTCACATTTTGTTTTTTAGCACATTGAGTGAGATATGATAAACCTAATTTCTAAAACATATACATCCTCGGTCCCATATCGGTTGTCCAGTTTGGACTAATTCGCAGTCAATAAAATTAAACTTTGACTGCGAATTAATCTCAAATGGTAATGTTAAAATTTTCGATTGAATTATATAACGAAAATTTAGACCTAATTAAGAAATGAGAAAAGTTTTAAGTCTAAACCAATAAAGAAATGGTAGAGGAAGAAGATGGGTGTGAAAGTTGAATAATAAAAGTTTTTTTTGGGTTTGTTTATGAGAATTGGAAAGTTGTTGAAGTTTGTTTTGTAATAAATGAAAATTAGTGAATTATAGAATTATTAAAGAAATAATAAAATAGGTTGAAAAGTTGACTTTTAGATTTCAATGTAATTATAAGTTTTTTCTTGTGTGGAAAATGGACGACTTTGTTATTATTTGAATAGAAGGGACAAATATGATAATAGATCAATCATAGGGGTAGTTTTTGTAATATATTAACCCAAAATAAATAAAAAAAAGATTAAGAAACGTGTTAACACAACGGTAATAAAAAATCTGGGTTTATATAAACCCACATTCCATTTCCCTGTAATTGACTGAGAACCCCTAATCCCCAAATGCAAGAACACTAATCTCCCTTCCCAATTCATCAGCATCGATCGAATCCGTTCATTTGGAGATTAAGTCGCTGTAACATGGTATCCCTTCATTAATGGACATAGAGAGTGAAAAGGGCGTGCAATGCATCTCAAGAATAAAGCAGAGATTGCTTCAACAAATCGGAGGGTCCTCCAACAAACTAGTATTTCCGATCACTATATCCAGTAAACATGAATCACTTCACCTGCAACTACTTTCTTCCTTTTCTGATACTTTGCATATCCTTTCATTAAAATTTGGTTAAATTGATCTTTGTCTTTTCTTTTAAGTGTAATTTAAATATTTTTATGATTTTTTATGGATTAAGTCTATGTTTAATCAAAATGTTTATCTTTTGTCCGTATCTACATGGGTTATTTAGAGTTGGTATCTCAGGAGAACTTGTGATTTTTATGAGTTTATAAAACGAGCAAGTATTTTGAGTGACGGTCTCTAAATAATTTATCTAAATACAAACTTATATTGTTAAGAAAATTATCAATGTTATTAATCTTAATGAATATGTTCTCATTTCTTTATATTACAAAAGAAATACATTTTGTTATTTGAATAATAACATATGAACATTAGTGTTTATTTATATTACAAAAGAAATACATTTTGTTAGCAATGTATACATTTTGAATAATAACATATGAGTTTCATAAAAACATAGGTCGTTTCTAGATAAGTTGTGTACAGACTCTGATGATACCGTTATTTATGACACCTTGTGTAACAAGAGACTTTAATTTCCCATCAATACTAATTTTCCATTGAAATATTGTAAACAAATGATGTTTGACTGGATTGTAAAAAGAAAAAGAAAAATGAGTAACTTTACTAATATACGATCTCTAGATGTTTAACTGAGAGACGAACCTAAATTATTAATAAAAATATTCGGTGTTATTAATCAAAACGTCTATGTTTTCAACACTAGTATTTTTTTATATTTGAAAATAACCAATTGCATTAATAATATATACATTTTAATTAATATTATAGATGATTTTGTTGATAACATATATAATCTCTATATAAATTATATAGACAACGTCTCTTATGATACTTTGTACCCAGTTACCGCATTATTATCGCTTTTGTATTATAGTATTGAATTTACATAGATATTTTCATAAAATAAACTTTCCCCCTTAAAGCTAAAGCCTTCTCGAGCGATCACCGGTAAAGCCTAAATTGTTCAATGAACCTGTGAGATATTTTCATGTTTATAACTCGTCAAATTCGTGGATTTCTACGCCTGCATGTTTCCAAGATTAATCGGACAAACTACCTGTTCAGACAATAATATTATTCATTTATTTCTACCCGAGTCCTTCCATTTAATCCATTCACTCGGGTCGATCTCATCCACAAGTTTCAAACTCTTTCCCTCTCAACTCCCAAGTCCAAATAACATCATCAATTATACTCCCTCAACTTCAAATAAAACTTTCCATGTCAATTTAATAAGGCGTTTACTAACATGATTTCAATCTTAATGTGTAAAAATATAAGCGCATATTGATTTAATTTAACTATTAAGACTATGTTCTCTTCGTCGTAACAAAACTGAATTGAACTTAACTTATTTATAGTATAATAGATGACTAAACAAATCTGAACTGAACTGATCAGATCTGAAATTAATGGTTTTTCAAATGAACAGAACATAGCTTAGACATGTCCAGTTGATGTTAGAATATGCATCATAAATTAAAAGACGTAATGAGAAGTACATGTGATAGAAGTCGAATACATAATATGAGATTATATGCCGTTCTAGTGTATAAGAATGTACTGATCCGAATTTCACTATACAAGCTCAACACATATTACTGGCTAATATGAAACATTATATTGATTTATCCAACTTATTTAGGCCTACTAAACGTCTCCTTACATGACTTTTACTGAGTATGAATAAACATAATTATATTATAATTATTTATAATTATAAGAGAGTAAGTTGCTCAAGTTTGGTACAAAGTGAATGTTGCCCTTAATGAATTTTACATTTTGCCCTCCTTCAAATGAGTTTCTTATCAAATGCTAAAAGAAAATAGTAATTGTTTTTTTATATTACAAAAATACATTTTATTAACAACATAAACGTTTTGATTAATAACGTTGATGATTTTGTTGATAGCATAGGTCCATCTCCAAATAGGTTATCTAGAGACGTTTTACTCTTTAAACCCTGATATTTCCATCTATTTTTGTGAGTTTATAGAATCTCTTTCCTAAAATTATGTTAATTGTTTTCATAACAAATACTTACGTGATGTTATAGAGTGTAATTGGCACTGTACTAACCGCGGTGCGTTCTTACTAGTTTATGAAAATAAAGTAGTAAGTCGATAATAAAAGGTAAGTGAGAAATTGATAAAGTATGAGATATAGTGATCATTCAAAAATTTATAAATGGAAATAGTGAGTTGGACACCCTAGTGAGTTTCCATAAAAGCAAATGGATTTTGTTTAATAAAATACAAAAAATTAAAAAAAATAGGAAGTTTCTAATGGAATTGCAGAGAATATTTGATGTTTGATGTGTGATTTTTAATTGAAAAAATTAAAATAAATAATCAAATATGGTAATGTAGCAATAAATATTTTTTTAATGACAAGGTGCACCTTTTTTGGAAATTCATTCATAAAAACTCCAAAGTTAACAGTGTGAACCAATCTTATGACGAGTGGCCAATTAGGAATTAAGTATCCTGGTGAGCGCACAAGTGAGGACAAATTAAGTAAGCGATAAATGACATATGTTGGAGCCATCATATCATCCGGAGAGCAACCGATGAGTAATCACATCGACCAAAGGGTCGGTCCTCAACCCACAAGGGGACGCGGCGTTAAAAATGGTATCAGAGCCGAGACCACCCAAAACTCACAAGGAGTGGACTGTTGGTCTAGGCAAGGTTCGACAAGGATGTCGCACAATTTAAGAGAGGGTAAATGTAACGCCCCAAAGTTTCAGAAAGCATAAAGGAATTGAGAAAACTACTCATATCAACAGGGTGCACCTTTATTTTCGAGAATCCATCAATAAGAACTCATAAGTTAAGGGTGCTTGCTCTGGAGCAATCTTATAATTGGTGACCAATTGTGAACTAAGTCTCCCGATGCACGCACGGGTAAAGATAAAGTGCATGGTGAAGGACATGTGTTGGTACAGTGGGTTTTTATGTTCCTCGGACAGCAGCCTGTGAGAAACCGTGCCGGCCCGTAAGGGGACGACAGGTTACAAGAAGTCTAATTTAATGTAAAACTAACAATTTTAATTATTTGATATGTCAACTATTCATAAGAGGGTCTTATAAAGATAGTTATCTCATACTATCTTATAAAACATACTCGGAATAATTTCAAAGTTCAAACGATGTCGAATGGTTAATGTTATTTCTGTATTTCATAGCATATGAATTTATATGGGACATTAAAAAGAAAAATGTCTAAATTTGTACGTGACTAGGCGTGCATGCCATGTGCGTACAATCAGCATAAATCTAAATGTTTCCGTTCATTGGCTGGCCAGTTGCATGATGCCCTGATTCTTATCAAATTCGTAAATGGAAATGATTTTGACTCGAATTTTGTATCAAAAGCATTGTTAAGGTCATAAATAGTTGGTTCGGTCCTCAAGCTTATGTACTCCATTAGTTCTTCAATCCATCCATATATTATATATTATATGTAAAGCACAATGGTCTAAACCTCACCAGATTAATTAAGTCCTACGTGGAATTTTATGGAATTAGTTGTATTTTAGTCTGTATATATTTTATTGTTATTTTTTGTATGTTGACTACATATATAGTTTTTATTCAATCTCATATAACTTTATCTACAAAAATTCAAAAATTATTTTGAACATATATTTGAATTCGTCGTGACAAGACGAATCTATAGACACCAGTCTTGAATATAATTTATTTTTAGTATGTTGGATGCGTATATAGTTTTTATTGAATGTCATATAAATTTTTATTCACAAAACTCCGAAAAATACTTTGAACATATATTTGAATTCACCGTGACAAGACGAATCTATAGACACCAATCTACATTATTATTAATTAAATAAATTATTTTATTCACTAAAATAAAAATATAAATTTATTCAATAAGATAATATAAAGCTGATGGGCTAAATCCCACCAGATTAATTCAAATTCCAGCCATCCTACGTAAAATTTTGATACGGTTGAGCATAGGTGAATAGGGGAACGTATTAGTGTTGTTGCTAGGGATCATGAGGGTAATGTTATTGCTTGGTGACAAAATTTTATGTCTAGGTTGTAGAAAATGCGGAAGGTTGGCCAGCCAAATTTAAAACTAAATTTGTTCAAGATTTTGAGTGGCAACATGTAGTAATTGAAAGTGATTGTTCTTTGTGATTAAATATCTTAAACCGACAAATTTTAGCTTTGCACTTTTGTTTCAATTTTCAAAAAAATTCAACTATTTGATGGAGAATTAAGTTTTGCCAACTGGTTAAACGAGAGGCTAACGTTTTAGCACATAAATTAATTATCAGTTGGATTTTCTTATGATGATGTTGGTTTGGTAGATTTGTATTATCCACACCAAGATTGTTATGTGGGGTAGCACATACCACCCCAGGGGTTGCCTCGATTAATTTATTTTATCCTCCCATTTCTATTTATTATTAAATGTAAATGGCGAAGAATTTTGTGGAGTTAGTTTCATTTTCAGCCAGTATATATATCTTTCACTGTTTATTTTTTATATATTGTCTGCATATCTATTTCATTAAATCACATATAAATTTATATAGAAAAATTTGAAAAATATTTTAAACATATATTTAAATTCGTCGTGCTAAGACAAATTCATCTAAATCTTTTCGACTTTATCACTCGCATGTTTTCATAAAGTCGGCTAACAACGATACTATCTACTATATATGGTGCACTTAAATACAACTCTACGCATATTCTTCTTGAATTGTTATTTTTTTATTTGATATGGGATCAAGATAAATTTGATACTTCTATTTTTGGCAATAAGCTCCATCAGATGAGGTTGGAGTAGTTGCACAATATTATTCGGGACATATTTGACTTGGATATGCGGGAGGAATACCCTTTATTTGTGATTCTTAAATGGCAGAGATGTTGATGCGGAAAAATGCGGAGTCAAAGTTTACACTGTACGAGTGGGATAAGTAAGAGTAACCTTGAGCACGTGTTTGTTCTTCACCATCACGTAGACTAGCCAAGTAATTGTTATCATTGTCAAAATGTGGCTAAAGTACCTTGCGAATTAGTAGTAGTATAATACAAGTGAGTAAGTTGATGATGTATATGAGCTTTAATTATAATTTAAATAGAGATCCCTCACTATTAAAAAGAAAATATGACAACACTATATACTACTACATTATTCCATAATGATTTTTTATATATTAAAAAACAAGGAAAATTAAAAATTCTTACTTGATTAATCAACCATACAATTAGCTAGGAACTCCGATTCAACCACTGGCCAAACGAATTTATAAAGTTTGATTGACATAAGTCTACTAAAATGTGTTTTACAATCAAATGTTTACGACCTAAAATATAAATTTTGAATACTAATAATCATAACAACAATTATCCATTTACAATATTAAACCTACCTATATACAAATCATTTACTCATTTTATCTCCATCTTCATGCCCGATATTGATTATCTGACATTGATTATTTGTTTGTATTATTAATAAAGAAAATTCAATTTGTCGTATTTTTTTTCTGATTTATTTTTTTTTACGTTTCAATTAGTGTTTCTCCAAATGAAGAAGATGGTCCAAGAATATAAGAAGTAGAAAAATACTAAATAATATACTTATTCAGGTCATAGTTATCATGAGAATAAGTTTGAGTGTACATCTCCTACAAAATTAAAACATTTCAATATAATAGATAAATGTTGATGAAGTGGATTATATACTCTAAGTACAATACTAAGCGAATCTAAGCTTACAAGAATTAAACTCATACATTATTATATAGTTTAACATGATCAAACGTTTAAAGTTGTGTTAATTTGTATTCTATGGGAGAACTTTGATTTAAGGGATTTGCACTTTGCATTTTGAAAATAGTGTATAACTGTGAAATGTCGCCAATACAATTCTACCATAACAATTCAAATGCTTGGTAAATGTTCAAAATATGACTCTTTAAAGTGCCACCTATTGATGAGAAGTAACACTTTCAAGTATAATGATATTGAGATGCAGTGACATTTATAAATGAATTGAATACTATCTGCAGTTACACTCTCAGTGGTAACTAATAACTATTACAGTAACACTTGAAAGTGTTGATTAAAATAGCTAATGTGGCATTAAATAAGATGTCATTGTACAATAGATTAGTGACATTATAGAATTAGTCACTTCTCTTCAAGTGACACTTCATAGAAAATGTCATTGAAGTTTAATATGTCACCCAAAATAACAATTAATAACACTTTCGATGGTCGTTAAATCTCATGTTTGTTGTAGTGCGTTTACCATCAAATCTTAGTTAGAAAAATTCTTAGACAATATGATATTAAATTTAACACCATATTTTGCACCTATTATATATTCCAGCGCATACATTTTTCTATACATGTTTAAGTTATGACAATTAACAAGAGTCAGAAACACTCTACACTGGTATTATGTCATTTTACTTTTAAACGGAGTCGGGTTCTATCCAACCTGAATTCAAACCCCTTCGAAATAATGATGTTCATGTCCGGATCGGGCATATACTCGAACCCTTTCCAAACCTTTGTGACAATAACTGAACTGCAACATTTTATGGTTAAGTTAGTAAAAAGTCCGGGGGAGGGGGGGGAGGGGGATATGTTGGGGGTGGTTGCCTAAAAAAACCACCACAATAATTGAAATTATGTTTGTAAAATACTTTTTTTTTTTGTGTGTGGTGGGAGAAGCACATACCACTACAGGGGTTGTTGGGAACCAACCATGTTAGCTGCGTTAACACTTTTGTATTTTATTTTGGTTCAGATTGGAGTATAAGTTATTAATTAACGTGTTAGGTACGTGTAGAGGAATCAATATAATATAATACTATATGTTGTCAACTGTCGGGTCCTGAATGTGTTCGGGTTGAGTCATACTCTTTCAAATCATATACATTATGATGAGTCGTATTTTACATTTTCCATAGTTATCATAAACAAAGACATAGTGATATAGTATTGGACGAAGGACTACACATATACACCATGGCTAACGTTGTTTGCAAGGAATTTTGATTATCTTATTGTCTTGATTAATTTAATTTATCCTGACATTTCTAATTATTATTAAAAGTAAACTAAACCGTGGCATCGTCACGAGGTAGTACTATTTATATTCTGATTGAGCTGGGCATAAATTTTAAGAGCAAGTTAATTGTAAAAATAATCATAATAAATTAGAAATTACTCAAATTTTGTGTATTAATTTGTGATTGGTCCATAGCACAACATTTATCACAGAATGATAGACTAATGAAAAACAAAGTAAACATGCATGGTGTCTACTCAATTGGTAAACCTACCCGGCTCATTGTGAAGAATACGATCGCGCGACTATTTTCCAAAATTGAATTAAATTTCTGACTTTAAATTTTTGGTATCCATCAAGAAATCCAAGGTGAGTTTAGCTCCAAAAGTAATAGTATATAGATCGATTTCTTTCTTTCCCTAAAATTTTATGAAGTAGTTGTAGGAATAGTGTATGGAAGTAGGAAATATAAATTGTATGAAGATATAAGATCATGTGTTGTTGTGTACTGATCAATACCATAGAATTCTAATGAAATGCTATGTGTGTTATATCAGACTTAATAATTGAGATGACTAAGTCAGCCCGTAGTACATTATTTAAAAGCCAAAGTATGACTTTTTTTTTTTTTTTTTTTGAACAGCAAAATTTTATTAATTATAAGAGTCATGAAGAGCATAAGGAATGCTCAAAAACGTAATTACATGGTCAATTGACCGAATCCAACACCGAAGTCCAAACCAATACAACTATGAACCTCCAAAAGGTTTTACATCAAGATTCTTAACCAAAACATTTCCCAAAAGAATTGAAAGAGAGGCAAACTCTTCTTCATGAATCCAAGTACGCCCATCCATCACCAATAGTCATAAGAGCTTATGTAAGATCCACCGTCAATTCATAAGATACACCGGTAGTGTCTGTTTTACCGAAGTCCGCACTTTTGTGCGTGTTGGTTTGGAATACGCAACCATCAACCCTCACGACTCGAAGGCCGATCTTGGATAGTATCTGGCCACGCCCAACATGACAACGGTGATGGCTAGCACCACAGATCCACTCCGGGCCCATTCTTAATCACATTCCTCCATCCTATGCTATCTTTCAAGTCAAGTGGCAAGTAATTTAATATGTGATTGAATTGTAGAATAACAAAGATGATATATGCCAGCTTATTATAATTAAAAGATGTAATTCTATACATGTTTGTATGGATTTAGAAATGTTTTACATGTTTGTACTATGTGCATTATATGTTGAACGGTACAACACATTCAAGTAACAAGCGACACTATATCATGCGGTAAGAAGAAAAAACCGTAAAAATAAGATGTGATGAATTCAAATGTTTATCCTTTGTGTTGAAAAATTTAATGTGTAATAAGGACGAAAAGACAATGATAGATTGTCAACTGAGATAATTGAAAATTTGAAATAGACCAGTATTTGATTTTGTAGATAAGTTGAATTGATATGTAAAGGTGCAATTGATTAAAATTGATTTGTCAAATTGTAGCACTCAGCTATATACGCTATACTGACCTGTGAAGATGAACATAAAATAATAAAGTCAGATATTTTTTGAGTTATCGAATAGAATGCATCGTAATCTGTTAAGAGTTGTTTTATTCAAATGAAAATAAGTCCCAGGTACTGATTTCGCCGCCTATAAATTCTACCCATTCCACTTCTTCTCTCTCACCATCTTAAATCATCTGCGTCATGTTAAGTATTAACAAAATCATTCTACTTTTTCCCCTTAGAATTCCATTTTACATATTCCGACACAAACACTTGCATTAGATGCAATTTCAGGGCAAAACAGGATTGTGAGGCATAATTGTGATTGATTCTAACCAAATTCTAGTAAAAATCAATTTCCCTAATGTAGAAAAAGTCATACCCTAACATTCCAGGTGTAATACACTAGTCAACTTATTTACTAATGCTAATATTTAGATAAATAAGTCTTTTACAAGAATTCCTCTGGGTTCTAAGGTATGGAGATGGATAATTATAAGAAGGGGGTAACACACATGTACGAGTGCGGAATCGAACATGTTCCAAGCAAATACATTTTGCCTCCTGCTGAACGTCCAAATGCCACCACAATCAGTAACAAATCAACGGGATGCGGTTTTAACTTGCCCATCATCGACTTCACCCAACTGAATGGTCCGAACAGGGCACAAGTTCTTGAATCCCTCTCTCATGCCTGCCAAAACTATGGATTTTTCCAGGTACACCTTTAATGTTAGAGTTGGCATATATGGTTTCAGTTTTACACTAACTGCATGCCTGCATTGTTATAATTGCAGCTTGTAAACTCGGGAATCAGGGACGAGGTTTTGCGGAACATGGTGAACGTGAGCAGGAGGTTTTTTGAGATGCCACAGTTGGTACGGGAGAAGTACATGTCAGCTGATACGCAGTCACTAGTACGGTATGGGACGAGTTTCAACCAGACAAATGATGGTGTCTTTTGTTGGAGGGATTTTCTCAAGTTGGTTTGTCACCCTCTGCCTCAGGCACTACCCTTTTGGCCCTCTTCTCCACCTGACTTTAGGTAATCATGTAATAACATTTGACATTTTTCAATGTCATGTCGATTTGGATTTTATCCATCATGGATTCATTTTGAACAGGGAAGTGGCGGTTAGCTACGCTACAGAAACAAAATCTCTGTTCCTGATGTTGACAGAGGCCATACTAGAGAGCCTTGGGCTACCGAACAAAGATGATGATTATGGCATTAAGTCTATGTTGGCAGAATTTGAAGTTGGGAGCCAGCTTATGGTTCTCAATCACTATCCTCCATGCCCAGAACCTGATCTAACACTTGGAATGCCTCCTCATTCAGATTATGGATTTCTCACCCTTCTCCTCCAAGATGATGTCAAGGGCTTGCAGATACACCACAAAGATGAATGGGTCACAATCCAGCCAATGCCCGGTTCCTTGGTCATCAACGTTGGGGATCACCTAGAGGTATGGTACCTGTCTATAATCTCTTCAGTTACAAATTGCCAAGTTCTAAATTTAGCAAAAAGTTCTCTAACTTTTGTTGATTCTAAAGTCTAACCTCTTTTGATAAAACTAATCATGTATATATGATGATAATGCATGATTAGATATTCAGCAATGGAAGATATAAGAGTGTGTTGCATAGAGTAACTGTGAATTCAATGAGAAACAGAATATCAGTGGCCTCGTTGCATAGTCTTCCTTTCGCTACCACGGTGCAACCATGTCCAGAACTCATCGACGAGACAAATCCAAGACGTTACAAAGAGGCAGACTTTGCTACTTTTCTAGAGTACATCAGTTCTTGCGACTCCAAGAACAAGAATTTCCTCGAATCCAGGATAATGGATAACAATTAAATAACAACGCAATCTAAATAACCCTTGAGTTTGAGTTTTGCATATGTGAATAAAGCACTAGGTGATCAGGGTCTAAAATTTTCAGTAGTTCTTGAATTAGAAGTGCACTTGTACCAGTATATGTAAAAAGAATGAAATAAACTTTGTGGTGCAGGACATCTACAATCGATCACACTCACTCAACCAGATTCACACATAATCGAAAACAGATAGAACAATAAGAACAATTGATGCAACGTGCTTCGGCCTGAAATCAATCAGCCTACGTACATGGAGAACACCGGAAATTAACCATGAACAAGTTACAGAATCGTACAACCAAGAATCACAACAATTACAGTTCCAAAGATTATTTATATTTTGTTGTCAATTAAATGGTGTACATTTTTGTGGATTCGAGTAATTGGAATCGTAAGAGAAAAGTAGTGAAGTCTGTATCTGTGTATTGCCTGGGATTAGTCAGGTCGATAAGTTTGGGGCAGGGTCACACCATTAGTTAGAAAAATAGGAAGATGTTTGACGAGCCCACTGATTGCTATTCTACTACACGTTGAATTCATTACTGCTCAATACAAAACAGACTAACATATTTTATTATTGAATGTCTGGTCATCAATATTATGGTCAATTGGTCATACATGGTGTACATGTTAGCATGCGTCGTTAAAAGTTTAAGCACTTGTACGAATTCAGAATTTGTGACAATTTATAACTGAAGGGATTACGGGTATATACTGTGATAGAATTTCATCTCATCTAAAAGCTCGAACTTGTGGAGAGTTGTGTAATCTAGTCATTTATATTAGCACTCCAATACTTCCCCGCACTTGTGGCCGACTTCAACCTCTTTTGGAGGCCATTCGGATGGAAATTTAATATGGAATGTAAATTGTTTAGTGGAGATTGAACCAGTTGGGTGTGTGGTCGATACTCGATCATAATAAAATTTCATCTCATCTAAAAGCTCGAACTTGTAGAGGTTTATAAAATTTAATAATTTATATTAGTAATCCAATATACTGCATTGGTGATCCCCTATGTTGGTAATGAAGGACCAGGTATAGGTTGGTTGCACAATGAAGCCACAAGTAGTGAAGTATACCTGCCAAACGGATTGTTCGAATCTATGATTTATGTTGGCTCGGATTTAGACCTTCTTCGAATTTGAATATTGTTCTAATTCCGGTCTTATTTGAAATATAATAATTTTGGATCAAATCAATTTGGATTGGAATATTGTTCAGACTATGTCACTATTGGGTCTCTCGAGTAGAGATAGTATGGAATTCATTAAGGATTTGGTCATTTATGGATCATTGTCGAATTAGGGATATTTGTACTAGGGTTGTGCAAACAAGCCGTCCAACCGATCCGTCCGTACAAACCGTCCGCATTTTACCCGTACCTGCCAATTAATTTTTTTTTTAAATTTACGCGGGTTAAATTTTTTATAACCCGTCAATTGGTGGGTGGGTGGTGGGTTGGTTGGGTGCAACCCGCAACCCACCCGTCATATTGTTCATATAACAAAAAACGTATATATGTTAAATAAATTAATTGTCACTTAAATGAATAGATAGAATTATAGAATAGATTAATATGAGCAAAATTAAAGTTATTTCACATATAAATTGAGAAAATACATACATATGTAAAAATGGTTCATTGTTAAAGTCAACATTTTGTTTAAGAAAAAAGTTGGAGGTTGATATGGAGAATGGAAAAGCACAAAACATGAGAACAGTAAGAAGATTTGGAAAATAAGGGTGAAGCATAAGGTCTGTACTACTTGATTACGCAACAAGTCGGCAGTGAGATTGCAAAGGTAGTGTGGTGTGGATTTTTAGGATGTGTGGTTGTGATAATCCTTGTAATATTTTACGAACATTCTTTATGCTCTTGTAAACTCCTTTCATTTTAATTTAAATTTTTTTGACACCTTCAAAAAAAAGAAAAAAGTACTTCATTATTTTAATTACTTTCAAATATTTTGTTAATTTGGATTATAATATATCTTAGTTGATTTAGTATTTCACCCGCCAATCCACCCGTCATTGTTATCACACGAACTGCGGCGGATTGAAAATTATTCTACCCACTGTGGGTCGGATAAATAATCACTCGCCATAGACGGGTTGGTTTGATTTTTTTGTAAATACTCACCATTACCCGTCCGCGCTCACCCCTAATTTGTACATAAATTAAGGCCTTTTTATGATATATATTTGTGTTATGGGGGTCATTTGAATTGAAGTCATATATGTAAATCCACGGGCTCACGTAATAACATGAAAATCACATAAAATTTTTATTGATCATCGTGAGGTTTGAATATGTGACTAAGATTACATTACCATCACCTTTAACCAACCCATCAACAAGTTACTAAGTATTTAAATGGAATATAGGTGGGAAGTAAGATAAGATTGGACATTAATTATGGTTAGAATGTCTTGTTGAAATGAAACTCAGCATCTAAATTAAGACTCACTAGTCACTCCTAGCTCGTTGACATTGATTGTATTCCTTAATTTCCTCCAGTTAGTATATACGAATGGTTGAATATACAATTGAACCATTACTTTCAGCCACTCATGACCATCTCAAAAGCAACAACATAGTTTTGGACCAATCCATCAATGATGTGCCAAACTTGTATACGATACAACACCTCTGAAAAACAAACAACAGCACCTGCAAAATCAACGGGCTGCAACAAGCAAGGAGCTAGTACTTTTTTGCAGCACAGCCTAAAGCTACCTGGAGTTTTGAAGAATGGGTGGGTGCATTAGTACTAGTACTGAAACCCCCAAATCATCATCATCATCATCACCACCACATTCAAAATCACCACCACAAGAATCAGAAATCATAATCAAAGAGCTGCAGGTTCCAGCTTCACAAGATCCCAACCAAAAGGGCTCCGTTTCGAGTAAGGAACTATTTCCGTACATGGGATGTGAGGTGCCAACAATGGAGAATGGGGAGATAAGGTATCCAATAATGCCGGATACGGGTCGGCTCGACAACTGTATGGAAGAGGAACTTCAAAATGGTGGAGCCGAGTGGAAGTCGGCACCACCGACAAATCATGTGTCGGCTGATAGTTCCTATGTCTCCTTGGAATGCTTCATTTTTCTCTAGCCAATTTTCTCACAATACGTACTACTCCGTCCCGGATCAAACTTCCCACTTTGACTTTTTACGGTCAAATTTTTTCAACTTTGATTACGAATTCATCTTAAACCGCAAATGTAAAATGTTCAATTTTTTTATATAATGAAACCTTTAGGGAAGTAGTATTTTATTTTTCAGACCTGTATATTTATTTCTAGTTAATTTCATAGCTTTGGAGGGAAACTCATTCAATTATTCATACTTACGAATTATGATGGCTGCCATTTTTACTTGGATCAAATCTCATTTTTCCAGGAAGCAAACCATATATCAGGCCATGTTATAGGCTCATTGTTATTGTACCACTATAACTTGTTTTGATTTAAAATGTTCATGTCAAACTTATATCATGTGTCTTTGTCCGCCTTTTTGCCCATAATGTGGCTTGCCTTTTAGTATTAGATGATCGCCATAATGTGTTATAGGTCACTTGTTAGATACTCAGTAGATGTTGTTAGTGGCACCATGGCAATTTAGTCAATTCGTTTAGTTCTTTTTTTGTTTTGTTTTTTTTAAGAATCGATTCGTTTAGTATTTGAATAATGAGATAAATATTCAAGCTAAAAAAAAGATACTAATGTTATTGCACTAGCTATCATCTCTTTGACAGTTTGTTATGTTAGAGGTAAAGGAGTTGGCTTCCTTGAGCTATTTTCTTTGGATTGGGGTTGCTCGCACAACGTGGTGGCTTATCGTAGATCGTAGATCTACTTCGTCAATTTCACATGCTAAGGCCGACCCGTATCCACTCCTACAGTACTGAAGCGATTATTTTAATACTACCTTAAAAGCACACTCAACTATTTATTAACTTCCGGCTATATTCCTAAACATACCCGGCCTTTAATAGACGGTGATATGAACATATAAGTCCGCCCAACGAATTGGCCGTTCTACAACGTTTCCGCTCTCTTAAGTTCTTGTAGGACCGTCACCAGCTGAGCAGAGTCCGACTCCCAAGACCAGAAGCCCGGCACAAGAGTTATCTACTCCTCGACATAATTTACCTATGAGCCATACTGTTGGCGGGTCCGACCCCCACAAACTTGGCATATAAACCAGGAAGGAAAAGACCAGCACAACTTGCCCTAAAAGTCGGCTAAGATCAAAGTCTGGCGGACTCAAATTGACAATGTGCCCATCTACATGGAAGTTGCACTAACTAGCGTGTGATAAACGCACCACCTATTTCCGAGACCACGTGTCACACTATCGCCACACCTACAGAATTCCGGGGTGTCAGACGGCTTGTCCCCCCGAGCTTCCCCTATAAATACCTCGCATTTACTCCTCATTAAGGTACGCAACCACTTCTACAAAATCTACTCTCTAGGTTTCGGGTCCGAGATAATTCGATCAGCCCGTCACCCTGATTGATTCTCACCCGTCAAAGGCGGTACCAAAAGGGTTTAACCCCTTCTTTTGTTCTCAGGAGAAGTCCAAGTCAAATTGCGCCGGACGTATCATATTGGCGGGCTCTTCCCAGAAAGACGTTCCTAAATCCACATCTTGACGGACCCTCTTGAGACGGATACATCCCTTGTGACGGACCAAAAGATCAGAGCAATATAAAGTAAAGACCTAAAAGACATCTTGACCGGATCCATACTTTGGCGGACCAACATCTTGACGGACCATTGCCTTAACGAACTGACTGATCTCACGACTTAGGCAGGATATTGACTTATCCGGATTTACCCTACATGAGACGAGATCCCAAACAAACCTCCGGAGTCACTATCCAAATTGACTGAACCTAAATCATCCACCTGAAAATATTTCAAACAAATAAATATACCCCTCTTCTTAATTCCTAGATGTGTCCTGGTCAGTGTGGTTTATCACAGTACAGTAGCAGCCTAGCAGGTGACAAATTGGAATAGACAACACCTGAAAGTATATTACTACTAGTGAACCATTCAGGAGATATTTACTCATAATTTATAGATGCACAGCTGTTTTTCTCCTCATGAAGAAGAAAAAGGTAACATGAATCACGCGATCCATTACTACTAACGTCATCGAATAATAGTACTACTATATGGTGACTGGGGTAGATTCACAGGATAATACCCATAACCACACCTTTCTTGTGTCACCATTTACTAACTATACAATACAACCCACTTTTCCAGCCAAACAACCCAATGGATCTACTATCTAGGCTGTATACCCTGTAACTTTATTCAAAAGGTATCGTATGAACAACAATAATTGGTATAGAACTAAAACCTTGATCTATGTAAAAATTTAGGTGTTTTTAATCCGATTTTCTGAACTTTAGTTCTATACCAAACAGTTTTCTTGTGTTTATAGCTATCCGGGTGATTATTTACTGCATTTGAGCGATCATCGATTCTATCGTGCTTAAACGGAAACTTAAGCATTTAAACATTCATAGAATGGACATTACTAGTAAGCTTTAAGCATCTCCAACTTCTATCATAATTCATATGGGCTTAAGTTGTTCTTCGGAAAGATACATTTTTAAATGAGAAGTTAGAGAGATTGCCATGACAAATTTTTCCAGACACATTCGCTGAACATCTCATACAGAGGAGAATCTGTTCTTGATCTACAAATCAAATTTATATACAAACCTGCCTACAGCAAAAATAAGGCCAAGTTGAATTCGGATGTTCAAGGTTAGATTCGACTCAATCAACATGGAACCAAGTTTTCATGTTGCCTGACTGGTTTAGTTAGATGTAGATGGAGCTTCCAAGTCAGGTAACTGTTGGTGTGAATGCCAAGAGACCCTCTCTGGAGGACAGGGCACCGGAGCTGGATGTGCTATAAAGGTAGGAACAGTGTTACCGGGCATCAGCACTGAAACTTCTTTCGCGTTCATGGATACCTGTCACAAAAATATAAATGGGGCTGGTTAAACGAGCGAGAAAACACACGAACATTTCAGATGGATTATGTTGGTATGAATAAAATAGTCTACAACTTCCATGGACACATACAAGCTATAGACTATAGTAGAGCGTTTGACAACCATAACGGTTAAGGAAACATGTAATGTAAAATATCAGAAACGAGAGTCTAACCAAAATGAGAACGATGAAGCAAGACTAGCAGCTACACCTTTGATATTCAGTGGATCATAGATAAGTACATTTTTTAGCTGTTTCTCCAATTCAAACAAAATGCCAAAACATATGGGATTTTCTTTGGAGAGGCACAGTGATCTGGCAATTTTTACTTAAAAACGACTCTATGCAACTTTCAACAAACCACACATGCTTTCCCAGATGCAAACTCAAAAGGATGGGCCAATTTCCAAATTAGAGTGAGTACACATGTTGCATTTTAGACTACAAACTGCCACGGTTGATCTGTTCTATTTTCAATCAACATGTAATGTATATTGTAGTCCTCAAATTTTTGTGTTACTCAAAATTCGCCAATTAATCCGAATGCTCAAACGCTCTTTATCAGTTTCCATGGACCACTAAGTGCGTGTTTGCAATAACCTTATCTATAACCAAAGTAGGAAACAAGTGTTGCAATAAAACAGCTGCTACTAATAGAACAGTTCCACAGAAGTTAAAATAGTCGATTATCAAGGTCACTTGAGTAATTAGAATCATTTGTAGAAGGCACTAAAACTAGACCATTTGCAATAGACTTTATTGAGAAGTTAATAGAACAGTTTCACTCTGTTGCTAAAACCTAGAGTATCTTTTGTACAGTGGAGCTTAAGTTAATAGAACAGCTCCATGGTGTATAGTCTAACAGCAATACCAATTTCCAATTCCATATCATAATAAGTCCATTTGCCATTTGCCAGTAGTTCAACACTGTACATAAAATACTTACTAAAAGACACAGTCAAACAGACAAATAAAGCACAAAAAGAACTAAAAGCATGTTCATCCAAACTTGCCAAATAACTCATCAATCCCACAACAAGAAAAGGGGAAAATGTCAGGAAAAAGTAACACAAAATTGAACACTGTAAACATGTAAATTACCAAAAAGAAGAAAGTAAAAAGACTCACTTTAGGAGATGGATAGTCAAGCTTGAGAGTGAATTCTCCGTCACGGTTAGCTTGCCTTGTACGGGGACCGGAAGAACGAACCGGCGGTTGGGAATTGGGAGCAAGAAACCTCTCAAAAACAGCCATAACAAGAAACATGAAAACAAGAATTGCAGTAGCAACAAACCCGAAATAAACCGCATTTACAGATTTGTCAAAATGGGTCCAGTTATCACCACCATTTGCGAAAACCGGTGGACCACCCGGTGCGGGGGCCCGAACCACTGAGCTATCTACTTGCCCACCCATGAAAAAGATTAAGTAAGCCTTCACTAAAAGATTCGGTTTTTATAAAGATTGATGGATCGTGCTTTAAAGTAACAAGAACTCAGCTATTAGAGTTTGGAGAGAAAAACTTTTCCAGAGAGTTCTTTATCGACATTGTTGGATGTTTTTGGTTTTCTGAAGCAAGGTAAGGTAAAAATTAAAAACAGAGGGTTCTTAATTGATTAGTACGGTACGGACTGTTTTGTAGGTAGAAGGTGTGGTGTGGTGAAGAGGGGTTGAGAAGAGAAGAGAGAACAACGTCTCTGGTTCCACTCTGATTTCCTTCTACCGATGCTTACGTATGTAGTATGTTACTCTATACTATTTTTGAGTTTTATATTCTTGGAAATTTGGAATAGATAATGAAAGGACACTTGCGTTATTTTCTTTTTTGTCCTGTCCCCAAATCTTATTCAGTTTATTTTCAATTCACAAATCATTTTTGAGGCGATATTGTATGTTGAGCTAAAACCATCAAATGTTTAGCTAATACATGTTTCTCATCCACACACCATATTTAAAGTTAATCATATAATTTTTGTAATTAAACATGTCAGCACAAATCGTCAATGTTTCAGTACCATAAAAGGTACATCACACAACTTCTAAACAAATGATTAATAATTGCTCACTCATGAAGCATAAGTATATTGATTAGAGTATTGTTTGTTATATTTGGTGAGCCAAGTTTACCCGAACTTCTCACTACACGAGCTTGATTTGAACAGTTTCGCATCACTCGGCTCAAGAGAAAAGAATTTAAAAATCTCATAAAGACACGAGTGAAATTAAATAAAATTACTAGTATTATACTCCCTCTGTTCTTTTACAGGGTTTACCTTTTGGTTTTATTTAAATTTTTAAAAAAATGGAATAAAATATTATTAAGTAAGTGGTAAAAAGTAAGATGAAGAATAAGAAAAGTAAGTGGGATAATGGATAAAGTATGAAAGATAGTGTTTAAAAAATTAATAAATAGAGATTGTAGAGAATTGTTATTGTCGCAGAAGTTGTTTTCATTACTGGGGGAGAACAAATATATATACAAGAAAGAGTCTTGTAGCCCAAGACTTCAGAATCTTCTAATCTAGGTAAGTAAACATATTTTAGTATCTTGCTTCTGGAATAAACAAATATTGCAATTATCCTTCAACCCCCCCCCCCCCCCCTAAAGTTGGAGCGTGAAGATTACGAACACCCAGCTTGCCAATTAAATATTGAAAACGGTCTGCTCCTAGGGCTTTCGTGAAAAGATCTGCCACTTGATGGGTCGTCGAAATATGACAAGGCACAATGTCTTTTGACTCAACTCGTTCCCAAACAAAATAACAATCCATTTCAACATGCTTGGTTCGCTCGTGAAAAACTGGATTGTTAGCAATGTGGCAGGCTGCCTGGTTGTCACAAAACAATGGAGTGGGTTCTTGCTGATGAGCCTCCAAGTCTTTCAACATCCACCGAAGCCACAAAAATTCACTTAGTGTCGTAGCCATGGCACGATATTCTGCTTCGGCTGAAGAACGAGAAACTACCGATTGTTTCTTTGTCCGCCATGAAATTGGAGCACCGCCAAGTGAAATGAAATAGCCAGTACTTGATCGTTTAGTCATGGGACAACCTCCCCAATCCGAATCACATTATGCTTCAAGTGAAAGGTCTCCATAAGACGGAAGAAAAATTCCTTGCTCGGGAGTTGCTTTCAAGTATCGTAAAACCCGGTCAGCCGCATCCATATGGACCTGGCAGGGAGTTGTGATGAATTGACTCAACAGGTTGACCGAGAATGTGATATCTGGTCTCGTGACAGTCAGATACAATAAACGACCGATGAGGCATCGATACCTTGCTGCATCAACTAATGGGCTAGTGTCAGAATCATCAAGTTTGAGTTTTTGCTCCATGGGAAAAAAAAAACTTGGCCGCGCCCCGAGTAAACCACACTCACTTAAAATGTCCAAAGTGTAATTTCGCTGACTCCAAATCATTCCATCAGATGACTGAGCCACTTCGATTCCAAGAAAGTACTTCAGGGGTCCCAAGTCTTTGATGCTAAATTGCCTGTGTATATACTCCTTGACTTCACAAAGTTTCACTTCGTCATTACTAGCAAGTACGACGTCATCGACATAAATGAATGCAGCCACATATGTCAAACCTCTCTTGAAAATAAACAAAGAATGGTCTGCTCGAGACTGTCGAAAATCAATGTCGAGTATGGCATGCGTAAATTTATGATACCAATTCCATGATGCTTGTCGTAGCCCATACAATGATTTTCTTAGCTTGCAGACCCTTGTATTGCCCGGTTTAGAGAAACCTTAGGGAACCTTCATGTACACATCCTCTGCCAAATCTCCATGTAAGAACGCATTGTTGACGTCGAGTTGATGAACGAACCAGCCCTTTTTGGTAGCTACAACCAACAAGCTTCTTATTGTTATCAATTTTGCTACTGGAGCAAAAGTTTCGTGAAAGTCAATTCCTTCTATTCATGTAAACCCCTTAGCAACAAGTCGTGCCTTATATCTTTCAACCTCACCATTAGTTCTGTATTTTATTTTATAGACCCATTTAGAGTCCACTGCCTTCTTGCCATGAGGTAACTCTGTTAAAATCCAAGTTTCATTTTCTTCAAGTGCTTGAATTTCTTTCTTCATTACTTTGCGCCACTCAGCCTGAGAAAAATATTTTGGCTTATCACGTGAAGTGATGGCTGCAAGAAAAGCCTCGTGAGCATGAGAAATTTTTTCATATGATATGAAATTGGATAAAGGGTGTATCGTAGAGGAACCGTGAGTGGTTGTGGGTTGTGAATGGTCTATATACTTGGGTAAATCAACCTGAAAATCTTTCAAGCGTATGGATTGTTGTCTAATCCGTTTGCCTAGATTATTTAATGTAGTCCCAGTGCTCTTATCAACTTCTTTGCTTGTTCAGCAATTTGAGGCTCATTCTCAATCACATTTTCATGCATATTTTCACCTTCACTGTTGATTGTCATTTCCTTCGCATCATTGAGCTCTACTAAACTAGTTTGCTGCTCATTCTCAATAAACTCTCCCTTTTCAAATATTGCGGTATTACGGATTCCATTCGCACTTTGTTTATAGGGGAAATGTTCTTCAAAAAATTTTACATCTCGAGAAGTATATATTTTCTTGCTCTCCAAATCATACAATCGGTACCCTTTTTGACAATTAGGATATCCTACAAAGATACATTTTCTCCCCCTTTCACCGAATTTATCCCCACTCTTCTTGTTATCATGGGCATAGGCTAAACATCCAAAAACTCGAAGATGGTCATTGTTCGGTATTTTTCCAAATAAAATCTCATACGGGGTTCCGTTATCAATCGCTCTAGAGGGTAACCTATTTATGATATAGGTTGCAGTCAACACACACTCCCCCCAAAAGGATATAGGTAAAGCAGCTTCGAATCTAAGTGCTCTAGCAACTTCAAGTATGTGCCTATGTTTTCTTTCAACGACTCCATTTTGTTGCGGAGTGTCTATACATGAAGTTTCGATTAAAATTCCATGCTCAGCATAAAATTTCATCATCTTGTTAGACTGAAACTCAACCCGTTATTCGTGCGAATCCGTTTAATTTTTTTCTCAAATTGTGTTTGCACCATATTATAAAATGACACTAAAATATCACCAACTTCAGATTTATGCTTCATCAAATATACCCAGACTCCACGGCTAAAATCATGGACTATTGATAAGAAATAACGTGCACCAGAGAAAGAAGAATGTTTATAAGCTTCCCAAATGTCACAATGAATCATTTCAAAGCAAGAAGATGTTTTAATAGAACTAACTGGAAATGGCAATCTTGTCTGCTTAGCTCTTAAACATGAATCACAATGCTCAAAATCTTTATCAAAGCCAAATAAATGCTTAAGTTTGCGCCGGAAGCATGTCCCATGCGTTTGTGTAATATCTCTGGACTCACCTTTGCTACCATAGCCATTCTTTCATTCCGCACAGGTTCCAAACGGTAAAGATCATCGCAATGCTTACCCACACCAATCAGGGTCCTCGACGGTAAGTCCTGAATCACACAATAATTTGGGAAAAAAGTGAGTGAACAATTGAGTTCTCTTGTTAATTTGCTCACTGAAAGTAAATTGCATTTGAACTCTGGAATATTTAAAACACGGCTTATTTTCAACCCATTTGGTAATTTTGTTTTCCCAATACTTGTCACATGAATACTATCCTCATTGGGGATTTTAACCGGTAGTCCAACACCCGACATTGTTTGTTCATCTAATAAACGTTCATCACAAGTGATATGTTCGGTGGCACCCGAATCAATTACCCAAGGTCGTTCGAAAATAGTCTTACCAACCATATTAATGAGTGGCTCATTGGAAGATGACTTCTTTGAGCTATTTCCTGCATAAGTGAGATACTCAAGTACTTTGGTCCATTGCTCATGACTTACTCCAGCTACTGGACTAGCATTGTTGTCCACAAAAGCAATTTTAGGTCATTTTTTACTTTCCATTTTTCTTTTTCCATCTACTGTGTCACGAGGGCCTTTCCACCAAGATGGGTAACCATGTTTTACAAAACAACCCTCTTCTGTATATATGCCCCGATCGTTCACAATAATGACATCAAGATTTTGCCTTCTCAGTTTTTCGATCTCGATCACTACGTTGTCGATTACCACCATGGAATTGAGATTGGCTTGAAAAACTTGCAGCTTCAACACAATGGGTTTTCTTGCGGCAACTTGCCTCTGTTTCTCATCTTCCGCAACTAAGTGATATGCCGATCCCAAATTCAGATTCGGAGTGGTGCTAAGAATCTGTGTTCTTACCACGCCAAAGCTCACGTCCAAGCCCATAAGAAAATCAAATAGTTGCTCCGTTTCTCGAATGTCAACAAATTGCCTTGCCACATCGCAAGTACACTTTCCGCAGGTGCAACGTGGGTTTGGTGTAACCAAGCGCAATTCATCCCAAAGAGTTTTTAGCTTCGTGTATAGTAGGCCGACACAGACATATTTTATTGTCGTGTGGCATTGACAGTACGCCTGAGTTCGTAGGCTCAAGGTGCACTTTGTTTTCCAAATCTTTGTTCTAGATCTTGCCACATCTCGCGTGCTGCCTTAGCAAACTTGGCACTGCTTCTTATTTCCTTTTCCATGGATGTGTTGAGCTAACCTTTCACCATCGCATTGCAACGTTTCCACAATGCTAGTTCCTGCGAATTATTATCTCCAGGCATAGGTATTGTGCCATCGACAAAATCGATTTTATTTTTTGCGAATAGTGCATTGCTCATCGTTCAACAAGTCGGTGACATGGAGCTGCCTGGGATTGTCCGATGGAGGAAGATAGTATGGTGACATAATATCCACCGTTATTGACGACCTATTGTCGGCGGCATCTTTGCCGTCTTTAGACATATTTGGGACTGATTTTTGGAAGCGGTGGGTAGGCTAAATATTAGGTTTGGATCGATACCTGTGCTGGTACCATGTAGAGAATTGTTATTGCCGCAGAAGTTGTTTTCATTCCTGGAGGAGAAGAAATATATATACTCCCTCCGTCCCGGAGAACTTTATACATTAGGGTTAGCGTACAGTTTTATGCGAAAAGTTAAAATAATGATAGAATATAGAAAGGGTGGGAAAATGTGTATTTTTAGTGTCAAAATGTGTAATTTGAGTGTAAAGTTGAGATTGTTTATTATTTGTTGGGTGTGGAGTAGCTTCCTTTTTTGTAATGTATGAAGTTCTGTAGAACGGCTAAAAATGGCAAATGTATGAAGTTCTGCGGGGCGGAGGGAGTACAAGAAAGAGTCTTGTAGCCTAAGACTTCAGAATCTTCTAATCTAGGCAAGTGAACATATTTTAGTATCTTGCTTCTAGAACCAACAAATATTGCGATTATGGGTTTCAAAAAAATAAACATTAAACTTTATAAAAGAATTCTGAAATGTTAAAAGTTAAACTTTTAAAAAGAACAGATGTAGTATATATTTTGGAGAATAAATTAAAGTACGGAAATATTTCGCATCTAAGGCGACATAACATATCAGCACGCAATTGGTCGGACGTCTGAGGTTTTGACAAAAATGGATAGACAACAGTTTCCTCGTGATTGCTTCTCCCAATCCAACGGCTACCATTTCTCCTCCAATCTGGTCTGTTCATTACAAGATTCCTTTCCTAATCAATCAACGCCATGCCTCTAGTCAAAAGTTTCTTTTCACAGCTTCCGCACTGTACTGGACATATTTGTGACGCATACTGTTGGGATCTAGTTGGGCCTCGAATGATTTTGTGTTGGGCTTCACTTTATGGGCTGTACAAATATTTCTCGGCCCATTAGATACAAGGTTGTTCTTGTCCACATTTCACTACTTTAGAATTTAATAATACAAACCGTGGTTGAACTACTCATATACCTACGGTAATTTTCTTAAGTTCACTTAACTAAGGTCTTGAATTTGAGTCATGTGCATGAAAAACAACGCTGGAAGAGACGCCCCCAATGAATATTATTCGGAAGGATCAAGAATCGTACTTCCCAGTTCCTAATACCATGAAGTTGAGGGTATGTTATGGAAAAATATACTTGGTTGGTAGTTGGTACCTCCACATGGCCTCGAGAAGATCTCAAACGAGACATGAACCCTCAGCTTTATGGGTTGGTCTCAAACTACCCTTACTAAAGACAAGTAAGGCATGTACAACAATGTTCCTGATCTCTTCCCATGGGCGCGACCTATCACAGATAGATGATGCTAAAAAGTGGCTTTCTCATATTGATGGGATTCGACTCATTTGTCTTGGTCCGTGATTGACTAACTCGTTTATGGGATACCTGACGGAGTAGCTTTAGCAACGAGACTTTGGTTAGGATGGGGTCGAATAGTCTATCTAACATATCAATATGAGATAATATAAATACGTACTATAGTCGTTAGTAAGTGAATCTTATTTAACGATGTGTATATATTGACATAGTATGTTGCTAGACCTAGAACATCAATAGTGGGCTTGTATAAGTTAGATATGGATCTTGATTTCTACCCTTGATCTTGGACTTTGACATATTCAATCAATTTAGTCTCAGTCTATAGTCAATTTGGGTACATATTTATCAAACATTAAGATAACCATTAAGAAATCAGAAAAAAGAATCATTATTTAAACGCCAAATATGACCCTATATATATATATATATATATATATATATATATATATATATATATATATATATATATATATATATATATATATATATATATATATATATATATATATATATATATATATATATATATATATATATAAGAGAGTAAGCTTTTGAAGGTTTGGTACCAAGTGAATGTACCAATTTGCCCTTCAAAATAAAAGTTGCATTGTATTGAGTGTTTGACGTTTTTATAATCGTCCTGCCAATTCGTATTAAGGAAGAAACGCTTGGACTCCTAATGGAGACTCGAAGCTTCTTTACTCGAGCTATATCAGACACTGATGGGAGTTCAAGGGGTTTAATGTCAGATCGTCAACCAAAAGAACCAAAATCCATCAATCTATGGCTTCATCCCGTTTCCTCCATCAACAAAAGATTAAGGTATATGGATGCTAAGGTGTTGTCATGTTCTGAAGGTGCCTGCATGTGCAATATTTTACCTTCTTTTTTTTTTTGTGTAAATTAAACTTGATTCAATTGGTTCTTGATTACTTTTTTCCAGATATTCATTAATTTGATTAGTACCAAAAGGCTCCTGGGGTGGCTCTATATGGGGCTTTCACTAGCACCAGGAAGTTCTATAATTCATGTTAGATAGTTTTCAAGCATAAAAATAAATGTCTACTTTCAAAAGACATGGTCAACTGGGTGATGTTTTCATGTTTAATACCCATCGCTCATATGATCGATGAATATGAGTTTTCCTAATTTTAATTATTGACCTTTTGCATGTAGATTCCTTGAAGAAACTGATCAGATTTTATTTTTCTTGGGTGTTCTCTACTTAATTTTTTTCCGTTTTTCCATTTACACCTATCTATGTCGGTCAAACTTGCAGTCTATGCTGTGTTATGTACCTCATAGTTTGATGGAAGACATGTAGTTGTTATTTATTTATAATAATCTGATAATGAAATTTGCAGAGAATGCTGCAACAATATTCACAATTTACCCAACGAAGCATAATAATTTGCTTAAGAATCATAACTGGATTAGCAGTATAAGCATAAATTTGAAAGTAGAAGATCGTTTGCAATTCTTCCACTCGTCCTTTGAAGATAGTTTGCAATTTTTCCCCTCATCCTTTGCTCTTTGACTTCCTACCTTTTTCCATTTCAATAACTCACTACTGATGATTTTCACTTCTTTCCATATGCTTTGTTTTCTTGTCTTATTGATTTGGTAGAATTTTGTTGTGATTACTTCTCACATCTTTTAAATTTTAATCCATGTGTATTTACTTCAATTTTGTGATGTAATTGATAGGGAGGATGAGCAAAAATACCACTTTTCACAAAGAATTTCAGAGTTTGGCTCAGTGCAAGCAATGGGATCCCATGTTTTCAGTTAGGTAGCTTGACCTTCGTTTCAAATTGACAATCTGGAACATAAATAAACTTGGAAGTAGCCTGATGACCATGAGCTGAGTGCCATGCTTCTCCTGGTGAGCAAATCAATAGGCTAAAACTAATAATTGGTATTATGCAAATAGAACAATGAGTCAATGAGGTCTATCGGAAGTAACTTGGAAGTAGCCTGATGGCCATGAGCTAAGTGCCAAACAACGATTTTCCATGCTTCTCCTGGTGAGCAAATCAATAGGCTAAAACTAATAATTGGTATTATGCAAATAGAACAATGAGTCAATGAGGTCTATCGGTTCATACCTAGAAGTGAATGCATATTTTAACCGTTACATATCCTTTCATCTGCTTCTTTGTTGTGTCTCTAAGACCCTCTGATATTCTTCTTCTTTGTGTTTCCATCATTCCAACCCCAGAACAGTAGTGAAACCTTCAAAACTCTAGCATTTTCTTAACATTTCCCTCACCATATAAATATTCAATAATCATTTTGGTTTTCTCTGGTCTCGCTCCAGAATTCTGAAATCTGGAAATCTTGAGAGAAATCCAAGAGCTTGCTTAACATGTGTTTGTAGTAATTACTCAAAGATATGAGCATGGTTCAAGTTATGAATACGGAAATCCATTGTTGCTTCCCATGTCCATGTGTTTGTTGTGATTGCCAACTGCAGTCCCTCACTTGTTCCCTAATTATTTAACATTCCAACTATTGAAAGGTACACACATATGCGTTTTTCCTTTTGTGAATTTTCGGTATCAAATCCAAATATCGGAGTCAGATATATGAATTTAAATCAATAGAGTGACCTTGATTTATGAAATTAATCTCACAATTCCCTATTCAAATTTGATTTCGTTTTCTATTTGAGTCTTAGTTGGTGGCATCATTGATTAGCAATTAAGTCCTTATTGATTTCTGAATATAAAGGAGCATGAAGCAGAAAAGATCGATTAAGCTGTTTTTAGTTCTCCGTATTTTCATTTATTATATAGAATTCTAGAGAGTCGGATTATAGATATATTAATCTCATTTTTTATTTTGTCCAGCTTGTAATTCAAGCCCCTCTGTTTTAGGTTTTATTTTTGTACAATTGTAAAGAAGATCTGGCCATCTATCTATCAACAGTCATGAACTCTTCCTACATTAGGTGATATACAATCTAGCAAGTCACAAATGCATGAAGATTGAGTTTCTATGTTTATCATGTCTTTTAACAAAATCAACAGATTCATGGATTTGTTAGGATTCTTTTCTCATCCGCCATTCTTGAACCGACAAGAAGCAATTTAGTTCAGTCCTTGTAGAGATTTCAGCCATAACCATAGTCCTCCTAATTGTGCTCTACAAGTTTTCATTAATTAAATTTATTGTCATGAAACTTTCCTCTTATTATTGTCTCTCTTTTAATCAGAATTAGGTGTGCAAAATGCTTTAGCCATCTTCCCATTGCAATTATTCCAGTGATTGGAAGATCGCTCCGCTCCTTGCACATGACAAGTTTGATGGAATAATCACTCACTTTTGGATAAATTTTGAGTAATATATATATGAATTTTCACTATGTTCTACATTATGCAAAATATGTTTAGAATTAGTTTGTTGAACCCAATAACCATGAATTATTCAAAATTAGAATGATTGAAGACTACGTTTTTTGGAACATAATACGACACACTTCATATGGGTTTTTATCAAACTCTGGGAAGCTTACAGTGAGAAAGATCTTTGTCTCAAGGACAAACATCATGCAATTGAGGAGGGATGCTTCATATTTATTTATTTATTTATGATATACATATTCTCAGAGCAGTACGCACAATCCAAAGAAGAAATGATAGTTTTCGTCTTTCCTTCCCGTTGTTTCAATTACTATTTCATAGATACTTTAGAGTTTAGTCTATAAATAGTTACAGTTTCAGTACTGTATACCTGGCTTACAAATTATTCATAGGCTGTTGAAAAGGCTGGAAGATTTCAATAAAACTAAGGAAATTGAGTACAATGAAATGAGCAGGAAATAGCTACAATTTGAGAGGAACTTACCTCTATGCGCAATGGTTAAGAGCAAGACCAAATGAATCAGCGTCATAGTCATGCTAACATATGAGCTTTCAGCAGATCTACCCCATTGGTCTCAAGGTAAAACTTGTATCCGTACTTAAACGGGTTGATTAACTAAGCCTGAAGTGTCCGTTTACTACTTCATGATGAAAAAATGGCAAACTGTTAAGACCCACACTTCTGAATAAATTACAGCATATGATTCATGTTTGCCTTCAAGGCAACTTTTTCTGAATAAACCAGTGTTACTTTTGTTGTTGCAAGATTCTGTCTTTTAAAAATCTCAGTTGATTTGGTAAATATTTCTAAACCATGACTTTCTAAGTTCGAACAGAATAGCATTGCGGGGTAAATTTACATATAAACCAAGGATAATTTTTGTGCAATCTTCTATGGCTATGAAAGAACTTGTCAATTCATCAATGAGAGTTTTTTTTATCTGTGTGTGTTGATGTTGACTTGATTTTTTTGTGGGAGAAAAAGGTACCAAGAGATCCTCCAAGCTTTGGCTATGAGGATTTTGGGTCCATCAAAGCCATTGGACAGTTTTCTAGGCATAGGTATTCTATATTGACTATTTGGTTGTAATATATAGTTCTTCCAGTTACTTATCATCTTCACATTATATACTCAGTAATTATTATGTGACCTTCTATGAGCTTGTTTATGAGTTTTCTACTTATAGAGGATTTGATGGTTTAATCTCTGATTTGCTGATAAGCTTTGTTCAATACCATTTTATAATGAGAAATTTTACAAACAAAAAGAGGTTTCTCAAGTCAGCTAATGTTTTAGCGGTTAATCAATCATTGATAATTTCCTTTATCTTTTGTTCCATCGTCTCTTTTTTTTTCTTTCTCATCATTAGGTGTTCCCCGAAGTTATTTATATAGCACTTGAGACATGAAGCATAGATACCAATGGAAGTCCTTTTTTATATTTGAAATATTCGTTAATTATTTTTGTTAAGGATTACCTGAGGGGTACATAAATGGGCGGGAGCACTATAGAATATTTCTAGAATATATATAAATTTCGCATCCCAAGGGTCCGCACTGGATATTAGGCAACTATTTGGACACTTACTTTTATGAAGTTCATGATAGAAGTCACAACATGCACCTTTAATTGCATTGTGCTCCGAAAAGTCGATCAGGTGTCGAGAATTGGTTCTTCAGGTGGTGCTCAAACTGTAGAGCAGAAAACAATTCATGAAAAATGTCTCCATGTATGACAGAGTTTTGTTCTCGGTCTGCCTCTAATTTCCTTTCACTCCTCTTTATCTTTTGTTAGCAGATAGATTAGCTAACTAAAGTAACTGTAGTCCCACTTTTGTTTGCAGCATAACAGGTTGATATATGTTGTTGTGGTAATCCATTGCACAATTTGCACGGTGAGTGATACAATATTTATTTGGCTTATATATTCTTTTAATGGGTGGTTTGTTGATTTATTTTCCCCGAGTGCAATATTGCATGTGAACTTGTTTGAGAATTGATTTACTATAATGTTATTGCTTTGTTGAGGACTCATTTGCCCATCAAAGTTGAATTTATTAATTTGTTTTTCGAACTAGAAATGAAGAATATGTGCTTGTTGCAACAATATACAGGGTAGCACAACTAATAGTTTGATTGTGGAGTGGAACAATTAAGTGTTTTAATTTCTTAACCAAAACCAGAGTCTGCTTCTTATCTTCTCACTGTTGCTCATCCACCAGGAACACTATCCTTGAACAACTGCAAATATCGGCTTGATCAGATTGTTAATAGCTTCAATACGACTACTTGGGAATCCTCTATGTTAATCATCTCTTAATGGATCACGGGTAATCAAAGGGAAACTAAAGCAAAAGGCACCGATGGTAACATTAGATTTCGAACTTTCTGGTAATTCAATTAGCAATCGTGTGATGGGAAGGAAGATCTGGTTAAGGAGTTATGGCTGTCACGAGGGTGGAAGTTGTGAAATTCTATTCTGATTAGTAACTTTGTTATGGCTTTAATGAATGGGAGGATCTTGCAAGTATTCTTAATTTCTTATGGAGTTTTATTGAATCGACAGTGATTTAGTTGGAAGTTGGCATTGGATACAACGATTTTACTAAAGCTTGTTTGGAATTATGTAGCTTCGAATGGTAGTTAGAGGAGTGTATGTTTTGTACAAATCCCTACTCATTTTATTCTTACTGCCTTGTCATCGCTCTATTTAGATTCTGGGTCGAAACTATTGTATATTCAACTACATTTCAACACTGAGGCGTCGATAGGAATGTATTTTATGGTCTCCTGGTATGTGTTCTTTCTCTTTGAAGTCAATTTACACATTTCTGAGCTGGTAGTGTTATTTTTTTTTTAAGGATATGTCGTTGACATTTTCTGATTATATATAGAAGGGTGAGTGTTCTTTACCCACTCAAAGGAAGTTGGATTACAATCTCAATTGTTTAGAATATGGATTATAAATCAAAAAACTTTAGAGGGCTTGATGATTTTTTCCTTCTGTTTTATGAAAATGTTGAAACATATACCGAAGCTCAAAATGTATTTACAAGAAGTTAATGGGCGTAAGCGTACCAAGTTCACGTAACCTATTTGCATCTTTCTATCTATATGTATCTTCCTTAATATTGTTATAAACTTTTGATGATGTTGGAGGGACGTGTAGGATGCAAATAAATCTACTACTCAAACAAATGGAAATTATAGATAAATATAAGGTTGATAATTATTTGTTCCTACATATTCGTCCGGAATAAGTTGATTGATTTTGTCTTTTTTTGATTATTTAATTATTAATCAAGAATGTAAAATGTTCAATTTTTTTATATAATGAAAATTTAGCCCCTAAAGTTTTATTATATAAAAAAATTGAACATTTTACATTTGCGGTTTAAGATTAATTCGTAGTCAAAGTTAAAAAAGTTTGACCGCACAAAAAAAAGTCGGTAAACTGTTCTTAATTAAGTTGCTAAGACTACGCTTTTGATCAACCGCGCTGCTTAATTACTAGTATATATATATATATATCAAAAAACGAACCTTTTATTAAACATGTAACAACTGAAAATGGCGTACAACATCCACTCACAAGGTAATAACTTCAACCAAGATTCCAAGATGCTACCTGGAGTTTAATTTCTTTTGTAAAAATGAAGACAAGACAGAACTAAGAACGCGTTGATACGCAACAATTGCAGCAAAGTTCCCGTTCTTCGTCCTCCCGGAACGGATCAAAGACGATCCATCCACTGTTATCCGTCGCAGTCGTATTGAACTTGAAAACCATCGAAAAATTACTCGGCACACCTTCTTCAATCACTTTGCAGCCTGTGAAAAAGTACAAAAAGTGCCCAATTGGAGCCATAGTTGCATATAACTTCTGTACATGCTTAGAATCCTGGACAATTGCATTCACTGGACCTTCAACAATGTCCCACATATTCATCTTACCATCATAAACATCCAAGTGCCCTTTACACACATTCAAACAATCTCCACAACTGAACAATCTGTCCCCTACCGCGACGATGTGGTTAGGTGGAACGTCAAGTTGCCACATTCGCGGTATAAAATCCCACTCTCCTCGTTCGAAATCATACACCTCAGCAGAACAACGCTCCACCAAGTTAGCTATCGGTTGGTTGGGGTCACATCCCTCGGTAAACCCCCCGATAACGTAGACTCTGTTTCGCCAGGTCACACCTACACACTTATACCTTAATCTCCGCATATTGGGTAAGTTCGTCCATGTGTTTGCCAGGGGGTCGTATACCTCGGCCTGAGACGTACCTTTAGCATTTCCGACTTCGAATTGACCACCTGCGACGTATATTTTGTTGTCACATACAGTGCAAGCGAAATTATACCTTTGTAGACTAAGCGGTGCACAATTGGACCACTCGTTGGATTCGATGTTGTAACGCAATACTGCAGAGAGAACTCCTACCTCCGTCTCGTGGAATATTCCACCTGCAGTATGACATAATCCGTTTTGTTCAGCTCTATCCTTTCGACAGAGCCTCCCTCCAACCACGTAGATTGAGTTTCCGACACATGCCATTTCAAAGTCCCGTAACACGTGGTTGGCTAGAAGTCCAGGGATCGAAGTTATGCAACTCCAAGTGTTGTCGACAGGATCAAAACGCGATATGGAATTGGTGAAATTGCCATTGATATCGGGTTCTTTTGAACAGAACGCAACGTAGATGTGGCCTAGCGATCTTGATAGCGGTGAAGGCGATGCAAGAGACCCCATTAGGCTGAAATGATGAAGAACTGGTTCGTTTATGTGTAGAAGAAAGAGTAGATAATATAGAGTTGTGCATATTCCAATGCTACAAGCTAAGATACAAGAATGTTTGGCGGAGATAACAATGGATTGTTATTTGATACCATCGATTTGGATCGGTATTGTGGTATCCTAGAATGAAGAACGCGTCTTGTCTTGTCTCGACTGATATTTTCTCTAGTGTCATATTACCGGCAATCGGCAATTACAAGGAACACTTGTGTGATTTCTTGATGTAACTGAAGTTCAATGATTGATTAATTTTAGAAAGTTGATTCAAACTATAAGATTGAGTCAGTCTTGTTCGCACACGTATGCGATACAAAGGTGTTTTTGAGGATTACAATAGAAAGTGACACTAAGTCACAATGCTTAGAAGTAAATTAGTCATTGTGATTGGAGTTGAGACAGGGAACAAGTATTGAAGCATTGTGTTTTACATGTACGTAGTACAAGAAATAAAGGAAGTACAGGAAAGAAAGACAAAAACCAAAGAAAAAAAAAGGTACTCTACTATGTAGGTTTTGTTTGCAAGACTGAGACTTTTGTCCATCTTGACTTTGAATGACGTAACTAAAGACAAATCTCATTTTGACGTCCAGACTAATACGGGACGATATGGTCCACTATCCGCACCATTTAAACTTGGGTGATTAAATTTTTACGCATTCAAACGTGACAGGAATGGTGTGCGGATCATTTATATAGCCAAGATTAGGCATGTAGTTACCAGGTTTATAGGGTTGAGATTTGAGATAATGATGAATGAAAATGAGAGGCAATAAGCTAAATGGAGTAAATTTAAATAATTTCAAACAGTTAGTTTTATCTATAACAGAATTCGTAACAAATTTTCGAATCATAGTGTACGTGGGGGCCTATAATTTCTCTATATTCTCACTCTCTCCATGTTTAATTATATGTACTGAAATAGATATTAGAGAGGCCCTCCTAGCTCTCAGGCTACAAAAGAAGTACTTTTTCAGATTCTTGGACCAAATCCAACATATACAAATACAATCCTTTTCTTTCTCCATCCATAAACCGCATCAATATCTTTTGTGGTCTTGTTTAGCATGGGTTTGGTTGAGGTATTTGAGCTTGGCAAGAAACAGTGGAGAAGTTTGATATGGAGACTGAGAGCAGCAATGAAGCAGAGAATGGTAAAGATCAACAAGAAGAAGCGCCTTACATTTCAGTATGATCCTCAAAGTTATGCGCTCAACTTCGATGATGGTATTGGCATTCATCAACAAAGACTAGTTCAGAATGAAGCTGCTGAAATTTGTGCAGAGGTTAAGATTGTTTTTGATTTATTGTGTTCACTTGCTGAAAAGTGACAATTCATCAAGGAATAATCACTCTGTAGTTCAGTAGTTGCATGTGTATATGAGGAGAGTGAGTGGCTTTTTTTTCCTTTTAATTTGCTAGTGTTGGTGTTATTGTAGTTTCATGTTTTTGTTACTCCATCCACCCATCAATTGTAAGTAATTTATGTATTCAAAATTCTGAGTTTTGCGATTATTTATCTGTTTAATCTTTATTACTAATAATTTTATACAACTAAGATTAATCTGAATTCAGCATGATTAATCTCAATTGAACACCACCATTCAAATGAGTACTGCATGAATGCAGCAATAACACCTTTCTTTTGTCAAAACAACAATAAAGAAAGGTAAGGGCCTCTGCTTTTGTCGAAACAGAGGGACTCCTCGCACGTATCTATCCAATTCGGTGGAACTCTAAACGTAATTCTGGGGTGACTCTGCAACTAGGTCGCCCCCCATTTTGAAAAGTGCAGGGAATGAGACGAGACTGCTTTGGTGAATTTAAGCCTTTTTGCCATTGGAACTTTGCGTAATTTGGGCAGATTGCACAAGTTGTATTCTTGAATAATGATGCACAAAACTCAGATATTGGGAATTTGGGATTCAGGGGTAGTATTTTTTACATTCAAGTGAAGCTGTGTCCTTCCCAATGAAGAAACTCACGATGCAGTTTACACCCGGAGAGGTAGTAAGGTTCGTGAACAGCGAGTGAGCTAAAAATTAGGGGGAACAGAATGGGGATAAAACTCCGGCTTTAAATCCAGGTCAAATAACATGGTTGTAAAACGCTTGAACTCCTAGCCTGAAAAAAGGATTAAGCTAATCCATCAAGCAACAGTCTATAACATAGAACAGTGCAAGATTAAATTAATTCTGGTGCAAAGGAACCCTAACAATCCAACAATCAGATAAGTCTGTACACATGTCGCCTTTGTAACTACTGGCGTCTGCAACTATCGTCCCCGAGTAAAAGTTCCATAAATAAATAAAGCTATTAACATTCAGTTCAAATTTCATTTCAAACAGCAGGATCTTCAAGGGTTGCAGTAGACAGATCGTTTATTCGAGGATAAGTAGCTTTTTCATCCAGCTGGTTCTGGGCCCATACCAGCAATTTCAATAAGCTGGGAAGCTTCGGATCTGCAGATTATCAAAGTTATACCACATTACTCAAAGTATAGTTAGATATCCAACTCATTTAGCAATCTATTTTGATATGAACCCCTATGTAATTGATGGTAAGACTTCCAAAATGGTTCCATTTTCTGTTCTGATGCAACCAGGCCCCAAGAAGGAACCACTCTAAGACACAAAAAATCTTGTTATATTTTGGTTGTTTTTCAAGTGCAGAGTATTGATGGTTGTTAAGCATCCCTTTTAAGAAATACTTAAGATAAAAAATGAAAAATAAATAACCATATGTAACGGAAAAAGCATGGCTCCATAAGGCTCTATAGTGATGTTGGGTCTAATGGCTCCCACAGGGAGCTATATCTTCATGGATCCATGTGGCTCCGAACCCGTTCACAGCAATATAAACCATGAATAGTTCTGGCGCCATTGGACAAGGTATGTCCTTGTCTCGATCCCACATCCCTAGCTGAAAATCATTTGCCAGCGCTAGGTGGAAGGCTTTGATTATGGAAGTTCTTAACTGACAGAGAGCCGATATTTGATGAAAATAATTTATAGTTTCAAAACTCAGTCAGTGTACATGGCAATTGGTGTTGTGGACACCTTGTCTGCTGGTCAGCAGGTGGCTAACAATTAAGTAGCCTTACCAGAGAAATGTTTAGGCACAATTAAATTACAAACATTTCAGACTGGAGAAATTGGAAGGGAGAATTTCCGGCAAGGCCATAGTTGCAGACTCAAATTATGATACATTGGGAAGAAATTCCAACGAAGAATCATATAATGGCATTATGGTGATTCAGAACCAGAAACCTAGACTTCAATAAAGCTTCCAGAACAATTATAATCTAAGTATAAGCTAATGCATAACTCAATCTGATTTTGTAGTTATGTGATGTCCAAAAATAGCTTAAATATCAAGGAAAGGACCGCTTTTCCAGGAAATTACTTCTCATACATAATGCCAATGACATTTGCATACAGCAGGGACTGACCTTTTTCATGGCTTTGACTGGTTAGGATGGCTGCATTAACTTCACTGGCAGTCTTAAGTCGTTGTGATATGTCTAGAAGCTCACGGACAGGACAATTGGTAACATCTTCAAAAGCAAGCAGCGCTATAGTCCTCTCCAACTCTTCTAGAAATCCTTTCTGCAAGTACAGGAATTCATTGTACATTAGTGAAGAAAACTTTAATATAATGAAGATTTCCACGATAACTATTCATTATGCCACTGATATCATATAAAAGTGGCCCAGTGTCATTATGCAGCAGTGAAAAAAGAACTACATGAGACTATGTCCTTAGAATATTGGTAGTTTACTGTTTGCAGGAGAAAGAATGTTCCTCTCATAGGGTCCCTTCCTCTTTAAACTTCTGGAGGTAATAGATGTGTTCTCTCTTTTTAATAGATAATACCTGTAAATTTATCATCTTAAGTAATGAAAACCAATAGGTATACAAAACTTACATTTTCCTCCCCCCTAGGAGCCAGTTCTTCTTGGGCAAACTCCAAGGCTTCTACCACCTTTCCATTTCGAATCAATTCTATCAACCTCTGTTGCTGGAGATGGAAAAAAAGTTGGGGATTCGTGTCCAGTATCTGCATCCAGACCAATAGTTGATAAGTGTTCATTTTTACCATCAAATAAATGTTCCACAAGTAAAAGACAAACTAAAATTTCATTTTAAATAATAAAAATTCTATTTGCCTGCTTATATATCCAATGTTTGGAATATCAGTATCACTAGTTTTCCTTTGGGTTCAGGTCACATAAAAAATAATGCCGTGGAGCTCTTTTACCATGGTGATTGTATGGCTTTATCGTATTATTAGAAACCTAGTCAAATCTTGTACCGAATCTCACAGGCCCAGTCATTGACCAATCTCAAATCACATTGCAGAGTCCACAACATCAGCATTCACACAATTATTACTTAAAGCGCTATAGAAACTCAAGGAAAAAAAGCATAATCACTTTACTCCCTGCATCTTCTACAGTTATGTACTGCATATTGTAAAAGCCAACCGTCCGAAATAAATGTTCATTTTATGGTACTTCTCATTGGTTAATGGAATCTGATAGTGCAACCCATCTGAGTAAAATTGTATATCTAAAATTTGTACAAGGCCACTTGGAATGGGGAGGCAACAAGCCCTCAGTCGGGGAGTAAGTATTAACATTCAATTACCAATAAATTCCACCTTTGTTCTTTTCACAGCTAGAAAAATAACAAGGAGAGATCACAATACCTCAGGGTTCAAATCATTGACTTTCTCAATAGCATCCTCCACATTACCACTCTGTACGGCCTTCTTCACTGCCATACGATCCATTATCGTAGCAAGATCTATTTCGGCTATTTCCAGCTAAGGAAATACTCAAAATCTCAAACACTTGTAAGCTATGAAACAGACACAGACAAAAACAAACATGTTATGACAGAGCTAAAAAAATAAAAAAAAAAGATACGCTCCGTCCCCGACTCCATCCGGAACTTTTCAGCTGCCTCCACATAACCCTCAGTAACGAGAAAATTCATCACCAGCTTATTCATGTCATCCTTTCTAACTCTAACATCAGCTAGCTTCTTTTCCCACTCTTGCCTGGTTATCACTTTCTTAGAAGTAGCCTGTAAATAGTAAACCAAACAGCTCATAATTCAACATGGCAGCACCAAAAGTAGCAGCCAGCATCACTGACAATGCAACAAGGACCAATCGGTCAATCGATGCTAGAGAAATAATCGAGCAAGAGTCCACATAAATCATAACAAGATATAGTGATTTCCAATTTCCTGGAACTGAAAAAAACCCAAATACGCATCGATTGAAACTTTTCGCACTTGTTATCAGCAATTATCGATAGTAGAAAATAATGTAAGAGGTCTGATAAATTTGACTACTCAACTATCATGCGATCAGCATCGATTAAACCCTAACTGGAAGCAAATTATCGTGCTTGAATCAACGTAATTGAACTAAAAGGCATATTATCAACAAGGAAGAGAGGGTAGAGTGAAGGATTGAGGGATTTTACCATAGCTTCGATTTCGGTAAGATGGCGAATTGCAATCCAGAAAAAGGACATGGAGTATTGGAGTGTAGTTATTTAAGTTTGAGTTTCTTCCCAGGAAGTAAAAATAAAAAATTAATAAAAATAAGAGTAAGTTTCCTGATATATGGTCTTGTGCAGACAAAGAGTTACAGTTATAATAAAAAAATATTAGAGATTTTGAACTAAAAGGCATATTATCAACAAGGAAGAGAGGGTAGAGTGAAGGATTGAGGGATTTTACCATAGCTTCGATTTCGGTAAGATGGCGAATTGCAATCCAGAAAAAGGACATGGAGTATTGGAGTGTAGTTATTTAAGTTTGAGTTTCTTCTCAGGAAGTAAAAATAAAAAATAAATAAAAAATTAATAAAAATAAGAGTAAGTTTTCTGAGATATGGTCTTGTGCAGACAAAGAGTTACAGTTATAATAAAAAAATATTAGAGATTTTGAACTAAAAGGCATATTATCAACAAGGAAGAGAGGGTAGAGTGAAGGATTGAGGGATTTTACCATAGCTTCGATTTCGGTAAGATGGCGAATTGCAATCCAGAAAAAGGACATGGAGTATTGGAGTGTAGTTATTTAAGTTTGAGTTTCTTCTCAGGAAGTAAAAATAAAAAATAAATAAAAAATTAATAAAAATAAGAGTAAATTTCCTGAGATATGGTCTTGTGCAGACAAAGAGTTACAGTTATAATAAAAAAATATTAGAGATTTACTAAGAACATCTGTGATATACAGATACATAAAAAGTGATATAAAATGTTCACTCATAGACATTACTCGTATTTCTTAAAACATTATACATATAATTAGGAACATCAATCCGTCTCTCCGATCTCTCATTAATACACGTCTTTCCCAAGACTTTGTGTAAAAAGAAAAGAATAATTTACTTAGTTAATTTTTCGAGTGTTCGGGTCGGATACAACTTTGTGGTATATTATACAGTAAGTTACTATTTTAATTGAGCGGGAAGAGTATTCGTTTTCAGTCGATCTACTATTCACAACTTAATTATTTTTTTTTAGAATATCAATATTATAATCATATTACATCAATTCAATCATCAACTAATATACAATACAGTAGAACACAACCCGCATTTGACGGAACTGAATCCATGACTTATGGACTTTAATTTTGTATTAAATTATAATATTGATAGGGTTATGTAGTTTACTTGAATAAGTTTTGTAAATAAGATATGCATTGGAGTGAGATTTGATTAAATGATTAATTATAAATTAGTTTAAATGATCAGACATGCTGTCAAGGTAAAGTGTTGGTAGAGTTGTGTTTTGTTCAATTAAGATCCAACGTAGTGTTTTGTGCATAAACAATAAAAAGCTGGAGAAACTAAGCAGAGGTTGAGAAAACTCAACTCGAGTCGACGCACAAACATATACTATAACTCAAAATTTTTTTCCTGAATCACACACTCTCATATTTTTATTCAATCTAACTGCCTTCAATATATTATTCTAATTATTTGTATAAACCAATCTTAAAATTAATGTCCGCAGCGACGAGAAGTTATGTATCATACGGATGGAATAATTGATTCAAGGACTTTCGCGGGCTGTCTGGAAAACAACTAAAGCTCAGCTTTAATTGAGTTACACACTTCATCCTGTTTGCTATACGATTTTAGTCGAGTCGGAGTAATATCCGTTTTTAATCCACACACTATTCACGACCCAACTAAAATTTATACCTGCACCTACTATTCTTCCTTAATTTACCAATCAAATAACCTTTAAAAAACTGCACACATTAATTCACTTGACAAATTCTATATAACAACCATATAAACTATTAGAGTAAGTATCCTGAAATACGGTATCTAGATAATTCATCTAGAGACGGACCTATATTGTCAAGAAAATAATCGATGCTATTAATCAAAACACATAGTATGTTCTTAACATTTGTATTTTTTTTCATATTACAACAAGATTTATTTCGTTAACAACATAGACGTTTTGATTAATAATATATATGATTTTATTGATAACATAGGTCGTCTTTAGATAAGTTATCTAGAGACCGTCTCTTATAAGATTTTGTGAAACTATTAACTCTATTCTAAATATAAATTTCCATGGCTATATTAAAGTTGAATTAATATTCATGAGCTAAATGTATGTTAAAATGGTAAACCAATGTTTGCAGTCAATTGAATTCCCAGATGGTTACTTGGCTAAGTCTACGGTCCGACTACGACTGTAATGATTTAACATACACCCATCTCAGTCGTAGTCATCGACAACTGTTAGTTGTACAAATATTATTTTCAGTCGTATTTAATCATGACCGTTCATCTGAATTGTAGATATTGGCCCTGTTTACCACTAGCTTTCCAGCTAGCTTTTCAGATCCATTAGCTTTTTTTTACCATTGACTAGTAAAAAGCTTGTTACGTGAACGCGCAACTTTTTAAATCAGCTAGCTGGTTGAAGAAGCTACCCATGTTAGCTTTTTTTTTTTTAAAAAAAGCTACTTGTTATCTTTTTATTCTGAAAATATCCCTAACCTAAATTAAATAAAGTAAAACCAATCGTTAGTATTATTCTCGTGTTCTATCTTTTACTGCGGTGCCGTTCTATGTTCCATCGCCTCTCCTTGCCAGCGCTCTAGGTAATCTGCTACTGCTCCTGCTCTTCTTTAATTACATAATATGAATTTCTTGAGTTGTGAATTCTCGTTGCCAGCGTTCTATGTTCCTTTGTGAGTTGTTTATTTTCAGCGCTAGTTGTATATTTTTGATTCGTTGAGTGCGTAAGTTCTTGTCTATGCATATATCATGAAGAATGATCCTTGTGATTGAGCAATGATATGGTCTGATGATAATACTATTCAATCTATTATGCTTCTGTTATAGTTTTGATGCTGTTTAATTAGCTTGAATTTAATTATGCTCAGTGCATTTCTAGTCCTGCTTAAATTAATATTTCTTTTACTATTCAACATATGTTTCTTGGATTAGTTGAGGTTTTAGGGAAATACTGTGGATGAATTAATTGTTGTGAGCATTTACTATGTCAAGTTGAAGGTGGCTAATGAAAAAGAACCATGGGCTTACTCCATTCGAACTGCAGTTACGTTCCAAATTCCAGTTTTAGAAAAATGTGATGTAATATTATTTAGAAAAATAAGAGTAATGCCCTTTTATGTCATTTTATAAAATACCAGCTAGCTTATCAGCTAATTTGCTAAACACCTACATTAAAATCAGCTAGCTTTTCAGCTAGTTAATCAGCTACTTATTCAGCTAGCTTTTCAGCTACCTATTCAGCTACCAGCTAGCTTTTCAGCTAGTTTTGCTAAACAGGGCCATTATAATGACAATTAACGTCATAACCTATTAAATTAAATATATTACTAATTCAAACTTAAAAAACAGAATTTTGATATATTAATCATGGACGGCCATTGATCATAATAGATCATTCCAACCCCTCATTCAAACAAGTTGGCTGCAATTTCTTGTTCTTCCCCAATATTATTATGAAGCCTACCTCTTCCATATGAACTTTAATTCCTAATTATCAGTGCGGATACATCACAGACACACAAACATGAAGAAGAAGAAAAGCTTGTTTCCAGGCCATACATCTCCTTTCATGTATCAAGGCACCCCACTCGGTTTTGGCCTCCACTTTGCCCCTTAATTCATCCACCCCACACTGCTGGATAGACTCGATATCAATGGGTGCTGACTTTCAAATCATTTGTTGAGAATTGAAAAGTTGTGAATCAAACTGGGGAAGATTTTAAATTAGGGTTCATAGGATTAATTAATTGTATGTGAAAGAACGTTGTTGGCTTTGGGTATAATTTATATATATATATGATAAAATTGATCTCAAAGGAGAAGCATGCCACATAGGCAAAAATCCTATGTGGTAAATTCTAGCAAAAAATAAATGATTTAAAATCCATCTATATTTGATTTTGATTGAAATGCCGTGAATCTAACTCAATCTAAAAAAAATAGGAGATGAATATTTTAAATCTTAAATCATTTACTATTTTTATGGGATTAGAAACAACTTCAGTTTTTTTGACAAAGAAACTGCCGTGAATATATAGCTAGAAATAAGGGTGTACTCAATCCAAAAAAAAAAAAAAAAAAGGAGATATAAATTCTAACTATCTAATAGTTTCCTTTTTTTATGGGAGTCCAAACAACTTCAAAATTGAAATCTGCTTTCTTTTTATATGTTTATATAGACAAAATTGTTTAAAATTCATCTTTACACATTCATTCTCTTTACAAACATATCGTGTCTTCTACCTATATTACCTATACTTGTGTAGAGATTTTGTGTAATCAAATTCCACTAGAAACTTTAGTAGTTTCAAAATGAGTAAAGAGAAGAAATCAACTGAGTACGTTCAGCGGCGAATCAGTGTGGTGGAGAACAAAACATGACATTTTTGTTTGATCAAGCTAAGGTGAGGGTGGCTCAAGAACTATTAAGGACATCTCGCCGCAAGTTCGTTAAATCCTATGTTAATTGTTCATCTCAAGAGTTTCGAAAACATATCGATTTCCCCTATATATTTTGATGTCATTTGTGTTTCTGTGAAATTTCAGGTCAGAGTTGTAAACCGTTTAAGATGTATCATTCTCTATACGTTTGCTAATAAGATTATTATATGTTTAGGTGAATTTTTAGATTATTCTCTATACGTTTGCTAACAAATTAGATGGATTTTGTTGATAAGAATCTATGAAGTTTTGATCACTTTGACCTACGATTAAATACTTAATCTTTTTACTGTTCCAATTAGTTGAGATAATAATTTAGCTTTATCTTTTTTATGTAGCATTCGGTCACTAGATAAGAAAGAGCTGCCACTTCGTAGAAGAAATATTGAAGGGCTTCGTTTGCCGAAGATTAACAAACCAAACTGAAGTTACACGATTATACCTACTTAACAGCGGTACGTAGTTTAAAAACGATCACTTATCTACTTCCTTCAATTAATTACAAGGTATAGTAAAACTTTAATCGATGTCCTCTCATATTTTTCAGGAATTTGATAGTTTTGTTGATGAATATAGAGACCTTCCAATGTCATACTCGATACCATCCACCAATTATGATCAATAACCGTTCGAGTTAAGCCAATTATCGACAGCCCTCTTCGAACAAGTTCAGATTTCTAAATCTATCTCATATGGGTTTTACATTATGTGTTGGTTCACCAAACATATGTTTAGAATTGTATATTGTACGGGCAGGCAGAGCTATGCATTTGCGGGTATATTGCATAAAACCCCCTCAATTATCTCATAGTAGCCTAAACCCCCCATAATTATTTAAAATACATAAAACACTCTAAGTTATATAAAAAGTCAGCGTCAAAACTGAGGGTTGTATGTAGGGACTTTTGTGCAATTTTATAATAATTCAGGGGGGTATATTCAATTTATCTAAAAAAATTGTAAAATACTATCTAATATGGTTACTATTATTTTATTTTATTTATTTCTTTATAACCTATATTTCTTATAGTATATTAGCCAAAAACATGGACAACACATTTTTATGTTATTTTATGTGAAATATAAAGTCACAAATTAAACGAAATGTAGAGGGTAAATAATAAATAAAATTTAATTATAATAATTTTATGTACAATAAATTAAAAACAACACCGTCATTTAACAAATTAACCACAATAAATCAATTAAAATATAATGATGAATCAAAATTAAGTTATCAATTAGCTAAGTTGATTTAAAATAACTATAAATGAGTTAAAGTATAGGAAACAAATAATTTTAAAAGAGTAAAGCATGTAAAATTGAGTATTTTATGAATTATTTGCGTGCATGTGCCCATGTGATGGGGAGACATGTTGAATATTTTTTTAAACTATCAATTTTTATAAGAGTTAAATAAGTTCATATATTATATGCATCAAATCCCTTTCTCATATCCAATGTACTCTCAGTCCAAAAAAAAGTTCATACATTTTCCTTTGCTTGGTGTATTATGTGAAAAAAATTAAAAATAAATTAGAAAAGGGAAAAGTTGGAAATGGTTGTAGTTTAATTGGCAAAATAGTAATTATAGCTAAGTAACATCCATCCATCCATCAATCTATATATTATATAAAGCACAAGCGGCTAAACCCCACCAAATTAATTCAATGCTACGTGTAATTTTGTGGAATTAGTTGTATTTTAGTCAGTATATATTTCATTGTTATTTTTTGTATGTTGTCTACATATATAGTTTTTATTAAATCTCATATAACTTTATCTACAAAAATCTGAAAAATATTTTGAACATATATTTGATTTCGTCGTGACAAGACAAATCCATAGACACCAATCTTGAATAGTATTATTCCAATAAATCATTTTATTCATTAACATAAAATATAAATTTATTAAATAAGATAAAATGAATTGATGGATATTTAAAAATAGAGTATCTATTAAATAAATTCAATCTACGTGAAATTGTAAAATTTTGTGGAATTATAGTTGCATTTTCAACCAGTATATATTCCACTATTTATTTTTGATATGTTGGTTGCATATATAGTTTTTATTAAATCTAATATAAATTTATTCTACAAAACTCCGAAAAATATTGTGAACATATATTTGAATTCACCGTGACAAGACGAATCTATATACACCAATCTAATTTATTACTATTAATTAAATAAATTATTTTATTAACTAAAATAAAATATGTATTTATTAAATAAGATAAAATGGAATTTAAAAAATAGAGCATTTATTAGATATTTAATACCCCACCCATCTATTTAACAAGAAATTAATAGATATTTAGATTTTCAATTATAAATTTTGATTCTACGGTTGAGCAAAGTCCGAATAGGGGACGGTTTATAAACAGATGATTCACTTATTTATTGTATGTAGTTTAAAAAATAATATCTATTTTTAATTTGCAGATCTAAAAATCAGGCAAAACTTGATTCTTCCGTTGTCGAAGCTCTCAAAGATATGATTGACAGTCATAATCCCATAGCCAAGAGCTTTCGTATGGTTGCTGAGCTTTTTAAGGGAGACGATGATAGAGATGTCAGGTTGTGTCTTATTGGTAGGAGATCACGTGACGACATGATGTACAATCTACCAACATGTTGCGAAGTCGCTGCACTCATAGTCGGTATGGACATCTTCAATAACTTATCAAAATTATTTTTCAATTCGCGATCATTTTTCATTGGACCTTCACACATACTTATACATGTCCTCGACAAAATCCATTTTAGGTAATGACAAGTATGAGATGGATCCATGTGATATTGTGTTGGAAGAAAGGAATGGGAACCTTATACATATATCTGAGTTGCATCCAAGTTACCTTCCATTGCAATATCCACTTTTATTTCCATATGGTGAGGATGGATACCATACAGAGATTTGTCATTCGGATAAATCTAAAGGAGTCAGGCATATGCTCACCATTAAGGAGTTCCTTTCATATAGGATATTCGATCATGAGAAGGAAGCTCAAACTATATTGTCGAGTATAGGAAGTTGTTCCAACAATTTTTGGTAGATGGATATATGATGGAGGCTCAACGACTTCACTTTGTTATGAGGAACCAAAAATTGCTGCGATCTGATAATTATAGGTCACTTGAAGATGCAATTAGCAGAGGAACTGTTGAATTAGATGGTTATATTGGAGCTATTGGAAAACACATTGTTCTGCCATCTTCTTTTGTGGGAGGTCCGAGATACATGATACAGAATTTCCAAGACACCATGGCCATATGTAAGAGTACATGTTATCCAGAATTGTTCATCACATTTACATGTAATCTGAAGTGGCCCGAGATTACACGTTTTGTTGAGTCTAAGGGCTTACGACCTGAAGACCGGCCCGACATATTGAGTCGAGTATTCAGAATGAAGTTGGATCAATTGATCAGGGATTTGGAGATAGAAAACCTTTTCGGAAAGGCAATAGGAGGTGATACTTCTATATCTTTATTTTCACTCATATTCCAACTTATTTATTAGTCGTATCACATCTATACTTATTCTGATACTAAATTTGTTATGATGCAGCTAAATACACCATTGAGTTTAAAAAACGTGGTCTTCCTCACGCACACATTCTTCTATGGATTGACAGAGCATATAGGAATATGACTGCCGATGATATTGATGAATTCATAAGTGCGCTGAGATACCTGAGAAGGACCTCAACCCAGAGTTATACAAGGCCATATCTAAGTACATGGTCCATGGTCCATGGTCCATGTGGGCCATTGAACCCCCACTTCTCCATGCATGCATGATGGCAGGAAGTGCTCTAAGAAGTTCCCAGAATCTTTCAATGAGCGAACTTTGTTTGATGGAAATGGCTATCCAGTTTATAGGAGGCGAGACATTGGTGCCACTATTGATAAGAATGGTGTTATAATCGACAACAGGTATCCACTTATAAGAACCAACCATGATAATATAAGTAATTATGTATTATATTTTAACGTGTATTATGCAATATTCTGGTACATTGGCTCGCACAATCCTTATTTGTTGATGAAGTACCAAACCTATATTAACGTCGAGTGGTGTAACAAGACCAATTCAATCAAATACCCGTTTTAAGTATGTCAATAAAGGAGTAGAACGGATTGGTGCTAAGATAACTGTTGATAACGAGGTGAAGGATTACGTCGATTGTCGGTATATATCTGCATGCGAGACGGTATGGCGTATTATGGGATATGACATACATTATAAGGACCCACCAGTTGGGCGCCTTTCATTTCACATGGATGGGAACATACTATGGTTTTCAAGGATGGTGATGTAGTTGAGAACCTTATTGAGAAGACCAATAAAGTCGCGGAAACAAAGTTTTTGAAGTGGATGGAATACAACAAACATCATCCGAAGGTGCGCAAGTATTTATATGCAGAGTTTCCAAGGCATTATGTGTGGGATTTCGGTCGGAAGCAATGGAAACCTAGACATAAATTTAATGGAAAGGTGGGTAGGATCTATCACGTTCCTATAAAGACAGGCCCCGCATATTTCCTTAGGATAATGCTGAATCACATTAGGGGTGCGACTTGCTTTGAGGACTTGAGAACTGTAAATGGTGTTGTACACCAAACTTATCGTGATGCATGCTATGCGTTGGGGATCCTTGATGATGACAATGACTATATCGATGCTATAAAAGAAGCCAATTTTTGGGATTCCGGTCGCTATCTCAGACAACTGTTCTCCATGCTCCTCCAGTCCAACGATATGTCTAGGCCTGTACATGTTTGGGAGAAAACGTGGGAGTTTTTATCGGACGATATTTATTACATAATGCGAAGGAAACTGAACAATCCTGGTATGTATTTTGCTAGCCTTTTTATTATAATTTATTGATCATTATATTTTTGTGAATTTTATTATGTAATTAAGTAGGTTATATGTTAACAATATTTAATTTTGAATTAGATCTTGAGTTCACCGAGGAACAACTGCGGAATTTCACTATTTTGGAGATCGAAGGGTTGCTCTCTCGGAATGGTTTCAGTCTTGCTCAGTTTGAAGGTATGCCAAAACTGAATGAAGTCGTGATAGAAGATGGTAAAAATAATCTTATTCTCGAGGTGTTGTCTTATGATGTCGATGCAATGTTGAATGAGCATAGTCGTCTTTATCCATGTTTGACCGAAGAGTAAAGAGATGCGTACCATGAGATTATGAATGTTGTATCTGCCGGTTCTGGTGAGGTTTTCTTCCTGTATGGATACGGTGATATGGGAAAGACTTTCTTATGGAAGACCCTATGCTCTGCTTTGCGTGGAAGGCGTGATATTGTTCTCCCGGTTGCGTCAAGCGGTATTGCTTCTCTACTTCTACCTGGAGGTCGTACTGCTCACTCGAGATTCATCATCCCTTTGAATGTTGACGAGATAACCATGTGTAGTAGGATTGTCCCCGGATCTGACCTTACGGGATTGTTGAAGAAGACAAAGCCGATTATATGGGATGAAGCCCCAATGACAAACAGGTTTTGTTTCGAGGCATTGGATTGTAGTCTGCGAGACATTATGAGGAGAGACTATGGAGAACCATCTGACAAGCCATTTGGTGGACTGGTAGTCGTATTTGGTGGAGATTTTAGGCAGATATTGCCGGTCATTCCAAAAGGTAGTCGGCAGGACATAGTGCATGCTTCTCTGTGCTCATCTAGAAGACTATGGAGTTCATGTCGTGTTATGAGGTTGAACAAGAACATGCGCCTTTAATTAGGTTTGAGTCATTTTGTGTTTTTCTAATTCATATATAAAATTCCATTTAGGTGTTACTCATGGTTTTTCTTATTTATTCTGTATAACAGTCAGGCGGCTCACCTGTTGAGATTCAGAGAATAAAGGAATTCGCCGATTGGTTGTTGCGAGTTGGCGACGGTGAAGTTGGTGATAGCAATGACAGTGAGGTGGAATTCGAGTTGCCCGATGATATACTAATTCGTGATGCCTCTAATCCAATAGATGCCATTGTCAGGAGCACATATCCTTCGATCTTAGATCATGTGGGTGATGGCTGGTACTTTCAGGATAGGGCGATTCTTGCCCCGACTAATGAGATCGTCCAGGAGGTTAATGACTATGTCATATCACTACTTCCTGGAGATGCCACTGAGTTCATGAGCTCAGATAGTATATGTCCTGATGAGGATGATATGGTTAATAGAGAAGATGTGTATTCAGTCGAGTTCCTTAAAACTATTAGGACATCGGGTATACTGAATCACCTCATTCGTTAGAAAGTTGGTTGTCCTATTATGCTCCTCAGGAATATAGACCAATCAGCCGAATTATGTAATGGGACGAGATTGACTGTCACCGCCATTGGAAAACATGTCATAGAAGCTAAGATGATGCATGGCAAGAATGCTGGAGTTAAGGTATTTATTCCTCGCATGGTGCTCACTCTGTCCGATGTTGCCAAGTTTCCTATCAGATTCCAGCGGAGACAGTTCCCTATTTATGTATGTTATGTTATGACAATCAATAAGAGTTAGGGACAATCTTTAGCTCGCGTTGGTCTGTATCTTCTGAAGCCAGTTTTTAGCCACAGCCAACTGTATGTCGCATTTTCGAGGGTGACCACAAAAGGGGGGCTCACAGTTTTAGTGCTGGATGAAGATGGAAATCCAACTAATAAGACGACAAACATCGTTTACAAGGAAGTCTTTAGAAATCTTTCAGGTATGTGATTCCAACATATTAATATCATTAATAAAATTTTAAAATGTAGTCAATACTAATAGTGTATTTATATGTTTTCTAGCAGATTGATGCACTTCACTGCGACGGTGAAGATCCGATAATATTGTGCTACTTTATTTTCAATATATGTATTCAACATCAACTTTTAATTTATATTCCGAATTCGCTTAAACTTTGATATTTCTTTTGTTCACACATATTTAAAGTTGGCTATATTCCAAATTCGCTTACATTTAGTATTTTCTTTCGTTCACGTATATTTAAAAGCTCACTATACCGTGGCATCGCCACGGGTTGGTACTAGACGTGCTTTTTTCAGTTCCTGCAGGATATAGAGGAGATACACATGAGCTAATTGGTGGTGTGTTGATCTTTACATGTCTATCAACAACATTTTACACATGAAGACTTTCAAGTTCCTTTTCTTTATGTATAAGATTCGATCGGTTGGATGAGGTATAAGGGTTCTCTTCTCTACGGTCTCTGTCCAGAAGGACTGGTTCTATCCCACCCGAATTCAACCCCATGCGAAATAATGATGTTCAGGTCTGGTCTAGCATATACTCGAACCCGTTCCACACCTTTGTTACAAGACCCGAGTGCAACATTTTATGATTAAGTTAGTAAAAAGTACATTTTTCTCCGTGGGGACTCTAGCGGGAAACTCTCTTCGATATTCGCTCTACTTTCTTGATCCATAACGGGCCTAGGGAACTGATACTCTCTATAGGTGGGGAAACTCAATTCGATCTTCTCTATACTTTCTTGATCTCCACAACAAGCCGGGGAGGGAGGGATTAGCTTATACTCTCTAGGCGGAGAAAATGTCTTTGATCTTCTCTCTACTTTCTTGATATCCATGACGGACCGGTGCCGGGGGGGGGGGGGGAACCGTACCATGTGAAATTATATTTGTAGAGTAATAATTTTTGTGTCTTTGGTGGAGGTGACGCATACCACCGCGAGTTGTTGGGAACCGGTGGGTTGGAAAAAAACAACCGTAATATGTGAAATTAAGGTTGTATAATTTTTTTTTGTGTCTGTTGAGGGGTGACCACATACCACCGCGGTTGGAACCCTATTGATTGTGTAACTTTTGTATTTTATTTTGGTTTCGTTTGAGGGGTTTTTTTTTTAAAAAAAAACATTTTTTTTTGAATAAGCTAATTATATTACATGGGCTCACCCGTGATCGAACCTCTTGCATGTAAAAGTTTTTAAAAAAAAATATGTGTACATTAATTAATACGTTTGGTATGGTATTTATTTTTTACATTTTATATAGTTAACATAAATAAACACTAAATGATATAATATTGAATGAAGAAGGACTACCGACCGACATAATCAACGTTATTCACATAAATTTAACTACCTTATTTTCTCGATTAATTTATTTTAACACCCCCTTTCTATTTATTATTAAAAGTCAACTATACCATGGCATCGCCACAGGTTAGTACTAGTAGATAAAGGATTTCAAGCAATTATCAATTTAGTTTTTATAATTTATGATATGTTAATCTAAAAGGGTGAAATACGTATATGCCATTGTATAATTTTTACAATCACGTGAATGATCATGATTGAGTACATGTCAACAATACTGTAATTTATATAAGTGATCTAACGGTTAAAAATAAATACAACTGAAATGGGTGTACGTTAAACTGCAGTGGTACGTTAGAATACGTTACTTTCCTCTCCAGTATGAATGTAGGAAAAAGGCGTAGCGGACTGGGTCGGTGACCATTAAACACTGTACCTAAGTTTTGTTTGTGTGGTTACATAATTTTAATTTAAAGACCAAAAACACGTGAACAGATATAGTCTAGTCTCGTAGCCTATATATATATATAGTAAAAAAGAAAAAACAGGATGACGAATCATCAATCAGATTAAAAGTCGTCGTGTCTGTTCTGTTCTAACCTACGCACACAACCTCTTCTAACCTACGCATACCATGCTTCCTTGAAATTAACTTCTCAAAATTCTGCAACAAAATTCACTGAAACCACTCACTACTTTCCTCCTAATTCCTTACCTTCCTCTATACTTTACCCCTCTATGTGTATACAATATATTCGTTATAGGAATTCGATTTGATTCTCAATTGGCTGGGAATTAGGGTTTATTTCTTTCCCATTCATGTACCTTGACGATGATTGCAAAATCAGAACCAGAGCCAGAATCAGCTAGAGATATGGACGATTGTTTCATCACGGACGACAGCAAGGATGACGTCTACATCGATCTCGATTCTTTTTGGAGGGACATGGGCGGTATCCCTCCTGATTCTCAAGAGGTTGTTTCTTAGTTTTCAACCCAAATCTGGAAAAGCTACTTAGAATCCGAAATTCTCTGTTCTTATGATGTCTGGCACCATGATTGAGATGATGTGAACTGGGTTTTGTTTTTTGGGGTTAAATGATCATGAATGAGGTCGACTGGTTGTTGCCCTGGTCATGTCTAATGTTTTGTTTACTGTTTATTGAGTTTTTTGTTCGATGCACCGTCCGTGAAATAGTTTTGTTTGGTTGAATGGGTTTGATCATGATACTTAGCTGATGATCTGGTTTTATTTGTGCCAGAGTGCCTCAGGTTATAGGACTAGGAGTGTTGTATGGTTTGAATTTATAGTTCTTGCTCACCAGTTCTACGGCTTATCACTTGTGTTGTGTTCCCCGAAATTTAGGTGTTCTTATCATTTCACTGCTTGATTACTTCTACTAATGTATCTGCAAAATTGCTGTGGTCGTAAATATATGTACATTAAGGAGTTTCTAACTGAGAAGAATCTTGTCTTATACGGTACAAATTAGTTCCTGACTTCTAAATGCCAACACATAGTGGTGTGGTGGTCATTTCTGATGTGTGAGGTTTGTGTAACCGTTAGATCATCTATACCTAATACAAGTTTTTTTGCCTTCAAAATTAAGACCTATATGTGTAATTGTAGATAATTTCTAAGCGTCTACAACATGTTGGTGCATGAGGAAGCCTGCATTTCTTGAATTCAGTTCTAGTTGTTGAGAATCAAGGATATCATGTATTCAACCACAAGATTGTTGCAACAGTTTAAAAGTGCAGATGATTTTTTTCCAAGTATTGGCATGTTTGGGTGACTAAGTACAACTGCCTCCCACAATTAGGACCTGGAAACAAGATATTCATGACTGAAATCGTCCAAACGTTTTTGTAAAGTACCTGCTATGTTGTTCATCGGGTTTCTAGTTAAAATTGTTCGTTTCAGAAGTGTGCTGATTAATTATAGTGCATAAATATCTCTTCTTATGAATAAGCATGTCTAACCCACATCTTGTTTCTACTCACCTACACTCGTATATGCATGTGCTTCAGCTAGTTAGATATTTGGATCACTAAATGAATTGATTTATATCACAATGATGAACTCCTTTACTATTCTAACCATTTTTATCACTGAGTGAAGTATGGTTTGTTATCATGCAGGGCAGTTTGGATGATTTATCCTTTTCGGACATCCCAGAAGGTTGGTATGATGCTAACACATAGTAGTTCATTGAGCATATTTAGGCGATTGATTTTTTTCACATCAAGGCATCTATTTTCTCCCACAAGCCACATTTTTTGGGACTAAAACGATCACAACTTATTCTAGGACTGCAAGAGGCACTCTCTCCAGGCACTGAGGTACCGAGATCCAATGCTCTATCACCCTCATACAACTCCGAGGTTTCAGATTCTAGGACAGGATGCTCGGAAGGGTTTTCAGAGTCTGCCGGAAATTCCATTGGTCGAGATGAAAAGAGTGAGCCTGCATTGCAACTTAGTTTTGCAGAAGATGGGCACTTCAGAAATGTCACGGGTTATGCGCCTGATCAGGGAAACATCCATCACTTTGTACAATCAGGTTTTTACTCATCTGATTGCCAAAATGACAGTAAGAAAGCTCCATGCCATGCACTCGACCTAAGTGGTGGATTTAGTTTTCAGTGTCCTAACCATGTGTATTCATTATGCAGGCACTTCAGATTTCCGTCACCCAAACCATGTAAATGACCCATACAAGTACTTGAGGGCAGATACTAGTTCTAATCGTAAGTTGAATGTCCCCACAATGCTGTATGTTTATGCTTGTTGTGGCTGTGCTTACAGTGGTAGAAAATGTAACTAGGCTTCATTATTGTCTGCAGATTTCTTTCATCAGAAAATAATGGAGGATTCATTTATTGTTACAGGGGATAAAACTTCTCATGATGCTTCTTGTACTGAATCTAGGTCTTATGATGTTAATGGAGCAGAAGTACAAGATCCTTTGTCTGAGAGTAGTGGTCCATACACGTTGAGCTCATATGATCTACCCTTTTCCCCTGACAGTCCTGTATTTGGGTTTGACAGTGATTATCGCTGGATGGATGAAGTTATGGATGATAGGAAAAACCTCAATGAGAACTTCAATGCCATCCCGTATAAAAATCTGGGAGATCTGAATGCTAATTGTGTTAATGGAAGCAGTATTTCTCTTGACAGAGTTGTTGACATGCATGCCATGCGAATTCAGCCAAAAGAGCACAGTAATACTTTGTCTAACGTGTTTGATAAAGTACATAATCATATTGGTGCCAGTGAGAAAATTGAATCTATTACATCTAATGACATAGTTTCTAGAGCCTTTGGAGTGATAGACAATGTAATGAATCGCAAATTTCATCCGGGTTCTGGCGAGCCTACTGTCCCTGAGGGCATAACTTGGTCTTCCTCCAACCCTTCATCTTTGATTTCTCATGAGAATTACATTTGCCAAACAAATGATGTGGAAGAAGACGTTTTTCTTGATCCAGACAGATCTCTCCTTTCTCTTGGAGTGATCAATCAGACTCCCATCAGAACTTCCAGATATTATAATAAGCCCTCTGTCCGAGGGCTGTCAAGGCTACCTGGCATACTACCATCACCTATTAAGCCAGAACTTAATGTTATGAAGATAAAAAATGAAGTGCCGAAGTTCAATGGTTTGCGTGTTTCACATATCGGTTACCAAGGGATTTCAAGTAGCACATTTGAGCAAAGCAGTGCTGATGAAGATCCTGATGTGCAAATTCTTGAGGATATTAACCAACCTGCACGTCGAAGACCTAGCTTGATGAGTTCCAAGTTTGTTTCAGAATCACACATATCATCATTAAGAGCACTGGATAGCCAGATGGTAACGGGGCTTTCGAGTTCGAGGCCTATACCTAATGATGAAAGGATCATTTACCGAGTTGCATTACAGGTGAATACTCCAATCCACCAATTCTCTCACTAATGTTTGTTCTGGAAATTGCACACTTATCATGCTTAAGTCTAATGGTTAAGGTAATCATGTTGGTTACTGTAGGTACATAGTTATTGTGTCAAGAGTTGTGTGATTCTTCTTATTCTGTTTAGATTCTTACATTGCATGTTGAAAATTTTACCGGAGCAGCTGACTATACATTTATCTCTCCTCAACTGTAGGATCTTTCACAGCCAAAATCAGAATCTACCCCGCCTGAAGGTCTTTTGGTATACCCTTTGCTCAAACACCAGGTAAACTTGGTCTCTTGGAAAAGAGTGAATGATTTTCCGTTGAAGTATGTCTAATGTCGTTCTTCCTTTGGCCAAAGGTTAAATATGTCAGATGATATGTAATTCCTTCTCGAAATAAAATTTTGATGCTTTACTGTACTTTTCTTCATTTACAATTTTCTTATTCTTGATACTGTTATGTGTTTCAGTCCTTTCCCATGTGTTTTTGGAACAGTTAGAGTATATATACATATATATACGTTTAAATGTTTCGCCAGATGTATGCCGAGCTTGCACATGCACGGAGTTGTGAAATACTCAATTAGCAGTAGCTGTCTTGGTTATACACCATTTCTTTCTGGTTCAGTGTATATAACTTCTACACTGGTAGTTTGAGTAAACCATGTCTTCCTTAATACAGTAATTTTGATAAGAGACAAGAAAACACTTATATATCTTTGTGTTGCTCTCATGTTTTTTCCTTATTTTCTTTCCGTGATTCTAATGAACTTGCATTGGCAGTTTTATGTAAACAAATATGTTTTCCTTAATAATTTATGGATTGTTTTCATGCTGAATACATTCATCTTAACATATTATAAATCATATACTGTACTAATTTCTTACTCATTGCATTTCATTTTCTTACAAGTTAGTGATGTTTTTGAGATTGATTCATATCATCCGTTGTCACTTTTCATTATTTTTGTATATATCCCTACTAATGCTGGTTGTACATCTGACAGCGAATTGCTTTATATTGGATGGTAAACAAGGAGACAAAAGGTGGTTGCTGTTCTGGTGGCATTCTTGCGGATGATCAGGTTGCCGTGGAGACTTACTACTTTCACTCTTTATTAACTTTTCCCTTTCGCCACCAATCCCGGTGAATCCACTTATCAATAATTGCCCATTAGTCATCTTCTTGTTTCATGTTGGCAGGGACTCGGGAAGACGATATCAACAATATCACTTATACTAACCGAAAGGTCTCCATCTTCTAAAGCAACTAAAGTTGAAGAACAAATTAAGGCAGAGACATTAAATCTGGATGAAGATGATGAAGCTTCTGAGACTGACCATGTGATGGAGATTATTGAACCTTATGTTAATAATTCCCGTATTGACACTGGTAAGGTGCCTCTGCAAGCAATGGGCAGACCAGCTGCTGGCACCCTTGTTGTCTGTCCGACAAGTGTCCTCCGGCAATGGTCTGATGAGTTGCACAGTAAGGTAACCAGTAAAGCTAATCTCTCTGTTTTAGTCTATCATGGAAGCAACCGTACCAAGGATCCTCTAGAGTTGGCCAAGTATGATGTGGTGGTTACAACATATGCAATTGTAAGCATGGAAGTTCCGAAGCAGCCTAATGTCGACGAACTTGATGATGCAGTTGGTAAGCCATTTCGAGGACATTCATCTTCTAAAAAACGCAAGCTTCTTGGGACTGCGTCAGACAAAAAATCCTCTGGGAAAAAGAAGCACAAGAACGGAGATAATGAATTGATTGAAACTATATCTGGCCCTCTTGCTAAGGTGGGATGGTTTAGAGTTGTACTGGATGAGGCTCAGAGTATTAAGAATCATAGAACTCAAGTGGCTAGAGCTTGCTGGGGTCTTCGTGCTAAACGTAGATGGTGCTTGTCGGGGACACCTATCCAGAATTCGATTGATGATTTGTACAGCTACTTCAGATTTCTAAGACTCGAGCCATATGCTGTGTTCAAGACATTTGTTGAGCAAATAAAGGTTCCAATTAACAGGAACCCGAAGAATGGTTTTAAAAAGTTACAAGCAGTGCTCAAGACTATTATGTTGCGCCGAACAAAGGGTAAGAAAGTTACATCCTGGATCTGTTTTCTTTTGCTTGATGTTTGTTAGTTTTCTATTTCCTTGAAAATAAGAACTCGACTGGCTTCTCATATACTTACGTTTTGCTCTTATTGTGATGTCTTTGTTGCTTTCGTGGGCATTCTGAGGTTTCTTATAAAGGACAAGCTAGAATCTTTGTTCGAGATTTAGTGAAAAACTATTTTATAAAGGACTGTTTTCAGCAGTGTTGTTGTTCGCGGCGTGATTGCGCCGCGTAACCACCCTGTAGCGGGAACATTAGTATAGCGGGCTGCCGCGCCCGCTACAGCCCGCTATCGCGGGAACGCGTCCCGGGTCGTGTTTTAGTGATTTTTTTTGTGGGTTTTATAGAAAGCTTTCCTTGACTGTGCTTGCTTTAGACTATTTATGAGTAATATTATGAGACTATGAGTACTTACCAAGTACTTATATGTTCATTCTATCAAATTTGCTTTTTTTTTTTTTTTTTTACTTCACTATCCTGCCGCGACTGCGATCCCGGTTTTTTGGGCCTGGCGCGACGCGTCGCGATACGCGATTCACAACACTGATTTTCAGGCTTGGAACATCTTTATTATAATTGATGAATCCCATGGAAGCAAACCATACTGCAGTATTAGTTTGAGTTTATAACAGAACTTACAGTTCGTGATTTTATTAATCCAGGTACTCTTCTTGATGGAGAACCTATTATTAATCTCCCTCCGAAAACTGTAGAATTGAAACAAGTTGACTTTTCCGAAGAGGAGCTTGATTTCTATCGCGCACTCGAGGCTGATTCACGAGCTCAATTTGCTGTATGTGTAAATGCTATCAGCTTCAATATCATAACAATTGGACTTCATTCTGCCTGTACTTGAAATTTTATCTTGCATTTTGACAGGAATATGCTGCAAAAGGAACTTTGGAACAAAATTATGTCAATATATTATTAATGCTTCTCCGGCTTCGACAAGCTTGTGATCACCCTCTTCTTGTTAAGCAGAGCAACACTAATTCAAAAATTAATTCTTCCATTGCCATGGCGAAGAAGCTTCCCCGTGATACACAGCTCTCTCTTCTGAATTGTTTGGAAGCATCTCTGGCTATATGTGGAATTTGCAATGTGAGTACATACATATATATAATCCATGTAACTTTATTTTTGTGATTGATGTTTTTTATTAATTATTTTTCATTGTTGTGTTTACTTTTGAGCTGCTCTATTTGGTTCTTTGTTATTCAAAGGCTCTGAGAGGGTGTCTGCAAGAGCTTTTGGCTTTATAACCCTTTTTGTAGTATTTGCAATCATGTTTATTGGCTTATGCCTGACAGTTTATATGGAAAACTTGTTGAAGCTCAAGCCAGAAGCATGTTTTTAGAAAATACTCAAAGTGCTTATAATAACCTGCACAAATACCCCCCTGGTCTTGTACTTAAGTCGCCTTTGTATAGTCATTTGAGGGTCTCTGCATGTGTTCCGACAGATTGGAAAATTATCGCTTAACAATGCGAAAACCTTGCAGGACCCACCTGAAGATTCAGTTGTGACAGTTTGTGGACACGTCTTCTGCAATCAGTGCATATGTGAGCATATGCTAGGTGATGACCCCCAGTGTCCTGCCAAGAATTGCAAAATGCGTCTTAATATGTCGCATGTATTTTCAATAACGTCTCTACGCTGTGCCCTTTCTGATAACCTAAATCCGCAAACACAGTGTAATGGTCATGAACTTGCTAAAGCATCGGAGCCTCATTCGTCAAGCTATCCACAAGGTTCTTCCAAAATTAAGGCCTGCCTGGAGATACTGTTATCTTTGGCCAAACCACTTGATTGTGCTTCAAGGCCAAGCTCCTCAGGGTTTATCAAAGAAGACTATCATTCAGAGAAGTTAGAGCCCTGTGATCTGGCAGGAGAAAATGCGACTGCAAATGAGAATATAAACCCAAACAATGCAGTTAAGTTGGCAGGAGAGAAAGCAATTGTGTTCTCCCAGTGGACTAAGATGTTGGATCTGCTTGAAGCTTGTTTAAAGAACACTTCAATCCAGTACCGCAGACTTGATGGTACAATGCCTGTTACTGCTCGAGATAGAGCTGTGAAAGATTTCAATACTCTTCCCCAGGTTTAATTGTTAACCAGCTTTCTTTATGCTCATATACAATGTTTTCCTTCAAGGTATTAAGTGTAGATCTTTGTGGTTTAGGTTACTGTAATGATCATGTCGCTGAAAGCAGCCAGTCTTGGACTTAATATGGTGGCAGCTTGTCGTGTTGTCTTGCTTGACCTTTGGTGGAATCCAACAACTGAAGATCAAGCTATTGACAGAGCACATCGTATTGGGCAGACGCGGCCTGTTTCAGTTTTTCGGCTTACTGTGAAGGATACTGTGGAAGATCGCATTCTGGCACTGCAGGTAAATATGTATTCTATTTGGTACCATGTTTTACATGGAACTACTTATTTGCAGCTTGATGTCCTGCACCAAATCATAAACCTTTTTCTCTAAAATTTTCTTTTCCTTTTATCCCCATTCTTGTGTTGCAAAAAATCTCGATGTGCTTTCACACTAAGTTAAGTTGGGTGGATTTTGTGCATAAAATTAATTCAGGTGGAATTCTTGCAAATGATTGATGTACTGTAAATGTTTCTGTGATTCCGGTTTATTCAAGTTTACCATGTTTCTTTTCCAGCAAAGGAAAAGGCAGATGGTTGCTTCTGCCTTTGGAGAAGATGAGACAGGTAGCCGACAGACACGGCTTACTGTGGATGATTTGAAGTATCTGTTCAGGGTTGATTAGACTCTGTCGCATGGACGGGGGACTATTATTTCTATATTCTTTACCTGCTAACAATTGCAGCTGCATTTTTTGCTGGAGCTTGATAGCAAATGTTCAGAATTAACAAGTTTCCTGGATTATTCATAGCACTTATTTTAGAAAAGAATTTCATGATACCCTTTTTGACAAGTGACTTTCTTAAACTGTGCATAGGCGAATGGCAATAGAAATCTCGAGGATAGAAGCCAAATTCTTTAGATTGTATAGCATATTTGTTACTGAAGACATTTTTGTAGACCTTTTGGTGGTATAAAGTATAGGTATTTTCTTCATATTTTGGTAATTGTTGTTGATCCCTTCAATGAAAATGAACCACTGTTATTATTTTTTGTACTATGTTTTCTTTTTGTTGGTTCCGTGGTGACAATACTAAGCAAAATCCACCATGTAAATCTTGTAATTCTCTGATTTTGTTCCATTGGTTGCTAGTAACATAATATCAATGCCTCATCACGGTGTCATAATATACTCCGAAATCATTCAACAAAAAGCTGCATTAATGCTTCTTTACATTTTGCTTCACTGAATGGTGATTTCTTTGTTAGAACTCGAATGCTTCAAGTAAAGCTCTGCGAATAATTAAAACCAGTTCTAAAAGATTCGCGAATCAACCCCCTGAATACGCTTTGAGAGTTGATACTCTTATTTGGCAAGCTATCCAAGCAACTTTCGACCCTTGACCTCGACAAAACTAATTCTGAAATAAGCCCCCTGAACCCTGATAGGCATATTCTCTCATCTGGAAAGTGTAACTTTTGCGAGTCCAACCCTTATCTGGACTGCGAGTTTATGTCTGAATCTTCAACCTCAGAGTGCAGCACAAAGCATGTAAATGCTAATGCACTTTAACAGATCCTAAATCCCTGAAAAGCGAAAGCAAGCACTTAAAGAGATTCTAAATCACCTAATGGGAATTATGTAGCTTCTCTCTGTAGAATATCAGACAAAAGCCAGAGTCACTGTTAACCAAAACTTAAATGACTTCCAAGAAGCTTGCCATTGCAAGAGTATTTTGCTGTTTGATAGCTATAATGACTTAAAAAATGGAACTTTGAAGTTTGAACCACCAGAGACATATTGGACAACTTTATGCAATTTGTAGGAGACTTACATCAGATATGGAAGAGTCATATTCTTGATCAGAGATGGATTTTTGGACACGAATTCCTTCCATTCTTCAGGATCAATCTTTCCATCACCATTTGTATCCGCTTCACCAAACGTCTAAAACAAAAAGAGGGGGAAAAGCGGATTGAGAACAACGATCACAATCTTGAACAGATGATAATAAATAAACTGTTACCTTGTCTACCATCTTTTCAACTGTGTCTTCTGAAAGTACCAGATCCGACTCATTTAGCAAGGCCACCACCATTTCTCTTAGCTGTCAAGTTATTCAGAGGCGAAAACCTTTTAATCATGTGCCATAGAATCCCTAGGCAGGACCTGGAATAGTATCTGCACTTTTGCAGTAGGATAAGTTGGAGATCTACATACCTCTTCTCTCTCGATATAACCTGTGTTCCGCAAGTCGTACAGTCTAAATGCAACTGGCAGACAGACACCTTTAGTTAGATGCAACGCGTACATAAGCTATATATTGGGAACAAGTCCTAATACATTCCATGAAATTCAAATTAAACTGGCCTTACATGCTGTTTTCTCAGAAACTGGAGCATTAGGGTGGAAAACGCATAATGATCGCACAAATTCTCCAAATTCAATAGCTCCATTTTTCTTGTAATCAAACAACTCAAATGTCTACATATAATGCAATGTACAGAAAGCAGTTAGTTTTAGCCTTAGCCCTTAGGGATGGATATATGATTAATCCAACCATGTACAGTATGCACGTAGTTATGTAGTACTTACTCTATCTGCGAAAAAATATCGTCTGCTTTTGTTCCCAAAGAGTGCTAGCTGGAATTCCTCCTGATGATAACATTACAGAAAAGAAGTTACAACAAATTTCATATGAACAAGTACTGCTCATCATAAAATTTTGACTTTAATAATTCTGATAATCACAGCCTACAGATTCATGAAGCGCGCATCTTTATTTTAAAGCTCTTTTCAGCTGGTGGTTAATAAGGCGTGTGGCTTATATATTCTCAACCAGTATGTTCCGGTTAATAACATAAGATGTTTCTTGCAAATTAAACAGTTGCTGTTCTCTCTTGCTATCAACTACTCCAATAATAAGTTCTAAGCTAGCTACTCAGAGAGACAGACAGATGGTGAATGTTACCTTGTTAATGAGGCCATCATTGACAATGGAACTACTCATTTTCTTGAAGAGTTCATACAACGACTCGACTTCACTTACCGTGACTGTTACACAAACATTTACAACATTAATATAAAATCTGGAAGTATTTTGCAGAGTTTTGAAGTCCAAAACAATACTCACATAGCGTATCGGCAGAAAGAACAGCCGGATCCTCGTAACCGGGAGTCTGCCTGGGAGATTTAGACTGTTTGGAGCCCATATCAAAGCTTAGGTGAAGGAAACAGTGAAGATAGAAGGTAACAGGCAACAGGTGTTTGGTTTGAAAAAATCAGAATCAATAATTAACTAACATATATATGGTGGTGTGATTTAAGATTTAAGGTTGTCAATTCTAACTTCTCCACCTTGGTTAATAGTTTTCATGAACCAAGAAGCTGTATGTCAGCCTGTCGCTATTAGGTAGTCTGTCACACTCAACAACAATAATATAAAATACACTTTACAATATTGATGAAGAGGACATGGACTAGTTGTTGGCGCAAATCGTAAAGGAGTTGAGTTCACTTAGATTTTGTTTCGAGCATTGTGGATGAAATACACCGCAGATCTTGAGAAAGCTGCCTCCTAAGAAGAGCCCGGCAATGCTCGGTTAAATTAATCACACGTGACGGATACTAGTAATCTAAAAAAGACGAAAAAAGAAAGAGGACAAGGATAGAAATTAACCACGTATAAGCTGAAAGTAAAGATCAACATTTGATAAAGATTGATTTCTTGGCTAATGATGTAAGTAAAGTGATTTACAACTCACATGCATCATCCAATCTGTGGTTCCGATTTCATGATCATGCCCAACTCCAAAAGCAAGTAGATTTCTAAAAGAAATCATTTTACTAAATTTGAGTAGCCAATTACGAAACTTTTGGGGCAAATTAGTATTAAAAGATTTGAACGAAGATTAATTCCACTGGTAATTAAACAAATCCATATTAAAATACATTCCATATCACAAGAGGTCCCATGGTCTAGCGGTTAGGACATTAGACTCTGAATCTAGTAACCCGAGTTCAAATCTCGGTGGGACCTTTTTTTTCATCCTTTTAGAGATATCAAACACCCACTTTTTTCTTTACGAGTCCCTCCATTCCACTCAAAGTTTTAGCTATCAAACGACACCCACTTTTTTTCCTAACGACTTCTCCATTTCACTTAAAGATTTACGGTCGAGGTCTGAGGGTGTATGTAGAATCCATTCTTCATCTCCCTTTTTAAATATCATTCCCAACCAACTCATCCGTTAAACGCAACACAATTTTCGTTAAACACAACACAAAATATTTGTAAATTGATCAAAATGCCCCTAACTAAAAAAAAAATCTTATAAACTTAACGAAAAATTGAAAACGCACGTTTATGCAAACACAAAAACATTAACATGCACGATCGAACACAAAATAACAACACTAAACACAAAATATATTTTTTTTCCTTTGTAATAGTTGAGTGTGAGAGTTGAGTTTAGAATATATCCATCAATGACAAATTGACGGTGAATATGCCATCCAGATATGGATTGTTATCACTGATATAGAGAAGCTGTGAAAAGGCCTTTTCCAGATTTGGTAGAACCATCCAAATGAGGCTTGATTACCACATAGTAGTAGAAGATTTCTGCCTTCACGATTGTGAAAATGCTCAGTATTTCTGCTGCAGTAAACTTATGTATCTGAGAATCTGACTAGCGAAGCAGCAGTACTAGTCTTCCCCGAATTTTGAAGCTCACGTTTTAGCACGAACTTTATTTTCATTATTTCGTGTTTAGATCAAATTAGGGAGCTCTAGAAACAGTAACATGACAGTGCGGTAACTCTCAAGTCTTAAACAAATAAAACTGAGAACAATAATAAAATTCAGTAAATTTCGTACCTGAAGAAAAAATGAAATTACAAATCATTTTGGAGAAAATTAAGATGAATACAAACAGTCATTCTATCAGATCAATTTTCGCACAAGCCAGAAAAGAAAGAAACAAAGGAAAAAAGAAGCAGCACGCACACATAAATGTATAGCAGATGTATACACATGGATCAGACGTTTTCAGGTTCATCATTATTTTCCATAGTTTCCTGTGATGCTTCCTCAAGTGATTTCCCCATGGCCTCAGGTACGGCAAAAAGAGTACATATCATTCCAAGTGCATTGATGCATGCTAGAGCAATCAGCGATTTCTTGATGCCGATACCTGGTGGGTAACCTGCATCGGTCTTGGCTGGATCTGTGCTTTGTGCCGCGTAAAGAAAACCATATGCTCCGACAATGGCACCTGCTTTCCCTGCAGCAGCAGATATCCCGTGGCATGTGGACCTTAGTCGGGCTGGGAATATCTCAGCAGGCACCACGAACGTTGTTGCATTAGGCCCAAAATTGGCAAAGAAGAATGTCAGGGCGTACATTACTACGAACCCAATCCGGTTTTCCTTTTGGGTCCAATGGTCGTATGGAATGGCAATGGCAACCATAAATACAGTCATGAAAAAGAATCCAACTACTTGGATTATGTATCTTCCAATAATGTCAATGAAAGCGACGGTAAACCAGTAGCCTGGGACTGTGCTGCACAATGCAATTAGTGTCTGAGCTCTTGAGATATGGTAAACTTCGCCAACCGCATTCATTGTTTTTGCAGGTGGAATCCACCCGATTCCGCTGAGCACGTCCTTCTGGAACAGATTTTGGCTGTAAAAGGCAATGTCTAGTAAAAACCAAGTGGACATTGTACCAAACAGATGCAGCCCGTGGCGTCGAAGGAATTCTTTAGAGAACAACCCAAAGTTGTGAGATTCATCTTGTGCGATTCTGTCAACCTTCGCCTCTTCAACTTCCAATTCCATATTTAGAACTTTACCCATGTCCTGCGTTGCCTGTTTTGCATTTTTGGCAACCAGGGCAGTGTAACGGGCAGTTTCAGGCATCTTCATACGCCAATAGAAAGTGACTGCTGCTGGGAACGCTCCAACCATCAATATGATACGCCATATGTAATCGGCCTGGGGAATTGTGGAAGCAGCCGCATTCTCCTCATACGTGGGGGAAGGCCAACTGTCATCCAAATGATATAAATCAGCTAATTACACACCATATTAATGAATTGATTTCATATATATAGGAGTATATTGTTATGAGTTCGAAATTTTAGATGAAATTGAATTCCTTTTGTACGTACCTCTTGTCAAACGCTGCGGACACTATGAGAGAAATGATTCCACTGAACAATATTCCCATACCCTGCATGGCAAAGACAGCAGCAATAAATGCGCCACGAGTCTTCTTGTTAGCATATTCAGACATAATTGTCGCGGAAAGAGGATAGTCTCCTCCAATACCGAACCCAAGCCAAAATCTGAAAAAGCAGAGGGTTGCCATAACGGCCTTAGGGCTGCTCCCTAAAGAAAGGCCGGAGGCAACTGAACATACGATCATCATAATTAGAGTTAGACCATACACTCTCTTCCGGCCCATCTTATCTCCCAGCCAACCAAAGAAGAGTTGGCCAGCTAGTGTTCCGACTAGGGCAACACCTGAGACAGAGGATGAGACATTGGGCGGCAAAGTGCCAGGCTTGAGAGAACCAGGGTGGGTATAGTAAAGACGACCCAAGAGCTTCGTGACCAACGAAATGCTGAAAAGATCGTAGGCATCGGTGAAGAAGCCCATTCCGGCAATGACAATTGCTGTGAAATGGTAGAGTTGTGTTTTGGCCGTATCAAGTGCAGTAAGCACTTGTAACTGCTCTCGAGCCATGGATTAATGGATGGTAAGTTAATTGTTTGGTTATTTGAGTTGGAAATCAATGGGAAAAAGTTACCTATTTATATTGTTGGCCTGACAGAACATCTCGAATAAGCTCAGGCATCTTATAGCATATTCTCTCATTGTCAACCCTCTCTAGCTTAATCAATGTTCCAGTTCAATGTCACACTCTTGCATGTTGATGTATTATATACGACATATACATGTTGAACACTCCCAGATAGGAAAATTTCAAGTTGTTTTTGCTTGCTGGCTATACTATTTCATGCCCAACATGTTCCAGAAAAAGAGATCAGATGATGAGATGATGATTGCCATATCTTCTTAACTTAAAAAAGCAAAACCCCTCAGTTGGTTGTAGACAGTAGACGAGTATTACCCTCTTAATTAGAGATTCGAGTCATATCTGCACTAAATTTGTGATCTATAAGACTATAATGCATTAGGTACGATTGATTTATTTAGTTTGCACGCTATTAAATGAGTGCAGAAAAAATAACACCTGGTGTAATTAGAAATACTAATAACTAGTGGACACTTAAGGGTAGCATTTTCGCATTATAAAAAAAAGTCGTACCCAAATTAGCAACTACGGGTGAAAACTGTGCCCATATTTCTAAAAATGAATGCGTGAGTGTTGAAAGCTACTACTGAGTATTATAATTAGTAATTATTAGCATGGTCAGAGCTTAAATTATCCATATATCATTATAGTATCAAATAGATAACTTATTTACCGAGTCAGGATATCTATCTTTGTAACGCGGGTATACGATTGAGGAATAATAATCCAGAAAGACATTTGACTGAACAAATCTGCAGATTTATCCAGCAAAAGTTAGTAGTAGAGTGTAGACTAGTAGTTGGAGAAATGAATTACTACTACCTTGTTACTTTTGACAACTTATCACAAATATAATGAATAATACATCTAAGGTTTGATTCAAAATGTAAATGCTTCTTTCAAGTGAAAAAAATGAATTATGACGATTTGTGATTAATTACCAACAAATTATTATATCAATCGTATAGAATGAGTGATTATCATTTCATTGACCCTGATCAATTATACAATTTGTTTATAGCTAATTACAACAATGTAAATGTTTGTTGACTTTCTTTGGTAGTTGAAAATAATTGCGGAATTGGATAGAGTATTTACGAATCAAAACTTGCCTTTTCGAACATTAGTGATTTTTTTTGGGAAAACGAACTAATAAGGTAAATTATAAGGTGTCTGGTGATTGATCAATCACTTTATTTACATTATCAAACACATACCTTATTCACTTGCACCAAACGGACTTGGTTTGTACCTTTGTATGCGTCTAGTTGTCTTCAAAACGATGCCGTATTAGTCTCCACCACTTCAAAAAGAATTTGCCATCGGGTTATGGGTTCATCCAAAAGCAACACATAATCTGCAGTCTGCAACAGAGAGTCGTGCAAACAGTGTTAGAAAGAAAGATCAGCCAACAAGCCCAATGGCAAAAGTGTGATCTTCTTGCTATCTTTCACCAACATGTAGGTATTAGCGCTCTACCCATCCCCCACCAATAATATCCATATCAGAAACCCAAGATCTACCAAGGAACAACTGAACATTAGTCACATTAACCTCAACACAAAGAACAGTATCCTGCTCCCGAATAGCAAAACCAGTTCAGCAATGACCACTAACTACCACTGTTTTATGTAAGCAATATAAATACGACTTATCATCGATCATAAGTAATAACGACCCCCTCATGGCCGCATCATCAAATCCTGATTAGTAGAATCTTCTATCACCGGCTCATCTAGACTAGGGCCTAGGGGAAACCTCAGTCTTTTCCATCTTCTTAGCAACACCAGAACTCTCCCCTCAGCAAATTGTCTGACAGGGCACTAGTTAGACATATGACCAGGCTGCTTTATAACTCCAACAATTATCCCCTTGAGATTTAGTGTAGGGGCTATTAGCACCTACAATACATTTAGTAGCATTAGTTAGCATCCTTAGATTATCACCCCCACTCATGTAAGATTGCACATGTTTCAACTATGATGAGAACTAAGAGACCTAAGAAAACCACTATTCATGTCGTGCAATGCCGAAATGCATTCTTAACACGCACATTACTAGATAATAATTTCGACTCTCAAAACGTACAGCAAGACTCTGTGCCCCCAGACAATGCAAAAACTAAAAACCCAAGTAACACCAAATTTAAGCAAGACATCATCACTATTAGGACGCTCAATATGTAATGTGTAAAAAGTTGATTATCTGAGTGAAACATATTATTAAGCTAAAATTAATAAGTGCAGGAACTCATTACTGTAATCAGAAACGGGTGGGTTACCTTGCTTGCACTTAGTAAACTGAGCAAAAAATATGTTGCTCAGGGTTATTGGTCCTATATCTCAGTCCTGCGGGTTTTTGCTCCTACCAGTTTCATATTTGTCAAATGTGGTCCATAGGACTGTATCTCTTCTCGTATTCATACAGTTTGGCTGATGTTCAGGGCAACTGAATTGGCGTGAATCATCAGACACTTGGAGGAAAAAATTGATGCCTGTTGCTGCCAATTTGGAGGCAAAAAGTTAACCCTACTTCTTCCTTTACTCCTCACATCCATGAGAACTCTTATCTTCTTTCTCATCTTCAGCAACAAAAGTAGCATTAGCAGTGATGCAGAGCTTTTGTTGAGAGGCTTACTTGAACGATGGCTTCCACCACCTGCAAACCATTTGGAAGATGAAATAAGTGGAACTCATATAGTCACCACTGTATCAGAATGCACATCACATACGTGCTAACCCAGAGACCCGGCCTGGCATGCGTTCTGTTGAAGAAACGATAGCAACTCAAACACAGCTCATGATCACCTCCCAGAACCACTGAGAAAAACTGAAAAGAAGCAATTGTCTATGAAGATTAGTGAAATAAAACAAATCTCAACAAACTTGGTGCCCTGAAAAGTCCCTACACGCTACCGCTAGCTATCCACTTTTACTCTTAAGCCGAAAAGCCTGCTGCTATCTATCCACAATCATCCTCTCATCGTCCCAAGAAACTCCGAATCACCCCAATTCAAACAAATGTGCACAGAGATAGGCAATTTTATTGCTTATGAGCCTATTCCTCTACCCAACATTGCCGGACAAGTATTTGCCAAAATGCCAAACTCAGCTTTATATCATACGGGGACTGCTGAGGAACAAAAATGCAAAACTTACATACCAAACCCTCATAATCAGAGCAAGACTATCACTCATTTTCCTTAATATAGATATGAAACTGTTTGATGTAAGCTAATAAAATAGAAGTACCATAAGAGCTGTCTAATCTATAAATTTACACCTTTTGTTATCCCATTTATCGATTCATCAACCCTATGAACTCTGTTAATGAAACACAAGAAGAAGAATGAAAACAAATTACCTGTAACTCTTCAACTGAGCGGGCATTTACGTTGCTAAGTGCTTTTTGACATTGTACAGTATCTGCGGGTACAATTTGGAAGAACAGAAGTTCAATCATAGATGCTCTGTTTATGAAACAGAAGCTCAGACTAATTTATAACTAAAGCAATGTGAATGACAAAGAAGAAGTAATTTTGTGAAATTGATTTGGGAATTTCAAAAATCTTTAGGGTAATAGGATTAGGGTTAAATAAATTGGTAAATCTCTGTATACAGGGGCTTGTTTGGGCGGGAAATTTTGCCTAATTATCGTTACAAACTTCTACAATATAATAGATCGTCGGATCAACATCACAGATTTAACTACAGACATAACATATTTAACTTCAAACATCATTATATAAAAAAAAATAAATTATACTTGCATTACATGTAAGGTGAGAAAGTCTAGTAAAAGATTTGATTTTACTTTACAAAAGAAAGGCCACATTAGACTAGGGTAAGTTATATGGAGAATTAATGTTGTGTCTGTGAGCTTTTATAACTGGGAGAATTTATGTTGTGACTGTAGGTTTTTGCATCTGGCGCGCTGTAAGTTCGGACTTATTTGGGAGATTTATCTGGTGTCTGTGGGTTTTTGCATCAGTAAAATTTATTTTGTGTATGTGAGTTTTTATAACTGGGGAAATTAATGTTGTGTCTGTAGACTTTTATAATTGGAGAATTTATGTTTTGTCTGTGGGTTTTTATAACTGGGGGAATTAATGTTGTGTCTGTGGGTTTTTATAACCGGAGAATTTATATTGTGTCTGTGGGTTTTTATAATTGGGGGAATTAATGTTGTGTCTGTGAGTTTTTATAACTGGAGGAATTAATGTTGTGTCTGTGAGTTTTTATAACTGGAGGAATTAATGTTGACCGCGCACTGGTCTGACAGCTGACTGCGAGCAACTTAAAAAATTGGCTTTTACTATTCTAATGGAAAGTCAAGCCTTCTTCTAGAATTTGTATATTTCTAAACATGTGGTGTTTGTAAATAAACATGCAATGTTTGCTCTTATCTCTCCAAAAAATAATCTCTCATAAAAGTTGCTTTTGCACATCCTCCTTAATTCATGATTTAGAACGTATCTTGCAAGTATTGGATTTCGCACTACCAAATGCACACATAACTGCAACTTATAGAACGTTACCCATAAAGCTTATAATATGGTATTTCTGCTGCATCAAACTTATGTTTGTTCTTCAACATGAACTTTATTTTTTTAATTGTGTTTAGATCAAATTAGGGACCTTCAGAAACAGTAATGTATGATAATGCTTGTAAATCTTCCAAGTCATGAACAAATAAAACTGAAAACATTGATTAAATTCACTACTACATTTTGTACCTGAAGAATAAGTGAAATTACTTAGTGAGCCGAAAACACAAGATACATACTAGAATATCAAAGAAGTTCTCGGTGATTTTATTTGGTATCCCGAAAACACCAGATTCGGCATAATTATGTTTTGTAGGAAAAATCTGATGTGCACAAATTTCTTATTAGATTTTACCTTTGTTCCCTTTATTTCCTTATCTAATTGGTTCCACAGTTTTAGTTAAGTGTTTATGCATATATAAATAGGTTGGATGAGTTTGTAGAAGAAAGAAATACTTTGAGAAGATCTTGGAGATATATATACAAAGGAAAGGAGGCATAAGTCGATCAGAACTCTAACAACAAGCATTGAATTGAAGATCATGATAAATCTGATGTGCTCTGCTCTGGACTCTCTGGAGGTTTTGTACTGCATATATACAGCAGAACCACATTAAGACAATACATGTGAAGCAAGCAAGAAAATTCAAATTTTATATCTCGTAGATTCACGTAGTTTGTCAACCGTTTTTTTGAGTTGTTTCTTTCTAGTATCTCTGTGTGACTCGGAGATTGATAGGTAGATTTACATTACTCGTTTATTTTGCATCTAGAGATATTCGTAAAGAATAGATCTAGAGTAGCTTTGTATTCATTATCAATCTACGTATAGTGAATATTTTCGCGTTGAGACTCGGTGGATTATAGAAATATAATATGCTCGAAACATACAAAATTGTCATATAAATTTCATTTATAATCGCTGCTTATTATTCATCTGCTTATGTTTTTCGATATCGCTCAAAGGTCGAATTATCGTAAAACTGCACTGCCATGTTTCATATTCTGAACACACCAAGTCGCAGTTTAGGCTCATTGTACCAAATCTGTTCGTTAACATTTTCAATTACCAAAATAATTTTGGATATCATTAAGATGTGTTAACATTAGTGTAACTATTGGTAACATAGTTGAAGAATAAATCGTTCCTTTTATAAGGAATGGAGGAGTCGATCTTGCATAATAAAGGAGACGAATTTGTGGAATTACGCTTTGGGACGTTCCAAGACTCAGTTCTGAGTTAAGACGACGAATTCCACGATGCAACACAACGGACTGGCACACAGGATGAAATCTACCAAGCGGGAAAGTAAGTTCAAATGTTCCGGTTCACATGGACCAAATGCAGAGAATCCTTAGTTGTACCACAGTCCAGACCCAGTACAGTTAGGGTTCGTCGTCTTCCCCAAGAGATAAGGCACGCATATGGAGAGATCGAGTAGTTTCCCAGCCAAATTTAGCTAGGGCTATTACTGTCTGTACGATTTCACTTGTAAGTCCTCATTTAATTTTCAATTCTGTTCCTATTTATAGACTAGGGTTCCTATTCATTTATAAGCAAGAAGCAAAACATTTGCAGAGCAATAAACACAAATATTCATAGTATTCTTCTACTTTCATACTTTAACAAGAATTTTAAACAAATAAACAATCATTCAATCAGATTTTCACACCAACTGGGAAAGGAAAAACCAAAGGAAAAGAGCAGCAGCAGCACACACATATTTAGTTACTATATGGATCAAACGTTTTCAGGCTCATCATTATTTTCCATAGTCTCCTGTGATGCTTCCTCAAGTGATTTCCCCATGGCCTCAGGCACCGCAAAAAGAGTACATATCATTCCAAGTGCATTGATGCATGCTAGAGCAATCAGCGATTTCTTGATGCCGATACCTGGTGGGTAACCTGCATCGGTCTTGGCTGGATCTGTGCTTTGTGCCGCGTAAAGAAATCCATAAGCTCCAATAATTGCACCTGCTTTCCCTGCAGCAGCAGATATCCCATGGCACGTGGACCTTAGTCGAGCTGGGAAGATCTCGGCTGGCACCACAAACGTTGTGGCATTAGGCCCAAAATTGGCAAAGAAGAATGTCAGTGCATACATTACTACGAACCCAATCCTGTTTTCCTTTCGGGTCCAATGGTCGTATGGAATGGCAATGGCAACCATAAATACAGTCATGAAAAAGAATCCGACTACTTGGATTATGTATCTTCCAATAATGTCAATGAAAGCGACGGTAAACCAGTAGCCTGGGACTGTGCTGCACAATGCAATTAGTGTCTGAGCTCTTGAGATATGGTAAACTTCGCCAACCGCATTCATTGTTTTTGCAGGTGGAATCCACCCGATTCCGCTGAGCACGTCCTTCTGGAACAGATTTTGGCTGTAAAAGGCAATGTCTAGTAAAAACCAAGTGGACATTGTACCAAACAGGTGCAGCCCGTGGCGTCGAAGGAATTCTTTTGAGAACAACCCAAAGTTGTGAGATTCATCTTGTGCGATTCTGTCAACCTTTGCCGCTTCAACTTCCAATTCCATATTTAGAACTTTACCCATGTCTTGCGTTGCCTGTTTTGCATTTTTGGCAACCAGGGCAGTGTAACGGGCAGTTTCAGGCATCTTCATACGCCAATAGAAAGTGACTGCCGCAGGGAACGCACCAACCATCAATATGATACGCCATATGTAGTCGGCCTGGGGAATTGTGGAAGCTGCCGCATTCTCCTCATACGTGGGGGAAGGCCAACTATCATCCAAATCATATGAATCAGTTAATTGCGCACACTATACAGATGAATTGATTTCATATATGGAGTATATTGTTATAAGTTCGATATTTTAAATGAAATTGAATTCCTTTTGTACGTACCTCTTGTCAAACGCTGCGGACACTATGAGAGAAATGATTCCACTGAACAAGATTCCCATACCCTGCATGGCAAAGACAGCAGCGATAAATGCGCCACGAGTCTTCTTGTTAGCATATTCAGACATAATGGTCGCGGAAAGAGGATAGTCTCCTCCAATACCGAACCCAAGCCAGAATCTGAAGAAGCAGAGGGTTGCCATAACGGCCTTAGGGCTGCTCCCTAAAGAAAGGCCGGAGGCAACTGAACATACGATCATCATGATTAGAGTGAGACCATACACTTTCTTCCGGCCCATCTTATCACCCAGCCAACCAAAGAAGAGTTGGCCAGCTAGTGTTCCGACTAGGGCAACACCTGAGACAGAGGATGAGACATTGGGAGGCAAAGTGCCAGGCTTGAGAGAACCAGGGTGGGTATAGTAAAGGCGACCCAAGAGCTTAGTGACCAACGAAATGCTGAAAAGATCGTAGGCATCGGTGAAGAAGCCCATTCCAGCAATGACAATTGCTGTGAAATGGTAGAGTTGTGTTTTGGCCGTATCAAGTGCAGTAAGCACTTGTAACTGCTCTCGAGCCATGATGGATTGGTGTGGTTCCTCTACGCCTAGGAGGTAATTGTTTGGATATGTTACTAATTGAGTTGGTAAGAATTGGATATATATCTGAGTAAAAGCAGGTGGATTATGTTAGCTATTTATACTATTAGCTTTGGAAAAAATCTTGAATTATATATTAGCTGATCAGGCATCTAATACTAGTATATTCTCTCATTGTCAACCCCTTGTAGCTTAATGAATGTTCCTGTCACTATCACACTCTTGATGATGCATTATTTATTATACTAGTGCGCGCACCGCATTGAGCGCGTGGTGTCAAGTACACTATAACATCATATGAGTATTTGTTATAAAAACACTTAATATAATTTCATTGAAAGACATCTTATAAACTCATAAAAATCGATGGGAAATATCAAGTAAAAAAAGAACGTCTCTAGACCTATGTTATTAGCAATATCATCCATTCACTTGGTACCAAAACGTCTATGTAGTTAACAGAATGTATTTTTTTTTAATATGAAAAAGCACAAATGTTGAGAACATTGACGTATTGATTAATACAATCGATGGCTTTCTTGACAACATAGGTCCGTCTATAGATACGTGATTTAGAGACCGTCTATCAGGGGGCTTTCTCTATAAAAAAAATCGGAGTTTTTTAACTTGATAATATCAATATTTTACATTAAATAAATATATTTTTGTAAGAAAACATATTAAAATTGTGTATTAAATCACCAATGAGTATAATACACATACCAATTGTAAGTCGAATTTTTATCCAATAATGAAATGAATAAGAAATTGAAATTAAGTTTGCAACGAAGAATGGGAAGAAACTTTTACATCTTATCTCTCAATTACAACATTAGAAGAACAATTATTATTCTCTTTTAGCATTTGACAAGAAACTCTTTTGAAGGAGGGCAAAATCTAAAATTCATTAAGGACAAAATGGTTCATTCACTTGATACCAAAACTTGATAGCATTATCTCTTATAATATAATATATAATATAATATATATATATATACACACACTTATAACTTATATAATAATATAATAATATACACGTTAAAAATTCCCAGAGAGGATAATTTCTAATCTTTTTTTGCTTGCTGGCTATGAAATTTCATGCCCAACATGTTGCAGAATGAGAGATTAGATGATTGATGGGATGATCGCCATGTTGTCTTAATCAACAAAAATCGGAACACATCTCTTTCACTTTAATTAAGTGGTATGCAAGTATTCTTAAGCGTGACGTGACTCAATTGGTTGAAAGAGTAATAGAACATGTGGATTTTTTTTACCATCCCATCAAAACTAAATTTGTGATCTATGACCTTAAGTGCGAGTGTGACTTAATTACTTGCGGGCACTATTTTTTTTTTTTTTTTTTTGGAGAATTTACTTGCGGGCACCTAAAAGAGTAGAGATTTCAGATTCCCAACATAAAAAGAAATAAAATAAAGTAAAGCAGTGCTCCCTTCATTAGAGAGCATATGTAACATATGATTTCGACCACAAAAAATAATGTCAAGTGTAAATTATCGATCACATATTCACAATAATGCCAAAGTTTCTTGAAATTAATGTGTAAAAAAAGACATTAGTTGTGGTATACATATAAATGGTATGCATTTTAATTTCCTCGGGGGACCAGGAATAAGGTGAGAAATTGTTAGAATATCTTACATGACTTGTGATTAGATCATTCAAACAATATATAAGTTGAATAACCTTCTCCCCTTAATAAGGCCTTTTAAGGGGATGTTGGTCAAGCTTAATATGGTATTAGAGCAGGCTTAAGTTGATGATGAGTGCTCCAGCCGATATAATTCCGGCTTGCCCAAAAATGGCTATTCTGATTCCACGTGTAGAGCCGACTATCCGCGACCTACACGTGAGGGGGCGTATTAGAATATACCACATCAATTGTGAGTAGATCATGCAAACAACATATAAGGTGGATAGCCATGTCCCCTTAAAAATCTTAAATGTTTATTCACTAAGCATATGAACAATAAATTAATTGTGTTTATCAAATGTAAAAATTTATAACAAATGTTAAAAACTGTTTGACCGAAATTTGTACTAGGAACAGTTTCAGACGATGTTGACTATGATGTTGAGTCAACAACGTAAATCGACAATAGTTGAAATGATGAGCAGATGAGAGCAAATGGACCGATAAACTGACAACCAGAAATAAAATCAAGCCGGCATAAAAATACTGACCGGGCCGTAGGCAAAATTTCTACTAACAGTAAAAGTAGAATTACATAAACGAAGTTTAAATCAATCACAGACGATTGTTTAAACTTACAGAAAACTAGACCTAGAACAGACAAGCAAAAACCTATTCTAGTTCGAAGACTCTAGAGTAAATTTCAATCTTTAGAAATCACTCACAAGGGAAATCGATATTAAAGTCTAGTAAAGCAAGACAGCCTAAACTCAATAATCAGAAAGTCGAATCTCTATAGGCGTAGTCTTGCACAACGTTTTCTTCCTGTATATATATATATATATATATATATATATATATGCTTCCATCGATCACCAGGAAGAAGACATAAGTCGAAGAGGAGAAGGAGACGTGAAGAAGGAAAATCACGTGAAGAAAGAAAGCGTGATTTTCTTTCTTGCTTCCAGCAATCCTGTATATGGAAAACTTCTCTTCTTCAATCTTTATTTCCTTATAGCTTCAAACTCTTTCCTTCTTTATTAGATTGCATTTCTTGTGTCCAAAGCAAATCAAACTCCTTCATTTTCTTTCCTGCAAGCGCCATCTTCCAGCAAGCCTGAATATCTTTTCACGTATGTTTTCTGGCAACTTTTCAGATCTTCCAGATATATTTCTTAAGGCCCATTCTTAGCAAAGTCCAGTCCACCAACTTGAGTTGCAGCCCAACTTGTTCTTTCCTACAAAATATCCATAGAAAAACAACTACAATTGTCGAACCGGTTAATAAATGAAGAAAGGCCGAATTAACAAAACAAGTGCAATATAAATTGCACTTTCAATCCCCCCCTTAATTCTTGCCTTTTTTCACAAAAACCTGAAAGCAGTTAGTACAAAAAACCAAGAGTACAAACATTCTCCCCCCTTTTTGTGAGGAAAGAAAGAAAAACAAAGTTCTTTGAAGAAACTCCACCATCTTGGTAATCTGTTGAGGACCTATAGACAATGTACCAATGTAGAAAAATGATGTTGACTCAACATTGTAGTCAACACTGGCAAAGGAAGTAGCAGAAGCAGGAATAAAGGTCGGATCAGCTGGAGGGCAGAAATAAGGAATAGAGGTTGGATCAAGTGGTGGGCAGTGTTAATATAAGAGTGGATGGTCATGTACACAACTTACAAGATAAGTCATGATGGGTGTTGTTGGGTTTTGCTTCAAGGTAGATTCCTGCAGATATATATCAAAGCAACGAAAAACTATGCACAACTATAAATTAAAGATTAAAGTTGCAAGTAAAACAGTTATCCGTCAAGTCAAAGTAATCAAATAAACAGATAAACCCTAGGGAGGTTGACCAAAAATCTTGATTTTAAAGAAAATGAATTGAAATGCAAGAATAGGAATGCAGAAACCCAAAAACCCCAAGGAAACACCTTAGACCTACTCCCCCTCAAACCCAAAAACACACAGAATTAGAGCACAAAAAACTGGAGCACAACAAGAGAGCAAAAAGTACTTCATGCAAAGTCTCTGTTGACCAAATTGTTGACTCAGCAATGATGACAACATCGGAAAATCAGACCACTCTTATTGTAAGTCAGCCAGGAAACCAAGTCTCAAAATGTGCAGATTCGATTAACACCACTAATGCTGAAGGCAAAACAGAGAGATAAAGGAATACCAAAGAAACACACCCAACATTGCTTCAAAATGTAAAGTAAACAATTAGCATAATTTTGAGTGGGGGTGACCAAGAGACAGTGAACCATGTCAAATAATTGGAACACGTATGAATCCGCTCCAAAGCCGAAGCCTATGCGGAATTAGGTAAACACACGTCTCATGGCATAAAGAACATTCATTTGACCACATTGGGCAATTTGGTACTCAACAAGTGAACCAGCAGCATTACGAGAATCAGCACTTTTGTGCGTGTCGATTTCCAGTATAGGCCATCAACCCTCACGACATATGACACATTGGCCACGTCGGTATCTGGATAGTATTTGGACCTGCCCAACACGATCCTCGACGGAAACACTTCGAGCCCTTTTAAACAGAATTCATTAGATTTATTAAGCATAAAGGACATGAGGCAACATCAAGTGCGAGTCAAGGTACGAGTAAACAAAGTCAAAATCAGCAAAAGTGGGTTTTACATAAAGCAAACACACAAGAGACCCGATACCTTTCAACCTTGGTTTCAAACAGCCTTTCAAAACCTAAGCATCACCACCATGAGCTACAAAACAGTAATACCCAGAGACAAATACAGAAGCACAGAAGCACATAAAAGAACTTATAAAGTAAAACAAAATTCATCACTTTTTTCTAGACTGCTAATGTTGACGGTGATGTTGAGTCAACATTGGACCTAACAACAAAAATCACAGAGAACACATACCAAGAGACCTTTGAAGACTGAAGAATCTCTCACTATTCTAAAGGCTTGGTAAAGATATCTGCAAGCTGATTGGTTGTATCTATGTGTTCTATGTCAATTACTTGCTTATTGACCAAGTCCCTAAGAAAATGATGCCTAATGTCTATGTGCTTTGCGTGAGTCCGAATCGGGTTCTTAGAAATATGTATGGCACTAAGGTTGTCACAGAACATCAAAAGGGTATCACTTTGAAGACCATAGTCATGCAACATGTTTTTCAACCAGACTAGTTGAGACACGCAACTCCTAGCTGCTACATATTCAGATTCAGTAGTTGAAAGTGACACACAGTTCTGTTTCTTGCTATACCAAGACACCAAATTTGGACCAAGATAAAAGCAACCTCCACTAGTAGATTTTCTATCACCTAGATCACCAGCCCAATCAGAATCACTAAATCCCACTAGATTAGTGTTTGTATCACAAGCAAACCATAATCCTAGATTAACAGTTCCTGATATATATATCTAAGGATTCTCTTAACAGCAGTTAAATCGGGGGGGGGGGGGGGTTAGGATTGGATTGATACCTGGCACATACACAAACCGAGAACATGATATCAGGTCGACTAGCCGAGAGATATAGTAGACTTCCAATCATCGATCTGTACAATGTTGGGTCAACATCCTCCCCAACATCGATCTTGCTCAGTTTCAAAGATGTAGCCATAGGAGTACTGCAAGGTTTAGAATTCTCAAGACCAAACTTCTTGATCAGGTTTCGTGCATACTTTTCTTGTGACAGAAATAGTCCATTCCTGCCTTGTTGAATTTGGAGCCCAAGGAAGAAACTGAGTTCTCCTATCATACTCATCTCAAAGGTTCCTGTCATAGCTTGCACAAACTGATCCACCATAGACGGGTTAGTTACACCAAACACAATATCATCAACATAGATCTGTGCAATACAAAGATCTTTCCCTTTTCTAAGAATGAACAAGGTTTGATCGCGTTCACCCCTTTTGAATCCAAAATCAACTAGGAACTCTGTGAGTCTAGCGTACCAAGCACGAGGGGCTTGCTTTAGACCATACAAGGATTTTTGCAGTCTATAAACATAGTCAGGGTGACTTGGGTCTTCGAAACCTTTTTGCTGTTCCACATAAACTTCTTTATCAATATAGCCATTCAAGAAATCTCCCTTAACATCCATTTGTTTCAGTTTAATGTTTAAGGCACAGGCTATGGCTAAGAGAAGTCTAATGGATTCTAATCTAGCTACAGGAGCAAAAGTTTCATCAAAATTGACTCCTTCAACTTGAGTGTAACCTTGTGCAACAAGACGAGCTTTATTTTTTATCACTACACCATTTTCATCACTTTTATTCTTGAAAATCCACTTAGTTCCTATGACATTTACATCAGGGGGACGGGGAACAAGGATCCAGACTTCATTGGTTTTGAATTGGTGTAGTTCATTTTGCATAGCATTGATCCAGTAGTCATCTTTGAGAGATTCTTTCACATTCTTGGGTTCAGTAAGAGAGACAAAATAGGAAGCACTTACAGATTGACACAGAGTGATGTGTCTTACCATCTCTTTGTAGTTTTTCCTAGTATTACCTCTCAGAGTCATTCTTCCTCTTAGTTCCCCAATGATTTGAGAACTTGGATGATCTTTACGAATCCTGGGTGGTGGTTCTCTCCTGATGTTATCCAGAGAATTGAATTGGGGTTCAACTGGTTCCTGATCAGATTCATTTTCTTTTTCAGAGACAGAGTCATCTGATGAACTTTCTGCCCGTGTTGTTGGGCGCAATGTTGAGTCAACACTGTGATCAACATCGATCACTTCTTCTCTGACTGCAACTGGGGGATCTGATTCAGTACCTGCATCTGGTTCAGTACCTGTCTCATCCTTTTCAAGTTCTGCATCTTTCAGTTTCAGCTCTTCCACCATCTGTTCGTCAGTGAACTCTTCTTCAAAGGGACAATCTAAAGATAAATCAAGTGAGCCATGCAAACAGTAAATGTTAGTAGACACAGAGTTTTCAGAGTCCAAAGATTTATCACTGAATATCTCTTCACAGTTATGTGAGTCATCATAATTAAAGAAGAGGATCTGTGACGATGTTGAGTTTTCATTGTTGACCAAACATCGATTTCCAACATCGTCCAGAACAGAGGACAGAGCTGCAACACAACCTTCTATAGTATCAGCTTCCTATCGTCACCTGAATCATCACTAAGACAAGCAAGCAACGTTTTTCCCTTCTTACGAAGAGTGCTAGCACATTCATTCTGAAAGTGACCCCATCCTTTACATTCAAAACATCTAACCTTGTCTAGTCGTTTAGAATTAAAACCAGGAAGCTCTAGCCTTAGGATTACTTGGGGAGGCATTGTTAGATTTCTTCCTAAAGCTGGTTTTGTTGAACTTTCTAAGCAACTTAGTATAAGCTTTACCAAAGGCTTCTTCAGTCATCTCATCAGACTCATCACTACTGCTTTTAGACTCATAGATTTTTGATTTTGAGTGAAGAGACATACTATAGATTTTCGTACCTTTGCGCTCATTCAGTTGGAGCTCAAAATTTTTCAAATTGTTCATCAGGGTATGAAAATCCATAGTAGCCAGGTTTTGAGTATCTTCCAAAACAGTTCGTTTTATATCAAATTTTGAAGAAAGAGTACGGACAACTTTGAAAATCAGTTGCTTATTAGACATAGCATCACCTAGCAGTTGAATATCATTTGAAATAGTGAGCAGTTTATGAAAATAAGAATCAATGGTTTCTTCTTCTGCCATTCTCAAGTTTTCAAATTTTGACCAAAGCAGTTGAAGTTTAGTTTGCTTAATACTGTTATCACCTTCACAATGATTTTGAAGTAAATCCCAAGCTTGTTTAGCAGTAGTGCAGTTCTGAATGAGTTTAAACATATGAGGATCAACATGAGCAAATATAGCATTTAAGGCTTTTTCATTGTAAGAACTAAAAAGAAAATCCTCAGGAGACCACTGACCTTCTGGTTTTGGAATGACATCTCCATCAACATCAGGTCTTATGGTAGGCCACACATAGCCTTCAAGAACCGATTTCCATGCTCGCTCTTCAATGGATTTGATGTACGTTCTGATCCTTATTTTCCTGTAGTGGTAATTTGACCCATCTAGCACAGGTGGCCTGTTGACACTTGAATTAACACCGTCCATTGTAGTAGTACCAAATCCAGACACCAATTAATTAGGTGGCTGGCTCTGATGACACTTGTTAGAACTTTTGGACCGAGATTTGTACTAGGAACGGTTTCAGACGATGTTGACTATGATGTTGAGTCAACAACGTCATCAACAATGGTTGACAGCATTAAACAGATGAGGACAGAGAGCAGCGTACTGATAAACTGACAACCAGAAATAAAATCAAGCCGGGATAAAAATACCAACCGGGCCGTAGGCAAAATTTCTACTAACAGTAAAAGTAGAATTACAGAAACGAAGTTTAAATCAATCACAGGCGATTGTTTAAATTTACAGAAAACTAGACCTAGAACAGACAAGCAAAAACCTATTCTAGTTCGAAGACTCTAGAGTAAATTTCAATCTTTAGAAATCACTCACAAGGGAAATCGATATCAAAGTCTAGTAAAGCAAGACAGCCTAAACTCAATAATCAGAAAGTCGAATCTCTATAGGCCTAGTCTTGCACAACGTTTTCTTCCTGTATATATATATGCTTCCATCGATCAGCAGGCAGAAAACATAAGTCGAAGAGGAGAAGGAGACGTGAAGAAGGAAAATCACGTGAAGAAAGAAAGCATGATTTTCTTTCTTGCTTCCAGCAATCCTGTATATGGAAAACTTCTCTTCTTCAATCTTTATTTCCTTATAGCTTCAAACGCTTCCTTCTTTATTAGATTGCATTTCTTGTGTCCAAAGCAAATCAAACTCGTTCCTTTTCTTTCCTACAAGCGCCATCTTCCAGCAAGCCTGAATATCTGTTCACGTCTGTTTTCTGGCAACTTTCGAGATCTTCCAGATATATTTCTTAAGGCCCATTCTTAGTAAATTCGAGTCCACCAACTTGAGTTGCAGCCCAACTTGTTCTTTCTTACAAAATATCCATAGAAAAACAACTACAATTGTCGAACCGATTAATAAACGAAGAAGAAAGCCCCGAATTAACAAAACAAGTGCAATATAAATTGCACTTTCAACAAATATTATGGTAGTTTCAAATATTTTTTTAAGGATTTTATGAAATTATAAAAATTTAATAAAGGTACACATTAATTATGAAAAATAATAAAATGAAGAAAATAATATGCTTTTTTATTTATAAAAAACTTTTTAAAATTGGTATAAATGTATTAATACAATTTTCTAAAAGAGATAGACAGTTTCCCTTAAATATTTTTAAGACAATAATAATTCATACTACACTATATTTTCAGAACCCTTTTGTCTTCAATAATTTTTTGAATATTTTTTTCATATTTTTTGTAGTGCTATTATAAATTTTTTGAATAACTTTTTTTATTTATATAATTATTTTTTATTTAAAAGATATAGTATAAATAATTATATTTCTTTTAATTTTCACATATTTATTTTTTTAATTGTATTATAATTTTTATTAGTTTTATTAGCATTAAATTAATCTTATTCCTCTTGGTTCCAAAAATATATAAATTTATTGTCAATTTTTAATACTTGTGTGCTTATAAAAGTAAATTTACTTGCACACATGGTTGTGTAATACACATCATTATTGGAGCAAGTGTGCATACTTTAGAATAACATAATTTACATTCTTGCAATTTTAAGAACATGAGGTATATCTATACTCTTGCCAAGTCACATGTCAGATCCAGGGCATCCCGAAAAACATAGGTTACATATGTGCATTTTACCTTGTTAGAATATACCACATCACTTGTGAGTAAATCATGCAAATAACATATAAGGTGAATAACCTCTCCCTCTTAATTAGGTCTTTTAAGGGGATGTTAGCCCAGCTTGATAGAAATTATGTTAATTAGACTTTGAAATAGTCGATGTCAATGCCAACTCGTATGCAATGCGTATTATTTTATCATTATTTTAGAAATAAATTACTTTAAATTTGATTGTTATATTTATCATATTTTTATGATTTATTAATTAATAGTTCCCCACACTTTTCAAGCATTTAAAGGAAAGATTTCATATGGTACGCATATTGCATTGAGTTCACTTGTGCCACACAACTGAAATGGGAAAATGAAAATACAATCTTAGTCCATTAACTATGTATACGTTACAAACCGTGGTAAATAAATCCGTTGCATAAATGCTAAATTATTGTAGTTTTAATATGAACTTAAGTACCTTGCCACTTAATCATTAATGATTGGTATATACAAACCGGGTTTCATGACTTAACCGTATGATCGTTGGAATATGCAAGCCAGTGACATGGTCCTTGGAGAACGAAGTAAGCACACACCTTCGGTACATCGTCAATGGGCGAAGTGAATGATCAGGAACCTATCCTCTTGCGAGTGTCTAGGGCTCGTTAGTTTTGGAAAAATGTCAACTCATACGTACAATATATCATAGAGTTAAAAAGGAAGAAGTCCAATTAAGATATTATAAATATATTCGTAAGTAAAATGTCAACTCATACGTAATATATATTCTTGTAATCGAAAACCTATAAACTAAATACTATCATCAGATAGTAAACGGCTCATAGATAACTTGTGTTAAGTTATCATACTATTCGTGACGTTACAGTTATTTGAAATTGTATTTGTACGCCACATCCTTATTGATTATTGTACAAATTAAGTTGAACTATTATATATAGGTCCGATCGAGCTGATGAGTGATGAGTAGTATGCAGTATTCTTTATATTTTTTCTTGCCTAAATGGAGTTGACATTACAATTGTTAGTTTCGTCGATGGCTGATCAGATATTGCATGTTGTGTTATATATTTATGCACATGGACAATTGACTTTTGGAAGTTTTTGAGAAAAATAAAATTTTGGAGCCGGAGTCAAATTTCATACGGTGCATTGTTTCCGATAGTAGTATCAAATTTGAAACTTCATACGCTCGATCACCAAAAGTTTTTCTCGCTCAACAATTTTTTATTATTTATCTTTTTTAATTTATCAATATAATACCTCACACAAACAATTTTTATTAGTATTCCTTAATCCTAGATAAAGTAGCTACTTCAGAGTTATTAATGGGACCAAGGGAGTATTTAACATATATAACCATTTTTTTAATGTATAGCACCAATATTTTTACTAAAACTACTAATGCTTATGACTATTTATCGTTCACTTTTAGCCCATCTATAACAACGGTCCTAGAAAACTTACTAAAAAGGAATCTCACGAGTCACCATCATTCTCTTTGTATTAATTGAATAAGATCCCGCGAGCCCCCATACGCATAAATAAATTTTAAAAAATTGGTAAACATTATAGTTATAACAAAAACATTATTAGACTGTTTGGATGCCATTTATAATCATGCAAACCTGGTTAAAAACATCTATTTTAACCTGTTTTTCATAATTTTAATCTGGTTAAACTACTTGTATATAAAAGGCGTTTAGCAGTAACTGTTATATCATCATCTTTCTTCCTGTAATTCACTCAATCATAGATAGCAGATAAGTTAGACAGAGCTAGAAGTTTCGGTTACTTGGCAACTAATCTTGTAATCTGTATTCTGTTCTTGTTAGTGAAGCTTTGATCGATCTCCCGTGCAGTAGTACAATTGACAAGCCGCAGCACGTTAAATTACTTGCTTGATTTGTGTGTTTATGTTTGTGTGATTGAATTAGGGTTCTTACCTTTCAATTTGAGGATTTCAATTGATATGAAGTCGTTTGACGTTCAAATGTAATAAGAATCGATGTTATACGTACACGTAGATAAAAAAAGAGGTACACTAATAATTTTTTTTTTTTTGGAACGAAAGAACTTGTCTTATTACTTTCCAAAACAATGTACGTACATTTAAGGGCCGACATAAACGTGTCCAAGCCCAAACCCTGTTTCTACTAAAAGACTACATCAAATAAAGACATAATTAAATCAAAGCAAAAGCCGAGACAAGCGCAGCAGCTTTTGGGGAGCGGCAACGAATCCGGACTATCTGCTGGATCTCCTGGATTACGGATTGGACATCACAGTTACTGTGTTGGAACAAGGCCTCGTTACGTGCTCGCCAAATGTGATAGATCGTCTCCGCAATCAATGCTAGAAAAACATAAGCTTTACTTCCTTTCCCTCGAGCTTTCCATCGCAACCAATCAATCAAACTTTGCCAATTGGGGAGTGAGGGGTGCGATCGATGCATCCAAATGAGGCACCCTTCACAATCTCATATGTAACAAAGATATTGGAAGAATAGATGGTCACCAGATTCCATCTCATCGCAAAAAGAACACTTCCCATCCGTACCAATACCAAAGAAAGACAACCGATCCTTTGTTGCCAGTCGGCGTTGAAGAGCCAGCCATAGAATGAAAACTGCCTTTGGCCTAGCAGGATTTCGGATCACCAGGTCCCTCCATTCCACCTTCGGTGGGCAGCCCCGAAGAAACTGATAAATAGCACGAACTGAGAACATGGGCAAAGCAAGTTGCTTGTTCCATTCGGCCGTATCCTGTAGTATATCCCGAACCTTAAGAATAGCTTTCATAGTCACAGAGCTACATGCAGGAATCCTCAATTCACCACCTGGTTGACTCTTTATATAATAGCTATGCACCCATCGAACCCAGAGGGAGTCAGCTTTGGTCTGGATTTTCCACAGTAACTTAGCAATAAGGGCCTTATTCCACTCCGGTAAGGCAATCAGATTCAGCCCTCCACAACTTCTAGGAGTACATACTTGCTTCCAAGAGACAAGAGCTTTTTGATAGTTACCATCCTTGCCACTCCATAAGAAACTCCGGCAAATACGTTGTATATGATCCAGAATCGTCTTCGGGAAAGGAAACACCTGCAACCAATAGGAAGTGACGGAAGTGAGGACACTCCGTATTAATTGTTCCCGACCAGCGTAACTCAATAGACGAGCCGTCCAATGATTGACTCGACCCAGAATCCGATCCAGTAGGGGTTGGTATTGGGAAGCGGACAGCTTACGATGTGAGAGAGGCACTCCCAGGTACCGAACCGGGAGTCTACCCGCAGAAAAACCCGTGGCATTGAGGATGCGTAGCTGATCGCCGCTAGATATGCCACCACACCTTTGACTTGGCAAAGTTAGCACGAAGACCAGTAGCATTCGAAAAATGTTGGAACCGTGACATCATGATTTGCACCGACGTCAAATCACCCCGCATAAACAACATCACATCATCAGCAAAGCAGAGGTTAGTGATGTGCAACTTTTCACACTTCGGGTGAAAGTTAAAATCCGGCAAATCCCTCAGTGTCTGTAGGCATCTACTAAGGTATTCCATAACAAGTACAAATAGATAGGGGAAGTGGGTCACCCTGACGTAATCCTCTGTGTGCTTTCAATAGTCGAGAAGGCTGCCCATTAATTAGATATTTATAAGAAACCGTCGAAACACAACACATAATCCAGCATACGAATTGAGCTGGAAAACCCAATTCTTTCATTATCGTCTCCAGTGCACCCCACTCTACTGTATCATAGGCCTTATGCATATCCATCTGTATCATACACCTCGGTGAGATACCTTTCCTACCATATCCCTTTACAAGTTCCTGAGCAAGTAGGATATTATCTTGGATAACCTTCCCCGGTAAGAAGGCTGATTGGTTATCACCCATAATGGAGTTTATCACCTTCCCCAAGCGTGATGTAAGAATTTTGGAGATAATCTTATACACTGTTGTACAACAAGCAATCGGTCGCATATCTCTAACCTTCGAGGCATCCGGAATCTTCGGTATCAAAGTAACCAAAGTGCAATTAAGAGCAGGATACATCACAGAAGTGTCAAAGAAATCCATAACAGCCTCATAAACATCCTCCTTCACCACAGACCAAGACTTTTTGAAGAAGCAAGCATTAAAACCGTCAATTCCTGGGGCCTTTAAATCTCCTATGTCTTTCAAGGCAATATCGACTTCTTCACGAGTAATAGTGCGCACCAAGAATTCCCGATCGCACTGGCTCAGCCGCTTCCCACGTCGAATCATATCAATATCAATACCGGCCCTCCTCGAACTAGTCTGACCTACCAAATGGGAGTAGAAGGTCACGATTTCAGATTCGAAATCGACCTCCCTCGTAAGAATCTGACCCTCATCTGTTTCCAGCCTACGGATCCCTGTACGTTTATTCTTTTCTCGTAGTTGCGCATGGAAAAAGGAGGTGTTTCCATCACCCAGACTAATCCAATCCACCTTGGATTTCTGTCGCACAACACTAATAAAATATTAACATCTATTGTCCCTCATGTCATAGTATCCTTACCAAGGTTATTCTCTTTCTAATAGTCTTTGTTCTTTTTAAAGGTTTATTTTTTTCCATCTTAGGAGTTTTTTTTAAAAGTTTAATGTTTCCTTTTTTTAAAAGTCACTATCTCTACTTATTAATTTTCTAAACACTTTCTTTCATACTTTATCTATTCTATTTCTTACTTTTTTTATTCTTCATCTTACTTTTTACCATTTACTTAATATTTTATTCTATTTTCTTAAAATTTATACTACAAAATTAAACGGTAAACCTTATAAAAGAAGGGATGGAGTATTACTTTTGGTGTTAATTAGCCATATAAAGATGTAATATATCAGAGTCAATGAACTATGATAATCATTGGAATCGTGTGAACACTGGTGACTCATTTTATATGACTGATAAATTTATTGATAATTAACGATCGTCATAACCAAGTCACTGTTTTTACTTTTAAACATCTAATTAAGTTTTGATCAATCACTATTATTCTTTAATTAAATTGGTGATAATTTGACAAGTTTACAGCTAATTCACGTCTCCAACTAACTCTTGCGGGAAAGAAAAGTCAGATGTGTATTGATCAGATGTGTATTGCTTATGTAACAAAAAATCACTAATCGGTCGAGACCGATCCTTTAGACTGAAATGGTTACTATAAGTTGTTCTCTGATGATATGTTGACAACACAACCAATACATACATTTCTCTTGGTAAATTTGCCGATGCGCGCACGAGTGAAGTCAAAGTGTGCGGTAAATGATATGTGTTATAACAAATTACCTGAAGTTGTTCAGAAGTAACCGTCCCGGTCCAGTGAGTCGAGTCTCGGATCATTAGTGGTCGGGTCGGTACATATGTACTCATTAATCGATTTGATTACTTATAAACGTAATATTAAATTGAATACTTTTTATGTTTAAACAGTCACTGATGTGAAAAAATGAAATTAGGAATGATAACATTATTCTACGATGAAAAACTCCAGCATAACTGTCACCGATAGTTGTCTTATGCTATAAAACTTAATCCTCATGTCAAAAACGAAAAATAACGTTTCATCTGAGATAGAGGGCTACCACTTAACTGGTGGCCAACAGGGTGCGTAGTTTCTCACTTTATCCAACTGAGTCAGCATTTCGGACATTGCAAGTTTGCGACAAGTGAAGTTACATGATGCTCTTTTTGTTGGTGCAAGCAAAAACAACTGACATTACTTTCTAAGAATCTTGAACATGTACAGAATAAATAATAAGAGTACATTAATTATCATGCAGGAGTATGATAGTGAACTGGAACATTGATTAATCTACAAAGGGTTGACAATGAGAGAATATGCTATTAGATGCCTGAGCTTATTCAAAGGTGTTCTGTCAAGCCAACAATATAAATAGGTGACCTTTTCCCATTGATTTCCAACTCAAATAACCAAACAATTAACTTACCATCCATTAATCCATGGCTCGAGAGCAGTTACAAGTGCTTACTGCACTTGATACGG